>OU342654.1:11287000-12546500 GCA_910589605.1 Chrysoteuchia culmella
TATTTTTGCTCACAAATTCTTGCTTAAGTACTAGGTGTATCATTGTTATTACATCAATGCGTTCTGCTATGCTTTGTACACCATTAGGCAGTAAACTAAATTAGCATTTCACAAAGAAGTGATTGGTAAAACGGGCAAAAAGACACAAGGGCGAGGCGTTCACCCAACTGATAATACAAATTGACACGATTCGAAGAAATGAATAACTTGCTTTAAAAATCTGAGCGAAAGTGTTGCATAACTGACCGCGTTCGCTAGGTATGTAAAGCGAAGTAATGAGGCTGTAATAAAAACAGTATTGCCAAGTCCTTGGACTTTTACTTATAGGTCTATATAAAGATCTCCATGGTGGGCTGGGAGCTAAGGAAAAATATTTAATATAATATAGAATACCCCCTCGAGTGTGTACTTATAAAACGGCAAACAGCCGTCAAGTTACAGGGATTATTTTCCCGGCGCCGGCGGACCTATCGCCACTCTTTTCCATTTTTCTCGAGATCCACAATAGATCAAGAAAATCTAAATACTGATTTAGAAAGACAATAAAATTTTCCATCTAATTGATTAGGTTTTATTTATAAATATTATATAGTCAAGTGTAAAAAAAATGTATTTTTATTTTTTTCAGTATTAAAAGTCCGTTTCCGTCGCTATGCGACGACTACACACTTGACGACTGTTGAGAGTCTGTCAAAGTCAAAGATTTTTATTCAAATAGACTTATAGATAATTACTTTCGAATAGTCCAATTTTTTCCCCTACTAGCCATTCAGGACATCTTTTAACTGATAAGAAGAACGGCCGCATGAAACTTATCAGCTTTAACTGTCTACAATCTGTACTAATATTATAAAGCTGAAGTTTGTTTGTTTGAACGCGCTAATCTCGGGAACTACTGGACCGATTTAGAAAATTCTTAGACCATTAGAAAACTACATTTCTTCCGAGTGACATAGGCTTTATTTTTTCCCGATATTACCACGGGAACGGGCACCACGCGGGTAAAACCGCGTGGATCCACTAATCTTGAAATATAAGTCGCATTGCGACCGGATCCATTTGAGAGGATACGCGAGCTGTTAGCTGTACTTGCAGCCTATTAATGGACAAGACATATTTGAAAACTATTATAGGCTTCTGTCACCATGGTTTCCGGATAAAATTTTAAACCCAACCAATGTCATGTAGTCGTTAAGATGTGGATTGCGAGTGATGTGTAGGTATACATTTTTACTCTCAAACGGCACCTTTGGTGTTCTGCCAATCAAGTTCTTGCTGTCCCTTGGACGAATTAACCATCGTCCAAGTGTTGTCCTAATCAAGCTACCATAGGTCATTGGTTCCGAACCTGGGGGTAATTTCCCCAGCAAAGGTAGAACACCTAATGAATAGACAGATAAAACATTATTTTAAAATATCAAGTACGCGGCGTGGCATCGCGCTCTTTCGCGTTACACAAATACAAACTGTTAATTGTAAATGTGCATGGTTTATAAATAAAGATATATGTATTTACTTGTATTGTTTGCTGAAAAAAATTGTGTCCGACTCGTGTGTGTGTGTTTTTTTACATTCTTCATAATCATTTCGGTTACATAAGCAAAACAAATTTAACTTGTTACAAGTTTATTCTCCCATTTACGCGTTGTAAATAGTTAGAACATGAACAATTATTTAACACAACTATTTCACTGCCAAGAGCTTAATTTAAAAACCTTGTCAAGTGCCACCACTATTATTCTTCAAAACTACTTAAACTCCTCGAACCCGAGAGGACGGCACCAGCAGTAATAGCGTATAGCAGCACTCGAATCCGAGTGTTCGGCATTCAATGTTATTAGGTATATTTGATTGATTGATTTGATTTTATATTACTTTTTAGTTTCTAATTTTGTGTAACAATATACTGAAATCTTTTGACAAACAATGTGTTCGTTCGTATGAAAATAGATAAAAGTTAAGGAATCGGAAACTTTCCAAACTAACGAAAAGTGGCAGTGAAATAGCTTACTGTGGCTAAAACTAATATCCGTTTCACTGTATTTTATGGGGGTCGGTTAATTATTTCCGGTTGTAAACCACTAAACAGTAATGGCACCAGTAGCCATACATGCTGCCCTATGATTAACTAACCACATTTCGATTACATACTTGAACACACTATCTCACGAACAAGTATACCAATAAGAAATTAAAATAAAATCCAAGATTAAAACAACATATAATTTTAACCATTATGTTTTCGTAATTTAAACGGAATTTTAAAAAAGATTCAGTTTCGGAAAAAAAATATGTTTTTTGTGGTAGGCCCGTCGCCCACTTTTTGTATGTATTTCCTATACATTGTGAAATCTGTGAATGTTACAGCAGAAATTTAATTTGACACCATATTATATGAGACCAATATTTCAGGCAGGTTAGTTGGTAACATTGCATTGACGACTTTTAATAATAATAATAAATAAATATTTGCATGCAATCACACCAATTATCTAGCACACGTTAAGTTTCATGAAGAACTTGTGTTATGGAGATAACTGAAAAACATACTTAACTATATACTTTTTTTGTAAATACATACATAATATACATATTAAACACCCAGACCAAGACAAATAGATATGTTCATGCACACAAATATTTGTCTTGTCCGTGGATCGAACCCGGAATCTCTGGCGGGGTTAGTACCCCGGCGCCAAACAGGTTGTTTAACTCGATAATGAATATATCTATAAATGGTTATACTTCTGTCTCGAGGCAGATTATGGAATACATTATCTAGAGATGTATTACCGTAACTATTCTTTTCAGCACAGACCGAACTCACCAAAATATTAGACCGCACGTATGATGTCGCGGACTAGAACTGCTAGTAAATATTTCGTATTATTAATTAATTTATTTGTTTTTTTTTTATATTCGAATCGTCAAGCAGTTTAACTTATCTATATTGTATATCTTAACTGTACACATACAACTGTATTGTAAATCTCGGAACTAAATTAAATTAATTCAAACATTCACCACATACGTAAATCCTGAATCTATTTGTGGATAATTGACAGTGAACCGACATAATATGGTTTTAATCAGAATGCTTGGTTAAAACGAAAATATAATGATAAGGTACAACTGTTAGGTGTCAGGTAACATAATATTTCAATTCACTATACGAATAGCGAATTATTAAACTACCTACATTACACTTAATTTAATTACTTACTTTTTATATGAAATTGTTATTTTCTATGAAACTATTAAAACTTGATTTATTTAACGATGTTATAAAACTTTATGTTCAAATGTATGTACAATTTGCTTTAAACGTTTATTCATGTACTAAGAAATGAAATAAGTCTTGGCTATAAGTTTTGCTATAAGGAAGACGCCTTTCTGTATACTAAAATATTGACATAGTGATCTCATAAGTAATGATTATAAAATAGCTCATAAAAGCAATAACAATTTCAAAGCTTTACATGGGCTGTAAGACTGTGGCTATATATAAAAAGAAGAAAACAATATGAAATCCCTGACACTAGGATTCCATAACACTACTGTGGACTCAAGGGTTAAACATATCTATACCTTATTCTAAATCGAATAAGGTCCCACTTCTAATGTGGGCAATATTTATGCAACATCACGTTTTTCATTTCTCTGGGTGACAACTAATGGACTCCGAACCTTCGAAGTATTAAAATGAAGTAGTAACACAAGACAATGTATTTAAACTCGGTTTCGCCCTTTCTAAATTATTATTTGAGAAAGTATTCGAATCGTCATGTCAGAAAATTGTATAGGAAACTGTAGTTCCGTTTACGTCTCGGGTAGGAACGCTGCTTAATAGGTCAAACATTTGTTGATGATACTTTTTGATGTTTTCTATAGTAATAACAACAAACCCTGAAAGGTGTAGTGAAAAGGCTGAAACATGACTGTGTGGAGTGGAATAGTTTGAACATATTGTTTCCAACCATTGTATTGTAAATAATAATATTCTAGAAAAAACAAGTGAATTAAAAGATATAAAGGACATCAGGCAATCTCCATACAAAGTTGGTCCAAAAAAAAAAAGTGAGCGGCCAGACCCAAGATTATTTCTAATAGGTAGTTCATATTAGGACCTAAAAAAAAATATATGGACTTAACCCTGTAACCGCGTGAACTGAGAAGCTATTTAAGATAAGGCATTCTGGGCAAAAACACAAATAACATTAGGCGGACAGACCCGGTATTATTTTTAATAGGTAGTTCCTATAAAGACCTAAAAAAAAATATATGGACTTAACCCTGTCACCGCATGAACTGAGTTGCTATATCGAGTTCAAAAATCAGGACAAAAAAAAAGTGAGCGGCCAGACCCAAGATTATTTCTAATAGGTAGTTCATACTAAGGCCTAAAAAAAATTATATGAACTTAACCCTGTCACCGCATGAGGAGAGTTGCTATTTCAAGTCAAAAAAATCTAGATAAAAAAAAGTGAGCGGCCAGACCCAAGATTATTTTCAATAGGTAGTTCAAATAAAGGCCTAAGAAAAATTATACGGACTTAACCCTGTCACCGCTTGAAATGAGTCGCTATTTCGATTTAAAAAATCTGTACAAAATAAAAGTGAGCGGCCAGACCCAAGATTATTTCTAATAGGTAGTTCATACTAAGGCCTAAAATAAATTATATGAACTTAACCCTGTCACCGCATGAGGAGAGTTGCTATTTCAAATCAAAAAAATCTAGATAAAAAAAAGTGAGCGGCCAGACCCAAGATTATTTTCAATAGGTAGTTCAAATAAAGGCCTAAGAAAAATTATACGGACTTAACCCTGTCACCGCATGAACTGAGTCGCTATTTCGATTTAAAAAATCTTTACAAAATAAAAGTGAGCGGCCAGACCCAAGATTATTTCTAATAGGTAGTTCATACTTAGGCCTAAAAAAATATATGGACTTAACCCTGTCACCGCATGAAGAGAGTTGCTATTTCAAGTCAAAAAAATCTGGACAAAAAAAAGTGAGCGGCCAGACCCAAGATTATTTACAATAGGTAGTTCAAATAAGGCCTAAGAAAAATTATACGGACTTAACCCTGTCACCGCATGACGAGAGTTGCTATTTCGTGTCAAAAAAATCTATACAATATAAAAGTGAACGGCCAGACCCAAGATTATTTGCAATAGGTAGTTCATACTAAGGCCTAAAAAAATTATATGTATTTAACTCTGTCACCGCATGAACTGAGTCGCTATTTCGATTTAAAAAATCTGTACAAAATAAAAGTTAGCGGCCAGACCCAAGATTATTTCTAATAGGTAGTTCATACTAAGGCCTAAAAAAAATATATGGACTTAACCCTGTCACCGCATGAAGAGAGTTGCTATTTCAAGTCAAAAAAAATCTGGACAAAAAAAAGTGAGCGGCCAGACCCAAGATTATTTACAATAGGTAGTTAGGCCTTAGTATGAACTACCTATTAGAAATAATCTTGGGTCTGGACGCTGACTTTTATTTTGTACAGATTTTTTAAATCGAAATAGCGACTCAGTTCATGCGGTGACAGGGTTAAGTACATATCATTTTTTTTAGGCCTTAGTATGAACTACCTATTGCAAATAATCTTGGGTCTGGCCGTTCACTTTTATATTGTCTAGATTTTTTTGACTCGAAATAGCAACTCTCGTCATGCGGTGACAGGGTTAAGTCCGTATGATTTTTTTTAGGCCTTAGTATTAACTACCTATTGGAAATAATCTTGGGTCTGGCCGCTCACTTTTATTTGTCCAGAATTTTTAACTCGAAATAGCTACTCAATTCATGCGGTGACAGGGTTAAGTCCATATAATTTATTTTAGGCCTTAATAGGAACTATCTATTGAAATTAATCTTGGGTCTGGCCGCTCACTTTTTTTTTTTGGACCAGAATGCCTGATGTCCTTTGTAATATTTCCACAAGACTGATCCACGCCTCAGGAGACCTGAGAGCTGGTGCCTATCTTGCCCAGCGGCTGAGTCTATGTATTCAGCGGGGCAACAGCTACCATCATCTTATCTAAATCCATCGCCATAGCAATAATGCCTTCAGCGATGTTGTGTTCCGGCAGATAAAAGATAAGATAGCTAGTTCCTCAGTGGTTGATAATTCCGGAAAAGTGTGATCACCACTTTCAGCTTTATCATTACTTATTAACATCAGATATGATGACGGCTTGAGGAGCCCGTGGCGCGGTTCGCGCGCTCGGCCTGCGATTGTTGAGGTAAAGCAACTTTCGCAATGGTCGGTCACGGGATGGATGACCAAAAATTTGCTATCTCGAGCTCCTCCGTGCTTCGGACGGCACGTTAAGACGTTGGTCCCGGCTGCATTTGCAGTCGTTAAAACTCACCAATCCGCATTGGGCCCGCGTGGTGGGTTATGGCCCGTTCTCCTTATCCATCCATAAGGTAAGGTCAGTGCCCCAGAAGTGGGGACATTAAAAATGGCTTATGACGATGACGATGATGACGGCTAAGTATTTCCCCGTAGTTGGTTAAAAACTTAAGAGATGAAATGTATCTATCTTGAATTTACTACCATAGGCGTAGGTAGTATAAAAAAAACATGTAGGTATGCGTCATTGCTTGATATTATTATCAAGCAATGACGCAAACCTACATGTTTTTTTTCATTTAAGTACTCGTATCCTTATGTCATTTCACCAGCTGCCTCATTCATTTCTATGTTCAACCTATATACCTAGCCGAAGTAATTATAATACGCAAAGTATAGTTGCGTTTAGGTAAACGTTTATTTGCAATTGTCAACCTAATTACAAAATTTGACCATCCTAACTTCGAAATTGACGTACTTTCATACAAACGTCTTACCTTGTTTTTGTTTTACTTCTTTAGGGATGGAATTTCCAAAAATCCTTTCTTAGCGGATGCCTACACTATTTAAGGTATCTTTGTTCAAAATTTCAAGTTTCTTGGTTCAGCCGTTTGTGATGTGCGTTGATAGGTCAGTCACCTTTGAATTTTATCTAAATAGATAAATAAATAAATATTTCTTATACTCACGCGTATTAGCCTAGGCTAATACGCGTGGGGCTAGCCCCAAAGTAAGCACTGTAAGGCTTGTGCTATGGGGTACTAGGATAACGGATAGAAATACATATTAATATTTACATATATAAATATTTTTTGTTGAAATATATATAAACTGTCAATACAAACATTTGCCCCTACCGGGATTTGAACCCAAGACCCCAGAATAGACTACTATATTTTTATGAATTTATTACAAATGTTATACTTAGTTTTCAGATCTTTTCCTGTATTTGTAGTAAAAGACTGTATTACTTGCCACATTTCATAGTTCTAAGTCAACGGGGCCTACTCTATGAATTTTGATTCCCTTGAGTGTCGAAATAGTCGGCATAAACGGCCGTATCTTTTTTGACGATAATTAACGAGTTTAATTTTCTTAAAGCTGCAACAGGCTCTTGCCCTGAATATGTGGTTTTAATTTCAGCTCTATACCTCCACGTAGTCTCGAGATAAATGGAGTCAGACGGACGGACAGACGAACAACAAAGTGATCAGTAAGGGTTCCGTTTTTTTATTTTTTATTTTAAGCTCTAAAATATGTGTTGATAAAAAATTAATTTAGGATTAAAGATTAAGTATAAATTACTACGCCCTTACAGGGCGTCACATGCAGCTCTACATCTAAGTACCCTTTTATAAACCTGTACTACATATGTGGCATGCTATAAAGAATATGAATATGCCTTTTTACATTTTGATTTTTGAAAGCGGATTTTTTTTATAAGTATAATATTTTTTTTATTTCACCAATTTTAAAGTTACAATTAGTGCTGTACTTGCTTGTTTAAAACCGCTTGACCAATTTCCTGAAAACAACTTACTGAACCGATTTCAAAATTAAAAAGTGGAGCTATTTGGGAACGAACCCGATATAAAACATTTAAATTATTTCTATCGGTTTGGGAGTTCTCGAGTAATCAGTGAACATGATATATATACCTCTATATCGACGAATTTATAATCTCCTTTTTTGGCAGTCGTTTAAAAAGAGGTGTCGCCACAGAATTTGATGTCGCCTTGAAAGCAGGCACGTCGTCGCCTCGACAATGTGAAGAAATTGCTAAAACAATAATTCTCAATAGTGGGAAGTACATAATATTTAAGTATAAATATTTCAACAATAAATATGTTGATAGAAATTATTACGAAAAAGCGCCATATAAGTTAAATTAATTAGGAATTTTCGTAATTGGAGCACAAACTTTCGTCATTCTCCATTTTCGAACAAGAACCGATATCGATTTCACAACTTGTTTAATAAGCTGTTTCAAGTTTCCAAAATTTTATCATTTGTACTGATAAATTGCGTAATAGGGTAAATAAAAAATGTTTTTGACAAGAACAAGGATTTGAAAACGTAGTGCCTTTCGAGGCCTACAAGAAGTTATTAGTTAGTTATTCAAAAAGTATGCATGCAAAAACAACTTAAACAAAATTACCTCAATGGTAAAATAATTAGGTACCTAAATGGGACGGACGTAAAGAAAAAACATTAAACTAGATAATACACGTATAAAACATGATATATTACTACCTCCTATACTTATGTATTTTTCTAAGATGTCGAAAAAAGACATAAACAAAATTATATAGCAACATGACCCAGTGCGGCCACGGAAAATACTGAAATGGTTAGTCTGGTATTACTTAACTGCTATAAACATAGTTTAAAATGTTATCTCCGTCAGACGCTGGGGAAATAAATAATAAATACTTATAACTTTTTAATTTTGCATTTGACATTGCTATTTTGATGTGATAAATTAAACAAGAAATCCCGTCAGGGCGACATGAGACTAGTTGCTTTTTTTTAGTATATTTTCTTGTTTAATAAATACTTTTTGTTCATCATGCTTCATGTTACCTAACAATGACGACATATAAAGTGTATCCGTTTTTTAGGAACCTCAAGCAATAATCAAGTGTTTTATATGTTAATACTTTTTTATGAGCAACGGGTAGACTCTTAGCCTTGATCATACCTGATGTTAAGTATTGATAAGGCTGAAGATGGAAGCCAGCCTCTCCCGGAATCCTCAATCACTGATGAACTGGCTATCTTATCTCTAACTGCCGGAACACAACAATGCTGAAAACATTGTTATTATAGCGTCAGACTTAGATAACCTAGCCCGGTTGACCTACAACAAGTCCTAACACCAACCAAACCGAATTCAATAAGTACCCTCGCTGGGAATCTAACCCGGGATCCCGGGTATCAGACCCAGGGGGGTCTGATACCGGTGGTTGTTACCACTAGACCACAGAGGTGGTAAAATCTAAAATATTCATAATCTATGTAAAAGTAAATTTACAGGTTTTCATCGTTGGTACCCACTACATCATGACCGGGTCAGATCCGCCCGATGTCTAATTTTTAAACCTATTATTACTCTTCTCTTTTGACCTGTCTGACCTTTGTGAGTCTAGACAACAACATTTATATGTTGTTGTCTAGACTCACGTAATAAACGCACTTCGCAAAGTTAGTCGTGTCAAATTGAAATATAATATTTCTATCACGGAAGTCAATCAAATAACCGCCGACATACTAAAGAATATTGTGAAAAAACTAACATTAATAAAAAAAGCGCATCTTAAATGTTGCCACGCATGTTCATTGAACAAAATATCTCCTTCGGATTTACGCTTGAAGCTTGAGAGTGAAATGTCAAAAAAACATTACTCTCTTAACGCAACCTCAACGACGCCGACGCCACATTTGTCACTGGCACAATTTGCGGAGACTCTAAAATGTTGTCTTATCCTCAATCACTGATGAACTGGCTATCTTATCTCTAACTGCCGGAACACAACAACGCTGAAAACATTGTTGTTATGGCGTCAGACTTAGATAACCTAGCCAGGCGGACTTACAACAAGTCCTACCACCAACCAAACGAATTCAATATGTACCCTCGCTGGGAATCGAACCCGGGACCCCTGTTACCACTAGACCACAGAGGTGATTAAATCTAAAACATTCGTAATCTATGTTTAGATAAATTTACATGTTTTCATCGTTGGCCCCCACTACATCATGACCGGGTCAGATCTGCCCGATGTCTAATTTTGAAACCTATTATTACTCTTCTTTTGACCTTTCAAATGTTGTTGTCTAGACTCACGTAATAAACGCGTGTCGCAAAGTTAGTCGTGTCAAATATAAGCGCACCTTAAATGTTGAAGCGCATGTTCATTAAATAAATATTTTTTTTCGGATTTACACTTTAAATTTAAAATTACGTGTAGTTTATGGTTTATGGTGTTATTCGTGTCAAATGTATTTTTTGATTAATTCATTGATAAAATAAATATATACCAATCACAATATTTCATATTTAGGTACCTACATCTATTTAAATAGTGACATCACGATGGTAAACATTAATTTATTTCCTTAGGCTTTTAAATAATCTAATTAATTATTTTAATATTTCCAGTAATACCGTTTACGTCTGTCTCATATTTACGTAAAAAACAACAAGTAGACGTGACAAAGAGTATCAAAGGATAATTAATTTGGTTTGAACTTACTTTATGCCAATTTTAATCTTTCGCGTTGCATTATAATTATTATAAATCATATACCTACATAATTGCTAACAGTCTGACTTTACTTGAGTCTGCTTGTGACCCAAGCTGTAAGTACATTATGTACAACATAATAAATGTCGCATTGAGTCCCGTCACTCTTGATTTGTATTTGTAAGTTAGAGTAGAACCTGTTAATAGAGTCATAGATTTATTGTGTAAAAATATTTTCTTTCTTTTTCTCAGACGTCATTAGACTGGCAGCACTATTTACTGGAAGTACATACATCCTTCCTCACAATAAACCCCTTTAAGCTTAAGAGTGAAATGTCAAAAAAAACATTACTCTCATAACGCAACCTGAAAGACGCCGACGCCACATTTGTAATTGGCACAATTTGCGGAGACTCTAAAATGTTGTCCGGATGCACTAGTATACAGTCTACCTCAGTCTACTATACAGTTTGGAAGCCTATCATCTTCATTACTTTTCGAAAATGCACTTTTTTTATAAACAACGGGGAGACTCTTAGCCTTTATCATACCTGATGTTAAGTATTGATAAGGCTGAAGAACTTGCTATCTTATCGGACTGCTGGAACAAGTCCAACAACCACCAACCAAACCGAATACAATAAGTACTCCCACTGTGAATCGAACCCGGGAACCCTGGGTCTGATACCGGTGGTTGTACCACTAGTCCACAGAGGTGGCTTAAACCGTGTCCATAGATGGCCTTTACTATCTGCACAGGAAAGCTAGCAGCTCGCACATTCTATGAACTCCTTCACTCCCAGTCCAGCGGGCCTACCATCATCTCTTAGAAATAATCATGTCATACGAACGTTTTATTTGCATTTTGTTTTTATTGAAGCTGTCACATTTTGACACACTTCACACTTTGGAGGCGATGGTAAGCGTAATCACAAAACTTCCGTCAAAAACAAGCGTACTTTAAAAGATTCGAAGTACAAAATAGCATGATAAGATTGAAACAATACTGTGCTAAGAGATGGCAGTAGGCAGGGGCCTACTTCCTAGGGTGGAAGGGAGATGGAATGGATGGAATGTATGCTGGAAGTCACCAATCATTACGTCTGGTGCAACTCACTTTGACTGTTCGTTTAAATTTGAACAAAAGAAAGTTGATTGTTCTCTGTAAACGGTTTAGATGCAACCTTACGAACAAGTAGGTATTAGTTATACGGTCATTTTTTGGTAAATTTATCTCTCCGTTGCGCATTGCGTGTGTTTTCTGTGTTAAATTTTAATAAGTTAATCAATTAAATTCGTCTATAAATATACAACATAGCAATAAACCAAAAAAAAGAAGGATTTGCCGGTTTTTGGCATGTCATTCGCTCCGTTGCACGTTGCGTGTTTTCTGTGTTAGATTAAAAATAAAAGTTATACACTTAAATTGTAATAAACGAACTACAACAATAAACCTATAATTTAAGGATCTGTCAGTATTTTTGGCAAATTATTCGTTCTATTTAATTTGACGTGTTTGATTTGTTAGGTTTAATATAGTTTAAACACTTATATTGATCTATAAATGTCCAACAACCTATAATTTAAGTAAATACCTTTACTGCAGTGTGTGCAGTGCAGTTGTTTGCTCGTTAACTAATTTTAACATCAAGTTAATTTCATAAGCAAATATAACAACAAGTAAAAAATAACAATTATTAAAAAAAAATCTTTTAATAACTTTTTAATTTTGCATTTTACAATGCTATTTTTATGTGATAAATATTAAACAAGAAAATATACTAGAAAAAAGCAACTTGTCTCAAGTCCCGTCAGGGCGACATGAAACAGGTTGCTTTTTTCTAGTATTTTTATAATATTTATCACAATAAAAACTTACCTTTGTCAAAATTCATTAAATTGGTTGTTACAAGCAGTGTATAGATTGTTTATTTGAGATATTTATGGGTTTTCTGTCATAATTATAGAATGGTATAAACTATTGTATTTACGAGCTTGTAAAGATTTTTTTCATATTTTATCACTCCTACGTGCTCCTACCTAGTTTTGCAAACCAAACTTACTCGTTAATCTCAAAAACATATTATTTTAAGGGAATTGCTAAACTATCCTATTTGGTCCAGACGGATCCGTTCGAATTGAAATTGTAACTGGACGGCAATCTCTACACACAGCGTACGAAGTATCTATTTATTAATCTGTGATACAGCTTGACATATTAATTAAAATTTTAATAATATTTGATTAAAGCATTATTTCCATAGTCGAACATACCATCGCTGCGTCGAGTTAAAGAACTCTTTCACAATAGACTTCTTAACAGCCGTAACCATGTCGAGGAAAAACGTGCGAGATTGAAAAATAATAGGTAAGTAGTAGACATTGTGCCGAAGCCGAATGCTAAAGCAAAGGAAACGCTGCTGGCATTGTTTGTCATAGCAACGAATATAATTGCTCTTAAGGTGCTATACGACTGAAGTCAGATAGGACGCGCATGGCACGAGGCGAAAAAACCACAAAATCACTTCGTAGTAAATAACTATAGCGATTAAAGAGAAATGAAACTACACGATGGTTAATATTATTTTGACAACCTGTATGGCGAAGGGGTGCTAAGTCCGCCTTTTGTCCCGGGTTCGATCCCCGGACAAGACAAATATTTGTGTGCATGAACTATTTGTCTTGGTATGGGTGTTTAATACGTATATTATGTATGTATTTACAAAAAAAGTAGGATATAGTTAAGTATGTTTATTTGTTATCTAGGTTCCATAACACAAGTTCTTCATGAAACTTAACGTGGGCTAGACAATTGGTGTGTTTGTATGCAAAAATTTATTTATTTATTGGTGTCCACTAATTAATACAATTTCCAGTAGTATATGTTCCAATAATAAACACCATTTGGGAATAATCTTGAATTTTCGTATTTTTAGCGAGTCATTTCGAAAAGAAAAAGTGTCGAGGCAAAATCATAAAATCGTGTTTCTGGTTCATTACAAATCTAGATAGAGGTATGAAAAAGTATATCTTTGAAATAAACAACTTTTACGGATATCAAAGGCGCTATATTTCACGAACTTAGTAGTAATTGTCCGTATTTTTAGGTTAAAATAAAATATAGCGCGTTTGATATCTGTAAAAGTTGTTTTATTTCAATGAAAGTGCGCGCCAAAACTTAAGATGTACGTAAAGTATATCTTATTATCAGATTTGTAACATCTATAACCATCCTATAGTTTCAAATAAAAAAGTATCTACATACTTTTTCCGCGTATAGCGTCTTAATCTCTGCACGATATTTCAAGTAGCATTGTTACGGAAATGTCGTTTAAGAGTTACGATTGTGACGGTTAAGCAAATTTCGTAATGGTCGGTCATGGGATGGGTGACAAAAAAATTATTCGTGTTTGCTTTGAAAGGCACGTTAAACCGTTGGTCGCGGCTGCAATTGCAGTCGTTGATATCCCACTAATCTGCATTGAGGCCGCTCGGGGGGCTATGAACGATTTTCCTTATCCAGACCTGGGTCCCAGCCCAGCAGTGGGGTTATTGAAAGGTTGATGATATTTGTTAGGGAACTACTAGCCTGGCATAAGCTAAAGATAAAAGATAAAAATATTCTTTATTGTACACCATGATAGTTTACAAAGTATTTTTTAAAGACGAACAATAGGCGGCCTTATCGCTAAAAAGCAATTTCTTCCAGGCAACCATAAAGTAGAGCTGGATTAAAACCTAAGTAGAATTGGGCAGTTTATGGCATCTGCGAATGCAAGATCAAAAGAACTGTTTTTCCGAAATTCCTGTCGTGAAATTTCTACTATCAATATCTATCAATAAGTCGTCATGTAGGCCTAGCATGAGCGGTTTTTATCGACTCGATAACTCGATAACGTGCCACTGTCCCTCTCACATTGTAGCGGAGTAAGCAAGACAGCATGATGCGCTATATCATATCACGTGATAAAGCGGTTTTCATGCTAGGGGGACTGAACCTTGATTGATCGATATTTTAGATCATTTTGTTATGCGATAACTGACCATGAAGTTTAGTTATAAAATGTGAAGTAATTGAATGAATTTAGTTGAAGGCTTTTCTTTTTATTGTTATAATAAAATAATTGTTATGATGTAAGTGATTTCAAACGATACTTTGACCTTCTGCAATGTGGAGAAACAGTTAACATAGATGAAAGTTACATAATTATTACGAATTCAAATAAATGTTTGAGAATAACATCAGTCTTATTTTAATCTTTTATTAATGCATTGTTTCGCAAAGCATTGTCACTTAAATTTATTAGAACGAGTATAATCATAATTATTTATTTCATGCACATTTTTTATTTAGATAAAACACTTTTGAATTAAATACGTTAATTTATATTACAATATAGACTTTGAGATTTTTGTGTAATTTGGGTTTGTTGACATTTTACAAGTATAATTCGTAAGTGATGCGTTACTCATTATCATGCGATGACTCATTAAAATTTGTACGTAATTATAATAATTGATAAATGATACAAACAACCTCAAAATTATCGTATTGTATTATTTTACATTTTATCACATTCATAAGAAACCCTTGGTGATCACATCAAATAAGGTTTTTTAGGTTTAGTGAAAACTTTTATTTTAATCGAATATTACAATTCATCAGTTTTACTAACTGTTTATAAAAGTTACACTGACACCAACAAAATCAGCAGTGTCACATTTAGTAGAGTCAAAGTAAAAATTTTGTATTAAAACTATTTTACTCGTATTTTCGTTTTCAGGATTTCTTCTTTTATACAAAAGGGTTTTCTTAGTGACGAACTTTAAACGTAGTTTTCTTTGGTTCGTATAAACAAAAATGAAGTTGATAATAAATGTTAATTAATATATTATCATACAACTTATATCATTAAAAAAACAAAAACAACAGGTGTTTCTGAAGATAATAATAAAATGCGTCTATTATGTTCCAACACAACAACATAATAAAACAGTCCATTTGTATTGAAATTAATATTTTTCTGTTTTATTTGTTAAGATGTTTTATTTCTCATCTGTTTTTCTTTTGTTTGCCGGTTATAAATTAGTAAGTAATAAAAAGTAAATATTGTAATTTAAACCTAGAAAATAAATGATACACAATCGTAATTATATCGTAATTCCAAACTTTTTTACCTGTGAAACAATAATACTTTTCTTATTTATTTATTGTTTTGCGATTTAATAAAGATAAGTAATTCCTATTGTTTTTTTACATAAATTGTTCATAGAATTCAAATTTGATAAAGATTCAACACTAGTTGGTAATTTAAAATGAGTAATTATGTACCATAAAGTAAACTTAGTCGCACGAAGTCTCAAAATATTTTATCATAAGAAACGTTACACGTTGAAATCCGTAAATAATTACTTATATAAATAACTTTATAAACAGAATTAAGTAGTCATGTGGCTGAGATGGCGGAGATCCTTGGGGGAGGCATAGGCCTCCTAATTCCCTAAAAGAATCCCCTAATCTCCACGATTAGGTAGTAAGTACTTTAATTGATTAATCAATAAAATACGATTTTTTTTCCAAAGTTTCCCTATGCTAACAATTAATAGTAGGTCATTTATTGTACCTCTTCCAATTAGTGTACAATATAGATAACGGACATATCATGACAATTTTGTACCTAAATCACATCACAAGCTTTTCACTTCGCATATTAATTACAAAATAATTAACTCATCACTTAATAATTAAATAACTCACCGGCAAAATTTTCGAAAATCACTTAAACACTATCACAACAAAATCTCGCGGTCGGCGATGTAGCGTGCGCCCGCGCTAGCGCCTGTAATCAATACGGCACTGCACTAAGCCGCGCGGTGGGAGCCTGCGGAATTTTATACGCCAAAGCGGGGATGTGATCGACTTTTGTTTTACCCGCCATTATGTGACTCTCACGGGTGCCAAACGTGATCTTTTGTTTTTAAAACTATTTAACTTTGTTGATTCAAACAATTTTCTAAATTCAGAAATGGAATGACAACTGCCGGTGATAACTGCGGAATTTTGTACGCCAAAGGAGGGATGTGATCGACTTTTATTTTACCTGACAATATGTGCTCTTAAGGGTGCCAAACATGCTCTTTTGTTTTTAAACTACATACCTAATTATAAATTTGTTGATTGTTGATTGAACATATTTTCTAAATTCAAAAGTGGAATGATAACTGCCGCTAATAAAACTGATGTTTTATTTTTATTTTTTTATTTTCAACCAACTACCACACGTAGGTATATTACCTTCGTACACAAGGAGATTATATAACGTGTTTTTTATTTATCCCATAACTTTAGGCTTATAATGAGACCACTAAAAATATTCAAATCCATTTTCTTTTTTATTATTATTCCAATATTAATTCGGCAAAGCTTTTTTTTGTATGAAATGAAAAATTAAAACATTTGATTTGAAAAATTATTTTACGCGGAGAGTTTACAATCTTTTACGTGGTCTCATTATATTACCAACAAAGCAAGATTCCCACGTGTCTATTGTAAGTTTACTTTTTTACTCTTTTTGAAATATAAAATAATACATTAGTTGTCACCGCTCGGACTGTCTTTCAATTAATTTCCATAATTATTATAATCTTTTCCGGTACATTAAATACCTAAAGTCATGCGATATCAAAAAAACACGTTGTATAGGACGACCCAATAGCTATGCAAATCCTAGAAAGAATTGTAATCATTGTAGATTTGTGCCAGTGGTTACAATGATTACGATACTTACGCGGGGAGTACGTAAGTGAACTATGAGAAAATATTTGTTATCACATCACATCTATTCGCAAAGAGCTATATAGGTAGTTAATTCTGCAGCGCGTTTTAAAAATAATTCTTCGTAAACGGGGACCATAATAATGTTTCATCCCTTCTATTCGAAAAGCTGTTGTAGTTATGTTTTTTTTTATGTTTTCGCATCGCATGAATTTCTGTGTGTACACTTATTTGGACGTCAGTTTTGTTCAAAACTTGCGTTGCTCTCATATCATGGAGCAAAGTAGGTTTTAATATAATCATTCATAGAAACCGAACGCAAGTTGTAGGTATGAATTATGGCTGTAGGGCGCGGAGAGGGCCCCATCAACTGAATTAAAAAAACAAAATTGCGCCAGTGTATCAAATATATATATTTTGTAATTTTTGTACACCTTTTTTCACATTCATTTGTATTTTATTTTTATTTATTCTTATTGATTAGTTACTTTAAAGTGTTTAAAGCGTCTTCTATTTATTTTCTCAGAGAAGGGGATGAAACCTTTATCACTCGAGAGCAAAACTACTTTTCCCCCAGGCGATGTACTTTGAATCCCTCCCTGCGCTCAGGATTCTACTCTAGAATCCTTCGCTACGCTCTGGATTCAAAATAGCGCCCACGCCGTAAAAATATTATTATGGTCCTTTGTCATACAATCTACTATTACCCATTTAGTCCTACCGAAGCCTATGTGGTACAGTGTTTTATAAAATATTTTCAAATAAGTATCTGTTAATCACTTCTTATTTCAGTTGTGATTATAAGTTATACTATTTAAAGTGCATTTATGCTGGTTAATTTACTAATAATTCATTCATAGAAACCGAACGCAAGTTGTAGGTATGAATTATGGCTGTAGGGCGCGGAGAGGGCCCCATCAACTGAATTAAAAAAACAAAATTGCGCCAGTGTATCAAATATATATATTTTGTAATTTTTGTACACCTTTTTTCACATTCATTTGTATTTTATTTTTATTTATTCTTATTGATTAGTTACTTTAAAGTGTTTAAAGCGTCTTCTATTTATTTTCTCAGAGAAGGGGATGAAAAGAAGAGTACCTTTATCACTCGAGAGCAAAACTACTTTTCCCCCAGGCGATGTACTTTGAATCCCTCCCTGCGCTCAGGATTCTACTCTAGAATCCTTCGCTACGCTCTGGATTCAAAATAGCGCCCACGCCGTAAAAATATTATTATGGTCCTTTGTCATACAATCTACTATTACCCATTTAGTCCTACCGAAGCCTATGTGGTACAGTGTTTTATAAAATATTTTCAAGTAAGTACCTGTTAATCACTTCTTATTTCAGTTGTGATTATAAGTTATACTATTTAAAGTGCATTTATGCTGGTTAATTTACTAATAATTATGAATTTATCCGTAAGAAAAGGAAAAAAAAATGTACGTTGATTTCAAAAAGGTAAGTTTTATGTTATTTATTATGAAATCGTTTTGTTACTATTGTCTTATAGATTAGGATATTGCAGTTGTTATGAATACTAAAATTCTCACTTCTGTTATTGATGTTAGAAATAATCATAAAAATTCAAAGTTCTGACTGACGGATTGACTGATAATCAACGCACAGCCCAAACCGTTGGTTCTAGAAACTCAAAATTTGTCACATATAAATTCCTTACAAAGCGCAGGGGTGGAATAATATTTTTTTTTTCGAAATTCATCCTCTAAAGGGGTTGAAAATTCCCCCCAAGGGATGAAAAGGGGGGATGAAATTGTTGATGGATGTTGTTTGCAAAAATATCATCAATTTTGAAATCCGATGCGGTGGACATGCAACAACCCTTAATGGTTTAAGAAAAAGGCTCAAATTGTGTATAGATAAGTAATGTAAAATAGACATATACCTAACGACTTTGATCGCGATAGCTTTGGAGCATTTGATATGGACATAACTTGAACCGTTGAGATGGACATAAAATACTTTTTATTCTGATAAATGCTAATAAATGGCACACTTACTGTAGTGAAACGTGGTCGCTAACTATGGGTCTGATAAGAAGGCTCAAGTTCACCCAGCGTGCAATGGAGATGGCTATGCTCGAAGAGGGAAATGAGGAGATCCTATAGGAGAACTAAAGTAACGGACATCGCACCAAGGACTACTCAGCTGAAGTGGCAGTGGGCAGGACTCATAGCGAGAAGAATCAATAGCCGTTGGGGCGGAAAAGTTCTGGAATGACGACTGCGCACCGGCCGACGCTCCGACGTTTCCGACGTCGACTGCTCGGATAAGTGTAAATGGAAAAGTAGTAGATAATGCTCCGAAGGTATCGAGATCAAAGTCGTTATGTCTATGTCTATTTCAAATTACTTATCTATGCATAATTTGTACCCTTTTCTTAAACCATTATGAGTTGATTCATGTCCACCGTATCGGATTTCCAAATTGATGACATTTTTGCAATCAGCATCCCATAAAACCTCAATAACAACACCCATATCGATTTTAAAATTATTTATCCCTTTTTAACCCTTTAGGGGTCGATTTCTCGAGAGGGGGATTTTATTTAAGTTCCATCCATAAGCCTAATAAAAAATAAGTGACTTTAACTTTGAAAATAAAGGACTTTTCTTACTCAACTTCATCCCCATGTTCACCCCTTTGGGGGTGGAATTTTATAAAAGCCGAGAGAGGTAAAAGTTTTGTTTCAATCGTCAACCTACATACAAAATTTAAAGATCCTATCTTTAAAATGGACAGACTTTCATACAAACTTTTATCCCCTATTTTACCCCTTTAGGAGTGGAATTTCCAAAAATCCTTTCATAGTGGATGCCTACATTGCATAAGGTATCTATGTGCAAAATTTCAAGTCTCTAGGTTCAGCGGTTTGGGCTTTGCGTTGATATCTCAGTCAGTCAGTCAGGACTTTGAATTTTATATATATAGATAGACTACTTACTTCATCTCTTGCAAGGTAACTTTTTTTTTTATTTATATGGCGGCATTTTTTCTCCGCATTCATTTCATTATATGCTCATGGAAATATGGGATTTTTAACGCGACAAAAATTATCCTATGTTCCTCTCCAGGCTACTTCAGTGACTGGCGGTCTGGATGAAATCCGCTCATATTTTTAGTTCTCGCGTCTGAGCCACGTCTGTGTACAGTACCAAAAGATAGATAAAGACACGATAAACAGTTTTTAATTATTCAATTTCTTTAAAATCGCTTTGTGATCTGGAAGGAACAATAAATATCCTTTATGCAAAAACAGATCAAAATTACATCATGGCGGAAAATATAATTTTGTCACTTTAAGTCAATGTCGAAAACAGAGTACAACTCAATGACAGTGACCCTGACAGTTTTATTTGACGCCATATGAGTAAATAATATTGTTTTTTTTAGAGTTTCATCAGAGTTCTTTTTAACCGACTTCAAAAAAGGAGGAGTTTCTCAATTCGGTTGGTATAATTTTCGTAATAACACGTATTGTGAGGCTCCGTTTTAACTCAATCTATCGTACAATTTCTATATAATACAAAATATATTTACTTGACATTGGCAAAATTCGCGTATCTAACGCGAGCACACCATTAATCAAGAAAGAAGAAGATTGGTTTGTTTTTATTGATAACCACATAACCGTGCATTATATAAAATTAATTATAAAATTAATTAATTAATTTTTCTCCATCTTTGGGAGTGGTGTACATAGACGTGGACCATATTGGGTCATGTCCTTTGTTTGACATTCATTATTATTTAGTTTTAGTTAATTTAAACTATGTATTATTTATAATCAGTAGCCAGACCAAATAATTTAGTATGTTATATTCTATTTGTTTACTTATCCGATATTCATTTGTTTTCACAACAATAAACTGATAATATTTGTTTTTAAAGCAATACAGTAGTAATCATTTGTTTTTCCGATATTATTGTTTTTAAATTGAAAAAATGATATCTGATTAAGATCGTAGCGTTATCATATCTGCTTTGATTTTGTGATTCATATTAATCTTTAATACACGACGATAATCATATGGACATTCCGATGATCTACGGTAAATAGTTTTTATCCAATATTTTATAAACAATTGAGGTTCATATAAAAAAAATTGTGAAAGAAGACTTCATTTCAATCTATACTAATATTAAAAAGAGGAAAGATTTCATTGTTTGTTTGTTTGTTTGCATTGAATGGGCTCCGGAACTACTGAACGGATTTTGATAAAATTTGGTACACAGATAGTAGTTAGCCTGGTTATGATCATAGGATACTTTTTATCTTGATATTCCCACGGGAACGGGAACTACGCGGGTGAAACGAACGAACGACCGCTAGTTTTAAATATAATTAAACGGCGGCCGCTACTTTATCATAAAAGATAGCATTGAAAATGCAAACTAGGTATAAAATATCGTAAAATGCATTAAAAGAATTTCTAGTAATCGCTTGTCTGAACTAGGAATCGAACCCGCCAATTATGAAGAAATTACTTGAACTTAAATAACTAATTAGTAATTTTTCGATAAGGCTCAGCTATATAAAATATGGCCTGTATACAGCCATATTATAAGTGTGTATTTGAAGCAGATAGGTATGTCATTCAGCCTTCATTCAGCCTTCAGGAGACGGGCAGCAGCGTCTCCTACAAACTTGGCCATACTGCGATACTGGTGTTATGTGACTGAGACGACGACGACGACGAGGTATGTCATACGAGCTCGCACTGTTAAAATTGGAAAGACCCTATATGGGATCCGATTCAAATTTGATCTCCTTCGTTTCCGTGCTTTTTCGAATCTTTTGCCATACTTGTCAAATTGTGTGTATAGTGTTGTCACGGATTTCAACGCAAATTACTATGAACGTAGGTAACCAAAGATTTATCATTGGTTTCCGCGTGGCTGCAACTAGATACCGCCGTCATACATTTAGCTCGTGACCGTTTTACTCTGCCAACAATGGCACAGTCTACTGTGAGTCTCCATAGCAACCGAGTCGGTTGGCTGAAGAAAAACGTCAAAATAGTGGTCACATTATTGAATCCGTTGTTTGTATGAAGCGCAGTATCATACAAACAACGGATAGTTGTAGGAACGCGAAGACCTATGATAAATCTATGAACGTAACAGAATCTATGTAATAAAATATGTTAATCTGTCAAAGTCTGTGAACTACAAACAGTGTATACAAGTTTAAAACCTTTTTTATTTATATTTTCGAAATATTTCAACAAAAAAGTTATTGCAATGGCATTTGATGTTTCGCTACAATTATTATTATCTTCAAGAATCACTGCAATTTCGTAAAGATATTGCGTATTGTAGAGAGTGATTAATTCGATAAACGTTTGTATACCCGCTTTTTCTCATTATATTTTTACTGTGTAACATTGTGAATGTCAAGTGTCAACCTGACACGGAGTGTCAACATTACGCTTCGCAATATTGAGATTACGTTCAAAAACAGTGTATGCAGTGCGTTTCATCTTTTTTTTATGCTTTTCGTTTTGCCACAGTGCAACCTGCTTTATATTATTGAAAGCGATAAAGTTCCAGGCTTGTAATAAAATTACAAAAACAACAAACTCTAAGTTTTGCTCTCTATACTCTGGACATTATCACTATCAATGTCTAGGAGTTACAACGGAAAATTTCAATAAGGAGTCGAAGCAAAGTAAGGCCAGTTGGAAGTTGGAAGTCCCGATTGTAAGACTACTGAGAGAAAGGGAGACAATAGAAATACTCCTGTTAGACCGCAAAACCCGAATTTCTATCTACATTCGTGAATACTGCTGAAGTAGCAATCGACGACCTGAAACTGTACTTTGATGCAAAGTTCAAGGAAGCCACAATCACCATTCTGGCGCAGGTTTGAGAGCAGATAACATCGGAAAACAAGACTATCCTCCGGGAATTTCAAGGGATAAAGGATAGCTTGGATGGATTAGCTTCGTAACAGCACAGTTTGAAGACCTGAAAACGGTGGTAAACGAGAAAACCGCAATTATAGAAAATCTTGAAGCGCATAATGAAAAATTGAGATCTCAAGTTGCGGCTATAAATATTGTCCTAAATAATACAGAACAGCAGGCATCGTGTAATATTGAAATTCAGTGCGTCCCCGAATGCAAATCTGAAAACATCCAGACTACTGTGAAACAGCTTGGAAGAGTAATCTCGAGAGAGATAAGTGACAACGAAATTGTTGATTTTAACAGAGTGCCAAAACTTGATCAGAAGTCAACTAGACCTCGTGCTATAGTTGTGAAACTAACGAGCCCTCGTGTGCGCGACGAAGTGCTGGCAGTAGTGAAAAGTTTAATAAAACTAATAGTAAAAATAAACTA
Organism: Chrysoteuchia culmella; assembly: GCA_910589605.1. Lineage (NCBI taxonomy): Eukaryota > Metazoa > Arthropoda > Insecta > Lepidoptera > Crambidae > Chrysoteuchia > Chrysoteuchia culmella. The sequence goes on from OU342654.1 coordinate 11,310,756, forward strand.
CACGCAGGGCATTTGGGAATTGCCGGTGATCAACCAGTCTATGTTGCAGAACATCTTTCGCCTGCGAATAAGAAGCTTCATGCAGCGGCTCGGAAAGCCGGCAAGACAAGGGCTATAAACATTTGTGGGTGCGAAACGGGAAGATATTTGTACGCAAAGACGACAATTGCAGCGTGCATCTGATTACTGGCGAACTAACGCTCAAATCTCTCTAAGTTATAAGTAGGTTGCTACAAATTGTCAATAAATAGTTTCAGATAGATTTAATTTTATATTTTTTAGTTTCGCAAATTTTTTCTCTGTTTTGACAAAATTTTATCTATTTATTACCAAAATGTAAGAGGCTTGAGAACTAAAACCAATTTAATATATATGAATGCCTTACGAAATGAATACAATAAAATAGTGAGCACAGAGACCTGGCTGAATGCTTCTGTTTATGATCACGAGTTTTTAGATGATAGATATAATATATTCAGAAGAGATCGCAGCTCCACAGTATCACATGTTAACAAAAGAGACGGAGGAGGCATCAGTGTTGCCGTTCACAGACGGTTGGAGGTTGTGCGGCGACTGTCATGGGAATCCGAGTGTGAAGACTTGTGGATTAATGTCAAAAATCGAAGCCAGCCCCGTAGTTTTAATCTCAATATATTATGTGCTGTATATGTGCCGTCACCAGTCAAACGTGATTATTTGGAGATATTACTTAAAAATGTCACAAATGTTCTATAAAATAAAGTAAAGCAGCCAAACACGATTATAATTGGAGATTTTAAAATGACGAGCATTAACTGGAACTATGATACTAATCTATCGTTATGTGTACCGGAGACCACCTTCAACAGTAATAATGAAAATACCTTCATGGACGAAATTTTGTTCAATAATTTAAGTCAATGTAATTATATAAAAAATGCGAATAACCGGATACTTGATTTGCTTCTCACCAATAGTCCAAAAACAATAAAAGTTGACTTGTGTTTGTCTCCACTCACAGGTTTAGATCAGCATCACCCAGCATTAGAAATTACTTTTATAGTACCAAAGAATGCAAAATTCGTGAGGCGTAATAGGAAAACTGAATTGAATTTTCACAAAGCAAATTATACTTTAATTAACAAAGACCTTCTAGATTTGCAATGGGAAAGAGATTCCACGGTAGACGATATGGTTCTTAGATTATGTTCTGTTTTATTGCCAATTATAGAGAAACATACACCACTTAAAAAAACAAAAAGTGATCGCTTCCCTGTCTGGTTTAGCGCATCTTTAATCAAGTATGCAAAAGAAAAGCTTAAATACCATAATAGGTATAAATCGTATGGCAACACAAGAGACAAAGAATCGGAGGAGATTCTCAGAAAAAGATACGATTGATTGCTGCTGGAATGCTGTAGTGTAGACAATTTAAAGAAGACGCCGCTAAAACTATGTGGACTAACCCCAAATATATTTGGTCATACGTAAACAACCAAAAACGTAAAAGTGGAGTATTACCAAATTAAATGATTTTAGATGATAAGGTAGCTCATGGTGGGAAGAAATCTGTAATCTGTTCTCCGAGTATTTTCAATCAGTTTACGCTGCAAACCAACCTGTACACAAAGGCACTTAAAATATTTCTAATACTCCGAATTATTCGTTTACTCTGGGTGAAATAAGTTTTTCGGCATCAGAAATTGAAACAGCATTAAAGAAGCTAGATCCTAGCAAGGGTGCCGGTGAGAATGTGTGCTGAGAGCCTTGCAGTACCTCTGCAAGAACTGTATAATAAATCTCTTAAAGACGGAATATTTCCCACACAACGGAAAGCAGCTCGTTTGACTCCCATACATAAAAATGGTGATAGTAATGTTATATCTAACTTTAGACCAGTGTCGATACTTCCAGCATCAGGTAAAGTCTTGGAATCTCTAGTGCGTCAAAAACTATACTGGCTTGTTAAACAAAAGCTTCACCCAGAACAACATGGCTTTTTACCTAAAAAATCTACTGCCACATATTTAATGGGTTTTATTCATACTGTTTCTCATGCTATCGATGATGGTGATGAAGTACATGTCATATACACTGATTTTAAAAAGGCATTTGACATAAAAGATCATGACGTGCTCCTAAAAAAAATCTCAGAGATGGGTATACACTGATCTTTGTACAGGTGGTGCAAATCATATCTCGAGAACCGTACTCTCCGTGCTACCGAGGCTGAACATACTGCTCCGCTGCAAACGTAGTCCGTTACGCTGGACTTTCGCTTCTGCCTCCTCTAGGCAGTTCTAAAGCTAAGTCCCCATTCTTACCCTCGCGAGAGCCACCAATCGAAGATTCCCATGAACCCACACCTGAGCTTGTAACATCTTTTATCTTATAATTATACTTGTTAACCACTTATAGTGTTTCTTTTCTATCTTTTATGCACACCGGTCGTGCTTAAGCGTGCGAGCGTGTCAACTTGTCAGGACACATGGCTTTTCATCTCAACCTAAGCTAATACCATCAGGAGTTCCTCAGGGATCTAACCTGGGCCCTTTATTTTTGGTATTTTTTATTAACGACTTAGCCAATACTTTAAAATGTGAATTTAAAATGTGCGCAGACGATCTGAAAGTTTATAAACGAGTTAAAGTGTTCAAGACACTGCACTTTTACAAAATGATTTAAATAGCATAGATACACATGGTGTTCTCAAAACAAAATGTTATTAAACAGACAAATGCTACCACATTAAACTGACCAAAAAGAGAAAGCCTCTGCCAGCTACATACTACCTTAAAAATGTTAGCATAGTTGAAGTGGAAAAAATAAGAGATCTAGGGGTCATAGTGGATCGATCTCTGAGCTTCAAAGATCATATAAACAGCATAGTAAAGAAGTCAGCTCAGCTATCCGGTTTCATATCAAGGCAAATAAAATGTTTCAAGGACTCAGGTGTTTTGATACCAGTATACAACTGCATCGTAAGGAGCATTTTGTAATATAATAGCTGTGTGTGGTCTCCAGGATATACAGTGCACTTCAATATAATAGAAAGAATACAAAAAAGGTTCTTGTACAGGTTTCCTACGTCAATAATAAGTGCAAATCTCTGCAGTCTTATGAAAGCACATTAAATTATTATAAAATGTCGTCTCTAAATTTTCGGCGTGGGGTATCTGATATAATGTTTTTGTATAAGCTTATCCATGGGCATGTAGATTGCCCAGAAGTACTGAAATGTATTAACATTGAGGTGCCGCGTCCAAGTTGTCGTTTGACAAACCGCAAATCTTTCAGGCTGCCTCCAGAACGAATGTCGGCCGGCATTTCCGGCCGGTTACAATGGCTTAAGATGGAACTTTGATATATTTTGTGGTTCTCTAGCCTCGTCAAAAAATAATATATGTAAAGCACTAAATTTTATTATACCTAAAGTTTAGTATTACTTACAGAGTTATTAATTTATTTATTATTTTATAATATATATTTTTTTGTAATTTATTAGTTAGTTACTTTTCTTTTTATTTTCAAAATTTGTTGTTTACAGTTCTTATTGCATGCTGTGTTCACTAGTTAAGAAACAACATAATTCATGTACATTTTGTTTGTCTATGTGTATCTGTAACAATGTATGTTTCAAGTTGTGAACCAAATAAAAAAAATAAAAAATCATTGCGTACAGTGTGATATAGGGCTCTAGTGTGATATAATAACTTAAAGCATTAATAATGAAGGGAAATACACGAAAGGAGACTAAAAGGATTACATCTAAGTCTGACGCCATAACAACAATGTTTTCAGCATTGTTGTGTTCCAGCAGTTATAGATAAGATAGCCAATTCCTCAGTGGTTGAGGATTCCGGGAGAGGCTCGCTTCCATCTTCAGCCTTATCAATAATTAACATCAGGTATGATGAAGACGAAGAGTCTCCCCGTCGTGAATAAAAATAAAACAAACAGTCCTGCAGGCTAATTATCTAACAAAAAAATAGCAACCAGTTTCTGTCGCTGTCATTACTATCATATTTTCATCTGTATGACAGTGACAACAGTGACAAAACTGGAACTGTACCGAGTTTTCGTTAGATAATCCGCCCTCTGGGCCCAAATGGTAGCTCGAATGAGCAGAGCCAATGTACTCTTTGAGCAAAATGTCAAGTGTCATTTTGTGATTTTGCGAAATTGAGATGAAGGGGCATAACCATTATAACTAAATGAAAACGTTATAATATAAACTAATAAAATATAAACTATCGTAATTTTTTAAGAACTTTTAAAAAGTATTCACAAATTTTGAAAATAATGTACAGTCAGCATGAAAATAGGCATTTTTCAAAAAATATATATTTTCCTGTGCTAATCGGTCCTGTTTCTCATGAAAATCAAAACACTCTAAGACACCAACTGAGATTTTTGTCCTAAATCGCGAAAAACGCGAAAATTAAGCGCCCCGCGCTCGCGCTACACATAACCGTATCTGCTTCAGCTACGAGTCATTCAACATAGTAGCTTTGTATAATGAACTTATTTTCTAAGCGAATTTGTGAAAATAGCTTTTAGTGATTTTTAACTTTTCTAGTACTTATACCTTAGTTGGTGTCTTACACCCATATTCTAAGTCGTTCCTCCAAAACTTACTCGTCGTCGACTTAACGAAACCTCATTGAAAACCTCTTCAAAATACTGCTCGAAATCGGTATTCTAAGTCATAACTCCGTAAGGACCTGGAGGAGCCAAAGAGTACGTAGCCACTCCGTGTTAGGCCTAGCGCACACTACCATTTTTACCCACGACGAGGTTAAGTGGAGTGTAAAAAGTTTTGGAGGAACGACTTAGAATATGGGGGTTAGAGTGTTTTGCCCTCACAAGAAACAGGAACGATTAAAAAAAATTGTAAGCTGTTTTTTTTTCTTCTGGCTGTATTTTTTTTTAAATCTGAGAATGCTGTGCTCTCTTAAAATTAAGGATGGTTTCTTGAACTATTCATGTACGAGTAGCTACAACGGTAAAGGCCTTTCATGCCCCGCTTAACTTTCCACCCTGTTTAAAGTATAGAGCCTTGCGAACAACCGTCGCTAACGCTGTAGAACAGCGTTGTTACATCAATGCAAGGAATATCCGTGCATTCAAAAAAATCATTTTTACAAATGTTTAACTATAACCATTTAACTTATAATTTTTAAGTTTCTGCACTTTCAATGCTATTTTTAGACTTATGATAAATTTAAAATATAAAAATATTAGATAAAATCGACTCAGCTCACAAGTTATTCTTTCATTCGTTCGTAAGGCTCGGTGTGTGTGTTTAGAGCCACTGCTCTAAATATTCATGAACCAAATCTTTACTTTACGGCTCGCTGGCCGTATGTATAGATTTGGTTCATGAAAATTATTGTTGGCGGCAAGACTTACAACAAGTGACTAACTGACTGACTTAGATGATATGGTAAACTCATCTTAGCCGACACCATAACAACAATGTTTTCAGCATTGTTGTGTTCCGGCAGTTATACCTAGAGAGGCTCGCTTCATTCTGATCTGAAGGGCTGGTAGGGAAATAAATCAGACGTTTCGAAAGCACTTGTCTTTTCGAATAAAAATATTTTGACTTTGACTTTGACATATTCAGCCTTATTAATATCATTAGGTATGATGAAGGCTAAGAGTCTCCCCGTTGTTTATAAAAAAACAGGCTTTTTTTACTTCTCCGAGTATTTAACAAATCATTTAATCACTAAGTAAGTAAGTACCTGCTTGAGAAATAAATATAATTTCCCTGTTATAAGTGCATGATAAAATGTCCTTAAGAAGTATCTATATACTTAATTCAGGTTCGCAAAATTTGTGACGACTCGATAGGGACTTTGGCGCGTAGTACGCGGCCGAGTAAGGTATCAAATTAAAGGTACTCGAGTCTATTTGTTCCGAAAACTATAAAATATACAAAATGTTAAAAGTGATGATCACAAACTGCAATTAAAAAGTGTCATTATTTTCGCATAATTTGGAATTTTTCGTCGATCGACGAACCCGAGTATCGGGTTGTAACCGCCCTAGTTACAAATAAGTACCCACTTAAGAAACACCCATAAGTAACAGTATTAAATCCAATCATTATTATAAGCACCATTTCCCACAAACAAACAATTTCGAATTATTATTATCATCTATAAAGAAACTATCTATTGATATTTTTATCCTATTATCTGAATAATATATAAATCTCTCATTGATATTAATCTTATAATTTAACCCTCAAAACCTCTTTAATTGCTGCGTGTGTTTTCCAAAAGTCAAGTGTGTATACTTTCGAAAGATACACAAAGCGTTTTGATAAAGTCATTGAAACGTTACTTAAATTTCCATGTACAGAGACAAAACGCGGAATGCCATTTTATGTGTACACCCTGCTTTTGGAAGGCTGTTTGTCACATCATAAGTTTAAGGTAACTTCTTTCTCTTTTAAACGGGATTATACTTGCAAAAACCGCCGCTATTATGAGCAACATAAGGGCGCCCTCAAGGTCAAACTGTAAAATCTGACTCTTGCTATCGAACTCTAACGTGAAGACGAGATACAAAATGCCATAGTGTTCAGCAGCTTTACATACGATACGGTCTTAGCAAACTAAGATTTGTGTCTATAAAATTGTCATAAGACCAATCCTAATCTTAAGATCGGATTCCACCAAAAGCGTGTGCCGCACAAAAGTGCAGCACATTTTTCGTGAACAAATTCAAATAGTGCGTCAACTACGTGGCTCTATGTCCACTGCAAAAGTTTTGGGTAATTTTTGTAAGCTAACAGTGCTGCACTACTACTAGTGTGCGAACATATAAATGTTTTCGCTCTAACAGCAGAAGCAAAGAGCTACGAGTGCATGCACATTTTGTGGATGTTTGCAAAAGAGAGTCCACCGAAAGGAATATTTGCGCAGAACTCTGCGCACAGTGCCGTACACTGGTAGAATTGCGCCTTTATTAGCAAAATTCGAATTACTTAACTGATGCAATAGAATTGTTACTTTTAACCTCCTCTAAAATATTTTCAACGGATAACGATGTTTGCTTCAGCGTACTACGAATAAGCAGGAAAATGAGCCATCAAGTTTACAGTTTCAGTGTTACCATCGTTAAATCACCATTGACATTGACGGAAGCTGAATCACATTTTATTATCTTATTTCAACATCACAACGGATAAAATGGCATTGTTTTTCTTCTACAAGGTAATAATGTAATTGAGAAATAAGTTAATTGGAAACAAAAAATAAATTGCTCTGCCATTTATAAGCCAGAAGATCAGCATCCTGCTCTCTAAATTAAATGTCTAGAAATTTATCAATTATAAAATAAATAAATAAATAATAAATAATTGCATACTAACACACCAATTATCTAGCCCACGTTAAGTTTCATGAAGAACTTGTGTTATGGTTCCTAGATAACGGATAAACATACTTATATACTTTTTTTTTGTAAATACATACATAATATACATATTAAACACCCAGACCAAGACAAATAGACATGTTCATGCACACAAATATTTGTCTTGTCCGGGGATCGAACCCGGGACCTCTGGCGCAGAAGGCAGGCTCATTACCCCTGCGCCAAACAGGTCGTCAAAGAATACCACATATATTGATATGATTCCGATATCGATACAAGTATCTACGGATATTCAAACAAGTACAACATAGTTACAAATACAGAATAATTAATAGTAACAATACTTACCTATAAATAATAAAACCTACACTGAACAAACACTGATGTATCGACCTACTAAAACTACTTATAAAACAGACTTTTTTGTAATTTTTAATAAACTATTCCATATTGCAATTTATATTATTAACTGTCGAAGAAGCCCTTAAATGTGATTTATAATTTATCTTTTTACAAAAATGAATCGTTTTAAATACCAGTTAAGTGTATTTTTTGTTACCATCGTTAATATAAAGACCACTAGATTACTAACACTTCAAACTGTCCGTGCAAATTGGCCATTATGATGAAACCAACCTAAGTGTTGATTTATTATTCTTCACAGTTGTTATATCTTTGTTTTCATTTGCAACGTCTTTTTCATCAAAATACATCAATCAAGCCTCCCTACCTTCTAAACATATGTAGCTGTCGAAACTCTAGGCTCGTTAAATACGAACTACTTTTTTCATTTCTTCAAACATACCGTAGCAAATTGTAGAAAGAGTTATTGTTGTTAAGTTGACGTGTCCGATATCCCATAACAAGAATAATCAAATAGTTTTATTTTAACGATAACCTTCACAATATTTTGAAAGTTTACTTGCGTTTTTGTTCATTGAATTGTCTTCGGATTGAAATTACCACGGTATCAACGTCCTTTTTATTAGTTTGGACACGGTAGAAAATTACGTAATAACTTTTTCGAGTAATGTAATTTCCTTTTTGCAGGGGGAAAAGGCTAATAAAGGATGTGTAGTCTCGTCTGTACTGTCATGTCTTCATATACGTTTATAATTTCCGTGTAACATTACAGGTGCATAAAAACATTAAACATTTGATAGGTAGGTACTAATTATAACATACACGCGTTTTTTTTCTGCGGAATCACCTAATGTCACAATGCCTGGTTGAATTATACCTACACTGGAAAGATTTAAAATAACTAATTTAGTAAAGCGGTATTTCTAAAATTTTAACAAGCAGCCCAAGACTGCCGGCGGTGGTCGCACAACAATAAAATATCTATTCGTCCTCGTTTTTTCCGCGATGCCTGAGAGGTTAAGTTATCACAATCGATAATCTCGTAAACTCCATTAAGCTATATTTAGTACAATAATACCGCAAGTCTATAACATTATAACAGATAAAATAGCTGACTTTTCATGAGTTTTGGTGGCTATTTATCACTTTGAAAATTGAAACGGGTATTAAACGCGTAGAACGTGATAGGTATTTCACCTACCTGTAGTTTTCCCGACGTTTCGGCCAAGTTACATCGGCCGTGGTCACGGACATTCAATTTTCAATATTTATAATGCGCAGCGCGAAAGTTTAAAAGTGTATATTTATCACTTGTTACTCGTATTACAACAAAATTACACAGGAAACCGAAATTTCGACAGGGACTTCCTTTCCTTCCTACAAAGGAAAAAAAAATCTAAATTTTAAAAACAAGTTTCATTTCAATTTAGTAAGCTGACCTCGACCTATGTCGATGTATGGGGAAATATAAGGCTACTGCTCATCAATTTCCTGTCATTTATCTCATGTGTGGCGCGATATGAGACAAGTTGATTTTTGCTAGTATATTTTCCTGTTTAATATTTATCATATAATTACTATGATTTTATACCCAGGTAACACAAAATACGACTCCATTTAAAAAAATGTAATTCAAAGTATATTATGTGCGATTTATTCATCTAAGTATATAGTTTCAGAACAGAAAATTGTTTATATAATTTTAGACAATACCCCATGTTAACTGGATTCATTCAGATGCTTCAATCGCCTAAACATTTTAAAATGTTTAAAATCCGATGAAGAAAGACAGGTTTGTAAAACCTGATGTGGCCGTATACGTTTCGACAAAATCTCTTATGTACCCTCAGAGGTAAAGGAAACATCAACCATCAACAGGCTTTCCTTATCCGAGAATTTATTTTAATGAATCAACTGGTAAAAACGTTTTAACGGATTTCAGAGAATGCGGAAAACCGCAAACATTTACCAAAATTAAAAATACATGTTTTTACATTTTTTATGGGTACTAAATACCCATTTCCGAGTCTATTGCAAACCTTATCGTGTCGGCCCAAAATCTGCTACTAAGACTGCGGCATCAGTAGCATCCATAAGGTCCTCCTCCGTGCAGTTGTAAGGACGTGCAGAGCACGACATCAAGTGCGCCATCGTTTGGGGGACAGCACCGTAACCACACACCAGGGCCCTATTTCATAAAGCTTGACAAGTCTACAATTTGTAAACTATGGTCGAACATACTTTTTTCCTCACTGATCTACGCAATTTTGACCTTTGTCATCATTGCAGAAGATGGTTTTCTATAAAAAGCAATCATAAATTACAAAGTTCTCTTTTTCAAATTCCTATTACGAACTCTAAAAGAAAATAACCGTCGCTCCTCATCCGGACACAGACCAAGGATGCCAATTCGATTTATTTCGATTATTTTGACAACCTATTGCAAAAGTAAAAGTCGGCTAGTCATCCTTTTGATTTTTTCTTAAATTTCTTAAAACCCTGTTTTTTAAAATTTTTCGTTTGAGAGGTGTAATGCAGTATATCAATTTCTTTTTCCTTGGAGACAATACTAGACTTGAGGGTCCAGGCATTGGTTCTGTAAGCGGGGAGGCAGTCACTACCTCCGTAATATCTCGATAGACATAAGAAGACACCGGTTTCCGACGTGGTAATTGAATCTGTAAACAAATAGTGTAAATTGTATACCATATTCTATAGCTACACATATTGCATTTAATATTAGCTAATTTGGGTCCCAAGAATCATACTTACAAGTATAAATAATGTTGGTATCGAGTATTTCATTAGTACACGGCGATGTTTCCTTTGTATGAAACATTTGTCCTCAAAATGTTTTCTTACTTGGAGTCCAATCTGGTCTGTTTATAGTCCGCATCAATTTTTCACGCCAAGGATTACTTGGAAATCTTCAAAATATATCGGTTACTAAGTTTTGAAATCATTTTCGTAAAAATGAGCTTCTAATTTGTGTAGTAATTCAATTTTAACTCGTAATTCAAGAATAGATTAACAATAATGTGTGACATCAGCAATCTATCTTTTCTACTACTTATCTACGATAAATATCTTGGCTAAATAACTTTGTATTCATGTCACGATGTCACTAAAAAACGATTAAGTTTTTATCGATACTCGTGACGTCACCACTTTGCGAGCACTAGCGTAACGTATCAATTTACTATTTTATATAATTTCTTCGCAAATATTGTTTATAATCACGATATACAACAATGCAAATTAATATACTATCGTAAACATCTTTTTTTGAGCCGATAACTGGCAGAAATTTGGCAAAATACGGTTTTAAAACTTCCAATTACAAATTCGTATTTACCTGTGAAAAGTGTATTGATCCGGATTATTGCGCCTTGTAACTTCACATACACGTTCAGAACATGTCACCATATTTGCACTTTCAATATTCTTAATTGTAATCGAAGGATTACTACAAAATTGCACAAATTTCGCCGCGACGTTAATCAAACCGGGACTAGAACGTAGTGATTACATACTCTTTGCGGGACGCTAGGGCCTCTTACTCGTGAAAATATTGACATAGTTGTAATTTATTCGCTGTCACTTTCTCTCTCGGGCGGTTAGTACTTGATTAAGATTTCTCGCTCCCACGCTTCGTGGATCTTTTTGCGGAGCGAAAAAATTCTAAATCCATGTATGAAACGCTAAATTGTAGAATTGTCAACAATTTGACAATTATGTCGGATTTTCATATAGCACCAAATGTTTTATGAAACGTACAATTGTCAAATTGTCACCTGTCACTGACAATTGTAATCTTTATGAAACAGGGCCCAGGTTGGAATTGGCCGAAAATTCACATCTGGCCATGTCCTTGCTTAGGTCTTGCTGCGTTGCGATGCGAAGCGATGGCTGGTTCATGCGTCATGCTCGTGAAGCGGCCAGCGGAAATGGGTCTACTTCAGTCTGCTTGTCTTAACGTTGTGCTTAAAGCTAAAATATTTTCATTTAAAATAAATTGCTATCGACCTGTATGTACGTCACAACTTGCAGTACAGTAACCTTGTAATGCGAGAAATGTTAAATGTAAGTCCTTCCTTGCGAGTTGAAAATTGTTTACGGTTAGGATAACCATAAAATGTAATATTATAATTAGTATTTTCTTTTGTGATGGAAATTGACCTTACTGATATGTTAAGCTCACTTTTCAATTTGACGACTCTGTATGAAATAAAACAGGGAGAAAAAAATTGCCCTTGACGAGTTTCTTGCCGGTTCTTCTCGTTACAAGGTCTCCCGCCGTAGGGTTTGTGAACCGATGGCGTAGCTTCTTTGTCGTTCATAAGTGCTTGTAACAGCCTAGACTGAATAAATGATATTGAATATTGAATATGTTGTTCACTTTTGTTTAATGAGTTGCTGCGTTCATGCAAAATACTTAAAAATACTGTCTTTGTGAGATAGTTAACGATTGTATTTATTGTCCTATAGAAAACGATCGTGATCGTAAAATACTGAAAAAAAATGAACTCTACTCACAATTATTCTCAAGCAGTACTTGAACCCGCACCCTTGGGGTATCACTGCTCTCCTAATTGAGCTACGAGCCTTGTGAGCAACCTTCGATACTTTTATAATACTTTTTATTTTTTTCTACGCTGTATTGATGTATCAATGAGAGGAATATCCTCGCATTTGAAAGAATATTTTTTACAAATAGTTGACAATCGGTTTTTAAGTTTGCATTTACAATGCTATCTTAAGATAAATTTTAATAGAAAAGTACTGGTCACAATGTACTAGCATTTATATACCCCTGTGCTAGACACAGATAAGTATCAAGTAATGTTTGTTGGTTGGATTAGTTTGTTGACTGGTGAAATTGTTGTCATGTAGAAAAAGATGATGTAGATAATCTCGTCAATGATGTAGGTAACTCGTCCATAACAAATCGTTGACATTATAATTATTTTAATCAAAGTAAGTACATAACATAACCAATATCATGGAAATTAATTCTTAAAGAAAGAAAGTAAAAAACTTTTCTTCCTGTTTAACGCTTAAATGCCTTGTACAGTGTGTTATGTTCGAGCAATTAGAGGTGTTATAGTCAGTTTATTTATGTTTCGTGATTTTGATCTGCACAGCTTGGTGATTCATCGACATTATACACTACTATCATCGATTTTATATACTACTAGTCCGCGAGGAATAAGGTTACCACGCGGATTTGGGATGTCGCGTGGTAGAGCCATTTCGTTGTCTCAGCCACATAGCACCCACTGCTGGGTAAAGGCCTCTCCCAAGGATCTTCACGGCGATCAGTCCTGCGCTGCCCGCATCCAGCGGCTTTCCGCGACCTTCCCCAGATTGTCAGTCCACTTTGTCGGGGGCCTACTCACGGAGCGTCGGCCCGGTGCGCGATCGCCATCCCAGAACCTTTTCGCCCCAACGGCCTTCGATTCTTCTCGCTATGTGTCCCGCCCACTGAAAATTCAGATGAGCAATACTTGGTGCGATGTCGGTTACTTCAGTTCTCCTATGGATCTCCCCATTTCCCTCTTCGAGCAAAGGCATCTCCATTGCACGCTGGGTGACCTTCTGTCTTCTTATTAGACTCATAGTTAGCGACCATGTTTCTCTACCGTAAGTGTGCCATTTATCAGCATTTATCAGATTAAAAAGTATTTTATGTACATCTCCACGGTTCAAGTTATGTCCACACCAAATTTCACTAAAATCGATTCAGCGGTTTACGTTTGAAAAGGAATAGCCAGACAGACGTGCAGTCTTTCTTAAGCATTTATAATATAAGCGCATGGATAAGTGAGAATGGAAAAGTAGTAGAAAATGTTCCGTAGCTATCGCGATGAAAGTCTATTTTACATTAATTTTCTATACAAAATTTAAACCCTTTTCTTAAACCATTAAGGGTTTTTTCATGTTCACCGCATCGGAGTTCAAAATCGATGACATTTTTGCAATGAACATCCCAAAACCTTAATAACGACACCCATATCGATTATAACATTATTTACCCCTTTTTAACTTTTGGTTTGTTTTTTTTTATATTTAGGTTCAATAATAATAATAATAATAATAAAATATTTATTTGCAAGAATATGGTTACAATATTGATCTTAAATTAGTTATTTCCAACATATTCTATCGTCAAACGATGTGCAAATCATTTACAATTATATTACTTGTTTTGTGACTGAAACATTCGATATATCTAATATGAGTTATATCCCTACTTATGTATTAACCATATTTAATTATAAAAACTCAAGTTTAATATTAAAGTAAATTTGAAAAAAATAATAATATATACCAAAAAAAAAAAATTACATGTCTTTATCATTCAAATAGTCAGATACGTTATAATACAATTTGGTCAATAGAAAATTAAATAATTTGTGCTTAAATTTATAAAATGTCAAGGTTTTAAATTCATCCGGTAGTTTATTAAACAGTCGAATTGCCATGCAATGTATATTCCTGGAATACAATTTTAGTGTTTGCTTTGGTACACACAGATTTTTATTTTTTCTTCCTCTGTATGTACTGTTGTTTTTTAACTCAAACAATTGGTTGTATTTTTTAACAAAAATTAACACTTCAAAAATGTACAAACATGGAAGAGGCAATATATTTAATTGTTTAAATAATGGCTTACAGCTGTCCAAATAGGCTGCACCACAGATAGACCGAATGCATTTCTTTTGCACTCTGAATGCTCTGGGCATATCAACAGAATTCCCCCACAATATTAGTCCGTACCTTAATAATGACGAGACATAACCGTGATATGCCATTAATGCTGTTTCTTTAGAAGTTACATTCGTAAGTCTGTTGAGAACATAAACATATCTTTCTAATTTTGTCACTAGTACGTCAATATGAGATTTCCATGTACACATGTCGTCTATTATTAAACCTAAAAATTTTGTATCCTTTACTTCTTCAATTTTTTCATTTTCGCATTTGATATTAATATTGTTAACAGTCTTCGTATTAGTTTTGAAATTAATGAATTTTGTTTTTTGTGTGTTAACGTTTAAATTATTGTTTTTGAGCCAAGTCAGGATTTTATTTAAGTTTTCATTCGCAATAGACTCTATTTCATTTTTGTTTTTACTTTTAACTATAAGTGTTGTATCATCTGCGAACAATATGCATTTTTGGTCTGTTACATTTGGCATATCATTAATGTAAAGTAAGAACAATAGAGGCCCTAAGACACTGCCTTGAGGTACCCCACAATGGTTGCATATATTATAATTTGAATGGTAACTTTTCCTTGTGTTACCTGTTAATCTACAGATTTGAACACATTGTTGCCTACTAGCTAAATAGCTTTTTATCCATGACAAGGCTGTTCCTCTTATGCCGTATTTTTCTAATTTATCTAATAGAAGATTATGAGGTACAAAATCAAACGCCTTACTCATGTCTAGGAATATTGCTAAGGTTTCCAATCTACTATCCAGATTTTGTGTCACTTCCTTGAGTAAGTGGAAGCATGCGAGGGTAGTTGAGCAATTTTTCCTAAACCCAAACTGTTCACTTTTCAAGAGGCATTGTGATGTTATAAATGCATATATTTTATCGTACATAACTCTTTCAAATATTTTTGAAAAGATAGATATGTGTGTAATTGGTCTATAGTTAGTGATTTCAAAATGCGACCCATTTTTGAATAACGGTTTAACTATTGACCATTTCAGCTTAGATGGAAAATGGCCCTGCTCCATTGTGAGATTTATTATATGAGTCAACGGTACAACAATAAATTTTGATATTTTTTTAATAATTTCAGTAGTGATATTATCATAACCAGGAGACTTAGTGTCCTTAAGTCCCTTTATTAATTTGTAAATGTCATCTTCATTCACTGGTGTGGTGGGATGGAATGGGTGGAATTTTCAAAAACACCGAAACTGATAAAAGTTTATTTTCAATCGTCAACTTAAATACTAAATTTGAAGTCCCTAATACTTTTGAAAATAAAGGACTTTTCTTACACAATTTCATCCCCCCCTTTTACCCCTTTGGGGGTTAAATTTTTTGAAAACATCCCAATAGGTCAAAGTTCATTTTTAATAGACAATCTAATTACAAAATTTGAAGATCCTATCTTCAAAACTGACAGACTTTCATACAAACTTTCATCCCCTATTTCAGCCCCTTAGAGGTTGAATTCGAAAAATCCTTTCTTAGTGCACCCCTGCACCTCATAAGGAGCCTATGTGCCAAATTTGGAGTTTCTTACCCCAACGGTTTGGGCTGTGCGTTGATTATCAGTCAAAAATTCAGTCAGGACATTGAATTTTAGACTATTAGCTGCCTATTTTTGGCTACTATTGGCTGCCCCCGGACTCATCCGCGTGGTTCCTCTTTCCGTAGGAATATCAGAATAGAAACACCATAGAATCCAGTCACTTTGGAACAGTGTTGTTCTTGCCAGCAATATTTTTTTGTTAAGTTTGATAGTAGAATAAGGTGCAAGTTTTATCAAGTTATTCTATCTTGCATTGTACACTGCGGAGATGGATCAAAATGCATTAACTTTAATATTGCTGTGTCTATTCTGCGTCTAGAGAGATATTTGTGTTAGAAGCTCTATATATTTGTTTTATATCTACGCTCTGGAAGATCTATGGATATTGAAGAGCTCCATCTCCAGCCAACTTAACAACGACACTGATTATAATAAGTCTCGGTCTGATAGCACACTTTTTCCTCATCCTTGTCCACAGAAGGTAACAAAAATGCATAATAAACATAAACAAAACTGATAAGATCATAATGCTTCCAGCTTTATGAAGTACATTTGACATTGAGAGCGCCTTTATAACGCTCGAAACAGCAGCAGTTATCGTAAGTTTGGAATTGTACAGATGCTCAAAAAAAGCCAATGATAGGTACAGTACGGTACGTAAAAGGTACACCGTGAGAGTACAAATGAATTCTCAGATGGGAATCGAATCCATGACCTTTGGAAATCCGGTCCAATGCTCTAACCGCTGAGCTACCGAGACTTCTGGGAGAATTCATTTTTCCAATATTTTTCTATTTAAAATTTATCATAAAGTATAAAAATAGCATTTAAAAAAGCAAAAATTCAAAATCATAAAAAATGTTCAAGTTAAGGTGACGTCGACAGTATATTTGACCTTTTCGAGCTTTCTGAGCTAAATGCTATCTAAAAGGAGATTTCGCAACTGGACAAACTGTAATTTTGTCATTAGTCAACACATTTATGAGAGGACTCAATGATGACTTTATTTTGTTTTAATTTGCATAGCTAACATTCTATTAGTCTTGTTGTGTTCTAGAAAATAAGATTAGGGTTCCATACGATATAACGAGGTAACTTACAAACTTCTCATTCCTTGACTATAAATAAAAGACAACGACACAGTATCTTTAAAAATATTTAACTGATTATTTTACAGATTCTGTAATAAGTATAATTCTGTGTACGAGCTATGATTTCATGATATCGTCATCAAAAGTTGTGTTGTTATCAACAATTGTTGAATTTATTTAATCTGTGAAATAATCAGTTTAATTAATGTAATACGTTTTAATTTAAGTTTAATGAATCTAATAATTAAAAATAAATGTGATTAGCCAAAGTGAGTAAATATCAAAATCAGGATTTGCATACGGTATGTATGTATATTATATTTGTCTAGGCTACGAGTTTTATGATACAAAAGCTTTTATAATACCTGTATATTATTTAATGTTCACACAACCTTTTGCCTTTTAAGACCACGGTTTACACCTTGAAAATACCGTCTTTTTATCATCATAGAAATACCCCGTCAATTTTATATTCAAAATAGTAGAATGACCTTTTCGAAGATTCTATTTAATATGTCTTGTTTTCTCATGCTAATCATTGTTGACAAATCCGTTTGTATATTTGTCGCTACATCATTAAATTTAATGTTGCAGTTCGAAACTGATAATCAGATAAGTCACAGTCAGTTAAGAACCGTTTAACAGACTTTGGAAAACAAATACCTAGATGTATGTAAATTGTTTTCTCTGTACTTAGGAGGTGCAATATCAAGCCAAATTTTCTTACGAAAGTAAACTAGTTGGATATTTTATTTCATATTCGTAATTTTATATTCTTCCGCAAATTCGCACTCATCTTGTTGGGCTAGTTGTTTATTTCTAGTATAGGTACAATTTACCATGAAGTAGCATTGGGAATGTAAGCTTCAAATCTTATGTTCAACACTTATTATCTTTTTAAGAATACAACAATCTAAACAAGCGCACGAATTCCCAGTCATAGTTTTTAGACCAAAAAAATATTCCATGCGCTTAATGTTAGATTAAGCCAATGGAATTTTATTGGTGCTTCTACAACAACAACACGTGGAACAACTAGACGTCTTAGACTTACGGACTCAATACGTTCGGAGAACAGCCACTAAGCATAGTATTAAACCACTAAAGGGTGTGTATGTTACCGTCGTTTCAAGAATCAATTGTTTGTAAATTATCGAGTATATTTATAAACTGCCGAATGATTGTAAACAAGCCGTACGGTTTGCAATAAAACAGATATTTTTTCGTTTATTTATAAATAACATTTGGCCATAGGTCAGTTTATAAACATACGGTTTCATCAACGTTTAAATGTGAACGCACTTGCATCAAATGCACCAATGGCGGCACTGTGTACAATTACCCGTAGGTTACCCTACACGTGTTATTGTACGGGGCCATCTCATTGGCCCATGCATTAGTAGGACGTGTGTTAAATTTTGGTTCATCAAAAAATTCAGAGTTACTTAGCACTGTTTGGTCATTTATTTCTTCGCCCGCTGCCTCCGTTTAACTAAATTTCAATGAACTTTCACTTTGTATGTTGAACAAATCGATCAAAACTAGTGTTTAACACTAAAAACACTCTGGAGCACACTTTGTTTACGTTGTTAAGTATTTCAACCAATAAGCGCGAAGCACAGGCTGATATCGAGATAGACGGTAAAAGTACGTGTACCTCTACCTTGCGTGTCAAGAATTTGAACCACGGTCAAAGTTTTACGACCTAAGTCAGTCCGCTTGAATCCATTGCCATGAAAACACGCGTCACTCAGTAACGAAAATGGTTAATTGTGCAGTGCTTTCTTGCAAGAGCTCGTCAATAACATTTACCCATCACTAAATCTCGCTCGTGACGTCACAGTTCGAAGCGCTCTTTTCGTCTATCTCGATATAGGTCTGTGGCGCGAAGCATTCTTTTCGTCACATGCAGACGTACAATACAACGAAGAGACACGACACTGATTATTTATAAAATATCGAACAATCATCCGTTTATTTGCAAATCCAACTGTCTGTTTACAATAATTCGACGATTTATAAATACCCTCGACTATTTACAAACAATCGATTCTTGCAAAATGACGGTGACGTGTATTTGGCTTTTAAAGTAACAGACCACTTTAGTACTTTGTCAGAGCTACTAAAACGCTTGTTAAGACAACGACCTTAATGTAAAACTGTGGTCAATGATGTGATATAGCATTTCAACGTTCAGTTACTTCTGAAGCAAACCGTATAACATACGCATAAGAATTTGTAATTAGAGGGCAGTGATTGTTCTAGAATGAGGTATTTATTAATTTTATATTAGTGTGGCTTTAAATCTTTATTCTGTTTGTAAACATCATGTGTAATGAGTTGAGGACCCTGAACAAAGACTTCGTAATAGGAGGTACGTACTTACCACAATAAAAGAGCGTAGCGTAGATACATAAAATGCGAATTCAATAGTATTGTAAACATTAGGCCTTTTTAAGCCCACTTACTTAATCTATTAGTTGAATTCGGACGCCGCTTTTTTAAGTAACAAAGCAAGTCTATCAAACTAACAAATTTTTGGCTGTTTTTCTAGGAAAAAAATCACAAGTCAGTATGATAACACCTACATTTCAAAGAACAGAACGAAATTTTGAAAAACAAAATCGGCTCAGCAGCAGGAGACTCTGATTTTTTTGTTTCAGAATAATTAAATAAATAAAGAATTAATTATAAGTATATGTTTCATTATTCTTAACTTATTATTCTGAATCTTATTCTTAACAACATTAACTCCTA
Source organism: Chrysoteuchia culmella (assembly GCA_910589605.1). Taxonomy (NCBI): domain Eukaryota; kingdom Metazoa; phylum Arthropoda; class Insecta; order Lepidoptera; family Crambidae; genus Chrysoteuchia; species Chrysoteuchia culmella. Next base: position 11,330,619 of record OU342654.1, read on the forward strand.
TATTCTTCGATATTACTATTATGATCTTCATTGTCAACTTACATATCATATGTAGCGTCAGACGGTCAATCTTTAGAAAAAAAAACAGACAGTAACAGACTCTGCCTGTTATTTAAAAAAATATTGACTACGTGTAGTTACATTGTTTTAGTGAAAATCTTAAAAGTAAAGTTGTTTTTGTAAAAGCGCCAAGATCAATTTAATGTTGAATACGTAGTTTTTGTTACATTTTTTTTGCTGAAGCACATAGCATTTTTTCTATAGAATATATTGATATCAGAAACAGAAAATCGTAAAAAGTGTAAGTTACGTAGTTTTTGTAAAAAAACTCTTCTACTATAAGCACTTCGTAACTTATAAACTTACAATGATTAACAACAAGTTTCCATAGTCAAACAACAAGTTTGGCACGTCACGCCTTTTACGACAAATTTTAATCTTCGTGCCGAAACCGTGATTTCCCACAAAACGAAAGTCATATTTAAACTAGTTTTGAGGTTTATTTCATGCGACGAGTTTCGAAACGTAACGTGCAAACAAACAATAGTGTAATACAAATAACATACATATGATACGCGCGAAAAATATTACCATTCATTTGCAGTCGGGTAAAAAGATATTAAAAATATATATATTTAAAAAACACTAAAAAGACCCGCCTGCATCAAAAGACAAGTCAACCGAAAAGATAGAAATAAGATTTTTAAAAATATTTTGTTTAACATAATAACATGCAGTCGTTGCAGCGTTGCAGGGTTTTATAGTATGCAGGGTACCTATGCAAGGTTTTTAAGTTTATTTTTATTTTTATCCATTCATCTCTATTAGTTGTCACTTATGTAGTCACCCGTTCTTCACAATCATATCATCCTTTACGTAATCCAACCACCTTTTATTTGTTTTTTATACCCACGTACTTACCCGTTCAAATCCCATAAATCTTTTGTCCAAATAGGTTGTAAATTATAATCAACACCTGATAGGTCATTCTCTAAGCAAACAACCATAAATATCGACGGCTGAAACAGTGGAGATTTCCCAATTTTCAATACTACCTATTTGACAGCTTATGTGTTTTATTTTATATAATAACTAGCCATGTATTTGACCCCCCATCGTGCTTATTAAAAAGGAGTTGGTCTAAGGTGTTGCATGCTTACCCAGGAAATGCCTATTTACTATCGCCTTGAAGAGGCCAAGGTTGTAGGAATCGGGGAACACAGCGCATTCCATTCTTTAGCGGTTCGCATAAGAAATTCAGTCATGACAAAAGCGTCGATGTTAGCTTAGAGAATAATCCCCCCTGTATACCACAAGTACTTACCACACAACAGCTTCAACCGTAGCGTCAAAAAGCCAACAAAAAGTACCTAGTCCTAAAAAATATTAAAAGACAAAAAATAGCATCGACTTGGGCACTGGTGCTCAGCAGAACAAATTAGTTCCAAAGTTTCAGCATTGAATTTATAGTCACATGACCTTTATTCGATATTTTTAATGGAAATATTACCTAAGCGACTGGGACGGACCATAAAAATTCCAAGTACATATTCATCAAATAAAGCTGAAAGCTGAATAGCTGTTAACCCCAAAAAAAAACCGCAGCCTTCAAATGGCATATAAGATGTTTTCCAAATTAAAGTTTTTTTTACTCTTCCATACCAAAAATGAAAATCTTGCATGCCAAATGAATTTGTATGGAGAAGAAAAAAACACTTTTGATTTAGAAAAAAAAATATGCCATTTGAATCGTTTACAATTTTAAAGTTATTATGGGATATTTAAAAAAAAATGTATAATGAAGAGTAGGTATCTGTACTATCAGTATGAAATATTACATCAATAGGTACTATGTAGTTACTTTTTTTTGTAAAATTACCAAATTATGTTCGAGATGGGGGGACCAGGGGCCTTACCATCAACTGTAATGCAATTCATTGTAGGTTGTGAGAGTGGGATGCTGCCATATGGCGCGTCTAGCGGCGTCCCGCTCTTACTACCTAAAAGTAGCCTAAAATGAATCGCATTACAGTTGATGGTAGGGCCCCAGGAGATTCCTAAGCACGGGGTCTACTTAGTTTGGACTCCTGTCTCCCTTGTAACTAGTTTTAAGTCATAATAGGTGTATTACAACATAGTAATGTTTGGGAGAAATAAATAAAAAAATATTATTATTATTATTTATTATTACTTACTTTATTACAATAGTCGTTTCACTTATTCAACGGCCAATGCCAATGGTGCGACTATGGATATACAAAAAAAAAATTAACTAAAAACATTGGCCTCAATGCCTTAATGTATATGAATTAATGGTTAAACTGTACATTACGGATCCATAAGTTGGAGGTTCACAGTTTTTCGTTGTAAAGGTTTAGCAAAGGCGCAACATGAGCAAACTTATAGTATTCGAGAAAAAAAAGTCTCAATTTTTTTTTTGTTTTTTTTTTTTTTTTAATAGTTTTACGGCTTTCGTAATATCTCACAAGGATCTGACATTATTTTGACAGATTTCTGTTTTTTTTTCTTGATTGAAGTCTATAAGAGACAGAATTATGTCATACAGACACAGACAATACTTAAAACTATTGTTGTGACGCACAATATTGATTAACAGTTATAATTATTGAAGCAAAATAATAAAATTATTCTTATTCATACATACTATAATATACATATTATATTATACAAATAATCAAGTAAAGGAATACTCAAGAAAATTTAATAACATTTTTTCCATTTCGAGAAACGAAACGCAAAAATGATATGAGGCCATGACGTTGGAAAGTCAAAATGGCGTCAGTCACTGTCTGTTTGCCTTGCAGTCGAGATCGTTTTACGTACTCCTGTTAAAGTTCCTGCTAAACAACATCGTGACTACCATGGCGTCTTCGAAGTCTCAGTGCTCGGATTCCGCTGTTTTGCCTGAAGAATTGAGTGAAGTGCAAGTTTTGGACTCGAATGAGCCGCTTGTTACGGCCTCTTCTTCAGTGCCCCCCAGTGCCCAAGTGATAGACTCTAGTGAGCCGCTTGTAGCTACTTCTTCGGTGCCCTGTAGTGCACAAGTGTTGGACTCTAATGAGCCACTTGTGCTCTCGTCGTCAGCGTTGAAAGAAGCCGAACCGGATGCTGGTCCCAGCAACCTAGCTGGCCCTAGTGAGTTAGCTTCTTTACCCAACTCGGCAGCTAGCAGAATGGCAAACACCATCATGCCAGATCTACCAACCATATCTGAAGACCAATTGGAAGCACCTTCAGCTACTGCGGTTCATCTGGCAGACGAGTTCATAATTACGCGGAAGAAATCAGGTTAGTAGTGATATCATAGCAAAGATTTAAATCAAATTAGTGTTGATTAGGTCGAAATTGGTAACAGAACCGAATTAGTCAACCCCGACTCCACGTGGTACTAGTATGCCCTACCGCAATAGTGTTTATAAAAGCCCGGAGGCGCGGAGGGAGAGCAGCCCCCGCCCACTGTAACAAACTGCAGGTACCATGCAAGCCGAAGCTGCGGAGGTGAGCATGGAGTGCCTGTGGTTTGTTATGGCAGGGAGTAGGGGCTGCACTTCCCGCAGCACCTGAGTCGTTCAAAAGTCTTTAATTTGTTAACAACTTTAATAGCTTAGGACTTAAAAGGCTATAAAATGCATTTACAATACCTTGATGATTATCTAGGTATGTACGTATGCTTAATTTAAATAGTAATAATATTTTTGTAAACAAATAAAACGCTACCTACACGGACCTCGCCCTGGCGCTACAATTTCAATACATTACAATTTGTTTTCTAATTGTTTCAGATCAATGTGGAACTGGAAGAAAATTTTCTCACAACTTGGGACCGATGACCAATGTGTGCAATTTGCTGAAGCAAGGCGGATGGTTCCTACTTCAAAAATGTGCCACAGACATCACAGACCAATGTCCTTAACAATGGATTCGGGACTATTGGGAAGGTTCATATGCAGAAAAAGTAGTTGCCTTACCAGAGTATATAGCAGAGCATCGGAGACCTGGTTTGAAAATGTTCATTTAGGTCTCCCTGCTACTTTTCAATTAATTTATGCCTTTGCAGAGAGTCTTATTTATGAAGCTGCACAGAAGCAAGTGTCTGATGGAGAGCAACCAATATTATCTCACAAAACGATTGCCGATTGGTACAGTTACTGCCGGGAAACAATATGATTGAGCATTATTCTTCCGCATCTAAAATAGGAGGACCAAATAAAATTGTACAGATAGACGAATCAAAATTTGGTCGACGAAAATATAATCGCGGGAGACACATTGAAGGCCTAATGGTAAATGGAATGATTGAAGATGGGAGCGAAAACCTACGTTTAGAAGTGTGTCCCGACAATGAAAGGTCAGCTGAAGTATTGGTGCCACTTATAAAAAAAACATATTCGGGAAGGCTCCATTACACACACTGAATTCTGGAAATGATTATATATTAACATATTTTAATGTTTCATTTACTTACCCCTAGTATGAAATAACTGTCAATTTAGATATCTTTAGGTATCAATTTAGAATTTACATGGTAGTTTAAAATTGCTTAAAAGTTACTTTTTCTTGCCTCCGAATCTCAAATTTCAATGTCAAATATCTCAGGAACTATGCATTTGCTCCGGTTGGGTGTTGGGGTAGGGGGACCCCCCCCCCCCCTTCGTAAATACGCGGGTCCTAATGTACAGTTTTACCTCTGTTATTATCTTTTCTCAAACATGCTTGGAAATATGATATTTTGACAACCTTCTTCGAGATAAATCGATATTGCTGTATTGGCCACACAACACAACTTTTCACCTCAAAACAGCTAGGAACATTTTGTGGTAGTTTCCGCGGTCAACTTCCGGTAAAAATTCTTTAAACAAATAGTTTAATCTAATTATACCTTATTCTTGTTCTTTTAATGATATAAAAATGTAAAATAATAAAAAAAGTAGTACACTATTATAGTTAATTCAAAGTTGTTAAAAGTAGGAATATGTTGTCACTTATAAATAACTTTTTTTTTTGGTTTTGGCATCTTCCATTTTCCACAGAAATTCCGCCAACGTCCCGTAGTGCTAAATTTAACAATAAAAACGATTCGGTAAATGTTTACATTGACATGAGGTACAAGACATAGACAATTTAAAAATAAAGGTTTATGCCACGTTCCGAAATCCAATCATAAGTTGTGAAATCTCACCCAACCTAATATTAAATTCTTATAACAAATAGTTTAATCTTATTGTTATTGTTTTTATGGTTCAATGAACTAAAATAATATAATAAAACCAAAACGGAGTATTATAATTCATTCAAAGCTATTTAAAATAAGTATAAAATGTAACAAAAAAGTCAATAGTGCGATTCGGAACGCATTATGACTAATTAATTTCCGCAAATTATTTGAGAAAAGTACTATACAAGCCTTGGCCACAACTAGACATTAATGGACTTACGTATGTGTGCCTCGGCTTCATTACGGCCCACATTTACACGTTCGTCCATCAATACCTCTTTTGCTGGCATCTGCAGTAATTTACTATTCTTTCCTTATAAATGCTGTGTCAATTTGTATTGTTTATTTTTTTGTTTTGTCTTACGTCTGCTTTTGTGATTAACTTTTACTTAATTAAAACCTGCATTACCTTTTAACTTTTATTTCCCGTCATCTTAACAAACCAACTAGTGACTAAGTATGTATTTACTTAGGTAATTTATACATTCAAACAAACTAAAATTATATATTTGCATGTTGAGCGGTCGTTTAAAGCGTTTAAGGATGTGTTGCATCAAGAAATAACTAAAAGTTTATCTCCTTTCTGTCGCATAAATGCCCCATGTTAATAAAGGGTCTGTGCACCAAATGACATAACATGGAAGCCTTTCACTCTGCTCTACATATATTTTTATGCTTGCCGTCGATCCTTACTAAGTTTTAATAGCAAACATTTTATCATTTCGATACAAGAAAGGCAAGTGGTCGTAGTCCTTTGACAGTTCATATCGTATCATAGTCATTCCACACAAATTGCAGCCAATCGAATACGATATGAATTGTCAAATGAATATCGCACCCCACTTTAGAGTAATAATTTTCTTCTTCTGTTTTTTTAAATTAGGTAAATATATTGATATATTAACAGCGATATCTGATTTCTTAAATTTAAGTTGGTAAGTTTTAAATAAGGCAATCTATTTGAAATATTTAAAGTGACTGTATAAAACATCATTAAGTACTTACCTATTACTTACATACCGGTACCTTTTTTATTCATCTCTCTGTTATAATAACCATTGAAAACTCATTATCATAGCATTGATTTCGAAGAAGTATATTCAATTCACTTGTGGCCGAGTTCATTTTTTCCAATATTTTTCTATTTAAAATTTACCATAAGTATATTCAAGTTAGACTGCATTGCAACAGCTGACCCTCGACGATATCTACAACTCGACGACGCCATGCTCTACAAATCATGCCATTAGTAACTTCAACACTCAGATTGAATGGTACAGATGACAAGACTTAAGGTTACTCCATTTCCGGTAATTCTATCAAGTCCAATTACGAAGAGGTGCCGTTTGACAAAGAAAAAACACTTTTATCTGAGGGTCTAAAAAGGGCGCGTACGCAATATTGCTACGTGAATTCCCTAACAATTAATTTAATTAATTATTTTCTATGGAGTTTAGAACTGTTTTAGTGTCAGTGTAACAGAATTCGCTTTTAATTTTTTGAAGGCAAGAAAACTTACTAAAAGCAAACTACATGGGAAATAAACAAATAAAAGAATTGTCAGGGAATTCACTAAGCAATCTATATACTTAATTCAGGTTCGCAAAATTTGTGACGACTCGATAGGGACTTTGGCGCGTAGTACGCGGCCGAGTAAGGTATCAAATTAAAGGTACTCAAGTCTATTTGTTCCGAAAACTATAAAATATACAAAATGTTAAACGTGATGATCACAAACTGCAATTAAAGATATTCGCATAATTTGGAATTTTTCGTCGATCACAAACTGTAATTAAAGATTTTCGCATAATTTGGAATTTTTCGTCGATCGACGAACCCGAGTATCGGGTTGTAACCGCCCTAGTATAGCTTAAGCACCCTTCTTAGAACCTCTGCTGTTCGGACATTCGAAGACAAAAAATTACTTTCCATACAAATTTTATATGGAAAGTAATTTTTTGTCTTCTTTTTCGTAAAACAAATGTTTTTGCATAAGATGTTAGTAATTTACGCCTGCTAGCTTTGTATGTGTGTAATATTTTTATATTTAAAGCGTTTTGTTCAAAAATATAATGCATTATTTTTTTGTTTACAAAATATAAGAACATGATTACAATGCGCCAACAATATTATCTGCTTTCAAATAGATAACGCATTAAGGTATTTAGAACGGAGGATGTCATTAGACGAGTCAGTCCAACTACTGGTTATCTAGGAATAAAAAAAAAGATTGTCGAATTGTTAGCGAACACAATTGACAAAGAACACTTTTTACTAAAGTTCCAATATGTTGTAACAATGCACCAACTTAGTACAATGAGTAAAGGTTTAAAGAATTCATTTTTGTAAGCCATTTACTTACTACTATAATACTAATATTACAAATATAAGAGTTTTAATGTTTAAAACGGCTGAACAGATTTTGGTGAAATTTGGCACACAGATAACTTGCAGCCTGGATTAAAACATTATATATTTTCATCCTGATATTCCCACGGAAACGGGAGCCCCTCAGGTGAAACCACAGGCGGCCACAAGTGTATAAAAAAAATACTAATCTCTCGGCGCACAGCAGCTCCATTACTCATATTAGCAGGCTGTTTGAAACGCAGTTTAAATAGGTAATTATTTTATGTATGGTATGGTAAGCTTCGCTGAGGGATTGCTTTTCTCGCAAAAGATAGATAATTGTGTGATTGGATGCCATTCAAAACAACAGGGGCCTAAGCATTAGCAGAATTCTGCTAATGCTTAGTCACAATCGTATTGCAATCGTGTTTCAATTGTAGTGCTGTTTTACACAGCTGTTGTTACAATAGTGTAAATAAGCACGAGTATTAAAACACCAATAATAGACGATTATGACAATAAATTAGCATAATTGACCCCTAGGTTTCCAGCCCATTGTATTAGGTTCCCATCTAACATCAGGTATGATGAAGGTTAAGAGTCTCCCCGTCGTTCATAAAGATAAAAACACTCTTTGAATTTCATTCTCTCCCAGTACAGCATAGGAGAGCTCCAGACTTCAAATCCAGATCCTATTTTTTCTTGTATAGAAAAACAATTTCCCTATATTGTGAGTTGTCGAAAAAAAATTACGACCGTTACAATTAAAATTATGGTCGAATCAATTTCCTATAACATACATTAGGTAGTCATAATATCTTTACACTATATCCTCAATTTACAACTACCAACTTTACCCAGGTAAAGTTAACCAACTAACTCCCATGTTATTTCAATGTTGATCTTAATGAAATTTACATATCAAACTTCGGATAGCTAGTTTTGATAACAACAACATAAAATCAATAGGAACCATACAGTAAACTTCCAAGCATTTTGGTCTATGAAGTTTTCTCAAAATAATAATTAGCCTAATTGCCTATGTTAACAAAATAACATAAAAAATAAAAAATAAAAAGGTTTTTATTTTCCATAATTTGATCACAATAAAGTATGTGTGAAACATCTCCAGGAAGTAATATAATACTTGTGTTGGAGAAGTTTCGCTCTTGGCCTTAGCTTAAATACAATGGAAAACAGTTAATTAATTATTACACGTAAATATGTGTTACAAAGTTATAATATGTGTAAGAAAAGAATAAGATAAGCAGTTCAGAATTAATGTGTGTTTGTACGTGTGTGTGTGTGTGTGTGTGTATGTGTGTGTGAGAGAGATGATGTGTGCATGGGTGTATGTATGTAAGTCAGTGTGAGTGCGCGCACTTGTGTGTCAGTGTGTGTCTTTGTTTGTGCATGTATGAATTTGTGTTTGTGAGTGCTATCATGAGAGTCGTTCCAGTAAGTGTTCAGTTTGTTCGTATGTTAGTGTTTTTAGCCAGGCCACAACCTTTTTTTTACAATCAATTTTATGCATGGAATGTATGTCCAATAAAGCATTTGCTTTGTTATAGATAAAAGCGGATTGTGTGTGAAATTGACGCCTTGCAAAGTCGGTACGTACTCGGTGACAGGATGCAACCTTACCCTTACGTCTCCTACAAGGCTGAGTAGGATTGAAAACATAGGCATTAACATTTTATTCGGGCCAGTCATGTGTTACATTCGAAATTGCAATAATTGACTACAATCTGTTATAATATAATACTTCTCAAATTTTATCCTACTAACTAAATATAATCATAAACTACTAAATATTATCCAAAGAATTATTTTTACTAAAAAACTAATATTAAAAAGCAACAGTTGTTATTACAAATCCGATTTATTAAATTACAATAGGTACCCATTTCACACATAGATACGATACTTTAAAAAGCGGAAATGAAGAAATAAAGCCATCTCCATAATATGAGGCACCAAAGTCCTTTGTTTATTACAAACTATATTGTGCAAAACACAATGTTGCGTACAAAAGGCGGTAACACCTTTGTAATAACCACTCCTCATTTATATAGATGATAATATTATTTTCTATTGAAAATTTAAGGTTCAATAAACGAAATACAAATACCTAAGCTACTGACTCAAGACATAACTTCTGAAGTTTATCCAGATGTTTTCCGTATTCATCCCACGTTTATTTGATTTCGCTTTCTAGCCAAAAACTATTCCGTTTTTTACGGTAATAATATTTAAGATATTATATTTCTGAATTCTACCCAAAAAAATATTCCTGTATAGCGGTTTATTAGCAAATGTGGTATTGACGGCTAAAAACTTAATTGCTATTTTAATAAATATTATTCAATGTAATCAAGTATAGGGTGTCCGGTGGCAGAGTTCGAATTTCCTTTGCAAATATTTAAAAAAATTTAACGTAATTTGATTTGTCCTTTGTGCGGATTCTTTTACCTAAACGTCTTGCGCACCTATGCGCAATGTGCGTTCGCAATTTAGGCGTGGGTGTTTATTCGTGTACAACTGTTGCCGAATATTTTTTTCGAAAAGTTTGCAACGAGTTTGATGTTTTCTTTCGTTCTCGATATCAGCCTGGGCCCCGACCATGGAGTCTTTGCTGCTGAATATGACATGTATCTCGGAAACGGAAGTTTTAAACTCTTAAAAATAGTGGCAAAGAAAATTCAAAATCTGCTACCGGACACCACAAACCAAACCAAAGAAACAAGCATAACCGACATGGCATACACATTTCTAACAACTCCTGGTTGGTTATGTTGCCCTGGTTCTTTTGGTTCGAAAAAAAAATTAAATACCTATCTAGGAGGTGCGCCGGAGTGAGGGCAGGGGGGAAAAGGTCCAACTTTAGAGCTTTTCGCAAATATATTTAAAACGTAGTGTCGTTGCAAATTTAATTACTATGTAATGAAAGCTAATAAAATTTTCTCCAACTTTTATTTTATACACTTTTTCTGAATCTACCCATATTCGAACTACATGTACCGGAAACGTGAACATTTTCGAAAAAACGACCTTTTAAACACTAGCTTTTGCCTGCTACTTCGTTCGCTTTATTTCGGAATAAAAAGTCGTCTATAATGTTCTTAATCTATATACAATCTTCATCTATATACCTACCAAATTTTATACAAATCCATTCAGCCGTTGAGTTAGCGAAACTTTTATCTGTTTTATTATATATGCCATTCACCAGCGTGGTTCCCGTTCCCGTTGAAATATCGGGATAAAAAGTATTATATGTATAAATCTAGGCTATTTACTATCTGTGAGCCAAATTTAATCTAAATCCGTTCAGTAGTTTTGAGTTTAATTGTTAAATAGATACATAAAAACAAATATTTCCTCTTTTAAATATTAGTGTATGAATCAATATAAATACAGAAAACATTTACAGCAACCGTTGTTATTACAAATCTGATTTATTAATATAAATAACAATAGGTACCCATTTCATACCATACTTTGCAAAGCGGAAGTGATGAAATAAAGCCATCTCCAGATAATGTGGTACCTACTGTAGTCTTTTGTTTATGGGTTGATTAATGGTTTTAAACTCAATGCTTTGCTTTATTTGATCGTTAATGAAGGCTTTTAATTAACTGCTATTATAATATTTAACCAATGTTATTTATTTAGATGATAATATAATTTCCTATAGAAAATTTAAGGTTCAATATACGAAATACAAATACCTTCACATGTCAATAATAGTAAGTTAACTTATTAAATAGTAGTTAAAACCTTTTTATTCAAGCTGGTTGTAAATTCTTTTGTCTCCGAAATATTTTGCTTTATTATTTTCTTTAGTGATATTCATTTAAGAGGCTTATATGTTCATTACAGAGAAGGGAAATGCCTCCTGTTAATTGGAATAGTATTTTTTTATAAATCGAGCTAAAAAAACACTAAAAGCAATTAAGAGATGAGTTCACCAACTTTATCAAATCACCAAATGAATCAACCAATTTTCGTTAAAATTTCAAAAATGCTATCCACTCGGTGGATAGTGGCGCCCTTCTAAAACGATCTACCAATATATGTGGCAACGTTATGGCTCACCTTCAAATGTTTGGTCGAAATGAAATAAAAAACTTGTGTGGGCTGCCATATTTAGTTTGGCTATTCAACATTCAACCTTTTAACCATAAAATTACACCTTTGGTACTAAAAATATGACGGCACTTTGGGAGATTTGTCATCCATACTACGTGACCTGGACTACATAAAACAGCATTTTCTTAATATTGGTTTAAGTCTAAATTTCAACAAATGTGAAATCTTCGTATCTGACAGTATGTCCCCCAACAGAATCTACTAGTAATACAAAATTTTGTATCCATTGCTCCTAATATATCAGTAGAAACAAAGGCGTCTCTAACGCTATTTAGGGTTCCTTTATTTGAGGTTGCAATCCCCTCGTTAGTAAATTTAAAGTTACATCATTTTAACAATTTTTCACTACGGCTACATGGGTTAAAGCCACACTTAGCTTTTTACATACGTCGGTTTTATCACTTCACTTCAAAACTCTTGTACATATTGTGCTGTTCCCCTCTTTGGAAGTTTCCCCTGATCACTAATTCTATTGATGCAGTATTAAAAGGTACTCTTTGCAAAATCCTAAATTTACGACTTGAAGATCGCCATTGGGAACAAACCACTCTTCCAATTAGTTATGGTGGACTAGGCGTACGCACAACCTCTAATGTCGCACTCCCTGCTTTCCTCTCCTCCACCTACAGCACCTTCTCACTCATCAACAAGTTATTAAACTGCCCTACACTCGTTGACGGAAAGGTGTCATGCTTGTCGGAGGCCAGATCTGCATCTGCCTGAAGTGCTTCATTCCCGGAAGAGGATTATCCCTTGGAACTGGGACAGTAGTGTGACAGGGAGTCACCAGCTCTAATTTCAACTCACACAGAGCTTCTGGCTGCATGTCCGGATGACACTGACCGTGCCCGACTGCTAGCAGTCTCGGAAATAGAATCCAGACATTGGCTCCGTGCTCTTCCCTCCCACAACCTTGGTACCGTCCTCGATCCCCCTCCCTTTCGCATTTTGATTTGTTTACGTTTGTATGCTAAGTTGTACAAACCTCATCACTGTCCGTGTGGCAAAGATGTGGACCAGTTCGGTCGCCATGGGCTCACTCGTGTCAGAAGCGCCGGTCGCGCCTATCGGCATGGTGCGATAAACGATTTAATTAAGCGTGCCCTCGACACGCTTCGATCCCATCATCTCTGGAACCTTGTGGTTTATTCAGGGTTATTGGTAAAAGACTCAATGGTGCGACCTTAGTGTCCTGGTGCTAGGGGCGTACCTTTATATGGAATGCAACATTTGTAGACACCTTAGGTCCTTCCCATATACGTGGTACGTCCTCAAGAGCTGGAGCCGCGGCGGAGCAAGCTCAATTCCTCAAGCGCTGCAAATATTCGTCGCTCTCAGCAAGCCACGAATTTGCGGCGCTTGCTATAGAGACAAAAGCCCCTTGGTCAACTGACATAAAAAAAAAAAAAAAAAAATCTTTTCACAAAACTGGTCCACGCCTCAAGAGACCTGAGAGCTGGTGCCTATCTTGCCCAGCGGTTGTCTTTGTATTCAGCGGGACAACAGCGCCAGTGTTCTCGGTACTTTGCCACGCGGGTGTGAGTTGGACGACTTTTTTTCGTTATAGTTTAAGATTGGTTTAAATAACGTTCATTAAGATTTTAGTAATCGAAATTATTTATAATTTAAAGAAAAAAAAACAACAGGTGATAAAATTGATGAAGAGTATGTACACATTTTCATATTGATGTACAGTCAACAGCAGCTACGGCTTTATACTTTGACCTTGAGAGCGCCCTTACGGCGCTCGTAATAGCAGCGTTAAAGTTCCCAGTAGGTAGTCCATTTACCGCGCAAAATCCCTTGAAGGGTAAGTGGGTGACGTGACGTTGTAAGCCTATAGGACTGTCCACATGCAGCGCACGCGAATATCGCCTAAAGGTGGTCGACCGAGATATTTCACGACTGCACAATCATCATTTAGCTATTTTAATTTCAGTGTCAGTACGATAGAGAGAAAGGGGCCCTGACCCACCACGCAGATTTGACCCGCGTGATTGGTGGGTGTTAAAGGTTTTGAATGCCGCTGGGACCAACGGCTCAATATGCCTTCTGGAACTCCGAATATTTTTTTGTTTACCCATCCCGTCGCCAACCATTGCTAAAATCGCTTAACCGCCCGCCCCAAACCTCTGAACTTGCTAACCACTGCGGCAACGAGCTGCTCTTATTAGTCAAACTCTTAGTCAAGTCTTCCTATGTGCAGTCAGCAGCACAGGTTTTACAGTTTGACCTTGAGAGCGCTCTTATGTCGCACATAATAGCGGCGATTGCAGTGCAAGTATAAAGCATGACGTGCTGTTGACGACTGTACAATAAACAACGCTTATTGAGCTGTATAGTTCGACCATAAAATCCATCTAACTTATTATTATAGATTCGATAAGGGTGCGATAATTGTTTTCCCAATTTTGTAAACTTTTCGTGTGATACCCAGAAAAACAATAATGAACACCATCTTGAATGATAAATATTAAACAAGGAAATATACTTAGTAAAAAGCAACGTGTCTCATGGCGCTCTGACATGAGACAAGTTGATTTTTTGTAGTATATTTTCTTGTTTAATATTTATCACATAAAATAGCATTGTAAAATGCAAAATTAAAAAGTTAAAACTATCTTAAATATTGCCTTTAAAAGTAAATTAAAGTAATTAATTTAAATAAATATTTTTAAAGTAAATTTATCATAAAATATAGATAATCTAAGATACAGAGGGCCTAGTGTGAGCTTGAAAATGTCCATACGTTACCATCGCGTAAGAGTTAAATTTTGACAGATAGCTTTAATGCGATGAGATTAAGGTTGAAAATCAAACTCTATTCGCAATCTTTGGCGTAAGCGAGTAAGGTGAGAAAACACATACTAAGCACTCTGATGAAGTATCATTACTTATAGGTAAGATTGTTAAACGATTGGCGTAAACATCACTAATATCACAGCTGCTTTTAAAATTCTGTTACATTACAACATACACTCATGCCATAAATCTTTTGCGGATTGGCAGATCATCAAAGGTGCATCTTGAGAGTGAAAAGTTTACATTATCACACTAATTAACTCGGCCACAAGTGAATTCTCAGACGGGAATCTCAGAAGCATTGGACCGGATTTCCAAAGGTCGCGGGTTCGATTCCCGTCTGAGAATTCACTTGTGGCCGAGTTAATTTTTTCCAATATTTTTCTATTTAAAAATTTACCATAAGTATAAAAATAGCATTGAAAAATGCAAATTTTACAAAATCATAAATTATCACACTAGCCACACTTCTACGACGTCACATTTGGTTGGGGCTTAGATGTTGTCCGGAAACAATAATGACAGGTTGCAAGCCTATCGCCTACAATAGTTTTCGACACAGACTATATCGAGATAGACTATAGACCTATATCGATACAAAACATCAGATATGATAAAGGCTAAGAAAGAAAGAGAAAGAAAATTAATTTTATTGAGACAAATACAAGGACAATTAAACATATTATTAACAATTAACAAAAAAACATTGTCTCAAAACGGTCCCGGCTCAGCATAATGCATGGTCTACGACCAGCGCTGATGCGCGTTTGCTGACTCCGCTATACGTAGATACACAGATAAACAAACAAAGTAACACAAAAACGAACAATAAAAACAACGATTAAAAAAGAAAAAAGTCTAATAAAAACGAAACCGACAAGGTGTGTGTAAAAGCACCATAATGTGAGGCCAGAGCCGGGGAAAGAAAAAGAAAAGTTACAAATCACATAGAGAAAAAAACATATACAAAATGGCTTATGAAAAACTTTTCCAAACAAACAAAACAAAACTTTATCAAACTTCAATTAATTAGCGGCTTTGCAAAGCTTTGTACAGAATAAATAGCATGAGGTTAGTACAGTTACAGTATTCAATACACTAACAAGACATAAATTGTGTCAACGATCATTCACATAAAAATAAAATTTTAAAAGGTGTTTTTTTTTACAGGTATTGCAATGCAAAAAATTGTGTTACAATAAATTAACACTTGTTTGTGTATTTTAATTCCACTAGTTAATAGCTAAGTTCTTAAAAGAATCAATTCCCTTTATTGAGCACATGTGAATCGTAAGTTCCTAACAAAATAACAGAGAGTGGAGATAAAAACAAAGAATTGCTACCTGCATTTGTTTCAAATCACAATCACTGTTCACCACCCTTGAGAATTGTCTCAGACTTTGTGTATCGCCTCTGGTTATAGCAGATTGTGCAACTCCATTCTATGGCAGGCTTATTAAAGATACGTGGGCCCTACCATGGGGCTAACTCCGTATTTTTGTACCTAGTTGTTAAGGTTGAAAAGTACAGTACGATTGGATATTTATATAATTTTTACAGAAATCAAGAAAGAAATAAGATGCAATTAGTTGTTCACGCGTCTCCACACTTTTGCACGCCACACAGAAGCAGTCCCTACATTTTCCCTTTGCAGGAATTTAAAATTTTTCAGGATTTCCTTGGAAAGCTTCTGTTTTCAGGGCGACACCTCTTTCAGTAACTAAATGCTTAACACTTCTATAGATCGACCACTTAACCGGCGGATCGCACGCGCGGTAAGAAGTGTTTTTTTCAAATCCCTTAATGTTTGCAGTATTTTTATTCACATCCCATAGTTTCGACGAATTTATCTTGAGGTTTATCGCGGAACTTGTAACGAGTGTGTTGATGCCAGCCCCCACCTACTTCTTACCGCGCGTGCGATCCGCCAGTTAAGTGGTCGATCTTAATTCGTCATTTGCTAGTAGAACACAGGTGTCCAGAGAACAGTGGAATATCTATTGTGTCTCATAATCCGGGGTCTGAAAGGTCTTACTTATCACTTTATAATCCTCCTGCGGTCTACCCCTTCCTTGTTACCCTCTTCGGTATTTCCCACAGTGAACTATAAAACCTTGTCACACTGAAGTCATTAAGAAACACATTTGCATATTAACTCAAAAGATATCCAATAGTGTATTTTTTTTACATTAAATAGGCTTAATCTTTGTCACATTCTGAATCGTTTGAGTTAAGAAGAGAAACCTAGAAAAAGCCTATATATTCGAGCATTAAATATACCAGGGTTAATGCTCCCGGGAAAACAGACGTAGGCAGGGAATTCCTCTCCCTGGCTGTGCGCATATTAAAAGATGAGGAGAAGCGCTTTGTACGCAGACGTGGAATATCAACCAGTTGACGGGATGAGCTTATCGCAATAAAATGCGGTTTCACAGTTTAGTATTATTTATTCAAAGGGTTAAATAATAAAACCTGTAGAAATTTACAATCTGTAAAACACCGACAATGAAGCAACTCTTCCATGAAAACTGGTCACTGTGTAAAAATAACGGAATCCATAGTAAGGCACCGTATTAGCCACACCGATTTATTGAGATAAACGAATGCGTTTTACTCACATTGTCCCTCAAACTGGCAATTTTGTCTGATTGAATTGAAGGTGCTGAGTTGACGGCTAATAAAATTTAAAGGAAAACATTTCGCCCAATTTCCTACTGAAAATCTTTAGGTACGACGAGGAACTTCTAGGCTAGTTCCATATCTGTCGTTTTTAGCAGCTAAATAAATTACATAGTAAACTATAGCTTCTCTATTGAGCCTATGATTAAACTCATATTCTGTCGTGTAATTTAAAAATGAAACGATCTTTTACTCCGAAACATGGCAACCAAGGAGATAACTTATCAAAGGTTTTATTTCAATTTCGAACTGGCTTGCCAATAGAATCCTGTTTTAGAAAAAAAAACAACAAATGAATACTTTAACGCGGGAAAAATATTGTTGTTCGTTGTTCGTCTGAATCCGAAAAGTAGTTTTAATTTCCGCGCATTAAGTATTTGAGAAAAGTAGTTTACAAGCCTTGGTCACAACTAGGCATTGATGGACTTACGTATGTGTGTACGTATTTACACGTTCGTCCATCAATGCCTCTTTTGCTGGCCGCTGAAGTAATGTACTATATCACAAATAATCTCATTTTAATAATAAATTACTTTTGGAAAAACGTTTCGTTCGTCCGCATCAGGTCCGCATGGGATTAGGCAGAACAAGGGAAAATGTTCTGTGGGATTAGGTTATCGCGCTAGTGACTCCATCTATCGAAACTAAATGTATCCTATGTTCATCTCCAGGGATCAATTCATTTAATAATTTTACTCTTTGGTTCAATTTATCTCCATTCCAAACATTGATTTTACTGTCCTTGTGCTTTGAGGTTTTGTACAAAATATTCTCTCAGTGAAAAAAATATAAATCAAATTAAAATCGTCAGTTCGAGTGTCCGGGCGCTATACTACAGCGAGATAGCAATGAGAAAACGCGCAATGAAAAAATTTGTAGAAAACTAATAATGAAAACCGCAAATTTGCAGAACCGATATTCAGAAAGTTGTAAGGGCTTAACCGTGGCCGCGCAGTCGAAAAGTGGAGAACCGCTCGGCCACGCAGATCTCAGATACGGGAGCTACATCGAGATCTCATTCTTTTTGTAAATCACTGATATGATTTCGCAGAAATTGTAGAAAGTCTTAAGGCTCAAAGTATGTACTTTACGACCTATAGTTATTTAAAGTCATGGCCGCGCAGTTGAAACGGTGACAGCCGAGCGAACATAGGGATCTCAGAAACTGAGCTTCTCAGAGGTCCCAATCTTTTTGCTAATCAGATATACGATTTCGAAGAATTTATAGAAAGTTAGAGTAAAGCCCTAAAGTTTGTATTTCACGACCTGTAGATCTTAAAAGCCATGGCCGCGCAGTTGAAACGGTTAGAATCGCGCGCCCGATCTCAGAAACGGAGCGTCTCGTAGAGGTTCCATTCTTTTTGCTAATCACTGATACGAATGTTGATATATAAATGGCTGGCATAAGGACCTGCATAATATTTCAATAAACCCCTGCGTGTTTCATGAAAACGCCTATAATTTTAGAATAGTTATTTCATGATTCAGAGATTGCTAAGGTACTGAGTACTTACTTTTGCAACAACTATAGGCACATACGTGCCTCGTTATAAGAGAATTTTTAGCTCAATCACGATAGGTAATAATTTCAACAGATTTTGTGATAAAGGTCTTAGGCGACACTCGAACGCAATATTGCATCTACTTGTTTGGTTTCATAAAGTTGCTTTTAAGTATGGTTTACATACATATTTATTAGAAATTTTAGTAAACTCATATTATAATATCATAATAAGGTCTAAAAAATTTACATTTGTGACGTCTCGGACGGAAAATTAAAATAAGCAGTTATCATTTTAAAGTCCTTTTTTAAACAAATTGATTTCGCCAATGATTTATTACTAAACCTAAATCTATAATTTAAAGTGCACTTTTATTTTATTAACTACGTTACGTTAGTTACGTTAAATTACGATAAAAAAAGTCCTTGGAATAGTTTTCTTTTAAATAATAAACCTTTAATAAAAATAACATTTTATTAATCAAAAAGTTATAAAAAAATGTGTTAATAGGCTACAATGATGTTTATTGGGAAAGAACCCTTGAAGAAATATTATTAAAAATAGTTTTATACAAATCAATATTTTAGATTTTTCATTGTAGATACTTTCCGAGATGCGGTACCGGTACTCAAAAAATACATAAAGGAATAACCAGTAGTATTTAAGTAACATTTTGCAATAAACAAGACAATGTAAAAATAGCTTCTAAGAGTTCTAAGAGTTGTATTCCAGTCTTTGGCATATATGGCACACATTATAATTATGTCTGCCATTTTTTACTTTTTTATCTAACACAATTTTGTAAACATTTATTTTTTTGAAAACCAACAGCGTTACAAATTGTTTAATTAAATAGGTCTATATTGTAAACTAGTAAAGCCAATTACAGGTTTTCCATAAAAAGACCAATTTTTCTTAAAAAAAAAAAAGTTTAACATTTTTAAATAGTACAAGAAGAAGAACTTTGCATTAGCTTTTATTTTAAGGTAAATCAGTCATGGTTTAAAATATCTGCCATCGTTACATAGAACCAGTAGTCAATAGTTACCTATAAGAAAATAAATTGAGATATAAGTAGGTAAGATAAATTCGATATTACTAAAAACTACATAAATTTTGAACAATAAAATCATTGTAATTAATATAGGTTACAGAAAACGTTTGAAATTTATCGTGAAATAGGAAAATCTAATAATTATTTCAGAACAATTTGGTAGTTAAACGATATGGTTAGGTAATAAAAATAATCTAGTTCAACCTAATCAATAATTGTCGATTTATAAAATCAGCTAATATAATCGCATTTATATTTAAATTATAAGAATACTTAATGACAATTTATAGTCACCGACAACTCGATAGTGCTATAATTAAACCAACGTAAAATATTTATTGGCAGGAATGACCGAAGATAATATCCTAAAAGTAGGAGTTTGTGACGACCAATTTTTATTTTTTTATTATTTAAGTAATAAACTTTATCATACTGTAGAAAAAGGTAAATTTGCACAACAAAACAAAGCAACTCCACGGTTATATATAACTCTTAGTTATTTTTATTACATTTTAATTGTGACCAGTAACATATTTTAGTATTATAATTGCAATATCGAGCTGTCAAGGACTAGTGCTGTGAAAGTGCTATAAACATGTCAAACTTCTTTTTTAAATCGCCAAAACCTTTTGACATTGTTCTAAAAACACTAATTATTATAATTTTGAATTAAAACCTCCATCTTTTCTAACAAAACTTTCAAAATTTCCATTTTTCTTTCTTTATAGTTTATGAATAAACCGAGGGCTCACGACCTTTTAACATATGGATCTGAGCCGCTGGGTCTCTAACCTGAGACCTCGGGCAAGTGGGCGATACCTACGTTATCACAGCCGCTGTACGACATGGTACTTGCTTACAATTATTGCATTTGCCCACAAACATATAATTCTGTTCAACACTACAGGAATTTACATAATAGGGTAAAATTGGTAAAGCATTGAGCATACATAAAATTATTAAGTCTTTTGATGCCAATTTAAGTCGAATTAAGTACCCAAATAGAAAGCCTTTCTACTGAATTTTACCATATTTTTATAAAGCTCTATAGTTTTATCGCATTTGTGTAAATGAAATGCCTGTATTCATAACAATTATGTCTATCTCCCTTACATTTGCGTTAAAAAAAAGTACTTGTGACCTTAGGAGTCATAATACTATTATGCTCAATGCCTTGATTGGATGTGACACAAAAAATGTTTGTGAACAAACTAACTTATTAACTATGTAACTAACTAATGTAGGATTACTTAACTAACCGCACATCACAATACTGAAACACTCGACTAAGCAGCCACAATGCAAGTAAGTATAGCTCATATTAAAAAAAAAGACTTATAACTGGTACAAGAAAAAAAATATAATTGATTATACTAAAAAAGATTTACTTGCATTGCGAGTTTCATACAAACTTCACTATTTAATAAATAAAGACGTTTTTCTTAGCTTATAAGGCGCTCTACATCTTAACGATTATGTGGTGTTGCCGGATTTGGCGACTTTAGTCTTGATCCATTTATTGGTGCGAGTCAGAATGTCTGGTTGCTGAGATGGGTCTTGCCAGGCTTCTAAGTTGACTTTCTTAATCTCTTCGCAAGATACGATTGGATTACTGTAACAATTAAAAGGTATATGAGGTGTATGTAAATATTATAAAATACTGCTGACACTGCTGTCTCTACTACATTTTGTATTCTAGGTGACCAAACGTCGTTGTTTCATTATTTCTATATCAACAAACCAATATTTAAAAATATATCGACCTCCGTGGTAGAGTGGTACGTAGATGTCGCCTACTCTGAGGTACCGGGTTCCGGGTTCGAATCCCGGTAGGGGCAAATGTTTGTATGATGCATACAAGCATTTGTACCTGAGTCATGGACGTTTATATATATTACTACACATAAATACTTATATATGTATAATTATATGTATTTATATCCGTTACCCTAGTATCCCATAACACAAGCCTAACAGTGCTTACTTAAGGGCTTGGTTAATTGGTGTAAGTGTAAGAAATATTTATTTATTTTACCATTTGAGAATTCTGAGACTGCTAAAGGAGAGTAGTTACGCTACGATAGCGAAATATATATTTGGTTTAAATAACCTTTAATTTTATATTTACAGCTATTATCCCACTGCGACACAACGAACATTTCTTCAGTTGCACCTTTCAAATTACTACATAGTAAACGTGGCAAACTGATTATGTATAAATTATTATTATTTAGGAATACAATACTCTGTTGACTACTTGTTTACCCAAATAATGAGAAAAAAATATATTCTAATACAAGTATTTAAAAACACTTGTATTAGAATATACATCTAATATATATAATAACATATTTGATAGAATCAGGCGTTACTTGGCGGAAATCCATATCTTAGTAGAAAACGAAAAATATGTCGCGTAATTCCGCAAGAAAAATGCAGATGCAGCCCAGTGACACACCTTGCACCTTCACCGACTACTTGTTAGACCGTGCCAATCTCAGCACCGAGTGCTGAGATTGGCACGGTCTAACAACTCCTGAGGATGCTCCGTGTGTGGGCGAAACACGTGTAGAGTAGTCGGTGAAGGTGCAAGGTGTGTCACTGGGCTGCATCTGCATTTTTCTTGCGGAATTACGCGACATATTTTTCGTTTTCTACTAAGATATATAATAACATCTAAAATTCCTACCTTTCCGAGGGCTGTTGGAAGACGTCCTTCTGCACGACGACAGTGTCGGTATTGTCGCAGATGAGTCGGGCGAGTGTGACCCGCCTTATCTCCACCAGCTGCCGCTTGCTGAAACTACCGGCTTCGCCTGTGTGCGTGTAGAAGTAGCGGTCGCCGACTTTGGTACGCCATAGCTGTTCCTCTGTGAAAAAAATAACATTTTAGGTAAGGTTTTTTTAAATTTTACTTGAATCTACGCATCTAAATACGAGTACGTTTGTTAATAATAATAAATAATAAAAATCTTTATTGTACACGATAAATACAAAACAAGTACAAAAAACAAATATACAAAAGAACATACAATAGGCGGCCTTATTGCAACATATCAATCTCTTCCAGGCAACCTTGAGTGAAAGAAAACTGATAAATAAGGTAATAGGGGAATGGGTGCACGAAGAAGGAGAAGAAAATGCATATATTAACAAATAGATGGATACTGAAAGAGAGAAAATATATGATAATTTATAAGTTAGGAGAAAGAGAAAGGAAATGTCTTCTAACTTGATCGCCAAAGGATTTTAGAGTCTGAGCCTTTCTGAGCGTTCCAAAGCCGGACCGCGTACACGGAAAAGGAATAGGAATAGAAGTTGGAGGAGTGTGGAGGAAATTTTAGGGAGAGGTTAGAGGAAGAACGCAAGGTACAATGTAAATGTTTGTTATTACTATTATTAGCCTAACTAGTCCCGCCTCTGGGAAAGGCTTGAAATGGGCTATTGTACGCTAGTCACTCAAATACGAGTCTAAATCTTCCCCCCATCGCCGTTTCGGTCTGCCTCGCGGAAGTTTCCCCATTTTTTCAGTATAGCAGTAACGCAAAGTAATTTACAGATAATCCGACGGTATTATTTTGGGTAGTGTTAATCTTCAAGTTTTTAGGGGTCTGGGTAATTGCAAAGTCATTAATATTGAAATTCATTGTTATACTTACTCAGGAAGCAAGTAGCCGTCGGCCCTAGCAGAGAACCTTCGAGCGGTTTCTCCGCCATCAGGCCGATCACCAAGTCAACGTCAGCGGGTTTCTCGTACAACACGGCCAGCTTGTCCACCAACTAAGGAAAGATTAACTTTTATTATTAACGGCATAAGCAACTTTGTATTACACTTCGGGCTAACAGTGGCGAAAGGTCCGTACTTACCGATTCCTATTGGCTTCCCTATTAGAAATCCCTCCCCAGCGATACACCATGCAGATCATAATAATTATGCCAATAATTATTGTCACCAATTAGTTATTTATACATGGCAGCCAGGCAGTTTCAAAGTGAACAAAATGTTTTATTTTCTTTGTTTTATTATTGTCTGCTTGTGGATTTTTCTTGGTTCGGCTTACCTTCGCCATATTTCGATTCGACCTCTCGCCACTTCGGGCTAAGCCACAAAATTCCAAAACTGAACTAACAGATGGTAGTCTAGAGATACCTATTGCATAACGGTCAATGACAGCTCTCGGTATAGAGTGGAGCCACGCAGACTGTGTCCAGCACTTCGCTGATGTATGGATAGTCACTTTAGCAAATTGCTGGAAAGTAAGCACAAAGCACTCGGTACCCAGTGACAGCGGTCGTGACCACGGTCTGCCCGGCTACTCCCAGAGTAGCCGGGCAGACCGTGGTCACGACCGCGCTACATGTCCACAGCTAACATGTGCAGACATTCCAGCCAGTATTGTCGGGTCTGTCATATGACAGACAGACCCGACAATACTGGCTGGAATGAAGTTTTTGATATCAAAAACTTTTTGCGGCATTAGATGAGCAAAGTGCTGGAAGGTAGTCGCCTACGGTAGACCACACAGCGCTCGGTCAGTACCGAGTGTTGTATGTCTCTACCCAGTCCCACTGGGAGTAGCCAGGCAGACCGTGGTCATGACCGCGCTGGACATCCACAGCTAACACTGGACTTCCCAGGCAACATTGGTGAAGCTGTTATATCACACACCTCTTGTGGCATCCACACACCGTGGTCACTTCCGCGTTGGATGTCCACAACTAAGACATCTAGACTTCCCAGCTAGTTTTGACATAGGGTTTCTAAGATACCTACATAACCACACACCTCTTGCGGCATCACATCGGCCAAATGCTGGAAGGTAGTCGCCTGCGCCTTTGGGGGAGGCCTATACCCAGCAGTAGGTGTCATTTTTTTTCTCATTTATTTTGTACAACAAACAATATTGACCAATTTGTGTTACATAATTAAGTGAGAAATAATGAGGAATAATAATTGGACAATCAACACCGTTATCCACAACTTAACTTAAACAAAAAAATATACCTGTTTCATAAGCCAGAAATATAAACAAGAGGGACTACTATGTCTATGAGCATCAAGTAACCCAGCACACAACAGACGACGAAATTTCGAGCCCTCTTACAACCCATTATTATATACATAATAATTTACCTTAATATTGATGATTAAGTTTATATTTACATAGACTTATAATATATATTTGTTTAACTATAATGGTTTTGTTTTAAAACCAATATTTATTAATATTGGTGGGTATTATAATATTTATTCATGTAATTAATATTTTGCAAGATTGAAAGCATGAGCATTCATGCATACTGCGTATCTGCGAATCTTTCAATTACATGTGGCTGAGACGACGAAGTCGCCTACGGCAGACCACAAAGCGCTCGATACTGGGACTGTGAGTAGCCAGGCAGACCATAGTCACGACCGCACTGGATGTCCACTGTTAACACTGGACTTCCCAACCAACATTGATGAAGCTGTTATATCACGCATCTCTTGCGGCATCACATTGGCGAAGCGCTGGAATGTAGTCGCCTAGGTAGACCACAAAACGCTCGATACTGGGAGTGGGAGTAGCCAGGCAGACCGTGGTCACGACCACGCTGGATGTCCACATCTAACACTGGACTTCCCAGCCAACATTGGTGAATCTGTTATATCACACACCTCTTGCGGCATCACATCGGCGAAGTGCTGGAAGGTTGTCGCCTGCGCCAGACCACAAAACGCTCGATACTGAGACTGAAAGTAGCCAGGCAGACCGTGATCACGACCGCGCTGGATGTCCACTGCTAACACTGGACTTCCTAGCCAACATTGGTGAAGCTGTTATATCACACACCTCTTGCGGCATCACATCGGCGATTTGCTGGAAGGTAGTCGCTTTCGGTAGACCACACAGTGCTCGGTACTGGGAGTAGCCAGGCAGACCGTGGTCACGACCGCGCTGGATGTCCACAGCTAAGACGTCCAGACTTCCCAGCCAGTACTGGTGGAGCTGGTGGCAAAATAACAATATCATTTGTAAGATAAGTCGTCGTTGATTTCAGCAGTGTTTCTGAATTCAGAAAAATAAAGTTTAAAACGGATCTAATGCATAAACTATAGTTCTATGAGTACTTTGGCAAGGCACAAATTTTCATGGATATGAATCGGACGCAGTACGTAATCGCTTAACATAGTGAATCATATGTTTAATTCGAAATATATTTTCAAAATCTGTTGGGATTCAAAAACAAATCTGTTTTTTTATTCTTTTCAACCATTTCTAATTAAACTAAGTAAGTTAATAATATTTTTCAAAAAACAATAATTATAAATAACAAACAAACATTTCTATGGTTTATGGTAAATTTTAAATAGAAAAATATTGGAAAAAATTAACTCGGCCACAAGTGAATTCTAAGACGGGAATCGAACCCGCGACCTTTGGAAATCCGGTCCAATGCTCTACCGCTGAGCTACCGAGACTTGCGAACCATTGTCGAAATTCTCCATTACTTTTATATTTTTAATACGCTGTAGGCCAGCGTTGTTACATCAATGGTAGGAATATCCTTGCATTCGAAAGAAACATCTTTTCAGGTGTTTAACGATCGATTAAGATGCAACTGCCAATAATTATGATTTTGTAATTTTTGCATTTTTCAATGCTATTTTTATACTTATGGTAAATTTGAAATAGAAAATGCTCCGCATTGGACCGGATTTCCAAAGGTCGCGGGTTCGAGATTCCCGTCTGAGAATTCACTTGTGGCCGAGTTAATTTTTTCCAATATTTTTCTATTTAAAATTTACCATAAGTATAAAAATAGCATTGAAAAATGCAAAAATTACATAATCATAATTTCTATGGTTTACTGGACTCAAATGTTTCAATGTTTGTTTAAAAAACAAAAAGCTTAATGGAAACAATGGTTATAATTATGAATTTTTACACGTATTGTTTCATTTTAATCTGCAAGCAAACATGATTTTTACATAAAAGCGTGAAACACAAAGTCAATATTGACATTTACTGAAGTAAAGTTAAACATTGGTCTTTGGTACAGTTTACTTTGAGTGCATGCCTATCTCTTTATGAACTAGTTTAACCATACTTTTATAAATTAAATAATATATATTGAAAATTCAAACGGGTATTAAACGCGTAGAAACGTGATAGGTATTTCACTTACCTAATTTTCCCGAAGTTTCGGCCGATGTAACTTGGCCGAAACGCGTTTAATACCCGTTTCAATTTTCAATATTTATAATGCAACGCGAAAGTTTAAAATAGTATTTTAAATTATATGTCTAAATATATGTTGAAATTAAATGTCTGAACACTTTTAAATAAAAGGAAATAATTATTAACGTAAGATTTCAAACGATCGCGGTCCAAACACGACATTTTATTTAATAAAAAAATTATTCGCCAACTTATTTTGTGGAGTAAACCAATTTAGTATTTCAAATTAACTTATTTAAAACGAAAACGATTTGATTGCAAATATTCAAAGTTCAAGGACCTTTGTATCGAAGAATCGTCTTTTAATGCTGAATTTCAGTTTCCACTTGAGACGAGTATTACCTACTCTATGTCAATAAACAAAACGAAAATACCAAAACTTTTACAATTTCTGCGTATTCTACAGTAATAGCAAAGCATTTCATGAGATCTTGTAACACACAAACGTGCCGAATCGTTGGAAAAACTGACACATCGAACCCTAACTAAATCTTAATTTTTACAAAACACAAAATGTGGTTGGTTATGCAAACTGGTTTCGGAAGTAATCCGAAAGAGTTCAAATTAATAAAGTCCTTGACCTTAATCAATGGCTGTTTTGAATTTCTAATACACTTAGGTAGCTAGTGGAAAATTGTTGTTATACCACATTATATTTTTCAAACTAATACTTTTGCCAAAGAATCTTGTCACTTTTAAGAATCGTAAATGAAGGAGTTTTCTTTATCTTTTTAATTATCATCTAAGAAAACGTATCAATACTAAAAATATATTGGAAACTCACATCATCATCATAGTTTAAGTCCATTCCTTGGCTCTTCTGTTCCACCATTCCCTTCAAAATCTTCTGCAAGGCTCCCTTCTTCGCAAGGATCTCTGGCTTGAAGTAGCTATCCATAAGTCTGGTGGAACTGTCTCCTAGTTGGATGTCTTGGTCTAGGAGACTGTTGATGAAGTGGAAGGCAGCTGTAGCGAAAGAGTTGGTGATAGACGGATCGATGTCGGGGTTGTATCCAGCGTCGTAGGACTCATACATTTCGTCGGAACCTTTACCTGGAAAATAAAGCACTGTATTTACCTAGTTGATTATCCCAGGGTATTTGGGTAGACCAATTAAGATTTTAGGGGGGAAAGACCTACAATTTGGAATTGAGAATGGCTATAGAATAGAGGATACAAAACAAAGCCGGCAACCACTGCTTGTAAGTGATATGCTGAAGTTCAGCGACCACAATCCTATTAGTCCATGATACAGCTTGTCAGGGTTCTACCCAGGATTAAGAAGGACCAGCTGCTTGGCTAAACGGTTGTGTTCTCTGACCCATAACGAGTGGAGGGCCATCAGCCAAGGGGGATATATAATACCTGTCAAAGCCTGCAACCACTGCTTGTAAGTGATATGCTGAAGTTCAGCGACCACAATCCTCCTGGCCTCATGATACAGCTTGTCAGAGTTCCACCCAGGATTGAGGAGGGCCAGCTGCTTGGCTAAGCGGTTGTGTTCTCTGACCAATAACGAGTGGAGGGCTGTCAGCCAGGGGTGCATGTTGGCGCGAACATCGCCTGGTAACAAAACAAGAATATGAGACTTTTTAATTCACTACGCTCTTGTTTTATTTTCCAATTAAAATATAAACAGTAGTATCTATCTACATATCATATTCTGATTACTTGTAAGAATACAAAATAAGGAATCCATAGCCACGATTCAACCATCTTCATTGAGACCTAAGCTACAGTGTTTTTTTTTATGATAGTCGTCGCGGTCGTAATGTTTAAAATCTGGATAAGTAAACTAAATTTTAAGTAATAAGGTTCTTTATTGTTTTTTTTACAATGTCGTTCGTCTTTGAGTGCAGAAAAACATTGTATTGTATTTACTATTAGTTATGTTGCAACTTGTACTAAAATCTGTACAATACTTAAATTATCGTTATCTTATAAAACTATCTACATGACATCAACGGAATCCTATTTATTTATCAGCTCTTATCAGTGTCTTATCAGAATAACATTGTCTATCTGATTACACAGTAGATAAGTACCTAGATAATATTTATGGTGTGCAAACGTCTAGGCTTTCATGGAACACGTGAAATCTATTAATTAGGTACTTGTTTACATAATAAAGTACTTTATTATGTAAACATGCTTATAATTATGTAAATGAACAACATAGAGAAAGCCGATATGGGCAGTGTAATTTAAATTGCATAACAAAAATAACTTTAAAACTATTTTATAAATGAAAAGAAGAAAAAATAATCAAAAAGCTATTTTCATAAATAGTTCAATTGAAAAGTATTGAATATCTGTAAAAGAGACCGAATGTGCAAGACCACTTGTTTTTTAATCTAGACCAGCAATCAAATTGTCAACTTTACATCCAACCCATTAATTACTGAAAACTAATACAAAAAATAACATAATACAATTCGTCTTAAAGTTCAAACAGACAAGTTCTAAATGTTCGGAGTAAGCGTATACCTAGCATAATTTTTTTACTTGTTTCCTGAAAACTACATTTTTGCAGATCCGTTCAACTCACCAGCATTGAAGCAAACGTCCGAGCTGCTTCCAACCAAGCATTTCTCCATGGGGTTCGTTGATAGAGGCAACAATTCCTCTCCATCTATAGAAGACGTCTTCAGAAGACCACCTGCCTTTTCCCTGAGCGCTGCTGCGTCACGGCTGTTCGAGCCGTAGATGTGGGAGCCGTCGAGGAAGTGAGTGGCCTGGTTCATCTGCAAGGAAAAGTAACGTTTTAATATTCATTCGTCATCGTCATCAGCCATTTTCATGTCCCCATTGCTGGAGGATGGATGGATATAAGGATTTATACCTTGGACGAGTGGTTAATTCGTCCAAGATTTATACCTATGCATTTTATCTTAAACAAGTAGCCGCCCGCGGTTTACCAGCGTAGTTCCCATTTCCGTGGGAATATAGGCTATCTGCATACTGTATGCTAAATTTCATCCAAATCCATTTAGTAGTTTTTGCGTGAAAGAGTAACAAACATCGAAATATAAGACTAAAATACAAGCTTTCGCATTTATAATATTAGTAGGATATCATATTTTATACTAAGAGCAGAGTTCACCAAATGTCGATTAGATATAACAAGGTTATTTAATGATTACTCAAAACCTCAATCAAAATCATTCGTAGAACTCATCATTAAGTACGAACAATATTTTGTATTAACCCTGAAATAGCAAAACAAAAACAACTTTTTCATACATTTTAGCAGAGTTGAAATAAAATTTTGTTTGACTGCTGATTTTTTTCGTGATCAGTTGGTGAACTCAGGCCTAAAGTCGATCTTAGAGGTTAAGACAATTGCATTTCAGCCGTTATTAGTCGTTCGATATTAGACGTAAGAAGAAGAAGAAGACGTAATTATCAGACCAGAAATCTCGGTGTAATCGGTATAGGTACATACAAAAACAACCGAAGAGCCTCCTCCTTTTTGGAAGTCCGTTTAAAACCAACGATTATCTAATCAACAGTTGGTGAAATCGTCTCTAAAACTGGAATCATATGGTATCATGTGACGTCTCGTATCCTTGTTTTTTCAAGATCACTTGTTGTAAACACTTCGGTTGCATGTCATGTTTCTATATTCAGCGGTTATGATACCTTACTCCCAACGTCAATACAAAAAACAATAACAGTGTAGCATGAACACAGACCTATATCGAGACTTATCTCGATAAAGGTCTGTGAGCATGAATCACTTTCACTTTAATTTTCTATACCTAGTTAAATTATTGTCGTACATCTTATGTTTTGGCGCGCACTGTTCATTGAAATAAAACAACTTTTACGGATATCAAACGCGCTATATTTCCACGAACTAAGTTGTAATTGTCCGTATTTTTAGGTTTTTTAGGGGTTTTTTTAATTTTCCGGACGTTTCGGCACCTTTACAGCTGCCGTGGTCACGGGGTGGTCATGGGATGATGCCGTGGTCAGTCATCCCGTGACCACGGCAGCTGTAAAGGTGCCGAAACGTCGGGAAAATCAAAAAACCCCTAAAAAACCTAAAAATACGGACAATTACAACTTAGTTCGTGGAAATATAGCGCGTTTGATTTCCGTAAAAGTTGTTTTATTTAAATTATTGTCGTTCAAGAAGCCAACATGAAAGAAGCAACTCGAAGCGCATCATACATTTCCGGTGACTTATACAAACATAAGTACATTTTCGTAACTACTCCACAAATACGTTTAATTTCAATTAATATGAATATTATGTATGTATTTACAATAAAATGTAAATATGTAGCAATGTTTATCCGTTATCTAGTATCCATATAACAAGTTCTCAAGATACTTACCTACTTTGGTCTACTAGAGTATTGACATGATTGTATGAACATTTATTTATTATAAGTACCAAATATAAAACTTGGGCAACATAGTTAACTATTAATGAAGTGCATATTTTGATAAAACGTTTAATAAAAAGTACTTTCCAGGTTAAGTATGAGCGTTTGTTTACAAACATTCTTTCCCTAAGTTGGCTGTATACGTAGGTATAAAAGGATCAAATGTTTTCTGTCCCGCTAATGTCGCAGTAGAAATTTTCCATTCAAAACGAACTGCGGCTTACATGCAAATGTCACGTTCGACTTTATTTTGTTCAAAACAATATGATCGGACACTGATCTTAGTAATTAAGTAATCATCGTTATTTCTTCGTCAAATAGGTATTACGAAATGTCTCATTTTACGATCACTATCAGTTTTCGTTGCAGACACTCCATTCCAGAATATTCCTCTGTTTACTTCAACCTGGGAACATTGCCAGACTAAAAATATAACCGATAATATTGACCAAATTAGTGGGCTGTTTTAATTCAGGATATATTAGCCTAACCCCACAGAAGCACTATAAGATTTCTGTTATAGATTAGTAGGGTAATGGATAGAACAAAGTAATAATCCTAGAGAGGTATAGTTTGTAGAAAAATTATAAAAACGGCCATGACTCAGGAACAAATGCTTGTTCCTGAGTCATGGCCGTTTTTATAATTTTTCTACAATTTATTTATTTGCAAGGACATTCAATTCATAATACAAACATTTGCCCCTACCGGAATTTGAACCCAGGACAGATCAGAGTAAACGATACCTACATTGAAATCGATGTACTTACTTTACCATGGAGGTCGCCAATAATTCATCAGTCATTAAAAATCGACATCATGTAATCTATTATCAAGGTTTCGTAACAATTTTTATGACTACCTACGTAGCGTAGATGAAAATTCAATTAAAGAAGGAAAACTAAAAAATAAAAACCGTCATTAAACCCGTTTTAATTACTTTTTTGTCAATTTACTTCGAGTCACGAATTTGAATTTTGAACGAAGAAAACAAAAAATATCAAACTAAAGGAGGTTCATGAAACTTTTTATCGTTAAAAGAATGACAGATTTTTATCTAAATAACCAAAAATATTTTTCGTTAAGTTAACAATGTTTGTCCGTATATAAGTACTAACCTAATAATAATGTGGAAGGCAAAGTGAACTTGGTATGCTGTCAAGGTTAGTAAACAAGGCTCATAACGCCAATAACGCTCAACAGTTTTTAAGTAGTTACGAATATATTTGCGTAAATAGTACGTTTTTTTTTAAGTTCAATTTGCGGATAAATAATAAACGTCAAACGTACTGCAACTAAATAAAAAACGTATAGTTAAGTACTGCTACTTTAGAAGATTTTCATTTGATCTATACTAATATTATAAAGAGGAAAGATTTAATTGTTTGTTTGTTTGCATTGAATAGGCTCCAAAACTACTAAACTGATTTGAATGAAATTTGGTACACAGATAGTAGATAGCCTGGTTATCAACATAGGATACTTTTTATCCTGATCTTCCCACGAGAACGGGAATTACGCGGGTGAAACCGCGAGTAGCCGTTAGTTTAATAAATATAAATAAATATTTCTTACACTAACACCAATTAACCTAGCCCCAAAGTATGACTAGCGCTGTATGGCTAGCGTAAGTTATGGGATACTAGGAGGGTAACAGACATAAGTACATATAAGTATATATGTATGTACAAAATGCTCGTATTCATCATACAATCATTTGCCCCTACTGGGATTCGAACCCAGAGTAGGCGACGCCTTGAAAACTGGTGTACGTACTACTCTACCACGGAGGTCGTTAACAACAATAGTTTGATAACATCAGTTCTCTAACAAAATATAAATACTCATTATCCATTCTAATGCAGTAGTTTCTGATTCCAAGACACAAACCTTGTAGGTAAATTCAAAATGCATTTAGATTTGCATTTACATACTCTCATAATAAAAAAGATCATTTTGTGTTTTATACAAACAATAACCGTATGAAATGCAACAACAATGTTATCTTGAGGAAATTAAATGTTAGGTATAGTCTGATCAGTCTCGTAAACATAATAACAGTGTATCGTAATAATCAATTAGTTATTTATTTATATCGCAAAACAATATATCGAGTATTGTTCATAACAAAAACTTTAATAGACGATCTTCTGAATTCATCAACGGTTTGGAAAATATTTACACTATAATAAATTCAATGTAATTGAATTAATTTGAATTAAAATTAATTCAATGTAAAACGTGTGGTAAGGTAGTTGACTTATTTTGCATTTTTTACTGTGCGAAGTAGATAAAGACATCTACAGAATCGATATCTAAGCTACTTGTATCTATTGATATCTATAGCAATAATATATACTTAAGTAGAATATTGGACTCAAATTTGTAATATTTTATTTTTTATGGCATTATCTAGGAATACTAGATAATGCCATAAAAAATAAAATATTACAAATTTGAAGAAGATAGTTTTGTTACAAGTTTTTGCAGTTCGTCCATAAAACCGCACTCGTGAAAAGTAAAGATCTTGTGAATAACCGTTTATTTTTTGCTGCCATAAGGCTATTGATGCTTATTTTTAACATTTCTAGTAGTTTCTATTGACAATAATAAATGATCCTGAAACTCTGTAATCAATAGTTATTTGTTATGCAAGGCTGGAAAGTTGTTTATTTAGCGGCGAGTTACCTCTATTAAAATCTGAGCAAGTGGAGCAATCTAGGATTGAACCACGAGCGTAGCGAGTGGTTCAAAGATTTAATCCTGAGCGAAGCGAGGATTTCAAAGGTACAAGACGCTAAAAACTTTTCTGCCGGGCGTAACATACAATTTTTCACTTCACAACAGCGAGGAACATTTTATGGTTGTTTCCGCGGTCAACTTCCGGTAAAAAAATCTTTAAACATAAAGTTTAATCTAAATATACCTTATTATTAAAATAATAAAAAGGGAGTATTATAGTTATGTAATTCAAAGTTATTTAAAGTAGGAATATATTGTTACTTATTAATAAGAATAAAAACGATTCCGTAAATGTTGACACTGACATGAGGTACAAGACAAAGACAATTTAAAAATAAAAATTTATGTCACAGTCCGAAATCCAATTATAGGTTGTGAAATCTCGCCCAGCCTAATATAAAATTCTTAAAACAAATAGTTTAATCTTATTGTTATTGTTTTTATGATTCGATGAAAGTAATATAATTAAAACAAAACGGAGTATTATAATTAATTTAAAGCTATTTAAAATAAGAATCAAATATAACAAAAAAGTCAATAGAGCGATTCGGAACGCATTATGACATATTTTTAGGTATTAAATTAAAAAAGTACTTTACCGCGCTAGGCCGCAAAAAGCGATTTTCTACGCCTAAACTGATTGAAAAAACCTCCTTTTCAGAGCGTGTGAGGTGAAAAAGCCATTATTTCATTCTACCTGGAGTCGTTAGTGGATTGACCTTGCTTCAATTATGCGACTACTGTTATGCAATTGGTGCAACGGTGCAGAGACCGTTGCACAATCGCTCATGACGAGCTAAATTTAAACCGGATCTGTACTTAGAAAAGGACGGTGTCTGTTTTAGTACGTACAGTCAACAGCATGTGAGGTTTTTTACTTGCTCTCTGAAAACTGTCGCTATAACGAAACCAATTTCAATAATGTGTGGATAAGCTGTGAAACAATGCTCAAAAAAAATTAAGAAAGAAATACTTCAGAAATAATAAATAAAATTATTCCTCATCGAAGTCCTTTTGTCTGTTTGGCGCAGGGGTACTAAACCCACCTTCTGCGCCAGGGGTCCCGGGTTCGATCCCGGGACTAGACAAATATTTGTGGGCATGAACATGCCTATTTGTCTTGGTCTGTCTTATATTATGTATGTATTTACAACATATAAGTATGATTATCCGTTATCTAGTATTCATAACACAAAATTAACGTGGGCTAGATAATTGGTGTGATTGTACGCAATTGTTATTATTATAACGAGCGACATATAGAGCTCTCAAACTGTGAAGTCAGACGTGCATCAAATAGATGCATCATCAAGATTAAAAAAATAAACTCTACATTCGGTGGCGCAGTGGTTAGCGTATTCGGCTAGCGATGTAATTTTTGAAATCGTCGGTTATGGGCTCTTGACCAAAATTTAATTATCTGGAGTTCCTCCGTGCTTCGGAAGGCACGTTAAGACGTTGTTCCCTCCCGTCAGTATTTGCAGATTCGCATTTAGCCCGTGGGGAGGGGTCATGGCCCATTCTCCTTCCCCACCCATAAAGAAGGTGTGTGACCCAGCAGTGGGCACATTGAAATGACTGATGAAGGTGGCGACCCTCTTAATGCATTCGTACGTAATTAGAGCACTTTTCGTACTGCTATAAAGCGTATACGTTTGTAATGATATGTATGATTAATTACAAGACATAAACGATTTATAAAGTATAAATAGCTACAGTTGCGTCAACGCCTGCTTACGCTACGTAAAACAAGTAACTTTATATGCAAATATTTCATATGCAAAGTTTTTTCAAAATGTTTAAGTATTCTCTACATAAACCCAGGAAAAAGAATACGACAAACTATCCACCCCAAAAAGCCCTATATGGCTTACCGAGCCGATTATGTATTTTTAAATAAAAGTTCAGGATTTTCTATTTATGAGAGCAGCTACTTACATCAAAATTAAAATAATTTTTTTATTGATACGTCAATATTGCCACAAAAAAATTAAAAAAAATTTACCGATGATTTCATATTTTAAAGATGGTTAAATAGAAAGTCAACATGGGGATGCGATAGTACCTATATACTTAATAATGTAACATTTGTTTTTTACTAACTCCTTAAAAGTACTTATTGAGATGTTTTTCTTTGAGCCTATAGATACACTCGCGGACAAATAAAGCGAGCCACTGCGTTATTTTCATACAAACGTGTTCGTTTCACGGCTCACTTCATTTGTCCGCGAGTGTATCTAAGCACTTAAGGCCTAACCCCAGACAATAAGTACAGTGCCCTTCAAAGAGAACCACGATAGGAATCCATTAAAGTCAATTAACATGAGTTACTATTCAAACTGATATCGATAACGTTCCTACACCACTCACAACAAGTCATCTTGATATTCTTACGGTTCATATAAATTTGACATTTGCACTCGACAGGCAATGAATATCTTTATTGTCCATCCGTAGTTGCTAAGCTACAGAGATCAAATACTTTCAATTAATTTTAATAGAAACCTATTAAAGTCTGAAAAAAATAAATTGTTGTACTTATAGTTTGTAATAAATTCTAACATGTTGACCTTGGACATGTCTTCACTTTTCGTAGTGAAACTGTAAATTTTGACGTGCTGTTGACTGTACACTAACTTCATAATGTAAAAAGAAAACAATCGTAGAAAAATCCTAATCCTAACTAATATTATAAATGCGAAACTGTTTGTTTGTCCTTCTTTGACGCCCTTACTAGCAACCAATACTTAGACTTGATTTTTGGCATAGAGTTAGTTAAAAGGACGGAGAGTAACAAAGGTTATTTTTTATGCCGATATTCCCACGGGAACGGACACCACGCGAGAAACCGCGGACGGAAGCTAGCAAAGAAATATTTTTCAAAGTTTACCAGAAAGTTTAGTTTAATTTTGTAATTGCAAACATTACTATCATGTTTGAGTTAAGTTTTGACAGTTAGATCATGATAATAAAGAAAAAAGATCGAGAATTAAAACTTAATCTAGGTCATATGTTATAAACAATATCATTGGCATACATGTTTGCCTTTTGCGTAGTTTAAAATCTCTGAGTCAGTCGTTCATTACCAATCATAATAAAACTGAAAGGAAAAGAATTGCGTTCGTAATCCAACAAAGTAAGTGATTACTCGTGCATTTAAATTTTAAAGTTAAACGCGCAGTCTATTAATGAGCAACGTCCAACAGTCACGAAACAACATCGTGATCGATCGCCTTGAACGTTTTCCTTGCAAAGATTCTTGAATGATTCTTTGACTAAGTCGTTAAATGAACTACACTTATGAGCAATAAAATAACCGCTTTGACATTCAATCTATACTCATTGAAGAATTAACTTGTGGAAAAAATGTTGTTATGATTTAATCATTATCACTTTTTAAAAAACAAATAAAAAAACTATTTGTCTTCAGTTGCTCGCTTAGTTCTTTATTTATTGTAAATTTATTTTAACTAGTGTCGAAACAGGTGGGCGGAATGGTTATTTTATTCAGCGTGTATATATATATTTTGACAGTAATTTTGTCAGAAACCGAATAATAAGTAGAATATAAGTTATATAAAAATATTACTCTCATTTTATATATCTATATTTTGTACGTTATGTAATTTATATCAAACAAGTGTTGTAATCATCGAAAGGAATGTAATCATATTAAACGTATTTATAAAATAAACTTTGATAAAACATATTCAATGAATCATTGTTATAAAGTTCTATCCGCCATTCAATAGCTTGTTAAAACCAAACATCAGAAATCAGAACAATAGCCTAAGGTAATGGAATTTTCCGAAGGCGAATTTGGTTCCGATACCGAAGTTGAAAATTGGCAGTATCGCTTGAAAATAGTGCATTGTATTACAAAGGGCCCTATTTTGAATGCACAACAAAGCGAAGGATTCTAGAGTAGAATCCTGAGCGAAGTGAGGGATTCAAAGTAGGTACCTACATCGCCCGAGGGCAAAATAGTTTTGCTCTCGCATAATATAAGTACCTACTATACTTTTCATCCCCTTCTAGTAGAAAATAAATAAAATACGCTTGAAAGTAATTTTTTGATGTCTTTAGCGGCTATACTGTTTCAGGAGTTAATCTAATGTCGCTCTCATAATTTTTTTATGCAATTTTTTTCTCAATATTTTTTTTGCAAAATACAGTTATTAAAATCCCTTCCGATTACGAACAAAATTCTCTCGTTTCTTTTTTCATCCCTTCTATTCGAAAAGTGGCATTTTGTTCCTCGATATGCGGGGGCAAAGTACATAGCTCTTTTCTGTATGAGAGTAGCGGGCAGGAATAACATTTGAATTTGGAACATGAATCGTTTGGCTGTGCTGGCCCGCGCACAGTGGAAAAAAAAGAAACGAGAGAATTTTGTTCGTAATCGCTCACTTCGCTCAGGATTCTACACTAGAGCCGCTCGCTATCCTTGGATTCTACTTTAGAATCCTTCGCTTTGTTCTGGATTCAAAATAGCACCCTCGCCGTAAAAATATAATTTTGCTCCCTTGTGATACAATCTACTATTTTTTGAACACCTATAGCTGCTAACCGAATTAAAATAAAAAAAACAATTGCATGACGCAATATAAGTTAACTACGTTTTCGTAATCGATTAATATTCGATAAAAATAACATGAACAAAAAACGCCTTTGCAATCATGCCAAAACGTCGGGTTACTAAAACCGAACTAAATAGTTTTATTTACCTAGATAAACTATCAAACTAAAACCTCTTTTGTAAACAAAAAACGTTATGATAAAAATTCATCGAACAGTAAATACCTGCCTGCGCACGAAAATGTAAACAGTGAACGTAAAGCTGCCTCATTATAACTTGGATTTATCAAATTCAATTTACCTAATTGCATTTATAATTTTGCCTAATCTATTACAAAACATCTGGTAAATATTACATTTTATAAACTTTGTGCTACATTTGTTTATACACTCACCGGCACATTTATTGGCCCACCCCCTTATTTTCATACAAACATTTTTCTCACTCACTCACTTTGCACATAAAAATGTGAACATATTTCTGCAAAGATCTTTATGCTAATGTTTAGGTTAAGCTTTCAACTGTTCAATGAGCACTTTAAAGAGTTTTCAAAATCTCTTCCCGTTTCCATGGCTTAGTTTAAGCAAAGCATTACTTTATAGCCATATCACATTGTATGGAATCTGATGAAGCATTTATTGAAATATACTACAAATGCACTTAAATCCGTAAAACTTTTTATTTCAATGATGACTGCGCGAAGATACTTAAAATGTGATTATGAAGCATTCATTGTTCTGCATCTATGGACAAATACAGTGGTTTCGGTAGTCTTTAAATTGATAACTGGACTGTGGAACACTTAACCTAAACGTAAGCCTACAGATCTATGCAGAAATATGTTCACATTTTTATGTATAGAATCGCAAAGTGAGCATGTTTCTATGAAAATAAGGGGATATGGGCCAATTAATATGCCGGTGAGTGTATTATGACATCATACCTGCGATTTAGCAAAAACCACTGAAATAAAATCTTACAAAGGTGTTTTGACTCACCTGTTCGGAAGCTCCAAAAGTGCAGTCTCCACGATACGTGGTGACCGATCGTGTGTACTCCATGCAGGAGACGTATTTGCTCTTGTACAGGGGGTCATCGTAAGGCACAGTGATGGGCATGCAGCTCGGGTGGATGTACCGTGGGGACAGCGGGAATCCGGAGCTGTCACAGCAGCGGATAGCTTCGTTTGTGTGAACTAGGGACAAAGTGTAACTTTAACAACGTTTGAAGGTTTCCAATTAGCCCAATCCTTCTTGTCTACTTAAAGCAGATATGTCATACGAGCTAACATTGTGAAACATTGAAATTGTATTAAAAAATTCATCTGTTTTTTCTAGCCAATCTGAGAAAGTTAGCAGATTTCTTTCTTATTTACATAGGTATATTGCCATTTACGGCTAGAACTCTAGTCGTCAATGCTATCTAATTCTAGTCTGTTCTAGGTAGCGCAGACATTTTAAGATTTGCTTCAATTGAAATTGTAATTAAAAAATCATCTGTATTTTGTAAGTAGTCTGAACAGGTTAGCAGATTTCTTTCTTATTTTTTATAACTTGTTATACAGCTAGAACTTTAGTCGTCAATGCTAAGTAGTTTTAATTTCAGATGTTATACTGCCATATGTATACCAACGTTAACACCGCGTGTATATGTATACCAAGTGTAATTATATCTATAAAAGACGTATTATTATCTTTTTATTAATCTCCATATTCAATAGCATAATATGCACTGAAGTGCGTCAATGTGGAGTCATTGAAT
Source organism: Chrysoteuchia culmella (assembly GCA_910589605.1). Taxonomy (NCBI): domain Eukaryota; kingdom Metazoa; phylum Arthropoda; class Insecta; order Lepidoptera; family Crambidae; genus Chrysoteuchia; species Chrysoteuchia culmella. The sequence continues at coordinate 11,371,092 of OU342654.1, forward strand.
TGAATTGATTGACTTATTTACTTTAGTACTTATTGCATATTTAATTTTATGATCACAAGTTCTGTCCCTGCTATAAATTACAACATTACTTAGACGTTATCTTATGTAGAATATAAAACGTTATTTTATGTTAACTCAAAACCTTTTGTGGAAAAAAATAGCTTACAGCTGTTTCATACAAAATTTTATTTGAACTTTGCTAGAATGTATCTCTGCTCTTTCTCTTCTTTTCTCCATCCTGTTCCTCCCAACTTCCCCTTCTTATCTTAAAGAATTATTCAACTTTCGATCCTTAACTTCACTACGTACTTTGCGTTCTTCTTCTAATCTTTCTCTCGCTATTCCTTGTCACACAACAGATTTTGTCTCCTACTCCTTCCTTTCTGGAAGTCTCTCCCAGAAGGTATTAGGAAAGCTCGGAATTTGGCATCTTTTCGCGATTAAGTTAAAAAGCATTCCCTTTCTCATTACTAATATTTATTTACTTATTATTTATTTGTATATTTTCCTTTCAATCACATTATATTATACTTTATTTCATTTATTTATATTATGTACATCTATATCAACTATCCTTCCCATAATTGCACCCACTTCCCTTTGTCCTCTTCGTTATTGCTATTTGGCAATAAAGCTGCCTTTTGTATGCTTTCTGTCTGTTTTTATTAATTCTTTATTTGTTTGCCTTTTTGTGCAATAAAGTGTTTTTATTATTATTGGTATGAAACAGCTGCATTTCTCGCGATTTCGGGGTTGCTTTCATGCAAAAAGTTGTTCGTAATGTCATCATTAAAACCATTTGTAGACTTATGTCCACGGAATGGTTTTGAGTTTTTGAGTAAACATAAAATAACGTTGTTTAAATGACAGACTTACTTGTCTTCCGAACAGGAGTGTGAACTAAGTCATGATGGATGAACTGACTCCAAACTGCCAGTGCGATAGTCTTTTTCTCACTGGGTTTGTTCAAGTTGTTTCCCATTCTTGTGCTGACCAGACGAGCGGAAGGCAACGCCTTATGACTTAAAGCACGTCTTGGCTGAAAAAAATTAAAACATTAATAACTCTCCTTTCAAATCCCTAATACCTAGTTCTATAAATGCGTAACGTTTTCATGCCTACAGGCCTATATTTTAGGGAAAAGGAGTGGAAAGCAAAAAGAGTGAGGTAAAATGACTGTGAAACGAAAGTTTTTACAGGGGATCAGAATAAAAAGAAATGCAAAGGTCAGAAATTACAGACCTTATCAAATGAATGAATCATGGTTAAAATCATCTAGCTAAAAGAAGTAATATTATTTCATGTTGGCGATAAGATAGATTTATATTTTTTGATAATTATTTTCTCTCGAAAGATAACGATATACATCTTGTTGTCAAAGAGAATATAAATATAAGATAAAAAAAACACCAACCTCCTCGATGCCGTCAGCATATCTCGGGTGAAGCAGCCTCTTGTATCCAGTGAGGGCCTGGCCCCAGGACGACCGCACCGGATTGTTGCAGGACCCGTCGAAGGTCCGGTACTTCGAAGACATCTTGTTGCCGCGACACGTGAACCGCTCCAGCGCAGCGCACTCGCCACCATACTCACTCTCTCGCAAGTTCAAAGTACTGATGAAACTCGCACACTCATCATTCGCCAAACCATATCTGAACAAACAAACCACTTTCCATTAAGACTAGTGCTTCATAACTCACCTGTTTGGCAATATTTCTTCTTCCGAAAAAGAGGAAATTCGGCGAAATCATAAAATTGAAGACTTACCTTCCACATCGCGTGTGAACCAAATTTTGAGAAGCCTTTGTCACAATCATGGATGACTTCTCGTAGTGCATAGCATCATCAGACGGATACCCAAAAATAGCTAGCCCCTGCGCCGCAGATCCCGCCTGAGGTTTGATGCCAGCTGACTGGAGGTTTGACTCCAGTCGTGCAAGCATAGATACTCCTAGTTTACTAATATATATCGATTTATTAGTATGCGCCGTTGTCACGTGCGGTAACCTTCTTAAATTCTCGGCACTTGGAAACGGGAAGTCATACATCGGGGGCGGATGTATGATATCTGGAAAAAAAATAGATGTTCTGATATTTTGATCAAGCATAAACTGCTTCAACTCTTTCCAGTTTGAGGTCTATAAATACATACCACTGGTTAGAACCAAATTCAGTGGGTAGGGTGCAACGACGCTGCCGAAAGTCACCCCTGCCCACAGCACCACGCCGAGTAACACCATCTTCATCATTTCTTCAAGTATGCTGTAACAATGAACACATTAGCTATAAATAAGATAAACATATACACTTCCAGCGGTATTTGAATAATTTGAACATTTGTATTCTGGTCTTTGCACCCACCGTTGACAAAGAGTCAAACTAAACATGGAACAAGTTTTATGTGTATGAAGTTCTAATTGAGACTGATCAACAATTGTACCAGTAAACGGTTTTATTGATGTGCGCTTACAAGGAGGGTATCGGTTTTAACCTCTGATAGCTTTATCTGTAGCTGTTCGAGTAAATAATAATGTTTTCGTCACTGTCCGAAGAGAATACTGAGACGAGCCCCCGGATTCATGATAAGTATGTAATTACATAGGAGCAATTAAAATTCTCATTATGTGCATGCTAATGTCCAAAGACATAACATGTTTGTAAACAAACAATAGCCCATTTACACGAGTCTACTTCTTAATACTTACAACTATTTCTGTTAGGATCAACACCCGGACTTTCTCCGATTAAGAAACCTCGAATACCAAGGCAACTGTAGACGTAACATAACAACGCAAACTTAGTTTTAGCCATAAAAGAAACACACACTAATTACTTTTCAATGCTGCAGTCATGGTTGCTTTTATGTAAAAAGTAATTATCTAATTACCGTGAAATCAACTGTGACCAGGGGCTCTTAAAAGGGCGCTAAAGCAATATTGCTAAGGATTTCTCTGACAATTCATTTATTTCTTTATTTCCTATGGAATTAGCTTTTAGTAAGTTTTCTTGCTTTCAAAAAATTAAAACCAAATTCTGCTACACTGACACTGACATACTTCTAAACTACATAGAAAATAAATAATTCAATTAATTGTCAGGGAATTCATTTAGCAATATTGCATCAGCGCCCTTTTTAGACCCTCAGATTCAATAAAAAATACCCATAAGACAGTTATATTTTGTATATCTTCATATATCATCTCATCATATCTTCATTATATCTTCAAAAAAGGAGTTTCTATGTTCGTCTGTACCTACGTTTGTTTTATTTTTGTATGTCCACCGATTATTATTGATATTTCATCCCGTGACCACGGCAGCTTAAAAGCTGCCGACGTCGGGTGACGTCGTTAGTTCGTGAAATATAGCGCGTTTAATATCCGGAAAAGTTGTTTTATTTCATTAAACTGCACTTATTTTTAACTTTTTTCAAAATATTGATATTATTGTGAAATAAATAGACATATTTTTAATATTACAAATATTTTTTGTATTTATAATAGTAAGTAAGTAACTACTTAGTTGTAGTTGTAAGTTGTTCAGTCAGACAAACTTTACCTGCTATTATTTTCAATTTATAGAAAAAAACATAAGAAGCTTTATTCGTTTGTGAAGTTTGGGTACAAAGTTAAAACTATAAGACGTAAGTAAGCCGTATTTGTATTAACTGTGCCGTTGACTGTACAATCTTACTAATGCAAATATTACCAGGTTTTTAACGTATGCATGCAGAAAGCCCGCATAAAACCTTCATGGAAATCAGTATGTAAGTATTTATACTTAAATCCAAAAAAAAACTCACGTTTTTTTACAAATAACTCACCTACGTTTGTATCGTTCAGAAATGACACGATTTTAAGACTGGACAGGTGACTTTTCCCAGCGCGTGAAAACATGTTTTTTAGCGTCATCTTATCAAATTAGCGGTGGTTGTGCTAAAATTCGATTGCTCGAAAGATCAATGACAGTAAACAGTCAAAATATTGTTTTTCGACCTTTATAGTAGTAGGTGCAACTTTGAATAACATAAATATTTTTTTTAGGATAAAGTAGGAAAACGAGAGTTCTCAGTGCTCTCGATTAATGGAATCCTCTCCAAGGTGTACGGAAAACTCTGATCATTAATAAAAAAAGTAAGTAAGTCCTTACATTAGGTACCATTATTTACACACTACAAAAAAAAGTTTGTGATCACTTAGTTTATACCTGTTTTCGTAAAGGGATTATTAATATTATAGTACCTAAATCTTGACCGATATTTTTTCAATTTGGTACCATTCAAAAGCTAGGATGTTCAACATTTCGAAGGTATTTTCTATTTTTTGTGAAACGATTGTTTTTACTTTTTGGGCGGTCTTTAACAAAAAGTTACAAATTTAGGTCATTATTATACCTATGAAATTTTTAAGCAAGTCAAAACAAAACAATTCACAAGATAAATGAAATACACAGTGAAAATGTGAACATTCTAGCTTTTGAAAGGTAGAGTACCAAATCTCTGTAAGAAAACGGGGGTCAATTCTGCTAAATTTTTGTCATAATCGTCTCTCAGTGGTGTTTCAATAGTAGTGTTTATTTACACTGTTGTAACAAGAACTGTGAAAAACAGCACTACCATTGAAACACCATTGGAATACTATTGTGACTAAGCATTAGCAGAATTGGGCCCCTGGTATTTTGTATGAAAATCATTGAGAGGTCGTCTTTTTTTATGTGTAAGTAAGTACATATTAATTTATCTTTTAGGTGAATTTCTGTTTCATTACTGAAAAATATTCTTTTTGTCCCTTATAAGTACAATCAGGAAACTTCCCGGTCGCCCAGTAGAGATTTATCGGGAAACGTTTTTTCAAAAGTAATAAGGTAAATGAAATACCTTATTCATTATTCAAATGAAATATCTAATTAATGTGCTATTACGAGTATCTGTAATGGAAACGTTTTGTATATATCTATAACTTTATTAATCAACGCTCCCTAAAAAAACTACTTGCCTACCGGGAAGTTTTACGACTGTAGGTAAGTACATTTATATCAAATATCTCTTTTCCTCATTATATTTTTACTCTAGGTTACTATGGAGAGATTGCTCTCTTATCCTAACTAATATGATAAATGCGAAAGTGTGTGTTTGTCTTCCTTCGCGCCATAACTAATCAACCAATCGACTTGATATTTGGCCATATTCTAAGTATTTGGCATAGAGTTAGTTGCAAAGACTGAGAGTAACATAGGACATAACAACATTATGTCCCAGTACATACCTACCACGGGAACGGGAATCACACGGGTGAAACCGCGGATGGAAGCTAGTTAGCGGTATTTTGGAGTAAGGTTGTTAACAGATGCCATGACCATGACACTCAAAAACATTTTATAAAAAAAATTTAAACCGACTTCAAAAAGTATAAAATAAAACTTTTGGAGTCGGTGCTAGCTAGCTAAGGCCAAAAAAATATATAGTTAATAGTAGTGCAATGTAGAATGCCTTTTATTTCAGATTTTTTAGTTACATCATGTAACTAATACTTACACTAAAAATCAGCCCATACACAACAATGATGTCATCTAGGTAAACGACTACTTGCCAAAACGTGATTGCATATTTTTCAGGATTATGAAAAAACTACTAGCTAGATCTTCATGAAAATTATATGGGACCACACATAAAGCATTTTCTTTCAGATAAAAAAAGAATTATAAATATCTGTTAACAACTGGCGGAGTTATGGTGAAACATACTTAAAAAAAACGTGGACTTGAGAACTCCTCCTTTTTTTGAAGTCGGTTAAAAAGGAAGGCAACGTATTGTTTATTCTTTTTTTCGGAATTTAAGCTAATTGGTTTAGCCGCGCTTTTAAAATGTATAATGGGTTTGTCATTAAGTATACTGTTAAACATCAAAATTAGCTTAAAGATAATTATTTTGCTTACCGATAAGAAAACACATTAAAATTGGTATCGATTAAGGTTAATCTGTCGATTGACAGCGTGACGTTAAAATAAATCGTATAAAATTAGTGGCTTAGGTAATTAAAAGTTAAAACTGTCGGTCTAACTTTAAATTATTCACATTTGTATTAGAAGTCATGCAAGGTTAAACTAAATGATAAAACGACAATTTCATATTGCGATAACGCCTACATTACTGATTCGGCAAAATGATTTTACTACATTTGGTACCAAACCAAGGCATATAAGATTTTTGTGGAATCTCAGCCTCATATCAATACTGGTTTAAATTTATTTTCATTTCAGTAAAAAATGTGGACTTTTTTTATAAATTTCTAATTTAGATAAGTACCTAATCTATTACCTATCATTCGTGAAACGGTAAGTACCAACTTATGTACATTTAAGAAAATTTCGATAACAGGCCTGCTGTATCTGTAAAATTACGTCATCATAATATTTACAAAAACAAAATGCACATTACATCGCATTGGTAATCAATCATTAATGTGAAGCACTCAAAATTCGGAATCACAACAATCACGGATTAGAAAGACTTATTTACTAATAAGACTGTGGTCTATAGAATTGATAGAGTTGTAAGTAAATTATGAAAATGGTGCCTTCTAATAAAAATTAATCGCGATAAAGATTAAAAAATTAATTAAGGTATCATTGATAGTATTTACCTAGTATCATTAATTCTTTTTTAATACTATGTAAACTATGTTTTCTGATGGTTATTGGAAATGATCATGTAACTAAAGTAGGGTCCAACCGGTTTTGAATCAAAACATTAGTAGGTTGTTGTTCGTGGTACCAAAACAATAACAATGGACTTACGTGGAATGTTCGCCACAGCCTTCGCATTCCGATTTCCTTCTAGAACATTTCTCCGGCACTTTACTCTTAGCGTCGGCATTCAACATGGACTTTCCTTCAATGATCCGTTTAAACAACATAATAGCAGGAGCAAAATTTGTTGTTTACGACAGTTGTCGCGTTTATGACGAATGTTTGCTTTATTGAACACTATTGCAGACGACACTTGCTCGAAGGAACGCTGTTCCATTAGATTGGCAGAGGAGCCAGTAACACCTCGACTGCCGAATGGTCACTGGAAGTCTATTGCATGCCGTGCCGAAGTCAGCAAGGGACGATCGAATCACCAGCCACATTGCATTCCCCCCGCCCCGGCACCTCCCCTCAACTAGCGCCGTGAAAAAAGAAACCTGCGCCGTAGATTAATTAAGTTAACGTACACCAACAAATTTAGCCAACCTAGGTTGAACACAAATAGCAAGCAAGGCAAAACTGAACAGAGCTCGTTGTTCTACTCTTACTGGCCATTTTGTTCCCACTCAAAGCGAAATCTAACGAATACTTAGCTGTGAGTTTTGAAACTATATTTAGGTAGGCGAAATTGCGAAAGAATAATGCCAAAAGGGAATAATAATAAATAATTGTATAAAATACAATTATTTATTATTATTTTCTATTATACCTACCTAGTAGGTACCCACTCGAGGAGGAGAGATAAAATATTACCATATAAATCAGTACGAGACCTTGAATTGTAGACATGACAGGTAGGTTTTTAAGCTACCTACTTATCCTGTGTACAATATTAATGTAGAGTCACGTAGAATCCCATGAAGTCACTGACTCAGAGTAAAATAACAAACTGACTCTGAATGATTCAGCTGTGTATTTCCTTAGGCTGTGGGGTTCACGAACACGTGGTGAACGCATGCTCACTGCGTGGTCCTTGCCTGCCATCCCCGCGCCCTTCACCCCGACAGCTGATCACGCTGCCGCTGCGTGCACTTAAGCCGGTTTTGTATTTGTAGAGCTAGACACAGCTCAAGTTGAATTGAATGTTTGCTAAACTGCCGCCGTAATATTAAAGGAGGAGCAACCTTTTTTGTTTACCTTGTTATGAAACTAGTGTAACAACTGCTAGTTTTATATCCGTTCAATGCCTCAGGAGGCCATAAAAAACAAGTTTGCTAAGAATAGACTCTGAATTGGCGTTATAGAGGCTAGAGGCGACTAGTCTGACTGGGCACGGGCAGGTGGTTAAAAAGCAAAGTAACTTTACCTACTACTTATGGTTCTAAAGTATATAGTTTTTATAAAATAAATTCACAGTTAACCGGTAACTCTAAGCTCTTATTTTTATTGTTTAAAGCGCATGAACTTATTTTTATATAAAAGTTAAAAAAGTATGTTAAGAACGTCACTTTTGCTCACTACAATTGAACAGGCGCTAAGCGGTACGCGATGATTTTTAGACACTTTTTAGGTACTTACACTTTTGGAAATTGGTTTAATAAAGTGGACACCAATAATATTTAGGATCGTATAGAAGCATTTTTTTTTAAATCGCTGTAGTTTTTTAATACGAAGTGATTTTGTGTTTTTTTGCCAAATCTGCAAAATCGGTCTCGCTCCCGTGCGCGTCGTTTTCTCATTGCTATCTTTTTATTCCATTTTTAACTACACTCGCGTGCAACGAAAACGACTCACTGGACTTTTTTCATACAAACATCTCAAATCATCGCTCCATATATATAAACATTATATGGGAGATAAAGTTTGACTTATTGTTTTTCTTTTTTGTAAAAATTCGGCGCTTTTTGTACATTTTTCAAACTGTGATAGGCACTGATAGGATAATAAGTCGATGAAAAGGCAAAACGCCCGTTTTGCCTTTTCATCGTCTTAAAAATCATTGCACAGATGCAAATAGTTTCCTATCTATGAGACGCTAAAGTGAGCATGTTTGTATGAAAAAAGTCCAGTGTGTCGATTTCATTGCACGCGAGTATATTTATTTATGCAAGTCAAACTTAAAATATATTACTTAAAGCGAAAAAGCCGTTATCCCGCCCGTCGGCCGCGCCTTTTTTATGAAGCACTGACCGGTCGCACGGGGTCTTCTAAAATATTTTTTTAAAGTATTTAATATTGTATTTTTTATATTATAACGTTTTCAGGGATATTATTGAAGTCTTCATCAAAATCAAAAGTTTTACTTAATACCTCTACGAGTCAAAACGTTAACAAACAATAAAAATTTAAAATTATCTCTTTATGACAACTTTTACGAAACTGCGACGAGGACGTAGAGTAACATAGGTTACTTTTCTCGACATTCCCACGGGAACGAGAACCACGCGGGTGCAAACGCGGGCGCAAGCTAGTAGTAAATATAAATTACCACGGATAATGTATGTATACTGTTTGCGAGTCCAAATTTTGAAGTAGGGCACAGTTTTTATAAACTAATCGCTACCCCGGCCGAATAAAGCCGCATTATCAAAAAGTCAATTTTACAGGAGAAATAAAAAAAGCAAAAATTGTAATTATGAAGAGCCTACTGTGTCAATTTTAGAGTGTGATATATCAAAATAAGCAGAAAAAAACAGAATCAAATAAAAGTAATAGGGTATTTTTTTTATAAAAAGAGTTGTAATGTTATAACCAAAAATCCTATTGATTTTATATTCTTCTGATTCTTTTGGTACATCTCTGGATTCAACCGATTAGTACATCTTTATTCAGCGAAACTGTTAGAAATTGTATAAGCCCTACATGAACGCAGCTATATTGATTTGAGTGACATTGAAAGCTGTCATCTGTCACTCTGTCTTTAACTTGCACTTCCTGCTCTCGGCTCTCAGCCTTTTCGTATTGTGGTTTTTGTTTGTGTCGTCCCAATAATTTAAATCTAAATTCATCACTATCAATTTATTAGAAATATTGTAATGCAGGTGTTTATCTTGAAGAATAAAACTCTGGTTATTGCAACAATGTGTTTATTTGGTTGATCACGCCTAACACGCCATTCCATTGCCATTACCACATTTCAACGTCTGCATTAACAGAAACACTAAACCATTAATGCGAAGCAACATTTAATTACGATACTATCTTGAATCCAGCCACTATATGCAATGAAATCTTACTACGTTATTCGCCTAATGTGAGTAAAGTATGAGTTGGGGTACTAACAGTTTAACTTAATTATTTTTTTATTTTTTACGATTAAGATAACGTTACTTCATAAAAAAATTTAGGTATTTCTTTTTTTTTTTTTATTAAACTTGGTTAATAAAATAATATAATTTAAGCCTCGTTTTATTCATAGACATATTTATCAGTATCTGTTCTTGAGATCAATGGTAAAATACAATTGTAAATCACAGTGAAAATCAAAACTAATAACAAAACATCTCTTATCAAAAATAGCTTCTTACCTGTAATAAATCAATATTTTGGAACAATCAATCAAATTAATCATGATTTATCATATTAAGTTATCATAGTGTGTAGACTTTTTGTAAGAAATAAATAACAATGTTTTACCTAACGCCAGCTGAATAAGCCAAAATAAAAGTATCGTATTATCCAAGATACAATTAATTTTTGTAACAATAAACTGCAAAGTGTAGTACTTAAACCAGACTTAAACAGACAATTTAAAGTGTAATTTATTGTTTTAGGGTGCCATGTGAAAACACCCTGACTGCGATTTCTATTAGGAACTTATTTGTTGTTTTGACATGGCACCATACAACAATGCATTAAACCTTAAGAGCAACTAATTCAACAAACAACAACTTAACAAACGTTTTTGTAACAAAATTAATCAGGAATAAAGATATCAAACAAAACAACTAAGCTCTCATAAAGTCTCATTACTTATTACACTTTTGATTTCTATAATAATTAATCATTCTCATCATCGCCTTCATCAGTTTCAACTTGCGCATTATTACACTGATTTCGGACTACCAAATTTCTGTAAAATCCTTGATAAATTTCTGGTATTGTTCCTGATGTGCAAAGACTCAACAAATCTTTATGTAATGGTACAGGATACAGGAATAGGATTAGAGTAAGCAACTTCTAGCAAGTTCAGATCTGCTGACAGAGTATTTCGCCTTCTGCGGGAGCTAATTACTGAAGCTTTGTCGGTTTTTTTTATATTTTTGTTTTTCATTTAGCCCATATTTGAAATAGATGGTATTCTCCTCTCCAGCCTTAATATTAATTTCTCGTACCTTTGACCAATATACTCTTTCTCCTTCATTGTCTTGAGTCTAGTTCATTCCTTTCTGATTTACAAATTTTTTGATGTCATAAAAATCTTGTTGACTCATTTCTTTTACCTGAAATGTTTCTCCTTCAATTTTTGCGTTTTCGACTATAAAATACATTTGCTCTGGGCTATAAATGATATGGTGTTTTTTAGCACGTTCGATGCATGAATGCATCATATCACCTTCGGACTGGCTGTGCCCACTAACGAAAAATCGATGAGTGATAGTATTTTTTAAGGATTTACAAGCATACTGGTACATAGCAAAAATAAATCTATTACGATTTTGGCCAGTGCACGCATCAGAATAAAAGGACAACTCATTCTTGCCTTCCTTTACTTCATTTTTGATGTAATGCCATAAACAGCTGCCGACTTCTATTGCACCTCTGTTTGCAATTTGCTGATTCCATAGAAAGCAATATCCTTTTTTCCTAATCAAATCGTATACTGTAAAATTATAAATAGCAAACTTTCGCTTGTAATAAAAAGCACTGACTTCAGATTGAGGTATGTATAACACTTTTTCTAGTTCGAAACAGGCTACTGTTTTTCTGGTGCTTCGTGGCACATTTTTCCAAGTTCTTCATTTTTCTTACTTCATCTTTTTCTTTTATGTGTCTATCGTAGTCATCCTTCAACTCTGATTTTCTTTCTTCATCCGCGATTTTGTATATACTACATCTTTCACATTGGTCTTTCTTTGGTCTAAAAAAAAGAAATATTAAATTTTGTGTTAAAAATCATTTCATATTGGTGTTTAGATGCCATTGTGCATTCCTTATATTCATCTTTTGCGGAAAACCAGATCTTGTAAAGTCTGTACATTTTTGAAATATTTAGCTCCTCACATAGATAAAATTTTGCGCTCCTTTTTCGAGTATAGTGAGACTCTATAGCAGGGAATTCCTGAATATGTCGAATTACGCTGTTTTCCGTCAGTTCACTTATTTTTCGAGGCCGATTTTCATGCTTTCCTCTGAGGTCTGTTACTACGGAATTTTGTTTGTTTATAGCTGTATAGACAACTTTGTCAGAAATACGAAGTGTATTTAAAAACATCTTTTTACATACTAGGTATCTCTTCAGAGCTCATTTCTTCGTTTGTTGGCAGTTTATAAAAAAGGGTTGGCAGTTTGTGTTCTATTAGATTTTCTTTGAAGCTGCATTTTCTTTATTGTGTTTAATACACGTGTCTTAGAATCCACTCCCATTGTTTTTCATGATCTCCGGTTCGCCAGTACAAATTAAATATTTTCTTTCTTGTAGCTGTATTAATTTTTTTCGGAACACTTTCGCTTGCAACTACAGACTGCACCAATTTTTTTTTCTTCTCTCATTTTATTCGATCGAACACTTACATACTGTTGTCCAGAATTCTTTAATATTTTGTTTTTGTTATCTTTCCATTTTCCTTCGTTTCTTTTTCTTTTTCTAGTTTTGATAGTGGACAAATCGGACTTTTCTTCAATGACTGCTTCATACTCGCTGTTTGTTTCTATATTCTCTTCAGCCTATCTAATATTCCAGCTTCAGCGCCGGTTTCATCACATTCAGCGTCTATTTCTTCAGCAATAGTTTCTGTATCGGTTTTAATAGATGGAGTTTCTATTCCTTCTGCAACTGTTTTTGCATCGATGTGAACAGATCCAGCTTCTAATTCTTCTGTGTCATCACCATTGACATTTTGCTGGTATACAATTTCTTGTTCGGTTTCTTCAGATATGAATTCTATTTCTACATCAATATCTTCTAAAACTTGCTGATTGTGACTCGGTTTCATTCGAGACTATATTGTCAGCCATAGGTAGGATAGACGGCGACGTATCATTAGATACTAACATGATATTTTAATTATCATCAATAATTTCAAAGAGGGAGTCATGTTTCTCTTCAGGGTAATCAATCGTTTTTTGCTGTTCTGGTGGGACGTAATTTGCATAAAATATTTTCTCTTTATATTGTATATGTTTTTCTTCTGCGGTATGTGAAGTTGTAGTTATTTCTCTAAGATTAATACACTTTTTTGTTTCAGGTACTGAAATTTGTGCTTGTATACATAATACATTATTTAGATCTTGTCTCGAAGATTGTTCTGCTTTTTCGATTTGTCTTCCTAATTTTTCAAAAAAATCTTCTATGTGGGAAATTTCAGGAATCGCTGCTGATTTAAAGTTAAAGTTTTTTAATAATCTTTACGTAAACAATGATGCTTTCAATAAAAAAGTAATTATTTGAGCAATATCCTATTGCGTAAAGACTATTTTATTAAGGTTCCACTAAAACAGTCGCAAAAATGTCTGCTTTCAAAGCTATGTAATAGTTCCGGCGAATAACGCAGTAAAGTACTTGTACTTAAATAGGGTTGTAATTTTTTATACGTAATGAATTAAAGTGCTCATATTCTTCGCTAAGACTACGAAGATTTTTTAGGTACAAAAATAGATTTTTCTCAATAACTTTAAATTGGTATAACCCTAAAATATGAAAAAAATCCCAGTAATGCGGCATACTATGTAGAATACGAAAATGTAAGAAAACAAATAAAGCAGTAACCGTCACTTGCGTCTTTATTCGGCTGGGGTAGCGTAATGTATACTTAACTTAATGTCTTTTGCGTCTTACATTTTTAATTTAAAGTCTAAAAGATTTAATATTATTTTATTAAAACGCGCTACAAATTTACTATGGACGCGATGTGCCGTATCATAACATGTGAAACGTTTTGACGCTGTCATCTCATACAACAAAGTCATTAGGGTCGGTGTCTTAAAGACCCCACGCGACTAACCGCGGGTTAAGGCATTCATCTGATGATAATTTATAATATTACCTAGTAGGATGACGAATGCCAAAGCGTCAAAAACTAAAGTTTTTCTTTGTACGCCCATGCTGGGGCAATTCTCGTGCCTTCATATCTCGAATTCGACATTTTATAGAGCCTTTTGGCACTAAGCGGTCCCCGGGGACCGCGCTCGAATTACGCGCTACGCGATTTTAGACTCTATTGTTATTGCTTAGAGTCGAATTTATTTATGCTAAGAAATTATGCAAAATACGAAAGGCGTTTCGATGAGTTAAATCTATATTTAAAAAACTCTCTGAAAACAATCTACAACATTATAGGATTGTCAAAGATCATTGAAACTAAAGTATTTTGACCGCAGTAAAGATTTTACATACATTTTCAATAAAGAAAATTAAGGTTTGAAAAATGTCGAATTCGACATTATTTCAGAGCGAATGGGGGCCGATTCTCACGCAATAGAGATCATGTCGAAGTAGAGATTTGTCGAAAAAGTTCTTTGCACGTCAAGCATCTGTCAACCATCACCCCAGGGTATATTTCCGATTTCTTTTCTGTTACGGCAACACCATTTATTTCTAGAGGTTGAACGGTGGAAATACTTCATTTTTTGATTTGAAAATTACGTAGCAAGTTTTTGATGTGTTGATTGTTAGAAGGTTTTAACATACAATGTGTTTAGCTTTCTGAATAAGATCATGAATGTTAGAACCGAAGTAAAATAGACAGGCGTCGTCTGCATACGTTATATGGGCATGCAAGCCAATTTCGCTTATATTATTGATTGATGTAGATCATGAGAGTAATGGCCCTGAAATAGAGCCTTGCCGGATGGAACGTGTAACCGTTAATATTTCACTTTGCTCTTTGTCTATTTTCACTACTTCGAATGCAAATTCTTTTATTTACTTATACATATTCTCTCCAATTTTTTTAAGAGCAAATCGTAGCTAACAGTATTCGAAAGAGTTCAGTGAAGAACACACAGAAGTTCAACCTTTGGAATTTTTGTCTATTGGTAGATTGCTCCATCTAACTTTGACGATGGCTTTAGCTTTAACAGGGGCCTTATTACCATTAACTGTAAAGCAATTCATGGTAGGTTGTGGGAGTGGGATGCTGCCAAGTGCCATATGGCGCGTCTAGCGGCGTCCCGCTCTTACTACCTAAAAGTAACCTAAAATGAATCGCATTGCAGCTGTTGATAGTAGGCCCCCAGGTGGGTGAAAAAAGTAAAGAATTTGACAGCTTTGACAACCAAAAATCGGTTAAAGTAAACTGGTGCAACTCAGCCTTAAGTCAGGAATACACTTGCTATTAAATATGCATTTTCGCTTGCTACTAGGTAGCATTATACTAACTAATATGCTGTCCGAGTGTGTACATGTGCTCATGAAGCGCAAATGCCTTTGTGCATGCTTACTACTAGCATACCTATTACTTTCGAGATACACATGCAGAAGGAATAAAATTCAACTATTTTATTACTTTCAATACAATTAATAAAAAAAACTTATAAAGAAAAATAATTTTAGACGAAGAAAAACCAAGTCAAATAGCGTGCTTGCATAGAGCGCGTTCAGACTTACTTATTAGTTACCCCCCTCTCGTCTGCGCCCATTTCGCATGCTAATAAGCACGAGAAAATAGATCACCTTGCGATTATGCACAATGCTCTTTTCGTATATACGTGGTAGTAGCTTGCTACTAAATTAAATAGCATCTGCTTTAAACAAGCAAGCATATTACCACGTAGCATGTGTATTCCGTGCTTTAGTTCGTCAATGTCACTGTCATCTTCTACGTCACTGTCAGTTCTGTGTCATTGGTTGGCAAGCTTTTAGCTTGGTTGGGTTGGTTTTGTTTTGTTGCTTTGGCTGGCAAATTTTTAGATTTTTCTTTATTTTCTCTCTGAAATTGAATATCACTAAATACTTGACTTCGTTTCTTAAAAATATTTTCTTCTCTTTGTTACGAGTATGGCCTCGCATTTGAGCACTAAGGATCGTTTGCTTTCTCTCATCGACGACATAGAACTTATTGCAAAGTAAGTTAACATTTCTCTTTTTAGAATCTTTCAAGCCATTATTTATTCTACGATGATTCTACCCATACCGGGGAGGTCTATACCCAGCAGTGGGTGTGGCTGAAACGACGATTCTACCCCTATTTCGAAATATTTCAGAGAAATCATTGAAGTATCGATAGCACCTAAATCGCAAAAGCTATCGGCTGCTGATCATGCCCAACTGACAGATCTACTACTTGCTAAAGATGTGGAACTAAAAAAAACCTTGGAGCTAGCTGATGAACAAGCCAAAATCCAACAAAAAATGAATGAACTTAAAGCTGAAGTGGATAATAAGGTATAGTAGACTTTAAGGTTTATAACAATAGTGACAACCAACCAATTATTGTAAGGCTCTTTTTTAATGTTTAAAAATTTAAAGGATCAAGACATTCATCACTTGCAACGGCAATTGAAAGATGCAGAACAAATACTAGCAACATCCCTGTATCAAGCCAGACAGAAACTTGCATCTATTGTTAAGTCAAGAAAGAGACCTGTTTCTTCAGAAGAACTGATAAAGTTTGCCCACAGGTATGCATTGTTGTTATCCAAACAATTAAAGTTCTTTATTTGATAACTCTTCCTTTTTTTCTTGTAGACTGTAGCCACTCAAACATCAATGCCGTGAACTGTCAATGCATGGAAACATCCAGGCGACTGGCAACTCTTCCGATATAAACATTTGGTTAAAAAAAACTATAAGAGCTAGATCATCATTAAAAATACCATTGTTATTGGTTTGGGCTAGATAATTGGTGTGATTGTATGCAATTATTTATTATTTATTATTATTATTATTATTATTATTATTGTGTAGCCCAATAAGTACATAATATAGTTATTATAATAAGCTTAAGCTTTAAACCCAGATCTAAATACTCTGGCAGCGCAAAGGGGTTTTTCATTCTCGCCCGCACAAGTGTACCCTGATGTAAGAGCAAAAAACTTTTAAGACACTCAAGTGTTGATTGGCTATACAAAATTATTATTGTTATCAATTTATGGATAAATTGATAGGTATTTTTGATAGGCATTGATAGGTTTGATATTTCATCCTATCATTTATACAACTTAGTGGTCAAATAATAGATTTTTTCTATACCTATCTTTTTATATAATTTTCATAGTGGTACTATATTTACAAATTTACTGAAAGTATATCAAATGCCAACAAACTTACCTGAACTTTTCATTCAGGATAAGTGCCTCAAATGCAGTCAGCGCTCCACTCTCCTGGCAGCCCGGTGATCCACGAAGACCATATCCCACAGACCTTGAAATGAGGCTAGGGATGATTGGCCGTCTAAGTGATCTGCCAGTCAACAATGGTCACACACCGTCAACACTCAATGAACTGCACAGAATCACAACTGGTGGAGGTAAGTTCCTTATTTTTGTTGTTGTGAATGTATTTCCTTTATATAATAGGATTTTCAACTATTCCATTGAATACTATATTTTTTTCTCTTTATTTTTCCTGAATGCTTTACTGGATATTGTTGAATCATATTTCCTATAAATTAATTATATATTTTACGAGTTTCTGACCCCTGTGATGTATCACTCGTCTGTGATATCATTGATTCCCCAGTCATTGTTTTTAATAGGTAAATTATAAGTGACATAAGCAGCTGAAGAGCTTCTTACCAAATATGGCAAGATCTATTTATAGTCATAACATGTTTGATATATATTTTGGTTCCTGTGTTCTTGGAAGTTGACAATTTTATTTACTTACTTAACTAGTAAAATGAAACTTGCCTTGGGTGTAATTCCTCACTGAGTTCTGTTTCAATATTTTTATCTTGCAAAAATATCATATAGTGAAAGTATTAGACCAAAAATGATACTATTAGCAATACGGCATTTTTGTTATGCAGTTATCAAGTCTGTTCCTTTATGGGATGAAACGCGATTACTGAATGGGCGTTTTTACACTTGTCGGCACGTCGTCTTGCCGCCGCCGGCGGCGCCAGCAAGTGGAAAGATGTGTCAACATTATACTGCATTTACACATTCGCACAAGTGTTGAGTGAGGCGATCAGGCGAATAGCGACCTTCCATTTGTAGACAAAAGCTCGCTATTCGCTTTGCCACTCGCAATCGGTAATTCAGGCAAATAGCGAAGCTATAGCTACACAAGCGAGGTCGTTATTCGCCTGATCGCCTCGCCATTCGCCTCAACACTCGTGCGAATGTGTAAATGCAGTATATTTCATACTCTTTTGCCGGGTACAATGCCGTGTCGCTGTGCCCAATAACTGCTATAAGAATATGAAGAAATATTTTTTTTGTTTTGTATTGTTTCAGTACCAGCCCCGTCTACCAATCAGTTCACCTGGCATCCATCAGGGGAACTGCACATGTCAGTGGGCGGCGGCAACTCCGTCGCGATCGACGGCCGCAGCAAGGACGCGCACACTCAGGAAGACGTCGAAGTCATGTCCACTGACTCGAGTTCCAGCTCCAGTAGCGATTCTCAATGAATAAGGATGCATTAAAGTGTTAAGAGATGCGTTTGGACAGTTTTGAGTGTTTACAACTCAGGGGCAAAGGAAGTCGGAGCTGTCAAAGCGGCGGTAATAATTTAAGAATAGTTGAGTCTAGGAAATCTCAATTGGCACTGTCGAGTGCCTATCCTCCTTTTTGTTACTACCATAAAAGCTAGATAAAAAGAAAATATTACAAATCCACTTCCACTTCACAGCTAAGTATTTACTTACTATTGTAATTCGTACTGTATTGAAATTCAAGGCAAATGTACGAAATATTCTAAAGACTGAAACATCAATGTCGTAATTTGTTAGAAATAAAAGTATTTGTAAATGTAAGAATTATATTCTTTTATTTATACTTCTATCGTTATTGTGACGTTATTAGACGAGAATATTAATACGATTGAAGAACGATAAACATTATCGTTGTGAACGTGGAACAAGGGTAAGTTATATGAAGCAGTGGCTAAGGGTCCTTACATACCGATACCCATCGGCTTCCCCCCCAGCGATCCACCATAAAAATCATAATAATTATGTTATTAATTATTGTCACCAAGTAGTTGAATAAACAAGGTTGGCAAGTAGTTGCATTGTCTGATTTGTGGATTATTCTTGGTCCGGTTTACCTTCGCCATAATTCAAAATTGTCACTCCACGTTTTCGAAAACGAAGGCCCGAATTTTTTTGCTAATCTCCCTTTGGCCCGTATTACAGAACGTTACTCGAGCAGTGTTCTGTAATGGTTCTGTACTTGAGAACAGTTAGAAAGGGAAGTTGCTACATGCGATGTATAAGCGTGTCCTTAATATAGATCACTGCTTGCTTGAGTCACGCTCTGTAATACGGGCCTGAGTATATAATAATATATGGTCTTTTTATTACATACCACAGATTAATAAATAGTTACGTATTACTAGATACTAGTTGTTATGATGGCACACTTGTATCGTTGCTTAGCGATGTTGCCATGGTTGCAAATATTATTGTGTACAAAAGGTTAATGTCACTTTTTAGAAGTAGGTCAACAATATAAATAATAAAATACTTTAGTTTACTACCTCAAAATCATCTAAATACTCTAAAATGGGTGAAAGAGCTCCAGTGTCTGCCGAAGAAACACTCGTTCGCTATGATAACCCAGTTTTAGTTACCAAACAACCGGAAAAAATTGTAAGTTGATTTCCATTATTTATCTTTTTGGTAATAAGTAATTCCAATAAACTGTTAACTTCTATCTAAGGCTTACATGCTCCAAGCTAGGTTAAAATTTACCTCAGAGTAAGTGCATACAAAAGGAGCGATAACTCTGGGATAAATGGTTAAATGTGTTATCCTAGCTTCGCGCAAGTGATTCTAAGAATTATACCACTTAAGTTTCATTCATATTTGTTATTTGTAGCCTTCTTCCGCTGCCGTGGCTGCAGCACAACCATGCATTCCTACAGAAGCTAAGCGGGAAACGGAAGAAATATTGAATGCAATTCTACCCCCCAAAGAATGGGAAGAAGATGGACAAATATGGACGCAAAAGGTGATATTTCACGATTGGTTTTTGCTCATCAATGACTATACTACTACCATGCTGGACTACAAGTGAAAAAAATAACAATGAACCACTGGTCAGTCTTCTAGGCCGATAGTAAAAACCTTTCACCATATTAGACCCAACCAAAGCACTTTTGATGTTCTGGCAACAGGTAAGAGATATATTACAAGGGTATGTTATGTTATGTATGTACTTATGTATTCTACGGTATACTTAACCGCCGCTATGGTCTAGTGGTACAACCACCGGTATCAGACCCAGGGGTCCCGGGTTCGATTCCCAGCCGGGGTACATATTGTATTGAGTGCGTTACCTCCGCAAAATGTTGTGCTTTAGAGAGATGAGACTATAATAGATAAATAGTGTGTCATGAGGAGTTTGTATACTAATAGCAAAATTTGTGTGAATTATAGTTTTTAAGATATTTGAGAAAAACAGATTTTGCTGGGGTAACGTTTGAAACGTTGCCCTTGCAAAAAAAATCGCTTCAGCCCGGAACCAAATACATGAATAGATAGCTTTTATTGCGTAGTAAATGTAAGCAAATAGCAAAATTTGTGTGTGTTATAGTTCTCGAGTAATTTAAGATTTTGCTGCGGTAACGTTTTGGGATTTCCCAGATCTCGAAAACGGTTCAAAGCAGAGGTTTGAAAAAAATACCAATCAGAGACCTTAATTTGTTTAAATTTGTTTAAACATTAGTTTTTGAATTGGTTGACGCAAACCAATGTAATTAAATGGTTTCGAAAATCAGAAAAAACGTATTTGCAAGTAAACTAGTGCACTTTCAACCAAATAAATAGCTGCAAAAAATACCCGTGGTAGACATTTATTACCTCGAGAGTTTTAGATATTGTAGCTTTACACGATATGAAGCTAAATATATTTTAGACTGGTCGTACTTTAGCAATCGAATACGCAGTTCCCATAACATTAAGAAACATGGCTAACATTAAACAAATTAAAGTGATTAACGAACATTCGTTCCTGTTAATTTCAGCTTTCAATTACGGCTATCATGAAAGTTGAAACTAAAACAAGAATAGTACAACAACTCTCTGAAAAGCCGACCAAATTGTAGAGGTCACAAAAAAGCGACCGCACCATACGTACGTGCTATCTACGCAAATTAGCTGTTTAGTATCCGATGTTTTGTACAGTTATGCAGAAAAGCGTTATTCATTTATAAATTTTACAATAGTAGGATTTTATCTTAGCACGTTATGCAACACAAGTATTACGACAATGAAGGTTTAGGTGGAGCTAACACTCCGAATACCTACTCGAAGCAAAATTTTATGTAGTGTTATCTCGCTCTCTAGAGAAATCTCTCTCATTCTAATTCATTTTGTTTTCTTATTTTAACACTTTTAAGTAAAAGGATAAGTATCTTGGATTCTATTTACTTCCACCACCACGTAGATAGCACATAATATAAATGCACCATTTGTGTTGATTTTTACAACAAAAATTTCAACAGAAATATGGGATTTTGTTTGTGTTTTTAAGAATGTTGGGTTGTCACCATTAAATTTTCTAGAGTGAGATAACGCTATAATGGGGGACCACTAGTCAATAATTAGCAACCATTTAGCGAATATTTCACTATTTCCACTTCTTAATATGAAAAAAAAACTATTTATTTTGAATACGCTAAAGGTTTGACAGCAGAATTACTATCTTAACAGTCGTCATTTTGCCTTACATTGAAGTTGGTAATTAGTTCCTCAAAAATCCGTTTTCTTCTCTTTTGTGTCGTACTGTACATACAATTTAGCTTCAAGTAGGTATTCGAAGTGTTAACTTCACCTATACCTATAATTTCATGGTTACGATAAGACTGTCAAGACGGTAGTTCTGCTGTCAAACCATTAGTGCATTGTCTTCTAAAATGTAGTTACAGTGCGACAAGGCTTATAATGAATGTGATTCAAACGTCATTGTGCAGCGCCTCTGCCCGCGTCAATTATAAGCCTTGTCACACTTGCAATAAGGTATTTATGAACGTGCCAAAAAAATCTCACCGTTTAAAACTTTCATGGATTATGACAAACATTTTAAAAAAACCAGCTGATTCGACCCAACAGTTCTCGAGTTATAGTGAGACTAGATTTTTATAAATAGATAGGTAATGATTGTGACCAGCAAAAACTTTTGTACGCAACTGTACTAACAAAACATTCATATTATCCCGTCCATTCAATGTGGTAATGTATGGTGGTGCGGCTTATGTATGGTGCGGTCGCTTTTTTGTGACCTCTACAATTTGGTCGGCTTTTCAGAGAATTGTTGTACTATTCTTGTTTTAGTTTAAACTTTCATGATAGCCGTAATTGAAAGCTGAAATTAACAGGAACGAATGTTCGTTAATCACTTTAATTTGTTTAATGTTAGCCATGTTTCTTAATGTTATGGGAACTGCGTATTCGATTGCTAAAGTACGACCAGTCTAAAATTTATCAAATTTGTTTTTAACTTCATATCGTGTAAAGCTACAATATCTAAAACTCTTGACGTAATAAGTGTCTACCACGGGTATTTTTGCAGCTATTTATTTGGTTAAAAGTGCACTAGTTTACTTGCAAATACGTTTTTTCTGATTCTCGAAACCATTTAATTACATTGGTTTGCGTCAACCAATTCAAAAACTAATGTTTAAACAAATTTAAACAAATTAAGGTCTCTGATTGGTATTTTTTTCAAACCTCTGCTTTGAACCGTTTTCGAGATCTGGGAAATCCCAAAACGTTATCGCAGAGAAATCTTAAATTACCCGAGAACTATAACACACACAAATTTTGCTATTTGCTAACATTTACTACGCAATAAAAGCTATAATTTCATGTATTTGGTTCCGGGCTGAAGCGACTTTTTATGCCAGGGTAACGTTTCAAACGTTACCCCAACAAAATCTGTTTTTCTCAAATATCTTAAAAACTATAATTCACACAAATTTTGCTATTAGTAAACAAATTTCTCCTCATGACACACTAATTATCTGTTATAGTCTCATCTCTCTAAAGCACAACATTTTGCGGGGGTAACGCACTCTATTGTATTTGGTTTGGTTGGTGATAGGACTTGTTGTCCGCCTGGCTAGCTACCACCATCTTATCTAAGTTTGACGCCATAACAACGATGCTTTCAGCATTATTGTGTTCCGGCAGTTAAAGATTAGATAGCCAGTTCCTCAGTGATTGAGGATTCCGGGAGAGGCTCGCTTCCATCTTCAGCTGTATCAATACTTAACATCAGGTATGATGCAGGCTAAGAGTTTCCCCGTCGCTGATAAAAAAACTACGGTATGCTTGAGAGTGATTCAAATATTAATGTTCCTTATATAAATATTTGTTTTGGATGGGGTGGGGATGCGATGTGGTGTGGTGGCGGATCGCGATGTGGTGGCGCAAACCCTGGCACAGAAAGTTGATACTGCTGCGCCATCGAACCTGTCTGTTGTCATGTTAGATATTTACAGAGTATAAGCGCTGACGCACTGCGTCTGAATCCGTGAAAAAACGGTCCGTCATAGCCGTAGAACTATTTTTATGGTAGCTTACGCCACTACATACGTTTTCTTCTCTCTGTCATCCGTCTCCGTTTCCCTAATTTAACACCATACGAGAAAGGATAAGTTAGCATCCTGGATTTCACTTATTTCGTACTTACCTCTACGTGGTGGTGGAAATGGATGCCAAGATCTTAACTTATCATATTACTGATAGTGTTAAAAGAGGAACTTACGTATCGGATTCGCATCGCATTGCGTAAGCGACATCCGAATTCTATCCGAGTTTTCTGTTTGTACTAGTTGTTTTTGTAAGCGCTCTAACGCAGCAGACACGTCTTTAGTAAGATAACGTAGAACAGACATTTGTTTAGATATCGTCGACGCCCGCAACCCGCCTGGACGTCATCAACCTGCAAGAGATGCTCGACACGCGCCTGCAGCAGCGGCAGGCCAGGGAGACCGGCATCTGTCCGGTGCGGAGGCAGTTGTACACACAGTGCTTCGACGAGTTGATTCGTCAGGTAAGGTTAAAAAATTAGCTATGAAATCTAGTATGTGCATTTATTTCTTGATTCTTTTAAATATTACATTAATTACACACACTTTGCCATGTTTGTCGCAATTTTCCGCGTCTGACATGTTCTAGTAGAGTAGTTTTGAGAAGAATGATCAAGTCGCAAATAGTGAACAAAATATAGAACATGAAATTTTATTTCAGGTTACAATTAATTGTGGGGAAAGAGGACTATTACTTTTAAGGGTGCGGGATGAAGCAAGAATAACTATGGAGGCATATCAAACTCTGTATTGTAGTTCTATTGCCTTCGGCATGAGGAAAGCTTTACAAGTAAGTTTATCATGTACCTATATTACAAATTAACAATATCCATAATAGCCCCGCTTGTGGCCATTTTGAACTTTAACTTCATGACAATAAGGATTAATTGGGTTGGATCCAATCGGATCATCTACCTTAATACAAATTACTTCGTAATGTTGACGTAGTCGTTTTTTTTTCTGGGACACTGTGGCCGAGCAGTCGAAACGGACACATTTTTTCACTATAGTACACAGCTTAAATCACAATATTATCGTAATCTAGTCGGAGCAAGGAAAATCCGACCTCATGGATCAAGTGGCGAAATTAGAAGCGGAGCGTTCCGCTTTAGAGAAGCAGTGTATGGAGCTGAAACAGAAGACGGAGCAACTGGAGCGCCGCGCTGCAGAACTGCGCGCGGCTGAGGAGAAGCGGCACCAGGAGGAGTTGCTAGCTTTGAAGAAGACTAATGCTCAGTTGAAGGTAAGTGCACATTGATACGGGCTTCACGCACCGCACGATCGATAGCTAAGTTCTGGATATCTGGAATATGTCGAGATAAACAATTATATGCCAGCCAGCGTAGCATGCGCAACGCGAATCGTTGGTCCCTTATCTCACGATGTCTGTCTCTAATCAGCGGTCATTCCCAGTCGCCACAACCAGTTTTGCCACCACTAGAGGAGAATGGGATTTTTTTTATAAAAAAAGTTCCCAGTATCAGTACGGTGCGTCTGAGCGGGACAGACATCGGCTTCCGCGAGAAAAGTGTATAGAAAAAGCTTTGTTGAGGTGCGCTTGCTACGCATGCAGATAAGCTATCCAGAACTTATCTGTCGATCATGAAACATGCATGCAGATATCTTGTAATTATAATGCATTCAATTACATACTTACTTAGGGCCAACCACATCAGACCGAATTTACGTTACCGATCCTCCGTTGCATAATTAACTCGACTCGACCTCTACTCTACGTACAAACGTACCTTCAGTTATATATGCATGATGTGAGATATTTATATGGAATTGTGTATCGGCGTTACACAACTAAAGATCGGCGACGTAAATTCGGTGAGATGGCATGTGTCCTCGTTGTACGACGAAACATTATATGCGAAAGGTTCGATTGTTTTTTCTTTTTCCTTTTCGTTGTATAAGTGCAAAACAAAACAGCCAGAACAAGACATTAGACTTCTTTCGGCGACTACCTACATAAACTATTTATGCTTTCAGGCGCAACTTGAAGGCATCATCGCTCCAAAGAAATAAGTTTTTGATACCTAGTCAAATATACGTTAGCTATTTTTAAGTTATTTTGTTGACATTATTAGATGTAAAGGAATTTAAATTGTGTTCAAATACTATATTACTGAATAAATGTTTTAAGTAAAAAATTTGCTTTTTAATTACTTAAATAAAACTATTTTATAATTTTATTAAAATATATATTAAACCATTTAATTGGGACAAACATACAATATTTTCATTAGTTTACAATCGTATCGCTAAGAGCCTTAAAAAGGTATAAAGGACACACATAAAAACATTCTTTCATTCAATACACGAAAACTATTTCCTTACGATACTTCATTAAATATTATTCAAAACAGTATTACATTTTCATACAGTCACAGCGGAAATATACATTTTATTGAGATTTTAGACGGTAGACAGGATATACAAACGCTTTAATTCAAATAATAATTTACGGCCATTCAGGTAAAATTAAGTTTCCTATTGTACAAACATATTACCGTATATATAAAATAAAAGAATGTGCCGGAAATAAATTGTAACAATCATTAAAATATACGAACATTGAACAAAATTCATTTGAGAATTAAGGCACCACATGCATAAAATAACTAAAATTACTAGAACATTAAATTAAAATACTAGAACACCAGTAGACACAAAGAATACTGTACGAATTTTAACAAATGACGTGTAAAATTTCAAGTATCTAAACTAATATAAGAAATTTTATGATAAAACAATAGTTCAGAAACTACAATTTCTATGGATGCGGGCGACCTGTGATGCCGCCTACTGTACAGTTGTACACACATAGATACCACATACGTGTGGATAGCGAAATCGCTTACACTACATCTATCGATGGAATTATAATATCTCGTTAATATATCCAATTTGTCCATAAACTACTAATCATCCAATCACATCCCCTAAACTTTTTCCTTAACTGGTACAGCATCATAATACAGTCAAACATTAAAACTTGCACGGAATGAAAATAATTAAAATTAAATACATAAAGTACTCGAAGAATATATTACTTAAAAGTAATTCTAAAATCTCCGTCAAAAGTAAAATAAAAAAATAAAAATGTGATCATTTTAAAATGCCATCAAGTGTTGCTCGCTGGTGGATTTCTTCAAGTCTCTCTCTAAGTAACACAAGAAGTCGGTGGAATTCTAAAGTTATTATCACAGTTCATAATACAGAAGTAGATGGAAAACTCATTATGCTTTATCGCTGTTCGTTTCGTTGAAGAAATCTACAATCGAGTTCGTTCGTTACGTTTGATTACGTTAGCCAAGGCGCTGTCATGGAGTGACTGTTAAAACAGTGGACCGAGGAAGAATTCGTGTTCTTTCATTTTGGTGGGGGTATTAAGTGATATGAGCGGTTTCGGTTGGTCGTTGTGACGATCCTTCACGTTTGTGTTTTGGGCGGAGATGAGCAAGTAAGAGATCGGTCTACTGCGGTCGCGTGTACGCTGTGAGTCTATCAGCAGGCCCGACGGAGATGGCAGTGACTCGACCGGCACCGCCGTCTAACAACGGATTCACAACTTGGACGATATCAGGCTGTAGCGAGTTCTCGCCCGCCTCAGCTTCACCTAAACTAATGCCGGCTTCTTCGAGGTCTGGCGCCGTTTCGCTACTAGGACTAGTTGTCAACTCCAGAGATATTATTCTCTCTTGCGTTGTCTCCACCTGTTGAATTGCCTCAGTTAAAATCTTAGTGTGTGTTGTGCTTAAAAATTGGTAATGACTGGCAAAATGTATGATAGTCTCATAATGGATATTTCTCTAAAATTAATAGAGCAGATAGCAAATTCATAGTCTTCATTACATGTTTGATAATGTCGAAACAATACTGCTTAGCTTCTGCAAAATCTGTTCTTAAAAAAATATCCTAGCGTTATGTACTTTAAATTTAAATGAGATGAGAAAATGAATGTATGTTTTAATGTAAATGGGATACTAAAAATATGTAAGTAGTTCGGACAATTGTGATTTTAGATCCAGTTTTGGAATTAAAAATGTAATTAGTTATCATGGGTATGACATCGAAACATAAAATAAAATAGTTCATGTCATAAGAGAGACCATTCAGACAAATCTTGAAACATGATCGACAAAAAGTAATTCAATTCAATTCCATTTATTTGCAAATACAGGTGGTACAGAGGTATTTCATAAAAACGAAACATGCATTTATTTATGAATTAAATTAGTTCGCTAATCTAAATGCGTTAGTGTTTTAGCAAAGCTGCAGTATAAGCATTTGACTAAAATAGACATAATATAAAAGGCAACAAACCATTTAGTGTTTTCGGTGAAGGTTCCCGTGTCTAGAATCCCGGTATCGTCTGACAAATGATACACAATATTTATATTAACATGCAATGCCACAGTCATGCAACACTCGTGTAACATATTACAATAAAATAAAATATCGACATAAACAGGACATTTATAGTGTTTTAGGCTCAATTCTGAATAAAAAAAATAAGCGAAACGAAATATCTCGTCTTTGCCTTGACTAAAATTTAACGTTAATCTGTGGAGTTCAAAATTCAGCCATGTAACATAAAGGACAGTGTGACATATTTATCTCTAAATTAAGCCCTGACACCACAAAGTTTTCTAAAAACATATCTACAACTTCTACGGTACTACAAACGTATGTGCATTTATCGTTATAGTGCTTTAAGGCCCCGCATTAAGTCCAGTGTTTATACACGCCGTTTGTAATCAAGTCTATCAAAAAACGTTCGTCTTCTAAGTCCAAAATCGTCAAGTCAAGTATCTAGTTCAGTCAATCGCGTCTTTGCACTCAAAAAGCTAAGCGTATTTTTTCAAATAAAAAACCACACAACGGCATTTGCTTGTGTACAGCGACGTATGTACAGTGCGCAGACGAGTACCTCTTTCTCAATGACTTTCTCAATGTATTCGACAGTCCGCACTTTGGTTTCGCCAGTAGCAGGGCACACGTATTCCTCGGTGCGTAGTGTTATGCGCTCGTCTAACAATTTTTCCTTCTCCTTCACCGCTAATATAGGCCCCGGTTTTGTACGCAACGCGATACGTGGTAGAGGCCATTTCTATAATTTGTAAAGCCAATTTGACATTCACAACCCATCATGGACGGACAAATGCCAAGCGACATAGATCACCCAAAACATGTTAGGATTTAGTTAAAACCAATGCGTACATGTAAATGAAACAAAGTGATAAATGTATAGTGAAAACTGAATTGAGTACCAATTTATGAGCAGTACAGTTTAAGAAATAATTCTTGAAAAGTCTTTTCCTTTATGTAAAAAAGTATTTATGAAACACCAACTAATTTAATGTTAATTGTCATTCGGTGTTAACTGTTAAAAACAATCAGAGAATATTATTAGAGGTATCACAGACATTCTAATGGAGCCGAAGTAAGTGATTTCATGAAGATCTTACATTTAAATCATTCTAAAAAAGATACCATCATGTACCTTAGAACCACCGACAACCCAATAGACCACGCGAATTTGAACTTTAAAGAAAATTAGTCATTTAAGAAATTATTAACTTAATTATTTATAATTTTACTATACGCCGATTGCATTATTTTGATGTCCCTTATTTCAGCTCCCTAATTAATGGTTCTTAGTGTTTTTAATCGGACAACATTCAAAACTAAAAATTCAAATATTTAATTATGGATATTTACCTCGGACGGTGACTTATCCCTCGGTGTAGTTTCGCCAATGATTTCTTTTGCAGGGCCCACTAAGCTTTTTATAACTTTCTGTGACTCTATTGCTTCCTATACAAAGAGAATTCAAAAGATAAAAAAAGTAAGACCATTTAATATAATAAAAAAATCAATAGGATTTTGTTTTTCAGCAGATTTAGAAGGGCGAGTCACAAATTACTAAAAGATACATTATTCAATGTAGAATAAACGACTATATCAGTAAGTATACTTTTTTAAGTGCCTGTTTCGCAATCTAAAAGTAAGTTCTAAGTAGCTTACTTAAGATATTTGACAGTGAGTAGCTTACTTGCCAGATGATTTGACATATTTTTTATAGTCTACAACTGTCAAATCATTTATATTCAATATTCAATATATCATTTATTCAGTCTAGGCTGTTACAAGCACTTATGAACGTCAAAGAAGCTACGCCATACAAACCCTATGGCGGGAGACCTTGTAACGAGAAGAACCGGCAAGAAACTCGTCAATATATTTTTTTTCTCCCTGTTTTATTTCATACAGAGTCGTCAAATTGAAAAGTGAGCTTAACATATCAGTAAGGTCAATTTCCATCACAAAAAGAAAATACTAATTATAATATTACATTTTATGGTTATCCTAACCGTAAATTTTCAACTCGCAAGGAAGGACTTACATTATAACATTTCTCGCATTACAAGGTTACTGTACTGCAAGTTGTGACGTACATCTGTATGTACGTCACAACTTGCAGTGCAGTCAGTTGCAGTTGACCTGTGTAAACTGCAATTAATTTTTGATGAAAATATTTAAGCTCTAAGCATAACGTTAAGACAAGCAGACTGAAGTAGACCCATTTCCGCTGGCGGCATCTATCAAGTAAGCTAATTAGAACTTACTTTTAGATAACAAATCCATATTTAAATATATATTTTTTAAAACCTAACAAGCTAAAATGAATCATAGGCGGAATTGAATATTAAATACTTAATACACTTTAAAAAAAAAAAAAAAATATATTTGACAAAACTAAAATGGATCCTATTACAATAATATAGGGTTCATAATAACCTGTTCTAACGACCGCAACCTGGCCGCTCTCCACGCGGCGCGACGCGCTGCCCTAGACGCCGCGTCTTCTTCGGAACCTTCCCGTCTTTCGCGCCGTCTTTGGGACTTCGCTGATGGACTCACGCCGCCCATTGACACACTGTTAAAGAAAATAAAGATTTATAAGATCGGCATAATGCTAAAAAAAATTTTTAAATCTGGCTATCGACTCGAAAAGCAGTCTGGCTGCTGAGAAAATGCGTAGTGCACAGCCCCGCTCACATCTCAGCGGGGTAAGCAAAACTGGTGCTATATCATGGGGGCTGTATACCTGTGGCCATTCTCGTAAGGTTCGTCGTCGGAATGTGAGCTGTCGCTGATGCGGTCCCCGCCCGGGGACCACGAGCGGAGCTCTGCGGGTGACATGCTGGCCATCTTCCTCTCCTCTTCCTGCTTCAATTTCTCCACCTCATCCGCTGACAGGAATGTGAATACGCGCTCTGGGAAAGTTACATTTCAATCAGTAAAGTTAAGTATAGACGCTAAGGTCGATAGGATAGTTCTGGGTATAAAAATATTCTTCTAAAGTTGAGTTAGGCTGAGGCTCACAAGCGCCTTTGACAGTTCAGACAATAGTATGCCAATGAAGAAACAATAAATTCTCAAAAACATATAGTAAATAAAAAATACAGCAAGCTTAAGAGAAAAATAATTAAAAAGATCCTAGAATAATCATAATTTTAATCTATACTATATTAATTAATATTATAAAGCTGACGAGTTTGTTTGTTTAAACGCGCTAATCTCAGGAACTACTGGACCGATTTAGAAAATTCTTAGACCATTAGAAAGCTACATTTCTCCCGAGTGACATAGGCTATATTTTATCCCGATATTCCCACGGGAACGGGCACCACGCGAGTAAAACCGCGAGGATTCTCTAGTAAAAGATAATTAGAAAAATAGATATTCTCTATTGCTTTTTGTCAATTATATTTACTTATTATTTTAGTAGGTCTTCTGCATTTACCTGGTTTTGGCGATGGTTTATGACTTTCTTCCATTGCATTTTCGAAGAATTTCTTTTTATCGCTGACAGACGCTTTCACAAAATTAGCAGAATGAGGCGGGGAAGCCTGGGAATCGCAAGATAATCATTAATACTGTACACGTATAGAAATGTATTGATGTAAGTACAGTATGATATATTATGAGTTAAAAAAAGCCCATGATATTTACAAGCGTGGAAAACCTTCTCCAGGCTCAACCACCATGCAGCCCAAGTTGTTAATTCATCAGCTATACAAAAATAAAGTTAATGCAATGTAGGTACTTGATAACATGCAAAATATAATATAATTGCAAGTTAATAACAATCAAAATTATTGAGGTAACAAAAATGAGGGTATGATGGGATGACCATATTGTTTATGTGTTTTGTCAGTAATCGGATCGGGTTGTCGACGAACACAATCAAAAGAAGCTGAGTGTTGTGAGCTTTATGCCGTTAGATTGATGTTTACCTCGCCGATGGCGAAGGATTTGATTTTGCTGCTCCATGCGGGTTTCAGGGTGGATGCGGGTGAGGAACTCCCTTCTCTCGCGAGTTCCGAACCGTCCGACCAATTATCGGTATCGGACGCAGCCGTCACTTCGCTGAATCGAACTCTTCTCTCTGACTGTACACTTTTGGGCATATCACCGGCATAAGAAGGAATGGTTTGAGTGACATTGGCGTTTATATCTTTCACTGTACTGGTTAATAAAGAAGGGGACAATTGGGACTTGAAATTTTTGTTATTCTGGTTCGTATTGATTGGGACTGTACATGTATAGGGATTAAAAGTTCCTGCAACCGTTGTCAGAGACGGATATGGATTTATAGGGGGATATGTAGTAGAATGGACCATTCCTGGTGAAAGGTTTTTTACTCTCAAATCTCTTAATGAATTATGTATGATTTCTTTTTCGTAAGTTTTGTCCGGATGTAAATTACAAGGAGAGTGGGGTACATGAGAAACTATAGGAAGAGTCTTATATTGGACATGTAAAAGCTCCGGTGGATCTGGTTCTCCCCCAGGACTGACAGACAGCTCATTGAAATAGTCATCGCTGTTATAAGACGGATATTCTGACGCTCGAACGATTTGGTGTGAAGGCACTTCTGAAATAATGGCTGATCGAAAACGGTCTATTTCGAACGGTTCTGAGACATTTGGATAAGCATTGTAATTTACAGGCGGGGGGACTTCAGCTTCGGGGCTGTTCGTCGTGGTAGAGGACTGTATGGAAGTATCAGCTACAATTGGCTCTGGAAGAATAATTCTCTGAGGAATGATAGTGATCGGCGGTGGCTCATTCGATTGCCTATTTAATGGAATGTCACTTACGTCCGTGTCGAAAGAAGGCGGTGGGGGGATGATGAGATCATCGGGTAGGACGAGGCTCGCCCTAGGAACGGGTTTTGACATCTGTAGCTTCGCTTTGGGCGGGCGGTTTCGTATTAGTAAAGAGCTAACTCCCTCGCATGCATCGTTAGTGTCAACAGTATGTCCAGTCGCATCTTCATGCGTTTCATGCAGGGGCGGAGGTGTCGTTCGTTCGTTCGTCGACAAATGTTCGTATTCTGGATCCGATGTGAAACTAACTCGCTTCGTTTGTGGTTTTCGAGGTACTTGAGGTTTCTGTTTGGGCGGAGGCGGCGGCGGTTGCGAGGGCCGCCCGCTGGGGGTCGACGGGGGCGTCTTCACCTTCTGTTCCGTGAACACCGCTAGCGGCGAGGGGGGAGCCGCTTGCGAACTAGACGTCTAACGAAACCAACATAATGTATACTATACTTACGCAACTTATTACTTTAGCTAATGTTTGTCGGCACTAAAAATGCGAGATAGCAGTGTATTTATAAAAAGATGTGATCTCCCTGAATGTATCTCGCACTTCAATGGAGCTACTTGCATTGCACGAA
The DNA here is from genome assembly GCA_910589605.1 of Chrysoteuchia culmella. Classification (NCBI taxonomy): domain Eukaryota; kingdom Metazoa; phylum Arthropoda; class Insecta; order Lepidoptera; family Crambidae; genus Chrysoteuchia; species Chrysoteuchia culmella. Next base: position 11,404,394 of record OU342654.1, read on the forward strand.
AACATAAATCGTTTAAATATGTATTCCTGGTGCAAAAGAATGGGGAAACTCACTGACCGAAGAAAAATAATCTTCCAAAATAAATGTGTAAAAAGTTAACATAAAAATTAAAAGAATTTATTTTCAGAAACATCTTGTATTTAAATGCAACACTAAAACATAACGTCGATTGAGATACCTCCGTATCTTAAAAATTAATAATCATGGAGTACAGACAATCAATTTATAAAACTTTAAAATTATTGGCAGTTATGAATATTTTTGGCCAAATTTCACAACTTACGTAAATTGAAAATTACATTTTTCTATTACAATAAAAAATCAAATCATTATAACAGACAAATATTTTTCTAAATACTATTACTTTAGACGTAAGTACGAGATAAAACAATTTGATTTGTCAAAAGCTCAAGTCAGCAAAATCATAAAATTATCAAATAATTCCTATGATACCGAGGACAGATAAATACATTTGAAGCTAAAATACGTATTCATAAAATATAGACTAAATAAGAAGTTAGTAATATTGTAAACAGTTATAAATAGTGTTAAGAACATGATTAAATTGTTATAAAAATTGGTCTTTTAGTAAAGGTTACAAAGGATATTATTCGGAATACCTGGGCTATAATATTTATAAGGACTACTTATAGGCAGTGTAGACTATCTTTGTTTGTCCAATTGGTCAATTGGAAATATCAGTTATATTTTCGAACTATTTTATTTCGGGCTGAGGAAATGTTCTCTTGATATTATTTAATGCGTTTGTAAATTAAAGGCTAGGGTATATAAAAATATTGTTTGCTATTACAGTAATAGACGATACATCATAACCAGCAGTAAAATACGAGTAATAAGTAGGTAGTGTCAACATTGTATAAGCCGGGGCTTCCAAAACCGTGCGTTGCGACGCAACGCCTGGAACAATTCCAGGGACGTCGCGTGTCGATGCGATCAAGTCATGAAAAGATAAGCTTAGAAAAGCAAGCACATTGCTTCTCTATTTTTAACCCCCGACGCAGCGCAAAGAGGGGTGTTATAAGTTTGAAGCCTATGTATGTACCTATGTCTGTCTGTCCGTCTGTACGTATATTCGTAGAGCCTAAACGAATCAAGCGATTTCAATGCGGTTTTTTTTTTAATTTAAAACTAAATTAATCGAGATGGTTCTTAGCCACGTTTGATGAAAATCCATCCGGCCATTTATGGAGATGGTCAACTGCCTGCCGAAACGGTAAAAGATACAAAGGTGGCGCTTTGGCTAAAATAATGTACACCCTGGACAAATTTAGGTAAGCAAAAAAAAAACAAAATGGCGGCAAAAAAAATTTTTTCTTTCTGTACATAACTATTCGTAGTGCCTAAACGAATTAAGCGATTGCAATGCGGTTTTTTTTTTTAATTTTGTATGTAATTTAAAAAGGATGAACAAAAATAAAAAAAATATTTTTTATTCCTTTTTATGCTTGTTTTGGCTTTGTTTTTATTTTCTAATAAAAATTACAAATATCTAAATAAGTACAGTCTTCTAGTAACTGTTACCTGGCTTGTACTATAACTGTTAGGTATTTTTGAACGGGGTTGGGAGTTGAGATGCGTCGTAAAAAACGTCACAGGCGTCACAGTAAAAATGAGTTTGGGAAGCCCTGGTATAAGCCGTAGTTGCCATTGCTGTCCGCTGCAAATAAAAGGCATTAAAATGCAAGGGCCTGTATTTACAGGACGGCGAGTTCCAATTATTATCACACGAGTGTTATAATACCCGATTTTTGGCTATATCATCCATCATTTAATTGACACCCATACCGAAAACACATTACTTATTTTATTTTATGTTAATTTTGTTGTGTATACTAACTAAATTGTAAAACGAATTATTTAAATAATATTAAAAAAAAACAAAAACCTTTTTACATCTACAGCTTCAATAGAAATTCGGTATGGGCGTAGATAAAATATATGAAATCAGTGTAGGTATAATAATTAAATATAGATAGATATATAATATTATGATATTTATACGAAATAATCGTTATTACAATGTCACACATGTATAAAATAGTATGATACGATACGCAAGGTATGATAGCTTTTGAGCCAATCAAAGTACATTCACAACGATAACATGTAACAGACAGAATTAATATTTTCTAGAAATACAATATAAACCATTCCCTTTGCTAATAAACTATTTACATAAATAGTACCTTATACAAATTCTTCATTTCCATATATGGAATATAAGGTTGGATTTTCTAGCAATTTTATTATTTGTGGATATGATAAGTTCAACCAAATAAGATCAGAAAAAGGATCACAGATTCTGACGAATTAAATTAAATTTGAATTCCGTTCACTTATTTACTTCATTTACGATAACATAGTACCATTATACGTACTATAGAACGGTATAATAATTCATATTTTCATACAAATCTACGACAAGACACTCATTACTTATATTTACATACATGAAGCTACAATCAGTTCTTTATTATGATATAAAATCTGAAATTTTACTCTGTTGAAACGATTACGAATATTTGTCATTATGTATTCGACTTTTATTTCACAAAACGTTAAAATTAATTATGTTTATTATTGTAGCTTCACGATACACATACATATCCACGTTAGTCAAAAAACGCAAATCTCCTCTCACATAGCCCATTGGAAATTAACTATTTTTTACATTTACAATTTGGACAGATCGCAAAATTGATGTACTATGTGTTTCCCTCCTTTTCCTCCACGTTTGCACTCTGCAATGGAGGTAATACGCTCAATCAATATCAGCTTATCAACCAGGTCATCAGATTACACGAAGATGACTGGTAATCTAACACATGACGACATTGATCTAAGCTACAATAAATCAAATTACCACAACGATACAATTCAGCAATTCCCCTAAGAAGTACATTTATTACAATCGGATATTCAAAGAACTTAAGAAGGATACATGCAAATTATTATTAATCCGCATAGGTCGTTTACGAAACTAAACATAAGTTAAAAAAATAAACCTAGATGGAAATTGAAACTAAATAGGTGTCCGCAATAGGTAGTCTCATCAGTGCCTCCCGCCCGGCAATATGAATTCTCTACATAATAATAATACAGGCTATATGTAAAATATACTAAACATTTATTTTGGAAGATAAGGTGTTAATAAAATATACTTAGAATACTGGTATAAATAACATTTACGTTATATTTTCATGCAAGCTATATAGTATTTACTCTACAATACAAATATACAAAGTGCATGCTATCGAGATTTCTCGGACGTAAGATAAAACGTGCAATAAGTAGGTTGCAAAACCATCAGTATGTCAATTACATAAATAGAACAAAGCTTATTTTCATGCTGAAATTTAATAATTTCAAGAATCTACATAATATTATTATATAGCTAGAGTTTAGAGTTGTCAATAAAATTTTTAAAACTGTAATAAAAATATGCCTATTATATCACATGCACATTGAGTAGAACATTTTAGATTTCATTTATAAAAAAAGCCTAGCCTTGCTCATTATTAGTGATGGTTGCCTTTAAGTCATAAACTACATACTTTAGTATATTTGAAGCTCAGAAATTATTGCACAAATATTAAAATTTATTGAAAAGAAAGTAAACTTTCGTATTGGCACTTTAAGGACACTATTCAAAAAGTAAAAAGCGAAGTAGTAAGAAACTATGCTAAGATGACTCTTATGATGTGATTCTAAAGATGAAGACTACTTTTTTGATGGGAATAAGGTTTAGATATCTAGCAAAGACTAGGCTTAGATTGTAGGCTTATTTATAAGTATGGATAATTACCTGAGGTTGGAGTGTGTGTTTGGACATAACAACCGTGGTGGTCTTGTGGTGGGGCTCGGGCGATGTGGGCGGCGCCGGTTCGAGAGCCATACTTTCGACGGCGTGGACTATGTCTAACACCTGTGATGTGTATTTTTTATGTCAAATGTGGAATTTAATAGAATGCTATCAGTTAAAAGTAAACTAACATAGATATTACAAGGAATATAAAGTATTTCCTTGCCCCCGTCTGGCCTAGTATTGTAGAATAGTGGTCTCGAGCCGAACTAAAGCATTTGTGATTGATTCGTAAGTATATTAAAGGAATGGATTTCCTAGTAAGCATCTCGATTAAGAAAAATAGAAAAGGTACCAAAACGTCGGGAAGTCCAAAAAAACATAAAACAACAGGCATATTCGAAACTAACGTGTACAATAAACTGAGTGTTAAAATCCGGAAAAGATTTTTAACGAGATGTGCTTTTATATTCTTTAGAAGATTTTATATTCTTTAGACTCTTCAGCGTTACCTACCAGCACCAGGCCCCCGTTGTAGTAAGGTGCAATTTTGAATGCACCAGATGAGTTGGAAATTTTGTAGGCTATTAAAATATCGGCTTTCTTCGAGATCAAAGGAGTGCAACTCCTGGTACTATTATATATTCTGTGCCAGCACTAATAAATAAAAATAACTGTTTATGTACAGTCAAAAGCAGCTACGGGACCCTGAGAGCGCCCTTACGTCGCTCGTATTCGTAGTGCAAATATAAAGCCGTAGCCGCTGTTGACTGTACAACGTAATCGTCTTACCTTTTCAGGTGTAGACTTCTCCCTCACTTCTGCGACTTGTTTCTCGTGTTCAAACTCAACCAAATCCTGTTGGAACTGTTGCTCCTGTACAAACAAGTTTAAACAATATTGGAATACTGCTGCAAAAATACAACTCCCTATTTAGGGTATAGTTCCGACTGTTGAGCTTATTACAATGGTCGACTTGCTCAATGAGCTTTCATAGAATTTTTTGGATTTAATTTTTCTTAGTTAAACTTCTTGAACTGTCATCAGTATAGAACGGAACAGTGTGTCTGTTACACACACTAACCAAACTTAACTAACCAAAGACAATATATTATAATTAGGGATTAACACCAGGATCACTAAATCGCTTGAAACTTTTCTACAATATAGCTTAAACGTATAAAAACTGAACTGTATTTGTTTTATTCAAATACGATAAGTAGTTACGGATCTACAAGTTTTAAAACTTCAAGATTCATACAAAATATTATACAGTGACGTCAAAAATAAAAACACGCTCAGCTTTATTAATAAACGAGGAGTAAGTTACACCTAGGAGTAAATTTGATGCTGTCTCTATCTTTTAACGAATAAGTGACAGCAGCAGATTTACTCCTAGGTGTAACTTACTCCACGTTTATTAATAAGGCTGATGATGTACTACATGATGGCATATAAATTTATAAGTGCTGCATTATGATTTATAACTAGTGAAAGCAGGCACATTAAAAATAATAAGGTAATTTAGTTGTTACCTTCCTAAACGAAACGTTATGAAATTACAATCTTCACAATTTTACAATAGAAGCGAAGTCTCTGGTACCCACCCTTCATATATATATTACAAAACAAATAAAATCGTAACATATTATCATAATAAATATAAGTCTACATACCTGTTGATGATGATGCAACGGCTCGTCTCTATCCAGGCTCGACGTTGAGTGAGACAGAGAGCCGCCTGTGTCCGCCGTCCCGCTCTCGCTACCGGTCTGTTCAAACATTCGCTATGTCTGTCTTTCTACTAGCGCTACTCCAAATACACATCGCATTGTGCAAAGTACATTTGAAAGCGTGCTAGTTTAGTAAATTTTGGGTGTTTCAAAAATTATAAACAAAAGCACTGTGTGAAATTGAACTATAAGCATTTTTGCAAAGGTTTAAATGCCTGAATAAACCATAAAGTCTGAATAAAAAAAAAGGAAATGCAATTTTGTTGTGCGAATCGTAATAAAACATCTATCTGTCGACGTCCTAAAATACATTTAAAACGAAAGTAAGGTGACTTTAAAGGTTTTTCATAAAAAAAAAAGCATGTCGTAAAAATTCTTCGTGCTCCGTACCTAATGCTTAAAACTTAACTCTTATTGCCAGTACTTACGGTATATTTTTCTGGACGCGTGTACCCGTGGCATACCACTAAGTGCAGCGGCGCGTTGGTGGCTTGGCGAAGCGAATTCACGGCTTCATTGTGCGTCGCGCCTAGTAGAGAAACTCCATTCACTTCTAGGAGACGCATGCCGACCTACGATCGAAAAATAAAGAAGTTATCGACCATGAAATAACTTTACCACTCTTGCCAAAAAGTCAAAGTCAAACATGATGAAAACGTGTCTCACTGTAAGCTAAAATAGACCTTAATGTTTTATGATTTGCAAAAAAGTTTCAAGTTATCTATAGACAATACTTTTTTACCAGCAGAAAAAATCAGTTGATATAAAACAATCTGTTGCCTGAAAGAAATTGCTACCGGCCTATAAGGCCGCCTTTTATGTCTTCTTACACTGTCTTTTTTTTTGTTTTCTTTATGATCTTATGTGCATTAATGTGTTTAATCTATACTAATATTATAAAGAGAAAAGATTTGATTGTTTGTTTGCATTGAATAGGCTCCGAAACTACTGAACGGATTTGAATGATATTTGGTACAGAGATAGTAGATAGCCTGGCTATAAACATAGGATACTTTTTATCCCGATATTCCCACGGGAACGGGAACCACGCGGGTGAAACCGCGAGCGACCGCTAGTTAATATTATAATACGCTACCTTTAGCCTGCCGTCCCTCCTGGCGGCGCCACCGCTGTTAATTTTCGATATGAAGACTCCTTCGTCGTTGGGTTCGTTGGGGTTGCCTCGTTGACCGTTCAAACCCCCCTTTATGTGCATACCCAGTTTTTCGCCTTCTTGTTTTACGATCGTTAAATCCTGTTGAATAACACCATTTTAAAATACGAGATTGCGAAATGTGCTCTATTTAAAAATCTTAACATGTCACTTTATACACTTCAAAATGAGCCTTCTCACAGCACTGGAGCCAAAAAAATACTAGGTTACAACAACAGTACATGCAAAGCCAATCATGCACTCAGAGAAACAGCTTACATGTCTAAACAATACACAATCACGTCCAGACCAAGATCAAAATGAGCACGAGTAATTTAAAAATTGTGTGTTGCGCTTGGCAGAAAAGTTTTTAGCGCCTCGTACCTTTGAAAACCTCGCTACGCTCAGGATTTAATCCAGGGATGTTGCGGAGGAGGTTGTAACGGAACCGAATTCGGAACCGGAGTTTTTAAATTTGTTTAAGCAGAATAGATAAGTATTAATGGCATGTCTAATAATATAAAGATATCAGTGCAGAGCGATGCGCGCTCGGAAACGGTCGTGCACTATTGCATTAGTGAGAATTATTTAATTTCACGTTTCGCGCGGCGTTAGCAGCTGCGCGTCATACACTATCGGCTCCGAGCGAATAATAGTGAACGAAGTGTTGGCATTTATTCAAAATTTTGACACGATGGACGAAGTCAGCATCGTGCAAATTTGCAAATCAAACTTCAACGAAGCTGAGATTTGTAGAGCCAAGGCGCTGCTGTTCCAGAGCATCGGCAAAGCCGACGATATGCCATCTCGCCGGAGGGATGGGGGTGAGAAGAGTCTCCAAGACATTATAACCCGGTTGAAGGAAACCGATCCTGACGACATGGCAACATTCGTGGCGAAGGAGGTGCACTAGCTGCCCCCCGTCACGTTCGACTACGTTGACGTCACCAGGCTGCTTAAGGACATCATTTCCCTAAAAGCATCTTTGGCCGAAGAGTAAGCTAGAAGCCTCGGAGGACACCATCGGTGATTTGCGAGCCCAAGTTATGTTGTTAAACAACGCTGCTTCGGTAAGTAGGTCACCCGTGGCTTCCTACATCTACACTCGTCGTGGGGCGCAAAATGCTACCGTCGCTCGGCAGCATTGACTCGGCGCCGGCGTCACCGGCCGCCACCGCGCGCGATGCACCGCGCCCCGCCGCCCGCCTCTCCGCCCCGGCGGAGACGTCACGCGTGAGCTCGTCGACCCCTCAACGTGCTTACGCTGCAGCAACCGCTGCTAACGGACCCGCTGTTCAACAACTCCAGCGGGAAACAAATGAGGGAAGAAAACAACGCCAGCCGGTCTCAAAACCACCTCCACGGAGACTGGACGAAGTGTGTGACAAGGACGGCTTCAAGAAGGTGGAAAGGAAGAGGAAGCCCACCCGCCATCCATCCATCCATCCATCCCGACAACGCTGCTGTACGTGTCCCACTTGCACTGCAGCACGAAATCTGGTATCGTGGAAAACATCAGAGTAAAGACCAAGAACAATCTAAGGGGCGAGCGGTTGGAGTCCCGCCACAATGTGAACCTCAATTCATTCGTGGTGAGGGCACCGACCGAACATCTGTCGACCTTCATGAAAGAAGATTTTTGGCCGAAGGGTGTCTTGTTCCGACGGTTTCGCGGTCGGATACCGGACGCTGCATTGCGCAACACGTCGCCGCCCTCAACACCTACGTGTAAATTAGTTAAATAGTTTTAGAAATGTAATTTTAAATATGTATGTTAGTTTGTATTGTATGGGCCTAAATGCCTGAAACAAATAAATAAATAAATAAAATAAAACTACACACATTACTCATCCCTTTTGATGTCTTCGCACATTACATCGAGTCAACGCCAACTCAACTCATACATATCATAGTACGGCATTGAAATTTGAGCTTTGTATCGAGTTGATTAAAGTCAAAAATTCCTGTGACTGTGACCATCACAGGTAAGGAACGCGTGAACCACGCGTCGTCAACGCCTCGTATACTTCTTCAGTTCATCGTTGAAATATCCACTCTCAGTCATGTGCCACGCTGCCTGGCGCGGCCGCGGGGTGCGGAGGCGGGAGGAGTGAAATGCTGCGCCTTGCCGCTGCACTATGCCACATTGAGTCGGCTGCGTAACGTGGTTTCATTCATCCTTTGCTGCTATTATTTGCACAATTGGAAAAAATGAGTTTCAAATAATAGATCTACAACTCAAGCTATTTCTATAAATTTATGGATTACTTTTACTTTTTTATTTATATTATATAATTATTAATTAATAAATATAAATAGGTGGTACTTACCTTGAGTTCCTGGGAATTTGTGTTTTACTTCATCCCATTTTTTTTTAGTACATATTTATTCTTATAATGTTCATGCTTAGACCATATTGCAGGTCGAGATATTATTTCGCTAATAAACATCTCCGTATTTATGTTTTGCAAAGCGGAAAATTCAAAACGATTTGATTAATCCGCAGGACGCGCGAACACGTACTTTGCCCTCCGCTGGTCGCGGTCGGCCGACGCGGCCGCCGGGCGCGCCAACCTAGCGCCTCCCGTCCGTCTCGTTAGCGTTGTTTTTCCCGCTCATCGCGGACGCGAGACGCGTCGCGCCAGCGTGGCACACGACTAAGGAACAGGATACAAAGCTCATATTTCAATGCCATATTATGAATTTAATTAGAATGGAGTCCGCGTGTTGTATTGACGTAATGTGCGGAATTATTTTATCTTACTATCAGTTCAAGAAATATTAAAGGTTTAGTAGGTTCTTGTGTGTGTTGAAAATAAAACAATTGGTAATATGAATTTTCATAGCATTGTAATTTACATAATGAACCAACTGTGTGAAAGAAATTTCTACTTGGCAATAAAGCTGCCTTTTGCGTGTTTCCTTCTACTGTAATTTTTTGTCTATATATGTGCAATAAAGCGCTTTATTATTAAATAAAAAATCTAATAAAGTGCGTGATTCATCTCAATCAATTTGTCAAACATTTGTAAAAATGTCTTTTTCGAATGCACGGCCATCGCACTGATTCATGAAAAAACGCTGGCTAGTAGCGTAGAAAAGTAAATATACTAGACAATTTCGGCGTGACCTCATAAGTCTCTGTAGCTTAATGATCACAGTTAGACCACTGGGTCGGACTCCCAAAGGTTGAAGTTTCGAGTCCTATTTGAGGAGACAAGCTGATTTTATCAAGTATATGTTCTAGTTGAAAGTTTATCACATAAAAATATCATTGTAAAGGAATCAATAAAAAAAACAAACAGAACAAAGCAAAAATCAAATGAAATGACTCCAAAAGAAGCAAATTATACAAAATAAGCTTGACAGTGTTTTATCTTCGTCCAATCTATTTCTCAACCAGTCATAGATTAGGCACACCACACACCACTAAACGGTTGTGATGACTAGCATTGGCGGCCAATTGAGATCCTGTGCCCTTAGTACGAATTTAGCAAACTAGAATCGTTTTAGAAAACTATTGCTTTGTCTCTTTCATATCCATAGACTGTTTTACCGGCATGAGTAGAGCATCTGATAGATGTCAAAAACTTGACAGTAAATGTCAACACGTACTAAGGGCTCTGAACTCGATTTTTCGCCAAAAATTTGTCATCTCCATTGATTGTGTATGTATTCACTTTCCACCAATAACCTCCGATTTAAATTTATCGGAACCGAAAGTGCAAATTCAATCGGAAGTTCCGACCTTTTGGAATCGGAACCGAACCTCCGCAACATCCCTTGTTCAATCCTAGCACCTTTCACTTGCTCAGGTTTCAATAGAGGTAACTCGCCGCTAAATCCAACGTTCCAGCCTTGCATAATAAAAAACTATTTCAATATTCTAAAACTAAAAGCTGTAAGACTTGTAAGCTACATACGACAAAAACATCTTGGGACCTATTTGTATGTTCTACGGAATATAAAAAAAGCATTTTTACGAAATAACCATTCAGGATATGACGATAGCGGAACACACGTATTGTTTGGATGGGGTTTCTGACATATATTTAGTAAAGTAACACACATAGGTTCGAAATCGGCGACGTTCACACTTACAGTTCCATCAATAATCTCAACTTGAATGCGACCCTGAATGTGTGTAGCGTTGGCCGTGATGCGCACGTGTGAAACAAAATAATGTTTCATGTATAGCATAAATATTGTAAACCGCCCTAACAATAGTTTTAACAATAACTAGACAGTTTATCGGGACAGTTTTAGTGAACTATTGTACTGCATAAAGCGACAGAATTTGCAGCACAGACATTCTAAGAGCTCTGCAATTACAGCTGAATAATTGTGTGCATTAAGCGTTACGACTCATTGGTGTCTGCACCGCCAAAAATCTACTTTAAGCGATCAGTCAAATCATTCTACTGAGTATCATATAATTTGTAATAGTTATTGACATTAATTTACAACTTGAATACTTGCATTCATGCAGAAAAATGCGAAGTTTGCGTAGTGACACACACAAACCATGTTTCAAATCACCACAAAATAAATGCAACTTTGCGAATGTTCCAGTATTTGAAGCGCTCATCATTCGGTTTGCATTCCTTGACAAACTAAATACACAACGTAGAGCACAATATATGACACACCTTAGTATTATGTTAATATTAGTAACATTGTACCAGTAATTAAAACCCAATTCAAAAAATTATAGAGAGGAATAGCTAAATGTTACAAGTAAATTAAGAATCAGTGAATGAGCTGATATTTTTACATTTTACCTATAAGAATATAGTCTGCGTAACATTAACGGTCTCCAGAATACAGCACAATCAATATTAGCAATCTGTATGTTTCACAGATTACACAATGCTATGATTTAATTACCCAAATTGGATGAAAATGAAACTAAAACAGATTAGCACGCGACGTCATGTCTAGACTGACTTGTTAATTATTTAATTATATTTTTAATACACAAATATCATCTCCCACTGACCTGGTATCCTTGTGGCAGAGGGTCATGTCGAACTGTGAGCCCAAGCGTCGGCCCTGGCTGCAATAGTAACTGTACTGCCTCTCGATGTGTCACCCCTGTTAGTTCATTGCCGTTGACTTTCAGTATACGGTCGCCCATTCGTAGCTTGCCTGAGCGAGCAGCTACGCCACCTGGCACCACCTAATGGAATCAAAGGATTCATGATGCACCTAAATTAATGCATAAGTTTCGGTATGGATGTAAGGTATCCTTTGATCAGTATAACTGACATTCAACTCAGCTTTCAGTTCAGACGAGGTTCTTTGTTCTGACAAGAGACCACAGAATATCAAATAGTTTGCCTACATTTGGTCACCCTCAACAATTATTGCTATTTAGCTCAATATAATTTTGATTTTCAATAAAACTGTACTTACAGATCACGTTTTAAACACAATTTGCGTCAGTAATAACTCACATGTGAAACAAATATCCCCGGATCCTTGCCTCCAAATGGGATGCAGGAGTGATCAGTTCCTCCTATGATGCTAAATCCGAGGGAACCACCATCTTTTACCAATGCAACATCCTGTAACAAAGAGATTATACCGCGTCTAGAAAACCTGTATTTCGTACATGTACTGAAAGACAGCAAAACAGCGTAGTGTGTTTTGTTATGAACTTCAACGGATAGTAGCTCAATATCCGAGAAATTCTGTTATTATTTTAATAGCATTACAAGTACTCAGTGATTTTGTGTATTACACATTGCGTGTGTCGCAATTTGATGTAGGAGAAGCGTACAGCGAAGAATCATTTTAAGCATATTACTCTACTAAACATTTTGAATTGGATTGAGGTGTCTATTGCAACATTTATGTACAGTGTGCATGTTCAATGAAACAGCAGGACATTTCAGGAAGATCGCACTTGGAATATTGAACTGTGTTAGACCCCAATATCAGATCTATTTTGGAAGAACTCTACCGGTGTACATAGTAAAGTAAAGGAGAAAAATTTGAACTTGTATATTTGTTCCTATAATAGGATGAATAAAAAAAATCTATAAGTCCCGTTTCAGCAAAAATCATACCCATAACGCTTCGCTGCACGCCCCGTCTGTAGCGAGTTATCGGTGTGTAATACTTAGGATCTTTGTTCACGAAAACACTTGATAAATATTGAACCTAAACCAGAATTTCAATACCATAGCTGCGACGGTGAACGTTGGTTGCTGCTGTCTGTATTCAACTTAGTAAAAATATTAAAATCAAGATTTTCGCTCAATATTTTTATATTTTAAGTATCATACCAGTACCCTTATTATATTTAACCCTAATTATTTACGGCGAAATTATTAATATTAGGTTACGGAAAAAGTCTTTTCGCATATAGTATGTATGAACTTGTAATAAAATCTCTTTGGCTATACTATTTGTATCTGGCTGGTTTTGGTATCCTTAAAAGTTTAAATTCCAAATTCAAATTAGGAAACTATGTCATTTTCATTTGTTTTTCTTACTGTCAAGATGAGTGAATCTAATGAAACTCGATACATTTAAAAAATATATTACAAAAAGGTAAAAATGCAACGCAAGCCGCGAAAAAAATTTGCGATGTTTATGGACATAGTGCAGTGTCAGTGAGAGTAGCACAAATTTGATTTCAGCGTTTCAATCCGGAAATTTTGATGTCAAAGATGCACGTCACTCTGATCGCCCCACTACGGATAAAATGGATGCCAATTTTGAAAAAGTGGAGCAAGATCGTCTTATCTGTAGTTACAGCGTAGCTGAAGAACTGAGAATTGATCACAAAACAGTTTTGGCGCAATTGAAAAAAACTGGGTAACCACAAAGATCGATATTTGGGTACCTCACGAACTCACTGAAAGAAACCTAATGAACTGTGTACTCGTTTGTGATTCTTTATTACGAAATAATGAAACCGAACCATTTTTGAAGAAGCTGATAACTGGTGATGAAAAGTAGATCACGTACGACAAGAACGTGCGAAAAAGGTCGTGGTCATAGGCCGGTCAGGCTTCACAGACTGGCGAAACCCGGGTTAACTCGCAACAAGGTGATGCTGTGTGTGTGGTGGGATTGGAAGGGCATTAATCATTATGAGCTGTTACCACCAGGCAGGTCCATAGAATCTGAACTCTACTGCGAACAACTGATGAGATTAAAGCAAGAAGTTGAGAGAAAGCGGCCGGAATTAATCAACAGAAGGGGTGTGATTTTTCATCATGATAACGCTAGACCTCACACATCTTTAGCTACTCAGCAAAAATTAAGAGTTTGGCTGGGAGGTGTTAATGCATCCGCCGTATAGTCCTGACCTTGCACTTTCAGATTTCCACCTGTTTCGGTCTCTTCAGAATTCTTTAGGCAGTGTCAGGTTAACCGGTTAACATCACAAGGGGACTGCCAAAACCACTTGTCGTGGTATTTGAAGAAGCCCCAAAATTTCTATACCAATGGGATCATGTCCCTACCTACAAGATGGCAAAAAGTTATCAAACAAAATGGCACCTACATACTTTAGTTAAATGTAAATAAATAATATTAAAACATGTTTTGGATTTTCTTAAAAAAATGCGAAGAAACTTTTTCCCCAACATATTATATTAGCATAATGAATAATTCTTTCGAGTACCGCCATGAACGACGTAAACATAAAAAAAAAACGATCGATTATCTTAAGTTGATAATACGTTAAATCAACGTGTATTATTATTTAGTTTATGCATTTCAGCATGGCATTATTTAAAGTACGACAAATCTCTCTTTCGCACGGTACCGCACGGTGCCTATTGCATACTAACTTACAAAGATTGAACTTTACTAGATATGGCAACACTTTAAGCGTGCCCTTGTGAAAGCTACCTAACATATTTCAGTACACCGTGCGCAATTTCGACAATAAAGTGCAAACCAATGGGTATATTGTGATTGTGCGAGTTCAACAACGCTTGCAAAAGCATACAATATTGAGCGGAAATCTTGAAGCGTTGCTTACTTCAATAATGAGCGGAGCGACGAGCTGGTTGTCAGTGATCCTGGTGACTGTCGTTTCCGTGAAAGTCGACTTGGTGATGGTCTCGGTGACGCGGCCAAGGGCTGACGGCGGCGGCGGCATTACTATGCCGGCGCCCGGCCGCTCCACCGTCACGCGGACGCCTTTCAACGGTTCCGACGTCGGCCGTGGCCCGCCAATGAAGTGGGCCGGGATCATCGCTTGGAACTCCTCGTTTGTGATCGGCCGCGACGGCTAAGTTTAACACGTTCACATCGGGTCAGTGTTGGTAGTGGGTGGAGCCTAAGTCGTGTCCGGGTTGGGGTTTGTATTCAAATGAAAGGGTTTTTGGTTTGGACCCCATAATCTTTAGAACTAGCAGAATTATGACAAAATTTGGAATAAAGAAAGATTTGGGCGACGAGAAAGGGCATGGGCAACTTCTCTTGAAAATAAGTCTTTATAGAAATAGGAAATGAAAATATATGAGATTTTTATAATGCGTAATCGCGAGCTGGCGGCCGCTAAGTTTTAGCGCTCGTTTAGACATGGCGAGAACTACGCGGGATCGGAAATGCGTGGGATTCTATTGCCCTATTTACATGGATCAAGCCTTTAGCGAAGTTGGATAGTACTATGTTGTAAACAATCTGACTGTGGCGAGTTAACTTGGCTGCCTTGCCAATGGATCCATATAAAAACGGGCGCTGTCTTTTGTTTCACTGTCCAGGCGCTCGCCACTCGCCACTCGCCACTATACTTGACCCATGTAAATCCGGCAAAAGAATTCGCTCAGACACGCGGAAAACAATGTACGTTTTGATGTAACCGATAACTCAAATAAATAGGAATCCCAAGCGATTCTGAAAACGCGCGGTTCCTACTGTCAAAACAAGCGCTTGTAGCAGCTTTGTCTATAATGTAAAGTCTGCAACTTTCATTATCTTCCATAAAAAATAAATACCAATCAATACATATTGTCAAAGAATACGGCAAAAAATGGAAAATAAATTAAAATATCAACGACTTTTAAAATAGTAACATGAAAATGAAAAGCATAAAAAAGATAAAAAAAAACAAAAAGCCCGTTAAGATTGTTCCCTTTAAAAACTTGTTAAGATGACAAGAGTGACTGAGTGGAATAATGAATCGCAGTAAATATTGAAAAACATTGAATATATTATAATATAAGATAAGGAACATATTATGTTAAAAAAATGAAATAGTAAATCTTAAATATCCTTGAAAGCCCAACGCAATATCAATTGTTCCTATTGAGAGGTGAGCCCATTTTCCATTCACCTTATTTTATTTAAAGAATTATAGTTAAGGCGCTATACGACTGAAGCGAGATAGCAATGCTAAATGACGCGCCTATGCGTGACCTATTTTGCAGATTGGGCGAAAAACCACGAAATCATTTCGTAATAAATCACTATAGCGACTAAAGAGAAATGAAACTACACGATGCTAAATATTATTGGTGTTCACTAATTAAACCAATTTCCAATAGTGTCACCCCATTTAAGAATAATATTGAACTATAGTATTTTTAGGGTCTTTTTGAAAAAAAAATGTCTAGGCAAAATCATAAAATCGTGTTTCTTAAACTTTAGAAATCTAGATAAAATTATAAAGAAATATAATATCTTATTACCAGATTTGTAACATCTCTAACCTTTAGAACAAAAAGTACGTACTTTTCCGTGAAGCGTCTTAACTAAGAGCTATAGATAGATAGCATCCTCAAATTTTTGTGGGAGACATTGTACCCAGAAAAAGCTGTAAGAAACTAACAAGCACTGTTTTTGTCATTGCAGCTGATATTTTATACCTAAAAAACCTGAAGATCGTGATTAGTTTCATTAAACTACTTTAAATATTTTATAACTAAATATAAATCACTTAACTCTATTCAAAAACATCTATTCTATTGATCTATATGCTAACGTTTGGAAAGTCACGCCGAACACATTAATCGCTGTACGCGAATACGCACTTTCTCACAATAATCTTATCATAATTTTTATATTATTATTACTTATTATTCTTGAAGGGAGCAGCCCAAGGCCCTTATAGAGATCGTATTTTACACAATCGAAAAATAAGTCATTTATAGTTTGATAGAATAAAATCAAATTATTTGAATGTTATGGTAATTATGGTGCTGTGGAATCGATTAGTTATTGGTTAAAAGATGAGTATTGATTATATTTACTATATTCTTCATATTTTTATTCGCAAAATTGCACCCCTACCGCTTTACGATTTAGCTTTCGGTCTCGCTAAACTTTTCGATATTTTAAACCACCTAGAAGGGCTCTCGCTAACACTTTATCTCAAGAAATTAAGGTGCACTTTCGTTTGGTGTATGAGAACAAATGATAGTGCACCATAATTTCTTGAGCTTAGGTCGATTTTTGTCAAATGTTAGGTTTTTTGATAGGTTTGAATGCTCCGATCATTTTGACACAGGCTGTACACCCTCTGCGCCTAATGGTGCATAGCTAAGCGGGGCTAGTACGAGAAGTATTCAAGTCGTCACGTCAAGAAATTGGACATTTAGTTCCCCTGCCTCCGGTAAGAACGCTGCTCTATACCATACTCCTCAATACATTTATACAGTACTCAATATATTTGTTTGACAGTACTTTTTCGAGACTTTCTCAAAAGTATTCGTGGTACTTTTTTTTAAATATTTAATGATTAAAAAATGTATCTATTCATAATTCTTCAAAGATGGTAACCCTAGGCGCGACCCCGACCCGCACCTATTAATTTTAATCGTGCATTATTCAACGTAATTTTAGTGCGACTCCCTAAAGGCGACACATACAGATTGTTACAAAAGGTTCGTTTTTGTGTGGACCGAATTCAACCGATATTCAAGAAAACATTCATTGGCATTGCATTAGCTGTAGATTAGCATAGTACGTGTTTATTTACACAAAGATAGATAACTAGCTTTATTATAGGCGACAATGATAAGATGTCACCATATTTTTAATAACTCGTGTTTACAGTGATAGGGGTAAACGCTGATCAATAAAAATAAATCCTGAAATAATAAACAAAGTGAACTATGTTAGAATCGATTATAAACAAATGGTTGGAAATGGTAACCTGGACTCGACTTGAGGTTCTGGAAATATATTACAGTGCTGTGTATTCATAACAGGTATGAAAGCGGTACAACCGTTCCGTGTTCAACAACGAGCCCTGCAATCTCGAAATATGAGCTCTTACTTCGAGACGCGTGGGGCTCGCGTCGTCCGGACGCGGCGTAACCATAGAAGCGCGTATGGTGTAAGCTAGATGAAGCGCGGATGTGAACGTGTTAAATCGCACCATCACCTGTTGGGTTTAGTCTTACCTGTATGTCCTCGAATACGTCGTCGGTGGAGCCGTGGTTAGCGCCGGGGGTTAGGGGCGTGTTCGCGCTGTTAGTTGACGACTTCGTGCCCTGCAGTCAATGGGTCTACGATTACTTGTGGCCAGGGGCCGTATTACGACCTCTATTGCAGTTATATTGCTGTTCAGTAAGTGAGAAGCGTACAACTTGTTTTATACACACGTATATCACGTGTCATGTAAAAAAACGATGAGAAATAGAGACAGCTGATTTGTTTCTAGCACTGCCGTTAATCGGTTTTCGGACATTTATATTAATATTATCTGTTACTTGTATGTATTTTTTATTGTATTTAATATCTATGTATGTTTATAGTGTATGGATTGTGTGTATATTTATAATTACTAAATATTAACATTAATTACTCTTTTCTGTGCCATTCTACACCCCGCATTCGTTTTCCCTGCCAATTTCTCCATTCGTCATTAGGTTGTCTGGAAGAGATCGCTCTGAGCGATAAGACCGCCTTTTTAACACTAATTGTTATTTAATAATTTTATTGTAAATGTCCTCTATCTCTATCGCGTAGCGTTCTTTTTACATGACATGAGGTATACAATGTTGTCTTATTCTCTGGACTACAACATATCTGCTATAATAGGTCGTAATACGGCTATTGCAGCTCCACTAAACAGCTAAGCTCGTACGGTTAGACACGTAATACTGCTTACGTTACGGTACATTTATTAGAACAATTAACAATAATTTGGGTTGAATTAATGCTAAATAAGTAAGTTAATTAATGCTACTATCCGTATCATTCATTAAGTGTAAATTCATACACTCAATTTGTAATTTGATAGACAAATTAAACAGAGTTCATAAAAAGATATAAAGTTTGCGTTAATATTTCTCATGAATAATAAGGTAACTAATTGGAAAGACCAAAGTTATTATACAATTGGAAAGACCGAAGTTATTATTCAAAAACAAAACAAATATGACTATGGCTATAATTTGTAATACTAACAAACCATGCTAACTACATTGTGATCAAAAAGCAAAGTGACGTTAATTCGTTACACGTTGCCTAAAAACTATGGTGCTTAAATCTGTGTATTTGAACTTTTTTTCATTGACCATTTCTCTACAACCCTCACCTGACCGTTCGGTTGACTGAGCCTTCGAGGTGCTGGTTGAGGTGGTACCACTCCCTGTGCAAACGTAGCCTGTTTCAACGGCTGTGTGACTTGTTGAACTTGCGGAGTAACTTGTGTAACTTGTGGCGCAACCTGTGTGACTTGTGGCGCAACTTGTGTAACTTGTGGCGCAACTTGTGTGACTTGCGGCGGTATCTGTGTGACTTGTGACATGATCGGAATCACTTGCGGCGATATCTGTGTGACTTGTTGCGAGAACTGTGTAACTTGGGGTTGTAGTGGTGTTTGGGGTTGGGCTTGTGTGAAGTGCGTCATTCTCGGTGCGGTGTTAGTGTGGTTCCCGACCAAAGGTATGTTAATGTTATTCGGTTTCGGTGATGGTGCTATGCTGACATTCGTCAGGCTCGTCTTGTGTTCTCTCACTTCATCTGATATTGACTTCCGCGTCTCGCCTGAAAATAAACAGAAATGCGTTTCATTTGGACAAAATAGAAGATTTGACGCTTTAAAAAAGTACGCTCAACGATTTATTGCTTATAGCACTAGTAGTATTTCAATGATACTGATTTTATAGGACTCTGAATTGTATTTCATTTCATTTATGGATCAATTCAATAGGTACCTATACCTTTATTTAATAACTACGGGGAGACTCTTAGCCCTCATCATACCTGATGTTAAGTATTGATAAGGCTGAAGATGGAAGCGAGCCCCTCAAGGAATCCTCAACCACCGAGGAACTGGCTATCTTATCTCTAACTATCGGAACACAACGATGTTGAAAACATTTTGTTGCTATGGCGTAAGACTTAGATAAGTTTGTGGTAGCTAGCCAGGTGGACTTACAACAAGTCCTACCACCAACCAAAACCGAATACAATATGTACCGCCACTGGGAATCGAACCCGGGACGCCCGGGCCTGATACCGGTGGTTGTTACCACTGGGCCACAGAAGCGGTTAAAATACCTAACTCAAAGCTACAAATCAATACACATGGTTAGTGTAAAATTAACAATTAACATAAGAGCATGGTGTAATTATTTTCGGCTATTGAAAAATGAGAATGTATTACATTCTCTCTTCAGAATTCTATAGCAACAACCCTAGTCAATAACCAAACCAAAACACAAGCTGGTATAATTTATTTCAGTATATTCAACTAATTTTAATAAATCAAGAACTATTTGGCCACCCACGATTTCACCCACGTGGTTCCAGTTCAAGTGGAAACATCGTGAAAAATGTATCCTTTGTTTTAATCCAGTTTTTAAAAGAGCGTGATTGAGTAACAAACGTCTTAACTTTCACATTTGCGATTATAGTAGGAGAGGACAAAAATAGCACACCTTCAGAAGTGATGGTTCGCTGCAGGACGAGCCGCACGAATCTCTCGTGGCCCGTGAGCAAACCCACGGCCGCTTCGTGACGCGCGTTCTCCATATCTACACCGTTGATCTATAATACAGATGTTTTTTTTTATTATTATTCACCTACTATTGTAAATTAAACCTTTCTTTCAAGTCATAGTTCAGAAGTGTGAAAACAGATAAGAATTACTTTCGAATTTATAACATTAGTTAGTATAAATTTTCTTGTACACTATATAGCTGTGCAAGAATACTGGCTAAGCAAGAAATCTCTTATCCTTATTTTACTTAATATGGGAACTTTATGAGTGTAATATAAGTAACAAGTATAACTTTAAATCTGAGAACAACAGAACTAAAACACGACATTAATTATGTAGCTATGTATGTTACATTCTGATAACAGATTTAAATGTAAGACCATGTTTATAATCTTATAAGTATAATCGCATATACTTACTGAAACCACCTTATCACCGACTTGCATCTTCCCGTCCTTCGCGGCTGCGCCCTGTGGCGATATGCGCGATATGTATATCGCATCGCTGTCCTCTCTATATGGCGGCGAGCCTTTACCACCGGCTATGCTGAATCCTAATCCAGCACCGTCGCGAATAAGCGTGGTGTGGACAAGGACCTTCTGTTGGTATACTGAAAATAGATTGAATGAAATTAAAGATTTGGATTACGGCATCTAATGGTGAGGTTACAAACGAACAAATCATGGCAAACACGAATATCGAACACTTTGTTCGCACGTTTACTACAACGGACACCGAACACTGTGTTCGTCAAAAACGTTCGTGGCGATCCAATTTGGTTGTATTGTGCGGACGCTGTTCGAATTTTAAGAAACTTACACCTTACGTGTATGTTTTTCTTTGCTAATTTACGTCCACACGTACGAACCTAATGTTCGTGTTCGCCGAGTTTTGTCCGTTCGCGTAATGGGTTTAAGATTTGTCTTTTTTATCATCATTTGTATCATACTTTGCAACGATGTTAACATTTTTTATTACTTTAGTTTAAAGCTATTTAGAAAGTCAACTTTAAATATTCTTAGCATTCAAAGTATAAAAAAATGTAGATATTCAAAGATAACAAAAAATACTTGGTGGATAATGAATGTTTTTTTTTAATTAAGTGTTACTTGTTTTTTTAAGAAGTGTCAAATAGAGCTTTGTCATCCCAACATAAAATGTTAAAATGTAATGAAAATTACCTGGCGGCACATAAGGGGCCGTAGTAGGAGGCGGGGAAGCTTGCAGTCGCTGGTAGTCTGTGACTTGAGCGGTTGGCGATGGACTGTAGTTGGCGATTGGAGTTGGTGTGCTCTGGTTGTTTCTGAGCTTGGCCTGCTCTTTGTACTCCGGCTCGAATTCTTGCGCATATTGGTTGCCAATAATCAGCGGTTTGGTGGGCAAGCCGCGGCCTGTTGATATCTGTATGTAAAATTATATAAAAATTATTTTGGTAGATTATTATGAACTACACTTACACGCGGTTGTTTTCTATCTAAACTAAACGCAGTTTTTAGTTTTAGAATTTCTGAACTGACCAAGTAATAGTTTGTCAGTAATTTTTCATTTAAATAAAGATGACTGTGTGTGTGTGTGTGTGTGTGGATATTTGACGACCTGTTTGGCGCAGGGGTACTAAGCCTGCCTTCTGCGCCAGAGTTCCCGGGTTCGATCCCCGGACAAGACAAATATTTGTGTGCATAAACATGTCTATTTGTCATGGTCTGGGTGTTTATTATGTATATTTTCTCAAACATGCTTGGAAATGTGAGCATTATTTTGACAACCTTCTTCGAGATAAATAGATATTGCTGTACTGGCCAACATACATGCGAGCAGCGGCCGGCAAAAGTTGTATGCAAATCTATATCTGTCGTGTTTAGCGGCCAAATAAATTACATAGTAAACTCATATCTGTCGTGTAATTTAAAAATGGAACGATCTTTTTCTCCGAAATATGCCAACCAAGGAGGTAACTTATCAAAGGTTTTATTACAATTTCGAACTGGCTTGCAAATAGAAAGCTGTTTTAGAAAAAAAGAACCAACAAATGAACACTTTATGCGCATTATTTGAGAAAAGTACTATGCAAGCCTTGGCCACAACTAGGCATTGATGGACGACCATCAATCCCTCTTTTGCTGGCCGCTGCAGTAATGAACTATATGTATGTATTTACAAAAAAGTATATAAGTATGTTTATCCGTTATCTAGTAACCATAACACAAGTTCTTTATGAAACTTAACGTGGGTTAGATAATTGGTATGTTTGTATGCAATTATTTATATATTATTATTTGAGTGATTTCAGCATGTCTGTCCAGAGGAATAAAAGACTCATCTGTTAGCAATAGATACGGAAACATAACGATTTTTAATTATGTCAGTCTGTTACATTTGTGATGTGTTTTAGCAACTGTGCGTCGAAGATAAGTCTATAAATATGATCTACGGCCAAAATAAAAGGACAGATCACATTTCATGGTATTGCCTCATACCTCGGAAACGTACTGATTCACCTTATAAAAATTACTTGAAGCAACTACTTCTTTCATTGCTAACATTTTTAATGATTTTTTATTATTTGCCACCGAGATCCGCGTGTCAAGATGCAGACGCTTAACTATATTTTAACGATTACGAATTAACTGTTCCAACGATTTCTAACGATTTCAATAAATTTAATTTATTTTACTGCTAACTGCATTACTAAATTGCATTGCGAAGTATCAGTCTGTTAGTGAGCGCACCTTATAAGGATTTCATTACTTATATCAATTATCTTGTTTCATTGCCAACATTTTCACTAACTGTTTAGTTGTAATGATTAGCAACATGTATGTACAAGTGGTAAGTTGAGCCAGACGCTAATTGAAAACAATTAAAATAATGGTGAGGTAAATATACAGTATGGCATACAATCTGAACTATGCGTGTTAGAAAAGTTAAATCACCTGTCCATTTTCTAGAGTAGATATCGTGTCAGTTGTGCTCGACACAGAATGGTGGCTCGCTCCACTTGGTGCTCTGCTGTGAGTTCTGAAAGTATGAAGTTATTAAATCTTATCTATATAATATTATAAAGAGGAAAGATTTGTATTTTTGTATGTAACGAATAAACTCAAAAACTACTGGACCGATTTTGACAAAATTTGGTATAGAGAATCCTTAGACCCCAAGTAGTAACATAGGCTATAAATGATCACAAAATTCCCACGGGAACGCGAACCACGCGCCCGGCCTCTTAGTTATTTATAAAAAAAAAAAGTAATTTAGACTACCCCTGAACACTGCCTTCAGGACATATTTAGTAATAAATAATCTTTTTAGTGTGGTTTACGATTGACTAGCTTCCGCCCGTGGTTTCACACGCATGGTTCCCGTTCCCGTGGAAATATCGGGATTAAAAGTAGCCTATGTTATCCGTCCTTCCAACTAACTCTGCCAAAAATCAAGTCAATTGGTTGCTTTTTGCTTAGTTAGGGCGTGAAGAAAGGACAAACTAACACACTTTCGCATTTATAATATTAGTTAGGATTAGGAATTCATAAAGATTACTATTCACTAACTAATAGGCAATTTTCTTGCAGCGACTTGTAAAAAATATTCATAGTGGGTTGGTTTTAGTTGGTTTACACCGTATTGCGTAACGGGCCCGACGGAGTCAATAATGATCATTTGAATATACATTTACCTAGACATTATGGTAGTCAATAAATTATTGAGTAATACATTGGTTTGTAAATGCAAGGTAATTTTAGTCAAATATTATAAAGCAATTGCACCTGAACTACAATTTAATTGGTAGCATAAATACCTTGTAGAGTTAGGAGAATCTCTGGTGACAACTAGCGTTAACGTAGGGCCGCTGGCTTTCAACACCTCTACCGCATAATAATGGTCGACTTCCACTACAGACGTCCCATTCACAGAGAGCACCTTATCGCCCACCTAAATAAGAGATAAATATTATTACCTAGTTATTTTGGTGAGACTATAAAAACAGGCAAAAATTACACCCTGATGGTGTTACTACAAAACGTTAGACCTGGCTTAAAACTGATGGTTTCTGCGTAAAGTCAAAGCGATAGCTGCAGTTTTGAAATAAGTTTTAAACTTCTTCTCTTAAAAAAAAAAAACTAAAAGTTGTTTATTTCTACTTGTAACCAATAATTAAATTCTGCACGTTTGTATAAAATACAATGCATGCATAACACATAAAGTTAATAAATGCTACCAAATGATCAAACAACAGTGGTAACAACCACCGGTATCAGACCGTAATCAGTCCCGGGTTCGATTCCAGGCGGGGGGGCATATTGTATTCGGTTTGGTTGGTGGTAGGACGTGTTGGAAGTCGGCCTGGCTAGCTACCACCATCTTATCTAAGTCTGACGCCATAACAACAATATTTTCAGCATTGTTGTGTTCCGACAGTTAGAGATAAGACAGCCAGTTCTTCAGTGGTTGAGGATTCCGGAAGAGGCTCGCTTCCATCTTCAGCCTTTTCAATACTAAACATCAGGTATGATGAAGGCTAAGAGTCACCCCGCATCGCTCCCCGTCGTGAATAAAAAAAAAAGTTTAACAGTCCCACTGTATTATTATACTATAATAGCTTCACTTCTGTGGAAGCTTTTACTTAATCGGTGATAAAGAAACGGACATTTTTTTCAATTTCCTATCGACAAGTCGATCTTTTAATGCTTAAAACATTTTTAAAATTTCCTATCGACAAGTCAATCTTCTACTGCTTTAATTTCAAACTGAATTTCATTGGATACTTCATCTTATCTGTAGGTAGAATCCGTGAAACTCCACAGTTTTTTAATTAACATTGATGTTAAGTCCGCAAGATAGTCAGTCTAATGCGAAGTCTTTACTATTTGTCCTTACCTAGTAGTGAACGTACTTCTTGAATATCGGAGACAGTTACAAATGTACTAAGCCGTAAGGAACAAAAGGCTTGAAACATATACGTACTGTCCTATGTCCAATTGTCCATCGTGAGCTATTTGACATAAAATACGATTGTGCTCGGAGAGAGCCATATAAAATAAACCAAGACGATTTATGACAGCCATGAACAAGAGAAAGCTGAACAGATGGTTTTGATTGACATTTTCCTACAACGTATAGATTTTTTGTTGCTGCCATCCATTTGAAATACGTTGCGATTTGCGACAATCATACTGATTAGTGTAGGTATGCATAATATTTTTGTACAATCGCATCGGTCCTAAGGATTGACTTATATCGTCATCATCAGCCATTTTTAATGTCCCCACTGCTGGGGCACTGGCCTTCCTTATGGATGGATAAGGAGAAGGGAAGATGCCGTCATCATCACCAACGACCACCAGCTATGCTCAACCCTAAACCACCGGCCGCTCGAGTGATGCGCACTTCGATGCATCGCTTGTCGTAAATAGTTTATAGAAACTTATCCTCAACCCCGCATTGTACGCCGGGCCATCATGCGTGACTCTCGATATGAAGATGCTGTCATCATCGCCGATGTATGGCGTGGAACCACGTCCACCCGTTATGCTCAACCCTAAACCACCGGCCGCTCTAGTGATGCGCACTTTGATACCCCGCTGGTCGTTAAATAGTTTACAGAAACTTACCCTCAACCCCGCATTGTATGCCGGGCCACCAGGCGTGACCCTCGATATGAAGATGCCGTCATCATCGCCGATGTATGGCGTGGACCCGCGCCCACCCGCTATGCTCAACCCTAAACCACCGGCCGCTCGAGCGATGCGCACTTCGATACATCGCTGGTCGTTCACTATCCGTGCTTCACTCTCCGCCCGGTCCGACACCGATTCACCTGAGAAATAAAAGAAGATATTTACTTCCTTAATGAACACTTCTTTAGTGAAGCAACCATTAGGCTGTTTGTAACCGGGACAGTTTCCGGCGGACCACGGGACTAGTGCAATACAGCTGTTATAATTATTGATGTGTTGACAGACAAAGACATACATAACGCACCGGCCAGTCCGGTGTCCGGCGGAAACCAGTCCGTGTCGAAGCAGCCTTAAGTATAAAATTAAAATCGTATCTAAATGGATCACCACTAAGCGAAGACACTAAGTAATGCAAATGGACATATGATATATATGATGATATTTATGCGTAACTTCGATACGTATACATTTACGTCTTGCTTTTGTCGTAAGGGCATCCAGTCTTATTAAACATGACTTGTCTACAGATTATTATATTTTAAATACAATGAAGCTATTCTATGATATTAAGACCGGATATATATATACATGAGTTGTAAAGTGTCGTGGGTATTTACTAACATTCTCTTCTTAGTCATTTTCTTGAAAGCCGCTTGGATATCTTCTTGCCTAGACAAAAATAATGTCAACTCTTAGGTTCCATACTACAGTCCAAGGCTAGGGTCTAGAGGGGCCAACCGGTTAATGACATGTTTCGGAGTAGGCGCATTGAACAATAACTTTAAATGACATGAAATAAAGATTTATTAATCATTGTTATGTTAAACCAATTCAGGTGATCAAGTCTTTATGATTTGAAATTAACTGGTATGTACATAATTTATCTAACTAACTTACTTATGTGTTTCGATCAAACAAAGGAAAAGGAAGGTACCAAAATGTAAAAAAAAAACGTATGACTCTTTGGCAGATATTTTAAATAGAAAATAGGTTTGAGGCCAATAGTGTTTTAATATACCAGTTTAATAATTAAATTAAAATTAACATCGGTAGCGTGACTTTTCGACACGGTAATAGAAGAAAAGGTAGCCAGAACTTCAGATGTGTTGTAAATCCTATTCGACAAGGCACACAAAGTTGTCACGCCTGGAAGAGTTGGCACAAAACCAAAGGTAAAGCGTTTTATTTCAACAAATAAAACATCAAACAGAATAATGCAGCATCACATACAGTACATAGATCTAATGGACAATATTTCATTTTCTATAAAGCACTAAAATAAAAAAAAACCTATTCGAGGTTTCAGTGTCATAAGCTCCCAGTTTTTATTTTAGAATTTTCTGATCGGTAATTTGTGAGATATTAAATTAAAACTAAAAAATAATAAGTCCAAATCGAGAAAGTCAGGCATGTGATCCTGCCATTCCTTTGCATTTCTGTCTTATATTTAAAAAAATGGTTCTCTCTGGCTGGGTTGACAATGACAGTCAACTCAAGTAGTGAAAGAGCGACCAAAGTCTAAGATATCGATATTCGATATTTTCTAATTTACATAATGCCAATAAAAACCTCATGAAAAAACAGATTGTGATTGTTTTGAGTTTTTTGGAATAAATTGTTTTTATGATTATTGCTGAATATGTTTTATGTTTACTTTTATATACTTTTTATGTTTGCTAGGTATACCACCACGCGACGCCAGGCCGGTGGACCACGGGTCAAAAATTTGTGTGTGTTTAACGAAGTGGTTCTTTTTTGTTTCACTAATGAAATTATAATATACATATACATATAATGATAAACATTTCAATTCTAAATACCCAAAATGTTTATATTGTTCATGAACGCAAATTTATGCCCATACATTAAAATCTATATTTTTTTTGTATAGTTATTTTTTATCATAACCAGTGTTAATCTTTAAAACATGCTTTGGTTTAATAACGAAAATTACAAGTTTTATGTAGTTATCGATATTTAAGTTCTGCCACTGTCACATCACTACTAGAAACCATTACGTCAGTTTTTTTTTTATCCGAAATAAGCAACAGCCTTACCAATTTAACTTCCTGAGAACGCACTTACGCTCTTTTAGAATGAGCAAGTTTAATACACAAATATAATGCTAAAAATAAAAATAAATTATAAAAAAAAATCAAACCGACTTCAAAAAATAAAACTTTTGGAGTCGGTGCCAGCCAGGGCATTCTACATTGCACTTCTATTAACTATATATTTTTTTGGCCTTAGCTAGCTAGCACCGACTCCAAAAGTTTTATTTTTTTACTTTTTGAAGTCGGTTTGATTTTTTTTTATAAAATGTTTTTATTTTAGATTTTGTAGTTACATCATGTGCCGTTACTTACACTTAAAATCAGCCCATACACAACAATGTCATCTAGGTAAACGACTACTTGCCAAAAGGTGATTGATATTTTTCAAGATTATGAAAAAACTACTAGCCAGATCTTCGTAAAAATTATATGGGACCACACATAAGCTATTTTCTTTCAGATAAAAAAAGAATTATAATTATTGCGTGAAACTTCAGCTCGAACAAGAATCTAATAATTACCTGGATGATATCCTACCTAGATGATGATGGCCCCATATCTCCGAAGATTATCATCGGATCTCAATGAGACTTATATGGGACCAAATTGACAGTGTCGAACAAAAAAACAACTATTAAAATCGGATCACCAACACCGGAGTTATCGGTATACATACATCAGAAAAAAAAAAAAATACGCGTTGAATTGAGTACCTCCCTCCTTTTTTGTTGAAGTCGGTAAAAATACGTGCCTCGTATTTTAACATCTAGTTTTATTACGCATAGGAAAATTTGCATAATATATTTTTAAAATGTTGTCCATTCCGAGATAATCAACTTTAGCACATGCATTCAGATTATCTAAATCTAATAAGGTACGGTAAGGATACCTAGGTATCAATGGCGATGGTCCATACAACACGATTCCCATCGGCTTCCCTTTTAGAAATCCCACCACACCAAACCACCATACAGTTTAGAGAAATTTTGGAGAAATGTTTAGGAAATGTCGACCCGTCACCACTGCTAGGTATAAAGCTTAGACCGGATGAGAATCAAACCGATCCCGGGCGCTATAGGCATATGTAATTGATATGAAGGTTGACTTGACAAACTTATCAGACTATTCGTCTTTGATTAAACGCTCTACAGCTTATTTTCTTTCTTTTTTTAATTTTAAATTACATACATTAAAGAAAAATACATTACAGAAGCTGATTAAACCTTCATTAACTAATGCTAGTCGTTAATCGTGTTTTTTTTGCCGGTAATGGCATAAAATTGAATGTTAATTGATAAATTAGAATCATTTTGGCAGTTAATTAAATATGCCAGAAAATAAAGATGCAACCTTCAAGAAATCGTATGTCCGATTTACAAATAAAAAAAACAGAAACGTTATGTAATATGCACTTCCTATTGTATGTGACATAATAAAAAGAATAAAACAATGGCGATAACGTATCGATTTGATTGATTGACTTAACATTGAAATTCATAAATTGGTTTTTTCAGTAACTTTTTTATTTAAATTGTTTATGAATTAAACTGACTGATAACTTCAATCAGAGGTGTAAAAAAGCAGTCGTTAACAAAGTATAACTCTAATCCTCATGAAAGTGTTTAAGTGCAACTTAAAACTTTTAAACAATTGTTGTATCAAAACACGTTTAGTGTTTGTTACAAACGTACCACAAACAATATTAGGAGAGAGAGAGTACGTAAAATTCCTTCGCGTTAAAAACGCAGACACAGTTAATGCATTTTGCAGATCTTATCAGGATCTAAATGTTACGTATAACCTACATAAAAACATTACTAGCATACATTCTTCTATTATGTGATTGATTGATTGTAGCCAATGCATTGTTTCGGAACATTGGTCATTTGCGCAACAACCGTACGTCATCGCTAACCAAGTCTAAGGCCACAAACTAGGTGTAACCTTGTAACTATACAAGTACTCACTTGAGGTTAAGGAAACAAGAAACATATAAGGAGGTGTGAAATGAGTACCTATGCTATGTTAAGTGGATTGGTTTTATAGAAAACCACATGTAAACCATACCTTTAATCATTCTCGTAATTCAAAAGAAGGAAAAGGAGTATTACTGCAATTAAGTAGTGCGTGCACCTATTCCCATGAGAAAATTAAGCCCATCGGAGGTATGCAGTCCGCTAAAGAGCTCGTAATTAACGCAGCGGCTGCTACAATTTTAATGAAGACAGAACATCTCGCGTTGAATGGCAAATTACAGAAGGTCCTCATCTAAGCAGCGTGGGCGTTGACACAAAGTGCCGGCATCGACAATTACTGACCCTGTGACCACATATGAACAATGATGCTACGATGCAGTAATGCACATTACATTAACAAGGTCAACGTTGTAACACCGAACTATCACGAATGCGAAACGACATTGTCACGATCTAACGTGATAGAGTAACATTCGTGAAATAAAAGACACCTTTTGCCTTTCTCGAACATCTCGAACATGTAACCTAAGTAATATATGTATATTTCACAATCTATTTGTATCGTAACTTTATAGCTCGTGATCCCCACAAAGTGTTTAGAAATTGTATGGAGCTTGTCAGTCAAAGCCAAGCTTTGACATCGACGGAACAAGATAATGATTGTTGCGAGATTTGTAGTAAACAATCAACGCGGAGACATTAATTAATCATGCGTTTCTATTTCGAATGCAACTGGGTTTCTCTTCACTAATCAACAAAGCAAACAGTGGAGTATTGAATAACAAATGATCGTGTGGCTGCTTGGTGCTTTCGCACGACAATCAACATGTCAGTTGGATAAATGCGCTGCTGTGAAATCATGATCCAGAACGGCGCCGGTTGGTCCTGTATGTAAAATGGGCAATCAGATGCAATACTTTCACCCCCGGGTAACCTTAATAGAATAACAACGTAACTATTGTAGCTGAGAGTCGTGATAGTTTACACTGGGCATCGTGACTCTAATAGTAGTCTTATTTTATCTTAAAAAGCTATTTTAAAGGAATGATAGTCTTGTGCTTCCATTACTATTGTAACGGGCAGGTGAAATCGGATCAGATCAGGTATTTACAAAATACATTGAAATTTATCGCCTTTGCTCAAGATTACCAGTGTATCTTCAGACTATGATGTGGGTCAAAACGGTCTGGGTAATCTATCTAAAAGGGGAAATGCAGTAGCAATGTATGAAATTACTGTAGAGTAAAAGCTGGGAGGCGGTCCGTTAAAGTTGAATTAAGGGGGCAATCAGAATTAATGACGCCCTCCGACAATGTTTAATGGGTGTAAATGTTAGCACCGCTACACTACACACTAGTACAGTGCGGCCTCGAGAACGATTCGCCCGTAAATCTACAAAACATACGGTTCTACACATCACATTGCAACGACCAAACACGTGCGTAAAGTAGGGCATTTTACTAAAGTATCTATATGCTTGGGTAGCAAATCAAAATAAGAAATCGATTTATACGATATTATTAATGGATATTAGTGTCATATCATGTATGCATGTTTCCGACATCCCATCTTTGTCTTTTTTAATAATCTCTTCTAAAAAAATACCTTTAGTAGTAAAAAATCCCAATAAGAAGTGTGAATGGAATGTTCGTGATTCAAATGTCGTAAATTTTTTACATGACTGATGGTTAAATTACTCAAAGATAACACGGCTTTGAATACTTATGTAATACGTAATCTACACATTCAAGGTGAATTAATTGTAAACGATGACATAGTTGATATGAATAAATTTGACATAACGATGACCCTTCGAGTACCTGCAGTATCCAAAGCTGTTAAGTACATAGTTACTTCACCTTCTATCGATGATACTACGCAGTTGTGAAACAAGCAGAAATATCTTAAAGTTGTTTAAATAAGACCAAGGCTACATTACTGTTTTAAATGCCTAAAAATAAACAATGTATTTAATTAAAAATAAATAAGTGTAGCATTTAAATAAATATAAATTAATGTAATGTTTTAAGAAGTGAACAGAAACACAGATCAACAACATATCTGCGTTATTATTACCTGAGTTACTTCTTTTTTATAAAAAAAAAGTATTGGGTAGCGAATAACAAAACACAGCCAATAATGTCTGAACATAAAAAGAACAACGAAGTCACTGAAAACTTCTCCATAACACCTATTTTTAAACTTGACTGGAAACAATAAAAAAAGCTATCTTCCGAGTTTGGTAAAAAGAAAAAAAAGATCGTAAACAGATGTGCCGCAGTTGTCGGCAATGTATTGCTGACCTTACGGCTGTTTGGAACAAATGTGTAAGCGATGACCGCATACTTACTACATACTTTAACTGCTACTACTTGTGACAGACACATAAGAATATTATATACGATCCATTGAACATATGTACCTGTCTATAAAGATTATTAGTTATGATGACCATAATTTATATTTAGACACTTAACACTTCGGAAAGCACTATTTATATCATGTAATATGGTGATATGGCGGGTTACTTAATATAATTTGAACTATTTGAAGTGTTATTATTTTGAAGATAATGTATTTTTTCTCAATTTTTAATAAGAGGTTTAATAAGAAGTTAATCGATACCTTTTATTATTTACCTATGAGTTTTCCTCTTGATAACAGGAAAAACTCATGTTATGAGAACTATCTGATAAAGAATTCTTCTCATTTCTATTTGCTCTTTTTACAATCAATTTATATTTCATTTTGTGAATTTAATAAAAACTCGAAAAAGGCCATCAACAAATGATGTTGACGCAATTTCGCATCCGTTATCGTGCCCATGAGTCGCATAAAAACATTGTTATTGCGTTTGGATGACACAAATCACCTGGTTCACATCGAGATTTTGCATTACCAGTAAATAAACAAAATAACCGTAAGCCACTTTCTTGCTATAATTTTTGTCATTTATTATTAAACTATTCTTCGAAAGAATAAAAAATAAAATAATGACGGGCATTCATAACGCTCCATAAGCCTAAATTTAAATCGAAAGTATGATTAGGCAACAAAATTGAGATATTAACTAGAAGAATTCAATATTTGTAATGAATGTAATTTCCTTAAGATGCAATCAGTCTGATGACGTCTCAATTGTTGACAATCATTGCAGATCACGAGATCCGTTCCTTAACAATTTCCTACGGTAATTGAGTAACAATTTATAATCTGATTGAGAATATCTTCGACTTTGATTAAGGAAATAACTGACAATTTTAACATGAGAAATCTTTTTTTCACTGATACAAACATAATCGGACGGGACACATAATCAACTGAATCTATAAACATTGCCATAGGGAAGGATCCTGTTATTTAACTTTTGTGTTAGAAAGTATACTAATTGATATTATATTTCAATATTAAAAAATATTTTGAGTCACACGTAACACAAATATGATTATAATTTTTAAACAATAGGTTCAAAAGTTCGGTAAAAAATGCGAGTAAATAACGAAAGCAACTTACGCTTTTTCCTTCTCAATACGCCCATTTTCTCGTTTAGCTCCCTTCTATCTACTTCTCGATCAGAATTCTATGACACCTGAACTAACGTTACTTCACGTTGCTTTCGAGTACCTTATGTACGATAGATAGTATCTGGATAATATCGAACGTCAATCAACATGAAGCACAAGCCGGCAATTCACCCTAACGCATTCCGAAAAGGTCATTGTCTCACTCCAGAGATCACGGAGATGGTATGAACATAGTAAATTTTTCAGGCACGGGGTTTTGGTTATTTAGATTGTACAATCAAAACAAACAAGAGAGCACTGTGAGTTCGTTCGCGTGCGTGCGCGCTGCCCGGGGCGCAAGCGTTGACGGAATGTGCGCGCAACCCGCGAGATGCGGAGCCTCGACGGAGGCTGTGGCGCCGGCGCCCGCGCACCCGCGACCTCTCCTCTCGATATAAAAATAGAAAGTCTCAACCTGGCGCATACCAACTCCTTTTTATTTTTTACCCTCGCGTTACACCCATTATCTGCATCAACAGATCGCATATAAACCATATTCAACCGTTACGAGAACACTTTCGCTTGTTTGATCGGAATTAAGAGTAAAAGATAATATTCATTAGACATTCTCCGCATCATTAAAAAATAGTATGCTTATCTGCAAGTGATATCGTAATTTGTAATATTTTGAATGATATAACTACCGAATTATTAAGGTAGAAAATCAATCTCATATTTTTTATTCTTATCCAATACATAAACGTACATTTTATAATAGTAATTATCATTTAAATAACATATAAATTGAAATGAAGAAATTCTTAAAATGTAATTTATATAAGCTAAATCTAATTAAAAAGCACAAATTGCACTTAACCATAACATTATAACTTTAATGATCTAGGTAGGACAAGATACCATAATATTAGGTTAGAGAAATTAGAAACTGCATAGGACTATCAGGCAATGACTTTCAGTATCAAAGTAGACTATTAAGCAGGACCTGCAGTGCAGCCTTTCAGCTTTCGAATTGCAGTCCAACAGTGATCTACATTTTGCAACGTTCGCAAGGTGTGCAGGGTGTCGTTAATATGCAAGGATGCCAATTATATACGGCACGCCAAGTCCAATAGGTGGATGTGAACGCGAGACCCACATATACAGAAACTTGATCTCGAAAAGTAAAATTAGCATATGTACCCGATAACTAAACATTCAATAATAATACAAGTAACAGCGCTAAGACGTAAATTATAAATTCTGTGCCTAGGGGGCGCTCATCTTCCGTAGGTGGAAAAGACATAAAAACTGCATAAACAAAATTTTATTGACATTAACAGTTAAGTCTGAGCTTGATTTGAGATAATATTGAGTTAACTTCCTTCCATAAATTGATAATCGTGTAATTTTACATCTTTTAGTACCGAGGTAAATTTACATTATCCATGATAGACTTGGATTATTACCTAGAGGTGTAAATCATTATGAATTTCTATCGCATTCGCAGGGTATCATGTTGTCGACGCGCTTCAATAGCTCATTTCACGGGTTCACTTTCGAGAGGTTCGCCCACAGCACGGATATAACCGCAGATCACAGCTTCCTGCGCTCGGGGCTCTGCTGATTGTCTATTAACACGGTGGCTGCGGTCAGGCTGCGCTGGCGACTCTCACGCCAGAATAAGAGAAACTCGACGTACGCCCTAGGACTATTACGCCAAGATTGATTTAGACAGATGGAATGAATTAGGGACGGCTAGACCGACACAAAGGCGAGCTAATGGCGAATCTATTCAGATTGCTTGTCTGAGATAAGCCCAGAGTGAAACTGATATATAATGCGCACGCGAGATAGCATCTCTGGACCAGAAGGGTCTGAATACGAATGTCGGAGAAATGGCACTGCTTTAACAATGTTTTAATCAGCAAGTTCATAAGGCCAGAACATTATAACAAGGACTTTCACAATGTTAAGACATGATTATTCAATAGTGATTGATAGATAACACAAAAGAAAAACGTGAGTACGGTAAGTACCAAAAATAATTATGGTATAGAGAAAGGTGTTTTTGTTGGCAACATTGTAATAACATCTTCTAAATTACAATCTATGACATTAATTTATCGCGTTTCGAAAGTAAAACTTTGTAATTTTCGCTCATGTTCATGACTGACAGACCCCTAAAGTTATAAATGTTCAGTTTACTTGAATTACTCAATCACAGTCTTGTATGAGCAATCAGGCATTGCATTGTTTTAAATTTTAATTTTAATTGTTTTAAATTTTAAAATCTGTCTCTTTACTTTTTTAAATTTACTAGGTTAAGTAGATGGTGTGATTGTGAACGTACTCATTGGAGTCACAGTACGAGATGTTATTTTGAGCATAGCTAAGTTCACTAGTGTCAATCGTGCTCGTCTCCTTTTCTATCGGGCATCGGTGCACGAACTCCGGCGCACGCGCAGCCCTGCCGTGCTCTGTGCACCTTCCACCTAGCAACGAAAGCTCATCCGTTATTTGTTATCCATTCGGGTTAAATAACCTCCATGAATATTGCTCTCTTTGGGCTTTCTATCTGATACCGCGAATTATACAACGTAAATGAAGTAGATTATTATTTGTCCGCCTTTTGTTACATTTAGCTTTTTATTGCGGCAGCTTATGTAACTTAGTATCAAAATAAACTTACAAATAAAGAACGCAAAGGTCGAGAGAGAACTTTCAAATACCGTGATTGCATGTGTCAGTTTAATAGGCTCGACAGCAATAGTTTCAATTGAGGTTAGTAATTTAAATTTACACGTAGAAATTTATAGTACACAAAAAACTGGCTTTTGATTTGGGTGATATTCTTGGACTACTTGGCAATAATTTTTGAAAACAAGGATAATATCAACTTCTAAAAAAATAATCTGTTACTTTGTCATCGAGTTCGACCTCCAAACTAAAGAGAAACCAGTCTTGTTATTTTATTCACATACCAAAATTGTGAATTCAGAATTATCAACGGATGAAAAAATAACGGAGTTTGCAAATCAAATGGAGTTTTATTGATATTTTATTTTAGGCATGACTCAAACATTCCTCTCAAAGTGGATTTGTGGTGAAATTACTAGACACAATTTTAAGAAAGTTGATGCTGTTTGTTTTTGATATTCAAAAGATTTTTATTAAGTTAAGACAATGTTGTCTTGGCTAATGACTAAGAAACCTTAAACCTTAACCGGAATAAAATAAATAAATCCCGTTTACTCACACAATTTCAAACTAAGTATAAGTAGAGCTTCAACTATGAAGAAGCCGATAAAATACAAGGCTCATAAACAAAAATATTTTTAGTCTAACGTAGTACTAACTAAGGTTTGAACAGGGACTTTGATAGTAGCAGTCAGCAATTCACTACCGAATGCACCAAAAGCATGTCTAGTTCGTTAAACATTTCCTTTACTCTTACTTGCTTTGAAGGTGAACTCCATCATAGCACACATTATACCTCTCACCGCAGATTTAGTAACAGCCATTTGAGCACAGAAAAGTATTTACGTTTTTAATTAAAAACTTAAAAGAGGTTTTAATCCAAAGTATGTGTAACATGTGATGGATGCCCGCTAATAACTGGCCATGGACGAGGTGATATTGGCTAGGTTCATTAGAGCGCACCAGTAAGCGCGGGGACAGAGCCTGCATCAGCTATTGTTGTCCCTCCCCAGGGGTTGATGTCTCGGCCTATTTACGCACACACGTGCACGCACACACTATATTTAATATACACGAGTATAACACACGATGGTAACTCTATCGTGGGTCAACGATGGTGAAAATATACAGCAGAACTATAAGATTAATGAGGTTAGCAGATTTAATGTGTTTTATCAATTTAATATATTACCTCGTGTGAATCCAATTTCTATTTCGTCTATTTGCGGAAACGTTTAAGAACTGATACGGTTGATTTGTGAAATCTGCTTATTAGTTGCATATCCATATTTGAAATAGCGCGAACGTGGTCTGTGTCAAATAGACAATTTTGAACTTGAATTACTAAATAATTCAGTAAACTCCGTGCCAATTCCAACGTAATTCTTTTGACAATGACTACAAAGCATGCTTGAGAGCGTTGGTAAATTAACTTGCGTATTCGGATCAAAATATAATAATATTTTGAAACCACGAACAAAAGAAGTACCTGCCTAGTTTTTATAACATTCTATTTATATTAGCTTAGATAAAATTTTGTGATGCGGTTGACACATTTTGGTGTTCCTGCAGATAAGCATTAAATATTGTTAGAAAATGTAATCGAAATTTAATATTTTAACGAACCCTGTAGAATAATATAAAGTTGCAAGATTAATTTAATTACAGATTATAGGACTACTAAATGGACTACACATATATATATTATATGACGTGCTAACGACTGGAAGTTTCTATTTAAAGCAACTTTCTCATAAGGTGAATTTCTCCCCTGACTCTAATTACAGTGGGACTGCAATTTGTTAGTAAGTAACATTGTCACTGATATTCTATCGTTTAAGTCTAGAAAGGAGAGTGCTGAACCTAGTATAAGGTTTTAGTAGTTGATTATAACTATTAACGTACCGTATCCGTGTACAACGGGCCGCTCGTTGCTGATGCGAACTCGTCTCAAGCTCGATCTCGATGGCAAAGTGCTGTGACCAGACGTCGATGAAGTTCTATACATGTCATAATTCACAGGTGTTCTTGGTAGACTCGCGTACATATACCCCGGTGAATCTTGATAGATTGGTCTATATTGCGGCTCTTCCATAATAACAGGCACATACTGTTGACGCAAGATGTATCTAGGAGATTCACCATAATCGAAATATGAGTTGTTCCTTTCGCCATATCTATCTTGGTTATATCGTGCTTCTTCGTTAGGGTTTAGAGTTGGCAAGCTCTGAGCCGGATATCCGTATTGAATCGGTCTTCTTCGGTATTTCTCATTAATATCAAAGGGTGTATTGTGGGGTATAGCTGTGAAACGGTCTGAAGCAAATATTTCGCTTACTGGTAAACCGGGGGTGTTTATACTAGCATTGCTTCCGACACTTCGATTACTTCCGACACTTCGATTACTTCTGGTGCTACTTCTTGTACTATCACGAACTAGTGGACCGTCACCTCTGACACTTAATTTTAATTCAAGTCTTTTATCTCTCATATTCAAACTTTTACAGGTTGTTTCAGTCTCAAGTCACACTAAGCTTTTCATATATTTCACAAGCACTATCATTCACCGAACAGTCTCTATGAACAATAACACTTTGACATTCAAAAGCAAAAATTAGAAACTATCTTCATAATAACAAATTAATTACAACTTATACCGCTTATTATTCAACAAAGTAATGTATCACAAAAGAAAGTGACTGTTACAACGCTCTTCATATACTTTGAGTAATGGACGATGATGTATAAGTAAATGACCACAAGCTTGGGAACAAGATGCTGTACGAGTTAATTGAGCAACAAAATAGTTTCGTCTCGACACGACTTTTAGACAAAGGTTCTGTCAATCGCCATAACACGAGACAATATGGACACGGCCACGAAAAAAAAATATGACGAGAGAAAACTTTTCAATGAACTTTGATTAGCATTGGACAGCGACTTTGATGGATAAAAGATAGTTTAGAAAGACCCGTCACATTAAAAACATGATAACTATAAGTCTATAATTTTTATTACACTACTTAATTGGATATTGAAGACTAAGAAGCGGTATGTTAGATACGAAGGTGACGTTAAGTTAAAAGAAAACAACAGGAGCACAGGAGTATAAAGACAATAATCGGCCAAGTTGCGGAATAAATAACTTACAAGCACGCGATGTAATTTAGGGTTTTAAAAATAACGTCCGTGATTGATCAAACTTGAGAGATACAGCAAAATCAGAAGTACAAGAAAAATAAACAGCAAAGTTATTTAAAATTTGGTTGCACTAATTAACTCTGCACATCACTTCCACCAAATGTGAAATAACTAACAGACGCAGTGGAATCATTATTATTAACAACGATAAGATAATGTCGCCAGTTCATTAACATTATCGCTGACAAATAAGCAGTAAGTTGTTTCCCTAAGGACTACAGTTGGACGCATTCAGCCTTAGTCATAATCATAACAATGTATAAATCGCGATTGTTTATGACAAATTCGTATTCCTTCCACGATTTAAGAGTTCTTGAAGGAAATTCACCTTGGTTTAAAGTTACGTGTGGTTGTATTAATGTAGGCCAAGGTCATGATTGTTATTTACATTTGGCTCTGACTCAAGACGTCATTTAACATTAACTTTATAATAACAGTATTATCTAAGGACATTGATGAGGTGGATTTGATGGTGAACACTAATAAATACTCTTATAAATCTATTACAAAATGGAGGTAAATCTAGCATCCTACTCGAATGTAATCAGAAAACGACAAAGTCAAATTAGCCAATCTATTTATAGAGGAAGCAATGTATAGTAAATAAATAAGAAAAGTTATTAGTCAATTCATGACTAACCGCTCTGCTATTTCGGCGCACACCTTGTGTTGTAGCGTATAAAATAACAATTGAAAATACCAAACGTAAATCGATAATATACTGAAAGAACGTTTTGACGATAGCATGGATCTCTACACAAATTTTATCGCATATCAGATGAACATAAAACGATTCGTAAAGCTGCAATCAAATATACAAAACTATTACGATGTTTCTTTAAAATAATATGCAGAACTTTTATCTCTTTTAACCATAAGAATGAAGAATTGAACCGTGTTTTGTGTGTTAAAAATAAACAAATTATGTGGATACAGCAATGATAAGAGATCTTATTCTGTTAAGTTGGTTGGGAAAGTATAGGGGAATGCTAACTGAAGCAGCTATAAACAATTAGGTAATGCAACACTGGTAAAATCACAGAGAAAGTAAATAGCCTGAGTGCAGGGTGTCTAACGTATAATTTAAGGGTAAACGGAGCAAAACCATACTTCCGTAAAATGGTCAATACATGAAACATACGTTTCAGCGTCGCAAGAGTAGCACGTAAATCACCACCATAACAATAACATGACCTTCATTTTTACTTGAACACGAGCGACGTTTCTAGCAAGCGTTCATAATTAGCAACTAATTATCTACTTAGAGAATTACTTTACAAATACTTTGAGTTATGCGCTTTGTAAGAAATCTATTGATAAACAGATCATTATCACTTTCAGCACTGAACACAACACTTGATTGTCACCAACACTAAAAGAAATACAATTTGGACGTCTTTAAAAATGAGCACGGAACGTGGATAGCGCCCGTGCAATACGTTTTCATACTAATCAATTGCGTTCATATCGGCTCTGAGTCAGAGTCTAAGTAGATATTTCTACTTGGTCACAGATCATGAATACTGTTGTGGTACTGTACGTGTGTATGCAGTATGTCACGCGACATGAACACTCGATTATTAAATTTCACTAAACAAGGGTGATAGAATCATAAGCGAACTCGGCACAGGTGGATGTAACACTGCGGGGCTTCGCTCCACGAAGCGAAATGGCACGCCGAGCACGGGGAGATAAGCTGATAAGGTTGCGATATACCAATATTATATGATGCCGACATTGTGTGCCGTGAGCCCTACTCTAGCTCAAAATATTTGCACTTCCTGCAGTGTATTTTATGGGGCAACTTATCGAACCATTAAATCCCTTTTTGTTATAATAAACCAGCCACATGTTACGATATTGTTTGTGGGATTTTCTCTCATTACGTACACGAGAATTTCAACTGGCTAATTTACCGCTTGCATAGAAGATTCACATGTTGTTTATAAAGCAGACAATTAACGTTATAGTGCTTTAATAAAGCAATAGAAACGTGAGAAATTGCATTAAATAATGTGATATGATCAAGCTCAACGGCTTAGCATATTTTTGCAATTAACAAATATTTAGAAAAAGTTATCACGATCAGAATTGGGTTATAATTTTACTTAAAGAGATAAGCTAGCCAGTTCCTCAGGGACAGCAAGAAGTGTAATTCCACTTTCAGCCTAATCATTACTTAACATCAGATACGATGAAAGCTAAGCGTTTCCGCGGTGCAGATAAAACAAAAACATTCGTGAACTCTAAAACTACAGTTTAGGTAAATCGCCATAACAATTTACGTATAACTTTATATGCAACAAAAGTAAAACTTTAACAGCCTCTTTAACGAATTAACGATAATTATACATAAGAAATTCCGGCGTGAATCCATATAAGTACAGTAAAAAACGGTAAATGTAACATATTTTAATGTCACTTCGCCATTTCCAGCTCATGTTTTGGCAGACTAAATGGAGCTTACGAATAATAACGGTTTTCCACGAGCTTACCAGACAAAACAATACACGAAAGTCACGTAGCAGTGCTCTCATAAAAATATAAATGCAATGGTGCTTTTGTGTGTGGTGACGCGAGAGCGACGGACGGGCTTCGGTGGATTCAAGCTCGTGATTGCAAGACGGCCGAATGTGGTCACGACCGTGTAAAATAATGTCGCAA
Organism: Chrysoteuchia culmella; assembly: GCA_910589605.1. Lineage (NCBI taxonomy): Eukaryota > Metazoa > Arthropoda > Insecta > Lepidoptera > Crambidae > Chrysoteuchia > Chrysoteuchia culmella. The sequence continues at coordinate 11,446,794 of OU342654.1, forward strand.
CCGGCGACTATCTCATAGGCAGAGCGTGCACTACCGGTGTCATCTGGCATTTAACCGGGCTTATTCACTGAGCGTTAAATGCTTTCTAATACAATAAAATAAAAGATAATCAAAACAAAACAGCGTCAAACTTACCGTCTGGTACATCCTCCACGGTTTCGTCGTCATCAGTCTTCTGTTCTTCTTGTTGCTCTCGCTTTTTAATCGCCTGTAAAAAAAAATACTTTCAAAATACCGCTCCATAATACGGTGAAAAGGAAGTCGGCGACGTGCAATTAACAAACAGGCGAAGTGTCCACTATGTCATTCGTGTATCTCGATCTACACGAAGTGCCAGTAAGGCAGTTGTCATAAATGCAGTACTATAATACCTAAGTGAAATGCTATACTTAAGCCACAATACACAAGCAAGCCAAAACTAAATGCCGGATCTAAATTGAAATCTTCTGTTGAATGTCTCTTTTATCTCGCATACGCATCTCACCCGGGCGAGCCATCCTCCGGCCGCTTTCAAGCACCTCATTTTAATAAGTATCGATAAGGTTAAGGTAGCTCGGCTGGTGCTTATTGGCGATTTATTTAACACTGCACTGGTATTGAGAAAGCGGCACTTCACTTATCGATTAATCGCGGTACACGGAGCATTGTCGCGAGCAGCGCGTCGTAAGGCACTCATTTCTGCGAGCCTCGCGGAGGGTCTACGGCAAACGTTGTGGTCGAGGGCCCGCGTTCACCAGCCCGTAACACCCGCTGTATTCCGACAATTACCACGGTTAGGCCGTGGTTGCAAACATTCAGCGATTTTAAGATTTATTACGTATTTGCACGGGCTTTTTATCTCAGTTAAATTGATAGCAGTAAAATTGCAAACAATAACGATAATTTCCAATTAAAAAAATATTTTATTAGATGAGTTTTATTTGTTGTTGGTAGAACCCGCTTTGTATGCTGGTAGAACCCGCTCAGTCGACCACTCTAAGCTAATGTGGTCGCAGGCTGTAGGTGCTATGTGAAACAGTCTCACGACTCTATTGTTTCTGGTATTCTCCATCGAACAAGAAATTTCGACGTGGCACCGTCAACTTTTACCCTTTCGCAGAAAGCCTCGTACTTGATTAAAGTAACAATTTAGATGCCATTGTGATGAATGGTGCGTGATCGTAATCATTGTTTTTATTTCACTAACCAAAAATCTTCGTCTTAATCGCCGTATAATAATTGGAATCGGTAGATCAAAACAAACATAACAGATATTAATAGCATAGATCGTATCTGCCGCTAGAGGGAAATGAAATATTATTATAGCCAAGGAAGATCATCCACTTTTACACAGAGATAAAGTCTTGTGTAAATTCAAAACTGTTTCGCATTGTTAGGAGATTTACAATACCATGACAGTCGGGCATAGTATAGCAAGAGAGTATAAAAGATTCATTGTAAAGTACAACTCAAACCAACTTTTATTTCTTGGAAGTAGCTGTCAACTATACTCTAGAGCTCTTTAGCAACAAATGAGCACTATAATCTTCATTTATTGCTGTTTCATTCAACTGAATGCTTAGAATGAGTATGGTATTCAGTATGTACACAAAAGTGATAAAGTAACTACATTCTCTACGGATCAAAACCTAGATATTGAATATTTATGTGGTCAATATTTAGTTTTATGACTATCAGGGGAACCCTTGATCCTTCGACATTATCATTTATGATTAGCACTAATATAACATTACAAAAACAGTAACATAAACGTTAGGTACGAAAACCTATCTATAAGTGCCTTAGCTTTAGCCACACTACCAATAATCATATCCGTATTTGTTTTCGCAAATATCATAAGAATTTCGCACATCACTAGTTAAGATATGAACGTATACAAATCCATTAGATCTTGAGAAATTTATCACGTTCGTTAGATAGAACAAGTCTGATAACGGTCATAGGATATAATCCAGGAAACAAATTGACGTTCGGAGATACGAAGATAGATGTCTGTGAGAGCGGGGGAAAGCTCGTTTTATTTATAAGGAGTTGTAGGGTCTTTTTGAAGGTAGTAATTTTAGCTTCAGCCGTGAAAGTAACTACAATTATACTTTCTAGATGAAAGCTTTATCACCCCCGTTACTGTAATACTAGCACAATTTTGGAGTTGAGTTTTGTAGGTTATTTTTTACCAAAAAACAAGTAGCAAGGGCTGGTACATACTCAAAAAACCTTTATGTTAATTAAAAAAACCAACATCATTAATTATGTGAACACAACATACAATAATTCCTTAGCACGAGTGATTTCAAGTGATTCACGTATTTTTTCGACTGACCTTTGAGATACGGAATGTCAGATTTTTAGAACAATCGCGTTTATGGTACAGTGCCTCGTATAATGCGTACTTAAAATAAAGGTTTTTCTACCTTTTCGCAACCTCATCTAAGTATTCATACAATTCATACAATTTTTAACCCCCGACGCAGCGCAAAGAGGGGTCTTTGTGCTGCGTCGGGGGTTAAAAATATTGGAAAATATCAACTCGGCCACAAGTGTATTCTCAGATGGCCTCGAACTTTTGGAAATCTTGTCCAATTCTCTAACCACTGAGCTACCGAGACTTGCGGATCACCGTCGAAATTCTCCAATACTTTTATATTTTTAATACGCTCTAGGCCAGCGTTGTCACATCAATGCTAGGAATATCCTTGTATTAGAAAGAAACATCTTTTCAGATGTTTAACGATCTCTTAAGATGCAACAGCCAATAATTATTGATTTTTGAATTTTTGCATTTTTCAATGCTATTTTTATACCTATAATATTTTTTTAAATAGAAAATTGGAAAGTAGTCATTGTGATATACTGTCAACCGTTTTGATCATTGGTAAACTATGGTAATAAAAAAGCAAAATTAAAAAAAAAACCTCGATGCAAGGGTTAAAACGTAATTAAAAAGGATCAAATAATTTAAGAACCTCGACTTAATTATCCGTGCCATCACTATTATAAATTTCAGCAATAATATAAATATTTCTAGGGCTTTTGATAAAATAAATCATATTATTCTGTTAAAAAACTAGAAGCGGCCGGTGTGCATGGCAGTCTCCTGAGATGGATCCAGTCATATATCAAAAACAAAAGTCAGGCAGTGTGCGTCAAAGGGTACACGTCACAATACATTTCCGATACCATCAGGTATTCCTCAAGGATCCCATTAAGGTCCCCTTCTGTTTTCTTTTTACATAAATGACATCGATAATGTACTCAAAAATAGTAATCACTTGCTATATGCAGATGACACCAAATTCTATAAAATTGTAAAATCTTGCAAAGACTGTGCCAAATTGCAGTCTGACCTGAATGATTTACTGAGGAATCAACTGTTCTTAAATATCAATAAATGTCATATTATATCATATTATTATAATCGAAAAAAAAACAAATAAATTTCGAATATCATTTAACACTTTCGCGGACAGTGAACGAGACACAATAGAATTTTTATTGTTATCACTGCTATAGGCGTTGAATGTCCGCGAAAGAGTTAAATAATATTAATCTCAATAGAGTAACTCAAATTAGGGATCTGGGAATTATAATGGATTCAGAACTATCTCTTAACTATCACATAGATCACATAATAAACACCGCGTTTCGTAAGCTAAGATTCGTTCTTCGAATTAGTAAGCCCTTTAAACACACCAAGACCCTGAAATGTCTTGATTTTGCCTCTGTTCGCTCCATCCTTGACTTTGGAAGTACTGTCTGGAACCCCTGTTACAGTGTCCATATCAATAGGATTGAAAGAATCCAAAAGAAGTTCATTAAGTCACTAAATTACCGCAACCATCAAGCCAACTACACATACGACGAGTCACTAAACGAGTATAAATTGCAAATATTAGGTAACCGTCGTAAAATGTTTGATGTAATATTCCTTTATAAGATCCTGAACTCTTTAATTGACTCGACTGATCTTCTTGGCCATATTCAGTTTTCGGGTCGAGCCCGACTACCTATGCGCTCCTCACGTTCAATACCTCTGTTTGTTCTCCCACGTCGACCTAAAAATTATACTCGTAACTCATTCTTTTACCGTTCCACCAACATGTATAATAAATAATTTCTTAAGCTAGATTTATTTAATACCTCATTTAGTACCATTAAAGTAAAACTTAAAGAACATTTCTACCCTAAATAAATTGGTGTAACTGCTATAAGGTATAATATGGTTTATTGCATTGTTGTAGGTTAGTTTATTTTCTTTGTTGTATTTATGTATTCATGTTAGGAAAAAGTAATAGTAACAATTGTTGTCCAAGAACACGTTGTTTAATCATTACATTTGGGCACTTTATGTCTACTTTAAATAACATTTTTGTATGGTTACTTTCAATAATATGACTGGTTGATGGCAAAATAAAAAATAAATAAAAAAATACAATTATTCACGTCACTAAAAAAAATGCAAAACTATAGCTCATTTAATGGCAGCCCCCGACGGATAATTAAATCGGGGATTTTTAAATTATTTGATCCTTTTCAATTACGTTTAAACCGTCGTGGGTTTTTTCAAAATGTTTAATTTTGCTTTTTTATTCTTTACTTTTTACTGTCTGTAGTAGGTTGTTTTATAAGCTACAGTGCGATTTTTCTAGATTAGATCAAGTAGACTATAGTAGGTTTCGTTGTTGTTTATTGTCATATATCGTCCAAGCAAATTAATTTTGGTTTTGCTGAAACAAATGTTTACTGCAGCGCCCACCCTGGTGAATTGTCACCACAACACCTATCTAATAACATGCACCAATCAAACTCGAACAAATCACTGAAAACCGCATCAAATCGGACTAGAAGTTTTCGATATAAATGGTAACATTGGTTTGAACAAACAAACAAACAACCTCTATACGCATATACCGTCTCCGTACCGTCGTTGGTAAAATATTAATGTTAATAATCGTTAATATGGTTAGGGCCACCACTTAAAAATAAAAAAAATAAAACTTTAAGCATGCACATAATTAACACAACACATTGCATGTTAAACAAAAACACGTAATTATTCAACCGATGAAACAGTAGTCGGAAAAAGCAATATAAATCATCAATAAGAAACCTTGTCACAAATTCTAACAATTTTTATAACTTTCTAAAAGGAACAGATATCAGTATAAATCCTTAGAATATATATATATATGTTTGGAAAATGCAAGTTCCGACTAATGTTTTGACTTCGGCAAAGCAAAAAGCATCGATGATAGATCACTCACTTCTATAAATACCGCTCAGTTGAATTGAATAATTTAAACGTTCAAGCAAAGTAACGTCATATCTGACAGTTTACTATTAATTACAATGATGTACTTTCTCTTCTTTTTATGAGATATCTCTATTATATCGAGATATGTCATCAACAGCAGCTGATGATAGAAGCCTCGAGTCTTAGTAATAAAAAGGCTATATATATGAATAGCTAATATAATAACACCTATTAATCGGTGACTGTCAGACATTTACATATAATAATAGGCCTGCAGGCTCTTAACTGCTTTCCTCATACCCGAGAAAACTGAACAACATATTAATCTCCTTCACTTTAAACGCTACTTGACGTTGGACATCTAGCTGAATTAATCCAATATCACCACAAATACAGTCAATACTCAGACACCTATACATACATACACACACAGTAACTTAAGAAGTACTTCTAAAGGACAACCCCTATATTAATAAATCAGGTAGATAAAAGCAAAAGATGTCAATAAAATAGTTGCCACGACTCCACGAGTGTTTAAATTAACACCTCCTTGTCTAAGAAAAAAAGAAAAGAACCAGAACCTAAAAAAATATCAGAAAGAAGTTCTATTGTTCAAGCAGATCGTATCGATCGATCGATCTTAAGTACTAACGATATTTCGTACATGAGTGATCTATCAAAATACACGTTACATCAGAAGCACAATTAAATATTAGCTAATGCAGTATCTTAAATTTGCACGAGATGGTTTATTGCGACAACTGTCCGTTAGTGCGCGCGTCGCGTGCTGTTTCGTGATGGGGTCGCTGTGAGAATGTGCTACTGACAGAGTCCTGTCAGTTTATGAATGGCAGGTATCCTTAGAGCCAAGTTCACTCACACAGTCGATTAGATGATTTTATTTTTCAAGAACAATGGGAAAATACTTATGTTAAGTAATGCTATTGCTGGAGGAAGCGCGCCTCTCCCGGGATTCTCAATCACTGAGAAAGTAATCATGTTTGAAAATATAATATCACCGCCCTCTTTAAAAATCAAACAAACGAGTGAAATGCAATAACATGTATATAGCGTGTAGCGTTAATCTGTCCGTTATTCGGTTGGTGAAGTCGGGCATTAGTAAGTAGTAGATATCATGGTTGCGAGGTGAAATCAAGTTAAGCAGCCTATTTTTTACTAAAAATAGGATATTGAAACTTTTTAAAAAGGAAAATCCATCCATCGTAAAATATTGATGTAATTGTATGCAATTATTTATTTATTTGTCTTGGTCTTGTTGTTAAACAGTCATTGTTATTTTCGACTAATTAATAAAAAAATCTATAAAATTAACCGCTGTACCTAAGACTATATTTTAACTGAGGATATGTTATTGAAATCAACCGTATATACTCGTAAAGTTCATTTTTAATTATCCGTCCGTAAAACTTATAATAACTTGCTAAATAGAACTGAAACGACCTATGAGGAACGCATTCTCTCAGCGACCGCAGTATAGTCTCGTTAGGGTCTGCACAGACAACGGACATAGGAAGACTTTTTGTCCGCCACACGACCTTATTACTAATCGCTTACTTTTTATGGATATACGCGATCTAAGTTCAATCTTATTTGGTTAACAATAAAGACGTGTCGCAGACAAAAAGTCCTCCATTATCCGTCATCTGCGCTAGCTCTTACTGGTTTAGCTAATGTAATGTTAGAAGCAAGCAGCACCTGCGCAATGAGATCGCGCGCCCGCCCAGCGTCGATCTGGTTGACGCGTTTGTTCTTCAAATGGTGCGGCGTGTCGCGGCGGTGGAGCCGGCCGCCGCCGCACGCGGGGCCGCCCCGCTCCTCCACCGTGTTGCGCCACGCCACTCGTCGGGAGCCCCGCTATACCACCACCATATTGCTTTTAGACTAGACTAGCACGATTTGTTGCCGACATTGTTGCTCATTGTCAAAACAACCAAAATCCATTGTATTAGTAAACGTAATATCGTTAGATGTCTATTGTCGTATTGCAAGTTAACGACACTTTTTGACGACAGAGTGAAAAATCAATTGTGATTAAAACTTTTGCATTCACAATACAAAGAACAACTACAACGTCGATGTGGTTGACGCATTTGTTCTTCCGGTGGTGCGGCGTGTCGAGGCGGTGGAGCCGGCCGTCGCCGCCGGTGCCACCCCGCTCCTCCACCGTGTTGCGCCACGCCACTCGCCGGCAGCCCCGCTATACCACCACCATATTGCTTTTACATAGCTAATAGTTCGTACTTGATTTGTTGCTACTATCAAATGTTGTTGTCCACTGTCAAAACTTTCAAAATCCATTGTAAACGTAGTGTAACAACACTACATCTATATCTAATCTAACGAGATTATATGTCTATTGTCGTCTTGCAAGATAACGACGTTTTTGGAAGACAGCGTGAAAAATTTCATGGAGCCATATTAATTATTGTAAAATGTTGTGTTCCAAATGTTATACTAGAAAAAAACAACTAGAATGTCGATGTGGTTGACGGGTTTGTTCTTCAAGAGGTGCGGCGTGTCGCGGCGGTGGCTCCACCGTATTCCGCCACGCCACTGGCCGGGAGCCCCGCTATACCGCCACCATATTGCACCTCCGTCTATCGCCACGAAAGTTCGCCTATGATCGCGAGGTGTAGGAAGTCAATATCCTCATGCGTGACGAATTATAGAAGCAACACGATAGCTGGAATGGCGATTGTTAGCGCCCTTAGTAGCCGAAGCTTCCTCACGCAGGTATAGGAAAAGCTTTAGACTTTGTACGCATTGCGTACAAATGAAATGGATTTAGATTTTTTTGAAAATGTTTATCGTTGTCAAAAAATTCAACATCCGTTTTATCGTAACGTCTATTATCGTATTGCAAGTTAGGGACACTTTTGGTAGACAGTGAAAAAAATCCTTCATAATTGGAATCAACACTACAAAAAAAATATACTATAAAAAACAACAGCTCGTCTCTAGATGCTCAGTTAGAACAAATTTTTGCCAAAATTTGGATTTTCAATTGACATTATACAATATCGTAGTTTATCACAGCATGTTGTAGTCTATTTTTTATTTATTTAAAGTAATAATGTTTTGTCTTCTATTCACGAAGTAACATCAAATAGTAAGAGTAAATCGTACTATATGACAGGCTATTGGAATTCTCAATGAAGAAAGTCAAATTATATCCAACAGATTTGGCCCTACGAGGCAGGATTCACAAAAGATTTGGAAGCTGTTGTTATGACTATACCCAAATAACAAGACAGATCTGCGATTCAATCTCCACATTACTGAGATTATTCATTCCAATTCAGTGATTACAATGGATCTCACGGTAGTATTAACAACTTTTTTTCAATTGCTCGTAATAATTTTAAATACCTACGCGTTATCGAGAAAATCATTAGTTTTCTATAATAGAAAAAGAAACTATGGAATGGATTCTACAAATACAATGGATTTTTAGTTAATTCTGGATTGGCTACGAGATATCACTAACTGTATTTTTTTTTTGCCGATTATAATAATCATCACAAGGATAACATTGTTAGCTGCAAATCGTATTTAAAGGATTGTAGATTTGGACACGTATCTACTCTTTCAACTCTATTCAGGTGTTTAAAATCATTTTAATATTTTATGCTATATCCAACCTTTATTCGATATATATATTTTAAACTACTTTGCAAAGTTAGAAAATATTCCGTATATAATGTATATAACGGAACTACTCGATTCTTATAAAAAGTGAGAAAGATTACAATGTATCTAAAAATTGTTATTGTGACTACTTTTGCGTTTAGAAAGTAACTCGTGTTATCATTGAATACCATTGAATTGAGACATTAAATACCACCGACCTAGTAACTTAACAAACAAAGATTTTTATAGTCTTATCTAGTTCAATGGTATTCAAATTAATAAATTAGTAGAAATCTAAATTGCCAGTTCCATTGATAGATCACTGGTCCATTGGTGCGCAGGGGCAACAATAAGCTAAATTTGATTTTGACATTCATTCGCATGAATACCTACTATTCAGTGTATTAAAGGAATTAATTGAATTAATGCATCTCAATGAACCACTGACCTTATTATTAGTACCAATATGTTTTCATACATTAATGCCCGATCTACCATTAGTACATTTAAGTTGTTATGCATTTTATGGCTTACCTCCAGCTCATCCGAGTCTTCGTTTTCTTCATTTTCTCCTTCTGATGATTCCCTGTCTGCAGCAGTTTGAGTGTCACTCTCATCTTCTTTTACCATTTCGTGTGGCGCTGGCGTAACTTGTATAGGCTTAACGAAAAAAATATTCTTATTAATATTTAATTAAAGAAATATCTGACAAAGTGTTTTAAGCACTGGACTGGACTTTATATCGCGGACTCGAAACAAAATACAAACATGGTAAAAATCCTGTTTCTTCCTAAAAAATATATTTACATTGGGTTTTTAAAAATTAATAGAAACCTGTAAGTTGATCCGCTATTTACTATATTGTAGAAGTCATATTGTGATTTATAATCATTCAATGATACACCAGCAACGTGGTAATAATTTTGTTAACCATGACGTATTATAAATTCTTAAATCAATGAGAGCAAGTAAAAACGACGCATTCCACTTGATCATTGTTATCAAAAGATAAGGTGGTCACAATTTTATCTTATATTTCATCACACTTGGTTTGCTAGCAACATTGTTACTTTATTAGGTTGGGCTAGAAAAAGGATTTAGGATGCAATACAAACAATGTTTGAGGATCTCGGCTATCTGGGGTATAATAATATGACCTCTTATTCATATTCATTAATTTCAGGTTATTTTCAGGTTGTGTGAATGAGGCGGCATCTCTCTCACTCTTACAACATGTTGTTCTTACTTACTATGCTATGCTATGACTGAAGTTTAAAATGATTTATTTTTATTTTTATTTTATTTATTATACTTATTTATTATTGAAGAACTGAAGTGAGTGAGTTAAAATTAGTTATCACTGCGTATTCCAAAATTCATTGCAGTTATAGAAAACATTATTTTACAAAAGGCTTATCAGAAAAAATATTTTTTTCCATCATATGATGAAATATTTATGTGGGTCTTTAAAATTGTATACGGTATATAGAGCTTAATAGAAGCCACACATAAAACATACCCCAATAGTTTCCACCGCGGGTAGTAAAGTTTCAGGCGGCGACAGCGGCAGTCCATTCGTCGTCGGCGGTGGTGGTGGTACGGCTTGCTGTACGGTAGCGACCTCTGGCGAGCGGCCGAGTAACTTGTGTGCTTTCGCCTTTAACTCCTTCGGATGAGGCGTATTCTGACGCACGAACGGTGTCTGAAACATATACTTTCTTAATACATCTATATGTAGATATGTTACGCTCAAAAACCGAAAACACGAAAATACAGCTCGCAACGTGTTGTGTTCACAGTATTTTCGTTCAATGAGCGATTTCGAGCGTAACATGTTTATTGTTGAATTATAGCTACCATTCGAAGTTTCAATTAAAAAAACAAGCTCATGCACTTTCAATTAGAAATCATGGTAAACAATATTGAACAGTTTCGACAAGGAAAATAAAAATAGGTGATACTGATAGGCGGTAAAGTATAGCAGTCAATGGTTAACGAAGAGAAAATGTAGGTACTATTTTTTTCTCAGTATGGAATTGAATTACAATTAGGTATATCTTTAACTTGTAGAGCGATTAATATTTAATAACAAACAGTATCTACAACTAATTAGATATAGGAAGTTTAAAAAGGCAAAGCTTGAAGAATATAAAAGTGCATCAAAATGTGCTGATACGAAAAATTACCAAGTCACATCGTCATTACGACCGCGAGGCCACCAAAAATATCATAATTGCCATTTAACCTACACCTATCATTTAATAACTGAAGCGTTGTATATGAATCACAGGATATGATATCACAAGCAGCCTCTCGCTCGCGACAGAACGACGTCTGCATAACTAACTAATCTGTTAAGTGCAGTTTAAATAGCTGTGTGCCAAGATGTGAGTCGTGTCCTTAAAAATAATGCGGTATTTCATCCGGGTGGCGCGTGTGCGCAGGTCAGATCGGAGAGGTGTTCAACAAGCAATCACAATGTATTGGGTATGTACGGGATCATAATCAATAGTGTTTATTTAAAGTTTGAGGTTACTGGAATGATGTTCTTATGTGTGAAAAATGCTTTAACTTTAAAAGGAAATAACTAATCTAATACTTTAATCTACATTCAGCGAAAAAAATATTATCTAATTAAAATTTTATAATATTTGGAGAGGTTAATTAGCGGACACTCATTCGGAGTGCATTCACAATACATTTGTTTTTCTTTTCAGATTGATGGCAAATTAAGAAATTACAAGAGAACACAGTGCCGAGTAGAAAATGCGACGAAAAATTTACACATTTCGGGACATTCCTGCCGTTATGGTTATAGTTCGTTATGGCTAAACAAGTGTCGTAAGATTTTATCAGCAACTTTACGTCATGTCAGATAAAATGTGCGTGTAATAATTATGAACATAACCAGGCATGAGCTTACATTCCAGATACTTTACGCCGGTCTTAACCTGTCAGTTGGGAAGCATTTAGTTGACTGCAATCATCGGAGGGAAATTTTCTTATTACATCCTGACTCAGCAGGAAATATTGGACACCGAGTTAATAGTGATTAACTTTCTCCAGTGTTACCTGAATTTTCTTTTATTTTCACTTGTAAATAACATTTTTCCAAGTGTTATCAAATAGCTTCAAAACATCTGTATACTTGTAATTGCACTCCGAAATGAGGTTTGCCGCGTACCTCCGCGAGGTTATTAAAAGAAGAGGACATTCTCTGAAGAGAAGTCCTGCGCTGTGTGGTGACCAGCTTGCGAACCACGTTTATAGGCCGCCGGAGCCCTAACATCGACTGTGCGACGATGAAGGGCTCAGTACAGGTCTCGTCCTCATTTTCCTCCTGAATCGATGTCACCTTGAAACCAAACATTCGTTTTCCAGGATCCAACATACTCCTCAACAGCGACTTGTAAGATTTTTATAGAGTAAAATTAACATAAGTATTTAAATAATGTTTATTTATTCATCTTTATGAACTGTTAAGCTAATAAAAACAAATTAAATATAGAAAACGATAAAACGGCTATATCCGTGTCACTTAAGATGCTCTTTACTCTCTTCCTAGGTGGATTCATGGAAAATAAACGCCTTTAAAGGCTATAATTTGTCGTTAGTTTCTACTTAATCCATGTTAATTACATACAACAGTACCTACGTTGGTTTAGAACTGCCTGTGATAATTCCGTCATTGATTTTGAACTCAATATTCAATATAATATAAGATTTAAAATAAGACGGCATAAAGAAACAACACTGAATTTATTATTATTACATGCACAGTCAACAGCAACGTGACCTTATACGATTTGTCATATTTCTTCAATCAAATACGAACTTAACGATTAACCTCTTAAAGTTCAAAGTCGATTGGAATTTGACAGTTTTGTACAGCCTGAACGCTGTTGACAGTACATTTTTTATAATTAATATGTAATTAGGTACTATCTTACGAGTGTAAGCCACACACACGGCTTTGAATATTTGTTTGAAATAGAAACCACAGCTTTATGTCGATACATTTGTATGCCTTATTTTTTTTATTTACATGAAATGGGTTTTTTTAATTTAAAATGTTAAATCTCATGTAAACGTATGCTCCTTGTTCCTAATGAATGCCCCAAGGTGTGCCTGTGTCAAAGTCACGAGCAATGATAAGTACTACTCGGTCAAGTTAACTTGGCAGCTGGCACGAAACTCGCTGCTACCTCTGCTAGCCTAGTTTCAATCTAACCGCTATGAGAAATATTGTCAATAGTTTTCAAACTGTAAAAGAAGGATCTACTCTAAAAACTATATCGGCCCGGCGGCTGCCAAAAATTGACCGAGTAGTATACACTATCTATAGAACAGTGGCGAAGGCTCAAACTATGGCGGAGGTAAGCCGTTCCGAAAAAATCTCTTAACTGTATGATGGATCGGTGAAATAAGATTTTTCAAAGGGAAGCCGATGGGAATCGGTATGTGTGGTGTGGACCCTTCACCACTGCTATACAACCTTATCGCATTGACACACGCAATCAAAAAAAAAAAACAATCTCTGTCCACAAATGTCATTCAATGTTGTAATGTGACAAGGTTGCTAAGTGTTTCTGTTATTGCACGTAACTGTACGTAACAAACATCCCAGTGGATTGTATTGGAATTTAATAAAACCAGATGTGTCCATATCTAGAAAGTGTAAAAGTATAGAAAATATGCTAATTCAATGTATTTTAACTTGTATTTGCTTACACAGGAAACAAAACAAGACACGAGAATGTATAAACTATCACAAACTCATTCTGATCAGATAAGGAAGAAAAAAGTACGTATTTTAAAGGAGGTGCCACTTACGGCTGCAAAACATCCCGATCTATTGTTTATATTGTTTTATTTTGTTACCATTTTCTAAATTGTAAAAAATATTTAGCATGATTTTATATCATGCTTTTAATATAAGCATGACATAAAATGATGAACCTGCCTTTTAAACATGCAGTAAAATAAAACATAAACATAAAAGCAAACATATTTATTAGCAAAAATAAAATAATGATAATACCACCATAAGCAATCTTATCATAAAAAAATAATCTTTTAATACTTAGTTTTTGTACACCATCACAACCTTTCATTTTTACATTTAAATCAACCAGATCATTTTTAAATAGCATAAATAAATAAAAAGCATGCTAAATTACAGAAAACCTGAGTATAAATACAATGTAATTACTCCAACGCTACAAGTATTGTACTCAAAGTTAAATATGTTGAGTGCATCGAGAACCTATAGCGAATATTTCTAAACCAAGCCCCAGTGTTTCTGAAGCTACGCCTTGCAGTGTTGCCAACATTGTGGAAGCATAAAGGAGTTCGTAACTTGAAGAATTTTCGAGCCTTTTTTAAGTTACGGGTGGGAACGCGTGAGTACTGCCCTCTACCGGAGAATATACTACAACACCATATGCTCACCTCTCGCGTTTCCGGGACATCTTCTGTGAACTTGACAGAGTGCGTTCGTGACGCTTCCTTCTCTTCCCAATCCTCATTATCGGATTCACGATCGCGTGATGCGCTTGATTCTGTCAAAATGTACTTTATTAGTAAAGCATCAATACTATTTTATGAAGTTTTTGTTTTCTTTTTCTGTGAGATTAATAAGGGTCAATTAGGATACTTTTGGAAAATTCCGTTGTTTTGCCACCTGAAGAAATTAATGTTTAAATGTTATCTTCGTTTGACCTGAAACTAGGATTATATTTTATGTCAACAACAACAAAGTAAGTATAAGAAAAAACTAAAAAATTTGAATCGGTGTGCAGCGGTGAGTTTACGTCACCCCAACATCATTTACTATAGAGAAAGTGTTTAACATTGCTTGACAATGAGATTTAAAAAAAATGTGTGGACAATCACAACACAAAAGCGGTTTTGACGACACAAGACGATAATGACATAACAGACACAGTACTAAACACAAGCATACAATCACCATACATTTAATGAAGCGGTGATGTGTTTATCGCTACGTGTTCCTATATTTGTACAAAGACGCATAATAATAGAGATATGCAAAAAAAGATTACTGAGTAAAGTATAAGTACCTTAAATATTAAAGTGCGTTTCAAATAAAAACAACTTGTTTTGCAAAACTTTGTAAAGAAAAAATAAGATAATATTTGTTTTTCAAATTCTTTTATGTTATTTATATAGAGTTGACATCACATCGAGGAAATTATTACTAGAAAATCGACCTGTCTCACAAGTTTCGCAGATAGCATCAAAACTTGTGAAATGGGTCGACCTTTCTATAAAACAATTATCTAATACAATGGTATTGTAAATATAAAAATAAAAATCATAAATCACTAAGGCACTTTATTAAGTATTAGTGGAGCAACTCTTAAGCTTGACGAGGTGTCAACTCAATATTTTAATATTTTTCAGTAGAATTGTTTTTATTTCAAGTTATTATGTATGTACATGTGAAAAGCGAAGGTTCATTATCATTTATTATCACGACAAACAGGTAAAATGAGATTTATGACTAATCGTCACGGCACGTCACGATACATGGATCGCGATAGTCATGTTGAAAAAAATATTTAGTCCTAGGGCCCAGGTCCGTTTTGTTCCCGAGATCTTTCTTCAAATTAATATTTAAATAGCGAAAAAATATTTTAAGAATGTATTCTCGTTTAATAAATCTATAAATCTACGAAGGGTAAAAAGGTGTATCCTTATTATATCTAAGATCTTTCGTAACATGTTTGATTTGTGATAACAAAAGAAATATGGAACGTTCACTTTTCCCTCGTCAAATATACATATCCTCGAACCTTACCTCTCACATTATCTAGCTCTTGCGACTGTGAAAGATATCTGTGATCCCTCAACCAGTTGCCACTGCCGACCTCTGACGTGTGTTCCAGCTCTATTTGTGTGTAATAAGTG
The DNA here is from genome assembly GCA_910589605.1 of Chrysoteuchia culmella. Lineage (NCBI taxonomy): Eukaryota > Metazoa > Arthropoda > Insecta > Lepidoptera > Crambidae > Chrysoteuchia > Chrysoteuchia culmella. The sequence goes on from OU342654.1 coordinate 11,462,629, forward strand.
TCAAAAGTGGCATTTAGTATTTACACGGCAAAAACAAAACAAAAGCACAGCGACCATTTACAACATTGGCAAATTTAAAAAACAAACTTATAGCATTATTTCGTTAGTATCCATTCAGTGATAACGAGTGTCCGGATTGGCGGTAGCGTATATTGTTTCACTATTTATGAATGATCAAATAAAATATACCAATCAGATGGTATAATCTAATTCCTTGAAATCAGAACTTTTACTAATCTCGTAATGTCTACTTCAGCCACGGAATGATACTGAATTTCCGTGGTTAGCAATAAAATGCAACTCAAAAGCTTACGTTAACTAATCAACTTTATATTCATTTATTCGTCCTTATCTTGTATTTATTGTTTAAATATATTTTAAAGTCCTGCTAAATTGGTAACCACTCTTTTTAAAGACGCTGGTTTTGAACACTGTGATACCGCAATGGATATTGAAAGTCAATGTCATTATTATGAAACAATGCACATGTAAATGATCACCTCAACAACAGCAGAATTAAATAAAAGCACAAAAAGCATCCAACTCTAATACCGAGATGTCACTAGACAATATTTAAGGAAAAAAATCACGACTTCCAGCAAACAAATACTCTTTTTGTCAATGTAGAGCAAAAATATAATTTGTTTAAAAATATAAGCAAAAAAGAAAAATATTTTTTGCTGTATGTCGTCATTAAAGTCGCTATAGAACTTTATATAAAAAATGCATAGTAAAAAAAACTTTTGTGCACAAAATATTATTAATATTCAAAAAGATGTTGTTATGCTTGGAACAAAACCTATTTACTTAAAAAAATACAAAAGTAATAAACATTTTGATCTACTTGTTTGTTAGATGCATTAGGGCTATGTGTAATTTAAAATCGACAGATTCCTGTAAGTCTCATTTTCAGAAATTAAAATTATTGACACTTCCTTCTCTATATATCTTAGAAGCATCTCTAAATGTAAGAAAAAATATAAAAAACTTCCGAACGTTAAAAAGTAACAGACTAAATAAAAGAATAAGAGCACAACAATGTAGAACAAATTTATTGGGCAAAAGTGTGTTTGTTATGTTATCATTTACAACAATCTTCCGAAAAATGTAAAAGAAGCCGAATCTTTTGTCGTTTAAAAATAGACTAAAAAAATTTTTGATTGAAAAGTCCTATTATACAATCAGTGAATTATTAAATTCACTGATTGTAAACATACTGATTAACAAACATATTGACCGATAGTGACCGCATTTTACTGTGACTTTTTTCCTAATATTTAAATTTTATTATGTAATCAATGTTTAATTATTGTTGTAATTTTCATTATGTTTGGACATTAATTATTATTTTGATAAATTTAACTGATTTGATTTAATGTTTGTCTTCCATTTTACAATACATTTGCATACCGTCAAAGGTTAAATGTGGCGTTCAATACCTTGTCAGACCTAATGATTGTACCCATATTTTTCAAATAAATAATTTTGATTTGATTTGATTGATTTAAATAAGGTCTCATTTTGAACATTGGAAGAATTTTTCATAAATTAATTACAGATAATAATATGTGCACAGAATAAAAAAAATACTGATAAAAGTATTCGCCCATCATTTCTTATGCAGATTAGGAACAATAATTTAGAAAAAAATATTAAACAGTTTCGAGAATGCAAATTACTGGGATTAACAATAACAATGGATAATAATTTGTAGTTATTTTATACAAGCCCTTTTGGTTTAAAATTGAGTACACAATTCAATTGGCTAGTGAATACAGCCGTAAAAAGAGACATGTATGTTATACAACCTTCGTGGTTATTTTGTGAATGTGTAAGTTTACTTTATAAAACTATTTTGTAAATTGGTAATAAATAAAAAAATGTATACAGCTTGCAATTGTTAATCTCAGTAAACGGCTAACAAACCACCACAACAGGAAACAGACTTGGCCAGTTTCTGAAGGCTTTTTGTTCGTAAAAGAACACTAGGAAGCTGCATCAAATCCATGCAAAGTATTTTCATACCTGGCTGCTGCGTGTAGCTCAGTTGTGGGAGGAGGAAGCAGGTAAGAACGTTTTCCCCGGTCGTTTCGTCCCTGTCCGTTTGGAAGGTAAGAAGAGGTTGCGCTTGATTTTCCGATAACCAAACCGCTTTAAGCTCCAAGTTTACTAAAGTATATGGTAAGTACTGTAACCTGAAAGAAACAAAGAAATGTTTTAGTTAATATCAGCGGCATATATCTTATTTCGCGAAATATTGGCTCTATTTGTTGGTGTCTCACTTAGAGAATATCAAGTTGAGAAGGTCTCAAACCTCTTTCATTCGTGATATTGTAGGAACATTTTGCTTTGAGTTGAGTTTTAGGCAATCTTTAACTTTAAATTCTCATTATAACCTTTTAATTTTGCATTTTACAATGCTATTTTTATGTGATAAATATGAAACAAAAAAATACTATGTTTTGTCTAGTATATTTTCTTGTTTAATATTTATTGAAATTCTCAATTCCAAAAACAAACCACAAGTATACTTGGGTTTTGAACCAACTTGTTGACTTGAGCACACTATGACTCTAGGCATAGTTTTGACTTTTTGAGATTGTCGACAAACAGCATAGTTAATCCATGTATCTGTCGCAGCCATATCGTATAACACGTCGTATTACAAAATGGCACGCCGAATTGAAAAACGTCGCCGTTATGTAATGCGGCTACGTTAAGCCGTATTACAATACGGCTGAAACAAAGCACGCCGCATTGAAAGCGCACTTCGCGTTCGTCAATGCGGCGCGTTGTAAAGTGACGCCCTTATTCAAAACGGCGCATTATCGATACGCCGCTTTGTTTGAAAATGTTAGTTTCAAATATAGATCAAGTGCACAGGTTAATAAACGAAATAGACAAGTCTTTTGAATCTAAAAAGTACTGCGCGAGTGCCTTTCTTGATATATCGCAGGCCTTCGACAGAGTATGGCATGAGGGATTATTATTTAAAATAAAATCTTTGTTCCCGAACTACACCTATAACATCCTCAAATCTTTCCTAGAGAATAGATATTTCCTGGTTAATCAAGGAGAGGCTTTCTCAGGTCTTTGCAATATTAATGCCGGAGTCCCTCAGGGGAGCGTCCTGGGACCATTACTCAATCTGATCTACACGTCTGACCTACCAACATCAGACTGTGTAACAACAGGAACCTTTGCCGACGACACAGCCATTTTGTCCCCCCATGAGGATCCAACAGAGGCGTCAACAATCCTACAACATGGAATAAACAATATTTCAATATGGCTTATGAAGTGGCGAATCAAGGCAAATGAAACTAAGTCAATAAATGTTACCTTCACCTTAAAAAGAGGTACATGTCCACCAGTAACGCTTTATAACTTCGAGATTCCACGAGCAGATCATGTTAGATACTTAGGCTTACACCTGGACAAGCGGCTTACATGGCAAAAACACTCTTCACCAAACGCAAACAACTGGGATTGCAAATAAGGAAATACTATTGGTTAATTGGTCGCCGTTCGCAACTATCAATGAACAACAAACTTCTTTTGTACAATGTAATGCTAAAACCAATCTGGACATATGGTATCCAATTGTGGGGGACCGCCTCTCACTCTAACATTGAAATAATGCAGAGATTCCAGAACAAAATGCTACGAATGGTAACCGACGCTCCATGGTACGTGACAAACGAACAGCTGCATCACGACCTTCAAGTACATACTGTCAAACAAGAAATTCTGCGACATACGAAAACCTACAAAGAAAGAATCACAAACCACCCAAATCGCTTAGCGAAAGTCTTGATGGAGGAAACTCGTGCAACTCGTCGACTTAAACGGAAAATGCCCCAAGACATACTTAAATCACAATAAAGTAAAGTAGGATGTGACCCTAGTCGCATTCCGAGCATATCATGACAAATCCCGACCTACCAACTACTTAATGTGCCGAGAATGTGACAGATCGTAGTTATTGAAAAGACAAAAAAAAAATATAACGCAAGTAACGCTGCATGGACATGACATCAAACATGGCGTCTCAGTTGGTAAAGCTATTACAAAGTGAAGTAAATATTAATATTAGAAATGCAAATGGTGATATAATACGTGGAAATAGTCAGTAAAGATATAATTTTAATTGTGAGCTTAATAAATTTTATATTGTAAATTCCGGAAAGAAGCGTTGGACAAGTGAACATATTGTAGAGGATACTTCGCACGTCATTTTTACAAAAAAATGTGTGAGTAAGGTAGCCAAAAATTATAAAATTCGCAGGGCACCCACCCGTACAATATTTTTTATAGTGTAAATTCTGGAAACGTTGAAAAGCGTTAGACAAGTGATCATATTGTAGAGGATACTTCGCACGTCATTTTGACAAAAAAATTGTGAGTAAGGTGGCCAAGAATTCTAAAATTCGCAGGACACCCATCCGTACAATATTTTTGGGGTACAAAATATGATTATAAAGAATATCAGTAACGAGGAGAAGGTATCTCATTCAGGGTTACATGATTAAAATCAAGTTGATTTAAATCACGATTTTTATTGCATGATTTTTTTAATAAAAATAACTGTTTGAAATCAAAATCCGAAAAAGGAATTAATTAATCGCTGAGAGTGAATATTAATCAACTGTAATGTTCGAAATCTATGTTAATACAATGTACGCTAGATGCAAGTTAAGTTATTTATCACAATAAAAATCAACAACCAAATATTAGATATTTTTTTTAAAACTGAAACTCAATTAGTTTTTTCTGGTCGATGTACCAAGTTCCTTTTTGTGGCAGTGTTGCCAGGACTATATATATCAATTCTACCTAAATAAAATTATAGCCCCCAAGAAAATTAGGGTTATTATTAGATTTTGCGAAAATCTAATAATAAAAAAGTCAAATAAAAACACATGGCTTTTTTTAACCTTGCTCTAATTTTAAAGAAAATTCCCCGAGTAATCCTACGGTTCATGTGATCAGAACAAAACAATATTTTGACTTATTATTTGAAATTCATAGATAAATTAATTAGACATGGTGACAAAACGCTTACAAATAGCGAACTTATGTCTACATATGGAAGCTATTCGCTTTGCCACTCGCGCGCTCGCGTTGTCTCGTTGTGTTTAGGTACTTATAAAGAGAAGAAAAAAACCTCTATAAACCGCTTAATTGATTCAAAACCCTTTTAATATTCCTTTTTCATGAGACCGGTAATTTTAAGGTTAAGGTAGGGCCAAACCTTAATAAATCGCTCCCTATTTACTTGCTACTGATTAGGTTTGAAAATTAACCGGATATCAAGCCCCTGATCCTCAGCCTATCCGAAACGAAAAAAAGAAAATATAGACTTGTCATTGTCATGTGGTGGTAAAGTATACGGTAGAGTAGTGGTAGAGTATAGTAGATTGCCCACGTTGCTAGTTACCACAGACCTATATCGAGATAGACGTAAAGAGCTCTTCAAACTGTATGAGAACCTAGCGTATCGAATTTTTCGTACCTACGATGATGTCAAGCGCGAGATTTAGTGATGTGTAAATGTTACTGACGAGCTCTTGCAAGAAAGCACTGCACAATTAACCAATTTCGTTTCTAAGTGACGCGTGTTTTCATGACAATGGTCTCAAGCAGACTGACTTAGGTCGTAAACATTTGACCGTGGATCAAACTTTTGGCACGCAAGGTAGGTACACTTTTATCTTAATATAGGTCTGTGCTAGTTACTCTACTCTACCAAATTTTAGTACTCTACTCGACTCTACTCTACCAATGCTGTATACACGAGTATAGTTAGTAGGATAGTTATTACTCTACCGCGCTACTTTACCGTCTACTCTACCCGTGTACACCAGGCTTTATTAAGGCCACCTAGGTAGGTTTATTTGTATTACAATACCTTATAGCAAGATAAAGACAGTATGCTCACTCGATGTCATTAATTAATATCGGTAGGAATGCATGGAGTCTGATCAGGTGAGCACAAAGCAGTGAACAAGTCTATAACATTTTTGATACAAGTTAGCACAAACAATGCTGATTGGGTAGTTCTTTCAATCTAATCTAAGAAGTCGGAAAAAGGTATTATTTCAATGTTTAAAGAATTTACTTATCAATAAGGGTATATAATCTACTATTTGCATAAACTGAAGAAATGAGTTTTAATAGAAAATCCAACCTACGTTTCGTTTGTTTCGAAGGTTTCTTTATTATAGTATTGACTAACAATTGATTAAACGTCAGAAACAGGCGAGGAGCTCAGGCAAAATTCACCGCGGCCGCCGGAAGGCAAAAATGATAAGTTCATCTATCTAGTTTTATATAGGTATTCAACCTTTACAATAGAAATGTCGGCGGACCATTTACTGTTAATAAATAACATACAACTGAGAAGACGGTTTAAGTTCAATTGAACCAAAACTTACAATAACAGCTGTCTAGATTATTCTTGACAACGAAGATTAAGAGGTTGATAAATGTAGTTTAGTTCTGCAACGGATTCTTAGCCCTGAAGGAGATTATGTCCTATTACTTCCAAGCAGTTCTCTGAATTGCTATAATGCCATTCCCTTTGTAATGTGTCTGGTATCGCAAATTTCCATAAAGAAATAAAATAAAAATAAAAACGCTCACCGGTTTCCACTAACATCCAGTACATGCAGCGATTTACAATTTCCCAGTTCATTAGGCAGTCTTGTTAGTTTGTTGTCCCTTAAACTTAGTACCCCCAGTAACGTCATATTTCCAATATCTAGCGGTATTTCTCCCAAAGAGTTTCTATCTACGTTCAGTACTGTCAACTCATTGAGATTTCCTATAGACTTAGGCAGCTCCATTAAAAAATTCTCCGTTAATATAAGCTCTTGTAGATTTGTACACCTGGAAAAAAACCAGAACGGAATAATTAGTCGTAAATACCGGGAGATAAATTAATTAGCTTAAGGTATACAGTAAACAAAGCTGTACACTAACCTTCCTACATTATCATTTAACGTATGTAATCTATTTTGGTCCAACTTTAATATAGCTAACTTGGATAAATATCCGATACCATCGGGTATCGTTTCCAACATATTTTGTGACAGGTGTAAATCGGTCAGTGAACAGAGTCCTCCGATTTCTTCTGGAAGCTTCTCTAGTTTGTTCTCGCTGACGTCCAGACATGTTAGGGCTTTTAAATTGCCTATTTCTGGGGGAAGGTACTGCAATTTGTTGTGATCCAGCCATAACTCTTCTAACGCAGGCAGCTCACCGATAAATCCTGGCTGTAAAGCAATATCGATTTAATGTAGAGCAAGACAAATTAAAAAAAAACATTGCATTTATAGAATAAATATCTTACCAGTTCCTCAATCTCATTATCGCCCAAGTCCAATCTCTCTAATTTCGTAAGGTTTTTGAGCGACTCGGGCAATGATTTAAGTAGATTTTCTCTCAACTCCAATGACTGCAGCGATATCAAACTTAAAAAAAGAAGAAAATTATAAGTTTAAACACTGACATAATTATTTGATGCGACAGCTTAACGAGGCGGAAACACAATAGAATTACAATGACGAAGATAACAACTTCCCACTACCACCCAATGCATTTTGTGCAAGGTGAATTATTGTCACAAATATCATTACCTCATACAAAAGGCCAAGCGGGACTATCATTTATAATTCCGGTCTATAATTTATTCTGAATGTACATTCATAGAAACAAAACACAATCATACTTGACATGATTTTTTCGCAAAAACATTATGTAAGATCGGTAATCTCCGTTAATAAATGCCAGCAATTCAATTCCAGCAGACTAGACAGTTACATTGAGGACGTTCACTCTGAGCTTGCTTAATGCAAATTGTAACAAATAGACCATAAAATCGGGCGATCGTTATCGTATCAAATTACGATTGTTAGTGCCAACTCACTATCCTTGTTTGACTGATCAAAATAAGAGAACTTGATTCTAATGGTAAAAGTAAAAACATTATATTACTATGCGTTAATTCGCGATTGTTTAAGAAGATTTTTATAGGGTAACTTGAAACAACAAAGTTATTTTAGTGCATCGGGGACGGGTTTAGATGCTACCGAAATACCTTTTTATAATAATTTAAAAACAAGTTACGCGTCATCAGCGGACAGGCGACATAAAATTATCCTGTTAGGAATGCGCCATCGAAACTGCATGTAGAAAATCTGGTTTTATAGTACTAGTACTAGCAGAGTAGGGTATGCGTTAGTTACTTGTTCCTATTTAGATATACGAACACATACTATAAGTAAGTTATATCATTTTCATATTTGCAACCTACAATATTCTTGAAGGACATCTATGTATGTCCTTCAAGAACACACGGAACCTTAAATACACGGAATTATTATGATCATGGCGTTTCCATACAGTAGACACAGATGCCAGAAGGGATCTTTCCACATTCTTTCCACTTTTTTAAAGTAAAATATTATTGAAAATATTTGGTTTTACAATATAGCATGTATAGTAAATGAATATTAAAGTTAACGTTAACTCAATCATTATAATTTTCCGGGCAGGCCGCCAGGTATTGGGATGAATACCGCAAGGGTCCCCCACTCTTGACATTTGGCGGCGAGAGGGCAAGTAGTGAGGGCTGGTAGTTCCCCCCCCCCTCTCGGCCCCCCATTGAGCCTTTCGAGGCTGAATGGCCGGGAAGCGGCGGTCCCTCCCTTCTCCCGTCCTGCCGTCTAGCTTTCGGGCTCAATGGGGGGATGGGAGCTGGTTCGATCCTACCCCGAACCCCCGCCCAGCTTCTAAGCTGGACAGGGTGTCGGGGGGAGCTCAGATAGATCTTACGCGAGTTAATTAATGAGCAAGCATGATTCAATATGTGCTAAGTGTGTTGTTAAGCCACAGGTTAGTCTATAGTTTATAGAACGTACTACTACACCGCCTCCTAATTAAAGGTCCGCTTAAACCTTGAGTTTAACTTTGCTTGCTTCATTTGTCATGGACATATATTTGGTTTCACTGCAAAGTAAATAACAATCTGTACAAACTTCAGCTATGCACTGCAATAGGCAATCCTATGCCGTTTTATTATATCCGATGAACCGATTGTTGTTGAATTTTAATTTCCTAGTTATACTCAGAGAGGATGTAATACGTGGGTGCTGTGTTGACATCCTTGTTATTGCAACTTCAAAAACAAGCAAAGCTTCGTGCTAAATAGACACCACATGCGACATGTGTATGTTGCCCAAGACAAACAACATGTAAAGTATTACGCTTAAAACTATTCGATGTAAATATTGTTCACTATAATAGGTACCTGCTTGCGTAAGAGAAAAATATTGTTTACTGATAACTCGCGTAGAACGTGCCTCACGTTTAGAACCTTGAGGCCGCATTCCTAAGCAGATGTCAAAGTACTTAACGCGGGTTCTGTCAACTGATGAATCACCCCATTCGGCTACTTAAGACCGTAGTAACGACGTCATAATTCTATATAGGTGGGTTATTAGATGGGTCGATTCCTAAAATAGTAGATACAGAAATATTGGAAACTCACGCTAGCAATAAACCACACCACCAATGAGTTGCTCTGGTCCAACGAAAATAGGTTTTTATCAGAAAATGTAAATAAAACATCAATAGAACTAAACAAAACTTTATTTGGTTTTGCTAGCACTTTAAAAGAATAGAAAAGGTACGACAGTTTAAACTAAATCGCACTGCTGAGACTAATGTGCTGTGCGTGACTAGTCTAATTCAATTCAAACTAGAAAATTGCCGTCTCTTATCCAAACGATCGATCCTAATAAATAATTATAGTATTTCGAAATATGAATGCGCATCGAAAGACAGTCTAAGTATAATTCATGAGAATCATGAGTCGATATTTTTGGAAAAATGGACACCTTAATATTTATTAAGCACCCCCAAATAATGGTCTCGTTCATCGTAGGCGTAGCCTATTTATTAGGATTACTCGGTTATAATTACCCAATTAACTATCTCCAGTTTCACATTAATATAATCTCTATCTTACATATTTTATTTATTTATTTATTTATTTATCAAGTAATTTTTTTTGTTTTGTAAGTATCACTCAAGGCAATAAATTAAATACTTAATTTTATTACACTCTTATTGAACACATTTAAAACTACACATCATTTTGATATAAAAGCTGTATTTACCATGTTTCAATATGAACAACACCCAGGTTCACAAACTGTCGATTAGTTAGATAATCGAGGGTTTTAAAACATCGTTCTATCCCTTAAATGATCAAACTAATGACTAAAATGCAATGACATTTAAATGACGGTTACCGTTAGTCGGTCGATTATCAAATGGGACTTCAAGATTTATGAAAAAATAAGGTTATTGGCAAACTTCTAGGAATGTGCAGCTTCTTTTCCTTTTAATGCGAAGTTAGTATAATGCTAATCTTTTAGAATTGTTAATACCTAATAAAATCTTTCTAAATGTAAGTTCAATTTTAGTTACTGGTATCTGATTTCTGGTAAATACCACATGGTATTTCATATAAGTACTCGTATTTTCCAGGTACTACGTGTCTTGCCTCAGATTGTATGTCAGTCTGGCTAGAACATAAAACAAAGTCAAGGAAAACCAATGGACCTATTAGTCATATCATACGACATACAAAGGACAGTGACGACGTATTAAAATGATAATAGGTCAAAATACGTGTAGAAGTGGCTTCAAATAGTACCAAATCGTACCAATGACTGCGTTCATATTGTATACTTAGTAAAGTGTAGATAGTAATCTATAAAACGAATTTTATTTGAAGGACTACTTACTAAAGTCTTATTTTTATTTCTGGTCTGTAGAAGTACGTATCAACGCAAAAAAGCAAGTAAGTACCTAAACTTTTTATAACCAGACCTATACTCTAGTCATCTTACGGAAAGAATGTTTGTAAACAAACATTTTAACACTTTTTGTAATTATTCTACAAATATGTTATTTCAGACCTAATTCCATATATCAAACTTGAACAATATGTAAGCTATTATTAAAGTGCCCATATTTAAAAAACATGAAATAAATAAGTACTTTTGAGGTTAAGTATGAGCGGTTTGTTTACAAACATTCTTTCCCTAATAGACCGATCGCGCTGAGTTATTTTGTAGGCAAAACCTTCAAAAATTCTAAAGTTTATAAAAACTTGCCTGTGGATGAATTTGCATATAAAAAGCTTATTTTTGCGTTTTGTGTCATTTCTTGCCTATGCATCTATAGAAATTCGAATATTTGTGGTGGATATAAATAATTCAAAATAAAACTTACAAAATTGATTTCAAGTTAAAAAACACAATGGTATTGAATTTAAGATAGCCTGCGTAGTGTACAAACCTAGTTTGTGTCACATTCGTCCAGGGGAAAGTGACTTAAAGTCAGTACATTAATAACTAAGGCAAAAAAAAATTAGAGTTTAAATAACTAGTACCATAATCTGCAGATTACTTAAATAAACCCATGGAATAAATTTGTGCCAGATTCATGCATGGGATTTTAGTATTTTAAATTTTTTTGTTTGTCCGAGCTATAAGTGCTTTAAAAAAAATATTACAATTATTAGAATTTACTTATTTGATATTAAAAATGCATGATTGATGGACAGTGTGAATTTGTGTCATATTAATGCACGGCATTATTAATTAAGAAAAAAATACAAAAAAGCGCACGAAGTTAGTAGGTACATAGCGCGCGATGCGAACGAAGCGCAGCGGCGGCAAGCCCGGCGCGGTCGACCTACCTATACGCGTGGACCGTGTGACATCGCGGCGTCCGTCTCCGTCGGGTTACGGGTATATTCGGTACCTACTATAATAGGTAATTAGATTATCCCGTGATTAGCTAAGGATTGAATTGATGAACGAAAGAACACACGCCGTCGTTCTACATAATAGAGATTATCATCACAGTCTATATTAAGCGTTAATCTACTATGCAGACGCAGGTCACATCTAATTTTCAATACTGTTACTTTTATGCAAGTGAAAGAATGACAGGGTGTCCCTGTCCGGGTCGTCGGTCGCATAGCAGATATTATACCTATATGAGTTATTTAGTAAATTTCACTTTTACTTACAGGTACCTATCGCTTTTCAGTAGTTTTTATTTTTTTATTTATCATATAAAAAAAAGTATTCTGCTTTAAGTAGAGTCAGCAAAACAAAATTTATAGCTTATACTTACTAAATACGGCATAGTCGTAGATTTACAGGAACCGGGTCCGATACTCCGTTAAGAGAACCGGGAATATCGCTACTCCCGGTACTGAGAAACCCCTAAATCTTTTTTGTATTATTGAGCTGTTTTAAATGAAAATGTTAGACGCAAGATGAAAGAACCATAGAAAGTGCTGCTGCTGTGAAACTTTTTTTTGGTTGTTCCCCGCGTAACACACACAAAATTCAGCTTTTATACTATAACGTACTATTGAAATACGCTCATATTACCGGTCATATTACTGTCTGGCTATTGCTGTCTCACTCTGATAAATAGGTCACTGCCCTGTTATACCGCCTAATGATAAGCTAGGAGTATCATACAATCAACGATGAGTCTAGAAGGTATTCATTAGGGATTTAGAATCCCCGGGTTTGTAAGTATTCGGAAACACAAGAACAGGTAAGAAGTTACACTCTAGCGCGGTACAGAAGATAAAAGAATCAAAACGCTTAGCCGATTTCGACTCATTGAACGCCAGTCTTTGGAATATATTGTGAAGTACATATTCGTATTTATGCTTGTCTAATGGCAGGGGAAGAGTATAGCTGTCCATTTCAGACCGAAATATATCAGATAATAAGGCGTTAAGCTCGCAACAACGCTACTTTCTGTCTCTGCTCAAGGGTTTCTGTTTGCGTTCAAGCTTATAACAAAAATATCTTTTGTGCGGCGTCGGTACCGCCACATAAATAGATAGATACCGACGCCGCACTGTAACCGCACCGCGCGCTTTGTATGGAACCAACGACCGTCCGTGCGCAAAACGACAAATGCACCGCTTCGGCACCGCAGCGATCCGACAAGAAACGTCTAAACTAAAAGCGTCCTTAAAGATGTTTGGATCTAAACTTCGATCATCAAGTCGTAGTCATCGTTTAAGCCACATGACACCCACTGCTAGGTATAAGACTCCCCCAAGGATCTCCACAACGATCGGTCCTGCGCTGCCCGCATCCAGCGGCTTCCCTTGACCTTCACCAGACCGTCGGTCCACCTTGTCGGAGGCCTACCCACGTAGCGTCGTCCCGTGCGCGGTCGCCATTCCAGAACCTTTCCGCCCCAGCGGCCATCGGTTCTTCTCTATGTGCCCCGCCCACAGCCATATCAGCCGAGTAATCCTTCGAGCGATGTCAGTTGCTTTGATCAGTTTAGTTCTCATACGGATCTCCTCATATCAGATTCGATCACGTAGGAAAACGCCAAGCATACTCATAGTTAGCGACCACGATTCACTACCGTAAGTCATCACTGACAACACACACTGGTCATAGACTTTCGTCTTCGATTTTACGAAGCTTCCTAAATGATGCCCATCCGATTTGGATTCGACGGGAGATCTCTTTCTCGAAGTTGGACTTATTTAACTGGATTGTCTGTCCAAGGTAAACGTAGTGGTCAACATTTCGAGTGTAGGGTTCCCAACGTGAACTGAAGTGGGTATAATAACATGGGAATTTGACATGATTTTCGCCTTTTCCATGTTCATTTTAAGACCCAATGTTTGGGAAGCACTACGGAGATCTTCGAGCATTGTGTTCAGATCTTCCAAGGTCTCAGCCGCAAGGACTATATCATTGGCTAAACGAAGATGTGTCAGATACTGGCCATTAATGTTGATGCCGAGTCCTTTCGAGTCCAAGAGCTTAAAGATATCCTTCGACGCAGCTGTGAACAGTTTCCGAGAAATGACGTCTCCCTGTCTCACACCTCGCTGAAGTTGGATGGGATTTGTGTTCTGGTTCTGTAATCGGTCCGTCATGGTGGCATGTTCGTATAAGTACCTCAACACTTTGAAATACCTATAGTCCACTTGGCACCTCTGGAGAGAATGCAGCACCGCCCAGGTCTCTATCGTATCGAAGGCTTTCTTATAGTTCGCAAACGCCAAGCAAAGTAGCAAATTATACTCCTCGGTCTTCTGTATAACCTGCCGAAGCGTATGGATGTGGTCTTTGGTGCTAAAGCCTTTTCAGAACCCGGCTTGTTCGTGAGGAAGTCGGCGAACCTGCGAGCTAGACGACTCGTTATGACTCTCGAAAACAACTGAGTTTGCGTTTGGTATAGTTGGAGGAACCATTTCAGCGTAAAAAGCCTTTGCCAGTAAAGCAGAGCTTTTTTCATGCTAATTAAAATTTTAATGAAATATTAAAAGTTGAAACTTAATGAAAATGACACGCATGATCAGCAAGCATATCCCTCAAAGTAGGATTCAGGTTAAAACGACTGACCTGTTTCTTATCCTGTTAATCTTACAGCCTCAGTGGACAACCGAATTAGGGAATTAGGGACAAGATGTAAGTTAGCATTGGCTTGGCTATTTCACTAAAGGCCAGGGCAAAATCTATATCATTAAAAGCTATAGACTTGCTCGGTCGTCAACTGAAGCTTTTTGGGTTACATGACAAGGGGGCAGAGTTGTATTGCGCTATTAAGAGTCTGCCTGCGGAGACAGGTTCATGAACCAGTTCAGTAGGGGCTCGTGCATCAAATTTAAATTCAAGTTCAATATCATTTATTCAGTCTATGCTGTTACAAGCACTTATGAACGTCAAAGCAGCTACGCCATCGGCTCACAAACCCTACGGCTGGATACTGGATTTTCTTTGCTAGGAAGGCATTGAATGATGACCCGATATTCAACTTTCTCCATACTTGTGAACAACGATAAGATGCTTAATTAGTAGCTACCTGGGCAAATGAACCTGTCACCACAATCCCCCCAAAACCGGAAAGTTTCCGATCTCAGGAGATTGCAATGCAAATATGGCTAGCCAAAAGAAAGGTCAGAAGTCAGATAATGTTTATATAGCACGATAAATAATGCTAGGGCATAGTCCCAGGAACTCCTGGTTACGTATTTTCCCGAGATTCCCGATACGGTACTTACTGGGGCACATTAACTGGCTTCGGTTTTAACATGGTATCGCAGAACCGGTTCTCATTAATAGTAAACTTCAATATAAATATATTCAAATGAATGAGTTCGAGATAGGGAAAAGTACCGGGAATTCAAAGTTCAATTTTTTTCCCGGGACTCCCAGTACTGACGCAAATTAACTGACACCGGTACCATCCTATAGAAGAACCAGTATTCTTGGTTCTCATTAATAATAATGAATGGGTTAGAAATGCAAAACTATAAAACAAAATGTATTAAACGAGTGATTGACAGTGGGTGCATGATTTCTAATTTCAATTTTAACAATCAGAAGGGCTGTCATTTAGAATAGTGGCACTTGAGGTGGTATAAAGTAAAAACAATTTATACTAACTTACTTGCCTAGATCAGATATATATCCTGTTTTCTTTTTTTGCTTTTTATTAAATGTTTACCTACTTCTAAAAAACATCTTAGTCTGGTCATCAACTTACTTTAAAATAATTAAGTAGGTACCTTCTTGACTAGCAATGTAGGTACCGTCAACAGCACGTACGGCTTTACATTTGCACTACGAAAACCAACGACGAGCGACGTAAGGGCGCTCTCAAGGTCACACACACCGCTCGCGTGTCGCGTCGCGTCCCATGCGCTTGCTCTTAGCAGCAAATTTCAAAATGTTCCGGATTTAAACTGAATCTAATAATATAAGATTCCATGGATAAAAACGACACAAATTTTGAATAGTGTTTCGTTATATCATAAAGATAATAAAAACATAAACTCTAATAACTTGAATTTTCTTTTGTGACTTTTACAGCGTTTTGAACAAAAAAAGGAAAGTTTCTGAAAATGCCATGGAGGAATCTGACACAAAACATTATAAACAAAAGATACCATTGATCTAAAACTTATAACACTTATTTCACCAACTCTAATATTCTTTTGAGCTACTGAGGCGACATCTTAGGTAATGGTTAAATAACAGTGTTCCCGTGGAGAGAGATGACACAAAAACCTCGTGTACATCGTTTACGACTTTCTAAT
Source organism: Chrysoteuchia culmella (assembly GCA_910589605.1). Lineage (NCBI taxonomy): Eukaryota > Metazoa > Arthropoda > Insecta > Lepidoptera > Crambidae > Chrysoteuchia > Chrysoteuchia culmella. The sequence goes on from OU342654.1 coordinate 11,478,809, forward strand.
CCCCATGAAAGTAAAATTATCGTCTCTAATTTTCTTTCCGGCCGATAATGTCAGAAAAGACAAAAACGTCAATACATACTTATCCCTGCACTTGCCCTGCACCTAAGATGACACAAAATCATATATAAGGTTAAGTAAATGGTCCTGGAACTGTATACCAAAAATCAAGAACTTTAATATTTTTGAAACCTCAAAACTTATCCCTATCGGTCTATAAGATGGCTGAAGTATAGGTACCAACCTGATGAGAACTTAAGCATTGAAGATAGACATTAATTTTACTTCTTTCGATTCCCTTACATTATTCAGCATTCTTAACTCACCTCATCTCTCTAAGTAATTGAAAGAACAAAGGTAAGAAAATTCCTGTGAGACAACTAAATCTCATCACCCCGTCATAGATTATTCTCTTTGTGAAACAATAAGCACACACGCGATGGTTCGACGGAGCTAATGTTTGTGGAGTGGTCTATAAAAGGCACGCCCTGAACACTGTAACTTTCCAGTGAAACTTTCACTTTCGTGCACTGCATTGAATAGAGCTTTGGTCAATGAGTAAATCCTCTCTCGTGTACACGAACAATATATAACTATACATTATACAACCTTATCACATTGGAACACACGGAATCAATGCTCTCCTGTGTCCACAAAAGACATCAAATATTATAATGGAAAGGTTGTATTACATATTATTGCTCGTGACTGTACGTTGTAAAAGGTGCATATGTCGCAGTCAACTGGTTAAATCAGCCGTTCAATTGGACGGCTAGCCCGTTAATTAAACGCTGGCATTCAATTTTAATGCCTAGGCCGATCGTTGATTGACCCAGCATCACTTGTTTAACGTTCAACTAGTTGGCTTATTATTATAAGTTAGCCCTTTAAAGATGGCTGACGTAAACTCAGCGAGATGATATAAAATTAGTTTAATTTATTGCCACTGCACTGCATCGATGGTGTAACTAAAACAAATATGGCGGCAGATAGCTCGCATCAGCTGGCATTTTTTTGTGCTTCTTTCGTTTTAACTTACCATAAAGTGATATATTAATATCAATAATAAAAATGTGTGATAAAAATGTGCATGCGACTTGGCTAATTGTAACTTATAGCCATTTCATTGAATGCCGGTGTTTAATTAACGGGCTAGCCGTCAAATTGAACGGCTGATTTAACCAGTTGGCTGCGACACATACATGATATGCGCTTATTTAACTCTCACCATAGTAATTGTGAAATGAATGACCCACCTACAAAATGTTGAACAAAAGCAGCCCATTGCGTAATCATCGCCAAACGAGTCGAGTTATGAGAGCAAATTGATCAACAGATTGTCAATTGAATTTAATATCACAAACACTCCACTTGTTTTCCTTTCGTTCTCGAGCGTTTCGTAAGGATGAGATTTATTTTTTGGGAGAAAGCAATGATGTGTATGAAATAGTCTTATGATAAGTAAATCTCCAAGTACTAAGTACACTCAGCAATGAATGAGAAAGATATACTTCCTACCGACCGGTAACTCTTGTGAAGCCTTCATTTCATTATACTATTACAAGGAAACTCAAAATAGTAGTCTATAATTGAAGATAATTACCAAATTCAGACTTACACTTCTGAAATCTTCTCACAAGATAAGCATTACACTGAAACGATGAATATTTAAAGCCTTAACAAGGTACAACAGCAATATTCAAACCTTATGAATTTATAATATGGAATGAGATTTCATAATGAAAATTTAAGAGGAGGATTACGTACAATAAATCACATTTTATTTCACAAAATGAGAGGAAGGAAATATTTTATTTTCGCATTAAAAGAGCCTGCTTGTTGCTAGATAAATCCAAGAATTTTATTGTACTGGAATATAAACAGGGGCATAACAGCTAGCTGGAGATTATTGTTTATTATAATAAAAGCTATGATTAACCAGTTATTGACTTGCTGGACGGTCGACTGATTAATAATAATTACACAAACACGCACCTTGGCGCTAAGAATGGATGCTTATGAATAAAGTCTAGTCATTGTTTTATTTTAATAGGTATAATTTACTTTAAAAAAGTAAGAAAGTTAGCTTCACAAAGCACTGAATATGAGTAAATATGCTTTCTTGGAAAAATGGATTGCACATACAAACATTCCTCGTTGCTAATTCGACTGACTGCGACCCTTACTTTTTGCTTCATCTACATTCATCACATTTCTCATACATGAATTCTATATAATCATCAGACATTTCTATTTTACTTACATTTCTCTACTTAGGCAAAACGTCCACAATGATGAACCACGGGAAGTCCCAATTCCTTATTGTCAAATAAAATCTTCGTCTCACCTGCTAAAATCGCTGGGAAGAGTGGTGAGAGGCAAATCATTGAGGTTGCGGCCGATGACTGTGAAAGCGCTCTGAGCTGGCTGCACCCTGCCGACAGCTGGCGGATGGGGTTGCTACTGAAGTCTGCGATCTGGAGAGAGCGCAGCTTCTTGCATGGCTAGTCCTAGTTCCTTATCTATCATCAATCAAAATCTTTGTCTCACCTGCCAAAATCGCTGGGAAGACTGGTAAGAGACATATCATTGAGACCGAGGACCGTGAGCGCTCTGAGCTGGCTGAACCCTGCCGGCAGCCGGGGGATGGGGTTGCTGCTGAAGTCTGCGATCTGGAGAGCGCGTAGCTTCTTGATGTCCTCGGGAATGTCCGGAATATCTGTGGAAGAATAGTGATTTATGAGCGCAAGCAGAATTCTTTTCCACAAAATGTTTTCAAAGAGTATTTGGTTAATGTTCAGTGAAAGCGAAGTCCTAATGAAGAAGGACTGTACAAAGGCTGCTAATGAAGGACTGTACCTGTACATATTCTTGCGACAGGTATTCAATCAAATTATTTATTGATATCGAAGATAACAGGGATTTATCAAGAGTTGCATCTTACACAACAGCTTTAGAATAGGATGGATTATCGTATTTCTTTCGGCAGCTTTACTTATGACGTTAAATTACCTACTACCTACAATTTCATATCAACCCACGTTTCGACATTGCAGATTGCATTTCACGACATTTCGATATGAAACGACATCGACATTGCATAGCTGAATAAGGAGCTAGACAGGTCGTGATTCAGGCAACACAATAACCCCGACGAGGACCAATTACAGTTACGTATTACATGCTGAGTAAGGACCGGCGAAGGCCGATTGCAAATAATTGGCACATGGACGCATAAACATCGCTGTCCTCTGAAAATAATTTGCAATTGTTCCATGTTTCATGACGTTAACCAAAACATTGTAGACGATGTTCTAGAACAAGGCCAACATAACTAGGTAACCACATACAAAAATAACTTAAATTAAAACAATGCACGCGTCAGAGCTGATTTGTTTACAGTTCCATGGTTTTTCAACAAACGTATTTTATCAAAGCCATGATACAATTCCTAAAAACTATACTGAACATCTGTGATTTGTATAATTGAGACTATTGATAAAAAAAGAGGCGTACAGATTACGTATATTGACTTCAATTGAAACCACTATGTAAAAGATAAAAATAAATCTATTAAACGCGCCATGCGTCATTACTATTTATTAATATGGTCTTTTTATTGGGCTTAGTTTTAATCAGTTTCTAAATCTTCCAAGGTGATAATAAATTATGAAACACTGAACAATTTGGAAAGTTACAATCAGATAAACAAGCAAGATAAAACATTGTGAATGATTAAATTTCAAAAGCGAATGTATTTGGCGAATGTTTAACGCGATAAGTAAATAAATAAGATAAGCTGCCGTTCCCGTCTTGTTGTGACAAACTATTCGTGCCCGTAACTGTTTAATAATTTAACTGTGCGTCAATTAAGACTAAAACCACTACAAAGACAGTGGTGGTGACTAAACTAGTTTTCTAATTTCATGGCGATAACGGTATAGCGGCCCCGTTTCCGGTTTGCGGACGGACAATCCAAATTGCGCGGCGATGCCATATCGTCATCACATTTATTTGTCAACTTCCAGAAGCTGATTGCTTAGTTAAAACTTGGAATAACAATGGTTTAATTAAAATATTGATCGGTTATAGCCGAGAAACTAGGTCAACCGAATCGAGTGACTATTATTTTGTTCGGTTTAGCGAACGATAAGATAAGAGGCAAGGGAATTGCGAACTTTCTTCAATATTTTATATTGCGCCTCATCATTTGTTCCTATTACAAATGGTATTAACCACGTATTGGAATGTAAATAAGATGGGAAAGATCTTTCTTCGAACGCTGTTTGTATAAAAGAAAGAGATGAGAGGCATTCATGGTTTATGTCAATGATTTATCCAAAGGGAAGGTAGAATTTAAGTGGTATGCGGTGAGAGCATCTATTTTAGGAATGGTACGTGGAATATGTGTCTAAGTGCGCCGCTTTGTTTATGAGGGGTGCATGGTCGACCATTCAGAGTAAGCAATAGGATTTCCGCCAAGCTTTTGAAGTCGTACTTAAATGTCTATTTGGAGCTCTAACAACGTACACTTCAATCACTTTTTGTTTGGGATAGCTACGCGACAAGTTAAGTAAAGTTGCTTTAAGGTAAATCGAGACCATAAAAGTTACTTATAATTGAGGAAAAGAAAGGAGTTAGATAAATGAATTGAATAAGACTGGCAAGCAGATGAGGCGGCAGGTGTACCTATTGTAGATATACAATGTAAATATTGTTGATACTACAAAACTCTAAAGTGATGTTATAAAAAAACACATTTTGTACCACTTTCGCTGCTCTCCATTTCCATAAAGGCTGACTGGTAGAGAATACTTTTAGTATTAAGTCCGCCTTTTGTACCTAACCTTGTGTATATTGTACAATAAAGATTTAAACAAATAAATAAATTCAAAACTCTGGTATTATGATTATTATGATCATCAGAGGAATTAACCAGGAATAAGTTGTAATATAAAAACACAGTATTTTTAAGCTGTCAGAATTTCTTCTCATCATGTCTACTCAAGAGATTTCATTACAAGCGTACCCCGCATAAAAAGCGAATGACGTACCAAGTAAGTGATTCAACCTCATTTGAATTCCATGTACGTGCCATTTTCTAGTCAACACGTAATTTTCTGCGTACGGACAAAAAACAAGACTTGATCAAAATTAAGACACATTAAATTCACTTCTCGTAAACACAGCCAGACTGGTAATGAAACTTTAGTAAAAGTTTACCTGGAAATAGAGATGTAGCTCCCAAAACTTTGTTTTGATTCAATCATAAAGTATGTTAAGTTAAAGGATACCTACTAACTAACCACTGGTTGATGATAAGAAGGGAACGAAATAGCTAAAGGTGTTGCATCGAGTGTTCGTCCGTAAAAGCTCTAACTGTACATACCAGGCTTAGTAGGTCGTACACTTTTCGAACAATGGATGGACGATAAGGGCTATTAATGCGAGGCGCAGTAAAAGTTATAGACGCCGGCTAGGCTGACTGGTCTCGCGTGGCTTGCCACCGAGTGGAATCCCATTATGGCGTTATTGAGTTGTACGAAGCACAAAGCGAACGGACGACAGACGTATTTTGCACTCAACCAATATTCGTTTTTTTTTACACTCAAATTGAACTTTGTTGGTTATGTAAAAGAGTGCCATATTCAAACAAAGTCAGGTAACAAAACTGAAAATACATACAAAAGTATTTGAGAACTTGGATCAACAACAACTATAGATAATCAATTGGCCTATTTAATTAATCAATTACAAAATCATAATTTAAGACCATGACAGAGCGTTTAAATTTTTTACCTAGTTCTTATATTAAATTATGACCACCATTTTATAGGCAAGGATCATTGTTTAAAGGGAAGGAGGAGCCAGGTATTAATGGAATGCAGTCAATCGTGATACAGATAGACACAATGGACACCCTCTGGCGAAAATCCTATTTGAAATAAACGCTTCATTGCCATTTGTAGCGCCAACGGGCATTTTGATTTTAATATAAGTTTAAAATATACATTCGATATACATAAATATTGTTGCAATTTGAATTACTCGATTTGAGCAGACTCATTCTGATTGGATTTAATGAAGAATATTTGACCGTACCAACTTTCCAACAACCAAATTTACATAAAAGCTTAGCACAGCTCTTTTCCGCTAAAGTATCTCATAGTGTTTGTTCATTCGATTTATAAAACAAAAATATGACGAGCCAAAAAAGAATTTTGTATTAGTATGTAAACAAATTAAATCTCAGCAGAACAGTAGCTAACATAATTCAGTGGAGTGTGAAATGAGATCAGTGACGGAGTTTGTGCAACAGATGGTGTATTGTTCGGTTGCCTAATTTGATGCGATCTCTTGCTTCTTTTGTAACAGACCATAATTTAAATACCATCTTTAAAAACAAAGGTCGTCGTAGTTTTACTTAAAGAATAACTCTGTTGTTTTAAAGTTATAGGTCAACACGCGTGCTCCCTCATTGTTATGTCAGAATCTGAATTGTAATTATTGTGATCAAGAATTGATACAAAAATGTCTTAGTCAATGATTTTATATGGATATAAAAAATCATTCGTCTTAGTTAATAACGTTCATCTGTTTGTCTATTGAAAGGTGTAAGCAAATTGCCAAATCCCACGATTTATTATTCACAACGGCCAACGCTAACGGGAATGAATTCCAGGGTTCTTAGCACTTTAGATTCAGTTTTCTTGCGGAAGTTTTAAATTGACTGTGTAATTAATATAATTTCAAATGAAATTTTTAGAATTATTTTTAATGCAATAATTTTTCTTCTCATTTATGCCGAAACTATGGAATCTACGCACAACCTGTGAGTTTTCCTGAGTCTGCATTTTTTGTCTACAAACCAGTAGATGATGCAGATGTAGGTAGAGTCCCCAGCAATAGCACTGAATAAAAGGCAATATGTAATATTGTGTAGATACGAACAATCGGGGAAATTCCCGGTTGACCAGGAGAGTTTTTTTTGGGAAACGTTTCCTCGGAAAGTACTGAGGTTAAAGATATAATTTATTAATCAAATGAAATACCTGTTTATGTTCTATTATTTGTGATATAAATGTTTTCTATTGGTATATCTATAACTTTTATAAATAAAACTCCCTAAAAAAACTCTACTGATCAACCGGGAAGTTACAGTAATGTTACCGGGGTAGTTACCGGGGTATTACAATAATGAATGACATCTGTGTGCCCTGAAAGTTTTATTTCTCACATTGAACTTTATTTATAGGTAGGTATTTCAATGGTTTTACGATTAATTTGACAGGTCCTACGGTGTTTAGCTAACCTAACCTAGCCTACCTATTATTGATCATGACTACGTCTTATCATCATAGAACAACGTCTGTAAATCGATATTATGTTAATTATTGATTCACACTTGTGACGCTAAGTTCAGGTAAACGTAATTCGATGTTTGTAAATGTAATTTCGTAATAATAGTAATTTTCGTGACCATGTTTTTTTGTAAGTTTACATTTCTACCTACAAGAAGAAGATAAATAAAGCTCTCGTAGATTTTAAACAGGTACTTTCGTTTAACGATATTACGTCTTATAAACAACAACAAATTTTAAATTCTCCACCCATAATAAATATAATGTAACCAAACCGGTTCGGAGAGTGACCTCACTGTCTGTTGATCCGAACCAAGCCTGCTTGTGAGCGTTCAACGGCCACCGGCCACCGCCAGCGTTCGCCGTTACGAAAATAAGTTTATTTCATAGTTTTGATGGAAATCGATGTTACAGTAAACAGTAACAATTAAAGAGTGGAATGCATGGGAGCGATGTGCTCTGGGTTGGATCGTTGGATCGTAAGCGGGTCGGAGCGCGCGTGGGAGCGGGCGAGTACAATGGCGGCGGCACCGGTTCAACAGCCGAGCGATCAGCGAAGCAGCCGACCCAGACGACCGCCAAATCTTCGGGATCGCAACCGAATCGCGACCTAGACACGACAGGTCGCCGCCGGCCGCCTCGGCATTATTCAACGACTAACTCCATTAAATTCACAAACATTATTGTGAAAATAACTATGTAAATCTGAAGATTTGACTGTCTCAGTGCTCTACTTGCCTGCATCAGTCGACCACTGTTCGTAAAGAAATTGTACCTTCAAGAAAGAAATATGTCAAGAAAGTCACAGGTGGCATTACAAAATAAATATGTACACAATCCACATAATTTATTGACATCGAAAACTATAAAACTATATTTATGAATTGCAAGATGGTAATTCCAGAGAAGCTAGCCAAAGTAGGCATAATCTCAGCGAAGTCTACATCAGAATGGCTTAAGATTAAAAAGTCTTATCAAAGGGAGTGCTGATAAGGATGCATTAACGTTATCAGCTGCATTATTGGCCAAATGGAATGTTTTTATCATTCTTTACCACATTTCACAACAAAATGAAATTCCTTGGCATGAATAAGGCTGCTTGAAAATATTTTTGTATCACTAACAATATAAAATACACCAACAAAAGAAGAATTACAGTAACCTAGATACCACGTTTAGCAAAGAATGTACGACTAAAATATGGGACTGTTACGTGTCTGAAAGATAACTCCAGCGGAGGCGATGTTTTATGTAAACGAGGGGAAGACATGAATGCAAGACTGCCTTAGAGGCTTTAACTATGCACAAAGATAAAGGTGCGATACGCTGACGTTAATTTAACGTCGTTAAATAATCCACGTTTATAGTTCTTATGGCTGTTATAACTCGAACTCAACCAAATAAAACAACATTGCCTTTGAAAATCATTTGACTTAATCAATGAAATGGATTCTTTAATTTTTAGAGAAAGAAAGAAAGAAAGAAAAAACATTTATTGGCACACACACTATAGAATAAAAAATAATAATAAAAAAAAAATCTTAAAATCAAACCTTACAAACTATAACATATTATTATGGAATATGCAGATGTGGGGCCAATAAATATCCTGGCTCAGCATTTTGCTTCTGTGCCATTCTCAGATGGGAGGAATGAAAACACAGAAGCGCTGTTATTCTGCCAGGATGCTACGACTGACGTATAAAAATAGAGAGAAAAAATAATGATATGATAAATAACTACATATATATACACAAAATTAAAAAAAATATAAATAATATACATTACATATTAATATACAACATATAATAATATAACCCTATAAATAAACAAATTAAAGGCAGAGTGTTCCACGTCTTTGCCACTCTCAAGGCACGGAAACGGGACGTTTTAGAAAAAAAAAAAAAAAAGGAAAACTTTTGACAACCAATTGCGCGTAAAAGTTGCATCACTTTTAAAGTTTGTGTCTTGCGTTTGTGTTTGTGCGATTGAGAAGCGATTATACAAGTTGTTTACTTTTTTAAAAAATGCCACGAAGTCCACACAAAGACCCCCTCACTACACTAGGTGGTATATAGCTTGCCTCGTCGGAGCCGGATGCATCATAAAATTCTAGCGTCTAACCTGACGCTTGCCCGACGTGAAAAAACCGAGGTACAGTGAATTAGGTATTTGTATAGATTTTTTGCATCTCTAGTAAATGATTTTTGAGATGTTTTTTGAAACTGTATCTCGTCTTCAGGTCACGCATCGGCGGTGGGAGGTCATTCCAGCACCGAGAGGCAGCGAATCTAAATGAGCCGCGAAAAGCCATAGTGCGATGTGCTGGGAGGCAGAAAATAAATGTAGTTTTTCTTTTTGGATAACGGCTACACTCCTTCGCCCATACAAGCTTATCCCGAAGGTATTGTGGCTTTCCTGTGTTAATTACTTCAAATAATAAGGAAGCAAGGTGAAGTTTTCTGCGGGCTTCCATTTTCAGTATGTTTGCAGTGTTCAAAAAAGGGGTAACGTGTGAGCGCGGCGGCACCTGAAAACAGAACCGGGTGCAAGAATTTTGAACACGCTGTATGAGTTTCTTGGTCCGGGCTAGTAAACATGGCCCATACACTGTATCACAGTAATTTAGCCTGGACAGGACCAGTGATTCACACAAACTAATTCTAAGTTTTTCGCATAAATAAGGTCTTATTTTATAGAGTAGCTTTAGACGGTAAAAACAGTTCCGAACACATTCACTCACATGAGTTTCAAAATTAAGGGAGCTATCCAAGACTAAACCCAGATTCCTAACCTTTTCCACCCGCTCAATAATTTCCCCATTAAGAGAGATTGAAAAATCAGGACAATAGTCTTTGAGACTATTAAGATTATGTTTACTTCCGTACAATATTAGTTTAGATTTTTTGGGATTGACAGTCAAACAGTTTGTTTTGCACCAGGAAGCCACCTGTGCCAGGTCTTCATTTAATTTGACCTCAGCTGCAGCATGTTCTGATGGTGGAAAGGAGATGTACAGCTGCAGGTCATCTGCATACAAGTGATGACAGCAGTGTGTTATGCTTTCAGTGATATCTGCGCTGAACAAAATGTAGAGGGTTGGCCCCAAAATGGACCCCTGCGGGACCCCGCGAGTGACTGGCAGAGGGCTAGATCGTATTTTGCCCCCATTTGCCCCAGGGATCTCAACATACTGACTCCTATTTGAGAGGTAACTGTGAAACCATTTTATTGCTTTATTGTCAAAACTTTCTTTAAGTTGTGAAGAATGTATAGGTATATCCAGCAGCTAGTAATCCAGTCCCCGATCTAAAAAAAAATGGGTAACTCGATACTTAAAATTTTGTTTAACAAACTATGTACAGTAAAGTCAAGCGCAAAAAGCGAAAAAGTTGCAAAATACCTTTGCCCACGACAAAGAATTTCAAAACCAGATTTTAGCTAATTTTCGTGACGATTTTTACTGGCCTAATACTTCATGTACAGATGCGGCTTCGATACAAATATATAGCAATATATCTCTGATAGCTGAATTTCTCAAATAGAGAAATGGAGATGAGTCACTTAATAATAACTAAAGTATGCTTGTCTACACGAAAACTTCAAACTAAAGTTTCAAATCCTTAATTTTTGTGTAGCAAGAATGCCTCAGTCCACTGTTTCGCATCTTATCTGAAACAGGTTTATTTTAGATTGGTGTTAAAAGCAGAAAAAAGTCGGCTGTTATGTTGCATCGTACTTTTTGTTATTTAGATCGTTGACGTTATTTTCGCCGACCTTAAAATTTTAACATTGATTTCCGCGAAAAAAATCCTTATTGTCATTCCAGTCTTGCGAATAGGAAGGTTATGCATGTTGTTTTGTATAGCTTATGAATATTAACAATGCTCTATTGGTATTAGAAAAGTTTAGATAGAAGTTACACTTCACTTTACAAATGAAAAATAAGTTAAACATAAAGATGTTAACAACACACGTAGCGAACAAGAAGTGTACCTACTTATAATTTTTTTTGTAAAATAAGTACCATTACTTTTAGTTGGATCATTAAAAAAAAATATTCCAAACTTTCTGTCAATCTACAAATATGAGATGAAGTCGTCGAGCAAATCAAGTGATGATCATTCATATATATACAAGGAAAATTTACATATGCATGTGCCTTTGAAACTGTAAATAAAGAAACTTCAAGAAAAACGTAAAAATTACACTAATAAAAAGATAATACCAGTCGCGCGCGACCGTGGAGTAATGTACTTTGTTGCAACAAAACCAAAGAGAAACAACTGAAATGATAGACTTTGTATCTCATTTTCAATCCTAGCATTTAATCCGATTTATAGTTGCCATGCAGTTTTCGCGTTCAGTTCATACAAAGTTATGGCTGCATTGTTTCAAATTTAGAACGGACGGTTAACTGTTAATAACACATAGGTTGGTACTCATGTAGTATACATGCAGTCGCCCGACCGATGTTGGGCCCAACAGGAAATCTAGTTCATCTGTACGGGTCGCTGGAATCTCACTCAAACCAGACACCGTGAACCTAAAGTTTCCGTATCGTGAAATAACACCCATTTTACTTTTCATTACAAAACTAATATCTTACCTGTCTGTTTTATGTCTGCAACTTGGGACCTAAGTATTTTCGATTAGTATTGGAAGATTAGCTTCCACTTCATAGCACATTCAAAGGTTTAATGACATGTAGTGAATTCGGAGACAAGACACGTCAACAGTAAATGAAAAGCTCTGGTTAACGTGCAAATGCATTTTGTGAACCACAACAGCAAACAGAAAGAAAATCCGACAAAACAAATCATTTCCAAATATTTTATGTAATTGACGTGATTTCTGATACATTTAAGTTTTGTCTATTACAGTAGTGGAGTGGAATGGAAAGCGATATTTATAATTACAATGCGCTTTGAATAAAAACTCCTTAGCAAATCAATCTACGCCCGCTAGTGGCAATGGCAGTTCACGAATAGCATTTACAAACATTTTCCACGATAAAAGATAACAAAAACGAACTCCAGCTTTCACGATTGCATTACGTTAAAAGGTGTGTGAATTTATCTAATACAGCCGACTTCGAATGACCATCGCAGGATAATTTATCGACCCTCATGTGTCAAAGTACAACTAATTTTGTTCACGAAGTATCATATCATATACTGTGCGATGGTCATGCGACGATTGCCAGGTGGGCACGACTCCATTCAAACTTTAATTACATATGTAAATACAGAGGGAAATAAAACATATTTCTCACAACGATGGCGCTAATAAAAGCATTCCTGTTCAGGAAATAACATCGGACGTCCGCCACACTCCATTCTCAGCAAGGCGTTTGATGTATGGTATTTGTCAAGCGAATTATTGGATAAAAAGGATGCCCCTGAGTGCCACGATATTGCGTTACAATTTAGTAAAGGCAACCCTCGTCAAATAATCTAATGAAGTGAAAAGTCAAGCGGCTTCCGTCAGACTGATAATGTAGAAAATCCTGCCTATGGAACAATCTACCCAAAGATAGTCTAACATAATAAGCACATTAAATTTATTTTTAAGCTATAACCGTGGATGTAACGAAAACCTGAGGGTTGGGATATTTATGGGTCTTCTGGAGTACTTCTGCTCCATTTATCAGGTCAGTGGTTAATCGTCTGAATTAAATTCACAAGGGATTAGCCATTTTCTTCAGTTTTATAACTTTATAGCATTTCAAGTACGATGTCGGAATTAAGAGCAAACAGCTCTACGTATAATAATGGGAACTCTATTATGAACTTAAATAGAGAAACCAAATATTCTTTAAGTAATTTAGGTATATTCTCAAATCATGCATTTTTATTCTGACCTCTTCAGTAATAATTGTTTCAGGTTAATAATTTGTGATCTTTTTTAATTATAACATATTATTGTATCAGCATATACGACGACAAAATTACAAATACTTATAGAATATTAAAGTGATGAACGTAGTAGAACATAAAACAAAAGATCACTTCAAAGCATTTACGTACTTGGATCTCTCAAATTATAGGGACTGGCTGGTTGAATAATGTAGGATTTTATTCATAAGAGGGTGCGAAATGCGAATACCTATATACCTAACACACTGATGTAAGTTAAGCTTTTCATTTAAATTTTCAGAATGGTTTTAAAATGACACGGTTTTCGCGATATGAGGTCCAAATTTTCATTTCTAGCTTTATACTATGTAACGTGTCCTTAGTTCTAACCTAATTAACTATCATTCAACTCCAGCTACCGGATTATAAACAGGTAAAATTTCAAAATGAACTTCTTCACATTGATTTGTATCATCACAGCAATGGACTTAAGGTGTACGAGTTATGTCGTTCTGTTCGAATTGAAAGAGATTGCAATAGGTATATAATATAATTACTTACTCTAATCTAAAGTCAAAGTTACCCAAAGACCTTTAAAGTCGTCCGCCCGCCGTTTATAGCAAAACCAAAAGTTTGTCACAATTTATTTCGACTGTGCGTATTTTATAAAGAGAGAGTGCCCGACCAAATCGAAAACCAACAAGTCCAAACCGCAGCCTGTTACTAACTCCTCCTCAAACTTAATGAGATAAATGAAAACTGTACCGTATTTTATTACGTACAGTCACGAAGTCATACTTGCGCTCCACGAAAATTTTTGCTCCGCCTTTTTGTCGCACTAATTATGCCAAAAACCGCTTCTCTGTAAGATCTTGTCGTACTTATGATACTATCAAGAATTGGATATTTTTTCCCTTAGTTAATATAAGTTTAAAAGTTTATTTGTAACCGTTGAACGCTTATCGTCATTGTTACTTAATTATATCGTCATTGCTATTTTTGTTTAATTAAAACATTTATTAATTACTAAGATCTAAATTGTTGTACTATGGTTTAGGTGTATACTCAACTTTTGTGTATTTACTTTAGTGGAAACTGTGATGTGGGTGAAAAATGTCTAACTTTTTGTTGATGAGTGTAATATTGAACTGTATGTTTCCCTATTAAATAAAATAAAAAAATTAAAATGCAAGTTTCCTGTCAACCAGTTTTAGGCGATATTCACGTGCGCTCGATTTTAACAGTCGTATAGGCTTCCAACGTCAGCCTTTCATGGGATTTTGGCCGCGAGTGGATATTGTATTATAATCCGTGATTGTATAAGACAAGTAGATAGTAATATTTCAATTATAAGTTATGTGACACCATCATCAACCATTTTAATGTCTCACAGTCAGGTCACCAGACTGGTGCGGGTGCTAACGACTGCAAATGCAGCCAGCAGGGCTAACATGCACGTCACGAGATAATTTTCTCACGCCATTTTCTCGTGGTGAGATGACATATCTCTACTTCTCGACTGTCGGTAACATTGCACTACATTTTGTCATGTCGTTCTGTCACACGTAGACTTCGAGAAATTTTCTCTTTAAACTGCAACATACGCGCCATATTTTCTCATAAATAATCGAGTTTTGACATTTAGTTTCGATTTATTTGTCGTCGATCATTCTGTTCGAAGAGATAGCTGGAGAAACGTAAAAAGTGTTGCGAAAAGTGGCAGTGCCGTATTACAATTATTTATTAACTATATATGAAGAGAGGTGGAATAGGCGGATCGAAAGGAAGCGCATACGAGACGTCTGCGACCCTTTCGATCTTCGCGACAGCGAGTTCCAGTCACTGTGGCGGATCACAAAGCCTATGGCCTATGTTCTGCCATATACTGGCACAGATACGTTATCTGTGCCTTGTTAATTCTGATGCTGAAACAATAGGTACAATACTTAGTATACGAATGTACTAAGATTACGAATATAAATATTAAATGCGAGCAATCATACAATCACAAATACCAAACTATACTATCAAGAACTAACGAATATAATTATATACTTACTTACGTATTCTTTTGAAATGCCATTTCAAAGTAAATACAACTACCTAATACGTACATCTTATGTTTTGGCGCGCACTGTTCATTGAAATAAAACAACTTTTACGGATATCAAACGCGCTATATTTCTACGAACTAAGTTGTAATTGTCCGTATTTTTTGGTTTTTTAGGGGTTTTTTTTTTATTTTCCCGGCATGATGAATTTTTTTTGATGCTCTTCAGACAAAGAGAAGCATAGGGACCCGCGTTAGAGAACATGTAGCTGACGTGATAAATAGGCGCGATAACAAGTCTGCAGTGTGTGAACATGCTTTTGAGGGACCCACCCACTACATCAGGTTTGATAAGCCACACTTGTCCCGTAGCCGGGAGGAATCTAACACTATTCTTTTAAAAACTCATTTCCCAGATTGTCTCCTGTTACAACGACCAGAATGGCAACACGAACCGAACCAGGCATCTGCAGCCAGCTGGCGTCTGGCCGAACAGGTTATTACACTAGAAAAGGTAAGATGCGCCATTAAGAGCTTCTACCCTTTCAAGTCTGCAGGTACAGATGGCATCTTCCCTGCCCTATTACAATGGGGTGGAGAACCAGTTGTCATTGCACTCACAAAACTGCTACGAGCGTGCCTAGCACATGGATACATACCACACAAGTGGAGGGAAGTCAGGGTGGTGTTCATACCTAAACCAGGGAAATCCGACTACACCAATCCGAAGGCTTTCCGACCAATTAGCTTGTCATCCTTTCTATTGAAGACAATGGAAAGGCTCTGTGAATGGTACATAAGGAACGGAGCTCTAATTAGAAACCCGCTACACAAACATCAACACGCATACAGCCCTGGCAAATCTACAGAATCTGCACTTCACCAAATAGTCGGTAAGATAGAGGCAGCATTTCAGAACAAACTCATCTGTCTTGGGGCCTTTCTAGACATAGAGGGAGCCTTCGACAAGACCACCTTTAACAGCATCGAGGCCTCACTGAGGAAGCGAGGGGTGGAAGAGCAAATCATCAACTGGGTAGTTAGCATGCTACGCAACAGAACGGTACAGGTGGAGGGAGAGGTTAGTCAAAGAGCCCTTGTTGCTAGGGGCTGCCCACAGGGGGGGGTACTTTCTCCTCTACTGTGGAACCTGGTGGTTGACGACCTGATCGCCCATCTAAACTCCAACTATTTCTACACTGTAGGATATGCGGATGACATCACCATACTTACCTTTGGCAATCAGGCCAGTCTGACTTGTGATGTTATGCAAGCTGCCCTGAAAAAGGTGGAGAACTGGTGCAGAGAACAAGACCTGAAAGTTAACCCGTCAAAAACTGAACTGGTTATGTTTACAAATAAACACCAAGTGGGCAATCACCGCTTGCCGAAACTTTTTGACGAAAGTTTACAGCTGTCTCGTGAGGTAAAATACCTTGGGATTATCTTGGACAGCAAACTCACCTGGAACAGCCACATCGAGCATAAAATTAAGTCCGCCAGTGTCATACTCTGGCAATGCCGCAAGATGGTGGGTAAGCGCTGGGGTTTGTCACCAAAATTGTTCCTATGGTTATACAACGTAGTTATCAAACCCCTCGTGAGCTACGGCTCGCTGGTCTGGTGGCCTAAAGCTGTCCAAACCAACGGAGCGAAGAAACTTCAGGGGCTTCAACGTCAGGCCTGCTGTGCTCTAACTGGATGCATGAGCACTGCCCCGACAGCAGCACTTGAGGTAATGCTTAATATTAAACCATTACACCTCCACATCCAGCAAGAGGCTGCTAAGACAGCGTTAAGGCTTAAACACTTGGGTACACTGCGGTATCAGAAGGTAAAGCATCTTAACGGCTTACTGGAGGAATGGCTTGACTGATTGAGGCAGCGTGTGACAAAGTCACGCCATCTTTCATCTTCGACAAAAAATACAGGGTACACCTGGAGGACGAACTTGACTCCAGATAGCAGCACAAGGCCCTCCTAATATTCACTGACGGTTCCAAGACATCATCGGGAGTAGGTTCGGGGGTATTTTCAGAGGACCTTAACATACAAATTGCCTCTGCACTTAGTCCATACAATACCGTTTTTCAAGCGGAATGTGTTGGTATTACACTGGCAGCACAGGCAATTATATCCAGAGAGGTAACAAACTGCGACATTTATATACTCTCTGACAGCAAGTCGGTACTACAGGCCCTGAATAGTAGTCGTAGCACATCGGGCCTAATACAAGAATGTTACAACACCCTAAACAAAGTAGGTGCTTCCAATAATCTCACTGTCCAGTGGATTAAAGGCCACAGCGGCGCACGAGGTAATGACATGGCAGATGAGTTAGCGAAGCGGGGTTCAGATTCTACCCCTCTCGGACCGGAACCTTTTGCTCCCATCCCGGCTAGCTGGTATGATGGTAAGATCCGTGAGCACACAGCTAACTTGCATCAAAACTACTGGGACTCACTGGAGACGTGCAGACAAGCGAAACAAGCACTACCGCGCGCAGACGCTCGTCTCTCCAGAGCTCTCCTTAAACTCAATAGACCGCTGTTACGTTTGATAACAGGGGCCATCACTGGCCACGGTAATTTTAACAAGCACCTTTTCAATTTAGGTGTCACTGACAGCCCACTATGCAGAGGTTGCATGGAGGAAGAAGAGACAGCTGCTCACGTCCTAATGGATTGTGACGGAGTAGCCCCTTACCGGGCGAAGTACCTCGGCTCACCAGGCAGTCTCCGGGAAGCCGTCTCTGACGTGAAGGCGCTGGGAGCATTCCTGGTTGAGCTGGGATGGCTGGAGTGATCCGGCCTGACACCCTCCGGACGCAAAATAGGCGCAAAAAAGTCGTCGAGTTGCGGAAACCGCCCGTATTGAATGAAGAAGAAGAAAGAAGAAGCCACAGATCCTTGCCAGGGAACAAAAATTTGTCCCCAGAATGCTGCGTGAGGCTATTGAAATCACCAAATACCCAAACTTCAATAGAGATGATGGGTGGAAGATTCCACCAGCTTGGGACCCTATTATCCATAAATTAAAGTCTCAACCCAAATCACGCACTGCAAGACCCAAAGATACGGTTAGCTCTTTTTGTAGATAAATAAATATAAAAAAGTAAAGGTGGAGACAACATTCTTAATTTCTTTATAAAGGTGGAGGTCGGCCCGCTTTCGAAGTTTTCTTGGCAGCTTCTTTCTTCGAAGGTCCTCCCAATTTGTGAACTGCCAGTAGTCTTTAGTTTTCTCTTTTCTTAATAATAAAGAATTAAAATAACAATTAAATCAAAATATCAAATCAATAATAATTTGTGCCATAGTAAATGTCTAACCGTATCCGAACGAAAATAAATTAACTTTTCGAGGGTAGACTTATAAGTAGCCAGTCATCCCGTAACCACGGCAGCTGTAAAGGTGCCGAAACGTCGGGAAAATCAAAAAACCCTAAAAAACCTAAAAATACGGACAATAACAACTTAGTTCGTGGAAATATAACAACTACCTAAATCAAAATAAACCAAAACCACAGCCGGACCGGACTTCAGACAAGAATGACCACATGTGAATGTGACGTTTCGGTGAAGAAACCGGTTTAAAATTTGACAATAGTGCTATCTTTGTCATTATTAATAATCGCAAAAGAGAAGAAACATTTTTATTTTTTAATTTAATTAACTTGACAACAAGACTATTGGCCTTGCTTAACATTTCATTCGTTCAATTTGTTGTGTGTGGGTGGTTTTAGTCACCATAGACACAAATAATTATCAGTGTTTTTTTTTTTAAAATAAAACTTGACGTTTCGTCATGAAAGGGATATCTCACGACGTGATGATTCTCTCTCGTGGCGCGTATGTTGCGAATTGCGAGAAAATTATCGAGATTGACAATTTTTCTCATCCCATCTCGAATTTTCTCATGGTCGCGCATGTTAGCCCTGCAGGACTAAACACGCGTTAATACATTTTTAACCATCCTACCCACACTTGACCGACAATAAGGAAGTTGCTTAGCTGCTACAATCTCGGGCCGAGCGAACCACTATGCCACCGAGCTTGAGGTTACACCTAGTTTCACAAAGCATAACCAAATTAATAGATCCAACCTTCGCCAAATTAGCACGTTTTATTAATAAGTTAGCGAACCTTGTTCCTAGTTAGCCTTCTAGTGTGAGAACATATTCTTGTATAATGGTACTCAATGTGCACACGATGACGTCAGGTCTAGCGATATACGAGCACTTAGGGTCCAAGTTGTAGACGTTAAGCGGAGCAATGCACTTTTATGGATAAAACTTTAATGACATTCAGCATAATGTCAGGTATTCTTTAAGACACTTTGGAAGTGGTGAAGTTACAGTTGAAGACATGCTACTTAATGAACAAAAAAGCATGGTTAGGTAATCGAAAAACCCTTCGCCGATAGCATGTCTTGCTCATTCTGATCTGAGCGTCAAAACAAAGCGCGAGCCGAGATAATATATTAACACTTTCGCGGACAGTGAACGAGACACAATAGATTTTTTATTGTTATCACTGCTATCGGCGTTGAATGTCCGCGAAAGGGTTAATTATGCTCTTTCCATTTTATTTGTTTTGGTTACAACTCTAACCTAGCCTAACCAAAAGAGTAAGTGATTTCAGAGAAAATTAAATGTTCTATTGGCAAAGGGTGTTTTGGTACACCAATCTAAGACGAAGAAATAGTGACGTTGGTGATAAGGACGTCCTGAATGATGCTGTCCTACACCTGCACAGTAGCAGCAGCAAGCTGTTGCTGTTGAAACTAAAAACATTGCTGTCGAAACAGAAGTGGACCGCGATTTTAATCTATCAAACTGATCTGTACCAAACTCACAGACCTATAAAGGTCTGTGACCAAACTGCTACCGTTAATACTTGAACCACGTCTATAATGTTATGTAGTATACTCTAAAGACCTCGCCGCTGGCATTAAAACGGTACATACGTGTACCGCTGCAAAAGTAACCAATATTTTATACTAATTTCAGCTTTTATTAAGGCAGTTTATTTCTCTTACGTGGACAATATTGAATATTATAACAGATATTGAATGATATAATGCAACTTTATTACTTGTAATATCTCTTGCAAGACCTTGGTAACTTCTTTATTTAATACGACTGTTTTACTTTAACAATACGTTTACTAATTTAAAACAATATAAATTAATTGGATGATCAGCCTTAACCACGACGAATAATGATTAAATCCATTCTACAATTTTATGACTAAATAAGCAGTTTCATTTTAAACATCCCGAGATAAATCCGTCAACAAACGAATTAATTTAATAACGCGTTAATGAAACTGTTCAGCTGCTGCAGTTGACAGTAGTGGTTTATATCAGTCATCATTGTGTATTATGACGCGCTCGTCATAGCGTTATACTTCGCACGATAAAAACAAGTGCGATAAAATTATTGGCTAGCCTTAGGTAATGTTATTATCAAATAACTGTAACAAAATAAACTTATGTGACAAAACGTAAATTTTATCAAAATTATGAGGTATCCTCCACACCTAATAACTGTTGTTATCGTACGGTTTTAAACCTAGAACCATTAATTGTCACAAATATAATTCATAATTTTTCTCAAACATGCTTGGAAATATGAACATTATTTTGACAACCTTCTTCAAGATAAATCGATATTGCTGTACTGGCCACATACATGCGAGCAGCGGCCGGCAAAAGTTGTATGAAAATCCATATCTGTCGTGTTTAGCGGCCAAATAAATCACATATGGTCGGTTTCAATAACCTATCCTCAGTAAGAGATAGGCTTACTAGAGCTTTGTTGCCTAGATATTTTTGTTAATCAGCCTAAAATAACAGCGGTTGCTAAGTAACGTCACCAAGATAGGCCTACCTCTTGTTAGGGACAGATTATTGAAACCGGCCGATAGTAAACACATATCTGCCGTGTAATTAAAAAATGTAACGATCTTTTACTCCGAAATATGGGAACCAAGGAGGTAACTTATGAAAGATTTTATTTAAGTTTCGAACTGGCTTGCAAATAGAAAGCTGTTTTAGAAAAAAAAAACAACAAATGAACACTTTAATGCGGGAAAAATATTGTTGATCGTCTGATTTTGAAATAGTACATTACTGCAGCAGCAAAAGAGGCAATGATGGACCAATGAGCCAATGAATCGCTGTTTACCTTGGTCATCGCATCACGCGTGAACGGATGGAACAATTTCGCAAATTCTTTATTTTTTTATCAGGAGAAGGTTCTCATAAAAGAAAAAAATGAAGATCGAAATACCGGATGTGGAACCATAGCAGTCCAGCCAAACTATGAGATATATGAACATAGCAAATTAGGAACAGCAGTTGTTGAGCGTAATAAGCATTTTCTATTGACGTACAAATATCGAAGGTCTGGTACACCTGATGTGGAACCCTAGCAGCCCTTCTAAGGTATAAGAGATACGAAAATAGACAACATTTAATTTGTACGAAGTTCGCCGGGTCCTAGTATATTATAATAAAACTGTGAAATCAAAATTTACATATTACATTTACATATATTTTACATTACATTTACATCATACAAAATAACATTGGGAGTACGTCCACGCCGTGAAGGCGGTAACAGTGTACCACATTCGATATCAACGGATGCAAAAGTTGATACATTAAATCCAAACGAACGAAGTCGCGAGCATCAACTAGTAACATAATATGCACAAAAAGTGTAAAAAATCGATCAGCTCAGTCTCGCATCTGCAGCTGTTCTTTATTACGCCACTGACTGTGGATGAGCAAAAAAAGGTTGCACAGAAATCTGTCGAGGGCCATTACGAGGCGGTAAGCAGAGATTTGCGCCGCGTGCGACACTCGCGAGGTCGACGGAAACCTCATGTGCGTTTTGCACTGCAAATTGCTATCCTCAAGCGTTCACACTCGTGATTTCATACTACGCGGCTAATACACCACTGTGTATGGCTTCAAATGCGTTTTCTTCCGAGTTTTATACTAATCTTTGTATTTCTTTCTTGAGACAAGTATAACTGCGAAACAAACGCTAAATTGGCCACAGATTTTCTTGCAACTCCAGTTAATAACTGAGAAAGTATTTTAACAGTTAATTTGTGATTAAGCTCGCCGTACGACAGCAATTAGTTAGACAATCGACGACGCCTTGATGCCAATCAGACTGATTATTTAGGAGCATTAATTTATTTTCTATTCAATACACCAACATTATGATGGCACCTGCATCGTACGCGAAACTATGCGTTATCCAATGAGTCGTCAATTGAACACGCACCGCGCATACTGAATTCTCTCAGACATTTTTGTAACACACCTTTTTAGAAACTTTTAAAGAATGTGGTATCCGGTTTTAGGAGACATTTTACTATGAACTTGGTCTATTAATCGAACTTTAATTAAACTCAGGATAATGTCTTCAACACAATGAAGAAACCAATTACTCGGTAATTAGGTGTGATGACTCAATCAGCAGTCACTTAGATTTATGATCAATTAATTTAATTTCTTTATACAACTTTCGAAGGTTGACGGGCAGTCATTATGATTTTTTTTTCTTATGCAAGATAAGTGTGTGAAACATTGGTTCAAAAAATGAATCCAGTAGTTAATAAAAAAACTTACCATTTCGAGATACATCTAGCTCAACTAAGTTTTCGAAATTCTGTATATCAGGTGGCAGTTTGTGAATTTCATTGTCACTAAGACCTAATCTTCGTAATCGATGAAGTCTGAAGAAGTTCTGAAACAATTGAAAATACAAATTATTAGCAACACTTTTTTTAATGTTTCAAAAATTATATCCTTATGAATAGAAGTTACTTAAAAAGACCTAGACTTATGCTCAAACAAATTAAATAAGGTATGTAGTTAAAAAAAATTACTTAATGCCTATAATAAAGGATGCACTAGAAATATATGCATAATATTATTATGCTTATACTCATATACCCCCTACACAATTTTCTAGTGCACAATGAGTTATGATGACATCTTTACTCATGTGCACTAGAAAATTTTATCATTAATCAATCTCCATTCATCAGAGCCCGAAGGAAACTAAATATATTAGGATATCGAAAGAAGTTTTAATACTCCTTTAGAGAGGAGTTAACAACACATTAAATTAAAATGTTTTTAGTTGAAAGTACCAGGGTCGTATAAGTAACCAAGAGTTATTTTAGATGTTTTGAGAAGTTCCAATTTTATAAGGCATTTTTAATTTAAATATAGGCAGCCAGCTGCTTTTCAAGTAAGTTTAACTCCTGGTTGGTTATGCTGCCCTGGTACAGTCGGGGTCCTTCCCGGTTGACCAGCAGGGTTTTTTTAGGGAGCTTTAATTGAAAAACTTTCCGTTTCTGGAAATTTATGTGCGGTAGGTACCTGGAGGCACATCGAGCAAGAGGAGAATCAAGGATTTCTTTTTTCATTTACCTTTCATTTACTGACGAAGAAAATTGAGTTGCTACGTAAATCATTATTTTCGTAGAATAATAATGCTTTAAAATGAATGATAAAAGATATTTGATCACAGTAATTATATTAAATATTTATTTGTAAGTATCGATTGTACAAATATCCTACTAATATTATAAATGCGAAATGTCCTCTTTCATGCAAAAATACTGAACGGATTTGGATAAAATTTGTTATGCAGGTACCTACTTCAAGTAGTAATCTAGCACATAGGCTCCTTTTTCCCGATATTCCCACGGGAACGGGAACCACGCGTGTGAAAAAGCCGCGCGCCGGCGGCCGCAGGTGCATTTTAAATCGAAAATGTGAAAACTGTTAGATGATTGTTACTCAATTTTTTTTTTAAATCACGCCGTATGTAAAAAAACGTCATAGACAAATATCCCCTGGATAAAAGCGATGTAGGTACATTCATAAATTACAAACGCAAGAAATATCCGTCGGGGCTGCCATTACCTGTCCAGAGATTAACTAATATTTTGCAGATGTGATTAAATTACATTTTATTTAAAATACTTAGAACAGACAGATGGGGATGGCAGCACCCGACGATTTTTTCTTCAACCCTGCTTGTTAGCCAGTATGTGGGATTAAAATATCAATATTTTTTTATGCTTTACATTAAAAAATTAGTAATTCTTGAAACAATGTCTTTCAATGAAATTATGACTGACTGTATAAACGCTAATGCAAATATATTAACTCTTACCTATTTTTAACTAATCAAAGGAGAATGGGCAAGTGCCATAGAAAACCCACCCAGCATCAACCAAAACCAAATCTGTCCCTTATTATCACACATATTAGCCATATATATATATTTCATTATTTGTTTGTTTGATACTTCTGTAAGATGAGAGATAAGAGATTTGTTCCCCATTCGCCCCACATTTTTAAAAAATCTTGGTTCGCCCCACATCAATGAAAAATCTCATTTCGCCCCAAATTTCCAAAAAAAACGAAATAATTACACAATAATATATATATGTATATGAAACATGAATATGAAAATAAAAGAAAACAGAAAACATTCTTTCCATAGGATGTCTGGAATATAGCTTATTATTTTCGCTAAAACTACAATATTTCTGAGAAGAATAAGAATAAACTTTATTTGCATTCTTTACAAATTTGTACCTACACTAACAAAACTTAAAAGGGAAAATTAGTATCTAACTATGCGGGTAAACACAAAAGAAAGAAAAAAACAACAAACTAAAAATTAGGATGATAAACATTTTCTTTACCTTTTATCACAGTGCTCGACTATATGTGACAACACTTAGAAAATGTGTGATGAAATAAACGATTGATATTAACACAATTATGGTATTAGCAGTTTTAGGTCTACAATGATTCACATAATGCATATTACTTGATATGCCAATAGGTACACGCACTATTTGTTTTACAAAACACTTGTTCAATTTAAATAATAAGTTGGTACAAAAACATAAAAGAGCCTTTACTTCCCGTGCTAGTTAAAACTGTGTTACGGCAAAGTAATGATTCTCGTTGTAAAAGGGTAGTACAAATAGTACAATTTGCAATAGTCACACCCGCTGCACAGCTTTAAACGGTTGTAACCATTTTAGCATTTCACCTATTACTTTGAAACTTACAATATACATTTAATGTCAGTAGGTTCTACAGAAAAATGATTCAATCATGATAGTGCCATTAATATTTATAGATTTAGAACTGATACAGCGAGTTCAAATATCACACCCGTCACTGCGGACTGGCCTTTTGACTAAACGGTAATCTTTACTATCACAGCTCTAAAGTGTAAAAAATACCATACCATACATACAGCTGTTTATACATGATAGACACAATATTTTACAATAGGTACAGGAAAATGAGACAGAATAAATAAATATTATTGTGAGACAGCTGGTGGACTCCTGATAGACAAGAAGTTCTACACTGATTGTTTTTTTTTTGTAATGGCTTAATTCTGATTTCATTTCCATTGGAACATTGAAGGAAAAACTTTTTAAAATGATAGTGTGTACAGTATGACGATGTTTGATGAGATACCTCAAAAATGTCATGAGCCAAGTTGGGAATTGCTGTCAGTTTGTAACAATTTGTATTGTATTTCGTTTCCAGCGTCAAATGACTATAAAAACTAATGAGTATGTTTAAAATAGAAGAAAGGTAGAAATCTACAAGCCTTGATATTATTTACACCTATCAGTGATAAGGTGAACGCCCACGACACGAAACAGAGATATTATCACCACAAACATTACCTTCGGCAGATCTCGTATATGATTCGCATCCAAAAAGAGTTCCTCCAAACTTCTGGAGTATCGCAAAATGTCTTCAGGTACGTTTGGCAACGAGCAATGCCGCTTGTCTACACATTCCACTTGACGATTACATTTGAACAAAGGTATACATCGAAACATGTTGGACACTACACTTCAAACAAACTTATATATATTAAATCACTATAACGACACATATTTGAGCACTTACAAATGTTTCACACTAAATTCGCATTTTACAGTGTATTTTATTCAAAATAATCCAATAATTTGATAACCGCACCTCTCCCCAGAAAACGAAGCCACAAACTGTCAGAGTTGCCATACTTAAAATTTATTTTTAACAAAATAAGTGTTGCAAGCGTGTGGACCACATTCAACCACACGTTATAAGAGTCGGCACCGCGAAAAAAGTCCTGCGGAATATTACGGAAACTAAAATGTGGGTTGCTTATATTTATAATAAGTGAGATTATTTTCGAATGTCGAACGCGACTGAAGCGCTGCTTTCAGGGGATTTCTTTCGTGGCGCGGACTCTAGTCTGTCTGATTTTTAATTCGACGAAATTCTGACAGTTTTGAAGAGAGGTCATTAAAAAACGGTGCCGATCCGATGCCCGCCAAATCGGGACAAATTTGTATGAAAATAAGTGAAATTTTTTTTTTTTAGTTTCAATTAAAAAAACTAGGACTAAAAGTTTACTTATGATTTTAAAACAGTAAACAGATTTTTTAATATCAAATACATTGGCTTAAATTAAATCGTAATCTCTAACATATTATGAAGTCATCATTGCACTGCACTGTTCCACATCGTAATTCGTAACAAAGCACATCTGTGATTTAATTAATTATCTTCATTCACCAGAGAAATGAAACAGTTGAAATTTTCTCCCGTTAATGCCTGGCCCTAGTCCGTTAAGTTGGCAACAGTGCGTGCGCGCGCTTTGGCAAAAGTGTTTTAATTTTGCATTTTACAATGCTGTTTTTATGTGATAAATATTAAACAAGAAAATATACTAGAAAAAAAACCACTTGTATCATGTTGCTCTGACGGGATTCGAACCCGCATCCTTGGGAATCCGTCTCAATGCACTGACCAATTATGCTACAGAGACCTATGAGGACACGTCGAATTTCTAAATAGAAGTATAAGTGTGTGAAGTTTTTACTTCAGGGGGTGGAAATGTCCATCAATACAAACAACTTTTACTATGGAGTCAACAACGATATCGCAAAAAAAAGGTGATTGTTCGATTCATTTTCATCCAGTTTGTATAGCTATTTCACAACTTTGCTATTGGCAACACGTTCATGAACATACCTTTTAATTAAATATAATACAATAAGAGAGAAAAAAGTATAGTTAGGTACAGAATTTATAATAGTGTTTTTGCGCTCTTTTTATTTTCAAGCAAACCTGGGGCTTATAATAGTTAATATACAAGAGATTATTTTCTAGTACTAAGTACTAACTATCTAATAGTAGTCACATTTCTCTTGGTTTTACGCCCAGGTTTCATAGAAAATTGCCCATCATCCTTGCCTTACATCAACAAAATTAAATATTGTGAATTTTCTAACACCAACATTTAAAAACTACTTCATAATAGAACAGATGGTTCAATTATAAGTTACTACCATAGATGGTTTGTAATCAGCAGCGTACTTATATCGGACGGCTCCTAGTCTAAAATTGTCAAAACAGAAATCAAAACGATCGAAAGCGCAAATTAAAGTGACTCAAAATAATACCTGCCGTTAAGTTCAAACTCGATTGCAAGCAACAGTGTAGCGCAAGGAACGGCAACGGCGCTATTAGCAGCGTCCGAGCCATTTATTTTGAATTTTTTGGCGGGAAAACAGTTTTTTGCCTAAACAAAACCTAACCCTACCTAACTAAAACACCCAGGTATTTTCAAATAATGCCTCGTATGTGCACGCTGGATGCGGACTGCGCAGGACCGATCGTTGTGGAGTGGAGATCCTTGGGAGAGGCCTATACCCAGCAGTGAGTCATATGGCTGAGACGACGTTTGCACCTATTGTAAGGTATTCTTAATACCTCTAACTTATACAGTTACACTAATTCAAAATAAGTTATGTGTCACCAGCTTACCATGCTTTATCGGTTCGTAGCTCAAAAACGATTCATGCTAGAGATTAGAAAATTTTGGAGCTTATTGCACCAATTCGACTCAAAATTTTGAGGTATAAAACATAATCCTACCCACAAACTATAGGATGCTAACGCATGATCCTACCACAAATAATTACGAAGATACAGATGTGCAAGCCAGAAACACAGTACTCCAGCTCGCACTCATTTAATGATCGTATTTTCAACAGTATTTGAGTGTGACGTTTAGCTTTTTGGTTCTCATTGCACCAATAGTGCACTAAATTTCTGACTTTAGTCTAAAGCCCTGTATCTAATCTATATCGTTGCATTTGCGTCCCAAGTTTTACTCGCTCTCCGGGAGCGAAATGAGACACGATGATCGCCGCGCCGCGCGCCGGGAGCCGATGATGCGATGACCGAACGACGATCTTACGTCTATTTCTATCGGCGACCGCGTCGTCGCAGAGTTGATAGAGTGATGCTTATGAGCCAAATGAAATGATACACAAGTAGCGGTGCTAAAGATTCCGATCAGCAGATCACTTTGAAGAAACGACTCACTGACTCGTTTCAGTAAAGAGATACAAACGGCTACTCTTTACTTCTTTAGTCTCCAATATCCTTATAGTAATTGAAGACCTCCGAACAAATTAATACTCCCAGCGATGCGAACAGCCCTGGGTTCTAGGAATAGTCATTCGATGGCTGTAAGAGTGTATAATAAATTGCCAAATGATATTAAAATACTTAATATGAACCAATTTAAAAATACACTTAAAAAGTGGCTAATTCAAAATTGTTTTTATAATTGCAATGAGTTTTTTGACTACAAAATGAAATCTGTATATTAATGTACTATAATAAATCGACATTGTTAATAATTTTCTCGAATTTAATCAACATTGTTAATCTATTTAACTTAATATGACATTGCCATGATTACAACTTACAGATAATGATACTAGTGTTTTTTAGATTTTAGATTTTTATTTTATGATTTGTTATTAAGTATATCCATATTGAATTTTATTGAATTGATTGTGACATTACGTATTAATTACAATTTTATGACAACATTATGGATAATTTTAAAAGCTGTAAATTCAAATTATTTAAATTTTGCATGCCCAAGCTGGGTGAATGTGCCCGTCACTATTCTATTCTTCTATTCTATTTTTCAATGCACCGCGGTGACGAACGCCCGCTGTGAAAGTAAGTGTTATGCAGCAAATTACCGTATATCGTCAGCATGTGTATACCTTACACCTTAGGTGCTATAAAAACCTTCAATGACGGATAAATCATGTCTTATTTCGTTATTCAAAACATAAATGACGCAACCGTTTAAGAAATATTGCCATTTGAACAGGGGCCACACCTCTGAGTACTGAAAGAACACGACCTGCCTGACGCTGCTAAAGATTCTGGATGCTTCATTTACCCTGCGTCTGCACTTACGAAACATTTTCAAGAAAATACGTTGTAAACACAGTTTTCTCTCAATTTTGTGGATGTCAACAAGTTGCTTGACAATGTGAACGCATTGTCAAGCAACTTGTTGAAGCAAACCAAATTCGACAAAACATCAAGGAATATGTGGCGTGCAACAAGTTGTAAGACTATAACTAAGTAGCTATATAACGAACTAGCGGCGGTTAGCGGTTTCACCCACGTAGTTCCCGTTTCCGTGGGAATATCGGGATAAAAAGTATCCTATGTCCATAACCAGGCTATTAAATATCTGTGTACCTTTCATCCAAATCCAATTAGTAGTTTTGGAGCCTATTCAATGCAACAGACAAACAAACAAATCATTCCAATTTATAATTATCAGTATAGAAGTCCAGTTTCATGCAGGGTTTATCCGGTTAATTTTCAAACCGGTACAGCAGCGAGTACACATAGAAACCGTTTTATTAAGGTTTGGCTCTACCCAGACCTTAAGAAAAAGGTTTCATGAAAGAGCAAAATGTAAAGGGTTTTGAATCTATTAAAAGTAGTTTCTGTATAAAGGTTTATTTCTGCTCTTTTTAAGTACCTAAACACAACGGGTACAGAGCGCATGAGCGGCAAAGCAAATAGTGACCTGCCTCTCATAGACTTATGTCTACACACGGAAGGTCGCTATAAGCCTGATTGCCTCGCCAGTAGTAGGTACATTTCGCAGCTTTGGAGCATTGTTTTTAATTTACTCGACTCGAGGTTTCTACTGATTTTCGTGCGACATTTGAGTTTCCGTATTTCCGTAATAGCAAGCAACATTGCATGTGTTTACATAGCTTCGCTATTCGCCTGAAATGCCGCCTCTCAACGTGAGCGAGAGGCAAAGCGAAAAGCGAGCTAATGTGAAAGGTCGCAATGCGCCTGATCGCCTCCCCTTTTGCCTCGCGAGACGAGTGAATCAAAAATAAAGCTCTTGGATTAAACCAGTTTATTTAGGTTTTTGAAGCGCTCTCATTCCTATTACGTCGGAAGCGGTTTTGTAAACACCTTGATAAAAAACTCAAGCCCTGGTTTCATGGCGAATTGTTATTAAATGTTTGATGATGGCTACTCCTTAACAGAATAATTCCAAATCCATTATTCATATCTAAACAAATTATGGTTTTTCAATTTTGTTGCTATGCTAGCTTGACGCTACACGCTAGTTAGCACGGTATGACGTGTTTGGCACAGGGGTAATGATACCTTTGCGCAGAGCAGAGGTCCCAGGGGCAATTCCCAGTTTTGTTTTTTTCCGTAGACCACTTTTCTTCTC
Organism: Chrysoteuchia culmella; assembly: GCA_910589605.1. Lineage (NCBI taxonomy): Eukaryota > Metazoa > Arthropoda > Insecta > Lepidoptera > Crambidae > Chrysoteuchia > Chrysoteuchia culmella. Next base: position 11,509,729 of record OU342654.1, read on the forward strand.
CTTTCTTATTATTATTATATTATTACGATCAGTACAAACAAACATAAAATAAAAACTGACTCAAAAAATAAGCTAATTAAATTAACAAATTTAATTAATAAAACGGTTCAGTTGTCAAGTCAACCGTAATACGGATAAATATTATTTTCCAAGAAAATAAACTCAAATGGGACTCAACATTACTTTATAAATGTCTATTGGCCGTGGTACTTAGACTTTACACGACCGTTCAAATAGTTGTACAATTATAATATAATTAGCTGTAAGTATCGCACAGCTAACCGGCCAGCGTAGCATGCGCACCTCGACTCGCTGTCGACGCATATCTCGCGATGTCTATCCCGCTCATATCAGTACGGTGTGAGCGGGACAGACAATACGCTCGCGCGAGAAAAGTGTCGAGAAAGCTTTGTCGAGGTACTCATGCTACTCATGCAGGAGTATTTTTTTTTGGTTCGAATTTTTTATAGGCCGCAGCTTTGTAATAACTCCTAGTAGATTATGCTGCCCTGGTACTATTTTTCGTTCAATGTTTTTCCTATTTTTTGTGTTATATACCGAGCATTGGGACCACGGTTAAAAGCGTAATTACTCGTGGGATAAAGTGGTGTGGGACCACGAGCGGGACCACAAATTATATAGATACGGGACCCACTGTTGTAAAATAAATAATATTGATTAAAAAGATTAAAATATTAAATTATGTATTTTTTTTTAAATAACTTGACTGTAATGAAGCACGGGGACTTGAATGAAGCATGGGCCCGCACTCAATTTTGGCGTTTTGCATTTTTGGCATTATGCGTCGAAAGGGTTGTTTAATGTTTACATATCTCGTGACTGTACGTAAACGTGGTTTGTAACCGCCGTTTCGTAAAAGGAATAATAATTCCTCCATCGACACTACTTACGTACAAGAAATAATAATTCCTTTTTTTATACCAATTATCTAGCATTCTAGCCCACGTTAAGTTTCATGAAGAACTTGTGTTATGGATATGGATACTACTTAACGGATAAACATACTGATACCTATACTTTTTTTAAATACATACATAATAGACAAATAGACATGTTCATGCACACAAATATTTGTCTTGTCCAGCGATCGAACCCGCCTCTGGCGCAGAAGGCGGGTATAGTAATTACCACTGCGCCAAACGTCGTCAGTTATACATTAAAAAAAAACATGCTATTTTGACAATGTCAATGTCAAAACTGTCAAACAAAGTTATGAGTTGTGTGGTTGTGTTTTCTTTTTGAAAATTTCAATCTCTTTTTTTCATAAATTAAATTTATAACAGGTATATTAAAATAATTAACTCAAGATGCCTTTTTGCTTAGGATTTATTGGTGGCGGAAATATGTCTACAGCAATCGTCAATGGAATTATAAAGAATGGTATTGGTCATTGATTATTTTCTGAGTGTATTTATTTTTAATTCTGCTTTGTCGGGATTCTGCATTAACCGAGTTGGACTAGTTGAAAGTTAGTATGTGTTAGTGATTAACAATATACAAAATCAAGTGGTGGAGAATTCTATTAATCAGAAATGGATACTAAACTGTTTCTAGTTTCTATTATTTACTTGACAGAAATATCTCTGTAACACGGTAGGCTTTTTATTGAGAATCTATTGCATTTATCATCTTATACATAATGTAATTATTATTTATTACTAGTGCCTATTCAAAAAGAAAAAAAAGATGTAAAATGCTAACTATATAAAATATAAAGGATTTTTCTATAACTTTTCAGAAGGGCATCCTGTTTCGAATATATGGGTTTCCGGACCTCGTCTTGAAACCCTGAAACATTGGCAAGAGAGAGGAGCAAACATTACCAATAAGAATGGAGAAGTTTTTGCTAAATGTGACTATGTTTTTCTCGGAGTAAAGCCAGCACTTTTAGAGAAGTCTTTAAAAGAAACTATTGATACTGTACCTGAAACCTCTACTAATAGCAATGTAGTTATTATCTCTATGTTGGCTGGAATCGACCTTGATAAAATACAGAAGGTATGTACCCAAATTCAAATTTGAGACACAGTCACGAGCAATGACATGTATACACTTTACAACCTTATCGCATTGACGCACATAGAACCAAAGCTCTCTCTGTCCACAAATGTCATTCAATTTTGTAATATGTCAAACTTGCTTTGTGTTTCTATGTCATTACATGTGACTGTATATGTAAATTAACTAAAACTTTATACCAAAATAATAAACCTGGTTCATAAGTTCCTTTAAAGAAACTTGTAAGCTAAAATTTATGTCATTTTAGTCTTTAAAGAGTCTTTTTCTCTTTTCAGGTGGTGAAATCGTGCAAATTTCCAAATGGTACCAAAGTAGTTCGTATAATGCCCAATGTCCCAATGGCGCTTGGTTCAGGAGCATGTTTACTTTCTTGTGGAGAAGGAGTCAGTGATGAGCAGAAACAAAATATAGTCAAACTACTAAAATGCTGTGGACATTGTGAAGAGATACCAGAGTCTTTAATGAATAATCTGGGTGTTTTAACTGGGTGTGGACCAGCTTATGTGAGTTGTGGTCTCAAATTTTTATATAAATCATACCTGAATACATGCTAAAAATATGAGTACAGTATATTACCACTTGTCAATGTTTAAAACTAATATTGATCATAACCACTCACTAATCAAATATATATGTACTTCAAATATAGTTCATTTACTTTTATTCCAGATCTTTATAGTAATTGAGGCTTTAGCTGATGGTGCTGTAAAGCAAGGTGTACCCAGAGATTTAGCATTACGGTTTGCCGCACAGACAGTAATGGGCAGTGCGCATTTAGTACTAGAGTCAGGAAAGCACCCTGGCCAGCTGAAAGATGAAGTGTGTTCTCCAGGTGGCACCACCATCTGTGGAGTAAGTGTTCTGGAAGATGGGAAAATAAGGTAATTACAATGTTAGCACTGGAGTTAACACATGTTGTTTGTATGTGTGAGGTCATCCAGAATTCTAGTATGTAGTGCAGTTTTATACTGCAGATATAATAAATAATAATGATGTGATGAAAAACAAGAATTGGAAAATCTTTTAATGAATATCAGAACAAGTTTAATGTTGGGTTTAAAATTGTTTTTCACTTCTTTTAACCCAAATTTATGTTTTTCAGATCAACATTTATCAATGCGATTGAGGCATCAGTCAATAAAACTAAGAGTTTAGAAGCTGCAGCTGCCAAGAGTTTGGAGTGAATATTCTCATGAAATGTCTCTCTAATATAATGATAAGATAGGTTTATTTAATTAGGTATTTATTTATGGTGTTTAAAGTTAGATCATCTTCATAAAATAATTACATTAGAGTAATATGGTGTTACTTATAAATGTGATGTAAAGTTACGCTTGGTTTAAAACTGAAGCTGTCATTGTTTGGGTAATTCTCACGTCAAAGTCAATTTTATTATAATTTCCGTCACCCCTTTTTTATTTTTTTCTTTGTCGTGAGAATGACCCGTTTCTTTATTAGCAAACTAGCAGTCTTAAATTGGCTATCTACTATCTGTATACCAAATTTCATCCAAATCCGTTCAATAGTTTCGAAGCCAATTCAATGCAAACAAACAATCAAATCTTTCCTCTTTATAATATTAGTATACTTAGATAAAATTGACAACTACAGTTTTGTATTGAAGATACAAAACTGAAGCCGTCAATTTTATTCACTTCCCCAAGTGCAACTTTACAACATGTTTATATGTAACCCCACTTGGTTTCACAACAGTATTTGCTTACATTACAGACCCCACAACACAAGAAAGAGTTATCTCGAAAACAGGTACGATTGCCATGACATGTGAAGAAATTCCAAAGGAATTAAGAATATTTGTATTCTGCGCAAAAGGTTGGTGACATGTGAGCGCAGCCTTTTTCTTATTCACCCCTCTTTCTTGTGTTATGTGTTACAGACTGTAAAGCTAATGATTATGTATTTATATATTAAATTACAGCAAATCAAATTAGACGCAAATGACTTGATTGCGCCCTTATGACCTTCGTAATAAAGTAGCTTTATTATTATTATCTCAAATGTAACAAGAGAAGAACTTAAAGTTGCAGTAATTGTAGATCTGATTGATATGACACAATATTACTGTTACCAGAATAATAATAATGAAATGAAATTAGATTATATGATATGTATTAGAATAACTTAACAGATCTATGAATGATAGATATGACGTTGTAAATTATGACAATACCGGAATGATATTATTAAAGTATTATTTAGCCTCAGTATTTGTTTATAACTCAAAAATGTAAATTTATTTTTCCTTGTTCAAATAGTATAGTAATAACAGTAAGTATCAATTAATGTACCTATGTGTTGAATGTTTTTGAAAAATATTATTATGTAATAATAATTGTTTTTTTTGTGTTTATTAATTTATAATAGGCTGGCTGAGATTATGATGTAGTTTGCTATGGCCTATTTTTATTTATATAGGTTGTTGTTGTTGTTGTTTGTTGGTTGCTATAATGTTTTTATATATAAAGGAATATAATAAACCGATCGACAAAAAAATACTAAATTGAGCAATTAATATAGGTTGGGGTGCGGAAAAATTGGTTTTGGTTAGGTCAAATTGGCGACTTAGTCGCTCACCTAGTATTTTTGTCGCTCAATTTTTTTTTTAGTCGATCGGTTTAATGTTTAGTACCATTTATAAATAATATTTTGGGAGAGTTGTGTAGAAGCTGAAAAGATGACAAATATTATTACAACTTTTGCGGAATATTTTATTTCAATTATGAGTGCTCTAAAAAACTTGAGATGTGCTTTTTAAATATTATTACGTTGCTTGTTGATAATTAAAATATCAATATTAAACTGTAAAGTCATAGACTTGTTGAGCATTTAATTAATTTTACTGTAATATCCTTCGATCATCAAAACCAAACCAACCAATAGATATACAATTCCATACTAAATGCGCTCGAAAAAGTGATTCAAACTATGCTATACAATCGTAGTTGTTAAAATGTACTTTGTTTACACAAGTACTTTTAATACTAGACTCAAAGTCGTTGCAATAGGGTTTAAATTTGACCGGCAATGGTGATACTAATGACCTTATGGCACGGAATAGAAGAGAGTCGTCCGATTGGACACATTACACAATAGAGAGTTAGAGAGTGAGAACAATGGAAACAAGGAGTCGCTATCGTATTTTTTATACTCGTATTGCTTTTGTGTAATGGTATTTTTATTGTAGTTTTTTTTGTAAAATATAGTAATTACATAGAGAAATAAAATTAGTTATAGGGTTTAATTTTAAATAAAAACAGGCGTCGAATAACATATCAACATTTATTAACAATAATAAAAACATAAAAAAAAATTAATTAACCTCTACATTCTAAATTAATGGATATTTGTTAACCACACCCAGAATGGCTGAATGGATTCGGATATTTGTGTTAGTCTGGGTGTTAAAAAAGAGTTATAATAATTATTAATGTATTATTTTATTACCCATCATCATCCATCATCATCAGCCTGTGGACGTCCACTGCTGGACATAGGCCTCTCCTAGCTCACGCCTATTATGGCGTTCATAGGAGGCTATTAACCTACTTTTATTACCTACCTACGGGTTGGTAGAGGGTTTGTTTCAAGTTTTCTTTCTCTTGCACAGGTTTTCAGCGTCGAGCCTCTTAGTCGACTCTTACGACATCCCGGCACGTAAGGGAGTGGTGACACTTGTATTCTTAGGCCGTCACCACACGGCACACTTTTATTACCCACATTAGGTATAAGCTCTGCTAAAAATGTCAAAAATAGTTATTTGTTGGCTGGAAAGTTGGATTTCGAGACTGAGAGCGAGGTAATGATTGGAATATTAGTTCGAGGCGCCACTTTAAGTTTATCTAGGGTTTTGATGATCGAAGGTAATATCTACTTAAATAAATTATTTGCTGTGAAATAATATTTTTTTATTTTCTAAAAATATAAATATACGTACAAAAATAAAAATAAGATTTAGTTAGTACCTACTTACTACCTACCTACTTGTTTCGGTTCACAGTTAGCCAACTTCTAGATTTAAAAAAAAAACTTGTTTTGTATGATATCATCTGCAAGAAATTTACTTAATTGAAACTTGTTAGGAGTGAAAGCTACTCTTAAGAGCCGGTTTCACCACCGACTGATAAGTTCTGGATAGCTTATCTGGCAGATAATTTGACAGGATTTTCATATTGCAACTGATAAAACCGGCCCAAAATTTATATTAGTCTAAATAAGTAATTATTAATGAGATTAATTTAATTTTTATTGAAATTAGGTAATTCAATTCCACATTGACTTAGATTCGGCAGATTTCCTTGGCATTCGTTTTTCCAAGCCACCCAAGCGTAGAATCCGTGCAGTCTGAAGATTTCTTTAGCGCATTTCGACGCCACTGATATGTCGTCTGTTCGAAGAACTGTCAAAGAATGAGACATCCACTTGAGATCTCTCTTGAACCCAGGAGGGCCAGGGGCCCTACCGCGCAAGTGGCATCGGCATCGCAATCGGCTTCATTTGACAGATGGATGTGACAAATTGCTCTTAATGTTTGGTAAATTATCATTTGTGTCAAAAAGAAGCAGCAATGTGTCACTTCCATCTGTCAAATGAAGTTGATGTCGATGCCGACGACACTTGCGCGGTACAAGGGCAGGTTTGGTATTTTTCTAACCGTAGCGGGCCAAAAGAAATGCCCAATAGCGAAGGTTTAAGTAAGCACTCTCATAGCTATTGATGTCGTCGCGGGCTGGATGAGGACTTATGCGGGCCACATTGTGGCCCGGGGGCCGTTTGTTGGACGGGCCTGTCCTAGGGTGTCCATAGACAGACGCCCACATTCACGGTTGCTTGCTGTTACGAATCAACTATTTTTTATTCATGTAAATTCTTATCAACAAGTATTTATGAATTGTCAATTTTTTCCCCTACCAGCCATTTAGAACATCCGTTGGCTGACAAAAACAACGGCCGCAAGACACTTATCAGCTTTAACAAAAGCAACAACATTTACAAACAAACATGTCGTTTCTAAACACAAATAGTACAATATTGTATTGAAAATTAAAGAAAATTTCCTAATACTGTAAATATTTTCCTACGTTACGTTGCCCCTAAACATAACGAAAGTATTTAATTTATCGAAGTAAAGATTACGTACCACTGCATGTCACGTTGCACCCCTTCCCGGGCCGACGGTGGCTGCACCAGAACCTGTCGTTGATCTGGAAGAGGCCATGGTCGTAGGAGCCATCAGTGTCTGGTCCTCCGATCACATCGGTCCTTCTTGAACTTTCTCCTTCTATGAGGCAAATCCCTAAAAGTAAAAAAAAAAACATGTCAAAAATGTGCTGATGGCTATCAAATTTACAGTCTGTACCTATTCATAATATGAATTTATTTTTAAGTTAGTGACTTTGTTTTGAGGGAATTTGACATAAGAAGGTTGTACTGTGTGTATACCTTTGGAAAAGGGACCAACTTGGAAACAAACTTGATGTACTTATTTGGTTCGGATGTAGGTATATAGGTAACTCGAGTCAAGTAATCGGTGGACATATAAACAATACAATACATAAGTACCTACTTCCTACCAAAAAACAAATATACCACATATAGATGAACATAGAATTCCTCGTCCTTTTTTTAAGTCGATTAAAAATCAGATGTGTCGTCTTGAGGACTCTTTAATCGAGGATTAAGGTCCACTTGCAGGAAAATTGGCTACATCTCGATTTTGTTAAATCTAGATTTAGCCCTACAAAAATGACAAATATTTAAATCTAAATAGATTTAACAAATTTTGCTGCAAGTGGACCTAAGTATAATAAATGCTATGGAGTAGGTAGAAAGCAAGTAGAAAGCATCACTCACAATCTTCCAGCTGATATCGAGGAAATCCAAGTAAAAATAATTCTCGAGCCAACTGACATCTACTGAAATTTTTATTTTGAACAAGCAAAACTAAGAAAAGTTCGCATAAGATGGTTAAAATAAAACGAGTCATCGCACCGATGAAGTAATTTTGACTAAAGTAAAAATTTAACTTTAAAGTCACAGAATAAGGAAAATAATGTTCTGTATTAGTGTCAAGGGTAGGTAACGTTGTCGTGAGGTGGATGCATGTCGCACCTGTGCATGATTTGATTATTGAAATTGTTAACTTATAAATCAAACATGCAGTAAGTAGCTACTATTTAATTCGTCACTTGCTAGCAGCACAGATTATTTTAGTCACATAGAAACAATAAGGTTTTTACAAACCGTATCAGCATAGGTACCTACCTATTAGGTTTCCTTACTTTGATCATCAAAACCTCATGAGTTAGTTTTAGAAATCATCAAAGCTTTCTCAAAATAAAAAATATATATGCGACAAAATGAAAAAAATAACTGTTATGGAATCATATTAAAAAAATATCAATCAATGGCATTTGCGTACCTATATATATATTGCAACGTAAGAACTATAAACATAAGTAATATTCACAGAACAAAGAAAACCTCTTTTAATGTTCTATAGTAATATTAAACCTACTTTACATATTTTATGATTTTTGAATTTTTGCATCTTTCAATGCTATTTTTATACTTATGATAAATTTTTAAATAGAAAAATATTGGAAAAAATTAACTCGGCCAAAGTGAATTCTCAGATGGGAATCGAACCCACGACCTTTCCAAGTCCGTTCCAATGCTCTAACCGCTGAGCTACCGAGACTTGCGAAACACTGTCGAAATTCTCCAATACAATCACCAACATTTTCATATCGTTAATTTCGAATTATTTAAACGAGTTAAGTTAACTCGTTTAAATAATTAATCGCTAATGTTGGATTCATAAAGCATGTTAACTCAGTGAACATGCTTTATGAACTCATCATTTGCCATTTTTAATAACCCCACTGCTGGGGCACTGGCATTTTTATAGATGGATAAGGAGAATAGCTCATATGATGACCCTCCACGCGGGCCTAATGCGGATTGGTCGGTTTTTAACGACTGCAAATTCTTCTGAGACCAACGGCTTAACGTGCCTTCCGAAGCACGGAGGAGCTCGAGATAGTGAATTTTTGGTCACCCATCCCGAGACCGACCATTGCGAAAGTTGCTTAACCTCAACAATCGCAGGCCGAACGCGCAAACCACTGCGCCACGGGCTCGTTATCAACTCAATAGCGAAATTTTGAAATAGATACCGAGATTTTTAACCGCCTCTGTGATCTAGTGGTAACACCACGGTATCATACCAAAATTTCGCTATGGAATCGAACCAATAAGCAAGTCTCGGTAGCTCAGCGGTTAGAGCATTGGACCGGATTTCCAAAGGTCGCTGGTTCGATTCCAGCCTGAGAATTCACTTGTGGCCGAGTTAATTTTTTCCAATATTTTTCTATTTAAAATTTACCATAAGTATAAAAATAGCATTGAAAAATGCAAAAATTACAAAATCATAAATTATTGGCAGTTGCATCTTAATCGATCGTTAAACACCTGAAAAGATGTTTCTTTCGAATGCAAGGATATTTCCTAGCATTGATGTAACAACGCTGGCCTACAGCGTATTAAAAATATAAAAGTATTGGAGAATTTCGACGGTGGTTCGCAAGTCTCGGTAGCTCAGCGGTTAGAGCATTGGACCGGATTTCCAAAGGTCGCTGGTTCGATTCCAGCCTGAGAATTCACTTGTGGCCGAGTTAATTTTTTCCAATATTTTTCTATTTAAAATTTACCATAAGTATAAAAATAGCATTGAAAAATGCAAAAATTACAAAATCATAAATTATTGGCAGTTGCATCTTAATCGATCGTTAAACACCTGAAAAGATGTTTCTTTCGAATGCAAGGATATTTCCTAGCATTGATGTAACAACGCTGGCCTACAGCGTATTAAAAATATAAAAGTATTGGAGAATTTCGACGGTGGTTCGCAAGTCTCGGTAGCTCAGCGGTTAGAGCATTGGACCGGATTTCCAAAGGTCGCTGGTTCGATTCCAGCCTGAGAATTCACTTGTGGCCGAGTTAATTTTTTCCAATATTTTTCTATTTAAAATTTACCATAAGTATAAAAATAGCATTGAAAAATGCAAAAATTACAAAATCATAAATTATTGGCAGTTGCATCTTAATCGATCGTTAAACACCTGAAAAGATGTTTCTTTCGAATGCAAGGATATTTCCTAGCATTGATGTAACAACGCTGGCCTACAGCGTATTAAAAATATAAAAGTATTGGAGAATTTCGACGGTGGTTCGTAAGTCTCGGTAGCTCAGCGGTTAGAGCATTGGACCGGATTTCCAAAGGTCGCTGGTTCGATTCCAGCCTGAGAATTCACTTGTGGCCGAGTAAATTTTTTCCAATATTTTTCTATTTAAAATTTACCATAAGTATAAAAATAGCATTGAAAAATGCAAAAATTACAAAATCATAAATTATTGGCAGTTGCATCTTAATCGATCGTTAAACACCTGAAAAGATGTTTCTTTCGAATGCAAGGATATTTCCTAGCATTTGATGTAACAACGCTGGCCTACAGCGTATTAAAAATATAAAAGTATTGGAGAATTTCGACGGTGGTTCGCAAGTCTCGGTAGCTCAGCGGTTAGAGCATTGGACCGGATTTCCAAAGGTCGCTGGTTCGATTCCAGCCTGAGAATTCACTTGTGGCCGAGTTAATTTTTTCCAATATTTTTCTATTTAAAATTTACCATAAGTATAAAAATAGCATTGAAAAATGCAAAAATTACAAAATCATAAATTATTGGCAGTTGCATCTTAATCGATCGTTAAACACCTGAAAAGATGTTTCTTTCGAATGCAAGGATATTTCCTAGCATTGATGTAACAACGCTGGCCTACAGCGTATTAAAAATATAAAAGTATTGGAGAATTTCGACGGTGGTTCGCAAGTCTCGGTAGCTCAGCGGTTAGAGCATTGGACCGGATTTCCAAAGGTCGCTGGTTCGATTCCAGCCTGAGAATTCACTTGTGGCCGAGTTAATTTTTTCCATTATTTTTCTATTTAAAATTTACCACAATGTAGTTAATTTATTAGTAGTTTAAATGGCGTTTGCAGTTTACTGATGTTCAGTCAACAGCACGCACGGCTTTTCACTTTGACCTTGACGTTGATCGTAATAGCGGGGCGGTTTTCGTAGTGCAAAATGTAAAACCGTACTTGCTGTTGACTGTACCTACCTACATAACTATATAACTACATTCGTCCAAGCTACATACCAATTAGGTGGGTGTATAAATTATCTTATCAATATGGATATACTCAAATAATTACTGTTGCAATTTTCACGTGATTTAAATCACGTGGTTCACTTTAGAGTAGAGCTACAAAACTTTCATTCTTTACTAAACTTCTTTGCCTGACAGAAACTAGTGGCTATGAGAATTATACTTATGAATAGGAAAATAAGGAAATACACTGGACAGCGGGGACGCTTTCATATAGGTAAGCTGAAAGCCAGGCTTGTCCAAACAATAAGAAGTTCAATTTAAACAATGTAATTTTATTCTATCAATTTAAATGTAGGTACCTACTTACATTACAATACAAAGTAATTGTCTAGTCAAGAAGACGTAAAAAAATTTTTTCGGATATAATTAAAATTTGTTAAAGTTGAACAGTGCGCGAAGAAACTTAAGATGTGTCCATGTACGATCGGGGAACTTCCCGGTGGGAAACGTTTTCTCGGAAAGCTCTAAAGTTAAAGAAATAATTTATTATTCAAATGAAGTACCTGTTAATATTCTATTATTTGTGATATAAATATTTTCTATATATCTTTTTTTTTTAATAAAGCTTCCTAAAAAAATTCTTCTGGTCAACAGGGAAGTTCCCCCATTGTACCTATTTTTATCATTTTAACTTGGTGCTTGCCCTTGTCTCCGGCCTTCTAACACTGAACTGTCATCGTCATCGTCAGCCATTGTCCCACTGACTGAGAATGGTCATGCATGACACACCACGTGCCGACCAATGCTGATTTGTGGGTGTTAAGGACTTCAACTACAGTCGGTACGAACGGCTTAACATGTCTTCCGAAGCACGGAGGAGATTGAGAAAGCTGTCCGAGCTGCTCCAATAAAAAAAAAGAACTCTGTTTTAAGCGTTTGTTCCCAACGAGTCACACCTCACCCCGTGGTGTCGTAACTTTATGGAATTCAGGAAGCTAGCATTCGTCAATTTCGGGACAATATAGTGTTATTACTGGACACGGGACCACACGCAAAATTCCGGGACTTTCCCGGAATTCCCGGCCATCTGGCAACCTTAGTCACAGTCACAGCCCGAGTAACTATTTAGTAATCTGTGGCCCGAGGTATGTAATATTTTTAGGTGAAAGTCTATCAAACAAATCAATCGAGAAACTTTTCCGACGATCGGTACTTAGGTAGGTGCTATAGTTTTTGGGAAACGTTTTTTCGAAAACTAGTAAAGTAAAATCAATAGTTCATTATTCAAATGAAATACCCGCCTATTAATTTTCTATTATTTATGATATAATTATTTATATAAAACTTACTTTTTGAAATAACGCTCTCTAAAAAAACTACTAGTCGACCGAAAAGTGCCTCAGCTACCTACAAATCTTTGGGATTTCCTACATGCCAGGAATCAAAATTCTTGTCGATTCATTAAAACTTTATTTATTTACTTATCTAAGAAGTACCTAGTTTGATTCATACGCTCCCCATAAAAACCTTATTTTTAGCATTCTGCGCAAGAACTTAAAAACGTTGCTGATTTCGTAAACTTTGTTCACTCACACTTCATAAGTTGCAGTCTCTTTCTCATTTCGTATAAAAATTACCAGCACTGCACATAGTTCATCCACATGGTTTTTCCATGTTGAGAGTAGTGGACAAGCGTCGTAATAGGATTGATTTGACTATTAAACTGACGTTCTTTCCTAATGTTTATCCTCTGTGAATACGTAAATTTTCCTTGTGGTCTGACTAGGTGTATAGGGATGGTATGGATGGACGCACACTGTTTTCCTTGTGAATATGAAGAGCGACATGCGCCGGGCAAGTCCCACACCGATGTCAATGCTCCTACGTCTCGGGATATCCATATTTGGCAACTCCTCTTCTTCGCCTTTGAAGCAATTAAATTTACGAAATCTGTTGCGTAGTTTATCGAAGTTCGGTCTCAACGGTGTTTGAAAACTCGAGGATCGTTCCAGTGGCGGGTTTCTTTTCTCTTGCAGGTTTTGCTTTTTCTTTTTATATCTGTCAGCATTCCCATCGTTGCCTTTTTTAACAAAAGAAGTAGTCTCTTCGAGGGGAAGCAACGGGTATTCCTCTTGACTCATTACTCAATTGTTTTCCTTTTCACATTTTCATAAATAAAGACGGCGCACGTTATTCACTACGAAAACGAAACTAGCTCTAGCTTTGGCATTGATTGAGTGATGACGTATGATTTGATAAGATAATGCTACCGTGATTAAAGTTTATCTTCGTGATTTAGGAAGGCTTATAAGATTAATGAAAATAATATCCAAAATATTAAATACATTATATATTAGGTTGGGGTAAAAGTCTTTTCGCATATAGTATGTATGAACTTGTAAGAAAATCTTTTTGGCTATACTATTTGCATCTGGCTGGTTTTGGTATCATTAAAAGTTTATATTTTAAGACGATAATTCCAAATTCAAATTAGGAAAATGTGTGATTATCATTTGTTTTTCTTACTGTCAAGATGAGTGAATTTAATGTTCGATAGGTACATTTTAAAATGGTACAAAAAAGGTAAAAATGCAACGCAAGCCGCGAAAAAAATTTGCGATGTTTATGGACCTAGTGCAGTGTCTGTGAGAGTAGCACTAGTTTAAACGTTTTCAATCCGGAAATTTTGATGTCAAAGATGCACGTCGCTCTGGTCGCCCTATTACGATAAAATGGATGCCATTGTTGAAAAAGTGGAGCAAGATCGGCATATCAGTAGTTACGACGTAGCTGAAGAACTGTGAATTGACAACTAAACAGTTTTGGCGCATTTGATAAAACTGAGTAGGTACACAAAAAAGCTCGATATTTGGGTACCTCGCGAGCTCACTGAAAGAAACCTAATGAACCGTGTACTCATTTGTGATTCTTTATTACGACGTAATGAAGCGGAACTATTTTTGAAGAAGCTGATAACTGGTGATGAAAGGGGGATCACGTAAAACAAGAACGTGCGAAAAAGGTCGTGGTCAAAGGCCGGTCAGGCTTCAGACTGTGGCGAAACCCGAGTTAACTCGCAAAAAGGCGATGCTGTGTGTGTGGTGGGATTGGAAGGGCATTATTCATTATGAGCTGTTACCACCAGGCAGGACCATCGATTCTGAACTCTACTGCGAACAACTGATGAGATTAAGCTAGAAGTTGATAGAAAGCGGCCGGAATTAATCAACAGAAGGGGTGTGGTTTTTTTTATCATGATAACGCTAGACCTCACACATCTTTAGCCCTCAGCAAAAATTAAGAGAGTTTTGCTGGGAGGTGTTAATGCATTCGCCTTATAGTCCTGACCTGACCTTGCACCTTCAGATTTCTACCTGTTTCGGTCTCTTCAGAATTCTTTAGGCAATGTCAGGTAATGTCTTTAGGTGTGTCAGATGTGCCTACAAAGCCAACATAATGAGTATGACTGTCAATAGAAAGAGTCAGGCTCGCTTCCTCAGAACATAGAAAGTACTTACACCTACCTTTATGTAACTCCACTCAGACAAGTATCTGGCCGAAAAATAATAGTTTTGTTACCTAGCTAGTTTATGATAATACCTACTATAAACTCTATGACTAGGTACAGTCAGCTTCATAAAGATCGTAGTGTGAAGACTATAAAAAATATCTAGGGGGGACACATTAAATTTTATATAGGTACGCTGGTAGTTTATCTTATTGTTGTAGCGTCTGGAGTGTTCAAAATTATCTAAAAAAACTTTTTATAAAAAAAAATATAAACTGACTTCAAAAAACTAAAATGCATAAAATAAACCTTTTGGAGTCGGTGCCAGCCAAAGCATTCTACTTTGTGGTTCTACTATTTAATTTTTCTTGCCTTGGCTGGCACAGACTCCAAAAGGTTTATTTTTTGCTTTTTAGTTTTTTGAAGTCGGTTTTAACTATTTTTAATGAAGTTTTTTATTTCACAATTTTTAAAGGTAAAAGAGATCCCGTGCCTACGTTAATAACCTTATGTCAACACCTCTTCACCTTTTACAAAATGCTGCTTTTCCCGGTGCAGAGACGTTACTTATTGAGGAGTTCTCCCGATACTTCATCACCAGCCCCACTTCATCACATGCATTGAGTCGAGCATAAATTGCTTATGCACCACATTGAAGTGATCGTATCGTTCCCGTGAAATGCTAAGTTTTTAATAGTTCCGATGACCATTTGTGGTCTTCATCATCATCTACTTTACCAAATGGTGCTTTCCAGAAGCATATGCATAAGTTACTATAGAAAACACCGAAATCGCTATAGGAGTGCCTATAATATTTGAAAAGTTCCCTGGATTTCTCCAGAATCCCATCATCAGATCCTGACATGGACGACAATGATGACAATGGGACCACATGGGAAGTATACCCTTTCGAACAAAAAAAGAATTACTCAAATCGGTCCAGCCGTTTTCGAGTAATCGAGTAACATACATAAAAAATAAAAATAAAGATTCCGTCGAATTGAGAACCTCCTCCTTTTTTTGAAGACGCTTAAATTTAAATTTTCATACGAAACCATCCAACCTTTGAACCTGTAATTTTAATAACGAGTTTCGTTGTGTCTTCGTAGTTGTCTATTTCAGAACGTCACAGATACAACGATCAAAACTGTAGCCCATATCCAACTCTATGATGTTAAACGTTTCACCACCAGCTAACCTAAATTACTTGAAAGAATACAACTCAAGGTCTATTGGTGCATGCGGTACTTAAAAAAACATGCTTTAACTCCTAAGCGTTAAGGAGTTCTACCTTACATCATCAGATCAACTAAATAACCTGAAAGATTGCAACTATAAATCTAAATATCTATCTATACATATATCTATCTTTCTATCTATCTATATATCTAATATAAATCAACGATATGTAAAGAATTATCACCAGTTCATCATCATGAGATGATAACTACCAGGTGCAAATACTTGAAAAACTTTAGGAAATATATAAAACACGAAAATACCTATAAAATTTAAGGGTTTTCCTCGATTTCCCCTGGATTCCACCATCAGATTCTGACTTGGCAACAATGAAATCAGCTCAGGAGTATACTCTTTTAAATAAAAAAAAATCATTGAAATTGGTCAATAGTTCGCGAAGATATTGACCCGTAAAGTACGAACTACCAGTCGACAATAATGTGTTTTTTCAGGATTCTGAAAAAACTACTGGTCAAATCTCTGTAAAAATTATATGGCACCACACATAAACCATTTTCTTTCAGATAAAAAAGAATTATAATAATCTGTTAACAACTGGCGAAGTTACGGTAAAAAATACATAAAAAAAAAAAAAAACTGTCGACTTGAGAACCTCCTCCTTTTTTTGTAGTCGGTTAAAAACACAATTCCTATGATATGTAATGTAAAGATGACCAATTATATATATTGTAATGGATGAGAAAATTTTATACCAACTAGGGGTATAAAAGGCAGCGCCGCCCTGCGAACGCTCTCATTTCTGCGCGCGCCTCTCGTAGCAACATCTCCAGTTTCGGCATTTTTGTGTTACTTAATTACATTGATTTTTGCTTTAGTATTTAATTAAATTTAATTTTGTTGTAGTATCGATTTTTCCTTTTAAAAAAAAACTATTTAGGCCATAATTCATAACATCAGAAGTGGGATAGGATCTACGATCCTATCTACTTATTTTCTTGTACTGTTAGATTTTCGTTTAAAAGTAAAAATCAAAAATGTCGGAACGTGACTATCGTCGTAGTCGAAGCCGTCGCCGAGATTCCCGCCATGGTAACCGCCGAGATCGTAGTCCTGAAGGTAAAATGCAGCAGGAAATGAAGGCGATGCTGGCTCGACTCAAAGCTTTAGGAAAGCAGGCTTCAGGTGTGTCTGTGCCTGTGTCTCGCTCCCCGCGTCGCCGGCGCACGTCGCCGCCGCCTCGGCGCGCGTCGCCGCCATGCAGGCGCCGGGAGTCCCCGTCACCGCGTCGCCACTCACGTTCGCCGCACCGTCGGGTGGTTACTCCGCTACCGGTGCGTGCCACGACGCCGCCACTGCCGGCGCGCCATCTGGGAAGTTCCCGTACGCCGCCTATGCTGCCATCTGTGGTTCTACCTGAACCTCGTGAGGGTCCATCGCGGTTGGCACCGGAATCCGCAGCTAGCGACGTGAGTGTGGCTGCGACGGTGACGGATCGAATCGTGGATGCGATTCGCTCAATAAATAATACGGTGAGATCGAACCAACATTTTTATATTTCTAATTTTGACCCTAAATTGCACAATATTGACGACTGGTGTGAGGAAGTCGGTCGCGCCAAATGCTTAAGCAATTGGAGCGATTATGAATGCCTTTCGCGAATAGGAAATTGTTTGAAGGGTGATGCCCGAATGTGGTTAAATGAGTGGGTGACAAGCGACCGCACGTGGAGTAGTTTTAAACAAGAATTTAAGCCGTTGTGTCCCAAAACACCTGATATTGCAAACATTTTATATGACGTAATGCAGACAAATTCGGATAACTACCCCACGTACGCCGACTATGTCCGTCGCTCTTTACTTCGCTTACGTATCGTTCGTGGTCTCAGTGACGAGCTCATTACAGCAATTATTATACGCGGTATTACTGATCCACACATTCGAGCATCCGCCACAAACGCAAAGTTGCAACCAACGAATTTGGTTGAATTTTTCTCAATTTATGTAAAACCAAGTACCTCCAAAAGTAATTATATGAGAGTAAATGTTCCACAACCATTTGTGACTAAAAATAAATTCGTTCCTAGTGTTAATTTGAGAAAACGTCGGCTAGATGAGGGAAAGTTTTTTACGTGTGGTTTATCAGGACATAGGCAGGCTTTTTGCAATAAAAATTCTAAAACTAATGTTGAGTCAAACTCTAATAATAATAGTTCGAATTCAAAGCCCGTGTTTTCGTCACTAAAATCAGAACCTTGTTCTTATTGCAAAAAACCTGGTCACAAAATTGATACGTGTTTTGACAAACAAAAATCTGAGTCTCGGAATAAAAGTGATGTTAATTTTTGTCGTGAAAACGAAACTACCCGCAATCGAGATGTTATCGTGGCCGTTATTCAGGGAATACCGGTGGACATTCTAATCGATAGTGGTTCGAGTATTTCACTAGTTTCATTATCATTATTAAAGCATTTTCAATGTGCTAGAAGACCCACTTTTCGTATACTTAAGGGGCTAGGAAGTCAAGAAATTGAAAGTACTTCGTATGTAACTTTACCTATCGAATTTGATGGCATTACCTTAGAGGTAGATCTATTTGTAGTGTCGTCTGAATTCATGAATACACCTGTGATTGTGGGTACCGACGTTTTGAATAGAGAAGGTGTACTATATGTTCGTACCCGCGACCGTCAATCTCTTACGCGTAAGGTCGATAATACAAACGATGTTTTAACGATTCGGTCTGATCCGTCTGTTCCAATTAGAACTTCTCTTAATTGCGATCATATGCAACAACTTTTAGCGATCGTCAACGAGTTCTCTCGACACTTTATTACCGGTACTGCGACTTCTACGGTAAATACAGGCAGCATGACTATAAAGTTGAATAGTAATGCTCCTGTGTACTATCGACCGTATCGCCTTTCGCATGCAGAAATCCTCCGAGTTCGCGAAATAATTAATGATTTGCTGTCGAAAGGAATCATTCGAGAATCGGACTCTGATTACGCAAGCCCTATTCTTTTAGTAAAAAAGAAAGACGGATCGGACAGAATGTGTGTCGATTATCGAAAACTAAATGAGATAACTATCAAAGATCGGTTTCCATTACCGCGTATAGACGATTATATAGACAGGTTAGGACGAAATAAATATTTTACAAGCCTGGATATGGCAACTGGCTTTCACCAGATTCCAGTGCAGGAAGAGTCAATTCCACTTACCGGATTCGTAACGCCCGAAGGGCATTTTGAATATCTCAAAATGCCCTACGGCTTAGCAAATGCGCCAGTTGTTTACCAACGTATAATCGCTAAAACTTTACGTAAACTCATAGATTCTGGTGACGTCTTGGTTTACATCGATGACGTGTTAATTTTGAGCATGACAATCGAACAAGGATTAGTTCTATTACGTGAAGTACTTTCCGCGTTGACGAAGGCAGGGTTTTCTATTAACTTACGAAAGTGCTCATTTTTAGTTACCGAAATTGAGTATTTAGGACGGACTATTTCTCAGGGTCAGGTACGGCCGAGTCATGATAAAATTAAAGCTTTAGCCGATTCTGCAGAACCAAAGAACATCAAGCAGGTTCGTCAGTTTATGGGCTTAGCCAGTTACTTCCGCAGATATATACCTGGCTTCGCCCTGAAAACTGCTTGTATTGCCGCGCTAACAAGGAAGGATGTACAATTTAACTGGGGCGATGAACAACGGGCGGCTCGTAATGAAGTGATCCAATGTTTGACTAGTGAACCCGTTCTTGCGGTTTATGATCCGTCTTTGCCAGTAGAAGTTCACACAGACGCGAGTTCAATAGGTTACGGAGCCATACTTATGCAGGTTCACGAGGCCGGTTATAAGCGCGTTATTGCTTATTTTAGTAGGTTAACGCAAGGAGCAGAAGGCAAGTACCATTCGTACGAGCTCGAAACTCTCGCTGTTGTTAAAGCGTTACAACATTTTAGGCCGTATCTTGTAGGTAAACGTTTCACTGTGGTCACTGACTGCAATGCTTTAAAGCTCACACAACGAAAAAAAGATTTATTACCTAGAGTGGCCCGGTGGTGGGTTTACCTGCAAGATTTCGATTTTGGACTAGAATACCGCAAGGGTACGTCTATGTCACACGCTGATTATTTAAGTCGGAACCCGGTTAATGTGTGTACTATCCAAAAACCGCGTAATTGGGCTCAGATCGCTCAAGCATCGGATGAGGAGACTAGAGACCTGATACAAAAACTAACAGACGGACAATTAGATGCAACTCGTTACGTTGTTAGGAATGATACGCTTTATGTTAAACATTCAGTTACTGGTGAACCTCCTAGACTACTTTGTTTCATCCCGAAAGGCCATAGGTTAAGTCTCCTTCGTATATTCCATGATGAACATGAACATATTGGGGTAGATAAAACAGTTGATTTAATTTTAAAGCACTTTTGGTTTCCCAATTTAAGATGTTTTGTCCAAAAGTATGTTGCACATTGCCTAACATGTATCTCCCTTAAGAAAGTAGCGCGAGCCCCATTACAGCCTATTAGTTCTTGGGATAAACCAGACCTCCCTTTCGACACCATTCATATGGACACTTTAGGACCCCTTCCTGAAACTGACGGTTACCGTCATATATTAATTGTAATTGATGCATTCTCTAAGTTTTGTTTATTGTACCCAATGTATCGACAAGATGCCGATGAACTAAAGCGTCATTTTAAGAATGTTATCTCGTTATTCGGAACGCCTAGACTAATTGTTGCTGACAGAGGTCGCATGTTTCAAAGTACTGAATTCCTTAATTGGGTTAGGGAAATGGGTTGCCAGACGCACTTTATAACGCCTGAAATGCATCAGGCGAATGGGCAAGTTGAGCGTTATTGCCGGACGGTGCTTAACATGATACGCATCGAGGCTAACTATAGACAGCATGAGTGGCCGAGCACGATGTGGAAAATTCAACTAGTGTTAAATACCACCAAACACGCGACTACCCAAGATTCTGCGCTTAAGCTAATAGTGGGTATCGACGCCGCTACTCCAGTTATACGGAATATAGTACGAGATTTCGCTCTCGAGGGTTCCAGCCCTAATCGCGAGGCTCTTCGTGAAATGAGTCGACAACGGGCGTCGGACAGGTTGAAGCAGAACCAGCAAAGGGCCATAATTCATAACAATATATTCACGAATAACTATTAAATGGTGTCTAGGCTCTTATAGTTATCAAAAATATCATGGTAGTAAAGGAATGTCAACGCTAATTAGGGGTGTTACGGTTCTTTTATGTATTTTCAAGTATTTTCTATTGGTTATTTTCTCTACCCATCTTTTTCATTTCGTGCATGACGTAATTGGCATGTCTTTTGATTGGAACTCGGTATTTTGAAACAAATAGATTTTCTTAGGGCCATAATGCATGCTTCTTTTACAATCGGCAATCGGCGCGGCAAAAGCGACTGAACGCTAGGTACGCACATTCGGTTGCCGGTTGTATTGTTTTGATACCTGCGATACAATCAAGGGCCCGACTCTCGGGTCATTCGAAATAATTTCATATTTGAATTGAGCAGCTAACTTAAAAAAAAACGATTATTAAACGATTCTTTTGAGCCTGACATATCACCATTATCAATTTTGATCTTTTTAACACAAGTGTGGCTAGTGTGAGGAATGCGATCAGTGGACATTTTTTCAATACTTGGTTGTTTTAAAATATGTAACAAGTAGTTTTTGATACATCTTTATTTTTGTGTAATCGATTCCAGTGTGTGCGATGCGTGTGGCTTAGTTCGTAAGTGTGTATTTAATATTTTAAAATTACTATTTGTGAGGACCTTTAATTGGCCATCTACTTTTATTTGTATTATTTATTACTGTTTGTTGCAATAAATTATTCACATCTTGCGAATTATCTCAGCAATTGAATGTGATTGTCACGTAATTGGAAATTGATGTAGGTAGGTACCTATAAAAAAATTGCAAAAGCTCTTATGTAAGACAATAAAACGTGAAAATCCCTTCTTGGAAGGTAATCGAACTTAGACACGCCTTTCGCTATCCGGAATCTGGGCGTTGTCCATCACAATTTGTCTAAGCTTTTGTTGCCTTTTTATATTTTTTAAAGAACAACAATCAAAATCAATTCAAAATCGTTTAGGCAACTCCTCTGTCTGCAAATCATCTATTTAATAAAAACATTTAAAAAAAAAATCAAACCGACTTCAAAAAGTAAAAAATAAAACTTTTGGAGTCGGTGCCAGCCAGGGCATTCTACATTGCACTTCTATTAACTATATAATTATATTTTTTGGCCTTAGCTAGCTAGCACCGACTCCAAAAGTTTTATTTTTTACTTTTTAAAGTCGGTTTGATATTTTTTTTATTAAATGTTTTTATTTCAGATTTTTTAGTTACATCATGTGCCGTTACTTACACTAAAAATCAGCCCATACACAACAATGTCATCTAGGTAAACGACAACTTGCCAAAAGGTTCAAGATTATGAAAAAACTACTAGCCAGATCTTCGTAAAAATTATATGGGACCATACATAAACCATTTTCTTTCAGATAAAAAAAGAATTATAAAAATCTGTTAACAACTGGCGAAGTTATGGTAGAACATACATAAAAAAAAAAACAGTCGAATTGAGAACCTCCTCCTTTTTTGAAGTCGGTTAAAAAACGAAAATAAAATATAAAAGTCAAAAAACCAATCTAATGCTAGGTCTGTAAAGGCCCTTATTTTTATTGGTGATGTCTATCCCATTTATCACCACATCGGTGGGGTCAAGCCAAGAGCATGTATCCTTTTCAAGAATAATATTGATTTCTTATGTATACCAGGGCTATGCAACGATGACATGATGGCGGCCTTTGTTCAAGTCAAGAGCGGAAGCGGACGCCTCATCGTGTGCTCTGCATATCTGGACGGCGCGAAAAACAACCCATCTGAAGAACTGGCGAAAGTGGTCGAATACGCAAACGAACATAACGCTGATCTTCTGATTGGATGTGACGCCAACGCCCACCACACCAACTGGGGCAGCACTGACATCAACGAGAGAGGTGAGCTGCTTCACGATTTCATCCTAACCAATCGCCTGCAAATAGTCAATAAGGGCTGTAAACCGACCTTCGTGACTAAAACCAGGCGGGAGGTTCTTGATGTTACTCTCGCTACTAATAATCTTTCTAGGTTAATTAACGACTGGCACGTAAGTGATGAGACATCTATGTCTGATCATCGACTAATCAGATTTGAACTTAATACATCTAACATGTATGAAACCATTACCTTTAGGGATGCTAAAGCTACTGACTGGGACTTATACAGACAAAAGCTCCAAGAGAAGCTACAGAACATACCTAAACACATACGTTCGATCGAAACTCTAGAATACGCTGTGAATCAAGTTACCGAAGCCATTACAGCCTCTTACGAAGAGAGCTGCCCTCTAAGAACTGTCAGGGACAAAAGAGTATCATGGTGGAATAAAAAGCTCGATGTCCTGAGAGAAGAATCGCGTAAACTATTCAACAAGGCTAAATCCACGAATCAGTGGAGTCGGTATCTCAAAGCCTTGACTGAATACAATAAAGAACTACGCAAGGCAAAAAGACTGTCATGGAGAAAATTCTGCGAGGAGATCACCAAGGTCCCACAAGGAGCTAGAATCCATAAAGTCTTAGCCAAATCGCCTACCAACCAACTGGGTCTTCTAAAGAAACCAGATGGTACTTTCACCGAAACAGCGGAGGAGACCCTAGATCTCCTGGCGTCTACACACTTCCCGGGTTCGGTGTTAACATCAGAGACTAATGGACTGAATGTTACCCACAAACGCCTCTCCAGACCCACCAATGAAGACTGGAGAAGGGCAGCGAGGAACTTCAGACCAAACAGGGTTGAATGGGCTATTGACTCTTTTAAGCCTATCAAATCTGCAGGTGAGGATGATATCTTCCCAGCTCTCTTGCAGCAAGGGAAGGATATTCTCATTCCCATCCTAATCAAAATCTTTAGAGCGAGCTACGCATGGGGATACATACCAGAAAAGTGGACTATGGTCAAAGTCCGTTTCATCCCGAAGGCTGGCAAGAGGGACTACTCACAGCCAAAGTCCTTCAGGCCAATAAGCCTCACCTCTTTCCTACTAAAAAGTATGGAAAAGGTCATTGATGAATGTATTAGAGATGGGCCACTTCGGGAACGTCCTCTACACTCAAAGCAACACGCTTACCAAAAAGGAAAATCCACTGAGATCGCTCTGCTGGAACTCACAGACAGGATAGAAAGGGCTCTGGAGGACAAGCAAATAGCTCTCTGTGCTTTCCTTGACATTGAAGGAGCATTCGATAACGTCACCATTCACGCTCTCTCCAGAGGAATGAGGGCTAAAGGAATTGACGAAACAACTACCGGTTGGATCGAATCTATGCTTCTCAATAGAACTATCAGTGTAAGCTTACACGGAACCACAAAAGGCTTTAAAATAACTAAAGGCTGCCCACAAGGAGGCGTATTATCACCCCTACTGTGGTCGCTAGTTATTGACCAGTTGCTGGTCGAAGCCTCGAATAAAGATTTAGATATACAGGGCTATGCAGATGACGTGGTGGCTTGCGTTGTCGGCCCCTGTCAGAGCACTGTATCATCCTTACTGCAAAAATCTCTAAACATCATTAGCAAATGGTGCACAGAGAATAATTTGTCAGTAAACCCTAGCAAAACCACAATAGTCCCATTTACGAGGAAGCGCAAGTTAGAAAAACTTATAACGCCCACTTTAAGAGGGACTCCTATTCCATTTTCCAAAGAAGTCAAATATTTGGGCGTTACTATCGACCAAACACTGACTTGGAATTCGCACATCAGTAATGTGATCCAAAAGGCTAAAGTAGCCTTAGGGATTTGCTATCGCTTAGCAGGGACGAGATGGGGTTTAAACCCCAAAATCGCTCTATGGCTGTACACCGCTATAGTCAGGCCGACGATAACGTACGCCTGCGTAGTTTTGTGGAAAAAAGCTACCCAAGCGACAATCATAAACAAGCTTAACAGCGTACAGAGATTGGCATGCCTTATGGCAACGGGTGCCATGTCTACTACCCCAGGAGCTGCATTGAATGCCCTGCTAAACCTACCGCCCCTTCACCTATTTATTGCGAAGGAGGCGAAAGCGGGTATGTACAGGATACGCAACACTGGCAAGATCAAATGGCATTCTCAAGCACTGAGATCTCTACAAGATTCTATGCTTGAGCTCGATCTGCTATCGATGACGACGGACGTCATGCTCCCACTGTGTAATTTCACCAGAAATTACTCGGTGGAAATACCAAGCAGAGAAGAGTGTTCTGAGGATCACTATTCCTGTAAGGTTGGAAGCCTGGTCTGGTTTACAGACGGCTCCAAAATGGGTGAAAATGTAGGATGTGGAATATTCGGCGTAAGTCCCAGAGTCAGTAAAAGTTTGAATCTGGGCAAACACGCCACAATATTCCAAGCGGAGGTTTACGCCATTATAGAATGTGCGGAAGTCAACCGTCAACGAAACTACATAAACCAATCTATCTTTATCTTCTCTGATAGTCAAGCAGCGCTTAACGCCATAAACTCGAATACCATAAATTCGAAACTGGTGAAAGACTGCGTCAATAAATTAAATGAACTGGGTCAAAGGAATAAAGTTATTCTGAAATGGGTACCAGGTCATTCGGGAGTCGTTGGCAATGAAAAAGCCGATGAACTTGCAAGGAAGGGGGCTCAGGGACTACAGATGGGTCCAGAGCCTTTCTGTGGCATCTCAAAGAACCAGGCCATGCAAACTCTTAAGAACAACCTTCTTGGCGAAGCTAAAAAATACTGGCTTAAACAACCGGGATTACTGCACGCCAAGTCTCTTATAGAAGGATACTCGCTAAAACGAATTGCAGAACTTTTAGAGCTCAGCAGGACGAACATCTGTGCGATTGTCAGAACCTTAACCGGACACTGCAAATTAAACAAGCACCAATTTCACATGAAATTGAGTGATACTGATATTTGCCGCTATTGTAAACAGGAGAGGGAGACACCAAAGCACCTTCTGTGTGACTGCGGGCCATTTATGCATAAACGCAGTATTCACCTGGGTCGCCACATCATCGACCCAGAGGAACTAAAATCTCTAAAAGCTAGGAAGATTCTTGACTTTCTGGAAGCAACCGGGCTAAAAGAGGTACTATAAATAGGTGGCGAGTTACAATAGATCTCTTAGGTCGCAGTGACTACAGCCCTCAACAGGGTTGCAAAGCCCCTAAATCCTCAAATAATAATCCCATTTATCTTGTAATTTATGTAAGAGAAGATATTTATGAGTACTCTGGATGCGTGGATACCAATGAACAGTTAGGAAGCGTACATATCCTCGTAATCGAATATAAGTAATTGGAGACTTATGGTCTGAAGAAAAAAGACTGGTTGGTTGTGAACAATATTTAGATAACTTTTAATGCAAAGATAGTATTGAACCTTTGCTCCTAGCATTTATTTGACCACCTTATCACCTCATATCTTTACGAAGCTGACTGTACTAATCCAAATTGAAGAACCTATAGTTACACAACAATAAAGTACAACAAAATCGCTGCAACAATGTTTGATTTGGCCTTGTAGCTTGTCGCCACCTAACAATAACAGTACGTATCGTCACATCAG
Organism: Chrysoteuchia culmella; assembly: GCA_910589605.1. NCBI lineage: Eukaryota > Metazoa > Arthropoda > Insecta > Lepidoptera > Crambidae > Chrysoteuchia > Chrysoteuchia culmella. The sequence goes on from OU342654.1 coordinate 11,536,358, forward strand.
CCTTTCTTTAGGTATAGTTGCACCTTGAGATCGCCCTTATGTACCTAGCTCGTAATAGCGGCGGCGGCGGGGGTTTTCGTACTGCAAGTGTTAAATTGACGTGCTTTTGACTGCACATTACAGTTTATTTTTATTTTATTTTATTTATTTGGCACAATAACAGACAACAGACAAAAGGATAAACAAAAAATAACTTACAATAACAACAAATGCGTGTCTACGTCCTATTACAATTGCGCACAGCATTTTATCTATAGCATTAACTAGATGACACAAAAATTATACGAAATTTCATATAAAAACATAAAAAAAACTAGTAAAGTAAATGAACAATATAAAAAAATAATATTACAACCTAATGAACTACTATATTTTTTTTTTTTTTTTCGACGGGGTTAACTTATAGTTTAAACAGGGACGTTTTAAAAGATTGGGCATTACAATTGAATATATCAACAGTTGTACAGATATCATTGTAAGCCACACACATTCTATTCAGTGGATTGTTTTTAGATACATTATTCCTAGATACAGGTACAGAAAACAGTTGTGGTTTACGAACTGACCGATTTGAGGTTTTAAAATTTAACTGCTGTAGCAAGCTACCACCAAATAATCCATTAGCAATCCGATGAAGTGTGCTCGGCACCCCGACCGCCTAACGGTATAGCTTATGTTATCGGTCATCATATCGGTCACAGGTCATTTATCCATCTACGTTTCTCAAGGCTAACCATGTTATAGTGCTTAAGGCGATCCGAGTAATTGGGTATTTTTTTACGTATGCCATCTTTGATACTTATTGCTCTCACAAACCTTCTTTGAATGGCCTCCACTCTGTCTGTGTGGGTATTATAAATTGGATACCATATTTCGGAACAGTATTCAAGTACACTTCTTACCAAGGCACTATATAGAATTATTAAAGATTTTATATTTCTAAATGGCCGAGCGATACGAAGAACGAAAGTTAGCATTTGATTTGCTTTATTACAAATATAATCATAATGGTGCTGAAATGAGAGAGAAGAATCAAAGTATACTCCCAAGTCACGCACCGTACCAACACGAGCAAGTGCAGACTGTCTAACCGTATAATCGAACTTAATGACATTTTTATTTTTGGTGAAAGATATTATTTGGCATTTTTCTGCATTAAGTGACATTTTGTTGCAATCACACCATTTTAAAACAGAGTTAAGGGCATCCTGCAAAGCCTCACAATCCTCAACATCAGCAATGCGCTTAAATAGCTTGATATCATCAGCAAAGGCCAGGCTGGTGCACTTTATAGTCGCAAGAAGATCATTGATGAAGATCAAAAATAGAAGAGGACCCAAGTTAGAGCCTTGTGGGACCCCTGAGCTCGGAACAAAAGGAACTGAATCGTAGCCATACAGCGCCACAAACTGAGAACGATTTTTAAGATACGAAGACAACCACCCTAGCAGACTCCCGTGGATACCCATATAGAACGCTTTGGTCAAGAGTATGTCATGATTCACACGGTCAAATGCCTTTGCAAAGTCTAAGTAGATAGTGTCCACCTGTGTCCTATCGTTAAAAGAATCACACAGAAAAGCGGTGTAGATTAATAAATTGGATTTGGTTGATCTACCCTCAATAAAACCATGCTGAATGTCACTAAGAAAGGGTTTTATGTGATTATATAGATACTCGTAAACAATCGACTCAAATATCTTTGGAAAGCAGCTCAATATCGTTATAGGACGATAGTTTTTAACATCTTTTTTGTCACCGGATTTGTATATTGGAGTAACTTTGCCAATCTTCCACAGAGATGGAAATGTACCCTCCCTTAGTGATTTGTTGTATATTATCGTTAACGGCTCAGCTAAAGCTGTAGCACACATACGGATGAGAATGGGAGGAATACCATCTGGTCCGGGACCCTTAGATATATCAACTCTTTTGAGTTTCTACAACACATAATCTTTTTGTATCTCTAAATGACCAAGAGAGAAATGATAAGGGGGAGAGCCTGAGCTAATGCCACAGTTAGATGTTTCACTTTTCTCATAGACTGATGAAAAGAATTCGGCAAACAGATTTACAATTTCCGTCCCAGATGCCGCTACATTGTCGTTGTAATGCATTCGGTTCGGAACTGTGTTAGTAACTCTTTTACTTTTTGTATATTTCCAAAATGATTTTATACCAACTGACAAATCCTCTTCTATGCCCGAGATATACTGTCTAAAACAATTATCCAACAAGAGTTTGGCCCGTGATCGTAGCATCGAAAAGGTGTCGAAATCCCTAGGATTTTTATAGCGTCTATATCGGCTATGATACTTTGCCTTAAGTTTAAGGACTCTTTTTAGACCCGTAGAAAACCATGTAGGATAGACTGAATTGCGGACCCTACATTTAGGTGTATGTTCGTTAAGTATAGTGTGCAACTGATTGTAAAAGAATTGAACGAAGTCGCCACAATCAAGATCATTGGCATGATTTACCCAATCTATTTCATTAAGCTTCTCAATGCAACCTTCAAAATCGGTCTTATTAAAGCACAGTTTATCAAGAAAGGAGTTAGGCCGCAATGGTAGAGGCAAGCCATGAAATTCAAGTTCGAATGGGGGATGGTGAGCATCAAGACGACTAATTGGTACTGTAGGATGAAGAGAAAAAGCATCGGGTTTGTTAGTAATAGCCAGATCCAATATTCTGTTGTTGTGATTAGGGATGTTGTTTAGCTGAACGATGTCATTGGAGATGAAGAAATTACACAGATCATTGGATTTTTCACAGTGGCTGCTTAATGGAGTCTTTGTTTCATCAGACCACTGCAGGTTACCTAAATTGAAATCGCCAACAATACATGTAGACCGGTTTGAGTGAGAGGTTAATATATCGGTGCATCCGTTGGTAAATTTCAAAAAATCTTCACTAGGCAAATAATCAGGAAGATATACTGTGCATAAATTTAATATATGATTACCGCTGACAACAATCTCCACCCATAAATCCTCCACGTCTGATTGCCAATGAGCCCTGACGGTAAAATCAAGTTTTTTAGAAATTGCTATTAATACCCCGCCTCCATGATGCTTACAAAATCTCTTGAGGAATTTACTATCTCGGTCTCTGCGTATGACCGAATACCTATCATCGAACAACTCTGACGATAGGATCGAATTATCGAGCCACGTTTCAGTCATGCAAATTATATCATAATTATTACTAAGGACAGTATTATAAATGTCTTACTCTTCACACCCCTCACGTTCTGGTAATACAAACTAATAGCCATTAACAAGTTACCAATACATTATAAAAAATAAAATAGAATTCTTAGCGCCTGTCTTCAATCTGCATGCAATGCGTGGGGCGATACTTCGATCGTTGATCTAAGAAGTGCAGATTAACGTTTTAGGTGACGAGTAAATCATCCGTAAATATTACAATTTCATTGGATCAAAACAGACCGTCTCAGCGGCTAAGATTACTATGTTAGCCTCCTCAAAACTGTGGGTAACTTTTTATCCTTAACCTCGAATATCTGCTATAGTGACGGGAAAGACAGAAGAGAAAAGAGAAGAAGCCGGAGACCAAGCGATAGTTAGGCTATGAGCAAATGGGTTGCCTGTCAGTGCCATACTCCATTCAACCGATGGAGACAGTTGGTTTACCAGATGAAACGAAATCACGACCATTAGGAGTGAGGGAACGATTATAAAGAACATTCTAAACCAAAACCAAAGTTTATAATTTCTAAGTTAATGCATTTTCAATGCAATTTTTCTATTACAAAATTAATCAAAACCAATGTTTTTAAAATTTTACAGTTGTAGCAACTTCCTGCTCTACATTATCTATTTTACAAAAAAGATTGGCAAAACCCACAATAAATTAAATTTCAATAGATCTGTATGATAATTTTCGATAATAAGTTATTTTTTGTTAGATTATACATAGATACTGATAATTTCCTAGCAAACCCAACTCAAATTATACGCAGAGACAAAGTCTAATTTAGAATTAGATAAAGTATAATCCTATTTAAATGTAAGTAGATACTTATTACATTTACTTGTTTATTTTTCGAGTTAGAAATGTTAATACTCAGCATACTTCGACCATTGCATGTTTACAAAGCGACGAATGGCCTTATTTTTTTCTTTAAAAGGAGTAGTAGTGAGGACGTTAAGGTTAGTTGACTTCGCTCTCAATTTCAATGTGACGTCACGTAGTCCGAGTGTAATATTCTTGCTTTTACGCTTTGCTTATAAAATTAGACCTGGAGATATAGTTAATTTTTCTCTGAAACCTGTGCCATGTGCCACATACCGAGGTAACTACAAAAAAAAATTATTTCGTAAATTTGAGACATTCTGTGTACCCACGACAGCAGCAGGTGAAGCTTTAGGTACAGTTTGTCTTTGAGAGCGAGCGCCGGCGGCGCCGTCCGTAACGATTAGGCACAGAGCGGAGTGTATGCGGTGTCTTCTGACTACTACGCAAAGAAATGTTTGGTGATTAGCCCTCAATCAATAAAAAAAAACCTTAGCTTAAATTATATTTCTTAAGGCGATACTCGAACAAAATATGCTGAAGCGAGATAGCAATGAGAAAACGACGCGCACGGGAGCGAGACCGATTTTGCAGATTAGGCAAAAAAAACACAAAATCCCTTCGTATTAAAAAACTACAGCAATAAAAAAATATGCTTCTATACGATCCTAAATATTATAGGTGTCCACTTATTTAACCTATTTCCAATAGTGTAAGTAACCCCATTTAAGAATAATCGTATTTTTTTGAGGTCTTTTCGAAAAGAAAAAGTGTCGAGGCAAAATCATAAAATCGTGTTATTGAAACTATACGAATCTAGATAAAGGTATGAAGTAATATATATGTTACTAGGAACGGCTCCAAACTGCACCACCTTCGGTGGCGCTTTGGAGCCCAAGAGAGGCGGAGCGCCGCGAGCTTTTACAACTTTATGTCAGCATAACTCTGTGAGGACATGACGGATTTAGACGCGGTTTGTTGCATTAAACGCAGAATTACATTCTGGTCAAATTTGTAATGTATCGCGATGCACAAAAGTCTATACTTTTCGAGCAAAACCCTAAAAACCGAATTTGGCTCTTCTTTGGCGCCAAAAGCTAAGGTTATGGTGATGGAGGACATCGAATTTTTGTCACCTCCTAGGTATGGTTGATGTCTAAGTAAGTGCCAAGTTTCATTAGAATCGGTTAAACGGTCTGGGCGCTATGACCGGGCGGACAGATTTTCAAAAGAGTCAACATAAGAGAGTTGTCTCTATTACCAGATTTGTAACTACTGTTACCGTGCTATAGTTATATATCAAAAAGTCAATACTTTTTCCGAGTAGCGCTTTAATTTTTTCCTTATTGTAATAGAAGAAATTAAAATCATTGCAATTTCTAAAGTTCACTTTTTAGTATGTGCTGAAACTTCAGACACTTTCTAAAATAGAAAAGCGCACGATTGAAAATTTAGTTTTGTAAGTATTTTGGTCTCTAGAAAACTCCAAGCTCCTAGACTATATTACAATATGGAACGGCTTGCGCGGGCGTTCACGTCATTGCAGTTTTTCCTCGACCGTTGAGTGACACACTACAGCCTGACTCATAAGAGAAACAATTAATCTATTAATTCTTTCACGTCATTGCTACAGTAAACTTTGTTGATATATGTTGTGCCAGCTGCTATAAGGTAGGTAATTAACATTTTAACTTTTATTTTAACATAATGCTTTACTAACAATATTGGTCGTCCACGAAAGATGAGAACTGAAGTGAAAATGTAATGTGATTTTGTGCTAAAATTGTTTTGTGTTGGCAAAGTGTATTGTAAATAATGACTTCGTGTTCGTTTGTGTATTGTAAAAAGTGTTTTCTTGTTTCTTGTTCGTTTCACGGTTTTAAATACGTCTTTGTAGATTGTTTCACCTTCACCACAGATTAATAAATAGTTACTTTGTAACTTCACGCTTATGTTGGCATGCATTTTAGCATCTAAACTACGTTGAATTGAACTATTTCATTGACTTAATTGATTATTTCAATATTTAGTCAATAGTAAGTAACTTAATTGAAATCAGTTTGATATTAAATGAGACGTAGGTACTTAAGTATGATGGCAATTGGCATACATTTTACCATCTTATCTATATTGTGACCAGCATTATTTTAAATTAATGATTATTTTTGTATTTCGTTCAACGACTTATAATTAAAACGGGTTTGATGTCAATTATGTAATTAATTACCTAGTTTAAATACTCAACTCAACTAAACTCCGGTGCAAGCAAGGTTTTTTTTTAATTGATGTGTTGTTAATTGAACAAAGAGGATAATAACACAATATACAAGAACACAAGAATAACTACCGGTATATTAAACAATTAAAATTAAACTAACATTCTTATATGACTAATAAATGGCTAACTTATTACTATTTTATTAAGGTAAAACCCTAGATTGTGTTGATTACTACTAATCTAACTTTTTGTACCACTTGCTCAAAAAAGTGACATTCTATGCCACAAAAAGCGAACATAATTGTACTGAATTTCATTCATCCTCTAGGGGGAGAATGTGATTTAAATTTGGAATACTTACCGAAATTTATACTGAACTACATCTGTGTTTACACCATTGAGTTGGTATATAAAGCATTACACATCTTTTTGAAAAAGGAATACGCATTTATTATGCAGTTATGATTATTAAATAAAATTACGAAAACCGACGAAGCCGTATGAGCTTGATGCCTTTGCATTTCCGCCAAAAAATATTAGTCTAGGAATTTGCCGCGTTTTTGTTTTCTTTAAATACATCTCATATTATTATTGTGTTAATTTTTTCGCAAATGGTACGAAAAGTAGAGTATTTTCCTAGGTGATAAAGCTGTCTTAGTCTTGGGTGAACTTAAATCCCTTGCTACACTCAGGACTCGTCTTAAATCCCTCGCTTCGCTCGTGATTTAAGTTTTTAACACCCTCGCTACGCTCGGGAGTAAACCTCGAGTCCTTCGTTACGCTCGCGATTTAAATTGTCACCCGCGACAGAAGACACTGCTTTATCCCCTTGGTTAATAATCTACTATTATTAATGAAACACGTACTAAACTTTTCCGAAAAAAACAGATGAAATGATTGATAAGAAATTATTTTGGATTTTTTATTAATCTATTTTTATTTTTAGGATCATTGAAGAAGCTGAATTCTTTTTTGGTTGTCTTTTGTATTTTGGGACTATTTATCTATGGTCCTCGACATCAGTAATATTCAAACAGGAAATTTGGACTCGTCATTTACAGTGAATTTCGATTTAGATGTTGCTACTATCTTTTTATCGATAGATAAGATATGACACTTCGCCCAACGATAACACGTACACAGTGATAGATAACGGCCCGCCATTTTGTTTATTCGTACTAATGATTCAGGCGCTCACGGTATTTATTATAAAATTCTTAAGTAACTGACTTATTTCAGTCTCGTACGTGACCTTCTTCAGTATTGAATTTGGATCTTGAGCTGTGGGATAATGGGAATCTGTTTTTCATTTGATTGCGGAGATTGTGGAGACTGTGCAGATTGCAACTGCTGTACCGCTTGCTGCCTGGCGCTGGGTGCGTGCTGTCTGATACCCTGCTGCTGTCCGAACGCCTGTGGGCAGCAGCAACAGCCGCCACCACAGACAGTGATTGTTCAGCAACCACCGGTGATTGTGGACCAAGGGCCTCCGCCGCCACACGGATACCCTTATCCACAGCCGTACCCACAACCGTACCCACAACCATACCCACCTCAATACCCACAGCAGTATCCGCAATACCCCGGGTACCCTGAAGCGAGATAAAGTGATCAAGTCTAATAAGTTTTTTAAGGTGAGTAGAGCTGTGGACGACCATTCATGCACCGCTTCTTCATTATCATTGTTCATTTCACTTTAGAATTACTTTTTTATTATCTAAGTGGCAATTATTGATGGTTTGCTGGTTGATAATACTAACAGGTATTTATCATGACATTAACAGTAACTTTTCAGACTAATCGTTATTGATCACCGACTAATCCTCATTGCACTTGACTCTGAGTGAATGGAAACGAGATTCGCTCTATTGTGACCTACATTTATTTCTGTGGTTGTCGTTACCACAGAACAAGGAAACTTTTAAGGTTCTGTGGTCGTTACGTTACTATACCTCTATTTTCTCGTTTTAATATAAAATAAAAATGTAAATTAAACCCATATCTATGTGTCACAAATGGCTATATTATCTGTATGTAACATGCAACCTACGCTTCTGGCATATTCTTAATATATTTCTTTGACGTTTAAGTAAGTAGAGAATCGGGTACTGAAGAGAATTGTTACCAAACTACCGCCTGAAAACAAGAAGTGACTAAATTCTGTTAGTCATACATAGTTTCGGCAACGGAACTGGTACGATTACGCCAATTAAAATGCTTTATTAAGATTATAATACTTCATTGCGGGATTTGAATTACTTACCGACTCTATAAATAGCAATCGTTCCTACACCACCACATATCACCATCGATTTTGATCAATGCCTTTTTTTATTGTATGAGTTTGACAACTAAAATCGTTTTCGAAAACTATCGCTTTGTCTCTTTCATATCCTATGCGGACATAAGTAGAACATCCGATACCTGCTCTACCGATATACGTAGGGCATCCGAAATCGTTGACAGTAAATGTCAACTCGTACTTATATATGGGCTTAAAAGGACGCTAACGTAATATTGCTAAGTGGATTCCCTGACAATTCATTTATTTGTTTATTTTCTATGGAATTTGCATTTAGTAAGGTTTCATGCCTTCAAAAATTTAAAGCAATTTCTGCTATACTGACACTGACATAGTTCTAAACTCCATAGGAAATAAAAAATAAAAATAATTGTTAGGAAATTCACTTAGCAATATTGCGTTAGCGTCCTTTTTGAAGAATTTTCCCTGAGCGTCCAAATACAATAGGTTACGGTTTGTTGGGGTTTTTAGGCAGTTTTGGTAACGTGAAATGTGAACGTTTAATGTGGTTGTTGAATTTGATTCGAATATTTTTACTCTCATAGTCTTCTAAGACAATTTGATAAAAAAAGAATTAAAGCCTTCAAAAATAATTTTATGATGATCATAAAAAAGTACTACCTCTCAAGAAGCATTTTAATTATTGATTTGATACAGTTAATAACCCTTGTAAAGTCGATAGTAATTTACAAAATTGTGTAGATAGTAGCATTACTTAATTATTATATACTTATCTGCCATAAACATATGATTGGCAGTAAATTGCTATGGCAAAAAAAAACTGAAATAGTACTTTGTTATGCAAGGCTGGAAAGTTGGGTTTTTAGCGGCGAGGTGCCTCTATTGAAATCTGAGCAAGTGGAGGATTCTAGGATTGAACCACGAGCGTAGCGAGTGGTTCAAAGATTGAATCTCAGGATTCAGCGAGGATTTCAAAGGTACAAGACGCTAAAAACTTTTCTGCCGAGCGCAACATACAATTTTTCACCTCACAACAGCGAGGAACATTTTATGGTTGTTTCCGCGGTCAACTTCCGGTAAAAAATTCTTTAAACATAAAGTTTAATCTAAATATACCTTATTCTCGTTGTTTTTATAATATAAAAACTAAAATAATAAAAAAGGGAGTATTATAGTTTATTCAAAGTTATTTAAAGTAGGAATATATTGTTACTTATTAATAAGAATAAAAACGATTCCGTAAATATTGACACTGATATGAGGTACAAGACAAAGACAATTTAAAAATAAAGATTTATGTCACAGTCCGAAATCCAATTATAGGTTGTGAAATCTCACCCAGCCTAATATAAAATTCTTATAACAAATAGTTTAATATTATTGTTATTGTTTTTATGATTCAATGAACTAAAATGAGTATTAGAATTAATTTAAAGCTATCTAAAATAAAAATCAAATATAACAAAAAATTCAATAGTGCGATTCGGAACGCATTATGACATATTTTTAAGGTATTGATTTAAAAACTTTTACTTTGCCGCGCTAGGCTGCAAAAAGCGATTTCCTACGCCTAAACTGATTGACAAAACCTCCTTTTCAGAGCGTGTGAGTTGAAAAGAAAATTGGTTATATTAATTGAAGTATTATTGTACTGAAGTACTGTATATTTGACATTTTCGCTCTCTTCGTATGGGAACACCCATAGGAATCTTTGACAAAAATGTTTATGTTAATTATATCTGTGATTTATATTTTTTATGTAGTTACAAACTTTTCAACCTCTGAACGTATAAGGTAGATACGATTTCTTTTGTAAGTTCTGAGGGCTTATTGTGAGTTTGCAAATCTCCAAACATAACCATAACCAACCAATTTTGACAGATAGCTTTAATGATTGCATTAATTCAGAATAATATAATATAAATCATATATTTAATTACATTCACATTTTTGTCAAAGATTCCTATGGGTGTTCCCATACGAAGAGAGCGAAAATGTCAAATATAAAGTACTTCAGTACAATAATACTTCAATGAATATGAACAATTTTCTTTTTGGTTTTTTTAGCCATAGCAATTTAAATATAATAATAATAAAGTAATGCTACTATCTACCTACACAATTTTGGGGAATATGGTTTAGAATTAAACTCTATTCGTAAACTGCGGCGTAAGCGAGTAAGATGAGAAAACTCACACTAAGCACTCTGAAATGTGTAAAGCAAATAAATGAACATTTAATGTATCTATTTACAATTAGGTTATTGTATTTCATGGGCATTTAAGTAATTATAAATGCTATTACAGAGAGGCTATTCTAAGAATTTGTGACGTATTAAGTATTTTTTCTTAATGATAATTACCTACTTTATAAGGACTATGATTCACGTTGTACCTACGCGACGTTGTGGCTCAGATGTGTAAATTTTGACATAAGTACTCATTTATGGTAGGTGACTTTGTTCCGTTGTCCTTGTGCAGATAGAACATATTATTATCTATTGACTAAATATAGGACTAGTAGAGCAAATACCTACTATTGAAACTAGCGCTAGCGAGTTAGATACGTAGGTGTCTATTAGTTATGATACAGTTTTGTTTGAATGTGTCACTTGTTTCTTTATTATTTAGATGATTATTGTAACGCTGACAACAATAAAGTGCATTTGGTTTTCCTGTTCTCTTGTAACTATCTCATAAATATATTGACGTAGGTGACGTAGAATTTATTTTATTTATCTATCTATAAAGATTGGAACATAATAACATACCTAAACATTCATATAAGTATTTAGCATGACTTTTTTGGGATTTAAATTATACTTGTTCACTTTGCTGTCAGAATCGTATAAAATGTTATTTTAAGATCCGTAACGTAACGTCCGTGTAACTTAAAAATGTAAAAAAGTAGTGTACCTAGATTATAATCTGTAGAATCTAAAAAAGTATTAAAAACTTAATAGAAAACAAGTGGTTTGCTCAAATACAAGATCTGCATAATCAAAATATAGCCCAAAATCAATCACAACCTGTTAAGTATGCAACTTAACTTTTCGACTTTGTTTTTCCTCTACCTTCTTATGTTAATAAAGCTGTATAAAATGAGGGAAATTAGGGGTCCGCAGTTTCGTAGCGAAGCCACGGAGTATATTAGTTTTTGCAAAGTCGTGAACGGTGTGCAGACACTGTAGTCTTGCGATCTCTACTTCGTACGCCGACTTTTTACTAATGGAGGACCTAGTAAATACTACCAAAAGTCAGTCAAAGCGCAAGTACTATCGCGTTTGAATTAAAATTTGATAGATCATTATGGCAAGGAAATAAGACCGAGTATCTTGGACGAATTAACCACCGTCCAAGCCGAGTATTAAAACTCTTAAGGCGCTATACGACTGAAACGAGATGAGAAAATGACGCGTGCGGGAGCGAGACCGTTTTTAGGGTTTCGTAGCCTAAAGGCAAAAAACGAAACCCTTATAGATTCGGCCAAATCGATGTATGTCACAGCCACTTTATTCCAAAACTATGAGGATTACACAGTTGAAACTTGGTAGGTAGATGTATTCTGTAAACCGCTCTACGGTTTTTACACAAAAATAAAAAAATATATAAATTAAGGGGGGGCTGACACTATTTTTTTTTTCATCAAATCTATACGTGTTGGGTTTTTTCTCAAAGTCAACCGTTTGAAAGATGTACACTTCCAAAGTGGTAAAATGTGTGTCCCCCCACCTCTAACTTTTGAAATAAGAGAGTAATAAAATTTAAAAAAATGTATGCTGTAGATCTTAATAAAAACTTTCAACGAAAATTGGTTTGAACGAAATATGGTTGTCAGTTTTAGAAATGTGGCATTTATCCCGAAGGGATATGAAACACTTTTTTTTTATCAAACCTGTACTTGAGGCATATCAATAGATAGGTCTTTAAAAATTACATTGAAGTTCCTATTACAGTTTTTTCTCAAAATCACCCGTTTGAAAGATAAACACTTCCAAAGTGGTAAAATGTCACAGCCACTTTATTCCAAAACTATAAGGATTACACAGTTGAAACTTGGTCGGTAGATGTGTTCTGTAAACCGCTTTACGGTTTTTACATAAAAATAAAGAATATATGAATTAAGGGGGGGATACATGGATCCCCATACATGGAACTGTTACTGAAAAATTTTTTTTTCGTCAAAGTGTGGGGTATCTATAGATAGGTCTTTAAAAATGACATTGTGGTACCTAAAACAGTTTTTTTTCAAAGCCAACCGTTTGAATGATATACACTTTCAAAGTGAAAAAATGTGTGTCCCGTCCCGCCCCCTCTAACTTTTAAAATAAGAAAGTGAAAAATCTAACAAAAATATATGCTGTAAACGTACACGTAAAATTTGTTTGAACGAAATATATTATGCAGTTTCTGAGCTATAGCACATTTGTTAAAACCGCAAATATAACTTTGTCATTCATACAGACACTATGAAAAACAAAGTTATTTTTGCAGGCGAAAAATTATAGTGGCATTTAATATAATAATAGAAACTTTATTGCACACGATACAAAATCAAACACATACAGAGAAAACACACAATAAGCGGTCTTATTGCTACATAGCAATCTCTTCCAGTAAACCACGAAATCTACTCGTACTAAATATATGTAATATGTATACACGACGCTCAATATTACTGGTGTCCACTAATTAAATACAGTTCCAATAGTAATATGTAACCCCATTTGAGAATAATTTAAAATTTACGTATTTTTAAGGGGTGTTTTCAAAAAGAAAAATGTCGAGGCAAAATCATAAAATCGTGTTTCTGAAACTTTACAAATCTGGATGAAGGTATGAAGAGATACATATGTTATTACCAGATTTGTAAAATCTCTAACCATCCTTTAGTTTTATAACAAAAAGTATGTAGGTACGTATAGCGTCTTAACGCAAACGCGATAGTAACGTTTGCATATTTACAAACTCACACTAGAGTACCCCTAATGTGTATCTATAAGCTGTATAGCTACGAGTTTAAACATTTTTGATAAGACCCAAGGCCTCAGATGCGTTTTATTTCCGATTCAGAAGGACGTGTTTTTTTGTGGAGTGTCTCTAGTTTTCGTTATATTTAAGTTATTATAACTAACTAAACATTTCAAGAGAATCGTACGTATATACTAAGTCGGCTGGTAAGTGTCCGAGGAGAATCGATCCCAGTCCCATACTTTTCTCATTCAACAATTAGTTACTCAGTGTTGACGTAAAATCAGGAAATTACGGCTTTTTACGATTTTCTCGGAAATTAACAGTCAAGGTTGAGGTTTCAGTTTTTTGTGATTATGAGTTAGGTAGCAGAAAATACAAGTATTGCAACGGCACATTGCAGATTGTATCGTTAAATTGAGAGTGCTACGGACACATTTTAACTGTCAAATTGACATTTATTTAATCCAATCGTGAAGGTCATTTATAGTTATTTATTTCAGTTACAAGATTACCTATATTTTCCTTTACTTACAATTGTCAGCGAATAAAAAGCATTTTTAGTTACATCGCACAAGTAATTAATATTACAATGGAATAACAGCCGACCTAATATGCTCCTTTGTGGAACGCCATTTTTGTATGCCGAAGATCCTCTAGCCGTGATTTTATTTTCTACTCTTGATACCAATGATAAAAGTCATTAAAAGCCGTCGCAATACTTTCAAATTACCAAAGGCTTTATTGATTTTCCTTATTTGCTTCATTTTGTGTTATTTACGTTATTATTTAAAATTTTCCATGATGCATCGCTCACCTTGTTCTCTGACTAAGATATAATTTTAGATTTTCTTATTTTTGGGGATTATTAATTCATGGCGCATTAGCCTCCCCTATCGTAGGTATAATCTAGGAACTTCCCATTCGGCCAGTAGAGCTTTTTTAGAAAGCGGTTTTTCAAAAATGTATAGCTTTTTAGTTTTTTTTTAATCCCAAATAATAGAACAGTAATAAGGTATTGACCTTAAATTTCTTTTCGAAAATATGTTTCCCGAACAAAAACTTCCTCGGTTGTCCTTAAGTAAGAATGTAATCTGTAATTTGAGTCCCCTCATTTGTAACCGTAACTTTAATGTATGTCTTTCCCTTATTCCAGGATGGGGTGTAACATATCTCTGCGGCCGTGCTGCTGCTGCTGCATCCCCTGCTTGTGCTGCGACTGCTGCGCCGACCCTCCGCCCCGCACTAATGTGATCCACCATCACCACGTCACCACTAGCCCTCCGACTGTCATCGTTAACCAACCACCACCACCTTATAGATAACCTTGCAGTTCCTAAAAGTGTTACTAGAAAACGTGGTCTAAAGTTACACCTGTGGAGCTATCATTAAAAATTGCAAAAAGTATTCTTTTCGTCACGTCAACAAATGTATGGGCTATTGATCAGTATCCCTACTGGGGGTCAATTCTGCAAAATTTTTGTCAAAATCGTCTCTCAGTGGTGTTTTAATAGTAGTGTTTATTTACACTGTTGTAACAAGAACTGTGTAAAACAGGACTACCATTGAAACACCATTGGAATACTATTGTGACTAAGCATTAGCAGAACTGGGCCCCTGGACGGTATCGAAATAATTGACGATTCGAATAGTTTTCGTTTTTTTCTGTTAGCGCCACTGATTAATACTGGAGTTTTCTTAATAGCGACTGAAATATAACATGTTTAACTTTTGACCACGTTTTGTAGTAACAACATAATCGTTTAACTCCAACACCTGACTGGATCGCTTCGATACATAAAGTTAGTGTTCAATAGACACACTGGTACCTTAATATTGTATATTCTGTGGCAAAGGTTCTGTGTTCTCACCGTCTCGTCGTCGCCGTCATATGTTTTTTGGGCCATTGGGCTTCTGTTACCACAAAACTATCTAAAACAGTATCGGTAGCCAAGCACGTGCTGCTATACTAAAGTAGTGCTAGTATCAGAGGACAGTGGCTAGGCTACATATGCATGACTGTTGCTCTGAACGTAGTCTGGTTTGGAATGAGATTGCCTTCAGATAATATTTATATGGGTAGGTTCTTCCAAGTTTTATTTAGGAGGGTGACACAATTATACTGATTTTATTAGTGATAAACGACCCCAGATGGTCATATTGAAAGCGATCGTGATTAAATGTTGAGTTACAAATTGCTATTAATTCCAAATAATTTTACTATTACACGTTAAAATAATGAAACAGTCTAATGTAATCGCGTGATAAATGTCTGTCTTCTGTTGACAAATTAACTTCATAAAAATAGCTATACTTTTCAATTCCACGAAGTTTTCAGCTATATAAAAAGAACCTTTAAAGTATCACTAATAAGTTACGCAGTAGTGTTTTTTGTTTGATTGTTTATTTAAATAATATCTGTACCGGTTCCTCCGATCTTACATAGAAAATATAAAAAACTAATAGTCAGAGGCTCGTTGTATTGATAGGTGATAATAAGTTATATGAGTTAAGATTATTTATGAGTTAAGTGGTGTTTTTAAATAGTATTTTTTTTAAATATGTACATTATTAGAATACCTACCCAAAATATAATGCAGGCGAAGAAAATTTATTTTAAACCTGGATAAACACTTAGTTTGCCCAGGTTTAAATAAGAATTATGATTATTATTATTATATATTAAATAAGAATTATAATGATTATTATAAGAATATCTGTTTTCTACTATACTTTTATTTGCAAAGAAAAATGAAAAGGCCACGAGATAAACTTAAAAGGAAAATATTACATTTTCTTACAACTATATAAATAAATTTATTATAAAACGTAAAAGTAAACTGTAACTATTTTAATACTTGCCTACTTGTGAGTAAGTACATAAATACTTTTTAAATTGACATGCTTGTTACATTATCACTATTACTATTGTAAAAAGTTCTATTTAAACATGGTAAAAATTCCGTGTTTTTATAAATATAATATATTGTACATGTCCACTTATTATAAATGAGTAAATTATTCTGTACAAAATAGTAATTTAATAAATGATTTTATTTGTTAAATAATAAAGTTTTTATGTTTTCCTTAAACTTGTATGTAAATATGAATGTAGTTATCCATTATATTGCATTTGAACTAAATGTACTTGTTTTAGTCATATTTAATTTTTTTCTTATTACAATTAATCACATTACACAGTAACGCATGTGATATTGATGAATAGAACTAAAGTCAATTTAACATAATATTACAGAAGTTGTATAGACTTTGATATTTCTCAGTCTATGAAATAACAATGAAACATAAAATGTTAAACTTTAAATAGAAAAATATTGGAAAAAATTAACTCGGCCACAAGTGAATTCTCAGACGGGAATCGAACCCGCGACCTTTGGAAATCCGGTCCAATGCTCTAACCGCTGAGCTTGAGACTTGCGAACCACCGTCGAAATTTAATTATTAATTAAAGTTTACCATAAGTATAAAAATAGCATTGAAAAATGCAAAAATTACAAAAATCATAAAAAAAAAAACATAAAATGTTATTTGATTTATAATTTTATGTTTCATTAGTTAATATTTTGTAAACTGACCAGCTTCCGTCCGCGGATTCACCCGCGTGGTTCCCGTTCCCAAAGGAAAATAGCCTATGGTAGGTACTCTCCGTCCTTTCAACTAACTCTATGCCAAGAATCAAGTCGATTGGTTACTTAGGGCGTAAAGGAAGGACATACAAACAAACTTTCGCATTTATAATATTAGTTAGGATTAGGATTAGAACGCTTGTTTACGCACTACGTCCGTTCTCTATCCGTGAAAATACGGTCCGTCATAGCCGTAAAATTATTTGTATTGTAGCTTCCGCACTATATCCGTTTTCTCTCCGTCATCCGTGAATCTCCATGCCGGAGAAGATTATTGACCGTTTACAGTCTGTCAACGGTCCGTCATAAACAAACTGGTTCCCTATTTTAGCAATTTACGTAAAAGGATAAGTTAGGATCGTACTTACTTCCACCACCACGGAGAACATATTTATGTATTATTTTTATTGATAGCACATATCATTAACAAAATAAATCAAAATTGCCAGTCGAGTAAACATGGCTGACCTAAACTTAGTGTATCAACACGGTAAAAACAGATTTCTTATAAAAAGACAAATTGCTTTGGATTAAGACATATTCATTAAATACAAGAAAACGATCCTCTCCCTATAGACGCTAGACAAAAATTTCTTCGTGATAGTAAAAAATATTCTCAATAATATTTAGTTGTTACAAGAATAATAAATTTAATCCAAGACATGTTGTTTCATTCAAGACACCGCTATTTGTACAGTCAAGTAAGTGGTATTCTTCATACGAATAATCTTCTTTATCTCTTATAGACTAAACTTACTTAGAATAAAAAGAATAATAAATTTAACCCCACACACGCAAAAGATAAATCTCAATCAAAGTAACTTGTCATTGATTTAAGATAATTTTAATTTGATGCAAGAAGATGGATATTTCTTGATTTAAAATAAGTCAATTTGATTGATATAAATTTAAATAAGTATTGAAATAAAAATATGTATCTTAATAAATAAGAAAAAAATTGTCTGAGTAAAAGATGAGCAGTATTTTTGTTTTAAAAATATTACATTGGCCTAAGTAAATATATTTTTAGAATAAACAAATATTTCAAGAAATTGGTCATTCTTACTTAAAGAAATCCTTTTTTACCGTGAACGCGCGATTTTGTTAGTGTTTTTAAAAAATCAATAAAATTGTGCATAAACTTGATCTACGTTGTGGTGGAAATAACTGGAGCCCAAGATCCTAACTTATCCTTTGACTGATAATTTTAAAATAGGAAGTTACGGATTGGATTCGGATTGAGGTGCGTATGCGATATCCGAATTACGTCCGAGTATTCTAGATCCATTTTTTCACAGATACGGAACGGATTCGGATCGCACGTAGTACATACGTAAGCGCTTCTATTATTAGGATAGGATATTGCAAATCTGACTTATTGCATCCAAAGTGTTCATCATAGGTACTTATGTCAGGTTTATCAAAGTCAAAGTCAATATCATTTATTAAGTCTAGGCTGTTACAAGCACTTATATCTAGTTATCCAAGGGTACTTTGTGATTACCTATATTAATCAAATAAAATAAAAAAATTAATCAATAAATTACTGAACTTTATAGACGACGTACGTAGTAGAGTGGTACGTGCACCGGTTTCGAGGTGTCGCCTACTCTGAGGTCCTGGGTTCGAATCTCGGTAGGAGAAAATGATTGTATGATGAAAACGAGCATTTGTACCTGAGTCATGGACGAGTTCATATATATAAATAAAATTATCTTTGTATAATTATATGTATTTATATCCGTTACCCTAGTATCCCCTCCTCCTAACAGTGAATACTTTGGGACTAGGTTTATTGGTGTGAGTGTAAGAAATTTTTATTTTATTGTACAGAAGCAGCGATTAGATAAGTCATCTCTATTAATTTTGAATTTAGCGTTCGACACGTCTAATACAAAAATTATACTTTTGAACAAAATAACGTGCTGCTCACAGTAGCTCTAGCTCAGTGAAGCGTTATAATCTGATTCAAAGTCGGATCATTAAAAAATCAAGGTGATGTTGGCAAACTGGTGTCCTCATTGTTTGCCTAACTGTTGATTACACGATTTCGTTCACGTAATATGTATACCGGTTGGCGAGTGTAATTATATGTAGACAAAGTGCAATGAACACAGTTTTCTTACTTAATTGAAGAGTAAAAAGTACGTTAGGCGGGGGGCGGCGGGATTTTGTGCTTCAGTGTTACTTTTTCTTGGGGGAGATGAAGTGAGTATATTTAATATTTCCTCGTGGTGACACTAGTTTGTCATACCAGTATGTCTACGAGGATATACATTCTTCATATTCATATTATTTCAGTATGTAACAGAAGTATCAGGTTTTGTTCTTCGTAATACTTACTTCATCAAATTACCAGGATCACATAAATATGGTAAAAGTTAACTTCCATTTCATTAAAGAAAAAACCATTCCAAAAACACGTGTGAACATGTCCGCAAGTCTCGGTAGCTCAGTGGTTAGAGCATTGGACTGGATTTCCAAAGATCGTGGGTTCGAGTCCCATGTGAGAATTCACTTGTGGCCGAGTTGATGTTTTCCAATATTTTTCTATTTAAAATTTATCATATATGTGTAAACATGATAATTTTAAACGAGGAATAAAAAAACTAAATTATTATTAGTAAGTATACTCCTTTAGAATAGGTTCTTTCTAATCATGTTCTAAAGAGCTAATAAGCAATTAGCTCTTTAGAACGGCTTACTAAGGATTCGGAGAATAATTAAACAATAATTAAGTAGTATGAAAAGGCAAGCCAAAGTTTATTTTAACATAGATAACAACATAAGATCTCATTCAGATGCTCAATGAACATTTAATCAAGCATTTAATTTGCAAGTAATCTGTCGTTTCCGCAACATAAATGTATTTCATTGAACTAATTTCGTCGGAAGCAGAGTCGCGTGCGCAGTCGCAGGCGAACACGTAACTTGACATGTAAACGGTTCAGTTATGCGGTGACTGTAATGAACAGTGTTTGTTGTGAACAGTGATTGTTATTGATGAGGAAATTTCAAATTTAGTTGTTTACAGAGTAAAAGTGTTTTAAATGTTGTGAGTTATTTGAATTTAAGTGAGGTGCGATAATTATTACTATTAATATATATTTTATGCATTATATTGTGGAAATTGTTTTCGTTAAAGTTTAGCAAGGTGTCCTTATCCATCCACAAAGGCGGTTGCCATAGCAGTGGGAATGCTGCTGATGATAACGACTGCTCATTTTACTTAAAATAGTGAAAAAGGGCGTATTTATACTTACTACGTACGAGTAGGAACGTACAGGGATAATCGAATTTGATATATTTTTAAAGTTAAAGATGTCCTCACGATTTGGAAAACAGTCTGAGTCATAAGTTGTTGACTGTTGGTCTTGTTTTTGTTTCAAATCCGAACTTAGAAAATTGATAGGGTGTACTAGTGAAAATGAAGTAAAACTATAATGACGGATCTGATGGCGCAGTGGTACTGACCCTACATACTTTACCAGGGATCGTGAGTTCGATACCCACTTGAGACAAATATTAATAAATGAATATTTGTGTTTTTTCTGTGTCTGGGTCTTATTATTTATGTGTATATATTTGTAATACCATCGTTGGTTCTGATCACAAGTGCTTGAACTACTCTCTCAGAAAACGAGCAAGTGTGTGTTAAAACTAAATGAGCTAGAAAGCTCATGTCAACACCTTAAGAGGAAAAACAAGGGCCGTTTTTCCATACAAACGTAGTCCCCTGTTTCCTCCCTAGATAATGCCGCTAAAGTAATATTTTTTCCTGAATATCTATGGATATATAATATATCTGATTTCCGTTTTTTCATGAATTAATTATTAAAAGAGATATGAACGTTCAAAAACAAAAAAAATATGCCCAGATTTTCCGCTGTGTTCAAACATCCAGAAAATTTTTTTTACTAGATTATATAAGGGGACTACGAATAGTTGATTTTGTCTACTTTTCATATGATTTTATTAATTTCCTCGCCCTTGAGTTTTCCTCTTAATTTAAGATTGAACTTGAATGTTTACGAAAATTAATCTTTTCAGAATGAGTCTCAACGTGATAATTAAGCCGTTCTGCTGCTGCTGCATACCATGCATATGCTGTGAATGCACTTTCGAACCCGTAGCTGACTCTGTCCAGATCGTCCGCGAAGAGCAGCCTGCCATAACCAGGAGGGAACCATACGATCCTCCACCAGACTATTCAAGCTCAACAAGTCTTGAAAAACCACCACCTTATCAAGAGAAAGATAAACAGAAACCCGAAGATGCGGGAATTTGATTCCATTCCGTTGTAACTAATTTGTTCGTGTGATATTACTTCATAATGAGAATATAAGGACTTTCACGTTTAGTTACTATGAGCTTAAATCTTTGCTTCGTGGCCAATTTCATGTTATTTGATCATCGGAAATCGACACTATTTTATATAGGTATAGTGGTAGATCGACTGAATCGAGTGATCACTATTTTCCTTTTGACCTAGGAATGGGAATTTTGAAATGAAGGTGATTAAACAATTACCTGACGTTGACTAAGTATTACTAGGAATAATGTCTAAGCATTCATGAATCATTATCGAGGCCTAAATGCTATTAGGATACCTTATCATGGGTTTTATTTCACGTAATTGATGCGTTGAAACAGGTTAAATACCTAAATGATATAACTTTGTGTGACTCATTAGCACGGTATAATAATTACTTTTAAATAATGTACATAACAGGGCAATGTATTTTTAAAGTTTTTTTCTTGTTTAATAAATAACACAGATTAGAATAAATTTAAGACTGTAAAATTATAATAAAGAGCAGCATCATACCTAAGTGACCAAAGAACCAAATACAATAAAAAATATCCGTACATTATATTACCTACTCTTTTCTTAACAAAATTATCTTTTCTGACCTTGTTATCGACCTTACCACTGATCTAGTACCTACAATACATTTGGCCTCACACTTTCCAATGCTAAATGTACAATAATCGAGAAATAGGTAGGTCCACTAAGAAGTTCAAAAGCTTCATAAAGAACTGGAAACACTAAACTATATTTTATATATTATGGTATTCCAAGTATTCCAACTATAATACTATATTTATTATGTGTAAAAAGTCCATTTGCTTATCACACATGCTTTAAAAATATAATTGCAATTTGAACGAAGTCCCTTTGGACGATTTATGATTCTAAAGTTTAGAAACATAAATCGCGAGGGAAGCTGGGTTCCTTGGTTAGAATCTGAACTTAACCAAACACAGGTAACATACGACACACGATGACATTTATTATTAGTTAAGTAACTAAGTACTTAACTGCCTACAAAAAATTCGTATTTTGTTATATAATGTGCTAATAAACAGGAATAACACTATATTTTCTTTTTTTTTTCCTGATGAGAAGAACTCATTTTCTGTCAACTGAATTATTTGGTAATTAACTATTATTTTTGTCTGTGTGTAAGAGAAAATACAAAAGTATGGGCAAATATCTAGTATTTCTGGATAGCAGCAGTAGTCTCACCAAAAACAGTTTTCATGTAAAGAGTTGCCAATACGAGACCGTTAGTTCGCACTTAGAAAAAGTTATCAGATCTCATTTAGTGCCAAGCTTCTAACTCTACAAGCCCTAACTCTACAAGCCCTCACGTCACAAACTCTGTCAAAATATGTGGCTTGGCCGTTTCGTTACTACAACAGAAAAATAATGAACAGTGACGAAAATTTTCACCTTACGCCTATTTTATGATAGCGAAACGGCCGAGCCAAGCCTCATATTTTGACTAAGGTGTAGAGTGAAATTAGGGCGTGTAGAGTTAGAAGCTTGGCTCTAAATGAGATCTGATAACTTTTTGTCAGTGCGAACTAATGGTCTCTTAATTTTCGGACCTCTAGCATCAAAATTGGTTGTTTGGTTTAAGGGGTAAAAGTTCCAAGTTTTATGTTTTTTTGTTGTTTGTGTGCTTATACTTACTTACATACCAAATTTTAGTTTTCTAGGACTTCAGGAGTACCCTAAGTATTTTGATGATAATCATCAGTAAGTCAGTCTGTGACGAAATCGGGTTTATTAAATATCAATAAAGTCTAAAGTACAAGAGCTATGCAATTTAATTTTTATGTGTTTAATAAGACCACTGTTGACATTATATCCCGAAAATTTGGTTTGTTTGGTAAAATCCAAACCCAAGGTTCAAAAACATGACGAAGCGCTTCGAGAAAAGGTAGATAGTGCCTTTGCGCTTTACTTCGCTCGTATTGTCGGGTGCGTCATGTCCCCCGCAACAAACAAATTGGTCATATAAAACATGTCTTATGCGACTTTCGGTTATATAACTGTTGAATAGATGTTATTAGACAACTACAACGTTGTGTAACCGTTATTCCTTCAACGATTTAGTCCTGTGGTGAAAAGGCTCTATTAAATTAGTTAAGTAAACGTTTTTACGACTACTTTATACAATGTCGTATAGTGGTGCCAGTGTATAGTTTTGCTAAACGTTCTTACGACTGATTTATACAACGTCGTATAGTGGTTAGTGCATAGGTTAGGTAAACGTTTTAATGACTTCTTTATATAACGTCGTAAAATGCTGGGAGTGTATAGGTTCGTCGTCGTCTCAGCCACAACGATCGGGTCCTGCGTACTCCGCATCCAACGGCTTCCCGCGACCTTCACCAGATCGTCGGTCCAGCTTGACGGGGGCCTACCCACGAAGCGTCGTCCTGTGCGTGGTCACCATTCCAGAACCTTTCCGCCCCAACGGCCATCGCTTCTTCTTGCTATGTGTCCCGCCCACTGCCACCTCAGCTGAGCAATCCTTCGAGCGATGTCAGTTACTTTAGTTTTCCTACGGATCTCCTCATTTTTTACTTGATCACGTAGGGAAACGCCTTGCATAGCTCTCTCAATTGCACGCTGGGTGACCTTGAGCTTTCTTATCAGACCCATAGTATACCTAGGTGTATAGGTTACGTAAACATTTTATGACTGCTTTAACAACGTCGTATAATGATTAATACGAGGTTGTATAAACAGTTAGATAAAAGGGTTCGTTTAACCGTCGATGGTGGTCTACGAAACTTTAACACGACTTTTGTGTATTCATACCGTTGCTATAATGTTACAGCGCTTTTAGCGGACCTAAAAATTATTTAAAGGTCGAACATGCACTTTTATAAATCTAACTTCCATTTTGTCATCTAAACAACGTTGTTCAAATATTTTCAACCATATGGATGCAAATATTAAAATCAATTAACAATACTTAAATAACCATAAAAACCCGTGTTTGCTAGTTCTCTGTCCATAATCTTTATTATTTCACCGAACTTTCATTATATAATTGATGTATAGAAGTCACTTCTTAACTTAGACAAGATGGCTGGTATTTTAATATAAAAACAAATTAGAAATCATCATCTACATTAATTGAGTTTCATGGAATTTGAGGGGGGCGTAAAAAATATCACAACAATACACCTATATTTCATCCTAAAACTAAAAGCCCCATAAGAACTAGGTGCACTGCACGCATTTATTTCCCTTACACTCTATTCGCGTATAAACATTGTAAAGTAATGTAAAATGAAAGTTTTTTTTTGATATCACGATGCACTTTTCCAGCAAAATATCAGAGGAACGAATGGACTGAAAGAATGCGTACATAAACGTTGGGTTTTAACAGTGGTGCAACATTTCAGTCATCTTCCAATGTCTATAAAACTGTTATGAGTGGACTTTAGTGGTTCGATAAAACTCAGGATATTACCATTATGTAACGAAAAATCGGTCGATAACTTTTATTTAACATTAAGCAACGATAAAATAGATCTTAACTTTTAAATAACTATAATGTAGTTTAATCTGGGCCTATATCGCGTTGTATACGCGTCTGCAACTACGTTTATACGACCCAACCTGTAGAACCAACAGTGAAATGAAAAACGTTTTTTCAACTATTATACAACGTTAATTTGTTACTTGGGCCGGATATGATTTTTTTGCTTGCTTGCGCTACATACGAGTAAGGTCTTAAAAATTAATTTTTCAATGGATTGTAAAAGGGAATTATGAGTTATTTTAAAATAGATAAGTACCATGCAATCATTAATAACGGAACTTCAAATCATTTACCTACTAGTGGTAAATGATTTTATCGACACTGATAATAATTGTAAGTTGTTTATGATTAATAATATAATAATTTAATTTTCACAGTATAATAACTAATGTCTCTCTAATTAATTAATTTGATACGAGTACATACTTTTTAATTACTTTTTATAAGAATCGATTAGATATTATTATAATAAATTAATTTCATACAACTACACCAATTATCTAGCCTAAGTTAAGTTTCATAACAACTTGTGTTATGGATGATGATTTCCTTCTAGACGTATCCGTGGACGGCGACACTCTGGCTTTATTGTTGTCTCTCATGTGCCCGAATGTGACTCGCAAAGCCAAACTTAGTCTTAAACATGCGATTACATCTCTTTGGTTGTATTGGCTTCGGTCGGGACTTCTTAAGATGTCGTTTGGCGTCAAGATCATGCAGCCGTACCTTTTCAAAGCGTTTCATGCCGTCGTTTACTCCGTTCCGCCATTCGGGCCGTTTTCAAGCAAGCTGTTCCTAGTTACTTGAAGAGATGTTGCAGGCTGCCAAGTTTCTTTTTAAAGCAACTTTATAGCGGAAATACTGACCACCAGCCTAACGCTTTCCAAACCGTAGCTTAGAATAAAACGTGGATTTGGGTAAACGAGCGTTGTCCATGCGCACAAGGTTCCGTACGTACCATCGGAGTTGTCCAGTCATGAGGATAGCTTCAAAACCCATAACATCAGTTCGATATTACTGCGCTAATATCGAACTGATATGAAAGGCATCCAAACGTGACTGATTTGTAAACCACCCTCGTTTCCGAGGCATATAAAAGTATAGGAAGAATGATGGCTCGATATACTTGCCCCCATATTCTAAGTCGTTCCTCCAAAACTTTTTACACTCCACTCAACCTCGTCGTGGGTAAAAATGGTAGTGTGCGCTAGGTCTAACACGGAGTGGCAACGTACTTTTTGGCTCCTCCAGGTCCTTACGGAGTTATGACTTAGAATACCGATTTCGAGGAGTATTTGAAGATGTTTTCAATGAGGTTTCGTTAAGTTGAGGACGAGTAAGTTTTGGAGGAACGACTTAGAATATGGGTGTTGGTCTTCAGTTTGAGTTCGTGGGAGTTCCAAACTCTATGATTTAGTTGTCCAAATGCATCAGCGATTCTGACTATCCTAGTGGAAATCTTTGTCTCAAGCCTGTTGTCATTGCGCAGCGTGCAGCCCAGATGATGGATAACCTTAACTTCTTCGAGATCCTTTCCGGCTAGAACTAATGGAAAGTCACAAGCACAGGTGAGCTCTTTGAGGGCTGTTTTAGGACTTGAGTCTTCGACACACTTATCACCAGTCCGAATTTATGGCACGCAGTATTTAGTTCATCTATTAAGAGTTGCAAACTGTGTAAGTTGTCCGCCATAAGGCAAACGTCATCGGGGCGTATAGAATATCCAGTACCGTAATTTGGTGTACGCTTCGTTTTCGAAAGATCAAAAACGCTCCTATCCGTTCTTATATTTTAAGATATACAGTCCCTGATGTGCATCGTTCATCACGATCGAGAAATAGACGGTAAAGAGCGTGGGAGCCATAACATATTTAAATACTTTTTTTGTAAATACTTACTTAATTTACATATTAAACACCTATTATATTAGATAACTATTTCCTCATATTGTACAATAAAGAAGAAAATAAATTGGACTAATCAAAATCCTAAGTTTATACAAACTAATGGCAAAATGATTGATTATATTAACCGATCTCCTAAATTAAAAATCAATTTCTCTGTTCATATCGTTTATGTATCTAATTTCTTTCTATTTCAGTTCATTTCTATACACTTTTAATGAGTTCCGTAGTAAAACTAACAAGCAACCTTTATAATTTCGTCGTCTGTCCGTACGCGGCTTGGCTCAGAGGTCCTTACTTCTAAAAAGCTGTAATTTGGCAAGTATGTGTATATTAGTCACGCCAAAAAGTGATAGAATAAAAAAAAATATGTGTACCTACCTCCCTACATGTATCTTGGGGATGAAAATTTAGTTCTCTCATTAATCTCATAGTGTGGGTCGTCGTTGGATAGGTCTTTTAAAAGTATTGAGGTTTCTGAAGAACGATTTAGGATTTAGGAATCTGCTTCTTTTTTTTTTTTTTTAATAATAAATAATAATAAAATAAATAAATAAATCTGCTTTTGAAATGTTAAGCTTTAAAGTGCAATATTTAGTTTGATTGTGGCGTCCCCTCCTCTAAAATTTAAACGGTAGCTTATGGATACGTGACAAAATAAGGAAAGTAGTACATTTAATAATTTAAAGGAAAACTATAACTGCTAGACAGAATTAACAGGTTAGAGAGTAATAGTGAAAGTTATCGTAGGCACTAATTCCATTGAATAGATAGAGAGTAGTTATAAATATTGTCAAACGAAGAGTAATTTATATAAGTATAAACATTTAAAACTCTTGTAAAGGCTAACTACGGAACTATATTGCGCGTGGCCCGACACAGACTGGCCAATTTTTAATAATTGTAACAGAAACTAAATGATCTATACTAATATTATAAAGAGGAAGGATTTCGATGTTTGTTTGTTTGTTTGCATTGAATAGGCTCCGAAACTACTAAATAGATTTGAATGAAATTTGGTAGACAGATAGTGGATAGCCTGGTTATGAATATAGGATACTTTTTATCCCGATATTTCCACGGGAACGGAAACCACGCGGGTGAAACTGCGAGCGGCCGCTAGTAATTATTAAAAACATTTGTTTGGCTTATGAGTTGTATTCCAAATATTTCGAACAAATTTCACACAAGCCTTTTAGATACTTGAAAAAGATACTGTCCGTATCTTATCTAATCACCAACATATATTTGGATATTGGTTTCAATACTTAAATCACTTCAGCCAGTCGTGCAATCAGCGTCTTTTGTGTGAGGTAAGTGTATTAATAGTGGTAATTAACAGTTACTTTAATAGTATAAAAGTTTATATTTTAATATATTATATAGAAACTTCAACTACTATAATAAGCATAGTTTAACAAAACATAGTTATTTGTTATCGCTTAGTAAACGCGCCCGACTTTAAACCAATTTTGGTTGTACTTTATAGTAAGTAGGTAGGCTTATTAACTCATTTGTTTTAAGAATTCTTGAGCTATTGTAATTTATTTAAGCCCACTTGCGCCAAGCTAGGTAAAAACTTTTAACTCAAAGTTAATGCTACTTTTGTATGCATCTAACTCTGAGTTAAATGTTAGCCTAGCTTGGCGCAAGTGGTCCTTATGAAATTGTTATAATTGGAAAACTGTGTCTGTCTGTAATTATTCTTTACTAACTTGATATATATTATTCGTAGTAGAAAACTCTTGTTAGTGAGTCTACACAGCTAATTACCTATAAATTGTTAATTTTATCAGTCTTCCTGGAAATTAGAAATCATATCGATTATGATACCGTGTTCACTTCAGAAATCCTTGCTAAAACAATTAATAATTATTATCACATGATAGTATATTGATAACGATAGCCATCACTTTACTGATTAACTCATCCTTCAATTGTCAACAGAACCTATTTTTATTGATGATCAACTTTTTGCCTTGAAGTATATACGAGTATAGCCTTCCGTACATGACTTCTTCCGCGAGGAATTAGGTTATCGCTCGAACTTATCGCGTGGCGGTGCCATCTATGTCTATCAGAATAAAAAGTATTATGAGTCCATCTGTTCCAAAACTGTCTTGAACGAAGCCAAAACGTCCATTTTTAATTTATTTTTCCATCCAATATTAAAGTTTGAAACCCTATTTCAATCGTATAGTGTTTGAATGATGTCCACCGTAATATGTAAAAATCAGTGCCATTTTTGGAATCAATCCCATAAACCCGCGATGACGACACCCATATCGATTTTTATATTATTTACCCCTTTTTACTTCCCTTTTTTTCGGATTTACATAAAATATGTTTGTCTGTTTGTATTTCATTTCCAACCATAAACCTGAGTGACTTTTACTTAGATAAGAGAAGACTTTTCTTACACATCTACATACCCCTTTTCACCCCTTGGGGTAGAATTTTCAAAAACACTGAGACAGGTATATGTTTATTTCCAATCGTCAACCTAATTACAAGTTTTGAAGAACCTAACCTAGCTTTGAAACTGACGAACTTTCGTACAAACTTTCATCTCCTATTTTACCCCCTTATGGGTGGAATTTCGAAAAATCCTTAGTGAATGCCTACACTGTATAAGGTGCCTATGTGCAAAATTTCAAGTCTCTAAGTTCAGTAGTTAGGCTGTGCGTTGATATATAAGAAAGAAAGAAAGAAAGAAAAAGCTTTTATTCAGCTAATAAACAGTTTTACACATAGAAACAACAGTAACAAATAATCATAGTGGCCGAAATGGTCTCCGACCTCAGCTTAAGTCACATATTAATGTGACGCTGGTTTTCAGGCGGAGCCAGAAAGTAGATAGAGGCACAGCCAAACAATGAACATTAAGCTCAATTGAAAACTTAAACTATAACATAAGTACAGTGTACTTTGAATTTTGTATATATAGATAACAGCATATTTTATAATATTTTAGTATTCAAACTTTATATACTTACAGATAATTATTATTACTGTCAAGAGGCAAAGTTCCTAAGAGTAATCGGCTGAAGTAGCTCTGTATGACTGTTGTTGTATACTTAGTTGTTCTTCGAGTTTTTATTACTTTCGACTATAATTTTTAATGTTATCGTGGCACGTAACTTTAAGAGAATCAACAAATGCGATGTTAAAATCTCGTCTCATTCTCTTTCAGCCAATATGGGTAACTGCTGCAGCTGTTGTGATGATCCAGGGAGGAACGTGAACTTCGTTGACAATCAGAACCCGGACGCCAGAGATGGAGGCGGCTACGGCAACGACGTGGTTGTGATGGAACAACCCAACTACGAAAGATAGTCACGGAGCGACACAGACAGCAGATCCCTATAGACACCGCTTCAATGGACTGAACTTCAATACAGAAACGAAATCGCAAAAATTTGGTGAAATAAGGAGAGAGGACGGCCTGTTTTTAATTCTCGTTTGTAAAATAACTAATCCAATTTTGATGATTCAAAATTGGATAACTAATTTTAACCAATGGAACGGCATATATGTGCTACCAGGGGCCCAATTCTGCTAATGCTTAGTCATAATCGTATTCCAATGGTGTTTCAATGGTATTCCTGTTTTACACAGTTCTTGTTACAACAGTGTAAATAAACACTACCATTGAAACACCATTAAGAGACGATTTTGACAAAAAAAAAAGCAGAATTGACCCGCAGCACTTGTGCTTGGCGAACGGATGGGCCTGCCAATGCGATGTCTATTGGGCTCTGTTGTGTGTACGGGGCGACCACGAACGCAGCCCGCATGCCGGAATGTTACTCGTGATGAAAGACTCTCTTGTGTTGTACTTGTATTTATTTAAATATTAGCAATGGTTCGTCGTTTTTTACACTTTGCTATTAAATTATGTGATATGTAATTTGTGATTTCATTCCTTTTATGTATAATAATGTCAATAAGCAGACTCGAACCTCAGCATCTACGTAAAATGTTTAAGGCTTAAGAAACCGTTTGCGCGGATACTTAGTTCTTTTTCGTACCGTCATCAGACACTTGCAGTTCAAAGTGGTATCCTGTAACTATCTTATCTGAGTATTTTTTCTACCTGACTATTTTAGCATCTTATCTCTTCTTTCAAACCAAAAATTGCTTACGTCACATTAAACATAAACCCTATCACTCAAACTTTGGGTAGGCATCGATATAAGCTGCTATACACTACAAAGATAATATTTTGTATTTATTCAATGGGATCTAAAATGTATTATTTCATCCCTTCTATTCGAAAAGCGTCATTTTGTTCCTCGATAAGCGGGAGTAAAGTAACTTTTCTGTATGAGAGTTTTTTCATCGAAGGTGATGAAAAGTAGAGTGAATCACGCGAGAGCAAAACTATTTTTCCCTTGGGCGATGTACTTTGAATCCCTCACTGCGCTCAGGATTATTCTAGAATCCCTCGCTATTCTCGATATTCTTCTTTGGAATCATTCGCTTCGTTCTGGATCCAAATAGCGCCTTCGATGTAAAAATATTATTTCGCTCCCTTGTAATACGATCTACTGTTTTATTTTACTCTTTGGATCTAATCAACGGGGATAAAAAAACTCAATTGGATATACTAGTTGGACTAGTCTATCGAACAATCTGACCAACAGGTACAATAACAATGGATTAATTTTGATATGGAAGATTATTTTTTCCCAAACGCAACATACTCATACATTTCCAATTTCCATACATCATTTAACTCATGGTAAAATTTAAAATTTACCATAAGTATAAAAATAGCATTGAAAAATGCAAAAATTACAAAATCATAAATCATTTAACTCTTTGTCACGCTTGACTTGACAAGTCTACCAACGCTTTCTAGCATAGGTGCAAAGCCTGCACCGAATTAGCGTTCAATCTTTTGGTGATAAAGGCAGTTCCTTATTGCTTCTGCAAGAATTGAAAGATTTTATCTTACAAATTGGAGAGAAGGTAGTTGGCACACTTTGATGATGAGGGGTTTTAGGATATGGTTGGATATATTAATAAAGGATGTAGCGGCTTACAAAAAAAGTATAATTTGAATATCAATTACAAAAGTACCCAAAACACATGTCATGTTTCTACAATGAATAATATTTAAATAATAAATCAAATATAGAAGTCTTATTAGTCTTATATTATAGTAAGTAAATTCAGTTCGTCAAAATAAATTTAAATGCTGCTTTAAATGTTTCGGTACACTTTATGGCTTTTCAACCAACAATTTTGCACAGGACTTCATATTGTCTGTAAGATGTCTCACTGCCGCCAAAACAGATGTAAGCACACTGGTGGCTAGGGTGCACCTGAAAAAAAGTTTAATTTAAACTAAACAGAGTCATCGTCATAGATGCACCAGCTTTTAACTTTCCAATGCAGATAGTTTAAGCCTTCAATACCTATGCAAGGACAAGACAAGCTATATTCGAAAACTGTGTTTCATTTTTTCTCTTGCTTTTTAATTTTGTACTTTTCTTAAGTTAGTTCCTAGTATGGCTTAAAGAAAGTTAGATCCCTCGTAAAGGGGAAATATGAGGAAAATCTTGTGCTGTTTTGACAAACGTGGTCAAAAGTTATACTTTGTTTTGAATATAAGCTGACCCTATCATTCGCCAATAGCAAAATAGAAACAGCGTTAGTTTTTAGATGTGCGTAACTTTAGACCTCTTTCTGTAGTACCCAACGATAGGGAAGTTCTTAGTGGAATCAAATATTTACCTTTCCGGGAGTAATGGAACCCTGGTGGCTGACCCTGGCGATGTAAAGAGGCTCGCCTGCATGCGTGTTGCCCGCAGGAATAGCTCCCACAGGGACTCGACCGTTGCTGCTCGTTAGCCAGCGAACTGCTGATGCCTGGGCAAGCAGGAGCTGTGGGGAAAAATAAAATATTAACATAATATCTTTTTTATGAGCTTCTGGAGCTCTATTTTTGATTCACTCGTAGCGCGTCGAGCGCTTCGTTTCTACCACAGACATAGATCGTTTCTACTGATTTTCGTTCGACATACGAATTTCCATATTTTTGAATTGCTCGACCACAACGAGTGCCCTCACCCACTCGTTGCAGTCGAACGAAACAACTCGTAAGACGTAAGTCATACGAGCGATTCAAAAGTAGAGCTCCTTATATAGAATCTGACTTTTTACCAATATACTTTTCTGGTCAGAAGTAGGTAATTTAAAGGCGGCTCGAAATTTTTCAATGTTTAGTCAACGGACAATTTCATCACTTAATGGAATGTCATTCTCCTTCATATAAGAACGCAGTGCCCAACATTAAATTGCTTTACTTGTTTTCGTTATCGTCAGCCAATTTAATGTCACTACTACCTGGAGAGAGGTTTCGATGGCACAGCGGTTTGCGCGCTAGGCCTGCGTTGGTTGAGGTTAAGCAACTTTCGAAATGATCGGTCACGGGATGGGTGACTAAAAATTTACTATCTCGAGCTCCTCCGTGGTTCAGAAGCCCGTTAAGCCATTGGTCTCGGCTGCATTTGCTGTCGTTAATACCCACTAACCCGTATTGGGCCCACGTAGTGGGTCATGGATCCATAAAGAATGCCAGCGGCTTTAAAAATGGCTGATAACTGATGGAGCACAGGTAGCCGGGACCCAAGGCTTCGTGCTTTCCGAAGCAGTCTCCCGCAGGCGACCATTGCGAAAGTTGCTAAATCTTCACAATCACAGACTAAACGCGCTTATACCACTGCGCCACCGTGCTCATTATTTTTCTAGTACCTATAAACTTCAATTTACCTCAAAGTTATGAACAGGTACTTCTTTCCCGCTGTAGGGGATGTAAGCGGCTCTGTGCTTGATGGCCAGCTTTCCCGGGATGAACTCTCCATTATGGTGCGCCCTGATGATATACAAGGGGCTGCCATCCCATGCCTCTCGGCCCGCGACGAAGGCCCGGTGCGAGTAGTTCTCTGCAGTCGTCGTTGTGACGGTTATCCAATCAATGGGTTCTGAAAGAACATGTTTGTACAATAATTACCAGTACTGAGATCGGAGATGAAAAATTCGCGGATCAAATGCCATTGCTTAGAAAAGCTTTGACCATACCATACACCAATCAGTATGGAATTAGCTCTTTCGTGTTTAAATAGGAGGCAAAAACTTATACAAAGGGAACAATGAACATGAAAAAATTACTTGGGATAAAGACAGATGAGTGATAGTGATGTGTATTATGCAACGCTTATTTGGCATAATAAATCGCTATGAAATGCATACCATCAACCGGTTGTACTAAATGTGGTTGTTCTGGGGGCTGATGCACAGATGGTGGGTAGTAGTAGTTGGTGACGTATGTGGGATTGGGCTCTGGCATTCCCACCCCTGGGGGGTAGACGGGCATCATCACGGGAGCCGGTACGAATGCCACGTTGTTCACGGATGGATATCCGTGGTATGGGGGAGGGCCATGACCATGAGCTGAAATGTAATATTAGATCATTATCATCTAGTGATTTCTATGCTGCAGCAAGTGGACAAAAGAAACGGAGAGATTATGACAAATTATGTTAGCTTTCATATTTTTTTTTAAATTCAATTCAAAGTGTCCAGATATTATAAAAAATGTGAAATGAGATCAAAATGGATGTGGATGAACTGAATGTGAGCGAAGATAAGCTTAACAAGAAAGGGACCTAACTTGACCTGCCCCCTAATTGTCTAATTTTAAAATTTATTACAATCCCTTTCAGAGGCATTGTGATTGTAATAGTGATTTTGTAAATGTGTATTCAATACCTTTTAAAACGCGTCCCGATCACAATCCCTGTCAAATGTCAAATAGTGACGGCCTGAAGTATGTAAATATCTTTCAGATGACGAATTGAAAGGGATTTTGATGGATTTTCAAAATTAGACAATTCGCCCCTCGTCCTTAGACTTAGCAATCAGTGACTTTTGTTGGACTATGCTACTTAAAAATTTAAATTATATTTTAATTGAAGAACAAATGATGTATCTGTCTTTTGTAAATGAGCCTAGCTCAAAGCCAAGCTCAAGTGGCTTCAATATCGTCAGAACTCAAGTATAATGATAATGATACTATACAGCTACAAGCACTTGTAAATGTCTGCGACGGTTTGCCAACAATGTGGAATGCTAAGAAAGGAGACTTTACACAAGAAAGAACCGACAAGAAAGTCGTCAACAATGTATTTTCTTCCTGTCTTATTTTCGCCTAAAGTAATTCCAGCGGGTAAACTGAGTATGTGCAAATATTTAGAACAGAGTTTTAATAAAGTCAAGAATTTTTAGAAGTATTACAAACAGAATTGCTGATCGATGCGTCATACATATCAGTTACATTATGATAAGATATAAATAATAAATTATTTGTGACAAACAAAAGGCTTGGTGATATTTAATTATATCTAAACTCTAGAAAGTGCCAGAAAATCAATTTATCAATTTATTTCAAATCCGTAGTAAAAGTACTTAAGTAGTAAGAAGTACTTCACAAAAGTTGTCCCTTAGCCAAAGGGACTCAGATTATGGTCTAGTAGTCTAATATAGATTTAAGAAACTCAGAAACTTTATTTGTTGATGATACAGATAATAAAAAGTTCATCCTGGTTTTAAAACACTATAAAAAAATACAACAAGCAGTTCGGCTGTACAATTTCAAAACCTAGCAAGGGACACCTCCAAGAAAAAACGGGTTTTTGCATTATTGGGCTTCTAAAGTCATAAGGCACCGATTCCTATCGCCAAAACATCTATAAATGTTTTAGAAATAGGATTTTAAATATTGAAAAACCTAGCAAGTACACAGTCGTAACGCGAAAGAGCCTAAAAACAATTTAAAAGACACAGCAAGTAACATTGACAATGTCTAAACCTAGCAAGGGATGTCCGTTGCTAGGTTTTTAAAGTTGTCATGCGACTTACTAGGTTTTTAAAGCTGTCAACGAACGGTTGAATTACGCGCGCTAACGTCAGTAAGCGACAAGACGCCAAACCCTCTGCAATAATTGTTCATCTGTTTTTAATAATTAACGGTGGTTTATGATGTCAAAAAAACAGTTTTATAGGTCGAAGTTAATGTTAAGTGCCTTTAATAAACATCAAGATGCTAATATGTAAGTAAAATTATGTTTTGATTATAAAGTAAAAATTAAAACTTTTTTTCATAACCTCAACAATATTCAAGTGTCTTGTAACAGATTTTCAAGCTTTTTGTGATGTAAATGTCTTGTTTAAGGCTTTTGTGGGATACTATTAGGTCTATTATAGAAGTAGGTACAGTCGATAACCATCTTGTGAGTCATGATTATAGACAAGGATTTCAGTTTGTATTTTTACTTCAAAAATGATGTTTTTGTTTTTGTCGTATATGATATTTAAACTTCAGCACGTATACTTTATATCATATTAATTATTATACAGGGTGTCAACAGACCTATTAACGAAAACGAAAACCGAGTATTCTCCCCATCATTACTATCATTTTCTAGTATGGGGCCAAATCTGAAAACCTCATAGTTAACGAGTTATTGAAGATCAAGTCAATATGTTTTTAATGATTATCGTTTGAAAACGCAATGAATGTCAAAACTACGTAATGATTCGCGGCCCTGGCCGCCTACTCGTGCCCTATATAATATGTACGTGCCAATATGGTCGTTTCCCCGTATGGTCATTTTTACTAAATCTTATTTAGTATGATGTACCTACACAATGCATATATATTACGTACGGCTTCGGCATAGGTCTTTTAACACTTCGTAATTCTTGAAACATAGCATGGAACATGAAATGTCACACGCGGATAACATGTGTTTAGTAAAATACCTTGTCAATAACTTTTTCTCTTCGAAGGGGAATTCATACACTACAATGCCACCTTATTGATGTGTATAGGAAAAATCAAATAGACAAACAGTTAAAATTAATAGTTAAAAGTTAATATTTCGTCTATTTATCGACTGTACTATTAGTGATAAACAAATAACTTATTTTAAATGGAACGGTTGCTTGCAATTCAACGACGATTGGGTATTTATACTTTAGTGCATTTGTTTCTGCTGTTTTTTGCACGGGTGGGTGGTGCTTGGTTGAGCATAGCTATCTTCTATTTCAGCTCACATTCTGACGTCTACAGTTTCAATCAGACAAGCACTACAAAAACTACAATACCTGTTTGTGACGCATCCGAAGATTTAGTTTCAGGAGGGCAAATGATTACCGACTGATAACTTTTTTCTATAATTTTTTTTCATAAATTAAATAATTATTAAAAAAACGAGTTTTATTTAAAATATACACGTACTTACTAGGTTCATTCAATAGTAGTTTGAGGACTAAGGAACTAATTAAAACAAAATTAAAAACCTAGTAACGACACTTGCTAGGTTTTTAAATTGTAAAACCAGCTGAGTCCAAGTTAAAAAAACAATTTAACAATTAGTAAGTGCTATAAAACTTGATCTATCATTTATTATGGTATATAGTAATACTCTGTAGATAGCCAAGGATATACCGCATCTTTTGATCCAAGACTCATCATACCAGCTCTTTTAGTTTCAGCGCGGCAAGCTCTCAAAGTGATCAACTCGTTTTTTGGCTCTCCTGTAAAATTTGTCTCCTGCCCCTTACTAGGTTTTGAAATTGTACAGCCGAGTTAATGATAAGTGTGCATGATAATTTTAAATTATACGTTTCTAAACCAAAGTTGATTTGAAAAGATGGCCAGTAGCAAGGTAAACATTTCAACCAACTTCAATTATTTTTTAAACAAAAAGTATAAACTAATGTAAACTCGGGTGATGATAGAAAGATTACATAAGAACTGTATTTTTTTAAAATAATAAATAACTTTAGAGACTTTACATGTGACATTACGAATTTGGTTTAAGGTCAGTCTACGAGTATATCGGGTTGTTATTTTTACAGCTGAAAAGCTTATAAAAAAAGCTTATAGAGAATTATTTGATGAACATAACTATCCATAGCTATAGGGTGTGTACCTTACTAATTATAAAACTTATCTACGTGTTTCTAAGGATATAAATGTTTGTTATAAGTATTAATTAGTCAGCCTTCAATAATATTAGTAGATAAGATTCACGGTTATATTAAAGATAAGGACTTACGGTTTGCCATATTGATTAGCTTTAAGTAATTAGTTAAACTATGAAAATAAAGCAACTGCAGCTATTGACTACACTTCACTGAAGCCACAAACGATTTTTCTTTGCATATTTGTACTGATAGTTGACTCAGTATCATATCTGCTGCACGATTAGATAATACTCCCTTTGCTGGAGAAGTTCGTTTCGTAGTAAAATATATATAAGTAACTTTTTAAAGTATTGTAGTCTTTCACTACATTATTTTATTTACAAAGCTCGTTTTTACATAGGCATAAGTTTCAAAATTGCAATTTGTTTGCAAATCATTCTTATGTAGCCTTCTCGAACAAGTGCAATGTATTTTTAATCACGCATAAAGTGATAAATGTCTAGCGGCCGCTCGCGGTTTCACCCGCGTGGTTCCCGTTCCCGTGGGAATATCGGGATAAAATGTAGCCTATGTTACTCGGGGATGATGAAGCTTCCCAGCTGTCCCGCAGTTTCACCCGTTCTGGTTCCAGCACTTCCAGCTGCACTTGCGTGATAGTGGTGTCGTAGCCCAATCTCCTTTTCCATCCATAAGAAAGACGTGTACCCCAGCAGTTGTGTTATAGAAATAACTGATAATAACAACTATTTTATTGATTTATTTGATAAGTAGTGGGAATATTGTGATAAAAAGTGGCCTATGTGCTAGTCCCCTTACCACACCGTATATACCAAATTTCATCCA
This sequence comes from Chrysoteuchia culmella, assembly GCA_910589605.1. Taxonomy (NCBI): domain Eukaryota; kingdom Metazoa; phylum Arthropoda; class Insecta; order Lepidoptera; family Crambidae; genus Chrysoteuchia; species Chrysoteuchia culmella. Next base: position 11,575,092 of record OU342654.1, read on the forward strand.
AATCCTTTCAGTAATTTTTGCGTGAAAGAGGAACAACCAAACAAATGAATAATCAAACAAACTGGCATACTTTCGAATTTATAATAGTAGCTATAGCGGAGGATTCACTTGTCCAACCTCGTGGCCTAACATCTGGGACAATAAAATGCCTGATGCTGATGACGATGAATATGTGCCTAAGTAATAGGTTGGGGAAAAAGTTTCTTCGAATTTTATACGAAAATTCAAAACATTTTTTAATATAGTTTATTTACATTTAACTAAAATATGTAGGTGCCATTTTGTTCGATAACTTTTTGCCATCTTGTAGGTAGGGACATGATCCCATTGCTATATAAATTTTGGGGCTTCTGATCAAAATACCGCGACAAGTGGTTTTGGCAGTCCTCTCGTGATGTTAACCTTACACTGCCTAAAGAATACTGAAGAAACCGAAACAGGTCAGGACAGGAAGGTCAGGACTATACGGCGGATTCATTAACACCTCCCAGCCAAACACTCTTAACTTTTTCTGAGTGGCTAAAGATGTAAGAGGTCTAGCGTTATCATTATGAAAAACCACACCATTTCTGTTGATTAATTCCGGCCGCTTTCTGTCAACTGCTTGCTTTAATCTCATCAGTTTTTCACAGTAGAGTTCAGAATCGATGGTCCTGCCTGGTGGTAACGGCTCATAATGAATTAATGCCCTTCCAATCCCACCACACACACAACATCACCTTGTTGCGAGTTAACCCGGGTTTCGCCACACTCCGTGAAAACTGGCCTTTGACCACCTTTTTCGCACGTTCTTGTTGTACGTGATCCATTTTTTATCACCAGTTATCAGCTTCATCAAAAAAGGTTCGGTTTCAATACGTAGTAATAAAGAATCACAAATGAGTACACGGTTCATTAAATTTCTTTCAATGAGCTCGTGAGGTACCCAAATATCTAATATATTTTTTAATTTCATCGTGCGATCAGTCTTCTTGACTATGAGCAGATTTTATTTGATTTACCCAAATATAGAGCTTTTTTTGTGTACCCAGTTTTTTTTAAATGCGCCAAAACTGTTTTGTGGTCAACTCCCAGTTCTTCAGCTACGCGTCGTAACTACTGATATGCCGATTTTAATGAATTTATTACAAGTTCATACATATTACGACTATATGCGAAATAGTAGATTGTTAACCGAGGGTCGAAAGAATCAATTCCCGAGGTATTTAGACGCCCGAGCGCAGCGAGGGCAGCTATAGTCCGAGTAGGAATTGATTTTTTTACCCGCGTTAAGCACTCTACTTTTCATTTCGAATATGAGGAAAATAAAACTAGTTGTTTATCTAAACTATTTATTGATAATAAAATATAATAATATTAGTAGTACCTATTTAAAATTAATTGTCAAATTAGGATAATTCGTGAAATAAAAAGTTACATTTTTGTTTGGAATGTTTATGCTGTTTGATATATTATGACAAATTTGGCTGTTCTGGATATCTGTCAAAGTAGGAGACTCTGGTATTTCATCAGACGATGGATTCCATGGCGGATACTCCCTGGAAGTTGTCGGCTGAGGTGAATTGGAGCGTATTTTTATAGTTTCAGTTAATTTGGTTGAAATTTTAGTTTTATTTTGGAGTGTATCATTTGGAGTGTGTCCTCAATGTAGCCTTCGGCGACTGTGCTGGATTTCCAGCCTCCATGTCTCTTTAAGGTTGTCATGTTTGCTTCAGAATCGGCTAAAAGTGTTGCTGACGTTCGTCTATAACAATGTCCGGTATACTGCTCACAGTTTGGTAAATTCAAATATGTTGCTATCTGCTTCGGCATACCTGAGATTTTATTTTTACCGATCACTTGTTTATAGCATTTTCCCTTCTTTTAGTTGAGAAAAAAACGGTCCGTTTTTACATCATTGGGTCTCATTTTTTGATATTTCTTTACTATTTGTGTAAACTCTTCTTGTACTACAAACGAGCGCTCAATATTTGTTTATGTTTTAGTCAGTTTTACTAGTAATAATTGGCCTTGACTTTCAATGTCCTTAATTGTCAAATTTGTGAGTTCACTGCTTCTGCAAGCGCCGCTTATACCGAGTATCAATACCACCTGTGAAAAACATGTCATTTTTTTGTATTTGTGTAATAAATACGTTCATTTTAAGAACAAATCCATAAATACTTAGGTAAACTTACATTCACTGCCAAATATATCTCGTCAGGAGCATCATTAAAAAAAAACCACTACATGAGAGGTGAACACCTTAGATTTCTTACTCTTGAACCCCTGAGACTGTCTTTTCAAAAATGATGTTAAATTATGGATTTTTTTTAAATTACATTGTGCTTTACACTAAGTGTAGGTACTCTTGAGCATTGAATATCGGCTCCATAGCGTAGAAGGCTCTAGTTTGCTACACAGTCTATTAAAATATGTAAGATACACTTTCGGAAAACGATTTTATATTCTTCTCTGCTCGCCACTTCATAAAATCATTGTATGTGTTTATATATCTTTCTTTTGAGATTTCTGGCAAAAGATTTTCATTACTTAACACAATTTGCCTCGTCTTTAATTGAATCTGGTGTCAACATTTCAGAACCGCTTGTACTCATTTTTAATATTCAAATCTTAGCAAGATTATTACTTATTTTTTTTATTTTCGTCACAGATACCTACATAACAGATTAGTATCCCACCAATTTATGTAGACTTAAAATTTTAAATATTGAACTCACCGAATAGGTATCTAATTACTGCGACTTATTCGCTCAAAGAAGTTAGCTCTAAGTTCACACTGGCTGTTTAGAAAGTCACATGGCCGCAGCATTTTTTTTATTTGTTTTTTTTTTACATAATACTCTTCACAGCTGACAGCAGTTCTATTTTTAAAGTTTATTCCGGCCCTTAGGTGGGAAGTAATTTGTATGAGTTTTTCCCTCTCTATGGAGGGAAGCAGCATTTTCCACCCAATAATCAGATCAAAACAACACTACTTTCCGAGTATGAGCAATGAAAAGACTTTTTTAATACAGTTGCTCAAAAAGTGGCGTATTGCAGGGACGTATAGCGTTCGGGATGTGGGCTATTACCTTGGTGGTTAATTCGTCCAAAGCTATTACATACTAGAGCTTTTTCTCTACCTTTTCCGAACTCGTGCGTTCTCTTTCCCAACTGTCAAAATAATGTCTATTAAAAAGAAAAAACCAACTACTAAGTTTTTACTAAAAAAAAACATAAAAGATTTTATGATTCATGCAAATATCTCTAAAAAGAAGCTACCTACTAATTTGTTTCAATATCAGATTTAATGATTTGATTCAATGAGTTAGGTTAGGTTTCATTTCATTTCATCTCATTAAATTTCATTTTCATTTCATATCAATAAAAAAAATCTACTGAAGACTTGGCTGTATGGGCATAGTTCCCTTTGCCTACCCAGAATGGGTGAAGAAAACAAAAAAAAATCTCTGCTTATAAATTCTTTTACGGTTGGCGCCATTTTCTAAAAATGTTCTTTATTAAATTGCTTCATTTTTTGGCAACTGTATTACCCAACTAGCAAAATCAGTTCTTATAACTATCTTCAAAACTAGTTTTATACTCTCTTTAAAGATACTTATAGCATGTTATAACCCTGGATTTGGGCGCAGATATAGGAGTTATTATTTCTGTAATTATCTTATAACCGACTTAAAGAATGTTACTAAGCCCTATAACATACTTGGAGAAGTACAATTGCTTCTATAATGTTCTTGGACTACACATTTTTAAACACAGACACTCTAATTAGTAACTAACATAAGTATCCTACTAAAGCAATCATGTTTATAACGCACTTGTAATGAACTTAGTTATAAGTTATAAGTACGTTTTTGATGCTTCGGCAGGTTGATGCTGTCGTTTTGTAATAAAAAAAAATAAAATAAAAAAAGGCTAGCATGATTCCTATTAAATAAACATTATAATATTTTTTGTATTTGTAGAACATTAGTATGACAAAATATTGTGAATGTAGTGTGTGAAATCGCCGGGGAAGTCATTTTTATTGTAAATGTCTACCAAAAGTTGGTTAATTTCACAACGCCCTTTCAAAAATAGCGCATGGTATATTTATGATTAGACAAAAGGTTCGACAATTCTTAGGAACAGTCGCCATGTTTTGTCACTAACCTATAAATGTCTACTAACCTATAAACTAGCTTTGATATGATTTAATGACGAAATTGATAAATTACAACTTCTTCCTTACATCTATGACAAAGAAAACTCATATCAAACAATTTTCTCACGTCGAATTAGGCCAATTGAATCAGAAAAAATGCCTGAGATTAACATACTAATAAAGTGATTGATCTAGTAGCTTATACGGTTGTTTGATCTAATATCGCTCTTATTAAGTAGAATTACATTTATAAGAATCTCAAACAAGACTAATCCTTTTTTTTATGATTTTGTAATTTTGCATTTTTCAATGCTATTTTTATACTTATGGTAAATTTTAAATAGAAAAATATTGGAAAAAATTAACTCGGCCACAAGTGAATTCTCAGACGGGATTTCTTCTCACTTGTGGCCGAGTTAATTTTTTCCAATATTTTTCTATTTAAAATTTACCATAAGTATAAGACTAATCCTATGCAAACTTATAATAATCTCAGCTTAGTGTATTATAATACCTTGTTCTCTTACAAAATACTAATATAGGATCAAAAGATTATTCAAGACTATTTAATATTTCTGTAAACAATTATAGGATATTTGTTCTTATAATTATCTTATAATATAACATTGTAGCTGACTAGAAGACTGTGAAATAAATACAAATGCTCTTGAGCATGTTACCGCTTGTAGAATGCTATTATAAGTAAAAAAGTCTACAACAATGCCTGTAAAAGAACGTTATTAGTAGAGATATGCTTATAACCTTTCTTAGATATAATCTTTCTTAGGATTACTTTGCTTGTTGGGTAAAAATAGTTCTTTATTTTTGGAGCGCTTACTGTAAATTATTTTCTAGCAAAACTGAATAATATTGATAACGAAATTATTACCGAGATAAACCAACAAATGCGCCTATATAGAACTAATATAAAAAAAAAATTTGAGGGACAAATATAACTACTTATAAAAAAAAATTGAGGGACAAAAATACTAGGTGAGCCACTTAGTCGCCGATCTAACCTAACCTAATCCTATATAATCCGTAACCAAATCTTTTCAAAAACCAAAGGTTTTTAGTCGCCCATTTAGTAATTTTTATCCACGACCGACGGAACGGAACGGAATCGGTATATGCGTTTGGGGTTAGAGATTGTTTGTATGTATGTCTGTTACCATTTTTCTCGAAAACTACCCCGCCGATTTGGATGCGGTTTTTTGCATTCGAAAGGTGTCATTTCACAGCAAGTTCTTAGTAATGTTTCATGGTTGTTACACCACCAGGGTGCGCTGCAGCAACCTGATAAGTCAGCACTTCAAAGGCAACTAAAAACATTAAAAAATTATACCAACCGAATTGAGAACCTCCTCCTTTTTTGAAGTCGGTTAAAAACAGGCAGCTCCGTCGGATTTTTCTTGAGTTTGTAATTCACACAGTCGGGGGATTTTCGTAAAAAATATTTTCCTCTGTTTATTTTTATCTATGACGTTTTTTTGTACGGCGTATGAAACAAAATAATTTTGTTTTTTTTTGTCGATCGGTTTGCTTTATTCCATATAGGTAGAACCAACGACGTAACGATTTGACGAAACCTGTATCTTACAAGAATAGGAAATAGTTTTATTTGTATTTTCTTTTCTATACTAATAAGAGGTAAAATTTGTAAGTTTGTAAATTTGTATGTAGGGGGTAATCTCTGGAACTCATAATCCAATTTAAAATTTTTTTTAACTGGCAGAAAGCTACATTATTCCTGAGTGCTATAGGCTATAAATTGTTTTTATAACATGTATATTAACCGAGCTATCACAACTTTTGTCTAGCGAGTCGGAAAAAAATACCTCATAAAACAGAATTATTTGCGAGCGCTGCCTAAACAGTTGCTTAAAATTAAAAACAATGTATGGCTACCTGGTTCGTCTTAATTATTTCTACAAAAAAGTCCGCGATACCATATCTCTATCTTTTATATTTTATCTTTTATACTTCTTTTATTGCATTAAAAAAAATTTTTTTCGGCATACTTACGTTTGGTTGATTATTTGAGCAACAAAATATTAATTCTTATGACAATAAATTATTTAAGTATCACAAGAACATCATATAGATAAGATTTGCCATTTACAGTATATCAATTGGTCATACAGTTTCGGAGATAATATAAAATTACTAAAACGCAAAATGCCCCTAGCATAACTTTCATTGTGCAGACGTTTTACCTATTTGCCCATAGATGGCGTTCTGCAATTACGTCATTTTTCTGAATCGCGGTGTTAAGACTTTCCGTGGATTGATGACCCTCTCGAATTATTAAGCCTACGTCGTCGTTAGTTGGAGTTCTAAATATTACATGTCAGTTGCTTATTGGTTTCGGTTGTTACGTTCGTATGGTTGTTGTTGTTGTTGTTGATAGATACCTCATAATCGAAAATATCGTAATTTCGTTGTACGTTTGTTTTGTATGTTCGTAGTTTCGTACTTCGTTCTATCGTAATAATCGATACGAGTTATTCGATATAATTGTTTTCAAGTCTGTGCGTAGTTTGTTGAGAGCATGCCTAAAAGGAAATCTCAACTGTTCCGGCAGACATCACAGACAAGAACCGCTCGAGTACGCCGTACGGAAGAATCTGCCCCTGAAAATGAGCAACGCCTCTCGAGAAATAGAGAATATATTTCGCAAGCACGCGCTAGAGAATCTAGCTCCAAGCGCTCACAGCGCCTCGCTAGCCAAAATGTGAGGACGTCGCGGGCCCGTGCTCGAGAAACTAGCGCTGAACGTGCGCAGCGTCTATCTGATTTAAGGCAGCATGTCTCTGAAACAAGATTTAAAAGACAACCTAATTGTGGCGACCATTCTCATTGGCCCAGGAGCTGGCCAGTTGGCGTACATCCCAAGAATTCCAATGATTCCGACAGACCTACCCATACCGTTTAAACGACTCCAGTTTCCAATAAAAACATCATTTGCCCTGACTATTAACAAGTCCCAGGGACAAACATTCTCTTTGGTTGGCATTGACCTACGAAAAGAATGTTTTTCCCATGGGCAATTATGTGTTGGTCTATCAAGAGTGGGATCATCCGAAAAGCAGATTATTCTGTTACCGAAAAATAAAACAACCTCAAACATTGTATATAGAGAAGCTTTAAATTAAATAGATACCTAACTTAAATAAATAAAATAAGTAAAAGGCGACTAAGGGTTAAGTTACCTTGAGCAGAAAAGAGAACTTCGGTAATCTTTGAAGTTACTGATATGATTCCAAAAAATTTTTTACTAATAAAATTAAATACAGTAATATCAGTCGAGTGTAATCTTATGTTAAAACAAGAAATTTTCCGCGGACGAAGTCGCGTCGCGGGCCGAAGCTATTTTCTATAAATTCAATAGGAGCGAAGCGTCAGTGAGAAATTATTCACATTTGAGGATTTCTGTAACAAACCGAAAACCACGCTAGTAATTTATAAAAGTTACAAGTCTATGTAAACAGTGTTATTGTATCCTTTATCTTTCAGTTTTTTATTCAGAGTTAATCAGATTGAAACCATTCTCTTGTACAGAACTAAATTAAGTTTTAATAACAGTAAATTTCAATATTACTCATAGATTGATTATTTGAAAACCAATACAATCAATTTGAATCGTGATCTCAAGGAAGGATAATGTTTTATTACTATTTTAGAATGTTCAACTGGATTTGCAGTGTACTTGGTTTTGTCAGACCCTATAGTGATGCTATTGGCAAAATCCGTAGGATAAGTTATTTGCCTAGACTTTGGACAGTCGTTGTTATCTTTTGTAATATTATTCTGTATTCATTGAACATCGACCACTTCAGTTTCAATATTAAAGAAAATTTACCACAGATATCAGATTATAATGATTTGACAACCAACACTGCTATACTTATAATAGATTTTTTACACTCTAATGATGTGCTGGTGGATTTTTATGAAACAATAGTCAAAATTTTTGAAAGTCTCAAAATTAATAACAAGAATTTAAAATGGATCGCTTTCAAACTATACTTTTGGTTCGCAGTAACCTCTATTATTTTTGTTATGCTGATAATTATGGAGATAATCAATAATGATTATCCTTTAATGTTAGTTATGCAAGTACCAACTTTTTTGACCGTATATCACTTGTTTGCCCACCTTTATTTACTTTTGACTGCATTAAATGTAATAAGTAATAATTTATCGAATACGTTGGAACTTGTCTTTATCAAATTAGAGGAAACCCAAGAAAAGACTAAAATAAGTTTTTTGAAATATCTTTTTGCTTTTGAAAAGGGTTTAATTGAACACAATAATTTAAGTCACCGATTTGACATGAAAGAGTTATGCATGATATATGACGATATTAATGTTTGCATCAAATTGTTGGAAAATATTCATGGTTTTCAGGTAAAGTTACTTCATAATATGAGAATGAAAAATCGTTGTAGGTTTTTTTTAACACTAATTTTCTACTATGCCGTCATCTCATAGTATTCAAACTCCCCATGAGAATGGCTTTGAAAAGAGGCATTTAGAACTTTACCTATTATATACCTATCACTTTAAATAATTGTTATTTTTTTCAGATCTTGCTTATAATATGGTCAATGTTTTCAAGCACTGTGTTTGGAGTTACTGAAATTGCCTGTAAAGAGGTAAGAAATTGCAATAAAATTATAAGTTTTAAAGGATGTATTTTTTTGTGAATGTAGCGCCTTGATAATCCTACATACTTGATGCAAAACGGATTCTTTGCTAAGAAAACTATTAAAGAAATCATTGTACCTAAATAGAAAAATATTATTTTATACGGAATCCAATTTATTTCTGAAAGTTTCTAAGTAAAGCATAAGTGCACAAAAATAGTCGGTTGACATAACTAAAATTTTAATTCATCAAAACCGGACCGGACACCGGTGTCCAGAGAACAATGGAAAATCTATTGTGTTCACAATCCGGAAAAGTTGAGCAGTTTTCTAAATAACAACCTCTTGCAATAACATTGCATTTGGAGAGTAAGAGCCATTTCAAAAAGTTTTTGTAGAACAGGCGCTACCATGAGTACCGCCACATTATTCTACATCTACGCTATTTTCTGAATAGAGCATCGTTTGTAATATTGTATAATGTATTTTATAATTACCGTCAACGTCAGCGTCAGGATTTTTTATGTCCTTGCTGCTGCCCTAGCCTGCCCAATTGATGTATCGTCATCAGTCATTTTTAATCTTCCCACTGCTGGGGATCTAGCCTTCCTTATGGATGGATAAGAAGACTGGACCATGGCCCACCATGCGGGCTCAATGCGGTTGGTCGGTTTAAGCGACTGTAAATACAGCCGGGACCATCGGCTTAACGTGCCTTTCGAAGCACGAATGAGCTCATGATAGTAAATTTTTGTTCACCCATCCCGGGACCGGAAGTTGCTTAACCTCAACAATCGCAGGCCGAGCGCGCAAACCAGTGCGCCACGGGCTCCACGATGATGAATAAAAATGTCTAATGATATTTATGTCTTCATATTGTTATAAGGTTGAATACCCAACCCTCGTAGTCATCAAGTGCGCTCTGCCTTTCACCTGGTGCTTCATGTGTTGCTACGTGAACGATCATCTGCACAAGGAGGTTGAAATCATCGATACCGCCATCGTCAAACATATTATTGACTATAGATGCGGTAAGATTTTATTTAACTAGCAGCCACCTTTCCTTCGCGTTAATTTTGTTCATTCCCAGTAGGTAAGCTAGAGAAGACAAATTTTTATAACTTTTTAATTTTGAATTTTAAATTGCTATTTTTATGTGTTACATATTAAACAAGAAAATATACTAGAAAAAAGCAACGTCTCTCATGTCGCTCTGACGGGATTCGAACCCGTCGAAATCTTTGGGAATCCGGCCCAATGCACTAACCAATTATGCTACGGAGACCTATGAGGACACGTCGAATTTTTCTACTATATTGACCTTTCTACGGTGTTAATGAGAGAAATATCCTCGCATTCGAAAGAATCATTTTTACAAATGTTTGACTATCGAGTACCTATGATGAAACAGCTATCTAATTATAACTTTTTAATTTTGCATTTTACAATGCTATTTTTATGTGATTAATATTAATTTCTTTTTTAATGTTTATCAAGACGAAAGTTATTACTATCGAAATAATTTTAACGGTCGATTTATGAATTGACCATTTCAAGGTAAGGGTGTCTCACTCAAAGCAAAATGTTCATAAAATAAGGTTTGAGACGTTCTCAATTTAGAAGCCGACCGTAAATCTTAGCAAAGGGGTAACGATTTAACTATAGGTACGTTAATATTTTCGATAAATATTTAATTTAGAGAAACAGCAATGTTTCTCTAGGTTTCGTTGCAAAAATGTGAGAGACAGTTATTTTCGCTGGGATTCTTAATATAAGAAGGAATAACAGGAAGGAGCCGAGTCCGAGCCGAGTCTCGGCCATAACACGGTCAACTAAAAGTCCCCTCTACTTCTTCGGAAATATCTTGAATAAAATAATAGCGTATAAAAAAGTGATGATATTCGTAAATCTTTTTCAGATCGTTCAAGAAGAGGTATACTACAGAATTTCAAACAACTAGTGAGCACAGAACGTCTGGAGTTTACAGCTTGTAACCTATTTCATCTGAATTATTCTATGCTTCTGGGCACTATTGTAAATATCATAACTTATAGCATAATTCTTATTCAACTATTTGTTAGCGGCTAACTTTAACTAAGTATATGAAAAATAACAATGAGGAAAAAACTAAAGTATTTTTTCGTTTTCGGTGAATGGATTTAACGTTATAGTAGAGTTTGTAAATAAAACATAAATAAGTTATTATTTTCATTTATTTACATTGAGATTCCGCTATATTATACAGACTTAAGAATTACACAAAACATAACATAATCTAAAGAATTGATTTAAACTACTCTCTAATGTACTGTTAATAAATACTTAACTATGTAGGCACTATAATAATAAATCAGTCTAATAACTTAAATCTATGATTATAAACTTACCATGGGTAAGCTTTTTCAATAATATATTAACAAATAGCTAGAATACAGTCGGTAAAAATCCATACTATAGCGTTTAGATGTAATTCCCAACTCATATAGGTTACATACCTTTATAAATCTTTACGCTAGTAAGTAATTGCTTTTCCTTGTTTAATATATATACGATTTAACAGTTTTCATAATGTAATGAAGTGTTACGTTGACTCATTACATGCACGAAGGGCGTTTCGAATTCCCTTTTTTTTGTTTCGACTAAGCGATCATATTTAGCCCCAACTTCATCGAAATATATTTTTTATGAAAACGAATTACAATTTGATATTAATAAAATTGTAATTCGTTCTTATTTGTAATTGTAGAGCTTTGGAAGTTTAGCGTTATCGTTTAGGCAAGCCGGGGTTTTTAGCTTATATCGAAGTTGCCTCAGTGTTTACATCAAGTTCCTCTGGATCAATGTTGTATCTGGGTCGATCTTTTGTTGGGTCTGGTGGACCATACGGCCTTTCATAGGGCGGGGGACGGAAGGGCTTTTGTGGTCCACTGCCACTTGGTCCAGACATTTCTAAACAAAAGATTATAGCAATTAAAATAAAATCTTGGCTTAACACTGAGAGAAAACTATATGAAACTCGAAGGAGCATTACTTACTAATGATTAAATCTGAAGTAATGTATAATCAGTCTAATTATTAAACTAGAACAAAAATTACATAATGTGGCTCAGGCAATAAATATGTTCTAGTACACAAATAAGAAGTCTACAAAGATCATATAAGAAAAATACCATTGTAAATACAAACATCAAAAAATATTATTTTGAAACAAAGTAATCTTTATTATTGATACTTATATGAATACTAATCTCTAGTTTTGACTGCTTAAAAATAATTAACACAGTCTACTGTAATCTACCCTATATTACGTTAAAAGCATGTTTGAATGAAATAAAGAAAGAAAAAAATGGGTTCGTTAATGATTTTCCACTGATGATTTTGTTACAATATAAACACTCATTATTCGAAAAGTCAAAATGTAACAAACATACATATAATGTTTTTTCATTCATAAATAAAACAAATAATTTACCTGTAATCCTGGATTTAAAAAACTCGGGCGAAACAAATGAACTGGTGTCAATAATTTGTATAGCGTTTATGGTTAATACAAACTTTGTTGGGACGTATTTATATGACTTCAGATGACAGATATGTCTCACGTTTATCTCTTAAGATTAATCTTGGGAATCATCTTCACTTCGGAATTCCCTCAAGAACTGTCTTCTGATTGGACAGATTATGGAAAAGCATTTTGTTAGTATCTTGACGATGTGTTTAGAAAAACCAAAACTATATCTGATTTTGACATGACGCTCTTTCACAGGGGATAGGAACTATTAATTATGACTGTTTGTTCATTTTTACACAAGAAATCTCTTATTTGTATGGGAAACTACAATACAAATTGATCTGATGATGCTCTAGACCGATTTCGGCCATGGCGACTGCATCATTCATTGCATAGGACTTTGATGAACTGCCATATCGTGCGCTCTCATATGGCTGCAGTAGCCAATTTATTGCGGAAAACAAGCGCAAATGTCTATGTCAATAGATCATTTGTTGTTTGTTTTTTTTACAATATTATTAACGGAGTCCTAACTTGTAGTATAAGTTAGGACTCCGTTAATAATATTGTAAAAAAAAACAAACAACAAATGATCTATTGACATACGAAAGAGAGATTAAGCTACGTTAATACGTACATCAAATAATTTTGGTTTAACCAATTTATCTCCCAAAGTAAGCTTCCAGTTCGACTGGAATCAAAATAAAAACATACAATCCAGCCAGGTGCTTTCCAATGCAGATAGTAAAAGTCCATCAACGGACATGGCATATTTGAAAACTTTTGTCATTCTGATGATTCTGTTTAATTTCCTTTATTGCAATATGTTTAACTACAATTTGATTCCGGAAAACATCTTTGACCTAGCCAATGCCAAATGTGGCATCATTATAATAATAATAATTGCATTCAAACACACCAATTAAGTATCTAGCCCACGTTAAGTTTCATAGAGAACTTGTGTTGAGGTTACTAGATAACGGATAAACGTACTAATATATATTTTTTTAAATACATACATAATATACATATTAAACACCCAGACCAAGACAAATAGACATATGATAAATTTTAAATAGAAAAATATTAGAAAAAGTTTACTGGGCCAGAAGTGAATTCTCAGATGGGAATCGAACCCACGACCTTTGGAAATCCGGTCCAATACTCTAACCGCTGAGCTACCGAGACTAGTCTCGGTCAATTTTTTTTTATTTAAAATTTATCATAAGTATAAAAATAGCATTAAAAAAGCAAAAATTAAAGAAAAAAAAAATGTTCATGCTTACAAATATTTGTCTTGTCCGGGTTGTTGTTTGTGTGCCCGGTCGGATCGAACCCGGGACCTCTGGTGCAGAAGGCAGGGTTAGTACTCCTGCGCCAAACAGGTCGTCAAAATCATTGAGGGTCTATGAGAATGACTTCATGCTCTGCCGACCCAGCACCCTTGATATATATGACGTGAAAGTGGATGTACTCGTATTTATTAGGGGTCGAATAAGGACGCGTAGAAGTTGAAATGGAATAAAAAGGCTGTGTGTGTATTTTTATTTTTTTATGGAAAGGCCTTTGTATGGTAATTACTGTGGTAAGCTTGGACGAATTAACATTCGTCCAAGGTGGGAAGTAATAAAGTTTAAATATCCGCTGCCCTTTCATTTAACTGGGCCACCAAGAGCCTGGGAAACATACTAATTTCAAGCGAAAAATCGTCATTAGTGATAAGGTGCTTTATAAACAACATTGGTGTATGTGGGACGATGTCAACTCACTACAGATTCACCTGGTGGTAGAGTGGATTTTGGGCCAAAAGCGTAATTGGTCTTTATTTTTCGAAAACGGCGTTGGTGGCCATAACTGTTAATGATGATCGCCACAGATCGGAGATTTTGACTCTCATTTAACAGTATGATCGTAGACGATCTGTGGTCCTAGCAGGACGGCCCTGCGTCCATACAAAATACGCCACAATGGAAATTATGCACGAACGGTATGAGGGAAAGTTTTTTTTTAAAGGTGTTGTGAACTTGCCACCGAGATTTGACCCTGCCGGACTTTCTTGTGGGATTTGCTGAAACCGTAGGTCTATACAAGTAAGCCAAAAATCGACCGATACTTCAAAGTCAACATAACCCAGGCTATCACTCAAATTCAGCCAGATTTACCTCTCGGATCTATGCCACCGTGTGGAGCCGCGGCGGAAATTTGAGCGATTTTATATTGCCATATTGCCATAGATGGGCCTTTGAATGAAAAAAAAACTTAATATCTCATACACAGCTTATTTTATTCCATTTCAACATCGACCCGCATTTATTGGAAACCCTATATAAGTCGTCATTATATATGTATATACAGGGTGGAAAAAATTTATGGGTCCTGGAGGGAAACTACCTTAAAGCTTTTGGTTAGCTCATTTTACTGAAAGGAAGCTCCTTTATTTTCAAAAATAAGTAATCCTGCATTTAAAGATTTTTGATAAATCACACGTCTGCCCCGAGAATCCAAACTAAAGGGTGGGCAAAGAAGAACTACTTATAAGTGATCTTTATATTAATAGGTTTTGTCTTTAATTTTAAACACTATGTTATTTAAACTAAACTGATCTTTATGAATAAGACTATCGATTGGTACCATAAAATACATGATGTTCTTCTCTTATAATTTAAACCGGTTCGATTCCCGGGGCAGACAAGTGATTATCAAAAATCTTTGAATGCAGGATTACTTATTTTTTAAAATAATGGAATGTTTCCTTTCAGTAAAATATATATAGTATCTATAGTATCTACAATCCTGATACCGATTTAATTATTAAAAAGTAGGATTTACATAACAAGTAGGTATATTCGTAGGTGTTATAGGTTCTGGAAATGTTCTACTACTTCTATAATATAAGATTTCATAATACAAAATTATGCAAAAGTAAAAAGGTACAAGAATTTCCATCTTCATTAAATTATGTCAATTGAGTTTTTCAATTCATACATTTTATATGATGGAGACGATGGCTTTTTAAAATAACCTTGCAAACCTTTTCCATATCTAAATAGGAAATATCTGAATAATCTCTTCAGCTTGTGTTTGGGAAATCCAAGACTTTAATAAATACATCGCAATGTGAGAATTTATTATTCACTAGCTGTGAACATCGTTTGTAATCCTTCCCGACTAAATTGTTGGTAAGGCGGTCTTTTTAACCACCTTCAAAAAAGGAAGAGGCTATTGAGTCGCCTATATTTTTTACTTTTTGAAGAGAATACTTAACATATGATACCATTAACACTTTCGCGGACGAATAGAATTTTAATTGTTATCACTGCTATAGGCGTTGAATGACCGCGAAAGGATTAAATTACATTCTTATTATCTAATCGCCTTTAGGTAAAAGAGAAATTTATCAATTCGTTAGTACCTACGTACTTACCTATATTAATATAATTTAAAGTAAAAGTACATATTAAAATGCAAAATAGCATCTTTTTGAAGTCGTTTTTTTTTGTGATGATAATAATAAAAGAGCCGATGCCTGTGATAAGTGAAAATTTAGCGCTCAGTTGTAGTGTCACATTACGGTCACCCATCCGGCACCTGACCAGACCGAACGTTGCTTAACAATCGTGGTCGAATACGATCAGTCTGTCAAGCGGCCATGAACGTCAAATGGCGACATTTGACTTTTAGTAGCGCACATTTTCGGTGTCACTTAACTACTGGCATAGATCACCATGTAAACCTGTAAGCTTACTATTGAATCCAATACCGATCGATCGACATTGGTATTGTGACGTTACGTACCTACTCTTGAGACGTGACAGCAGCGCCAAATTGGATTCATATTGAGCGGACATTGAGTGAACTAAACGACCTTGACTTTTGCTCAAAACGGTACTAAGGAACATCTGGAAGTTATTTTGACAGCTAAACTGGGGATTGTATTGTGTTTAAATTGGTTTACGACCAAGATCGTCCCAATAACTAGAGTGTTAGTTTTGACTTGGCGTATTTTTCGAAAAAAAAAAATATAAATGTACAACTATCTTAATCACTTGAACGAAGTCGCGGGCAAAAGATAGTAAAATATATAAAGCTTTGAACTTTTACCCCCGAATGAGATTTGAATGAGACACATTAAATAGACGGACTATAGATATTTTGCTTTCGTCACTACAAGAACTATTGTATAACAGTGTGCTTAGTGCAAGTTTTTTCTACTCACGGTCATAGCGAACGCGTAGATTTTTTAATGAAATTAGCGGATCTTCATCTAGCGGATTACGCCACGGTCAACACTAACGCCATACAAAAAACCTAGTTAACGCGCTCACGATCGACCGTGAGTAGAAAAAACTCGCACTTAGCACACTGTTATACAATAGTTCTTGTAGTGACAAAAGCAAAATGTAGTCTGTCGATTTAATGCGTTTACATGGCATCATTCCTATTCCGCATATTAAAGACGGAAAGATATAAATTAATACAAAATATACTAGAAAAAAGCAACTAGTCTCATGTCGCCCTGTCGGGATTCGAACCCGCATCCTTGGGAGTCCGGCCGGATATTTATCACATGGGAATAGCATTGTGGAATGCAAAATTAAAGAGTTATATATAATACAAAATAAATAAAAAACATTTTCAGATCAAGTATTAAGATTAGTCAGTGGTTTTATTTTTTATTAATGTAAAACTATTCGTCTTTAATATGCAGAATGGGAATGACGCCATGTAAACACATTAATTCGGCGTCTCATTCTAGAAGCGCGGAAATTTAACTGCTAAACGTAGCGCAATAACGGTGGGCCCCTGTATAGTCTATAAAAACCCTCACTGCTTACAGTTATATAGTTAAAAACTTTGCAAAAACCACTGAGATTTTCACTGGCAGCGCCTTTCATTCTGTAATCGATACTGTGTTATGTTTGTCCAATTGCGAAGATAAGTCATACAGTGAAATTCAATAATTTTCACGCCTCTTGCTCAAAAAGTTCGTCATTGTAGCGTACCAGAGAATGAATAAAATAGCTTTTCTATCCCTAGGGGAAAAAGTTATTTTGAAAATGGACCTATCCGCAACCTCTTGGGTACAGTTCGTTTCAAAAAATAATGATGTTGATAGGTAGGTACTCCTGTTTTATAAATGAAGAAGGATTCTGTGTTAGAAGTGGCTAAAGACAAACTGCGTATGTAATAATCATAGAGCAACGCGGCCTGAGTCCAGGAAAGGAAGCCGCGTTACTCCACTATGGAATGGAAATAACTGTTCCGCGTTCGCGCCTTTAGTGTTGAAAAACGGAGGCACAACATTGCGGCAGAGGAACTATTCGATGAAACGCACTTTAGAATGCGTGCACTGTAACAGAAAATATAAAGACATTGGGTCGACATCTTTTCTTTACAAATATTTTCTAATAACAAATTGAATTTTATCTATACTTATAATAACAATCAAAGTTAAACGTGTCTGTACATTGCTTGGATTTGCAAAAAACAATAGATAAGCGGACTTAGCATAGGCATCAGAACCAATTTCTATCATTTTTAAAATTAATGTCTGTCCGTCTGTCTGTATGTCACTGTGTTTTAATGAGCATCACACCAAAATCACTGATCTAAGTCCACAGAATTGTTATATAATAACATATATATAATATGTTTAAAGTCCGCATCTCAACTTACCTTATAGGCTATATTTCATCAAAATCGGTAAACTCTATCAAAAGTAATTACATTTAAAGAGAGGATGGACGGAGAAATTTATATTGTAACGCGCGTATGCAGAAGGCAGGTTTTGGTTGCTTAGCAACAGTTGTTGATTTTAATTATTTCTAAATATATTTTGACGTAACTAACTATATCCGTATATTAGATAGCCGATGCCTGTGATTAAGTTTCATCAGTCATGTTTCAATGTGGCTTTGTAACACGCCTTCGAAATTAACAAAGTTGCTCAAGATTGTTATTTTTGGTAACCCACCCCGCGACCGACCTTAGACTATTGACCATTACACCGCATAATTTCCCTTACGTAGGTTGTATACAGCTGGTAAAATAGTATACACGTATAGAGAGTAATAGGTAACACTCCATAAGAAAGTCTACTGGACGACTAGGAAGTCATATACCATCATAACAATCATGATTGGACAACATGAACCCATTCTTACCCCCTGTACACATTTTTTTAGAAATAGCCAAAAATATTCATACAACGCCATCTTTCATGCACGCCATACTGCTAAAGTAATGAAAAGCAGCAAAACTGATATAGTTAGTTACGTCAAAATATATTTAGAAATAATTAAAATCAACAACTGTTGCTAAGCAACCAAAACCTGCCTTCTGCATACGCTCGTTACAATATAAATTTCTCCGTCCATCCTCTCTTTAAAATGTAATTAATTTTGATAGAGTTTACCGATTTTGATGAAATATAGCCTATACGGTAAGTTGAGATACGGACTTTAAACATATTATATATATGTTATTATATAACAATTCTGTGGACTTAGATCAGTGGTTTTGGTGTGATGCTCATTAAAACACACTGACATACACAGACGGACAGACATTAATTCTAAAAATTATAGAAATTCGTTCTGAATTCTGATGCCTATGCTAAGTCCCCTTATCTATTTTTTTGCAAATCCAAGCAATGTACAGACACGTTTAACTTTGATTCTTATTATAAGTATAGATAAAGATTACGGTCACCAATTCAATTTGTAATTAGAAAATATTTCTAAAGAAAAGATGTCGACCCAATGTTTTTTCAATATTTTCTGTTACCGTTACGCAGTGCACGCATTCTAAAATGCGTTTCATCGAATAGTTCCTCCGCCGCAATGTTGTGCCTCCGATTTTCAAGAAGGCGCGAACGCGGAACCATTATTTCCATTCCATAGTGGAATAACGCGGCTTCCTTTCCTGCACTCAGGCCGCGTTGCTCTATGATTATTTCATACGCAGTTTGTCTTTAGCCACTTCTAACACAGAATCCTTCTTGATTTATAAAACAGGAGTACCTACCTATCAACATCATTATTCTTTCAAACGAACTGTACCCAAGAGGTCGCGGATAGGTCCATTTTCAAAATAACTTTTTCCCCTAGGGATAGAAAAGCTATTATATGTGTTTCTAAAACACACAGCGCTGGATGAAGAAGCGCGTTCTAGATTACCGAATAAATACCTAGTTTATCTTCATATAAACATTTTCTTTCACTTACCACTAGGCTGAATGATCTGCCATACCTTTGTCATGAAGCTCTCATTCGACGAACGTCAATGTCACTTGTCATAGCGTTTTTTAGATTTTACCGGTAACGTGCAAAATTTTTCATTTACCAAAAAAATTGTGTAAAATACAGTTTTTTCACCTATTGTGAAGTTAAAACTAAGAATATTTACTGTGAAACAGACCGGTGGGTAAGTTTTTACCTATAAGTTGACGAAAACGGCGAGATGGTGCATCGGTAGAAGTGCGCGTTTCGCGCACTATCGTCGATTTTTTCTTCCTCATCAGGTGATGAAGAAGGATTCACAGCTTCTTAGTCAAACAAACGATAGTAATGGAACTGAAACAGAGCACCCTCACATCTCGCCATTTAGTCAAAAGCATCAGACTTTTTGTGAATATTGCAAACAGAGTGATAGCATCACTTTATCAAAACCGACATACGGTTTTCCATAAATTCCAAGTTCGGAATCACAATTATTGTTCAATCCAGATAGTTCAAAAGACAGTTTTGAAGGAAAGTAACAGACCAAGTTAAACAAGTTGTCCAGAAACTTATGGTGAGGTTGAAAAAGGTACTTAAATTAATGTATTAATGATTTGTAAACAATCTTTGCAAGGAATCAAAATAGTTTGAGACTTTATTCTGGTACCTCGAGCTTCAAGGCCTTTAAAAAGCAAAACAGTTGTCATTTAAGAATACCTATGTTGGCTCAGTTGACTGGTATAATAAGTAACTATTGCTAAATTAGAGCATTGCGAGCGGTTAAAATAATCTTGTACTCAGTTAGCCGGTAGCTTAGGTAATTGAGTTAACTAAAGCCTAATTAAACCACTAACAGTTTTAACTGGTCTATCAGTGGGTCGCAAACCTATTTGGTTATCGCCCTCTTTGAGAAAGACTGAAAACATGCCTCATAGTTCCACAGGAATTTGTTTGGTGACTAAAAGCCACACAGAACACAAAGTCTGAATGCATCTCTTGGTAACAGTTGGACTGCATTGTTTATTGAAAAAGGAAGTTGCCTTTCAGGGAAATGGTCCGCATAAAGAGATATTGAAAAAATACATATTTGTGGCTTGTGAATCTCAAAGGGCTTGCAGTGTACACTACTAACCAAAACAGGCTTGAATCTGCAGTATGCGCTCGAACTCATCCAGTTGGATAACCAAATTGTTCCAGGCCCACCTCCGGAACGAGGGTGGTATTCGGTCAATCGCCTTTACTCAAAGTAAAAGTAGAGCTTATCAGAACATCCAAACAGCTCATTATCACGCTATTGGCAGCGTACCTCTCGGGGGGTACTACGGCACTGCCGGCCGCCTATCACTAAGAAAGCCCGTGCCGGAATGGCACTGTCGCCCCAGGCCTCGGAGGCTATAATCAAAATAGGGGTGTCCCGAAGGTGGACGTATTAGCGTGATCGCGTCATAAGAAACCGCCATTGTTTTCCAAAAGCCTTTGCCTGACATGGCTCAGTATTATTCCAAGATACAAAGAACAAAGTTCTAAGATACCTAAACATGGCTTGGTGCACATTTGTAGTAGTAGCACCACAGTATTTTTGGCTGGCGAGGCGATGACCCTAAAAGAACGGATTGATAGTGATACAGGATCTTCAGACCAACTTGATAAATGTCACAATGGGCATTAACCCACCTGTAATAGAACTTTTTCCATAAAAAGTTAGAGGGGGGGGGGGTAATAAAATAGCCCATTGATCTAAACATGAGAAATACCTTCTGTGAGTCCCAGCATGACTCGAAATTAACAATAAGTTGTTAAATGGTTATTATGCAATTATAAATTTGTGTGCAGGCATTTATAAATAATCTGTTAGAGCTCCCATCATGAGATGGATCAATGTAAGAACCACAAAGCAATAACATATTATTAAGAGATAAGTGATAGCAAGGTGTCTTGCAGAAGTTTATTTATGTATCGGAAACAAACAATATTTTGTGTATGTATACACATAAGAAACAAATGACTGAGCACAATCAAGTCTGCTAAGAATACTAATTATAAATGGCAAACAAAGTATTTGTATTTCTAACGGTTGTAGTTATTGATAACTTAAGTAAACAAGAAATAGAAACAAAAAATCAAATCACCTTTAATTTTATTGACCAATAGTTTCAAATAATTATTAGAATCATTAAACTTAACAGAATTCAAGTATTTAGACATAAAAATAGAACAAAAATAATAATAACATTTTGATAATCATTTCAATAGATTGAGTTGACCTTTTTTCTCTAAGGAAAGATATAAACTTTGATCAAATTGTCCAAGAATTTGATTGTCTTATTATACAATGTTACATACTCTATTTACAATTGAGTCAGCAGCATCGTTGTAGTATACAAAATAATTTATTTCTAGAACTAATTCAGAAACAATGAAATGAAAGAAGAACAATTCTATTGTACAATTAACAATCATGTATAAATGTATATATATATATATATATATAAATATTTTTTATTAACTATCTGGTCAGTGTGTGCTCTATATAGAGAACACTTTGGCGGCGTACCTCTCGGGGGGGTACTACGGCACTGCCGACCGCCTATCATTAAGACAGCCCGTGCCGGGATGGCAGGGCTGTCGGCTCAAACCTCAACAATTGACGTATAGGTAGGTACTCCAAAATGTACCTGACAAAATAATTTAAAAAGGGGTAAGTAAGTTCAATAGGGTTAAAAAGTTTGTATCGATTCTCATAATAAATCCTAGCGGGTAGGTAAGCTCTTGTGGCTCATATACCTACATTCGATATGATTATTAAGTGATAAATTGTATCGAGAATTAAACCAAATCTCTCATTCCAGTAAAATGAGATAAAGGTTATTTTCTAAGATAAAAACTGTAAAGGAATAATTTATAACACAATACTTTTTCACCCTCAAATAAAAGGGATTGTTTACTTACACAATAAGTGTCAAAAATAGCTTCTAAATGGAGTAATGCAGTATTTTGAGATTCAGAAGATAGTTTGACTTTCGCACAAATCTTTTACATAAATATGCAATTTCCAGGATTGCATAGCAGATTACAGTCAATTAATGTTCTGTTTCTGTAATTAATGAGGTATATCAAAAATCTTTTTATACATACTTCTCCCTGTAGCCCTAGCACGAGTGACTTTTATCGAAGCTCGTAGCTCGGTAACGTGTCACTGGCACGCTCAGCTTAGCAGGGTAAGCAAGACAAATCAGATCATATTGTCACGTGATATATCAGTGTTCATGCTAGTGGGCCTGACGCCAGATATGCTCTTGTGGGTTTGGCGGAGCATCAAAGGGTGCAGCTTGAGAGTTCAAAGTGTACCTATAAACTTCAGTGTTATAGCCTCACATAAACAACGCAACATTTGCTACTAAGTGGGGTATATAATGTAGTAAGTATAGTGACAGTTTGTCACCACATCACCTACAATAGTTTCATAAGATGCCTTTGCCATTTACAGGCTTCTGTTCTGGTTTCTGGCTATTAGCTGCACTGGAAGGCAGAAGCTGGCACTTGCTGTCTTTATCGTTTTGCTCCCCGTCTAGCATATGGGAAAAACACTTTTTCATACATCAAGGGTTAAAATAAGAAGCTACCTCCTCGAAAGCCCAACAAAACCTGTTAAATTATCTTTCTGAACTACAGAACTTTCAAACCAATTACCAATTTCAGACCTATTGTTTGAAAGGAGGAAGGAGAAGGAGGAAAGGAAGGAGAGTATGATCTCACCTTAATAGAACTTAAGATATATATAATATATATATAGTGATGTGCAGAAGGTGCTTTACTTTTATCTAGTTTTGGGTGTAAGATGGATAAATCTAGAAGAAGTTGTTGGTTAAAAGAACATCTAGAGAGTTCATAAGTCCAGTTCTGTATAGAAAAATAATAATAATAAGTACTGTTATTTCACTTCTGCGGTGGACAACCCAGCTACAGGCACCATGATTGGATGGATAAGATCAGTTTTTGAGAAGGAATAATAAGTCTTTAATGGAGTTTTCTATGGAGAATACATTATGTTCAGCTATAGCATAAGAAAGTTGGACCGAAAACCCTTCTACTGAGAATATGAGTAAACAGGTTCTGATTCAGATACAGGTAGTAGAAACCTTTTATTAAGTCAATAATTTTTGTAAGGTTAAATTTCAATTAAGTAAATAGTTTACCGCAAGGTCTAACTGATCTGAAGTGTTTTGATCTAACGATTATTAATTTTATTTTACAAAGGTACAATTCCAGGTTAATTGGAAGAAAATACCTACAAGGGGATTTTTGTTATTTAAGTTATTATTCTGTAGAAAGTTTAGATATGCTGATACCTTTTATATTGAATAAGTAACAATTTTGAAATTCATTAACTTGGTTGTATATATTATCACTGAGAATAATTTTAATCACATAGCGTTTATCTTTCTTTCACCAGCAGATATCAAACAGGTCTTCATCCAGCGCTGTGTGTTTTAGAAACACATATAATATTACTGTTTTGCATTCCAACAAAACAGCTATTATGTGTGTGAGAAAACACACAGCGCTGAGCAAGTTGCTTGCTGGTGAAGACACTATGACAAGTGACATTGACGTTCGTCGAATGAGAGCTTCATGACAAAGGTATGGCAGATCATTCAGCCTAGTGGTAAGTGAAAGAAAATGTTTATATGAAGATAAACTAGGTATTTATTCGGTAATCTAGAACGCGCTTCTTCATCCAGCGCTGTGTGTTTTCTCACACACATAATATCTGTTTTGTTGGAATGCAAAACAGTAATATTTTATTCCTTCTCTGGTACGCTACAATGACGAACTTTTTGAGCAAGAGGCGTGGAAATTATTGAATTTCACTGTATGAATTATCTCTTAACACAGTATCGATTACAGAATGAAAGGCACTGCCAGTGAAAATCTCAGTGGTTTTTGCAAAGATTTAACTATATAACTGTAAGCAGTGAGGGCTTGTACTATACAGGGGCTATTCGTTTTTAATATCGTCAGTGGAAAGGCTAAATTTACGTTAAACATTTTTCGTTACAAATTTTAAAATACATATCAGGGTAGTAGGTCTTAGGGTAAATATTAAATCCCATTTACTACCCTGATATGTCCCATGAAACAGAATGACTTCGGGAGTAGGATTGGGAGTAAATTTTCTCTAAATGACTACATTTAGAGAAAATTTACTCCCAATTCCCAATCAAAGTTGCTGATAGCTCACAATCTTGCTCCATAAAAGTAAGGCTAAATTACTGAAACGCCCATTCCCTCGATAAAAATGATTTGCCATATCTTCTTAAAGCCTACAAAGTTCCTCAGTAGTGGATAGTTCCAACACCAGCCCCTTAATTTTAAATGGGATTTAATATTTACCCTAAGACCTACTACCCTGATATGTGCCCATGAAACAGAATGACTTCGCTCTTGTGGACCATGACTTCCAACCCAATAAGACGAAACCTATCAATAACGCTCCCCTCTTGAATCCGTATTGGTTATTGGAAAGGTTTGACCTATTAGTCTCTAGATGCTGTATTAACCTGTCTAATTTAATCTTGAAAAAAAACTTAACCAGCTCATTAAGGGGCCTATAGGGTGGTAGGCCGAGGGATCGTCCGGCCATCGACCACCTTTTGTCAAAAGACGAAATTTACCCTGTTTCCAGACCCGTGAAAATAGGCCGGCTTCCAGGAACGTGTTCAGGAGCTCAACATAATAATCGAGGTGATTAAATGCTATGGAGAGAATACGTTCTGGCACGCCGTCAGGACCCCGGGTCCTTCTTTTCCCCCTTAGTCGGTACATGGCCAGCTCTAATTCCTCGAGCGTATCTTGCGAGTATTCCTCCAATTTATACATCATTCATCGCTGCGGCGGCAGTGAAGAGAGGAACTTTTGGCAGCTCTGATGGAAACGGTAAAAATTATCTCCTCCAGTAGTTCGGGATTGAAAGTGTCGGTCGGTGATGCTGATTGGCGTGATTTGCTTTGTTCCAATTCTGTAGGGCCGTCCCGTTTTTGGCTGTGTTATGAACCTGATACAGCTCTTCCTCTATGTCAAGATCCCTTCTTCTTCTACTATAGCGGTGACGCATATAGGATCTTTTGGCTCTTACACAGGATATTCGCGAAGTGGCCACCTCCTCATTCCACCAATATACCCGTTTCTTGGTGGGGGATATCTTACTCTTGCCATTGAGGCGTATCATAGCCGACAGACACTTTTCCATCTTCCTGGCCCTTTTGGAGATAGTTTTCGAACAAATATGATTTGACAAACTCGTACTCAGGACACGGCACTGAAAATATTCGATGGCTTTTCATCTTTTTTACAAGGTTGGCTAGTGCAGAGGAGGTGAAGTTGATTGTGTGTGAACCACCAATTATCACCTCATCTTCGAAAAGAAGTGCGGTAGATCCCCAGTTTGCTACACTACAATTCTGTATGTTGTGTGAAATAAAACAAGGTGAAAAAACAGCCCTTGACAAGTTACAAGGTCTCCTGCCGTAGGGTTTGTAAACCAATGGCGTAGCTTTCAGACGTTCTTAAGTGCTTGTAACAACCTAAACTGAATAAAGTATTTGAGTTTGAGTTTACTACTGCCAATCCCATTGCGCAGACCAACCAAGGACTGCTTCTTCCTTGTCGGTGACCACAAGGCCGCATCCTTGGCGTTAACGTCGCCTAGTACTATAACTGGTATTGGGGTCAGACAACCTATGACACCATAAAAATTTTCAGCCAAATTTGTAGATCTGATAAATCTTTGTATGGCGAGAAGTATGTTCCTATCCTAATATATTCAACCCATTCCAAGTGGCAAGGTATCCCGGTCCCATTTCCTCAATTGTGAGTGGAGAAGAATAGTGTCTGTGGAATGGGATCACTACTGCCCCTTTGTCCTCAGTATCACAAGCCTAAAAGGAACGATTTGATACACAGTAGGGTTCCGCAATTACAATTACCTACGTCGATCAACCACTCCGTCGCCGACTGGATCATGGAGTGGCGCAGTGGTTGAGGTTTTCTTAGAGAAAGTTTATGTGACCTCTGGACAGAGGAATTAATGGACATTAGTGTGTTTCCATAACCTCCACAGCTGAGGCGCTGACCGTCCCCTCACGAGAACTGAATTTCCCCTTATTCAGATTTCCTCTATTTGGCGAAGGAAAACAATTTCTTCTGCCCATCACATAATTAAGTGTTAGTTTTGCATCGGCATATACTCCTCATTTTGATTCAAAGGAGCATTAGGCGGCGTTATGATCTCAATGATTTGTTGCTGTTCTTTTAAACAATGTTTCATTATCCACTTTTTTTATAATGACGTCTGTATTGGTAACGTAATGTTCCAAGTACCTATATTACCGACTTTAATCTGTGTACTTCAGTAAAATGGAAGCTATCTTTCCAAATCAACCAATCAGTTTTTAGTATTTTTATTGTAGTTTTCTACAGTGTTATTAACATATATAACGTCATTTAACCCGCAATAGAAGTACGACAAACTTACTTTTATGTCATTATAGCAAAGTAACATAAATACTGATCATCTTTTAAGACGTTGTGATAGACGCATGAAAATGGAAGACGTGTCCCGGAAGTGACTCTGGTTTACCAGTTTACCAGTATACTTATATTATAAGTATTTTTGCCATACTTCAATTTCATTATTTCTGTGTTATCAGAAATTTTAAACTACATATAAAATTTACTTGACGACTTTGAGTAAATCTGCCTTGCTCTGAAATGAGGCTGCTTTTACTGAACCGCCAATTATTTCCTAAACTTTCATTCAAAACCTGAGCCATCATACTATTAGGAATAAAAGAAGAAAATTTTTGCCTAAATCAAGTTAGTTTATTAAAATCGGATGATATGGTAAAAAGACATGATTTATTTTGTGAAAAAAAATAACTTTAAATGGCTTTTTCTCGAAATGGTATTTTGGCGTTTCAGTAATTTTGCCTTTCCACTGACGATATGCAGAATGGAGATGGCGTCATTTCCATTCTGCATATTAAAGACGAATAGCTTTACATTAATATAAAATAAAACCACTGACTAATCTTAATACTTGATCTAAAAATTTTTTTTATTTATTTTGTATTAATTTATAACTTTATGAGGAATAGGAATGATGCCATGTAAACGCATTAAATCGACAGACCACATTTTGCTTTCGTCACTACAAGAACTATTGTATAACAGTATGCTTAGTGCGAGTTATTCTACTCACGGTCGATCGTGAGCGCGTTAACTAGGTTTTTTGTATGGCGTTAGTGTTGACCGTGGCGTAATCAGTTAGATGAGGAGCCGCTAATTTTATACAAAAATCTACGCGTTCACTATTGACCGTGAGAAGCACACTGTTATGCAAAAGTTCTTGTAGTGACGAAAGCAAAATATAGTTTGTCGATTTAATGTGTTTGCGGAAATCTCATACAAATTTCGTTGGGGGGAAAGTTCAAAGTTTTATATATTTTACTAGCTTTTGCCCGCGACTTCGTTCGAGTCATTAAGATAGTTGTAAATTTATATTTTTATTCGAAAAATACGCCGTCAAAACTAAGAAAGTAACACTCTAGTTATTGTGACGATCTTAATCGTAAACCAATTTCAACACAATACAATCCCAAGTTTATAGCTGTCAAAATAACTTCCAGAAATTTCAGAGTACCGTTTTGAGCAAAACTCAAGGTCGTTTAGTTTACTCAATGTCCGCTCAATATGAATCCAATTTGGCGCTGCTGTCACGCCTCAAGAGTACGAAACGTCACAATACCACAGACGATCGATCGGGATTGGATTCAAGAGTAAGCTTACAGGTTTACATGGTGACCTATGCCAGTAGTTAAGTGACACCGAAAATGTGCGCTACTAAAAGTCAAATGTCGTCATTTGACGTTCGTGGCCGCGCTTGACAGACTGATCGTATTCGACCATGTTTGTTAAGAAACGTTCGGTCTCGTCAGGGGCATTTTTAATACCTCGAAGATTAGTTCGATGGATAGTATTTGGAATCCAAGTAATAACCAAGTCTCCAACTTTAATATGGCAGTCAGCCGTTTGAGCACACAATAATGTACATACGTGTACCCTCTTTTCATCCATTGGGGTAGGGATTGTCAATTACATTGAGACACATAAATATTTATGGTTAATCGACAGCCTAAACACAAGTTTTGAAGATCCTAACTTCGAAAATGAGAGAATTTTCATACAAACTTTCATCCCCTATTTTACTCCCTAGGGATTGAATTTTGAAAAATTCTTTTTTAGTGCTCATCTACACCATAAAAGGTATCTGTCTCCAAAAATGATGCCTCATTCAGCCGTTTTGGCTACACTAACATGACAAGAATCAATCAATGAATCAGTTTAGAGTTTTTTAGTTCACAAGCTCAACCCCTTTTCCCCCCTTCGGGAGTGGAATTGTCGAGTACTCTGAGAAGCATAAATATTAATGTTAAACCGACACCCTATACATCAAATTTGAAGATCCTAACTTCGAAACTGATCGGATTTTCATACACACTTTGAATTCCTATTTTAGCCCCTAGGGACTGACTTTTGTAAAATCCCTTCTTTCATCTACACCATAAAAGGTATCTACCCTCCAAAAATGGTGTCTCTACTTTCAGACGTTTGGGGTCTAGTCTCATGTCAACAATTAATCAATTTAGAATGTTATATATATAGATTGTTGTTTGTTCATACCAAACCAATACTAGCTTACATACCAAATTTCAGTTTTCTAGGACTTTAGGAAGAATAGAAATCCCTTAGAATTTTGATGGTCATCAATTATTCATCAGTGAGTGAGCCAGTGACGAAATCGGGGATTTTATATCAATAGCAAATAAAACAATATCAATAATCTAAAGTATATGAGCTATGCAATTTAAACTTTATATGTTTAATAAGCCCACTATTGACCAATTATCTTGAGAGTTTTGTGTTTCTGCTATTATCTAAAACCTAAGTTACCTATAAAGATTAAATAGCATCGAATCACTTCGAGAAAATGTTGGTAGTGCACAAGCGCTTCGCTTTGTTCGTCTTGGCGTGAGCATTACCGTGCCCATAGATTCGAAAAAACCAAAATATTTAATAAGAATATTATTTTGTTTCTTGTAATATATCTTTAATTTCCTGACATGTTTTGTAATCGTGTGGTTAAAAGTTATCGTATCTTTGGCTATTGTAAATAGACTAAAAATATCAAATAATTTATCAATAATTTATAAATCATTTGATATACAATAATTTATCGGGAAATAATATAATATCATAATTGTTCATATATGATATATTTATTGTCCATAATTGTAAAGTGTTCATTGCTAAAAATAAAGATTACCGTATTTATTTTAAAAAGTCAGATTATAAAAATAAACCTCAGGTGATAAATTGTGCTAGGCATTATTAACTGTTTAATAACTTTGTGAAAAGTAGTGGATTTGTATATTTAATGATTTAGCCGGAGATACTTTTGAAAACAAAATATTTAGTATTTAATTAATTCTTTTGATCTTAGATATGTTTACGAAATAGACTATCCAAGTCTCATCTTCTTTTCATTTTTTTACTGGGTTTCAATATCAGTCGATTTTCCTTATTGCGAGAGCCGCAGAACTAAGTCTATTCGACAAGGCTTCAATATGTGGATCCCATTGTAGTCTTTAGTCTAAGGTAATGCTAAGAAATGTTGTACTCTCAACTAACTGTACTACATCCGCTGCCTAACATTAGGTAATGAGAATTTAACAAACTTGGTTTTAGTAAGGTTTAGAGACACGTTGTTAATATTGAACCAGGCAGTATGCAACTTGAGAGAGAGCACTATTTACGTCGTCAGAACAATTGTTTCCTCTATAAATTTTGAAAATTAAAGATGTATCATCTGCAAATGTGTCTCACATACATTGCTCGCGAAGTAAGGCATATCGTTGATATATATTAAAAGCAGCAGAGGGCCCAATATTTAACCTTGGGGCACGGATTTCGATGGATCTGGATATTGGATGGATAAATCTGGCACACAGTTTATCGTATTATTCTCACAGGAACGAGTACCGAGCTGGTGAAGACCCGGGTGGCCACTAGTAAATTATAGGGGAACGATTTCCTTTAAAAATAATTGTTATCAAATCGCATTAAATGAAAGATCGTTTCTTGGGTTTTAGATGAGTCAGGTGACATGTGATGCCTGCAAAAGATAACACTTTTCTAAGAAACTACCTAATCCTTTTTATTTGGTAATAGTTGTGAAATTAATAATAATATGTTATCGGTATCACCGGAACAATATACCATCAATTACGATAAAAGACAGATATTATAAATGGGCGATATACATATATTAGGATCAAAATTGGTTTTGTAAAACAATTACAATCGACGTTGTTTTAGTAATCATTAATAAATATTATATTAATATCATCATCAAGTAAGTTATTATTGTTTTTAAATTTTGGCGGTGTTGGTTTTTTATGTTTGAGAAAAAGCCTTGTATGCGTCGTTTTCTAATTTCTAATTATTTGATAAAGCAAATCCACACTAATATTTTAAAGAGGTAAAGTTTGCAATTTGAGTGTTTGTTTGTAGGAAGTTATTTCTGGAACATACTGGAATTTTTGGAATTTAAAAATTGTTACATTAGTAGAAAGCTACATTATCATACATAAGAAAATATACTAGAAAAGAACCACAGGAATCATGCCACTCGGCCCAATGTACTATCAATAAGTCTCGGTAGCATAATTGGTAGTGGATTGGGTCGGATTACTAAAGGTGCGGGTTCGAGCAGCCCCGACTGAGCGACATGAGACCAGGGGCCCGATTCTCGCGCCTTCGACATCTTGAATTCGACATTTTTGAAGTCAAAAATCTGTATTAAAGACTCACTAAAAGCAATCTTCGACATTATAGGATTATCAAAGATAATTGAAATTAAAGGAATTTGACAGTTGTAGAGATTTTACTTTCTAAAGAAATTAAGAATATAAAAATGTCGAATTCGACATTTTTCAAACCATAATTTCTTTATTAAAAATGTAAGTAAAATCTTTACTACGGTCATAATACTTTAGTTTCAATGATCTTTGACAATCCTATAATGTTGAAGCTTGTTTTCTGTGAGTTTTAAATATAGATTTATGGCTCCAAAAATGTCGAATTCGAGATGTCGAAGGCGCCAGAATTGCCCTCCTGTGCTTTCATTTTCTGCTTTTTTTAAATTATATTTATTACATAAAAGAAGCATTGTAAAATGCAACATTAAAAAGTTCTAGCTACATAATTCCTGAGTGACATAAGCTAGGTATGTATATTTGAGTGTGAGACAAATTCATCACAAGTTCAGCGAAATGGGCACGTGTCAATGTATTCTGCAATAACACAACGCAGCCGCCCGAGCGTACCCACTCTCTTAGCAATAGGTCTTTCATTCAGTTTAATAACAAAAATATTTTTGAAACTAAAATGACTTTCAATTCATTATTAAATGATACATGCTTTCTAATTCTAGATATAACAAATTTGCCTCTTTATTTTCAGAATGCAGCGTCCATACAGCTTCAGCCCTTGCGGTTTACCAGTCCACAATGGCTTCCACGGACCCGTCCATCATACTGGCAGTCTAAATCCAAGCAGACCTGCTCTATACCCAGGTCCTTGCTTTGGTGGTCTACTTCCAGCTCGATCTAACGAAAGGCAAGATGCTGTATGCTTCATGCCGGCTGCAACGATACGCAAAATGGTTCATACAACAACTCCTACGCATTATTTCAGAACAACATAAATGTTGTGTTCTGCTTTTGGAGGTTGATGTATAGAATCTCGAGTGTTTTGTTAATTAATTAACTTGTAGATTTAAGAATTTCATAAATAATGTTTATGTCACAAAACCATTCGTTTATTATTTTCCTAAGTTGTATGAGGAGTATTCATACCATGCAATGTTGCAGTGGTGATTACCCTTGTTATCTTGTAGCATCATTTTGCACTCGCAAATGGAATCCAACAAGTCATTTTCTTTTATTTCAAAGACAAATCAACATTATACATCTCTTAGAACCCATAAACACCAAAAAAACAATTTGTAAAATAATTAAAAATGGGCTTATATCAACTTTATTAAGCGTGACATAAGCTATATTTACGAAAAACCCACAACGGTTAAAACATAATTGAAAAAGGATAAAATAATTTAAGACCCCCGACTTAATTATGTGTCGGACGCTGCCATTAAATGAACTATAGTTTTGCAGGTTTGTAGTAACGAGAATAATTGGATTTATTTATATCTATACATGCTGAAACTTATAATAGTGATGACACCCCCCGACGGATAATTAAGTCGGTGGTTATAAAATATTCTATATCGATTTTCAATTACGTTTTACCCATCATCGGGCGGTTTTCAATTTTTTTATTTTACTTTTTATTTCGAACTTTTTAGAGAGCATAGATATTATGTGCATTGTACTACATAACACCCATTACTGAAAACCGCACCACAATGGGACGAGTAGTTTTTGGTATTGATCAAACAAATGTTTACTGCAGCGCCCCGGTGAGTTGTCATTATAACACTTATCTAAGAACCGCCTCTGTGGTCTAGTGGTAACAACCACGGGTATCAGACCCAGGGGTCCCGGGTTTGATTCCTAGCGGGGGACAGATTGTATTCGCTTTGGTTGTTGGTAGGACTTGTTCTTAATACGCCTGGCTAGCTACCACCATCTTATCTAAGCCTAACGCGATAACAGCAATGTTTTCAGCATTGTTGTGTTCCGGCAGTTAGAGATAAGATAGCCAGTTCCTCGGTGATGAGGATTCCGGGAGAGGCTCGCTTTAATCTTTAGACTTATCCATACTTAATAGGTTCATCACTGAAAACCACATCAAAGCCGGACAGTACTTTTGGAGATAATTGGCAACTTTTTTTTTTATAATATTAACTGGCCAGACATTTGACCACCATCGTGCTTAATAAACAAACAAACATCTTCTCACCCCAAACACATATACGTCTCCGTACCATCGTGGGTAAAAAAGACAAATCACTTGATAACTAAAATAGGTTTATTCACCATTAGCTGTGCCAGCAACTGAGAACCGGAACATCGTTTGCAATCCTTCCCGACTAAATTGTTGGTAAGACGGTCTTTTTAACCAACTTCAAGACAGAAAACATACAACAACTCCTACGCTTAAAAATTTCAATCGGGAAGACGGGTTTAAATTATCATCAGCGTGGAATCCAGTGATTAACAAGTTAAGCCGCGATTTTTACCGTTTAAAACAAACCCCGATACTGTGAGTGTTGTGTGCCGTAATGACATCACTTCACTAACGATGATAAAAACAAAAAAAGTGACAATTTGCGGGTGGCCGAAGATCTTCAAGCCCGCCCGAACAGACGACGCCGCGCACCATCAGTCTGCTTGTGACGTTGAAAGTACATATAAATGTGGTACATAATAAATGTCGCGTTGAGCCCCGTTACTCTTGTTTACAATTATTATAAGAACGCGAAAGTTTAAAATCTTATATTAAGTTCTTGATAGTTTAATTGTCAAAATTAATATTTTAAAAGTTTGTTATATGAAAAAATTATAATTAGATGTACATTATGCACAGTACCTACAATTTTCTGATAACTTAACAGTAGTTGGTGAAACCGATCCTTAATGTTCCGATGGTTGGTTAATGGTTAATGGCGACTGTTCAATCTGTTCATAGGTACTGAAACATAAAACTTGTGTAATAACGTTAGAACTTGTATAAAACAGCATCCAAAAAGAACGACATAGGTAAAGGGCAATCTGTCACAAATTAGAAAACCTGACCTGCTGTTGACTACATAAAAATACTACTTGTATTCGCGACACATTCATACACTCCTCCTTTTTTTAATTCGCTTCAAAATTTATAAAAGAACTAAAAGTTTTAGAAATTGCGACAAAATATACATAAAACGTCATCTTTCATGCACGCTATACCGATAAAGTAATAAAAACTAGCAAAAAGTATGTAGTTACTTACGTCAAAATATATTTTTCAAGAATTAAAATCAACAACTGTTGCTAAGCAACCAAAACCTGAACGACGCGTAAACTCCAACTTTGCCTTCTGCATACGCGCGTCACAATATAAATTTCTTCGTCCGTCCTCTCTTTAAAATGGAATTACTTTTTATAGAGTTGACCGATTATGATGAAATAAAGCCTATACGGTAAGTTGAGATACGGATTTTAAACATATATAAAATTCTGTGGACTCTGATAAGAAGTGGTTTTGGTGTGATGCTCATTCAAACACACAGACATACAGATAGACGGACAGACATTAATTCTAAAAAACCGGCCAAGTGCGAGTCGGACTCGCGCACCGAGGGTTCCGTTTAAAATTTTCAGAAATATTTTTATTATATGATGTAACTAAAAATTTACGGTCTTCGCATTTTTTCTTTATCTGTACTATAAGACGTTACTTCGTACCAAATTTCAAGATTCTAAGTTCACGGGAAGTACCCTGTAGGTTTTGATTCCCGTGCGAGTTTCGAAAATTTGCCGAAATTTGCGGCATAAACGTCTGTCGTCTGTATCTTTTGATTGCTTTGGCTTAGAAGTTTGATTTTTTTACAGCTCCAAGGGACAGTGGACCTGAGTATTAGATATAATGTTCAGTTTGATACCTCCACGCGTTCCTGAGAAAAACGGTCTTGATAGACGGACGGACAACGAAGTGATCCTATAAAGGTTCCGTTTTTCTTTTGAGGTACGGAACCCTAAAAAGTTAGAAATGTTGAGTACCCCCAGTTTTTTTTTTGCAAAACTAACCAATGTACAGATACGCTGAACTTTGATTCTTATAATAAGCATAGATTACACATGTTTTTATGAATATACGATGAATAGAATAGAATAGAATGATTTATTTTTGAAATACATGTGTTAGTATTACAATTATGCCAGTTGTCAATTTTGTTATGTATCACTACATTTCCACCTTAAATGATAAGGTATACAAATAATTAGGACGTAACATCGCAATACAGTTATACAATGTCAAACAATTACATTTTCATAAATAACTTAACCAATTAAAAATAATAAAAAGGTACTTATTGTCATAGGGATTTGTCATCTAGAAATTCTTTTACCGAGTAATAAGCTTTGTCCACAAGTATAACACAAGACTGTTTTTTAAAGTCTTCATTGGTAGGTTTTTAAGACCAGTCGGTATTTTATTAAAGCCTAGCGTGGTGCCCGTTCCCGTGGGAATACCGGGATAAAATATAGCATATGTCACTCGGGAGAAATGTAGCTTTCTAATGGTCTAAGAATTTTCTAAATCAGTCCAGTAGTTCCTGAGATTAGCGCGTTCAAACAAACAAACTCTTCAGCTTTATAATATTAAAAATAGTATAGATTTTATGAGCCATTCCAAAGAAGCTAGAACTAACGTGTTCGGTTTTGAATACAGATGCACATATTCTACTCCCATTGCGGTGACTGTACGTACGTGTACTAAAAAGGTGGTCGTTACACTTGACGAACACTGCCACTTCATAGATGTATAACGATGTTAGAGTCAGTATTTTTAATTGTCGGAAACATGGTTTACAACTGTCAGTTGACTTAATACCAGTAATCGCTCTTAAACATCTTTTTTGATACTTAAATACTAGATTCTTACCCACAGAATTTCACCAGAATATAACTCCGTATCGCAATGTGGATTCGACATATCCACGATAGGCAATTAGGACAGTGTCTCTATTTGTAACTCTGGAGAGTCTGTAGAGAGCATAAACTAGGCTATTGATTATAACTTTTTAATTTTGCATTTTACAGTGCTTTTTTATGTGATAAATATTTAACAAGAAAATATACTAGAAAAAAAAGTAACTAGTCTCATGTCGCCCTGACGGGATTCGAACCCGCATCCTTGGAAGTCCGGCCCAATACACTAACCAATTATGCTACAGAGACCTATGAGGACACGTCGAATTTTTCTAGTATATTGCTATTTTTATGTGATAAATATTTTAAAATGTAATGTATGTTATGTTAGCATTGTAAAATGCAAAATTAAAAAGTAATAATGAAATGGCTGTTTCATCTTAATCGATAGTCAAACATCTGTAAAGATGTTCTTTCGAATGCGAGGATATTTCTCTCATTGATGAAACGACGGTGGCCAACACCGTTGAACGGTGAATATACTAGAAAAATTCGACGTGTCCTCATAGGTCTCTGTAGCATAATTGGTTAGTGCATTGGGCCGGACTCCCAAGGATGCGGGTTCGAATCCCGTCAGGGCGACATGAGACTAGTTGCTTTTTTCTAGTATATTTTCTTGTTAAATATTTATCACATAGGCTATTGATTTTTTTACAAAGATTCTCAGTGTGTAGTTTCCAATTAGTTTGATAATCTATATGCAGGCCCAAGAATTTTGTATCGATGACGGACTTAATTTCATCCCCATTGCACACTAGAGCCACTTTAGGCATTCAGTCATTTGTCGAAAATGTACAATTTTGTTTTTTTTGCTGTTTAGACACGGATTGTTTTTGACCAACCAACTATTGAGATTTTCCATAACTATATTAATGTCATTTTCATATGTTACATTATTATTACATTTAATTATAGCCGTGCTGTCATCGGCAAATAATATAGTAGGCTGGTCTATAGATTTTGGAAAGTCATTAATGTATAAATTAAAGAGTAGCGGTCCTAGAATGCTACCTTGAGTTACTCAAGTCTCTACGTCTCTACAAAGAGACATGTATTCTTTATTTGATTTGGTTTTTTCTGAAAAGTTGGGTAATAACGGTGTATTGTTTTCTTTTGCTTAGATATGATTCGATCAATTTTAGAGATACACCTCTTACGCCATAAGCATAGAGTTTAGTCAATAGCAACTTATGATCGACATGATCGAAGGCACTAGTCATATCCATAAATATAGCACATATATCTTGTCTTTTGTCTGTAGAATTCTTAATCTTCTTAAGATGAGCACTGAAAATTATTAAACACACAGCCTAAGTGGATTCAGAGCATACCCATTTACAAATACTACTTGCAAGATTTTGGAGAGCCTATAATATCAAAGAATACTAACTAACTATTACTAAGGGCCGGTATTGCAATATCGACTTATCTTATGGCTTAACTTAAGTATCGATAAGT
Organism: Chrysoteuchia culmella; assembly: GCA_910589605.1. NCBI lineage: Eukaryota > Metazoa > Arthropoda > Insecta > Lepidoptera > Crambidae > Chrysoteuchia > Chrysoteuchia culmella. Next base: position 11,612,855 of record OU342654.1, read on the forward strand.
CGATATTGAAATACCGGCCTTAAATAATATAGTCTCTCCTATAAACTGCGGTTTAATTCAGATATTATCTGAATTAAACCGCAGTTTCTCTGTGTCTTAAAATATCATATAAATTTTTATATTTTTATTTTATTTTAGTCTTTGGAAAACTTTCAGCCAATAAAAAGCCAATTACAAGTTTTCACCTATAAATACAATATATTTTGTTTGTTTGTTCGAACGATACCCAATAGATGAGCTACAAGTGGTGTTATTATGCTTTATTTTTTTAATGTTGAAAGAAGTTTTCATTATACATTTTTTTAAGTTGCTTTGGTTTGGAAATAGATCTTTTTTTTTCTGGCACATTAAGTTAAAAATTTTAGGCGCGCTGTTGGTGAACGTATTCGAAAGATAATTAGTTTCTGAAAAAAAACATTTAATAAAAAAAATTCAAACCGACTTCAAAAAGTAAAAAATTAAACTTTTGGAGTCGGTGCCAGCGAAGGCTTTCTACATTGCACTGCTATTAACTTTTTTTTTTGGCCTTAGCTAGGTAGCACCGACTACAAAAGTTTTTTTTTCTTTTTGAAGTCGGTTTGAATTTTTTTTAATAAAATGATTTTATTTCAGATTTTTTAGTTACATCATGTGCCGTTACTTACACTAAAATCAGCCCATATACAACAATGATGTCATCTAGGTAAACTACTACTTGCCAAAACGTGATTGATATTTTTATTCAGGATTATGAAAAAACTACTAGCCAGATCTTCGTAAACATTAAATGGGACCACACATAAACCATTTTCTTTCAGATAAAAAAAGAATTTTAAAAATCTGTTAACAACTGGCAAAGTAATGGTAAAACATACATAAAAAAACCGTCGACTTGAGAACCTCCTCCTTTTTTTGAAGTCGGTTAAAAAGGTACGCTTAGTAGGTTTGTATGACCCGTCGTCTTTCTGGGCGTATTCATGTAGAACTTGCTTTAAAGTTCAGGAGACATGTAATGCTATGTACAAAATTCCTTTCTTTTATCTAATGGTAAGGAATGGAAATGCATCGTTTTCGAAAGAGCTGTGTGTGACATTTGTACTGCAAATAACGTAGAAATCTTTTCTGCATCGCCTCGATACGCGAAATGTACACATTATATTGGAGATTCTAGACCTGTGACGACGTTTAGTACAATACATTCATTTAGGTAGAAATGATTATAACCAATTGAGAGTAGTATACGTAAAAAGCAGAGAGGCTAGTATAGGTACAAACTGTCATTACTTATCGTAGGTAAAATAGATTGTTTAAACGTCACGATGCCTATCAAAACCATAAATTCTGTGATTAAGATTATTGTTCCAGATTGTGTCAAAACATAGTATATTAATTAATGTAAAATGCCACTGTTGTCATAATGTTAGTATAGATACACTATTTCTCATCGACATAACTCTTACCAGTATTTGGTATTAAGATATAAACTCATTTGCAAAAAAAACGAACCTAAGCAATGAACCATTTCAAATGTTAATATTGCTTTGTTTGATAAGTATAGGTAGTTTTATCCTCACAATTTGGTAAATTAATAAGAAAATAATGCTAAACCTCGCTAGTAGTGTATGTTCGCTAGTAGTGCATATACTCATGAAGTAAAAATAAAAAGTTTTTTTGTTTGTTTTTCTTTAATAAAGTAAAAGCAGATAAATGTTTAGTATCGAGTTTGACCGCCTCTAGCTAAAATCACAGCTTGAATTCGTCTGGGCATGCTAGCGAGTGTATCCCGGATACTTGCTTGCGGAATACGTTCCCACTCCGCAGTAATCACATTCTTCAGCTCTCTGATGGTCTGCGGACTGATCTCACACGCCGTTTCAGAACGTCCCAGACATGCTCTATGGGATTGAGGTCGGGACTTCGAGCTGGCCAATCCAAACGACGAATGCCGACCTCTTGCACATACGCATTAACATCGCGGGATCGGTGGGCGCGAGCATTGTCGTCCATAAAAATCGAGTCTTCACCTAGAGCGGCCAATGCGGGTTGTGCATGAGGAATTAGAACTTCCGTTATGTATCGATGCCCAGTCAGTGAGCCGTTTTCAATGAAGACTAACTCTGTACGATCCATTGAATTTATTCCTGCCCAAAACATAACAGAGCCCCCACCATAAGGTGTGATTTCTTCGAAACATGCCTCTGCAAAGCGTTCTCCTTTTCTTCTTAGCACTCGCCGACGTCGATCTTCACCGAACAGAGATATCCTGGCTTCATCAGAGAACAAAACCCTATTCCAATCTTCTTGAGTCCATGATTCACAATTTCTAGCGAACCTAAGCCTGTGAACTCTGTGCTCACGGAGTAATTTGGGGCCGCGGGCCGGGCGGTGACTGCGTTTATTGGCAGCGAGAAGCCTCCTCCTGACCGTCCATAGACTAATATGCACATTTCTTACTTCTTGGAGGTTGTTCTTAAGATCCACATACGAAGATTTGCGATTTCTCAATGCGCGACTCACAAGAAAACGATCATCCCGTGGTTGGGTACATGGTTTTCTTCCAGAACCAGGCCTTCTCTCGACGGAACCAGTCTCCTGATATCGCTGCCAGGTCCTTTGGACTGTCGAGCGACTAACATTTAGCCTCCTAGCCCCAAAACATTGGCTGCAACCCTCTTCAAGCAGCGCGATAATTTTGGTAGCTTTTACCACTTTATCTACCATTTTTGATACAGCCAAACAGCAATAAATAAAGCTTTGACAGTCAAGGATATGAAATTAATCGATAAAAATTGAATAAAAGTTATGAAAGTTGATGTTAACTTCTGGAACTTCGCGCCAAAAATGTAGGATAAAAAGGGGTTTACTGTAAAAATGAGCATCAAATGAAAATTTGAATTTAGAACGTACTTTTTTAAATACCACAGCATTTTTAAAACCGGCCAGTAACGTGTACAAATGATTGAAACCTTTTTGGTATTGTATCTTTTTAAAGATGAATGAAAATCAAAACCGCCCGTTTTTTTTGCAAATGAGTGTAGTTTGTCAGCAGTTTTTTCTCTTTATTTTTTATCAATTAGTGATTTATATTTATAATAAATAATGTTTGGTATCATCTTAAATATAATATGTGATGATGATGATCCACAACAAAGATTTTACTTTGTTCCTACGAGTATCGTGACTGGGAAGTTAATGATATGGTGTCGATGCACTTTAGATAGTAGTGGTGGTATCGGTACCAGCTATTGGCCATACAAGACTTAAAATAATTAAGATAGTATAGCAGATAAACTGATTTTAGTTATGAAACGTACCGTATTTAACGTACGTACTTTTATTATAGGTATGAAATGACCTATAATAAAAGTCATAAAACCTCATAATGCATTAGAGGAGAAATGGTCAGTATTTATTTAGCAGATCCAACGTCCGATTATTATCCGATATCTTATATTATGTCCGATATCTACGTACATGCATAACTATCTTCGATCATCATGATCGATAGACAGTTATGCATGTAGGTACACATTTCGCTTTTAACTGAAGCGCCACAGTGACATTTAACAGTCAAACAATGTTGCCAGACTTGTCGCATCAATCTAAATCTGTCCTATACTTTTCTTACGAGGCGTATCGTGAGCCAACGGTCTCATATTTAATATGAAGCCTAAATAATCTTGTAACTCCTCAAAAGTAGTCTTCATCCGTTCGAACTTAACCCATATACGCCAAGTCAGAATAAGAAGAAAAGTTGGTAGTTGTTTGGTGAATGAAGTTACTCCAGCTGTCCTAGGTTCGATTGTGCAAAGTAAATCAAGACGTAATTTTTGGATAAAAATGTAAAGTATTAATCATACTTCCAAAACCGATCGCAGAGTCAACAGAAGAGCAGAAAAGCCGTAAAAACTTTGTTCTCATACTTTTGAGTTAAATAAAAAGGAAAACACTTTCGTGTGATATCACATAGACTTATATTTTTTAAAAGTAACTTACAAATTAAAATTTACACTAAATCTTCCCAAAACGATACATGCTCGAGATTCCATATCGATTGCCGGTCGTGCAAACAAACTTATTGTGGATTGAAGAACTGCGCGGGTGGTGTCGTGTTGCTTATTTTTCGAATCGTGGCCGCTGGCATGAAGCAGCCGGGCCCTTGCTGTTGGGGCATTGGTTGGGGTGGGCCTCCGAAACAGGGCCCGGGAGGGGGCGGGCCGGGCCTGAAGCCAGGGTTGGGACCGAAGCCGTGAGGGGGGCCCGCGTTGAAGCCATTCTGCATGGGCATGCCGGGCATACCAGGCATGCTAGGGTTGTATCCTGGACGTTGCATACTGAAAAAAAGGCATAAAATTTGTATGTTCACAAAACAAACAAGACCTTAAAGATGTGGAATTATTTGAGATGTCGAATGTTAGTACATTTTATAGAAATGAATTTGAAAGAAATTTAAAATTTAAAATTACTGTTTATTGAAAACCTTTTTTCGAAGATAGCAAAAATAATTTGGAACAGAATTATAGTAAGGATGCAGCTAAGAAAAGAAAAATGCAGAAGAAAACATTACTTAGCGAATATATAAAACGTGAAAAATACAATAAAAATAACAACTTACTTGTTTTCGAAAGTGTAGGTAGATTTTTTATACAATAGTTGGTCCTTGTTCTACGAGAGAACTTTCACAGTTCGCAGTCGATTGTGGTGCTAGTATCATAAATCGCCAACATTTATACGAAACCTTTATCGGATTATTAAGTATCAAAGAGATGGTATCATCGGATTCGAAGTACGTATCCGCCACTAAGACTTAGACTATTAAATCTAAATATAGAAATACAATGCCCATGTATAAAAATAGGCTATGAGATTTAGATAAACATTGACTGTTTATTATTTCCAGAGGTATATCAAGCTATTTTTAGCATGTACCCATTTATTGATCTTTTTATTATTGCAGATAGGGCGCTGTCAGGTTGATAAAATACTTGAACAGGTCGAAGAGAAAAATAAATGCAAAAATTTTACTACTCAATACTCAATAGTTTATTGCAAAACCATAATGTACATGTAGATGTTATAAAATAATGTAAGACCATTGTTATGGACCCGGTTGGGCACGAAATCAGGGCTAGAAGAGAAAGGGGCCGTATTGAACTATACAACATTTTTTGTTGTAGGTTTATTTTTAGTTGTCCAAGTTCATTGTCGAGGAAAAATTATGAACCCGAAATTTTTTCAGTCTGCTTTGACTAAATGCCAAAAAAATAAATAATTGAACCAGATCACCCGGTTAACAAAGAAGTAACTTAGGGCTCTGAGGAAATACCATTTTTTTTTTACCACAACGAGGAAGCACTTAGCCTTCATGAAACCTGATGCTAAGTAATGATATGGCTGAAGGTGGAGTTGCACTTCTCCTGTAATACTCAAGCACTGAGGAACTGGCTTTACTTTACTTTAAACTTTTAACTTTACTGCCGGAACACGTTGAAAACATTGTTGTTATGGCGACCGATTTTGAAAATATGGTGGTGGCTAGCCAGGTGGACTTAGAACAAGTCCTTCCGCCAACCAAACTAAAACTGGGACCTCAGTATACCGGTGTACAGAGAACAATGGAATGGAATATCTATTGCGTCACATAAATCGGGGCCTGATAGGTTTATTTAAAACTAAATTAATTGAGCCGTCGGTTATCAACCTTTCACCTAAATTATGACACAATACTTTTATCATTTTAAGTTAACGAGGAAAATCAAAAAGATATAACTAATGTATCTCTAAACTATCTATAATCTTGCCATTTCTATTAGTTATGTAATTTCATGTTGTATTTCTGCTCCCTTTGACGGGCTATCATCAATCACCATCAAAGTCTTTCAATATTAAAGTTGCCCCAAATTCTATGTGACGTTCAATTTTCAGACTTCTGATGACGGTCTCGTTCAGTTAAGCGCGGAGGCATATCGTAAGAAATTTCTGTCAGAAAAATTTTAACGCTCCACGAAAGATCGCACGCGGAATTTTACTAAAACTAAAAATAATTCGTTGGTAATGGAGCTTATTTTGGAATGTTGAAGGCGACTACAGCCTTCCTTCGTGCCATCTCTCAGGTGCCATTCTTTGTGAGACATACTATTGTAAATTTTGGTCAGAAATTTCTAACGGTCTAATACAAAATGTATGCACGGTGTGCCTTCCGGCAAGCGTTATAAATTTTTCTAACAGAAATTTCTTACCATGTGCGGCCAGTCTAAAAGCCTCAATAAGTTCGTTTTAATTTGCATTGAACACAAAATAAAATTAAAAAAATAAGGCGGTTTCACCCGTGGGGTTTCATTTAATTTCATCCAAATCCGTTCAGTAGTTTTTGCGTGATAGAGTAACAAACAAAGAAACTGCATACTTTCGCATTTATAATATTAGTACGATGTAAATCACACACATTAATAGTTAATAGTATTGTATGCGATTTTACAAGCTTACATCGTTAATTTAAAAGTTGATGTTTATTTTTAACATTTAAACGAATAGAAAACGCGCCACTTGAATTTAAATAACTTAGTTAGACTTTGACATTTGAATGAAAGACAAACATCGCAAAGCTTAGAATCTAAATTCTTCTGATTTGTTGTAGTTCTTAGTATTTTTTACGTAATTTTAATGATTGATTTATCTTTTGGAACTATTTTATTGCCAAAGACAACATATATATTTATTCTGATAAGATGATTGGTTTTTATCATTGTGAGAGCGTCAAAATAAAAAAAACGAGTGTTTGTACTTTATTATTTCTTCATTGGTTGGTACTTTTTTAAAGACAATAGCATAAACGAAAGCAATATGTAGATTTAATATACTAGGAAACAAGAAAGAAGAATGCACAGCTTTGTATTATGCATCATTTCGATAATAGGGCGTCCACTGTCTGCAAAAAGGATAAGTAAAATAAAAACAATAAAAAAAAATATTTTCTTTTTTCTTCCGCATGTAGGTATTTTGATGAGGTAAACAATGACACCAATTTGAGTCAAACAATATGAGATTACCGATAATCAATTTAATTTAGATCCATATCATCTAGAATTGGTTATGCTGATGATAGCAAGCCAAATAATAAATGGGAAAATTTGTAGTAAACTGTACTCTTTATTTTAATTAAAATGTAATATCTACGAATAAAAGCTAATTACTTAAAAAATTTTTGGAATTCCCAGAACACGGTATAGATAAAACTAAATGTTTCATAGAAAATTTTGAGTATGCCGCGATAAAAAAATATTGGTTTACCAATATTTTTTTATCGCGGCAGGAAATAGTATATCTTAAGTACGTACACCTATGTAGGTACGTACAAGGGTTTGCTAGATAATTTAAAAAAAAAAAATGAAAATACAAAAAATCGATGCTGTGAAATGTAGTAAAATGTTAATGATATAGTCAGATTTGTTACTTTCTGATACAAATGTTCAACCTCTCAGGCCCCGAGTTATGAGTCACAATAGATATTTCATTGTTCGGTGGATACCGGTGACCTGCTACCAAATATGTTATTTAAAAAGTGGGTAATTCAGTTGTTCTAACTTTTACCTCTCTGGATAATATATGATAAGGATAATGAAATAAGACACAAATTGATGTTCCATTGTTCTCTGTACACCGGTGTCCTACTGACGAATTAAAATGTTCAAAGTTTAATTAGCTTTAATAAGTAAGTACCTACCTACTTATCTGTTTCCCTTCCTGTCGCATGTCGCTGTGATTGTCAGTAAACGATAAAATATCAATAATTATTCATGCAGAGTCAATACACCGTTGGTCATTTACGTCGTAATAATGACGAATCGAAAACAATATTAATAAATATTTTCTAGAGGAAAAACTAGCATAAAAACTAAAGAACTCAACTATTTACAATGAAAACTAAGGATAAAAATCGGCCAAGTGCAAGTCGAACTCGCACATGAAGGGTTTCGTCTCTCACCCAAGGTTACCTGGAAGAGATTGCTATGTAGCAATAAGAGCGCCTATTGTGTGTTCCTCTTTTTGTCATTTACTCTGTATGTGTTTGTTTTTGTATCGTGTGCAATAAAGTTTCTATTATTATATTAAATACACCTACCCAAAATGCCACTATAATTTTTCGCCTGCAAAAATAACTTTGTTTTTCATAGTGTCTGCATGAATGATAAAGTTATATTTGCTATAATTCTGTAACTGCATAATATATTTCGTTCAAACTAATTTTCTTTGAAAGTTTTTATAAAGGACTACAGCATATATTTTTTTTAGATTTTTCACTTTCTTATTTTAAAAGTTAGAGGGGGGGGGGCCTTTTTTTCACTTTGAAAGTGTATATCATTCAAACGGTTTACTTTGAGAAAAAACTGTTTTAGGAACCTCAATGTAATTTTTAATGTCCTATCTAAAGATACCCCAGACCTATCTATAGATAACCCGCAAGTATAAGTTTGATGTAAAAAAAAATTTTTCGGCTTCAGTTCCATGTATGGGGAGCCCCCTTTTAATATATATATTTTTGTGTAAAAACCGTAAAGCGGTTTACAGAATATATCTATCTACCAATTTTCAACTGTGTTATCCTCATGGTTTTGGAATAAAATGGCTGTGACATACATCTGACATGAAGAATCTATAAGGGTTTCGTTTTTTGCCATTAGGCTACGAAACCCTAAAAAGCTTATCGCCTAGGTCAAACCGACGACCGTTTGTCTATTCAAAGACTAGAACGGATAAACGCTCAAATAAAACCCAGGCCTGGGCGCAAAAAAATAAGTTGGCAATTCAATTGTAGGTAAAAATAAGTAATGAAATACTGCATGGGAGGTGTTTACGCCATTTCCGGCTTCCCTATTTTAAATTCGCGAGCTTCATGATGTGGTTCCTACTTCCTATCCCTTTCCTACTCACACCATCGTGCGCAGAGTGAGAGAACTAATCAAGCAAGTGCAGTGCATCGTGATTCGTCGCGACTATAGTGATCTGTGTACGTACGTCCCTTCCGCTTGGACAACCGAACCGCGTCGCCACGATGTGCGTGCGACTCCTGATATAATTTAAAATAAAATGTATTAACCGCAGCTTGAATTAATTATAAACTGTGTAATGAGTGATTCAGTGTTCTAAAGTGTGTGGAACTTAGCCGGCCGGCAGAGTAACCTAGGCCTAGGGTTCCCGTCCATCCGGCATGTGTGAGACAGTGAGTGGCGTTTCCTGAAGTGCAGCTGAAGGCAAGATACTCCAGAAGCTGAATCGAACCGCGCTCGGTGAGTCCCCTTCCCTCTCCACAATATCTAAGGTCGACATCATTTTTTTTCTGAACTACAAATCACAAACCGCCCCGCTTCGCTATACAGTCCACTTATATTCCCGCCATCCCAGGAGGTATCATCGAAATCATGGATTTATGTGAATAATGTGTGAAATAAATGAATTTTATTTACTAGCAAAACTAAAGGGGTGGTAGTATTAATCAATACGAATAACTTTGACGAAGGAGCCAACAATTCCGTAGTAAAAGTTGTTCATATTGATGGATACTACCAACACCTAGTTTTTCCATCATTTAAAAAAATATGGTGTATATTAGCTTAGCGTGCACAGAACTACGCAGTCAGTTCTTCGACAGTATTCGTTGCAGTATCCCCTGTAATTTCAGTGTGTGAAATGGTATCTCTGGTTATTACCTACTGTTCCTGCACTCGTGGAAGGAGAACAGTAGGCTGTTTTTTTTATGAACGACTGGGAGACTCTTAATATCTGATGGTATTGATAGGGCTGAAGATGGAAGCGAGCCTCTCCCGGATTCCTCAGCCACTGAGGAACTGGTTATATTATCTCTAACTGCCGGAACACAACAATGCTGAAAACATTATTGTTATGGCGTCAGACTTAGATAAGATGGTGGTAGCTATAGCCAGGCGGACTTACAACAAGACCTCGTCGTCGTCGTCGTCGTCGTCTCAGCCACATGGCACCCACTGCTGGGTATAGGCCTCCCCCAAGGATCTCCACAACGATCGGTCCTGCGCTGCCCGCATCCACTTCACCGCTTCCCGCGACCTTCACCAGATTCGGCCCACCTTGTGGGGGGCCTACCCACGGAGCGTCGTCCGGTACGCGGTCGCCATTCCAGAACCTTTCCGCCCCAACGGCCATCGGTTCTTCTCGTTATGTGTCCCGCCCACTGCCACTTCAGCTGAGCAATCCTTCGAGCGATGCCAGTAACTTTAGTTCTCCTGCGGATCTCCTCATTTCTGATTCGATCACGCAGGGAAACGCCGAGCATAGTTCTCTTCATTGCACGCTGAGTTACCTTGAACCTCCTTATCAGACCCATAGTTAGCGACCACGTTTCACTGCCGTAAGTCGTCACTGGCAACTCACACAGGTCGTAGACTTTCGTCTTGAGACACTGAGGTAAGTTGGACCGAACGCTGTCCATCCGAGTTGGATTCGACGAGAGATCTCTTTCTCAAAGTTGGACTTACCTAACTGGATTGTCTGTCCAAGGTAAACGTAATGGTCAACAACTTCGAGTGTAGTGTTCCCAACGTGAACTGTAGTGGGTATGACATGGGAATTCGACATGATTTTCGTCTTATCCATGTTCATACTAAGACCCACTCTTTGGGAAGCACTTCGGAGATCTTCGAGCATTGTGTTCAGGTCCTCCAGCGTCTCAGCCATAAGGACTATATCATCGGCAAAATGAAGGTGTGTCAGATCCTTTCCAGTCCAAAAGTTTAAAGATGTCCTCCATCGCAGCTGTAAACAGTTTCGGAGAAACGACGTCTCCCTGTCTCACACCTCGCTGCAGTTGGATGGAATTTGTTCTCTGGTTCTGTGATCGGACCGACATGGTGGCATGTTCGTATAAGTACCTTAACACCTCGATATACTTATAGTCCACTTGGCACCTCTGGAGAGATTGCAGCACCGCCCAGGTCTCAATCGAATCAAAGGCTTTTTCATAGTCCACGAACGCCAAGCAAATTGGCAGATTATACTCTTCGGTCTTTTGTATAATCTGCCGCAGCGTATGGATGTGGTCTATTGTGCTGAAGCCCTTTCGGAACCCGGCTTGTTCGGGAGGTTGGAAGTCGTCGTCAACAAGACCTACCACCAACCAAACCGAATACAAAATGTACCAACGCTGGGAATTGAACCCGGGATCCCTGGGTCTGATACCGGTGGTTGTACCACTAGACCACAGAGGCGGTTAAAAACGTCATGAGCGTTTTATTTGACTTAATTGGGCTAGACATGAGGAAAAGTTCGAGCATCTCACATCGTTTGTAGATCACGTCGTGTTAGACCTAGAAAATCAGTAACTTGTAAACGAAATTGACAAAAAAGTACATTTATATAACTAGTGTTTTTTTTTTCTAATTGACGTTATTATTAGTTATTTATTATCTTGTTAAAATAAAACAATTAGCTTATACTATACTTGACATTTTGAAAAATTCGAATGGTAATTTCTCAAATATGGCCATTGAATTCGAATTTTCGATGATGCCCCCTATGCAGTTTTAATTACCTACTTATTTTTAACTTTAATTTGAGATACTTTTCGTTTACGCCCAGCCTAGTTTCATACTTTATGAGTGAGCATTCTCCTATATAATCTAAATTAAAATACTGAAATAAAAATAGTTCTATTGCTTCTTTTGTACTTTGCAATATTGGATTATATGCCAGCGTTTTTATAGATTGTATCAGATAAATATGATAATTTGATCTTATGATGATATCTATGTCATGATTGCAATATTGCGTAATACCAACATTGAATGTTAGATTGATAAAGAATACACTAAATACATAATTTACTTTCGTCTTTTTCCATATAATAATTGAATGAATGAAGATAAAAATGCGATTAATTATTGAGTCTTTTTGAATAAAGATATTTTTTACTATGGTTTACTTTAAAAATAAATATTATTTTTTTCATAGCTAATCAGTAAGGTTACGGCCTTTTTTACCTAAGTCAAAACTGTAACACGTAGTTAGTAATTAGTGTAGTAGTGCCCCCTAGCAAGAACACTGATATATCACGGGATATGATATGACGCATGATGCTGTCTTGCTTACCCCACTAACATGTGAACAGGGGGGCTAATTGTCTAATTTTAAAATCTATCACAATCCCTTTCAATTCGTAATTTGAAAGATATTAACATTTTTCAGGTTTTTTAATTTTTAAATTTTTCAATTTTTCAATGTTATTTTTATACATATGATAAATTTTTATTAAGGATAGATTTCGACGGTGGTCCGCAAGTCTCGGTAGCTCAGTGGTTAGAGCGGACCGGATTTCCAAAGGTCGTGGGTTCGAGTCCATCTGAGAATTCACTTGTGGCCGAGTTGACTTTTTCTAGTATTTTTCTATTTAAAATTTATCATAAATACTTCAGGTTGTCATTAATTGACTTTTGAAAGGAATTGTGATCGGGACGCGTTTTGAAAGATATTGAATGAATGAATGAAATTGAATTGCCTAAGCAAAGTGATACACGAAATTATCTTTCAAATGTATGGAGAAGTGTCAAATGAAGTTTCATTTAAAACACCATTCGTTCCGAAAGGGTTTGCGACTATGAGTTACACAATTCTATAAATCACTATCACAATACCTTTCAGAGGGATTGTGGTAGATTTTGAAATTAGACAATTAGGGGGCAGAACGTCGAGAAAAGCAGGTAATGGTAGTGCAACATATGTATGTCATTAGTCATTATATACATACCATTACCTATCGACATTTGTGAATTAGGGAGTGCAAAAAAGTTTCAACTAAAAAATCCAGTATAATGTTACGTACTTGTAAGTTAACAGATTCAAAATATAGTCAATTTGTCCCACAGGTTTTGAATTAACGAATATGAATATGAATTACCGATAATACGGCTTTGGGTGCAGGCAATTAGTCGGCCATCGCCGCGCACCCAAACTGTAAACACGCCTGTAAGGGCCTGCGCAGACGACGGACATTGGTGGACTTTTTGTCCGCGACACGACCTTATACTAAGAACATAAAGTTGAATATATAACGAAGACTATCGCGTACTTTTCATGGATATACGATATCTAATTTCAATCTTATTTGGTTAACAATAAAGACGTGTCGCGGACAAAAAGTCCGTCGTTATCCGTCATCTGCGCTAGCTATAAAAGTTTTAGGGCGACTTTCACCAATAGCGCCAAACATTTTCGTTCTAACGCTTTTGACTTCTAACGAAAGAATGACAATGTAATTTTAATTTTTTTAGCCCTAAATGTGTTTAGTGAGGTTGGGGAAAGTCGCCCTTAACTGCGATCTATTCTTCGATTACAACACCGTGGTCAGGCCATGTTAGGGTCCTTATATCCTACAAGCCGTTTGGAATAACTTTTTCGAAATATAGTCAACGGGTTGGAATAACTTTTTTGTATTTACTTCAGAAATATTAATGCAAAAAATGTTAAGTATGTAACTGAAACAATTGATTCACTATGACGTGACTTTAATCATGCAAGAAATGGATGGCGTAATGCACATTATCTGCGATTGAAACGGAGATATTGCGATAAAAATCGGAGAAGTTCACGTGATGTTTATGGTGTCGATTATTTTATATTACTTCCACAATGATTACACTCTGTTTCTCGAAAACATTTTTTTTACAACTTGCTTTATCAACGAAGATCAATTCAATTCATTTAATCGCAGATATAGTACTTAGGTAACAAAGGTAATAAAATTATATAGAAAATAAAAAATAACTATATCAACATAAATATGCATGCGAAAGATAATAATAAAACCAATGATATTTTATAACAATTAATTAGTAGAAAGTCATAATAATATATCTCATTTAAAATCATATATAAAAGTCAATTTAAACATCACAATCAACAAAGACAAATGTCGTGTTACATGACACGACATTTGTCTTTGTTTAGTATTTTTTATTTAATGTATAATCCGTTTGTAAACAAAACGACATTACACGTCATCTAATTAAAAGTAAGATTCTACCATTTTATGGTTGGTTTGTCTTGAGTTTCAAGTCGTGAAGTCATCACGACTTTTTGGGTTCGATTTGCAAAGTATACGAATATGTCTGGGTATTTTTATACTTATGGTAAATTTTAAATAGAAAAATATTGGAAAAAATTTACTCGGCCACAAGTGAATTCTTAGACGGGAATCGATCTTTTCGGGTTCGATTCGATAAAAATAGCATTGAAAAATGCAAAAATTACAAAATCATAAATTATTGGCAGTTGCATCTTAATCGATCGTTAAACACCTGAAAAGATGTTTCTTTCGAATGCAAGGATATTCCTAGCATTGATGTAACAACGCTGGCCTACAGCGTATTAAAAATATAAAAGTATTGGAGAATTTCGACGGTGATTCGCAAGTCTCGGTAGCTCAGCGGTTAGAGCATTGGACCGGATTTCCAAAGGTCGCGGGTTCGATTCCCGTCTGAGAATTCACTTGTGGCCAAGTTAATTTTTTTCCAATATTTTTCTATTTAAAATTTACCATAAGTATAAAAATAGCATTGAAAAAATTCAAAAATTACAAAATCATAAAAAATGTCTGGGTATTTCTGATGTGCGACCTAAAAGTTATTATGTCAATATCCTACGTTCTTCGGATAAATCGTTGGTTTAAACTGCTTTGGGCCTGCGTGGGGTCTCACTCCTTATCAGTGGTGAGGGGTCAAAATATGGCAAAGCAAAGCTGGACCAAAAATTTCTTCAAGATTTATCTCAACTTTATGGTGGATCGGTAGTGTAGGATTCCTTAAAGGGAAGCCGATGGGAATCGGTATGAGTGGACCTTTCGCCATGCTCTTTATCCATAATTCAGGAAGGCCAGTGCCCCGATATTAAAATTATATGCCATAATGATGATGATTTCTGATGTAGTACTTATATATTATACATTCGTCTTTCAGAAAATAATTTGACGTAAAAGAAAATAGTCGAGTCCCCATATCATTATCCTTGTAGTGAGCATAAAGCTTTTAAACTAATTTCTAAATCAGTCTAGGGAATGAATGAAACAAAATGTTTAATTACCATAGTCTTTTTGCATAAACTTAACAATATCAACTTGCACGGATTACACCACAAAAGAATAGCATACGCATGACACTTTCTTTACAATTTTCAACGAGACCATAATCACCCTGTTTCACATTTTCTATAATAAAATGAAACTAATGTATAAAATTAAAGCCTAAAAAACAATTCGTTGAACATACAACTAAGTTTTACTTCGTGTTATATCTTTTTGGTCTAAATTATCTTTATTGTTAAGCATAGGTTTTTCAGACTCAGACTTATGTAATGTTTTCATTGGAATATTTTTCTTTACTGGCATTTCTTCGTTGGGTTGATTTGTTTGACCTAATTTTTTAGTTCCTAGATAAGCTAATATTTGTAAGATAGCTAGAAATATTCCTGGTATTATCCAGGCGTCAGGGTATTTGTTGACTGTAGTGCTATATAAGAGGGAGTAAAGAGGTGCTGACACCATTTGGGTCGCCGATTCGAGTGCTCCGAGAACGCTGTATATTTTTCCTGTGAAATAATAAAGTACTTATTTAATATTGATTTAATATAACAATTAAACATTAAGTGGTTGTTTCACAATCTAATTCTTACTTCATTGGAACTTGTGAAACCAGCTTCGAATCTGTCTGTCTGTACAGAAATTAAACGAATCAAAATTTTGAAGATGAAAAGGTCGTTTTCAAATATCGCATCCAAGTCTGTCGAATTGTGTTGCTAAATAACGTCAAGCAAGAGTAACAAACAAACAAACTGACATACTTTCGCATTTATAATATTAGTAAGAAAATACAACTACAACCAGACTTCAATAAAGGCCTATGCTTTGTTACTCTCATTTGTTCTAAATTAAATGAATAACATATTGTTTTTAATAAGGAAATTACTATCTTAATCCAATTTAATCTGATTAAAATAAACAGATACACGAAGTTCATTCTTAAATTAATTAATCTTCGCGGAAATACGGAAAG
Source organism: Chrysoteuchia culmella (assembly GCA_910589605.1). Lineage (NCBI taxonomy): Eukaryota > Metazoa > Arthropoda > Insecta > Lepidoptera > Crambidae > Chrysoteuchia > Chrysoteuchia culmella. The sequence continues at coordinate 11,628,907 of OU342654.1, forward strand.
GTAAACAAATTAATCTTTATTCACGGAAAATTATATTGGACTATGAATTATTGTGTCACTGTGATTGTAGCGTGTGTATTGTAACGCATGTCAGTGATTGATAAAAAAAAAGGTTAAACAATGAAGCCAGGACACGGAACTAATAATAACGGTTTTAAAAGGATGAAAAACAAAATCTACGAAGATGAATTTTATGTGTAGAGGTTTATAAAAACCATGCTTAAGTTTTAAAACTTAATATGTAGCAATGGTAAGGAAATAATAACAAAAATGAAAACTCTTAACACAAACGCGATAATAAATTTTTCACTTTTACCAACATAAGCTAAGTGTACAATTGTACATTGCCTTTACCCTAAGTTGTTATTTCATCAATATTTCAATGATTATTTTAAGCGAATGCGCATTATGCAGCCTTTTAATCAACATTGCTATCGATGGTAATTTCCTGTATTTCATCTTTTTTATTCGAGAATTAAAAAATAGAATAAACCTCGATCTTTTTTCTTGACAAAGTATATTTTCTGTTCGTCTCCTATAGGTATCTATTATTCTCTAATGTTCCCTATTTTTTTCTCCACTAATATCAACACAATTATTTCGCATGTATAGCAAGTTCTATCTATTAGTAGGTTAAAGCTTGTACATAGCGAAAACAACTGCTACCAACATGCCTATATCAATAGTTAATTCTTGGTTGTGCTGTCTTCTGTAGGTAACCTATCAACGGATTCTGTGATTGGATCGTAACAAATTTGCCGTAGTATCGTGAATCGTCTGCGTTAGCTTTCCATGCAATATTTTCCCAGACGTCTCCATATTCTAGCAATACTATTGTGCACAGGGCTAGAGATAATAGTTAAAATTGTTTTGGAATATGTTCATACCTTGTTCTGTTGGTAGTATCTGCTTGTTCAGTAAGGGTCGTTGCACCACTTGGGAACCTTGAGAAATTATTCCTATAAGGGGTACTGAAAAAAAATCAACCTGTTTATAATCATGCAAATATAGTCAATCAATGTTTGAGGAGCTCGTCAGCACGGTGGTTACCGTTGTGACGCCTGTGATCACGGAATGGGTGATCAAACATTTACTATCTTGAGTTCTTCTGCGCTTATCAAAAAACTCTCCCAAACTCACCGAACCGCATTAGACCGGCGGCGGCCTAGTTGGTCATGGCATAGTCCCATCTTTTTGCCCATCCATTATAAAGGCAATAATGAAGCAGCGGTGTCATAAAATGGCTGATGATAATGAGGTACAATCGGGGAACGGTTTTTTTGGCAATTGTTTACTCGAAAAGTAATAAGATCAAAGAAATAATTTATTTTTCAAATGAAATTAGTATTCATGTTCTATTATTTTGTGATATAAACGTTTTTGAAATAACGCTCGACTACCTAAAAAAAGTTCCCCCATTTTACTTAATTATCAGCAGCCATTTATTGACCTTGACTTTGTAAAGTCTGATCAAATAAGATTTTCCACTGATGACTTCGCCCACAAAACACAATTCCGGTTATATTTAATTAAATTATTAATAGAACAGCAATTGTATGTGCTTTTGAAGGTCATGTGATAAAAGTGATCAGGCCCTTACAGTCTCGAGCTTCAAATTGCATGTTATCTATAGTTTTTAAAAATCTAAAAAGCCATTATTTGTGTCCTGCGTCAACTATGACGTAATATTTATTTCTAAACTTGTGCCATTATGTTCAAAATTTCTCACGGAAGCCTTCATGGAGTGAACATACAAGATGTTTGTGGTCCAACAGCAAAAAATAAATCAAACGGTCGACTGATTTCTCTTCAATTAAAATAAGAAAAACTCATCTACATTTGCGGAAAGGTCAAGTTTCCCACTTAGGTATGCCAAAAAATGCAAATTTTGAATCCTCTTCTAGGTTTTATCACAGCGTAAGAACTTAATATAGTTTGTGGTATTACTCAAAATTGTTTCTAGTGTCTTTGAGTTTATCCCTGAGCCAGTGTTAGCCCAGACTTAAAAGTACTACTCCCAGAAAAGCCCGCCATAAGAAGACGGATAGCGATGCCAAATCTCCTGCTAAGCGTGGTAATCATAGTAAACCCCCATTTGTGGAAGCCTTACATGCAAGTGGGTGAAAATAATAATGATGATTATAATTGAAGTTTTGTTGATACGTACTAAAGAACACGCAAATAGTGGTGGTAGCGATAATCAGCCCTGACTGAGCTAATACATAAGAGAAGCAGCTCAGTGCCCCCACCACTTCATCAGATAATTTGAAGCGACGCTTAAGTACCATTAAGATTAAGAGTGTACCTGAAAAGAAATTTAAATCAAAATAAGTAAACATAAATAAGTACATGGGCACAAGCACAGATATTTGTTTTTGATTTTGTAATTTTTGCATTCTTCAATGTTATTTTTATACTTATGATAAATTTTAAATAGAAAAATATTGAAAAAAATCAACTCTACCACAGGTGAATTCTCAGATGGGACTGGAACCCACGACCTTGGGAAATCCGGTCGAATGCTCTACCCACTGAGATACCGAGATTTGTTGACCAGTGTTGTCACATGAATCAAATGCTAGGAATATCCTTGCATACGAAAGAAACATCTTTTCAGGTGTTTAACGATCGATTAAGATGCAACAGCCAATAATTTATGATGTTTTATTATTTTTATTTTTCAATGCTGTTTTTATACTTAAGATAAATTTTAAATAGAAAAATACACACATCAACTCTGTTGGGATATTATATTACATTCTTCATAACTTAAAAAACTATCTACAATACAGAAAAGTTTGTATTGGGATAAACTTTAGAAAAAAAAGTAAAACAAAAGAATGCATAATCATTTGAAAATTATTTTACTTGTTGTTGACTGACTTGAGTTGATCCTTCGATCCCACCAAAACTTGATATCCTGATTATGGTCACGTTATCGTGTCAGGAAAGATGTTGCGGAACGGCATTCTGGCAGAAAACGCGTTACCACTCTTAGACAGGACCGTTTTCTACGAAATATCGCCAGGAGACAACCCAATATAATGCCAATGGAATGGTTCAAGACTCATTCGGCCACCAATTATAGAACTTAGTGACTGACCAAACTGGTAGGAGAAGTTAACATGAAGTCGGTCTTCACTTTCGCACACCACTTCGAGTTCCAGCTTTGCAGCGTGGCAATCGTGGACGAAGAATTTTATGGATTCGAGAACTTTAGGCATGGGGTGACGATCAGTTGTCAGAACTCGAGGAGGGTTTTCCCTCATACAAACTTTTTCTGTACTGCAGGCAGTTTTTGAGTTATGAAGAATGTAATATAATATCCCTAGACAGTGTTAATGTGTGTATTAGAAAAAGCAAAAAAAAATTTTTTTAAACTCACGACGGTTAAATCGTAATTTAAAAAGGATCAAATAATTTAAAAACCCCCGACTTAATTATCCGTCGGGGGCTCACTATTATAAATTTTAGCACGAATAATAAATAAACCCAATTAGTAAAAAACTAGTTAGTACAAAACTGCAAAACTATAGTTCATTTAATGGCAGCCCCTGACAGATAATTAAGTCGAGGGTTTTTAAATTATTTGATTCTTTTTCAATTACGTTTTAACCGTCGTAAGTTTTAAAAAAAAAAAATATTTTTATTTTTTACTTTTTACTGTCTGTAGTAGGTTGTTTTGTAAACTACAGTACGATTTTTCTAGATTAGATCAAGTAGACTAAAGTAGGTTTCGTTGTTGTTTATTGTCATATATAGTCCAAGTAAATTAATTGGGTTTTGCTCAAACAAATGTTTACTGCAGCGCACCCTGGTAAGTTGTCACCGTAACACCTCTAATCTCTCATCTAATAACATGCACCAATCAAACCTGAACCCATCACCGAAAACCGCATCAAAATCGGACTAGAAGTTTTTGAGATAAATGACAACATTGGTTTGAACAAATAAATGCTTACTGCAGCGCCCCCTGATGAATTGTCACCGTAATAACTATTTAAGATCATGCACCAATCAAATCCAAACCCATCACTGCAAACCGCATCAAAATCGGACTAGTAGTTTTGGAGATAAATGGTAACATTGGTTTGCACAAACAAACAAACAAACAACCTTTCACCCCAAACGCATATACCTCCTCCGTACAGTCGTTGGTAAAAATCAACTCGGCCACAAGTGAATTCTCAAATGGGATTCGAACCCACGACATTTGGAAAAGCTTTCTTTCGAATGCAAAGATATTCCTAGCATTGATGTTACAACGCTGGCTTATTAAAAATATAAAAGTATTGGAGTATTTCGACGGTGGTCCGCAAGTCTCGGTAGCTCAGTGGTTAGAGCATTGGACTGGATTTTCAAAGGTCGTGGGTTCGAATCGCATCTGAGAATTCACTTGTGGCCGAGTTGATTTTGTCCAATATTATTCTATTAAAAATTTATCACAGATGTTTGTGATCAAAACATTGGGAGTTTGAACTGACGAACTTGACTCACACCCATATTCTAAGTCGTTCCTCCAAAACTTACTCGTCCTCGACTTAACGAAACCTCATTGAAAACCTCTTCAAAATACTCCTCGAAATCGGTATTCTAAGTCATAACTCCGTAAGGACCTGGAGGAGCCAAAGAGTACGAAGCCACTCCGTGTTAGGTCTAGCGCACACTACCATTTTTACCCACGACGAGGTTGAGAGGAGTGTAAAAAGTTTTGGAGGAACGACTTCGAATATGGGGGTCAGTGCCCCACACCCAACTGACTGACGGTCAGTTCACAGAAAATTTTAAGACTTATTTGATAACTCTTCACTGCTTTCTTTTGATATTTTCGGTTCTGGACTAGGTACTTAGTAGTCACAGGTAAGGTTTTATTTCTTTTAAAAATAAGGGAAATCCTTGGAGTGAAATTTGATCCAGTATTTAGGCTTTACAGCGGTATATATAAAGTTTGCACAGGTAATCACCGATATAAAGACTATATTTCATCAAAATCGCCCTCAAACAATTTTCCCTGATATTTTGTGCGGGGTCCTTTTAAAAACAGGTATAGTTTCCAGAAATGAAATAGCATGTAGCATCAAAAGAATTGTGAAAGTTCATATTTTACGGCATTAATAGGTTTATTTTTACTTTACAAATCATTCTAATGCAACTCTTAAATATAAGGTCTTTACATATGAAATTGCCGATTTGATGTAGAATTTCAAAAAAAGTTAGTTTTGTTAGTAATGTTATATTTTTTTCTGCAAATGCCACATTTTTATTACCACATTTTATGTACATGCATTGTGTGAAGTCTAATCATTGTATTGCTATGTTTTTATTAAAAAATAATAAGTATCTTAAAAATTATATTGAACGAGAGGTTTCACCCGCGTGGTTCCCGTTCCCGTGGGAATATCCACTATCTGTGTACCAAATTTCATACAAATCCGTTCAGTAGTTTTAGAGTTAAACAAACAATTTTATAATATTAGTATAGACAAAGTGGTCATTTTTGCTAACAAAAAAATTAGCATCTTTCGAGGATTTTTTTATCGTATAAGAAACGAAAAAAATAGTCTTATGATTACTGATTCTTGACTTTTATGATATTAACTTAATAAAAAATCAAGCAATGGATGTACCTTTTCACTATAGAAGTAGTGGATCTCTTGAAGTATAAAAAAAAATCGGATCTCATATTATATTTGATTTAGACATTATCAACGGATAACAATGTTTCGTTTGTTTGTAACTCGTAAAAATATATTTTATTGATTACGCGCGAAGACATTCACAGTTCAAATTACTTACCAAGAAAACTAATTAAATTTCGATAGGCAAGAAAGCCCCCGAACATCACATCATTCCAGTGAAACTTATATCTGTAGTACATGTACGCCAGAAGTATCTCCGCTGCAAGACAAAAATACCATGCACAAAAAAAAACTTTTATTACCAGATTTTTATTAATGTGCGTTTAAGTTTAACCATATGTAGCATCGTTCAAAAACATTGTATTTATATAAAAAAGCTTTAAAGTTAGTCGAAAGATCCATACGGATCTTCTGAATGTTCTGTTTCAAGCAGAATGGAAGGCAAAGACCAAATAAAAAGATTACCACTCCACCAGGGATCGAACCTATGAACCCTGGCTTAATAGACATGGGCAATGGGTAACATTGCGGCATTTTGCCCGTCAACAGGTCAATAGTTATTTGTTATGCAAGGCTGGAAAGTTGGTTATTTAGCGTCGAGTTACCTCTATTGAAAGCTGAGCAAGTGAAGGACTCTAGGATTGAACCACGAGCGTAGCGAGTGGTTCAAAGATTGAATCCTGAGCGAAGCGAGGATTTCAAAGGTACAAGACGCTAAAAACTTTTCTGCCGAGCGCAACACACAATTTTTCACCTCACAACTACAGCGAGGAACATTTTATGGTTGTTTCCGCGGTCAACTTCTGGTAAAAAATTTTTTAAAAATTTTAATCTAAATATACCTTATTCTCGTTGTTTTAATGATATAAGAAACTAAAATAATAAAAAAAGGGAGTATTATAGTTAATTCAAAGTTATTTAAAGTAGGAATATATGGTTACATAAAAATAACAATAAAATCCCGTCATTCAGGGCGACATGAGACTAGTTGCTTTTTTCTGGTATATTTTCTTGTTTAATATTTATCAACAATAAAAACGATTCCGTAAATGTTGTCACTGACATGAGGTACAAGACAAAGACAATTTAAAAATAAAGATTTATGTCACGTTCCGAAATCCAATCATAGGTTACCCAGCCTAATATAAAATTCTTATAACAAATAGTTTAATCTTATTGTTATTGTTTTTATGATTCAATGAACTAAAATAATATAATTAAACCAAAACGGAGTATTATAATTAATTTAAAGCTATTTAAAATAAGAATCAAATATAACTAAAAAGTAAATAGTGCTATTCGGAACGCATTAAGACATTTTTTTAGATATTAAATTAAAAAAGTACTTTGCCCGTTTGCCGCACTAGGCCGCAAAAAGCGATTTTCTACGCCTAAACTGATTGACAAAATCTGATTTTCAGAGCGTGTGAGGTGAAAAAGTTATTGTCCTGTCCTGTATCCTCTTGCCTGCATCGATTTACCAGATAAAAACATTCTATCGGCCAAAGCAACCACCAGCATCAGCAGAATGATGGTTCTCTTGTGCCCCTCGCGTCTTCGCAGCAAGCACTTTACGGCGTTCACCGGCAGCCGCCAGTTGAAAGCCGACACCGTGTTATCTTTGTTTACATTGACATCTTTCACATACCAGATGACGTATGCTAGCGACGACAACTGAAAAAAGAAAATATGGTTATTATTAGTCTTGTTGTAGATAGAAAAAGTGTGAAGACCAGCTGATAGCCCAGAATCTGGTGTGTCTGTAAAAAACCGTTAAAGTGACAAGAACGAAGTTACTTATATCAAAACAACAAAACAGTGAGTGTTGTAGGAGTGTAGTAAGTAAAGAGTAATTACACCTGGGCCCTTATTCACTATGGCCACTTATGTGTGTGTCTACAGCTTCCTCATAAGACATAGAGAAATTCTAAGCATGCCATATTTTTGTGCATATTAGGAGCAATCAAAGCGTGTCAGTGATATTTTAGGTGCAACCATAACTTCGTTACTAGGAGTTCTTTTTTGTGTGTTAGCTGGAGAAACGTGTCCCCAGCTGACACATGCCGTTTTAAGGCAAACCAGTGAGGTTAGGGCTTTAGACTATAGACAGAAATTTAGTGCACAATAGGAGCAATGAGAACCAAAAAAACTAACCGTCACACTCAAATACTGTTGAAACTACGATCATTAAAGTGTGTGTTAGCTGGAGACCCGTGTCTCTGGCTTACACACACCTGTATCTTCGTAATTATTTGAGGTAGGATTATGTTTTATACCTCAAATTTTTGAGTCGAATTGGAGCAGTAAGCTCCAAATTTTTCTAATCTCTAGCTCGAATAGTTTTTAAGCTAAGAACCGATAAGCATGTGTAAGCTGGAGACACGTTACACGTTTTGAATCACTGTAACCGTATAAGTTAGAGTCTCGTATTAAGAATCAAATGATACCTTATAATAGGTGCACACGGCATGCAAAATTTCAAATCACTGGGCTTCTTAGTTTCAAAATTATAGGCAAAAATCTGGTTTCCCGCCAAAAAATTCAAAATAAAAGGCTCGGACGCAGCTAAAGCGCGGTTGCCGTTCCATGCGCTACACTGCTGCAATCGACTTTGAACCTAACGGCTGGTATTAATTCGAGTCACTTTAGTTTGCGCTTTCGATCGTTTTAATTTCTGTTTTGAGAATTTCAGACCAGGAGCCGTCCGATATATCTACGCTGATTACAAACCATCTATGGTAGTTACTTATAATTGAACTATCTGATACTCTTATGAAGTAGTTTTTAAATGTTAGTGTTAGAAAATTCACAACATTTGTTGATATAGGGCATGGATGATGGGCAATTTTCTATGAAACCTGGGCGTTAAACCAACACAAATGGAACTACTATTTAGTACTTAGTACTAGAAAATATTTTCTTGTTTATTAACTATCATAAGCCCCCAGGTTTGCTTGAAAATAACTAGAGCGAAATACACTATTATAAATTCTGTACCTAACTATACTTTTTTCTCTCTTATTAATTCAGTGATCGGTGAATAGGCTGAGTATATTTACCTATAGTTCATAGAACAAAGACAAAAATCGGAGACTTCCTTTATACTATTTTTTCCGGTAAAAGTGGGAATTTAATTAGGCGAACTTTAACACCTTATTATTAATATTTAAATTATAAATGCTTTTCGTTTTGACACAACTGCTCAAAAATAATTAGAATGTTTTCATGGTTCACGTGATTTTAATTTCCTAAAATTTCATTAATATTCACCATAACCAGTGATCGGATAAAGTTAATTTTTGGCTGAAAAATTGTGGAAGCGGCATCTTAAAACATTTTGTTTTTTTTTATATTAATCCCAGGATTCCAAAAAATTCGGGAATGCAAAAGTAGTCGATAACATAGTGTGGAAACAACGACTTTAGCATTATGGTACTTATTATAAAATAATCCGGGACTCGCGATCCAGGTGTTGCAAAAGGGGTTACTAAAACTGTCGTCTCTGGAATTTCGCCGGCCACTGCCGCGACACACTCGCTTTTCTAGCTCGATTCGCGCGTCTTTTTGTCACAGTTTTAACCTAATCTAATCTAGAGGTACCTTAAGTACTGTGGAGATCATACATGTCTCCGCACTACAAGGAGGCCGCAACACCGCCGTTGCTGGCTGGTTTTGTTTTTAATAAAATTAAGCAAGAGAGGCCCGTCGTGCGTAGATATGAACAGTTGCCATGTCAAATAAATATTTTAAAATATTGTGAAATAATAATATAATTGCTGAATATAAAAACAGTATCGAAGTCCTCCGCTGCTCAAAATCTATCACAATCCCTTTCAGAGGTATTGTGATTGTGTTATTTTCTCTGCCACATTTGCTTAGACAGTTCAATTTCGTTTATTCCACACCTTACAAAACGCGTCCCGATCACAATCCCTTTCAAATGTCAAATAGTAATTTCTCTATGTCTTATGAGCAAGCTGTAGACACACACATTGGCCACTTAGCAATTCCTTGCTCAAACCACGCTAATGTCATATTGGTTTTGACACTTTCAAAATTCGTTTTCTCCATGATACTCATTGACTTATATATATATATATATATATATATATATATATATATATATAAAAAAAAAAAAAAAAATATTTTCTCTCACACTAAATACTTATTACATTTAAGAGTTTCTTAGATGCTAAAATTAATTTAGCCAGGTGCTTACAAATTAAATGTGAGAGACTGGTATCTGTACTAGGATAACCTGTCTTACAGATTACCAGGCCCTCGCCTCACGGAATAGGACGTTACATCGCCAAAAACAAAGATTACAGTATTTAATACAATACAATATTAAGAGAAAAACAAATACTTTTATGCTACTTATGAATTATGATACATACAAAATTATATTCGATTTTAAACTAAATATTGGTGTATATGGGATGATGTGTAGTGGGTATGTCAAGGTGTGTGTGTTTGTGTGTGTGTGTGTGTGTGTGTTTGTATGTGAGTGGGTGTTACTGCAGTACATTTAATAAATTCTCCGTTTCATCATATGTGAGGTTCTGTAACCAATCGGATAACTTTCTTTTACAGTGTGTTATAGATAGTGAGTATATATATAAGATTTTATTGATTCTATTATATAAGAATGGTCCAAGGAAACAAAAAAATCTTTTAAAGTGACTAGTCGCATGGGGTACGGATAAGCAAACTCTGTAATCACGACGTTTATCCTTGTGTAGTGCCGGATCATATGGTAAAAGAGTATGTTGTTTGCTAATTATTTGGTGAATGAAGAGCTTTCGCACAGTTAAGACTTTAGCTCTTTTATATAGCTCTGTTGTAGGATAAAAGAATGGTAAGTAATAATAGACCTTGAGAACAGCCCTTTGTGCGCGCTCGATTGTGATCATATTGGATTTTGGAGAACCACCCCATGACGTTATACAGTACATTAAAATAGACTGACATAAGGCAAGGTAGGTTAGTTTTAGATTTTTTTCATCAGCAACATGACGTAGGTTTTTAAATATATATATTAGTTTCCGAGTTCGGGAAGCAAGTTTATCTATGTGGACCTGGAAATTAAGGTGTTTATCTATGACAATGCCGAGATATTTTATTTCATCTACGTTTTGGAGGACTGGGCAGGAACAGGTTGTGGCAGAGCAATTCCATGAAGAGTGACCTACAATAACATGTTGAGGTATTGTGTAGGGATGATTTTTATTGGTATGAGCAAACGAAATATACTTGGTTTTTTCGACATTAAGAGTAAGGAGGTTTTCAGTAAGCCATGCTTTGACCATATTGAAACGTTCCTGAGCATATCTATAGGCCTCATCCCATGTATTACCAGAGAAAAGGAGAACAGTGTCATCAGCAAATGAAACAACTTTACCCTGGGTAAGTTGTAGCTGACACAGGTCGTTGATGTATGCTAAAAATAGCGTGGGCCCTAAAACACTACCTCGTGGTACACCATAAGAGATTGGCAACTCGTCACTGTAGACGTCATCAATCTTAACACACTGAGTGCGGTCTTTGAGATAGCTGTTTAAGAGTTTCAGTTGATTACCTCTCACTCCTAGGCGTTCAAGTTTGTCAAGAAGCAGTGGGACAGAAACAGTGTCAAACGCTTTCGCCAAATCCAAAAATATACCGATAACCTTTTTCTTTGCATCCAATTTAGTGATAACATGGTTCGTTACTTGATGGACTGCATCATTGGTAGATTTTTTGGCTCGGAAACCAAACTGAGAACAAGATAATAATTGTTTTGTTTCAAGATAATGAACTAATCTTTTGTTTATCACTTTTTCGAGCACTTTTGAAAGGGCGGGTAGTATAGATATTGGTCGATAATTGCTAACACGGTCCCTGTCCCCGCTCTTATGAATGGGATGAATAACAGCTCTTTTAAAGGCCAAAGGAAATTCACCAGTAGCAAGTGACAAGTTACAAATGTGCGTAATAAGTGGTACCAGTAGTGCTTTATATCTTTTTAGGAAACTATTGGAAATATTGTCTAAGCCAACTGCACAGTCATTCTTAAGATTAGATATTATTGATTCGATTTCGATTTGATCTGTCAAAAGCAAAACAAAGGACTCGGCCTGTTGTGGAATACCATTACTTGACACGGGTGTATGAGACTTGTTGTTGGTTATGATGCTCTCAGCAAGGGATTGACCGATATTCGCAAAATATTTATTTATATTGTTAGCCGCTTTTATCGGATCATGATTTGAAATTAATTCATTTGCACTGGATTTAGGTTTGTTGGTGTACGTTATTGTTTTAAAAACTATGGGAAGTTTTTTACTGTTATTTTGCGCTTTAGCGACTTCCGCTTTTTCAAATTCACGTTTGGCTTTTTTCAATATCTGGTTGCAATAATTCCTGTAACGAGTATAAGTTAATTTAATAATTTCATTGTTAGGATTCTTCTTTGACTTAAGATGAAGTTTATCCCTGTTTTTCATACATTTAATTAGGCCCGGGGTAATCCAGGACTTTATTATGCGTTTACGTCTAGGAACAGTGTATAGTTTAGTACAGTTATTCAAAGCATTGTTCAGAATATGTATAAATCGATCAGTGACCTCGTTTATATTAGTTAGTGCCAATAAAGGGGATAAGTCAATTTGTTCCATTTCTACGTCTAAGGCCGAATAATCAACTCGTTTCAGCTTTTTCGCAGGTGTTTGGGTTTTGTGTTGGTAGCTTAGGCAGAAAATCACGGCAGAGTGATCTGTAAGTGTAGCTGGACCGACAAAACAACGAGCTTGTGATTTGGTTTTTATAATAACATGGTCGAGACAAGTGCGTCCATGAGTGGGGATAGTATGCGCTGGTAACATGCCATGGGAGGCGAGTAGATTTAGATAGCTTTGGGAATCAGTAGTTTGGTTTAAAATATCTATGTTGATGTCGCCTGTTAGTATTATATTTTTGAATGCCGATAAGCCACATAAAATATTATTAAGAGATTCTAAAAAAGTTCCGATGTTTTTTTCGGCCGGAGGGCGATATATTGCAAGTATGACGGTGGTGTTGCTTATTTTAATCATTAAACAATTAGATTCCCGTAATAGCGGTTCTGTTATGTTGTAAGTGTGGTTAACTTCGTAATACACCACCACACCTTCATTTTGCGTTCTATTATTTAAAGTGGAGGAATAGTTGTAATTTTGTAGGGTTGGTATGTAGTTATTCCCGTGTAGCCAGCATCCAGTCAGTATAATAAAATCCCAGTCAAGATTTGCACGATGTAATAACGTTTGGTATTGAGGCATGTTACATTTAATGCTTCTTATATTTTGAACAATTAATTTCAATGATAAGTGATCGTTATGTAGCAAATTTGAGCTGTCGTCAATCGAACATGTATGAGACTCCTCTATGCTTAGCGTATCTAAATCATCATTTATTTCTTCCAGCATATTGATAATGTATGAAAAATGCACATATAGGTTGTAGGTACCCAATGAAAATCATTGTCATAGTGGGAAAACAGAGATTGGGTAAAATCCATATAAATGTAATAATTGTTGTTACCGAGTATTATTGACACAGTATTAAGAACATAACGAGATTGTGTTATTGATAAGATATTTATCATAATACAATGTAAGTCGACCGAGTGTTGTAATATGTGTAAGATCTGTCTGTGCAGAAGGTGAGTGGATAAAGTACAGGTATCTGGACATATTAGTTTCAAAAACAATACATACAGATTTTGATAAACATCTATACAGTCTATTTTAGCAAGAATAATAACGGCTAGGTAGATGAGTGTCAGTGTAATATTAATATCCAATCCTGCATTCAAGTAGGCTCTTAAAGCAAGCATCACTAGAATTATTAACTTTAAGTTTGCATTTAACAAACGTTTGCTATAACAATATTGTGTATATTTTACAAGAAAGCAATTGAGATGTAGAAGCAAGTTACAAACAACACTGATACAATACTTATTGTTTAGATACATTTGAGAAGCAAAATTAGGTATGAATGTATGCATGTAATGGATGTAAAAACATCTAATTTTATCCATATTTCCACAACCAAAGGCTATACCGTATACAAATAGAACAAATAGATCAAGATTTAAGCCATAAACATATTCAAACAACTGTAAACTTGAATAGAATATAGAATAATTTATTTTCTCCAAATTATCAATGCTAATAACAAAACAACATAAATATTTTTTACTTTTAATATACCTATCTTTTTAAAGCCAATATTAATAGTATTTTATTAAGAAACAGTGTAAAAGAGTTGATTTTTTTAATGTTGTTATTATAAGTAACACGCACGAAAAGACAATACTTACAAAGATATATCCACAAAAATCATAACATCAAAATCTGTGATTACATGCATTTTAAAGACGAATATTAACAAAAGTATTAGAGTTAGGCATAGTCATTTCGGAATAAGCCCTTGTAGATCATCTTCAGAGCTAATAAGTATTAACGTTCCACCTTGGATCTTGCGTAGAAAAACATTACCGTTTGAGGTCCAGGCATATGCATAGTTATTCGTTTTCTTGAATTCTCGTGTGAGATAGAACAGCCTCCTGGCCTTAGGTGTTAGATAATCTGATATATAAATAGGTTTTTCGGGTCCTTGTAGACGTAAGACACTTGTATTTAACTTAGGTTTTACCGAGTTTCTATTATATTGTCTTGTTGCAGAAAGTAATTTATTCCTCAGTATATCCGTCGTAAATTCGACAATAACTGTTGAGACCGTTTCATTTTGTTTTTTTATTTTTGTTATTTTATTATCCTGAATGGGAATGCTTAGGGTGTTGCCGATATTCCGTATAATCCCCGTCAAATCTGTAAAACTTTCATTAGCTTGTAATGGTAGATTGCGAATTTCAAGACTAGTTGAACGTGCCCTTTTTTCCAAAATTTCAATTTTATCCTCTAGTAATTTGATATATTTATTACTTTCATTCTTCTCCTGTAATAGTTTATTAACGGCGGAATGCATTTCATCATATTGTTTCGAAATAAATTCGATAGAAGCGGTCAATTCAGATTGTTTCACTGTCATTGTAGACTATTATTAGCGTATGATTACTAGCGTATGATACTCATAAAATTATAGAGTTATTGTACAAGTACATGACAGTCATAAATTGTTTAGTTGTTAAACAAGTAAAATAACGTTATAATTTGTAAGTGTCATAGAGAAAAGGAATCTTGAAAATGTCGAAACATTTGGTTTCGACATTTTATACGACATTGGCGTGGTTTGAACAAGGAATCGGTAAGTGGTCATAGTAAATACAGGCCCTGGAAGTAGCAATGATACAACAGAGAACATATTGAAGAATCCAACTTACAGATGGAGTGCAAAAGTTTACTTACATCGGTACGTAGTCGTTTGTTAACCAGATATAATCCTTTGCTAATTTGGCAGAGCATCAAACATGCAGCTTGAGATTAAAAAATTATAAGCATAACTTTCACAGCCACACCTCGACAACGCTACATTTGGGTCTGTCCGGAAGCAATTGCAAGCTCATCACCCACAATAGATTTCGAACATAATGTGCTCTGTCTTTACTATTTGCACTAGTATCTGGCGCATTCTATGATTTTCTATCATGCCCAGTCTAGCATGGGAGGTAAACGGAGAGAGTAAAATAATATAAGTCAGAGTCAGTACCTGCAGCAATAATACAAGTGGAAACACACCAAAGAATCCGAGGTATGTGTAGAGTACTGGACCGCTCACAGCACCCAGTACGTGGGCTACTTGGATGGCCGCTCGATGCGTGCCCATCGTGCGGGTCACGTCGCGACCTGTTGCGTGGCAAACCTAAAATGCACCGAAACATATCATTAGTGACATATGTTATCCGTAGAATAAATAATAATATCATCACCACCGTTAATTTCAAGTCATATGAAATTATGTTAGTAGGATAGAATCTAATCATTATTTGTGAAATTAGTTGTTCTAGTTGGATCGTGGGCTTACCTATCTACTATTTACAGTACTTTGTTGAATTACTTTAGGCTTTCTCAAAAGATAACATTTTATTTTATTGTTAATGGTGCATTATAGAATACAAATTGTTACGTCGCCATTTACATCAAACATACACTTTTTAAATAAAAATTGTACAAAACATTGACCCAAAACAACATTTAAACTTCCCGTCAGGGCGACATGAGACTAGTTGCTTTTTTCTAGTATATTTTCTTGTTAAATATTTATTACATAAAAACAGCATTGTAAAATGCAAAATTAAAAAGTTATAACATTTAAACTAATTAAAAAAACATTTTATTAAAAAAAATCAAACCGACTTCAAAAAGTAAAAAATAAAACTTTTGGAGTCGGTGCCAGCCAAAGCATTATCTACATTGCACTTTTATTAACTATATTTTTTTTGGCCTTAGCTGACTAGCACCGACTCCAAAAGTTTTATTTTTTACTTTTTGAAGTCGGTTTGATTTTTTTTAATAAAATGTTTTTATTTCAGATTTTTTTGTTACATTATGTGCCGTTACTTACACTAAAAATCAGCCCATACACAACAATGATATCATCTAGGTATACGACTACTTGCCAAAAGGTGATTGATATTTTTCAGGATTATGAAAAAACTACTAGCCAGATCTTCGTAAAAATTATATGGGACCACACATAAACCATTTTCTTCCAGATAAAAAAAGAATTTTAAAAATCTGTTAACAACTGGCGAAGTTATGGTGGAACATACATAAAAAAAATAAAAAAATAGAAAATACAGTCGACTTGAGAACCTCTTCCTTTTTTTGAAGTCGGTTAAAAATAAGCAGTTAATAACTTTCGAACAATTTGCAAAATAAAAGAATAATGGAAGCGATAAGTGAGTACAAGGAATAAATTCAAACACAATAAGAGAACAATTCAAATATCACGTAACAGTGATACTTTAAATGAACTTAAGCTACAATGAAACACAATTAAATTTAAATTTTCAAGCTGTACATTGTCTATTTAAAAAGCTGTAATTTGATTTTGCAACGCAAGATTCATTTTTACTTACATCGCCAATGTGACTGAACGCAGCCGCCAGCAAAAGTCCAAAATTCCCGCCCAGCGATATCGGTATCTGGACCATGTACAGAATCTGCGTGGTGTTGGCCCCAGGAAATATGAGCATCAGCAATACTCCAGTCGTCATGACGCTCATGCCGACTAAAGGCATGATGAGAAGGGGCTTCCTTCGCCCGCTGCAGTCACTCCATGGCCCAACAAACAGGAGGACCACGGTAGAGATCAGTGACCCAATGAAACTACGGCTTATGTTTATACTGGTCACGACGATTTGACTTTCAGCCTGGAAACATCAAGAAAAACATCAGTATAGCTTTTTTTTAATAAAGTTCCACAACAATTGATAGAGCTGCCTTTGCATAAATTTAAAATATATGTTAAAAAGTCACTCTTAAGCAAAGGTTATTACAAGGTAGATGATTATTTAAAAGACCAAAATGCATGGATGTGATACTAACATAAAACATAACTATTATAAATTAGATAAAAGGAAAATATTCTAATAATTGAATATTGGAAAATTTTCCTCTTATATTAAATATATTTCAAAATGTAAATTTGTGCTTGGCAACAACATGTTCCATTGTAAATGTTGTTGTTTTTGTTAAAGCTGATAAGTTTCTTGCGGCCGTTCTTCTTATCAGTTAAAAGATGTCCTGAATGGCTGGTAGGGAAAAAAAATTTTTGGACTATTCGAAAGTACTTATCTATAAGTCTATTTGAATAAAAATCTTTGACTTTGACTTTGACTTTGAACAAGTTTTTATAAAGTATGTGGCTAGCAACAAGAGGATAGACAATGCAAATTGAGTGTATTATTATTTGCGAGGTTAGAGAGTTTATCGTTTTCCAATATAAACATTTTCTGATGGAATATAGCTGGTTTAGAGAAATCTTTTGTTTGATAATTTTATCAGAGAACAGTTGTTCTATTAGAAGTATCAATCCATATAATTCGATGTACTCTTATCATCCGAAGATGTGGCATGCAAGTTAAGATAACCGCTATGCAAAATCTACTCGATGCATCTGATTCTCCCAAATATACTTACACTTAATTATAATGTGGTAAGGTTATTGAAATTGAAGAACCTATTCTGGTTAGAGATCATTCTAAAGAAATTTATTATTGTAAGACCGAAATATTTGAATAATGGGCTTTTTAGTACCTTTAAAATTTTCATGGTCATAATCACTATCACGAATACTAATATTTCGGCGCAGTAACAAATAAAAATTTGGTAAAATCCCGTTTTTCATAATTATCACTATTTTTTAATGGATGCACTTACTTCAGCGGCACGGAAATCTTCTCCTACTCCTCTGTCGCAGATGCTGATGTCTTTTCCCAGGTCCACTGTACAAGCAGTTCTTAAACATAGGTTCTGGAGGGATGTCTGCCCCAAATTGATAGCTATCATCGCACCTACCAAAGCTGGCTCCAGGAACAATCGCCATTTTTTATTCTCTACATTGTCGTTGGGTTTTTCGGCTAGTCTGTCAACTGCTAACTGGCTTGGTCTAGAATTTATAGACTTAGATAAGGTATCTTATAGTATACTTATATTTCAATTTCTATATCGCTACAGCAATGAGAAGTATACATTAGTTACATATTCATAGCCTACTTCATTACCTACTTATCGAATAGTATCTGAAACAGTGATTTAAAAATAACTGAATTTATGAAAGAAAATGCAATTCAATATTGCATACTATCGTAATCTAACTACTAAGTTAATTGTGCTGCAGACAATTCTGACAAATCCATGGGTACATACTTTTGAGCGGCGTTTGCGTGGCACAATAGTTTTTGTATGATATGTATGTGTGATATTGAGCAGTATGAAAGAGTTGCTTGGTCCATAGTCAATTACTTGTAACGTAGCTTTAAACAATTTATGGATATCGGTTTCGAATTAAAAACTACTGAGAACTAGTATATTTATCACGGAAGCCTTTTATTGTATATTTTGGGGAGCCCGTGGCGCAGATCGCGCGCTCGGCCTGCGATTGTTGAGGTTAAGCAACTTTCGCAATGGTCGGTCACGGGATGGGTGACCAAAAATTTATTATCGTGAGCTCCTCCGTGCTTCGGAAGGCACGTTAAGCCGTTGGTCCCGGCTGCATTTGCAGTCGTAAAACCCCACCAATCCGCATTGGGCCCGCGTGGTGGGTCATGGCCCTTTCTCCTTATCCATCCATAAGGAAGGCCAGTGCCCCAGCAATGGGGACATTAAAAATAGCTAATGACGACGATATTTTATCACATAACATTTGAGATATCTACTTAGTAGGTACACTTGATCAGAAAATGATTTTTTAATTAAAAACACTTCAGTAAACAATATGAGGAACAAGATTGGTTTTATTTAAGACATGAGAGCAATCCTTCGATTAGTAGAAACCAAGTGAAATAAAATTGCGGTGGATCTAAGTTAGTTTTGGTGCAATTCAAGATCATAATCGATTGAAAGCTAAAGTTCCTTGTCAACATTCAGCAAAACGAATCTCACCTCAGTCTTTCTACCTCATGAATATCCGAACCTTCCCCCATTTTCACTGGTAACTAATATAAATTTAACCACATTGAAACCACAAAACAAAAATACCCTGAACGCCCGACGCGTGTAGCTCTTAACGAGCTACTTTTACTAATGCATGATAAGATATAGTACTGTTTGCAAATTAAACATTATCTATAGTTGACAACATGTCTCTTTAACCAAAGATGTACTGTTAGAATAACATAGCAGATCACTACACGTGGAGTTATACAGATGCGAACTGACAGCGCTAAAGTTCGTCACGACCAATTTCGTTTGATTATATCAATTGGTTGACCAGATAATGTTATCAGCTTAGAAAGGACGAATGATATCTTTCAAATGCCGCACCAAAATGGGTTTAGTTGTTTTTTAGCAAAAGATAATCATAGATTTTCAGTATGCCATTTAGCTTTGTCGATCACCTTGCAAATTCGTGTATTGATTGACATTATCTTAGGTAACTCATTTGTTGATAGGTCAAATTCTCTTTCTTCTGCATTGGCTTATAAAACCTATCTGTGTCAGTTGTTTCGATAAGATTTTGCTAAACATGTATCGAGTTAAATTACCCTATAATACGCTGAAAAACTGTGCTAATTTTCATACGTATTCAGGCGTCAATGTATGCTAATCTTCATAATATCGTACAGTCGCTACGCTACGTGATAGAAATCACATACAACCGGTGAGGTGCGAGGTGAATCGACATAAATACAATGTGCATTAAAGATATGAATCGGAAGCTAAATTTATCCAATCATTTAGCCTAAAACTAAGCAGAGTATGTATGTAATTATGACATATCTATGAATATTGATGAAATTACAAATAAAAAAGAACTTGAAAGCTTATAGCTTGGGATCAAAGGTAGCTCAACACAGAATTACGTCATAATTTCGTAGACGTTACATTTAAGATTGTTGAAAATATTAACTTTTCCTTTGAAAGTATTTTGGAAACTTGAGAATAGTAAGCAGAGGATGCCAAATATAGCAAATCTACATATTTTTACATAACAAAACTGACAACGTTTATATTTTAATAATGGGGAGATTCCAAAGTAAAAATCGCTACCAATACAAACTCAATGAAGTCTGTTAAAAAGATAATGCAATATTTATCTATTTAAAGATCAAGCGGCCAAATCAGCCTTTAGAATTACACCTTGATGGTCTTAACAGTATTAATAAGGGATTATTACGATAAAATGATTGTCAATCATATTGGATGTTCATTAAAATCACAAGTCAACAGAATTCTATCAATGCTGTCGAAGAGTTTTCTTAGCCTCTCTGTGCTTAGGTTACCTGAAAAAGCATTTAGCGATAATGCTATTGCCGGTTTTTGTTTTTTTATCTTTAATCGGTGTGTAGAATAGACTGTAAATTATTAAATATATGCCGTCATGCTGACCTATTCTCCGTAGTTAATTTTTTCTAACTTTATCAAAGGAAAAAATATCTCGATTTCATAAAGAGCTTTATTGACGGCCATCACTTCTCGGAGATCTGATCCCTCGGAGATTCTCAGCAGAGTTATCAAAGTCAAAGTCAAAGTCAAAGTCAAAGTCAAAGTCAAAGTCAATATCATTTATTCAGTCTAGGCTGTTACAAGCACTTATGAACGTCAAAGAAGCTACGCCATCGGTTCACAAAACCTACGGCGGGAGACCTTGTAACGAGAAGAACCGGCAAGAAACTCGTCAAGGGCTGTTTTTTTTTCTAGTTCTAGTCTCAAAGTTATATGAGTACTCCTAAGGACGACTATGTCGTTGCAGATCAAGCAATGAAAGACGACCAATGTACTAATCAAACCAAAGAGAATTTAATAGTTCTTTTGGATCTTTTAATCATCAGCCATTCTAACGTCCCCACTTGACTGCTGTGGCACTGGCCTTCCTATGGGTGGATAAAAAGAATGGGTCAAGACCTACCCTGCGGGCCCAATGCCGATACAGCCAACAGCTTAACTTAGCCATCCGAAGTACAGAGGAGCTCGAGACAATACATATTTGGTCACCAGTCCGGTGACCAACCATTGCGGAAGTTGCTTAACAAGGTAGGCAGGTACCATAATCGCAGGCCGAGCAAAGCACTGCATCACTGACCTCCTCAGAAATAAAATCAAATTAATGAGTTCGTTTATTTAAGAAAGTGAACTCGTTTCACGTAACAAAAGCTACATTATGACGTCTCTTTACCTTTTCAAATCACAACGAGCGAGCAAAATCAATTTCACGCAACTTTGTTTCAGTTAAGCCAAATCGGAACGGCAATTAATTATACGATACGAGTCACAGTCAATGAACGACATTGCACATCGCTCATCGGATTTGTATAGGCGTACACCTATGCAATATTCACGGCCTTAGCTCTAAAATAAAACAGTTGAACATCTCGCGCTTGGCCGTCCGTACGCGTATTATTCGCGTTACGCGATTACACGTAATAAGTATTAGGTAACAAAGATGATAATCGTGCAATAATAAGCCGGCGATTTAATTTTATTAAATCCTTCTTTGAAAGTTTGGTGGATCTTTTTATACGCAGTTTTCTAACGTGTTTTATAAAAATAATATTTTGCCGACATTAATGTCAGTGTTTTCAGCTGTTTTATTGTGCAGTTGTGTCATGAAATAGTTTCATATGAGGAATCGTGAATGTGAATTTTGATAGCGATGATTGAATTATGTTATCATTATGAGTATTGGACATCACAAGCTATGATTCGGTCCCAAGATAAGTAACTGAATAACTTTACTATAATATAAATATTAATCTGTGGTACGAGTACTTAATCGGACACCAAAACGTGAAGTAGTTAAGAAACTTTTTTAAGATAACTTCTCTCCGTCTGCTAATTTCTTGAGAACGCGTAAATATAGTCAAGTTCAAAAAAGCTTATGTTTACGATTCTTCATTGGAGTTAAGTGAGATCGCCAATTTTAAAGCTAAGTCAATCACAATATACGTGTAATTATGTGGCAAAGAAACACAAAACTATTGAATAAACAATAATTATATAGATGCCAATATTTTGGATCCCAAAATAGTCCAAATATCCCAAAATAGTTACAAAATAGTCGCGAGCCGAACTGCCTTTAGGCAAATCGCACTAAACGGTGATATTTTTTGTTGACTAAGAAGGGTGGCACAACAGAATTAACCGGATGAGGCACCTAACAGATATTGCCTCTTCCACTTGATTAACCAAAGAACAGACAGTAGGTACTCGTATATGCCGTAACAAATTCAGTGTATGCCGGTCAATAACAAGTTACCTTCTATATTTACAACGCAAATTTTTATGTGATAAATAATTTTAAACTAGAAAATGTACTAAACCTTACTTGTCTCTATATCACTCAGACCAGACCGGTCTCAGACAGGAAATTTTCAGGTATTCCACATTTCTACACGAATTCAACAGACTAATGAGTTAAAATTGTTTTTTTTTTCATATATATTTTCGAGTTTAATATTTATCGCTAAACAAATGCCAGTAATCTGTAAAAATTTTTTTTTTTATGATTTTAGATTTTTTCAATGCTATTACTTATGATAAATTTTAAATAGAAAAATGTTGGAAAAAGTCAACTCGGCAACGAGTGAATTCTCAGATGGGACTCGAACCCACGACCTTTGGAAATCCGGTCTTAACGGTCCGGTCGGTAGCTCAGTGGTTAGAGTTGACTTTTTCCAATATTTTTCTATTTAAAATGTAAAAAACTTGTTTGCATTGTTTTGTCCTATGTAAACTAATTATAGTCACACGTTTTCTTTGCCGAATTAAAAAAGGCATTGGTAATGCAATTAAAAATACACAACATTTTATGTCCATGCGTTTCGTGTTTCAACTAACAGTGAGCCATAATAATGATTCCTCGTTCGTTTTAATTAGACAATGCTATCTGTTTCTGCAAAACGAGTTTCAATCAACCATGTTTCAGGCGGAAGTGTTTGCTTACAGAAAAATGAATCTTGAAGTAGTATACAATAAGAGACAAATTTATTCAATACTGAAACTAATTCAGTCTTGCAAAACGACCTTAATCGGTGAGTCGGCACGAAGTACTCGCCTACAGTCGGTACTTTGTTCAAAAAAGTTTGGAAGTGAATTGTGTTAAGTACTTAAGTGTTTGTGTGGAAAATTAATTGTGAAAAATCTTCAACTGTGACATTGCTATAAGAATCCTTTGTATATAAATTAAAAAAGTGTGCGGTCTGTTGAGACTGTGGTGACATTGTTAACTACACGTTTAAAATCATACTTCGATAATCGATCAGTTTTGGGAAAATGACTCAAAGTTGAAAAAACAAATTCTTTTGAGGAAACATGAAATGGAAAATATATTACACATACAATATAGATTTCTTATTTAAAACGTTTTCCATTGATGAATCGGTATTTTATGATAAAATTAATATACTGTATCTTTCTTTAGTTAGGCTTGCAATATTCAATAAAGATTGCACCGCATATACGAGCCATGATGGAAATATAAAACTGTTTTTTTTTCATGAATCGATTAAATGCTGTAAAATCAAAGCTCTTAATTAAAAATAAGTAACAAAAAATCTGGAACAGTGACTACGATCTACGACGCATTCTGTCAGACCCTTGTCAAGCTCGGTCTTGACCTACATCTCGTGGGTTTTCTGATCAAATGACCTTTTTTCTTGTAACGTTTAGTACTAAAGATACTCGGATACCTAAATCATCTGGAAATGTCAAGATTGCCAATATGTCGAATTGTGGTCAAACCCTATCGTCACATGTCCCTCCGCGGTATTATTAGAATAATGTCCAAGTAAAATTTTCAGTAAATTAGTAGAGAAATAATTTTACGAAATACATGCACGTTGCGAAAGTTGTATGACGTTTCTTTTTTATGAACGACAGAGAGACTCTTAGTTTTCATCATACATGCTGTTAGATGGAAGCGAGCCTTGAGAGCTATTAATAAATAAATGATTGTTCTTAACTTATTCGAGGATTGAAAAATCATCCAAACGGATTGGGCTTTTCTACAGCTATTGATTTGTCTAGGGCTTGATTTTTCTATACTACAACTTGTTTATTAAGCGTTTCACAATTTATATTCTTCCTAAAACGCTAAATCGTCTACAAGCGACGTAGATGCCGTAGAGCGCACGTGATGCTACTTGTATATGTCGGGAAAACCATTAAACTATTTGAATGACGTATCTAAAGTAGCGCAATTAGTAAATTAAAGCCACATTACATATTTATATATTTTAAAACGTAGACATAGATAATGGGTTGCGTACGTATGAATATTTCGTATTGTTTCTTATATTGTGCCTCCCCCGGGCGTGTGTCTGCAATAGTGATTATCATTAAATAGTAATACCATCCTTTTGTGGCTGGGACTGACCTTGGTACCGCCATATATTCATAAAACATCCTCTTGGAGAATATGGCTGTAATGCACGATGATTTATTAAATGTACTTATACCTAAGAACAAATTAACTCTAACTTCTTTAAGTACTGGATTACGTTGTTGTTTTTGTAAAAGAAAAATTAATCTCAGTAAAAAATATTGGGAATACATATTTCTTCAAAGATTATTTTTTCTACTATAAAAAAATACGCTAAAAACCGACTTCAAAAACTAAAAAGCAAATAATATAAAGTCGGTTTCAGCCAAAACATTCTACTTTGAGCCAATTTTTTTGTCTAATAAATGTTTTACATTTATAAACGTCACAAACAACAAAATAAATGGAACATTGTCAAAAACATTATGAAATATTACAAAGGAATTATCACATGAATTCTCGTAATAATTAAATTAGATTCTGTAAAGGAAACTTGATTTTTCCTTAGTTTGCATTCTAATGAGAAACCTCGAATTAAATTGAGATCACCTAAGATAATTTAATTTGCTCCTACACACAGATAACAATATTTTATTAAAAAGTATGTGGATTTAGCTATCCCGAATGCGGAGCGGGATGTCATATAAAACGATAAGTACCTAATTAGTCAGTTATTTTTGTATTCAAAATCTATCCAGACATACGAACATTCCAAGAACAATGGTTCACAAACAGTGCTTTTGTAGCCAATTATAATTATGGAGCTATATAAGTAGCTATGATAATTTATAAAAGGCTATGGAACAGTTCAAAGACCTCTTTAAGCTCCTTGTCGTGCAACCTTACTTAAAAGAAGTCGGTTAAAAATACAAAATGACAACGCTCAATACCCTTCCTATAATGGAGGATTAAATTTAAGAAGAAAATGCTTCTTACTAACTGTTATACTGGCGGTCTGGAGTCATACTTTAGCTAAAATGTGTAACCGGCAATTATATAGTATTTCTAATGAAAGTTAGCATGCAAAAAGGAGGAGAATTGTAGAAAAATCTGATTAAGGCAATAAAAATACAAGTAAAAAAGTCCCTGTCACCAAGTGACATTAACTTTTAATATGTGAAATTGTTGCCATAACCATACTTAAACTTAAAAAAATTACGAGTAACATGATCTATTACACTGACTCTACGCATCTTGTTCTAGTGTATTAAGTAAGCGAGAGACAGCAATAGTTGCCGATTAGAAATTGCAGGAAAATATGGCCCGTTTAGGAGTACTAATAAGAAAAACCAATAATCCGTAACTATCGGAAAATGTGAAACAATAAACAAAAAGGAATCGATATTAGAGCGTTATCTTCAAATGACGGCATATCCTCAGGTAAGCAAAAAAAAAATGTATTTAAAAAAAGTTTCTATTACTCTATGTCAGGGTTGCATTTTGCTTGTAGCTGTTTACTTCTTCGCAATGACCTTCGAATATTTAACAGACAGACTTATTGTACTGTGGACGACTCATTACACCTACGTTAATTGTTGGCTGACTAATATTAGCGCGCGATCATAAACAAGTGAGGTTGTTTGTGCTTACGTATCTTGTACGAATTAACCCGTCCAAGTTACGTATACACCTAAGCCCAGGGGGCCTACCGCCATCTTTATAGTGCAGCAATGTTTCAATCTTACCATGCTATTTTGAATTACCAATCTCTTATAGTAAGTTTGTTTTTTGACGGAAGTTTTGTGAGGTCTTCTCTCAATCATCGCTTCCAAAGAGTGGTGTGCCAAATGTGACGACTTCATTACAAACAAAACGCAAACAAAACGTTCTTATGTTATGATGGTTTCTAATAGATGATGGTAGGCCCGCTGAGGGTTGAGAAGAACAAAGTTACACTCATGTCGATTGTTCATATTTGAGTTTCGACGGTCAATCTAAGTTTATGGACTGACCTAAACTGGGTTGACGAAGTTTGAGAAATGAGGTAATTAAAGTTTCTATGTATCCTACATATTATAAATGTGAAAGTTTAGATGTTTGTATGTTTGTTACTCAATCACTAGAAAATGGCTAAACGGATTTGGGTGAAACGAAATTGCCTGGATTTATAAATTTTATTTATTAACTTTTCGGACGACCAAAAGCAATAATATAATAAACATAGCAACACAAACATATTTTTTATCCCGATATTCTCACAGGAACGAGAACCAAGCAGCGCGTGAAACCGCGGGCGGCAGCTAGTTAATAATACAAGAGGCCGCCACCGTCTTCGTTCGCGTTCCCCTTTTCCGTCTCCCCATGGTAACCTTCATCTCTATATATTTCCCCTCCCTTCCAAAGATTATAGATATAAGCGTGATTAAACAAACAAACTCTTCAGCTAAGTATACTTAGATTAAAAAGATCAGTAGCCTATTAATCTAATCAAACAATACAATATTACCAAGAGATAGCGTTTGTTAGGATCAAGGAGGATATTTCCGAAAATAACAAAGTGTTTTTAAAAATACTTTCGCCTAAAGAAAGACACTACATTTACACAGGGCATTTAGAATAGTAATAATAAACGTAGGTACCTAATTGATTATATTTTCCATAATTTCTTTTGAGTTTCCTGAAAATATATTTGTGATACGACTTTTTGAATTCACAAGGTCAAACTCTATAGGTATTATAATTATTAATTCATAGTTACAAAATTTTATACAAGTCAGAACCTATGATAAGGTTCAGTCTATTTATAGCTCATGGAGCTAACAGCAGGTATTTCCGAATCAGGAAATGCATTTCAGCGAGCTCAATGGTGTGACGTCATTGTATTGATCTTAGTTTTACTGTCAATGCGCTCAACGACGTCACGGGTTGCGCACGCAGGGTTGAAACTCGTTTTATTTCTAAAGAAATAAGATTCCTACAAAACATAATGCAACATTCATTTGGTTCCTTTAAACATTACGCAATATTGAATTTAATAATACGAGGTGATTAAAAGATTTACCCGTTTCAGTAGTTAAAGTAATTTATGCTGGTAACACATGTAAGCTGTATTTAGGCTGTGTAGTGATTGTCCCGTATAAGAAAATTGGGACGCATGCGCCAAAAACATGGCGGCCACCGTACTGCAGGGTGGTAGTGGCCGAGCAGGGCCGAACTAGGTCCTCTAAACAATTATTAAATAGGTGTGTAATATATTTTTATCCTGCAAAAGTGCAAAATATTATCTAGGTACCTAATTAATATTTATCTATTTCTCCTTATCGGTAGTATCAATGACAACAGTACAAAGCAATAACGATATAACTCGTAGGCGATTCCTCACCCACAGTCTAAGCCGCAAGCCACACTAAAGTGAAACAAAACAAAGTTTGTTTCGCTTCACCGATATCAACATCAGCTTCCTTTATGCCCTGGAGTCGCAGAAAAAATCGATGCAAAGAAATATTTTTTTTCCATTTGCGCTAGGTATGTTTAGAGTTCAATCGGATACTACTTATCTGTCTGAGGTCTTTGATTTTGACGTTGATCTACTTACCTTATCTTAGTTTTCTTTGACACTTAAATTATAAATAAATTCGTTGAGCTATTTATTTAGTAGTAATTATTTGACAATTTAATTTCAACTGCCTTTTAACTAAAAAGTGTGTAGTGTGTAGAAATAATTTGTACCTACTTCATACCCTAATACCCAACATAAACGTTTGATTTAAAAGTTGACAAGCAATCTTCATGCTTCATAATGAATTCCGATGACAAAATACTGACTTGCTAACGGACTTTCAAATATTGTCTGAAATAATATAATAAAAGGCGATGTTCCACTTTTATCAGCTTGAAAGAGGTCAATTGCTTAATCCACCCCTGATTAAAATTTGCATTCGGGCGCCTTCGGGTGAATTCGTGCATTTCCGTGAGGCTCGCTTTCCAACCCTCGGCGAGATGTCTCTGCCACGGTTGGGAAAATCTTTACATTATTTCCCTTTAATTTTCAAATAATTTCCTCTTTCTCAGTGAAAACCATGTGATTATTATGTTGTAAAGGTTACTCTAAAGTTGTATCGTTGATTCTTTGTGTTGTTAAGTGTGTGTGATCGTCAGTTGTTGTTCTTGTGGATCGTGTTTTAGCTGAAAGCAGTGATACTAAGGTACGTTTGCCAAATAAAAGCAAATCCATCGATTAACGAGGGTCTTGGCCTAATTTACCACAAGTATTCGATTTAGTACGAAAATAATTAACTTAGATACAAAAAGTTAACCAAAGTAAAATAGTTAGTATTCAACAATATAAAAATAATTGGTAGATGCGAATTTCCTGTTCTAGTATCACACCCATACAAGACTTTTTAACAATGACATGTTTTTAAATTTATTAATATTAAAGAATTATATGTTTTTAAATAAATACTCCATTTCTTTTTCAGTGTGAAACTATGAAGGACATGGATGACGATGATGACTGAGAAAGGGGAAATCAACAGAATGTTGGGTAAGTTCTTTTTGTGAGAAATTACTAATTCTTCCTATATTTTTAATTCTCATATATTTACTCCAATAGGCATCTTATTGCGTAGAAACCTCATCAAAACACGATAAAGTTTGCCTTAACCTTGCTGACTAACACGGTACTTTACCTATTATGCTTTTAGTTTAAGTTTTTAAGTCACTTTATAAATTACCGACCATTCTTCTATAATTAATGAGTTCGTTTTGGAAACGATCTACTACGACTAACAATATTGACATATGTATTTATTCGGAATTTCAACAGCTCGTTTACAAGTTCTAGTCTATACAAAGTTTTAGCTCATTACAACTTTACCTACTTTAGCTAATTGTAATTAGCTAAAAGCTTTAGCTAATCACATTTTTTAGTTGTGGAACTCTAGAGAGATCCACAACTAACAATAGTTAGTAGATTGCTTGCAAAAAAATATCAGGGATTATGAGCGGAAGCATAATTTTACCAAAAATATTCGTTGAAGATAAAGTAAGCCGAAAGTGATAGATAACACATTTTATTTTTTGTTGTTGCCAATTTTCCCCAGCTAGTTATCTCGTGAACCTATTTACAAAATCTCATATAGATTTTTTGCGTCTGGGCACTTTAAATTTTTATTTTAATGTTAGCATCGGTCTGGTCTGAAGATACAAAAGAATCAAGTTGTTTAAAAAAACTAGTGCTAGAGTACTTTTAGTCTAACCTGTTTCAGTGATGGAGTGTGTGTAGAGAGTATATTTATAACCATATTTAGAAATCACGGCGTCACTCCCGGAGTGCCATGTGTGTGTCCATCAGTCATTTACTTGCCTTCTTAGAGCTCGCATACTATTACTGATAACCCAAATGATACACTTGTTCGACATTATCGTATAGCTAAGAATCACTTGAAGTAAACCGAATATTGGTAGAGCTAGTTTCAACAAGGAGAGTGGTTATGAGGATTTTAAATACAAATAAACACAGCAGAATAAGGCGAAAAGAAAAATATAAGCCCAGAACAGTGATTTACAAGTTAGTGACTAGTTTAAAGACAAAGAAAAGAAAAAAGAGACCATAAAAACGTGTAAGGTGATAATAGTTGTTTATTAGAAACAACTATAAATATGATTGCTATAGTGTTGTGTATTCTAGGTAAAGTAGTTGAACTGGCTACAAATGTTTATAGAGGTTATGATTCATATGATAGTGATGTGAGTTGCATTGATGATGAGAGAGTTCGTCCAAGGAGGCGTAGGAAAAGAAAACAGGAAGGTGAGATTAATGTTAATTTTTTATATTGCTCTTCAAAAAGTCAGAATTTACCAAATTAGTACTGTTGTAATGTTGTTGAGATGGATGTAAAAAAATAATAATAAATAATTTGTACGAAACTGCATCGGAATTTAGTTGGCACTAGTTTTTCATTTATTTGTATAAACTTGCCAAGGTCACAGATGTCGTGATGATGTAATGAAGAGATAAACAGATCAAAGGCGACAGCGACATCTCTTATAAAGCGCAGTAACTACTCCGCAGTGAAACTTTTTATAGATCACTGATCTAGTTAGTGGTTACGTGGGTGCATTGCATCTGTCCGAATGCAGGCTATCTGTTGTAGATGGCGCTAAAAACTCTGTAAGTATAGTAAATTATTTTAGATACAATTCACCGCGTTGGTCCAAATGCAGTTCTCATTTTTGAGACAAATGTGTACATTTTTATGTAGTCGCTGTTCCTATAACGCAATATCATCATCAGTCATTTTTATGTGCCCACTGTATGGATGGATAAGGAGAATAGGCCATGACCCACCATGCGGGCCCAATGCGGAGTGGTTTCCAAAGCAATACAAAGACAATCTCGAGATATGGTACTTTTAATTATTGTCCCATATTCTTAAGAATACTGAACCGTAACTATAAAGTCTTTTTTAAATCACTCTTTTGGTTATTACTCCTTATCAAATAGAAATCAAAATAACTTTAAACAAGGAAAGTTATATAGTATCCACTTAATTAATGACTTTCCCTTTCTCGATATAAGGCTGATTATGTTAAGAAATCATTATAAAAATGTATATGTTTTATCTAGTTGTTGTTTTGAATTTTTATAATTGATGTAATATAAGAGGATTCGTGAGAGCACCTCTGACTACCCTGCAACTAGCACCATTTAAAGTTTATCTTATGCTATCATAGCAATTGTACTCTATGGTGCGGGTTGCCTTTATATGGAAGGGCTAAATGGTTTAAAAAACATGGAAACCCCGCAAAAAGCCAAACCCGACGGCCATTTGATGTCTCGGCTCGGGTCATTCACTTAGCGCAAACACAATATGACTGATTTGGCAAAGGAACCGTTACATTTTTAGCCGTTGCGTTGTGTACTTGGTATTTTAGAATTTAGGTCTTTAAACGGTGTTCTATCAAAGGAGAAAGACTCAAAACATGGTTAACAACAATTACTTAATTTTATTTCACTTATATTTTATTTTTTTGCTAAATGTAACAATGTGTTGAACATAAAAAAAATGCATTGATTATTTGGATTTACCATTAAAAAATTCAGAGCTTTTTTCTGAATGTATGGTATAGGCACTCAGTAACCTAATCAAATTCTCATCAATCTTAGTCGCCACAAAGACTAAATCTAGTCAAAGAGAATCTAGCCTTTACACTTAATGTTATTTCTAATCTTTTTTTTCTAGTTTCTGTTACGATAGGTACTCAAGGAAAATTGACTGTTTTGCATTTTCATGTCAGAGGCAAAGTTTTTGTTTACTTTACTACTGACTGATTTTATTGATAATTGAAATAAAATTACTTTCATTTAGGTATTGCCGGCGCAATCAAACTGCATTGCTCCTTAAACGAAGTGAATTTTTACGATGAGTAATTAGTTGGCTGGCGCGTAAACGACAAAAATAAAATATCAAAAGCAGAAACCAAACAACTAAGTTTTCGTTCCCTTTTCTTTATGCGATTGCGCTTACAAAAGAAACTGTGAACATAATGTCCAATTTTTCAAGTCACGCAAATATGAATCATACTATTCTGTTTTCCCTCTAGTTTAATAAAATCTTTCCTCGTAAGATATTTTTGAGCTACAAGCTTATTTTTAATTCAGTTCAGAACCTTAACGAGTTGAAAAATTCAAAATTTCATATCACTGAAAGTTGAGAAAAATCACTTACGTTGCCTTATTAGGTCAGATCGGAAGAAATAAGAAATAATGTTTGTTTATTAACAATATTTCACTAAATTACACAGGTCTTTATTTCCCAGAAAACACAAAAGTTTTTATTGACTAAACCTTACTTGATTAACTGAAAATTAATAAACACACGGTGTAACGTTTTCATTTCAAAGCTATTTAATTACAACTATTTTCCATTATTTTCTAAATTAACAGACTTTTTCAGCCGATTCTAAAAAAGACTTTCGAGGTTCTCAATTCCTTGGTATACTTGTATATTTTTTCAATAACTTATTTATCAATAACTGCGCATAACTGCGATATTTATGGACTGGTTTTTAGGATTCTTTTTTTAATGTGTTTTCTAGCAAGATCTCTATGGTCCCATGGAGATTTTATCAAAATCGGTTAACGAGTTTGGGTTGTAAATAAAAATAACTGAATTAAGTATGCCATCCAAGTAAATTAGAAAGACAAGAAATAAGTATAAAAAAGTTTGTGATACGGTTTTATCCTTTAAGCAACACTACGAC
Source organism: Chrysoteuchia culmella (assembly GCA_910589605.1). Taxonomy (NCBI): domain Eukaryota; kingdom Metazoa; phylum Arthropoda; class Insecta; order Lepidoptera; family Crambidae; genus Chrysoteuchia; species Chrysoteuchia culmella. Next base: position 11,661,720 of record OU342654.1, read on the forward strand.
CATATTTTAAAGCTTGCATTTATAATAAGGCAATCGAATCCATTCAAAAGCCCGAATTAAATTAAATACTTTATACATCATTAGTAAGGAGTACTTTGGAGTATTGTTTAAGCGTATGGATGCCTACAACAAAAAAAAAAACAAAAATCTTCCCGCTCAGAAAATAAATCTGGCGGATTTATTTGAACCTTTGAGTCAAGTTTGGTATCGTTATCAGGTAACTAGATGATGTCCAGATCATCCCTATACCAGTTTTTTACTTAAAAAAATTAAAATCTTTATTACTTTTAGTAGTAAAATAATGGAAACATTCCCATATATTTTCAGATGTTGGTATGAAACTTGATTTATAAAAAATACTCCTTATAAGTCTCTTGAATGGAGATTTCATAAACATTTACATTAAAAAATAATTCGATTATTTTTAATCTAAAATAAAATATTAAAAATACTGCGACGATTAAAAAGACAGGGGAAGGCAAAAAGTCCGGAATCAAGTTCTACTAACAATAAATAAGATATTATATTATATTCATAATATCTATAAATTTCACCTAAATCTGTTAAGCCGTTTTTCGCGATTGAGTAACAAATAGCCAAACATTCACTTATATAAATAAATCAAATTAGGGTTAGTTACACCACTAATAACACAATAATAGCTGGATCGATTTGGATGAATTTTGGCACACATATAGTTTATAGCCTGGAATAAAACAAAGGATACATTTTATTGCCATATTTTTAGAACAGAAACCACGCGGGTGAAACCGGTTCAACCGCTTTGGATGTTCTTACTCAATCACGTAAAAACGGCTGAACTGATTTGGATTAAATTTAGCACACAGATAGTTTATAGCTTGGACTAAAACATAGAATACATTTTATCCCGTTATTACCACGGAAACGAAAACTACACGGCCGACCCGTTTCACCCGCGTGGTTTCTGTTCACGTAAGAATATCGGGATAAAATGTATTCTATGTTTAGTCCAGGCTATAAAATATCTGTGTGTCAAATTCCATCTAAATAGATTTAGCTGTTCTTGTGTTATAAATGGTTTAATTTACAGATATTATGAAAGCTACGGATATCTTATTTTTTGTTAGTAGTACTTGTTTCCGGGTCTATTTGTCTTCCCCTGCGCTGCGCTGATGACTGTCGCAGTTGTTTCAATATTTTATTAAATATAAAAAATAATCAAATTTATATTTACTGTTAATGTTTTTGAAATTTCCATTAAAGAGGCTTTCAAGGATATTTTTTTATAAACCCAGTTTCATACAAAAATCTGAAAATATAAGGGATTGTTTCAATTATTATTTTCATTACTGCGTCATGTTTTGCTAAGGAACCCTTAAAATCTAGAATAGGGAATCATCTAGTTACCTGATAATAACACCAAACTTAACTCAAAGGTCTTAACGAAGTTTTTTTTTCTGAGCGCCGGGATTTTTGTACTTTGACCCCCTCCCCCCACCTGTCGGAAATGCCTACCGGGCGTTTTGGGCTTAGGTGGACGTGTATTACATTCGTACCAAGTGGCATTGCTTTACTCAAAATTGTCTACTTACTCCTTTTTCCAAATAGAAAATGGACAAGAAAACACATTTTTAATTGTAGCTTAAGTTCATTTAAAGTATCTCTGTTATGTGATATTTAAATTGTTCTCCTTTTTTTTATTTGTTCGTAGCACTCACTTATTGCTTTGCTTCAATTGTTTGTTTTATTTCCAAATTTTTCGAAAGTTGTTAACTTTTTATTTTAAATTATTTACTTTAAATTATGTAGTTAATATTTTGTTTACTATTGTTTTGGGTCAATGCTTTGTACAATTTTTATTGGGATACAAATTTAAAAAGTGTTGGTTTGATTTTAACTGCGACGTTACAAGTAGTATTCTGTTATTGTACCTTTAACAATAAAATATATAATAATAAATAAAAAAAACAGAATAAGTGAAATGTATGTAATTACAGTTTGATCTTGACTGCGTCACAGCAAAATCCAATCCTATAATTATCCTAAGACTACATATTTTGTAGTCCTATAGTAATCATATTAACGTTTATAGGGCTGGATTTGGGCGCACCTTATAGGATATTTCGTCCTATAGTAATTTTGTTACAGTCCGGAAAAGTGCAAATTGATTTTATTATTATTTTATTGAGTGCATCTACAAGATCACGGTGTCCTATAAAGATCTGGTAAATGCACTGAATCAGCGTGATTAGTCCTGTAACGATCTGGCGTATGCTACTACAAGCGTAATTGATCCAACAGTGGTCAGCGTAATGCCATAACTAGAGCGTTAATTTTGCATTCGTATGGTAATGGTGTAGTGACTTTGAATTTAGAAGAAAATAAAATATTTGCAAAAGGAACGTAATTTATTTACTATTCATTATCGTAAAATAGGTTGATACTGTTTGTGTTTTCACTGTTATATAAAGAAATGAACTTGCGAAATAAATTTTATTGATAAAGTAATCGATGAAAATAAACATATTTTCAAGCGCCTCAAAAGTAATCACAGTAATTATTTGTTTATTCATTAATTTATTAATAAATACAAGCTGTCATCAGGCTCCATATTGTAATGCATTTATCAGGAGCTTTATAATGTGTTTTAGTCAAAGTTAATGTTACTATAGGAGTATAATGGACACCATATTGTTTATTGTTTTAGGGGTCCTTATGAGAAAAACAACAGAAGTAAACGTATGCGAATAGATGTACTTATAGTTATAAATGAATAATATTATCAATGCTTAAACTACTTTGAAACATTTTTATCATAATATCATTTCTTTGAAAATTTTATTTAGATTAATGTTATGCGTTTATATAATTGATTATATTTTCCCATGTATGTTAATCCATAACTTAATTTATACTTTTAAACGACCATGGAAATGCTTTCGTAATCGGTTTCTGTTAAAATCCATACTGACAATTTAACTTTTATGGTCTTATTTTATGGACTTTATCAATAAAATATTTAGTTTATTAGCAAAAAATCATAAAAGTAAATAACGTCCTGTGAGTTGTAACTTACGCTAGTAATTATAGTTTTTACTGTTAGTATTGAGAAGTGTGTGGGCATCCCTTGGTAATGCAAATTTGATTCATTTATTTAAAATCACAGATAGTTCCGTCAAAGATGAATGTGATATATTATTCTTAACAGCCCATTGTTTTATATTTTCCTGCAATTCAGAATTTTCATCAAAGTCAGTGCGGTTATGGTCATCAGATTCGCCATCACTGCTATCACTTTCATAATCTTCTTGATTATAACATTTAGATGAATCAGCGTCGTAGTTTTTTATTGGGTCTATTTCCATATTATATTGTACGGAACCATCACAAACTTTACCAGACTATTTTTCAATCTCGGAAGTTATCGATTCGAACTCTGACCTGGATTTCATTTCTAGACATTTTTTGCAACTCTTCTTTTATAACTACCACTGCGTTTAAATCGTTTCCATTTTTTTAAATCTGTAGTCTTTTGAAACACTTTAACAAACATCAGAGCATGAAAACAAAATGGCTGTGGACAACCAATCAATCTAGTAATAGCATATGCAGGACACGTATAAGTAAATTCTTACCTATATTAGCAGCAGGAATGAAAGTGCGGTGCTAGTGATCCATTAGCAGTCACGTCAAAGACAAATCAATCTTATAGTATCTTCAACCTATAGTAGCCTAGACCCAAAACGTTTACAGGACAACTTTTCTTATAGAATAATTAAACAAAACGTTTAAAAGATTAAATAGTCTTACCCAATGTATTTATAGGAGCATAGCTAATTATCATTATAATATGCACTTATAAGACTGCTAGTACCTATAAGAATCATATAACCAAATCCTCTAAACGTTTACAAGACTATGTAACAGGATCGAAAGCGCTTGTAGCATTAACAGTTTTATACGATGTTCTTGTAAGCGTTTATATGACTACGTAATAGGATTGAAAGTGCTTGTAGAGTAAATCGTCCCCTAGGCTACTTTTATAAGATCAGTGATCTCAACCAATGCCTCTATAAGTATGCTATGAGACGTTTAATCTTATAATCCAACGATTATAGGAAAATTTTGCTGCTTGGGATATGTCACTCTTAATAGCACTGCTTTTCGTAGTAAATTGTAAAGCTTGACGTGCCGTTTACATTACTTAGCTACAACTTTCATTATAGCAGTTTAATTTAATAAAAAAAAACATTTTGATTATGATTATGACAGTTTTAATAGGTAATTATAAACTAAAATAAACTAACTTTAGATATTAAAGTAGTAAAAATAAATAATTATAATATATACAGTAACATTAGCATGAACTATCCTTTTAATAGTTATTGTTGCTACGATTTTCTTCTTTAATTGTAAGAAACTATTCACCCTCCCGCCATTTACTGAGTTGTGATTATGACGTAGCGACTGGTCTGAAGTTGGCGCGCATGCGTACGTCAGTTACGCGCGCTGCGCCTGCGCGTTTGACGGTTTATACGGCGGTGCCGTAGTCGTGATCCGATTAACAACGTCAGTTTTATTATTGCACTAATTTACCTAAAATATAAAATTCGTAGTTTTAGTACCGTACAGTGAACAGTATCGCTTGATTTGACATATAATTATAAAACTCTATGATACTTCTTAAGATTAGAAAAAAGAAATTCGCAAAACTGCCTTTTCCAGCAGCGTACGTTGCAATATCAATGCGGAAAGCCTTATGCATTGCACCACTCAGTAATACAAATCTACATAAATCCAATTTCGAGTATCAAAACTCAACCCGTCGCAGTCGTAGTATAATTCAATTAATCCCGTTCTATTTACGTCCCGTCTTGATCCAGACTTGTTCCCCTCCACGTGCGACTGTGTTCAGACCGTAGCCTGTCCCTTTCGCTCGCGGGTATTCATTCACGCGGGACGACTAATATTTGTATCGGGAATTCGGGATAGCGCGCTCGCAGCTGTCAAATCAAGCGATACACGGCCACACGCCGTAACCCTCTAATCATAAATAATTTAATAAACGTTCTTTTCATGTTTCAGTGTTTTTACTTGTGTTTTGTTATGGAAAAACAATGTGAAAAGTGGTTGTTAATGTTATTTTCTTAGTAACTTGTATCCTTTTTGACTACACAAATCGATTAGAAAATGTGAGGTTTTAACCCACAATGTGTCAAAGTGTAAAGTGATGAAGGTGCCTGGTTTTGTGTTTGTGGACCTTTAGATTCGAACACTCTAAAAGGATACATTGAGAAAAGAAAATGCGGATCAAGTGCTTCAACGAATATCGCCCGAATGGTAAATTCTAATTAAATTTCAATTAGTTTTAATTAAATTTAATACCATGTGCAATAAAAATACTATCATACCCACCATAACTTAAAACTCATTTGACAGGTGGAGAATGTATTGTTAAAACACCGTTTCTATTTATTTCTATTTGAAAAAAATCCATTGACTAGGTTCTGATGATCTATTCGCGTGAGTCAGTGAAATATTTCATAGCACGTCAAGGGAAGTAAATATCATACGTATAATTTTATGCCAATCTTGCGCGTAATGTAAGGCTGTGTGTATGCTTGAGGTTGCTTTATCTATCATTCACAACAGCAACATTTGAATCATGTGATCCAGAAAATTTAAAAAAGCAGAGGGCAAATCGTTCCTTTTTTAAAGTAATGCTTAAGTACAGTCTAGGAGTGTTACGGAGGTTCGGTTCCGATTCCGAAAAGTCGGAACTTCCGATTGATTTTGCACATTCGGTTCCGATAAATTTAATTATATCGGAGGTTACATTTTGGTAAAAAAAAATCTATGGAGATGACAAATTTAGCCGAAAAATCGTCCTCCAATATTTTGTCACCATGTAGTGGTGAGTGCCTAATCTTGACTGATTGGGAAATATATTGGACGGAGTTAAGATTTTGTTTTGATATAATTTGCTTATTTTAGAGACATTTAGTTTGATTTTTGCTACTTTCTATTTTTGGAACTTTTTATTTATGAATTACAATGCTATTTATAAGTGGTTAATTTTAAACTAGAAATAATTAACTTCTCCTCATATCGCTCAGATAGGACTTGAAACTTTTGGGAGTCCGACCTAATATAATCATTGAGCTACCGAGACTTATGAGAATACTTCGAAATTTTCTAGTAAATTTACTTTTCCACGCTGCTAGCCAGCGTCGTTTCATCAATGAGAGGGAATCCTCACATTAATAAGAAACATTTAAACAAAGGTTTGACAATCGATTAAGATGAAACACCCACTTAAATTGGTTTTTTTTTATTCCAATAATAAAACGCTTTATTGCACATAAAAGGAACACATAGACACAAAAGAGCAGAAGAAGGAAACACACAAAAGGCGGACTTATTGCTAAGTAGCAATTTCTTTCAGGCAGCAGGTTTATTTTTGCATTTACAATGCGATTAATTAATTTATTTATTGTTTTGATTTTCAAAAGACCACCACATACATCTATTGTAATTTCTTGAAGTAATAATACGATTAGAGATAAGTAATGGCTGCAACTGTTATAGTGTAATAATCCTATCCTAAATAATATTATAAATGCGAAAGAGTGTTAGTTTGTTTGTCCTTCCTTCACGCCATAACTGCGTATTAAAAATATCTTTAAAAACCGCACATTTTTCTGCTGCCTGCAATTTTTTCAAAATCTGTGATTTCGGTTCAAAATTTCTTAACAAAATAAGGAGGGTTACCTCAGAATGTGTTCATGTACCTATAACGTCGACCTGCCCTTTACACACCAGTCTCTCTTCTGCCTACGCCTCCGATTTAGGTTCGGTACCGAATCCGATAAAGCAAATCTAAAAACTCCGATTCTGAATTTGTTTCCGATGTAACCACATCTGTAACAGCCCTAGTACAGTCAACGGCAACTTCGGTTTGTAAAAATTTCAACAGACAATTTCCAACTCCATGACTTATGACTTAAAGTTCAACGTCGATTGGAGGAATTTTACAGTTTTGTAAAGCCGTTCCTGCTGTTGTCCGTACAACGTGTTCCCCATTAAATAAAAAAATTATGTAATAGTAATCCATTTGCTACTTTCCGATAAATAGCTAAGTAAGAAACTTATAAACCACTTTTAGCAGTATAACATATACATATATAACATATCTTTTATTTAATCTGTTAAAATAGGAAGTTCATAGCGTAACATCGTCTCTAATTGGAAGCGATACGGCTTCTTTGATTTGTGAAGGAGACAACGTGTGCACATTTATAACATAAAAAACACACACTTGAAATAGAGACTAACCCCCATATTCTAAGTCGTTCCTCCAAAGCTTTTTACACTCCACTCAACCTCGTCGTGGGTACAAATGGTAGTGTGCGCTAGGCATAACACGGAGTGGCTACGTACTCTTTGGCTCCTCCAGGTCCTTACGGAGTTATGACTTGGAATACCGATTTTGAGGAGGTTTTCAATGAGGTTTCGTTAAGTCGAGGACGAGTAAGTTTTGGAGGAATGACTTAGAATATGGGTGTAAGTATATTACTTCGTTACACTTCCGATAATAACTTCATTATTATTGGCCAATTTTTTATTCATTTGAATGCTTAACTTTTTAAGCGTTAACTTTGAGCAACAAACGATTAAATAAATTACACACTTTGAAGTTTATATTTCATCACGGAATTTGTAGTTAATCTCATCCTTGTACTGGCAAACAGACATATTATAAGTTTATAAACATCTATTGTGTCTCGTTTACTGCCAGCGAAAGTGCTAAGTAGATAATAACACCCAGACACGGAACAAATAATTTTCGGCACAAGTTTGTTCCTATCAGTTTGGCCGAGAACCAGCATCATTGCGTAACCGAAGTAGCTAAAACATTACTTATAATAAACTTTTAACTATTCTTAGCTTATGTTTGGCTTACAAATATTTTGCTTCAATGGTAGTAGAACGTGACAATACAGAAAATGACAAAACACGTAAGACTTTTAAAACCTCTCATTTGTAAGTAATAGGTATGCTTTTTACTTTTAAGTATTGTCGCACCTATATATGACTGTATTTCTCGTAGGTATTTCACTAACCATTAAAAGGAGATAAATACGTACTTTGGTAATTGTAAATATTTTAACTCTGATTACGAGGTGCAGTTCAGAATTTGAGTTTCTTTTATAATAATATATTTTTTTAATGAATACAAATAAGCGCATGATTTTTTCATGTTAAGCATATTGTATTTATGATTATATGGATTTGAATAGACTACAAATAAAAAGTATTTTAGTAATTTCTTTTTGCGAATTTCTAGTGAGAAATTAATTTATTTATGAGAATTATATTCCCGCTTATGCTAAGGAAAAATATTCCGGGCAGGCATCCGTAATTCAATTATTTACAAAGACAAATTAATTTCAGTATAGGTTTGAAATGAATATCGTGTCCGTATTCGTATTCGCTGATCAGTTTTATTTTAACACTTCAATAGACCTATTATTGTTGTTTCACACACCATTTCAGTTAGAGGTCCAATGTGGAGTCCGCCTTAATTCTCTAATGATTTAAATTGCGATGAGTTGTCCCGACGGCCTCCCATTGGCTGTGATCTCGAGGTCGGTCGTTTCAACACTCTCATAAACACAATCGGGCTTATCCTCCAACTCCATATGGAATGCCATATGCGCTGTATCATCCACCAATAACACTCACAAAAATAAGCGCAACTTCAATTTTTGCGCTAACTGTTCATTGAAGAAAACGGCTTTTACGGATTAAACCGTGGTTTTATGTTTAATACAGTTTTCAAGTAGTTTTAAAGTTTAGTAGTTTTTCCCGACGTTTCGACACCTTTTCTGGGACGTTTGATGATTCTTAAATTAGCATTCAGTCACTACGGCCTCTTAGAAATGTCAAAACGTTCGGCAAATCCAAAAAAAACATTAAAATAACATGCAATTTTGTTAACGTAATACGCGGTTTTTATTTACACATCTGTAAAAAATATTTTATTCACAAAACATAATGGAAAAGTATGCAGTTTTTGAAAGGACCAATTTGTAAAATTGTCTTTTCTAAGTATATCTTTGTAGGATTTTCATATCGTACTTTATCATACTTACTGCGCCTGTAAAAAGTATCTTTCAATTTAATATCTTTATATTTTACGTCAAGTGAGTATGTCTGTATGAAAATAACCTTTCCTTTGCCGTGGTACCATTAGACAGTGTCATTGCTTTTCGCCGTCGTTCCATTATATCGTGGTACCACGGCAATATTGTTTTTTGTTGACCCTAGTACATCCTTTTTTTGCCGTGGTACCATTAGAAAGTATAAGTGATAGAAAACCTAATCAAAAATTTACTGTTTTCTCGTGGTCACAAGATTTAGTCCCATTAATTAATGGGACCACGAGATACGAATGGGACCAAATTATAAAGTAACTGATTAATATTTTATTTTGTTTACCATTTTCGAAATTAAATTCTTGTTTTACCCGTGGTCCCACTGGTTTGCCCCCCTGGTGGGTCCATGGGTATTTTTTTCCCCCGTAGTCCCACTGCGCTACAGTTTTGACGCAACGGCTGTTACAGTGGGTCCATGGATAATTCAACAAATAATTTCCTTGCCCGTAGACCCACTGAAGAAGTGTTTTTTTTTTATTTTCCAATAATATTTCTTTTTTTATGAGCAAATATCAACAGTTTTCTCGGTGGTTTCTGTTAGCATATTCGGTCAATTTACTGTTAACTATCACTTCAACAAAGTCTGTATTGTTATTACAAAACTTTTGGAGGATAGGATTAAAAGTACCTACATACTAACGTTTTCAATTACCTAATTTTAGTGTACAGCAGTCAGCGGTCGTTTCTGGGTTATTGCAATAACCATTGTCATCAGCGTAATACTGTGACATGTCAGTCGTATTTTCATTCTTATGATAATTCAATAAAACTCTGATTTTTTTGTGATTTTAGAAAAGTTTGTTTAATATTCATATACTCATATATTTTGAATGCGTTAAAATTTAGATTATTATAACACACTTTTACATTATTTATAGTTGCCTCATATATAAGCTCTAAGTTGAATTTCATAATGTTAATGAAAATTGTGTCTTAATAAAAAAAGGGTTGTAAATATCTTAAAAAATATTTCCTTATTATTATGACCAAGCCACAAGCTTGTTTCTGTTTATTTGAATATAAAATCTGTCATAACTACTCAAACAATATAAAACACTCCAATTTCCTGTTATGTGATTTAAAGTCAAATCATTACTCAAATATAAGCTACGCACAATAAGATTATAGAAAATTCATGAATGAGTCGGTTAGTCCATAATAGATCCGAAGTCATACCAGTGGGCATATTGATAAGGAGGCTTCAATAGATTGTACAACAACTTCATTTGTTCATGTAACACTCGTAACCACAATTCTGGGTTTGTATCCTAGAATCCAAACACTATAAAACTGAGAACCTCTTTATTTTGAAGTCGGTTAAAAATACTCCATTTTCCTGTTGTGTTGTGATTCAAATCATTACTCATAAACTCTACGCCCAAAAAGATGATTGAAAATTCATGAAAGAGTCGGTTAGTCAACAATAGATGGATCGGAAGTCACTTCAGTGGGCATATTGATAAGGCGGAGGCTTCAATAGATTGTACAACAAGCTCCATTGTTCATGTAACATTCGTAACAGCAATTATGGGTTTGTATCGTAGAGGTCGTCACTGTGGCCATTGTTTTTCGATTGTGTTTTGTTTGATAAACTCTTTTGAAAACATTGTTATGCTTATCGTTATCACTTGAATTGTTGTTTCCAGTTTAGTTTAGATACGAAGAAACATGAATTAATATGACACAAACTCATAACAACTTCTCTAAATCTTTTTTAGGGTTTCGTAGCCTAAAGGCAAAAAACGAAACCCTTATAGATTCGGCCAATCCGATGTATGTCACAGCCACCTTATTTCAAAACTATGAGGATTACACAGTTGAAACTTGGTAGGTAGATGTATTCTATAAACCGCTTTACGGTTTTTACACCAAAAATAAAAAATTATATAAATTAAGTGGGGGCTCCCCATACATGGAACTGACACAGATTTTTTTTTCATCAAACCTATACGTGTGGGGTATCTATAGATAGGTCTTTAAAAATTGCATTGAGGTTTCTAAAACGATTTTTTCTCAAAGTCAACCGTTTGAAAGATGTACACTTCCAAAGTGGTAAAATGTATGTTTCCCCCCCCCCCTCTAACTTTTGAAATAAGAGAGTGAAAATTTAAAAAAAAAAAATATGCTGTAGATCTTAATAAAAACTTTCAACGAAAATTGGTTTGAACGAAATATGGTTGTCAGTTTTAGAAATATAGCATTTTTCCCAAAGGGATTTGAAATTTTTTTTTTATCAAACGTGTACTTGAATATAGAAAAACGTATAGAAAGGTCTTTAAAAATTACATTGAAGTTTCTATTACAGTTTTTTCTTAAAATCAACCGTTTGAAAGATATACCCTTCCAAAGTGGTAAAATGTCACAGCCACTTTATTCCAAAACTATGAGGATTACACAGTTGAAACTGGGTCGGTAGATGTATTCTGTAAGCCGCTTTACGGTTTTTACACAAAAATGATGTAGATCTTCATAAAAACTTTCAACGAAAATTGGTTTGAACGAAATATATTTAGTAGTTTCAGAGCTATATCACATTTTCCAAAACCGCAAATCTAACTTTTGTTATTCATACAAACACTATGAAAAACAAAAATTATAGCGGCATTTTGGCAATAATAATAATATAAACTTTATTGCACACGATACAAAAACAAACGCATACAGAGAAAATGACAAAAAAGAGGAACACACAATAGGCGGCCTTATTGCTACGTAGCAATCTCTTCCAGGCAACCTTGGGTGAGAGACGAAACCCTTCAGTGCGAGTTCGACTTGCACTTGGCCGATTTTTGTATAACTAGATGCAAACGAAAATGAACTTAGTATAAAAAAAACCATGATGAAATTTTAGATAAAGTTTTTTTGGACTTCTATGAGTCATAAAATTTTATAGACAAAGTCATTATACCTCTATTTACACGACTTCCTTACAAAAAATCCAACCTCCGAATACCAAATTATTGGCATTGTGACTCATCGCCATGCGACGTACGTCGAACTACATAGAATATAGAAATGAGGTTTGATATCTGCATTATCGATTTTGAGCTAAGACGAGGTTGTGAAATTAGCTTGTATTTTGTAATGAAAATAGTTGTGTCGTGTTGTGTCATCGCACATTCATTATCATCATAATTTTCGCTTTGAAGATGAAAAGTCGACCTTTTTAAATTTTAGATTGGCGGTCGGAGTATGTACTTAACTAATTTTTCGGAAGACACTTTTGCCGGTCTTTTATTTCATTACACAATTATAAGGAAACACTCAATTTTAATAAATTTATACAATATTAAGCTAAATATTATACATAAATCAGCAAAGTTGCCAGTTTTTAAGGCTGTTTTCCTTTTTTATTACAAAATTAATATTAAAGTAAAGTAAAGTAATCATATATTCGGAGTTTCACATAAAAACATAATATACTTAATCTAACACAGTGAGGTACAAAATTAAATGTATATTAAAGATTAATTTTATATAATAAAATATATTTTATATGATTTCAGTTGAGAATCGGCATCTTTCGAATTTTATTGTGAAACATACCTAAATAAAACATAAAAACCACAGAGCGATACATAATATAATCTTCTAAAATGTCAATCTAACTGGCAAAGGTCTAAATCAGTAAACACACACTCCCACCTTCACAAAAATCACGAAAGGAGCCTAAAAAGAGTCTAATACGACGCATGGTCCCTAAAAGGCTACAAATTTAGCCTTTCTCAAAGATCACACGTATCTACCCAGTGATTGAGTTGAGCGAGGTATAGAAAAATATAAATGTCGCTAAGGTTGGCACCCTTGGAGCGTCTTCTCATTTATCCGACCCGATATCGGTATCGGCGCCGATAGTTAGAGAGCCGACATCCGATGTTTGTGTATCTTCACATATTGCCATGTTATCGGTCGATAAAATCTGTCATCTTAGTGTCAGCCATGTTTTCTCGACTCGTGATTTTGTACGTGTTTTATAACCGCATATAATATGTTCTACGTGATGGTGGAAGTAAGTGGAATCTAGGATGATAACTTATCCTTTCACTTACAATGTTTAAATAAGAAAACCAAAAATTACGGCATACATTATTGTCCGATACCCGCCGATCGCCGCCGACATATAGGTGTCGGCTCCGATATCCGATCGGATGATGTGAAAACGCTCTTTGAATGTTCCCCTCGAGTCTTCAATCGATCGCTACCCTTGTGAACTTAAGTAAATGTTAACTCAGGTGCCGGCAAAGACATTTTGTAAGAACGATACATCGTAAATCTTTTAACGATGCGTATGATACTTAGCAAAAAGCTGGTAAAATGACGAGTATCTCATTAGAAAATTTAATCTTGAAGCCACAGTTTTCATGATTTCATTAACCATGTAAAGGCGACTTTTTTCTTACATATGAGTATATTTGCGATTGCGACTTATATTATTGCGGCTTATTACGTGGTATACGTAACCTATTCGTTTTAATTCGTTATTTGATATTGAATAATTGTAATGTACTTGATTAATATTTAGCATCCGGATTTTCTGAGAACTTTAATCTACTTCCTGTACTTACGTTAAATGCAACATGCATTACTACAACTATTCATTTGAAACACTTTTACGGATACACAACCAGTTTGATTTAATTTACTTTCTAAATCAATCTTGTATTTATTTGCTTCCATTTCCCTACAATTTCCCAATGATCACTCAGAAGGTTAATGAATAGGTATATTAAAGTTGATAATATAATGTTAATCAGAGCCACAAGATACCTCAAAGCTTTTTGCAAGTTTCATTAGTTATTCATTTGCATTGCAGAATTTTATCAAAAATTTGGCAGGTATGTACTTTACAATATTTGGGTCTTTCGGGTTATTCCATCCACAACTCGTCCCATGAACTTACGGCCCACTTTTGTTATTATTAGAAAAAAAATTATAAAAATTTGGGAGCACTGATTCCAAAAGGTATAGATATATCACAAAAATCTCTTATTTGGTAGCCGAAGACTGGAATTTTTATAAAGAAAAACCTCAACAATATATTTCGCCGTATCTAATCTTAATTAATTTATATTACAAACTATGATAATTAATGCCGACAATGCTAGGCACCTTCCGCCCCGTTAGTAATAAACTTACAAATAATGAAGCCAACTAGCCACGACTTGCCGAAGACAATGCATAGTCGATGTTACAAAATTATCTTGTCACTCATTTCACGAGTGGACGCGTCGCACATTAGTTTGCACGGCACATTCCCGAGATTGAGCGAAAGTGTACAATGGTGGCACCACGGTTGATCAGTCTGAGTGACAGCCAATCATAGACCTACTGCGATGATACTTAAAGTTACATTTGCAAAATCAGGGAGACGGCAATGATAGAAACGCGATTCTACGAAAGATGTTACAGTTTTCACAAATCTAAACAAATAGGTGTAAAAATCAATTTCTTGCTTCAAACATAGTTCTGAATACATTGAAAGTATAGGAGGAGAGGTTTCAGGACAAATACTGAAAATATCACACTCAGAACGTTTTATTTATTTTTTGCGTTTTAATTTTATGATGTTTTGTTTTCTAGAATTATATCATAAACCTTAATCTATATAATAATATAGGTAGTGATCTCATTCTGACACGACAAAAGGCACTTTGTACAATAATAGTGACACACAGAATTCTCGATAATATTAATTGATATTTAAGGCGCTTCGTCACTTAAATGCCACCGAGCAAATATGGCTAGCGGGAAAAATATTGAATACCTAAATTGGCAACAGGTACAAGGTGCACATGAAAAATGGACCATTGAATACATCTGCCATCCTATTTTGTTGTTATAAAATACAATGTTCATGGCCACTATAAAGTAACTACCACTATAAATGATCACAAAATAATATTTTAGGATTCCTGAAGCAGTTGTTTGTAACCCATGTTTTATGTTAATCTAACATGCGTTATATGGAAATGTGTAATGATGTTGGTGATGATCCAATATAAATGCAACAAAATGTTATATCAAACATCATATTTTATCTTGATGTGTCATTTTCGATTTGAGATATTGGATACATGAAAATGGAAGGTATAAATAATTTAATTAATAACCTATCTGTAGATATGGATAGGGCTATCTAAGATAGTTGCCTAGGATATTTTTGTAAATATGACTAAATAACGAATCCAGTATCGTAGGCAACAATCTCAGATAGCCCACGGGAATCCATATCTACAGGTTATTAATTTTGGGCGTTAGTGATTATAATAAGTACACATGAATAAATTCTGTTACCTGACAAACATTACTTTTGGAAGCTCGGAAAATTTTAGTCATTAAGCGTTTAAAAATGTATGCTATCTTGCAATCCTAATTCTAAGAATGGAAGTTCCTCGTTCCTAAAAGTTGCTATCTTTCTTCACTGCACTACTCGTGAGCCTCAACGTAATGTCAACATTCAAGCAAATTCCTTACTTAGCCGCATTTTTGCTTCCATTTACTTCAAACTTGTTGAAACTTATATCGTGTAGCTTGGCTTGAGTGCACTTCCAACTTTAAGTTCTTAATGAATTAGCTAGTAGAAAAAGGCAAACTTACTATTCTAAATGAAATTCTCCCCAGTTAGGTAATGACTTGTAAAGGCTATCTGCATTGCGCTGCTTCCATCTTAGCCGCTGTGGAATTGCTTCATCCACTTTAAACTTGTTGTGACTTAAAACTTTAGAGTATGGTTGGTGCTCATTACAAATTTTAGGAAGTGAATGTGTTTTGTTGATAAACAGAAAAAAAATAGATCTTATGTATTATGTGACATAAAAATCATACAACAACTTCCTACAGATAAATAATGCAGCATGCCGTAAAGATTGTATTGTCTTTTGTTACATAAATTCAGATATCAACTGACGAAGTTATTATTGGAATGTCTAGTTTAATAATAATGCAATTGTTCCTCTCTACACACAACGCCTTAAGAGGTCTTTCATCTTAAAGTTACAGCCGCAAAACCGTTAGGACTAATGAAAATAACTGGCCACACATTATCCGAGACGTGGGAAAAAGAAAACAAGTGTCAATTCCAAAATGAATGGCATCGACCTCGCAATGGCCGTGCCTTGTTAGGCATTAGGCATTCAGCCACGGTCGATTCATGCTAACAACGATCTAAACATATCTTTACTTCCTAAGCCTGTAAACGTTCGCGTAACCGTTATTTTAATGTTAAGTATCGGATCTCTATCAAGTTTATCAGGAAGTAGCCTATTATACACGTACAAGCTTCGCCTACAGCCAGTAGCATAGTCCCAGCATAGACAGAAAACAGGTCATCCTTTTCTGTCGGAAGAGTGAGTGGTGAGTGGAAAGCATTCCGCTTTTGTGGGTTTACATCATATAGCTATTTTTATGAGAGACTCTTTATAAACATGAATGTTCTTTGTGGAGCACTTGCATTGCTTATCAAAGAGTTACCTGCGTCTATTTTGATCATAAAGTACCAATAACATCGTCTTATATCAGTCTTTCTGTTCTTACGCATATATTATTATTTACTAGCGGCCGCTCGCGGTTTCACCCGCGTGGTTCCCGTTCCCGTGTGAATATCGGGATAAAAAGTATCCTATGTTCATAACCAGGCTATCGACTATCCGTGTACCATATTTCATCCAAATCCGGTCAGTACTTTCGGAGCCTATTCAATGCAAACAAACCAACAAACAATCAAATATTTCATCTTTATAATATTAGTATAGATTCATAGACTGTGCTTGACCACATCCATTGACTAAAACTTGGATGGTACTTTTATTTTAGCTGACATATCAGCTCTTTTTGCCATGGCTTGTTCTTTACTAAATTGTATAAAATAGTTCTTTTCTAATAAGGGCGGTTCCTTTTTTCTCGTATGGCGACTGGGCTCACTACAAGTTACCCGACCGACACTAATATTTACCCGACCACGTGACCACGGTATGTTTTATTTCAAGTTATAAATGCGCGAAGAAACTTCACATCACATCATCAGCCTGTGGACGTCCACTGCTGGACTTAAGCCTCTCCTAGCTTACGCCTATTGTGGCGTAAATAGGAGGCTATTAGCCTACTGCTACCACGCTGGCCAGACGGGTTGGTAGAGGGTTTGTTTCAAGTTTTCCTTCTCTCGCACAGGTGTTCAATGCGTCGGGCCTCTTAGTCGACTCTTACGACGCATGTAAGGGAGTAGTGACACTTGTATTCTTAGGCCGTCACCACACTTAGAAACTTAAAATGTAAAAAATGCAAATATTTAAGCTCTAATAATTTTGGGTAGGTACCCATATGTAGGTTTAACGTAACATAGTCTAAATCTCGTAATCTGTGCATATCTAGTCTCATAGTAGATAATTTATGTTATCATGAAACCAAGAAGGTTCAACTCTACAAAACTCAGCAATATTTCGCAGCATGAATATCATTTGTGTTGTGACGCTGATATTCTGTTATAAAATGCTCATGACATGAATTAATTTTGGCAATATTTGCATGTCTGTGGGTCAAATATGTGAAACTCATCAAATATGACCTCAATTGTACCATGTTTATGGCAAATAAATGATTTCTTAGTAGAAAAAGAAAAATTTTTAGCATATTTCTGCAAGAAAAAACTTACATACAAGATGCACCGCCCGCCCGCCCGCCCGCAAATAAATGAAGATGCAAATGATTTCCTTTTTTATTTATTCTGGGCAAGCTATAATAAATTTGCAACAAATAATATTGAGATGTAGTTGGAAATTGCACTCAACACCCAGCCAACACTAACTACAATATCCACGGACACACTATAAAAGTATCTACTGGACAAGCCTCCTTACTCACGCCCACGGCGGTGAATCACCTCGTGCGTGTTTCCCGGGATAATCCCCCGGGACATCGAGATTAACGGCGTGGGGGACTCGGCCGACGCTCCTATGCTGATTGCGTATCAATGTGAGGAATTGAAATAATGAAAATGGACTTTTAAACTTTCTCGGATGTGATAAAGGGTCTTTAGTGTCTCACTTTTCACATTTGGGTGGGATATTGGTTTTTTGGCTTTTAAATTTTCTTAGGTAGGTTCAACCTATAATCTTTAGTTATCAGTTCACATCTCAGACTTATGAGAAACTGATAAATGTAAAAAAATATATAAATATATCTGACCTACATTCGTGGAAATAAAACCTTTTTTTTTCACTTTTTGCAACGCATTTTATAGACTGTTTCTCTATTACTTTTTAATTTTGCATTTTACAATGCTATTTTATGTGATAAATATTAAAAACGAAAATATACTAGAAAACAGCAATAAGTCTCATGTCGCCCTGACTGGATTGAATTTCTCTTCCGAAATGTTGGCTGTCACAGACAGACTGTGATGACTATTCCAAAACTAAATGAATAATAAGTATTTACGAGTATCAAACTTTACTTTGTTAAAAAGAAATCTAATCACTTTGTAAACGATTTTGAAAACCTATTTTTTTGTAGAAATATGATAAAAACACCAGTTGCAATGATTGCGACACCAAATGATGTCACGTCCATAGAAAAATTTCTTTGTTTCATAACAATGTTGTAGCACATTATGGCGGCTTCCGCATTGCATGTTTGAACACACAAAAGAACCACCAAACTAGCGAAAACATCAAACTTAACTGTTTTTATTTGCTGAAGCATTATTATTACACTTAATTTTTTTTTTATATTTTTAGTATTTTTTTACAGCGAATGAAAGGGCCATCATCTATTTTGGGCCCAAATTTGAAAAGTGCCGGCCAAAAAAAAAAGCCTTGATTCTGATAGATCTTGTGACCTTTCACATTAAGACCATACATATATGAAGCCCATATGATGTTATTTTTAGTTATGTAGATTTCTTATATACATAGACTGAAATAACTTAATTGTAAAGAGATGTGTGATTAATATCAATATTACTATCTATATCTACAAACCTAGGCTAATAATAAAAGGTTACGTAAGCTTCTAGTTACTAAAAAAAATATACCTTACTTATTCTAGTTCGTTAGCCAATTCTTTTTATAAGGTTACTTTTGGCCTCAAATAGTGCTTGTTATTGCTAGATATTGCGTGAGAATACTTTTCCTGACCTTTCACATATTACAAAGCTAGTTCAAGGCTAGATGGAACAGTATTTGTATTAAATTTAAACCGTGATATATTTATAAAAATTATGACTTAGTACCTAGTATACTTTATTAAGTTAGTAAGGTATTCACTAACTCGAACGATTATGGACGAGTATGCAAAAATCAAAATTAGATTGTATTTTTCTATCTGATTCGTCTAATGATCTTTTAATATGAAATTTTAACCTTATCAAGGTTACATTACAGTCCGGCAGACAGAGGTTAAGTTTATAAAAACAAGGCATGTGATACTGTATTTTAAAACACAGTTTAAAATACAGTGTCACATGTCTTGAGACTAGTGTTTTTCGCGGATAAGGCTTGACTTTTATTTTTAACGAAGCCGATTTTTCCAGGAACCCCTCAAGGTTGGCAAGGGAGGGTCAGACGGCCCTTACCCTCTGTCTGCATCGATTCCTAGTCTATACACTCTCTATATACGGACTTGCTATAGCTTACACAATCTGATTCTTATATCGATAACGGTAAAGTTTTATTTCCAAAAACACAGTTTCCCCGGTTCGTTTTAGAATTTTCCACAGTGTGCAAGGAAAAGTTATAGGCTTTTGCTTGAGCATCTGTGTCTACAACGTTTGTTGCGGTTGTAAGTATCTGTTACTATTTTTTTTATAATACTTAATTTTAAACTGATGTCATCTACAAGTACATTAACCTATTCGGAATTCCAAAGTAAGTATAATTAAGGGTAAACAACTCATTATGTTGCGTACTCATATTTTGTTTGGGACCATTTTTCGCGATATGACTGGTCATATAATCTGTAATGCCCTCCTATTCTTACTTCATCAAGTAAACATTGTAGCCTTTTTAATCATAAAATAAATAGTGAATTTACTTTTTCGGTATTATTATTGAGCCAAAGCGACAACAAAGTGTTCCTGAAGGTCAGAGAACATTCCGAAACACTATGAATGCACAGATTACTTAGACTAGGGTTGCAGACTGCAAACAGCTAAGACAGCTTATTAAGCCTTACTTGTAGATATATATTTAAAAGATGCGTATATTGACACTATGTATATTTTGAATTTAGTCTGTTTTGTAAAATCCAATAGTCATCTATTTACTAAACTTAAAGATGTTACGCGGAGACCCTTAAGGCATTTAAAGAGTAATTAACAAAGAGCTAGACCACTTTATTAAAACAATTGTGCGGCTATGAGTATTAAGGTATTTAATGCATTGCCAGATAAGTTTAAAACTCTACCAAAAACACGGTTCCGTAAAACCGTAAAGTTATGGCTTCAGGAACAAAGCTTCTATTCTGTTAGATTGACATAACATAAGAATATTTAAATTGACATTGTATTTTATGATTATTTTTGTATCATGGACATTCTGACATGACATTTATAGTATTATTTTGACTTGTATACTTAATAATTTGAATATTATGTTATAATTAAATTTGAATTTAAGTAATAATTAACTGATTAAAATTGTAAATGTAATTTAATATAAACTGACATTCGCATGCTAATTTTAGCGAAATATGTATAAACATCCTTTTTATTTAAACATCTATTTATTGTACCGTGTTTCTTGTGAATCAATGAATATGAGTATGCCTTTCACTGGTCAGAGAATAAAAAACTGTCTCGCATGCATGACCGACCCTAAATGAAGTTACTTAACCACATTCGAAGCTCAACGCGTTATGCCACAGCGCCGTCAAGCTAAGTAAATCTAGTTTATTTTATACCGCTGAAGTTCCACCGAGGATTTAACTTTGCACATTATCACAGTATAAACTGATCACACATTACCAGCCTTTGTGGAGCGAAAGCCTTTTTATGATAGCGTGATCCGGATCCCTCTTAAATTAACATTACTACCACCCCTCATATTAAAATGTCTGAGCGATGACGTGGCTATTACCATAGTAGGCACCGCAAAGTAATTGAAATTTTAGTAATAAATGTCTTTTTCGTGGGTACTAAAATGGTTTTGACTGTCTGCCAGACAAAGATTTGGTATTGAAAAGAAAAAGACAAAACACCGAGGAAGCGGACGAGATAGGAAAGTGGACGAAGTCGTCCTGAAGGGTTGTTATTAGTAATTACTTGTTTCATAATAACTATTTGTATTGAGGCTTATCTTTAATTCATTTAAAGTGTAAATATTCAATACACTTTATACTCCAAGAAAAAGCATGCATTTAAAAGGGCACTACACATATTTACACAGTCAATAAGGGCAAGTATTTTCTTGGTATTTTTATTATCGAAACAAATAAGTTGAGAAATAAACAGAGGATTTCTGAAGTGCTTATAATAGTGGCAAATATTGATTTTGCATTTCATTATTTACAAAGTTTATTAACAATATGTCGCCATTTTTTTTATCCTACTAATATTACAATTTTAAATGCGAAAGTTTGTGAGCATGGATACTCTATCACGCAAAAACTGCTAAACGGATTTGAATGAAATTTATCTTTCAGATAGTATATAGCCTGGATGAAAACATAGAATGCTTTTTATCCGGATATTCCTATGGGAAGAGAAACCACGCATGTGGAACCGCGGGTGGCCGCTAGTATTAAGATAAAGACAAAACGATTGACGAAATTCATTGCACAATTCTATGTGCAAGCCAAGAAACAAAATAGACAGAAGACAACACAAACTGAAGAGTCGACAGAAACAAGAGACGCTGATTCCTCGCTTCAGATGTTTCGAGTAGATATATCGAAGAGATACTGTTCTCACTTTCCTCGGGCGTTGTGTCCACATGAATAAGGAATAAGTTTCCTCTGGCAAACAATAAATCGAGCCATTCGTTGGTAAAGTCTGGCAGCTCGCCAACCTTTCCTTTACATCAGTCGATACAACGACGGTTTGCAGTCTACATCCTAGACTAAAATGGCAATAACCTATCAGTTTTATTGCAGTCGTTGCAGTGGTTTCTTTCACTTTCCAAGTTTTCGTTTTTACTTAATCTTTGATGTCGTTGGCGTTGCTTTTAATTATGATTGTTATATGATTGCTATTTCAGTTAAGTGTTGTTTTATATCATGTCATGCGATCTTTAGGGTATCTACTTTCATTTCCACTTCCTAATTACACTCCAATCAGTCATGTATAACAAAGAAACAACTTAGGTTCTAGATACACCTTCAGTGATATCACGTGCGATCCGAGCGCCCCACTTTACGATCGTGAAAGCAGTAAAATATGGTGTAATTTGGAGCAAGGTTTAATTGATCCACACACCATTGTTAGGGGACAAGTTTCCATGAAGGAATGTTTTAGACCTGTGAATTTTACCAAGAAAGCGGAGGTTACGCTGATAAGCTGGGTTGTATGGATCGAGGCATTGTCTGTCGAGACCGGCGAGATTAGCCAGAGCATGAACACAATACCGACGCTAATAACCTGCTTATTAGCTTTATTAATAATTATCTCATAAACCGCGCAAATTATGAGCAGCGATCGCAGTTATGTTACTGCGCAGGCACTTACCTACCTACCCATAAAAATGATTTAAAGCTAAGGCTAACATACTTTTCGCACTTGCAAACTATTCTAAAAATATCTTACGATATAAGAATTCGATACCGGCGCTCAGTGACGATAGAAAACAGACGTCTAGTTTTTATCTCACAACTGTTATTAGGTGTAGAGTTGCAAAAAGAGTTAATGTATTAGCGAAAATATAGCGTTTTGATACTCTCAAGAAATTGCAGTAGATTTCAGTATGTTGAGCTTAGCATTTTCATTTTCCTTAAATATTGATAATGGTATTATGATTTCTAAAGATTATTAATTCATATTTAAAGGATTTGCAAAAATTACATTGAATTACATAAAATTCACAACGAGGAAATCGTTACTAAATAAATGATTGGTAAACCCCGTACAATATTATACCAAACGGGCGCAAATTCTATTTCCAACATGTTTATTTAACCTTAATAGCAAAGCATGTGCGGTTAATTGACCCTATTACACGGAAAAAACATACGAATAATAACTAGAATATTCTTGACTATGACAGAAGATACATTATAATGATCTGGGTCGGATCGTCACCTGGGCAATGTGCTTCTTCAGTGCAGGTGCCAAATACTACGAACGCCAATGCGTGGCAATGGTAGTATGAAAACTATTGGCTTGCGGATGACACACCTTTATTTTTAGGTACTAGACTTTAAATACAAATAGGTAATTTATCATACAAATTTGATTACTGAGGGCTGTTGATGCTGATACAAATAAGGTACCTAATTTAAGAGTATCATGGAAATTAGTGAGGCTCATGCATTCATAACAAGTTTGCTTTACAAATTTGAAATCCCGATGCCATGAAGATCAGCCATTCTTCTTGACAAAAATTAAGATGCCTTTATGTTTCTATTACATTATATTATATTATATTATATTATTACAATTATTATAATATAATATAATGTAATAATTATATTACATTATATTAATTATATTATTACATTATATTTTTTGTTATTATTATTTTGTTTGACATTGATAACAAACCTTTTTTGTTTTGATATAAGAGAACGTTTTGCAAGACAGAGTGTCATAATAGCACACCGATAGCTTATAAAAAGCACCATACCACTTAAGATTCGTGAGAACATTCTCATCTATTTGCAGAATAGTATCGTGACGATCACAATGGCGTTATCACAACAATTAATCATAATTTTTCTCATTATGAATAGTTGTCGTTATGATTAAGCATGTTGCACAAAAAGAATTTATTATTTGAACAGTATAGAATTTAGATTAGTTGAAACATACCTTGTCAACATTCCTATTCGACAGAATTTGTCAAGGTTAGTCTATTGTTTTACAGTTAACGTAACCTTTTGATAGTTTCAGTTTTTTTAGGAAAAATCACGATTTTCCACGGTTTCAAATTCCTTAGCCATAAACAATGGGTAAAACACAAATTAAAAGGTCCATTTTGCTTCTACGTAAATATTTGTTGTTCTTGGATAAAAAAAGCCTAAAAGGGCTTTGATTAAAGTTACATAATTTAAAGTTGAAACTTTACCTTGCTGTTAAGAGGCTTTTAGTCTTTATGTGCCAAGGGCAGAAGTTACGGCTGTAGTACTTTGAATTTATTCAATCAGACTGGAAAACAAGGATTTTATTCTTGAATAAATTAATTATCAAATCTCGATTTCACATATCAACGCGTTGCAACAGCTTCAATAGATATGTGTACATGGTCTCTTTACCCATAAATGACTCCTTCAACGAAGTCCCGTAGGCCTAGCACGAATAACTTTCGAGGAAGTATCGAGGAAGTAAAGTAAAAACATGTATGAGATATTGAGCAGCGCAGCGTTCCTACCGGACGTAAACGGAACAACATTCTCTTATAATTTTTTTACATTACGTGCTCGATACTATTTCGATAGTTATTCGTGCTAACCCCACTGTATTGTGCCCATAAACTTTAGAATTCTTACAACTAATTTCAATATACATACTGTGTTAAGTTTTAAAAACACCATCGAAATTTTGAACGTTCTAGCTTTAGGTACCAAATTGAAAAAATATCAGTCAAAATTTACTGTAATAATCCCTCTACGAAAACGGGTATGAACGGGTATGAGGGTTTTGTATGAAAATCATTAAGTGATCACCAACTTTTTTTGATGAGTGTAGGTAAGTCTAAACTTCGCCCCGCCATTTTTGTCTCATCATGAATAGTCAGAGCATCCTATAACGTCTCGTCAAGTCGCATTCTACGTCACATCTGCGCCATAAAAGGGAAGTGAATCACCCGAAATGAGATCAGACTGTTCGGGAAAGATTAATATGTCAATTTACAGCTTTACTGAACTGTGATTGCTGTCATATTGACACGTGGAAATTGAGGGCACGTATCGTAAATGGATGGTAGGTATGTTTTTAATTATTTACTTGATTATTAACTTTGTTGTTCGTGTGACTGTAAACATATAATTAGTATGCAATTTAATTTCTGATGAAAAAAAATAACGGTACATTTAATTGGTTGTGATAACACATATACTATCATGTAACACCATCTTAATATGATATTGATACATACGATGCTGATGTTACATCAATCCCTTATTAAATTGCACTTCGTTGAAAATTTACAATACCTAACTAAAAACTAGATAAATTCCAAGAATCGTAATCACCATTCAAAATGTTATAAACATAGGGTAATCTTTTCCCAGTTTTTGTATGAGTTCAACGTAACCCGCATACTCGAATATGCACCCCAACATAACATCTGCTGATTCCAAAGGGGTCAATGCTCATTTTGGGCACGATATGGTTATCCAAATATTTTTGTTATCCAAACATTATATCTAATGTTAGAAGCTTTATAAGATAATATTGTAATGTTATCGAACTTTTTCTAGATATAATATTTTATATTTGATGTTTATTAATTTAAGAAAACCTGTCGAGTTATTATAGCAATAAAATTAATTACACTTTCGAAATAATTAATAAACTTTAAAACTGTAATTAAGCGTCTGCACATTAGGTAACACTTCTTTGCGAGAACTTTTCTCAACAGTATAATCTCGTTTTACTCGATCAACGTTAAAAAAAATATCTAAATTAGCACCTTAAATATTCATCAATCTTCAAAGATGTCATTACTTTAGTTTTTTTAATATTCTGTTAACTTATTTCACACTTAAAAAAAAACTATTCTATTCCTTAATTAATCATAGAGTTCTGTAACAAACAATTTTTGACAGCTTATCTTGACAGCATATTATTGCAACCACTGTTCGGTATAAACGCTCAGTGGTAAATAAAAATTTAATATTTTCTACACTGAATTATTAACTCCTTTGTTCTTGTAGGGGGTTAAGCGAAAATCAGTAAATACACAGTGAGTAATTTCTCCCATGTAAGAAAAGTTTGAGTAATATTGCTTATTTTAATTGTTTTCAGTCAATCTGATGTATGAACCTATGGATAGTCATTTGGTATCGATCGCTCAGTCGCGGAAGGCGAACTTCCGACATTATAGAACATCAACATACAGGAATAAGTACCCACACATTTTTTATATTTCTATGACTCCTTAGTATTCAACGTAGATTTGTATTGAATTTGATTGTTTTGTGCCGACGGAAACCTTACGAACACAAGTAGAACTGTGTGCAAATTTACGTCCACTCGTACGGAATGTTCCGTGAATGTTCGTGCTCGCCATGTTTTGTTAGTTCATGCGTACACGGCTAGACATTTCGTTTTCCATAAAATCCTTACCAACGCTTTGTATCTAAAAACGTAATTTCTGTAAAATATACCTACCTAATTAGCAGTACAGTAGCAATACCGGTGGGGTGTCGGGCTAACCGCACGCAGTTGCATCGCGTTGCAGCGCCAGCGGGGCAATCGGGGCTAATTAGTGATGTCACGCGCAATGGCCGCCACGCGAACGTCAGACATGGTTTTGAAATCCGACTTTTTTATATGCCTTAATTAAAGTTACGATTTTTCTTTATATTGTTCTCGTTTGTTTCTGCAAGGGCGGTGATCCCCGGTTGTCATGATCATGATGGATAGAGGTACTGATATTACTAGTTGGCAAGCAAAATCAAACTCAATAACACAAAATCTCTGCATTATGTGCTAAATTTTACACAAAAAAGTATGTATACTAGAGAAAATCTACTTGTCTCATGACGCCCAGACGGGACTCGAACCCTTGGGTTAGAAGCCCGGCCCAATGCATTGCCCAATATGCTACCGAGACTGATTACATTGCAATACTTACGTTTTTAAAAACATCTTATTATGTTCATTATATGTTCACTGAAAACCTCAAAACCTTTTGTAGGACTCATCACTACAAACAACTTTTTATACAGAAGCAACCTTGGTATCGCGAAAAAAAACAGCTGGTTTTACATTTACAGAGTTCAAATAAAATCGTGTGTAATACAGCTGATTTTTTTCAATTTATGAGAGAACTAGCTTCCACCCGCGGTTTCACCCGCGTGTTTCCCGTTCCCGTGGGGATATCGGGACAAAAAGTATGTTACCCTCCGTCTTTTCAACTAACTCTATGCCAAAAATCAAGTCGATAAGTTGATTAGATAGGGCGTTAAGAAAAGATAAACAAACACACTTTCGCATTTATAATTGTACCAGCTACCACCCGCGGTTTCACCCACGTGGTTCTTGTTTCCGCGGGAATATAGGAATAAAAAGTATCTTATGTTTCTCTCCAGGCTTTCAAGTAGATGTATCCCAAATTTCATCAAAATCCCTTCAGCCGTTTTTGCGTGATTGAGTTACAAACATACAAACATCCAATTCACATTTTTAATATTAGTAGGATTATAGTTAAGATATAGTTAGAATATTTTTACGGTCATCGTGATTCGTGAGATTTAACTTTAAACACGAGCTCAGCTTATTTTGCAACAAATCATCTCTACATTGTTGATTAGAGCTCTAGCTATCTGTCTTCTTAGAATTGATTGCTTTCATGTGCTGTAAAGGATTCTAAGAAGATTCTTTACTTTGAAAGTTAGTTAATAGACTATGAATAGTTTGTTTGACTTATTTTTTTACTTATTTATACTACACAAGACAGATTACAATTATTACAAAGATAAAATATGAAATTAAATGATTAAAGTCTGAATTGCAATCCAAAGATTAACCATTTAAGAAATACAAGTTTATGAATATGACAGTAAATTAAACACAGACTGCTAATAACACTTATCTTCATCATTTAGTATTTTTGGGTGCATTATTAGTATTATTTAATCTATTTATTATTTGCTAACCTAATGGATTACGTAAAGATTAGACCACTTAGTTCCAAATTACAGTGGATTTTTAAATAGCACCTTCGATAAAAGATTGAATTATATGTTTGCTTTTACCTATATCGAATTAGACGTTATAAAAGCGAAAGTCTAATAGTTACTCAACACCGGAAGTTAGCCTTTCGTCCAAGACAAGTAGGCAGACACACAATGATTTAATTGACTTCACTGAGTATCGATCACTGTTCAGTTGAATGGAAAATTTTGAAGCTTAAATCACTAATATGGTGGCTTAGAAATTATTCAATGTCAGTTCCTGATTATTATCCAGTTTTCAGTGGCTTATAGTCTTATAAACACTGTCTATAGTGTTGTCCCAAAACATTTCATGTGATGCCTTGAATTCAGTTTAAAATTCGTAAACTGTTTTATTAATTGTTTTGACTTTACTTTGTTTTTTTGCTAGACAGATATCAATTCAAAATCAATATTTTTTTTTATCGTGCTTTATAAACAAGTATAGAAAACAAAAAATTTGGTGTTTTTAAACCATTAAAAACTTTTTTTAAATTAGACTATAATTAATGAAGTATTTCAAAACTTGTCTACAAATTACTATAGTCTAGTTTACAAAGGATGAAGCGCCATCAAAATATATTGTGTATACATAGGTCTTTGCTGCCACAATGAAACGATAAAAAAACTCATGGCCCTGAGCCATTTGTTCCGGATGGTTTTATGCAGCTACATGTTGATGAATTCTATCTTTTAATCCATTTGAATATTCTGCTAATATTTTAAATACGAAAGTATGTCAGTTTGTTTGTTACTCTTTCACTCTAAAAGTACTGAACGGATTTGGATGAAATTTGGCACAGAGACAGTAGATAGTCTGGATTATAACATAGGATACTTTTTATCCCGATATTGTCACGGGAACGGGAACCACGCGGGTGAAATCGCGGGCGGCCGCTAGTTTTCCATAAAATGAAACAACAAAATGTTCATAGATTTGGCACCTTCGTCATTACGATGTTTATAACTTAACACACTGCAAATAGCAGGCTGTAAATTGGGTATCTCTATTCACTTCTTGGTTTTTGCAAGTACTTTATTACAAAGGTATTTTTAATTACCATATATAGGTATATCGTTATGGCTCCCTTTCAGTCATCCAGTAACAACTGCACTTAAAAACGTGCTGCAAACGATGTACTACATACTATATTTTAAAAGTCATATTCTAAATAATTATTAACGAAGCTAATCGGTGATGATTCCCGACAACCGACTTCCCGTGTTTTTTCATATTTGGGTCCACGCTACGAACAGCGATGCAGAATGTACGATCGATTTGGTTTTGCTTAGAACTTGATCGGGCGGCGCTTATATTTTCCTTTGTTTTCTTCGTGTTATTTATGATTTTTTTTATAAGACTCTTAAATATGAGACATTTTATACATATATTTGTCGGAAACAAATCACCCATGTTTGCTTTTGTCAACAAGCTTCTTTCATTGTAGTATGATTCTCAAAAGTACTGGTTGGCTTCGTGCCTCTGCATGTAGTATTATTAGAGCGTCAAGCAGTGCCAAGGTTGAGAGCTCCTGTATTAATAACCGTTAGACAACAAATTGTATCGACTGTTATTTGAGGTCGTTTAAGTGTCAATTGCAAATATTAATTGGAAATAGCGTGACCAATGTTTTAGAGAGAGGAGAATTGATTTTTGTTTGAAGGTCGTTGCTGAGACGCTTAAAGGCTAATGGTAAATCATTGTTTTTTATGGCAGGAGATGAGATAATTCAGACTTAGTCACGCGAAATCAGTTCTTTGTCATTGCGATTTGTGTAGGCTGTAGTCGACGACACATTGGAATCATAGAATCATTCTAGAGCTCAGTTGAATGATTTAAAGAATCCTGACGCTTCGTATGTATATGGTAATGAATACAGTGTATAAATTAACATACCTTTTAACTTCTCGAAGATAATTATCAGAAACGCTAAGTTTCGCTTTTCGTTGAAATGTACGTATCAATTACCAAGACTAGCTTTTTTCTATTAAGTCTCGTTCATGATTCTTGGTACACATTACGTGGAGAGAGCTGGGTGACACATATTAGTGAAATATATGGGAAGACAGGTGATAACTTAGAGGCAGAGCCTTCGACACCGGCTTATAAAAAGTGAACCGAACAACTTTCTAGCTTCGAAGCGTAATAGACTCCATGTTTCTATATAGTAAGTTTTTTTGCTTCATTACAACTGGATCATAAAGCGTAGTAATTACCGCACTTAACATTACTACATACATGTCTAGACGAGGTAATGAAAAAAAAAACAGCTTTTATTACTAATGATAAAATAATTTCTCTTATAAAAAAGCTTTAAAACTTATGTGACCGATATATGGATATTCTTTTGACCTACTATACACTACCTACTTTTACCTACTTTTGACCTCTATCACTATAAATTCATAAGTTTTGGACTTCAAAGAAAAACCAATTAAACAACATATCGATAATGATTGACATCGCCATTTTGTTAATTACGTACGACCCGTAGTATATACGCCAGCTTTTGTTTACATTTATGTTTTAATAATAGAGGATAAGGTTTAAATATAAAATATTTAAGTACAATCGACAGCAAATAACAAATAACACCTTACCTACTCAAATTACTTATATAATATTGGCGCATTTAAGATCAGCACATGTGCTGATGCACTTACATAATTCACTAGCTTACAAAAGTTTGTCGAATTGATGTGAAATACGCATTCCATCACAAAAACTAGAAACTCCAGTAAATCTTGTACTAAACTTTCACATTAATTACATTGTCGAAAAACTTAAAAACTACTTGAGGAATTGGACTCACTAAACACTCTGTTCTGAAATGTTTGGACATGCAAAAAAACAAGTTCTGTTTAAAAAAACGCCAAGAAATTTGTCCAACATCTGACGTAACTAACTGTACCTTGACGATGTCCTCAATTTAGGCATTAGAGAAAGCGGAATCTATTCATATTTCATTCTATATTTCCTTTTTTGTCACGAACACGTGTGTATTTAAACTTGTCGAAACTTCCTTCCATGAATATTCATACAAGCATAAATATTTATCTTGTCCTGAAGTATAAGAAACAAAACATTTTGGCGTGTAGGTTTAAATGTATGCATTTTTACACAGGTAAATATAACTCGTATTCGTATATATGTAAATAAAAGTTTGTGTTCAGGTGCGTGTAAATAGAGCAGTCCTTTGACCTATTTAATTAAATAACATAAATTATTCGGCAAGAATACTTATTTTTTTTTTCGAAATCGTATCTTGATCCCTCTGTGAGACTGCGCAAAAGTATGTTTACTGCTTGACATCTGTTTGGGCTATAAATACCAAAATAACGGTTTTTACTGCGCGTCTGTTTTCAAAGGAGACCGTATTTTAGCGACCATGTCAGCGTCTCGATATTTATTTAACTTTATAAGACTTTGATTCAAGTTCTCGGTAATTAGCGACGATTTCGGCAGAATTTTTAGTCAGCACATAAAAGGTTTTATTATAGGTACTTCATTGCGCGGTAAGGTGTACTTAATCCACTACTTAAGAAATATTTTTTTAGTGTCGTAAGTAATTCCTTTTGTTATTATTCAGCTTTCACTGAACACAATGAACTAACTGACACCCACCGTTGAAAGTGCTTCTCCGGTATAACATAACAGTGACATTTGCGAAAGTAAGACTTTTGTTTGTCTAATTTTTTGTTAACTCCTTTACAACATTTCATGGTGGGCATGCGGGTTCATATAAGAATTGCGAAATTTTCTCTTTTTTACGTTGCTGTACAAACATTTTATAATATTCTTCGTTGTATACATATACGGAACAACCTAGTTCCGAAAATTGATAGCTACAGAATAAATACCACCTCTTCTTTCATGAAACAATTTTGAATTGACGGCTAATTTCAACACAAACCTCCTTTGTGAAAATCACTGGCCACTTATATGTATTTTTTTTATTTATGTTTAAAGATTATCTGTCACTCTTCTTTTGTTTGCAACAATGGACGTCTCGCGGGAAGCTTTTCGTGCTATGATTTTCTATGATTATAAACGAGGGTTAAACCTTCAACGAATCTCAAGAAAATTTACAAGCTGCTTTTGGGGAGTCTGCTCCTGCGTTAACAACAATTACTTATTGGTATCGTGAATTTAAACGTGGTCGAGAGAACTTAAGCGATGACCCCAAACCCGGCCGACCACCAACTGCAGTAACTCATGAAAACGTCATCCGGGTAGAGTGGTTATTGCGAGAGAATAGACATATTAAAATCGAGAGATACAAGCTGAACTAAACATTGGATCACAGGCAGTTTTCATCATATTGCATAAAAACCTTAAAGTTAGCTTGCTTCGCGATGGATACCTCATTCTCTCACTGATGAGTAAAAATGCCGTCGTGTTGATTGGTGCAATTTTTTGTTAGAAAAGTTCGAAGAAGGAACTTCGCAAAACGTATCCTACATTCATACAACTAACGAATCATGAATATACGTATAGTTACGATCCTCTCACGAAGCAGCAATCCACGCAATGGGTGTTTGAAGAGGACGATTTGGCCTCAAAAGTTGTTCGCGGTCGAAGCGTTAATAAAAAAAAAGGTAGCGGTTTTTTCGACGTAGTGGACCAGTAGCAGTAATTCCGCTAGAAGACCGTAGAACAGTTACTAGTGAATGGTGAATAGCGAAGCTTGTCTGCCTCAAGCTAGAACCATGGACTATTTGACAACTTCGGGGGTACAAATGTTACCCCATCCTTCGTACAGCCCAGATTTAACTCGATGTAGATGCGATTTTTTTTATTTCCCCACGGTAAAAAAAATGCTTCGTGGGCGAAAATTTAGCCCTGCAGACGAGGCCATCGTGACACGTTTTTTAAATGTTTTGAAAGCTGGTTCACCCGAATGCATAAGTGCATTGGGATTAAAGGGGGATATTTGAAAAGCTTAAAAAAAAAATTTTTTTTTCTATTTTATTCTAACTATTTTTCATTTCAATAACAATTTTTGGAACATCCCACGTGTTATTATTAATTTTGAAACGAAATCACTCACTTGTTTTCAGAGCTAGGCATTTTAGAAAAATCAATGTTACCGACAGTGTTACTGAATTTCAGCACTCACAAGAATCGTTTGCTTTTTAAGAATATTGAATTGCTAAGTTGAGAATGTCTACGGTACATCTTCAATGTTTGTAACATATTAAGTTGTTTACCTTCGAAAAATTATCATAAACCTTCGAAGTTCGGAATAAGAAGTCCGTACAATAGTTATCAAATAATTCATCAAAACATACTTTCTAACTCACATTGTGTGAATCAATGGCTTCTTCTTCTTCTTATCGAGTGAGGATTAGTGGCCACCTCTGGTGTCAGAGTTTATCACACCGCCTATAATGCCTCTGACTTGGCTTAAGGACGGTAATCAGATGGCAACAGCTGGGACCGACGGTTTAACGTGTGGCGATTCTGAGTTTAATTTTTACTTTATAATTAAAATATGTACATTGCTATTTAAGACGTTGAAATTGGGAATGGCAGATTGTCATGGTTTGGCACCTATTTCCTAAACACCATCTGGCTTCATACCGCTGACTCATACGGAGATTGGCCTCTTTAATTGCAGAAGAGCATACGACGAGTAAATTACGCGACACGAACATCGATTGTAATTACGAAACATATTGTGCCGTATTCTGCCGTACTTAATCGCACGCAAAACGTTGCCCAACCAGTGGCCGCCCCATTGTCAAAAGATACTCGATGTGGGCTGAACAATTACGATACTTGGAGCTGTCGATCATTAGGTTGGCCCAGCCTTATGAATGATAATAATGAGGCCAGAAGATGTAATATGAAATGTGGTCTTCTGTTGATTTACGTTTCAATACCATACACTTGTTTATTATCTCAAGCTCCTCTGTGCTTTGAAAAGCACGTACGTCAGATGTTAGTCTTAGCTGTATTTGCAATCGTGAGAACAAACATCCCTATTCATCCATAAGACCAGTGGCCAGTGGACCAACAGTGGCAAAATGATGATGCTGAGGCTTAACAAGTTAATTATACTGAAAACACATTATGTGGTCAAAAGATTGTTGAATAGTGGAAAGAAGACGACTGGTCCTTATGATAGCTGTTACGACAGTAATTTTTTTTTTCTTCATTTCGGCTTCAGTTATTTATTTCAACCAAGCCAGCAAAAAATTTAGTGAAACATACAAAATGTTTCACTACATTTTTTGCTGGCTTGGTACCTATATTCCATTTTTAACAGATCATCGTATTCTATCTTGCTCCAAAAATTGCTTTATCATTTGGGCTTACGTAAGATACTCTGCTTCATTCGTATCTTCCATGGTGTATAATTAATGATACAAGATAGTAGCTGAGACAATTAGGTCGCAGCGTAGTAGGTTTGTGTCCCAAATAGATATCTTTTTAGGGTTCCAAACCGATATGAAAAAAAAGGAACCCTTGTAGGATTGTTGTCCGTCTTTCCGTCCGTCCGTTCATCTGTCCTCGTTTATCTCGAGAACGCGTGGAGGTATCGAGTTGAAATTAAAACTATTTATTAAGGTCAACATTCTGTTGAAGGGGTAAACAAATGAAACTTGTAAATTACCGTAAAAAGATAGGACTGAAAATGTCGCAAAAACGTAGATTTCGAGACCCTCAATTAAGGGAATCAAAATTCCTATAACTAGGAAATTTTGTAAGTAATATCGTCTTTTAATATGAATACATGAAAAAATCTAAACACTATATATTTCTAATTAAATCATAAAAATATAGACGTTATAAATATTAAACAAGAAAATATACAAGCATACATGCGACTAGTTGCTTTTTTCTAGTATATTTTCTTGCTTTATAGTTAGCAAAATTAAAAAAAATTGTTTCGGAAACTGAATTTCGGGAAAAACTCGAGAACGCGTTTAGGTATCAAGTTAAAATTAAAACCATATTATATATATATATATATACCGACGTTAACAATCTCTTACAGCTGTGAAAAAATCAAACTTCAAAATTAACGTTAAAAAAGGTAAGGCCATTTCTTCCCCAAAAACGTATACTTCAACACTCTCAAGGGAATCAAAATTCATAGGGTACTTCCCGTTGACCTATAACTAGGAAATTTGGCAAGTAATATCGTCTTTTACTAAAAATGTGAAAACTAGACATTTGTAATTAAATAATGAAAAAAAAAATAGCCTTATGTTTTGGAAACTGAATTTCGGGATACTTCGGAAAAACTGCGAGACTCAATTCCTGAACTATTTATGATATTATGTACCTAGAGAGCAGTGGCGAGGGGTCAAAATATGGCGAACGTAAGCCGGACCCAAAATTTCTTCTAAAATTCTCTCAACTGTATGGCGGATCAGTGAGATAGGATTTCTAAAAGGGAAACCGATGGGTTTCGGTATGTATGGATCCTTCGCCACTGCTAGGTAGGCACCTACAAATTTGTGCGGAACCCTCGGTGGGCGAGTCCGACTCGCACTTGTCCAGTTATTTTTGTACTTCTATTTACTTCTACGAGCCAATCACAAATGAAACAGGTTATTGTAATTGCGCCTACTCATTCATGCCTTTGAATTCATTGAAAGTCATTTGATTTGCAAAAGAAAACAACCTTATTCAAAGTCCAACTATTAATGAGGTGAAAAGCAGATCAATTCGATAATTAATTTGTTTAGGTATACATTTCTAGAATATGATGCCCGCGACTTCGCTCGCGTAAAATTATCGCGCGGTGGTAAATCCATCTTCGGGGTTCAAGTTATCTCTATAACAAATTTCATTAAAATCGGTTCAGCGGTTTACGTGTGAAAAGGTAACAGACAAATTGAGTTACTTTCGCAGTTATAATATCTCGTAATACACATGATATGATGAGATATACTTGTATCGTACCTATTAAATGTTTACCTATTGATTTAATCGAAAATTAAAGTATTCTATAGAAGTAGACAAAGCCCCTATCGGTTTAAGCAAACCCATCTGCTTTCGTTGTAAACAATGTCCAATAAACGAGACGGGGCGTTTTTATACCGCCATGTGCAGCGACGCGACGCGTGCGCATCAATACGCGCCATTCACGGAATCATTCGGTATCTATGCTCCCTCGGTAATGCACTATTAAGTGCACTTCGATGCAGTTAAACGATAATGGCCTTAACCGGTTTTCGTAATCAATTTTGTTAAATCATTGACTGCAAGCTGTGTTAATTTAAACGTAAATGTAGTGATAAAGTTTAAGAAATTAACATTAATTATAATATTATAATCATATTCACTCGTAGTCGTAGTTTTACATATGTAGGTTAAATAAGATGTTGCATAAGTGAGGTAAAATCTTTAACACATTATTGTGTGATTTAAAAATATAGTGTTAGCAATTAAGTGCTTAGCAAATACTGAATATTTCTACCGAAATATTATGTCAGATTTGGTAACCGAATACATAATCTATATCGAAATATAGTTGTGTAAACCATCGTAAAATTTAATTTTGTTACTACTGTTGTTTCAGTAATTGATAGTAAGTACTTACTAGTACTTGGACGGTACAACTTCTTCTGTTTGCGTCTCTTCATGGTTCATGCTTCGGTGCAGCACATTCAGTCTTCCTTGCGTCACAACTTTTAGTTAAGGAAAACTCCTCTTTAATAGCTTGGGTTTTGGTGTTAAAATGGCTTGTAGATGTGATGTGGTAGCGAGGTGAACAAGTGGGACATAAAGGAGAGTGTCCTTCAGGAGGTACTTCCGTGGAAGGACATGCTTTGCAGTTTCCAATTTAGTCGTATCTCTGTTGCAGCCGTGTGTCAATTACGAACTAGTGCTATTAAGGTTAGTTTTAATTTAAGGAGTTTTAACAACGTTTCCTTGATAAAATCTTTAGGTGAGTTCTTGTTTGTTTTAAATCCGGCATTTGGTTCCGTTTAAAAAACCTCATTGTATAATTTTATGAATAGCTCAGTTGTTAGTATTCAAGGCACTTCCGAGATTCAGGAATTATGTAGTTAGATGCTAAAAATGAATACAATAGCGGACAAGTGAAATTGTTACCTACCTACATAAATCGTGATTTCGTATTTGAAACGACTTAAGTACCAAAACCTACATAGGTAGTTTATTTATAAGAATTTTGAGACTTCATTATATTGCTCTTATTAGTAAGTATATAAAACGTAATATAGTTTTTTTTTCTACTAACTTTTCCAAAAATAATATATTTGGTTTATAAGATTTCAAACATGTAAATGTACTATTTTTATTGGTTTAATTACCTAGACTTCCTAAGTAATCGTAGTAAAATGATTACATAATCGCTTTCGATGTTAAACAACTGTATCGTATTCCTAGTTAATACATTTCATTATAAACCGGTCACGCGATTTTTATATCTCTAATCAAATTTATCACACGCCAACTTTAGATTTAGTAACTTTTACTGAGCTTTCGTTAATTCATCACATATGCAAATTTCTCATATGATTGTGTAACTTATTGCTTCTAAAGACTTCCATGATTGTGCAATCAATCAATCCCACATCTTAATTAGATAATGGTTGACTTATGTTATGATTATGACTAATGCTCAAAGAATTGTCATAAGACGGACGTTCCCGTCTTTTTTTCTAAAAGTAGCTTGTTTGTATTTTTATAAAATTCTGCCAATGTCACGAAACTAAATATAATTCAATACACCAAAATAATGTTGATGATATTTTTCAATTATATTATATGTTGCGTCTTTAATAACAAAGTGAAATATTTAAAAATTCATGAATGTTGGAAAATCACGTTTAAAGTTGTGAAAATGCCTCAAATTGCGACACAGATTATAACGGTGTTAATTTAAGCGAGAATTGACGCAGTTAGGTCGAGCATACTGTACGTATTATCAATAAGATAATCTTTGAAAAAGATATTTAAAAAAAAATGATACTTATAATATATTCAATACTACAAGACCTTTTAGGTTATACTACTAACTTAATCTTTTTATGAATAGTTTTCAAGTTACTGATAGTGACATATTCATACTTAGTGCATTTTAAGTTCAAAAACACTTCTAATTACTAAATATTATAAAACCAAAACGAAATATGTTTAAAAAGTGCATTTCAAAACCAAATAATTAGTAGTGTAAGCTCTGACCTGTATTATAATAAAACGAACTATTTAGTCATACAAAATGCAGTACCCTTCTGGCGCAAGACTGAAAGTAGTAATTTTATGAATATTCTTCGGCTCGTCGCGGCAGTCTAAAAAAGAGACATAGTAAACTTTTCTTTCGCTTTTTGATATATCTGTGAGAGTGTACCTCTTATTTACGCTAAGTTATTTAATTTTATTATAAAATGTCAAAAAGTTGAGTTTTTGAGTTATTTCGGATGCCGGCAAGTCAGTTTGATTACTAGCCTTTTCGCGAGCATTCCTGAAAAACTTAAAATCCCAATCCCAAAATAAGTATAACTTTTTACCAGGGTCAACATTTAGGATTATTTTAATTTCGATGAAATGTCTTTTTCTTAGAAAAAATAAGTCTTAAGTATACGCAGAAGTCGCAGGCAGACACCATTTAAAAATAATACATTACCATTTAATATAATGTGTCGGTCAGCACAGTTAGTCCAAAAAGGGTTGTTATATTGTCACGTAATACCGCCATAACAGCCATTTGGACAGTACCTAACCTTGCCACCTGTAGACAGTTTTATGACAACTTTTAATGACCTCGTTTCTGGTATACCTAAACGTGCGAAAACTCAGACCTATTGAGATGAGAACATTGTTTTTTTTTAACTGTGTTGAGATTTGTTGCTGTGGCTAAAAAACTAACTTTTATTTTTCCATATTATCAGACATTGTTTTTCTTTCATTTTAATACATTGTAGCAGCTTTGTAAAAACAAGTGCATTATTTAACATGCTTATCTCTTTTGTTTTTCTTTTCCTACGTTGCACTATGATATTTATCCGCGTGCTGTTTCAAAAAAAGAGTAATCTTCAACACATATTAAGTTCATGAAAAGCAACATCAGGCTTTATATGTTCCTTGTTTCTTCATTTATAGACACCTAATAGCTAATGAACTAAACTCTTTGGTAATTAAAAAACACCTAGCCTCCTAGTAAGTAGGTACTCGGTAATTCTATCGCTGCGATAATGAACTATCGATACTTCCGCTTTAGCCGGACATCGGCAAACCCTAATCAAATATGTAAGCTGAGTCGCTCATAAACAATCGATCTGACATTATCAAAACCAAATGCAGCCAGATTAACGTTCATGACATTTCTAATCCTTACATAATACACGCTTTCTATTCAGTGAGTTATGTTATAAGTGTTATAACACTTATATTTTATTATTCTACTACATAGTTATGAGTAGGTAGTCACATTTGCATACCTACCAATCTTACCGATATTTATTTGGATAGGGCTTTATTATTCTAAGTTGGATAGGTACCGACTGACAGTCGCGAACATGCAACCATAAACAATAATATAATAAAATTTCTCGTCGTCTCAGCCACATATCTAACACCCACTGCTGGGTATAGGCCTCCCCCAAAAAGGGGGTTTGCCATAATAGCCACGCTTGACAGGCGGGTTGGCGATCGCAGTATGGCCAAGTTTGTAGGAGACGCTGCTGCCCGTCTCCTGAAGGCTGAGTCCCTTAGTCGCCTTTTGCGACACCCACGGGATGAGAGGGGGTAGTGCTAATCAAAGCCGACACTACACAGCTAAATAAAATATCTAATCTAATCTAATTACGAACCCAAAGTTTAATATAATGAAGGATCAAAATCCATTAGAGAAAGACAGGTAAAATCCGATGGGTTATTTATTGTACTTACATACAGTCTGTACGACAGATTACAAAATAAAAATATTTGTATTAAACTAATTATAAATTGTCACAAACTGTATACGGTACTTACTAGCCGTCCAACACAATTAGGCGCACGACAGATATGGAAAACATAAACTATCTTACTGAAAACCTCGAGAAGCTCTAATCAATCAGTTAATCACTGTGGTGCTAATTAATCGGTTAATAGGGTAAATGCAGTGAAAAAACACAGGGTGCGGACTTTGAAAATACGAAACCGCATTCCTGTCATGTGCCTAATTGTCTTGGTCGCGTATACTTGTCTGATAACAAATAAAAAAAATCTGATATGCAGCGCATAATTATTAACCTTTAAACACTTTGAGGACATCGTATCAAATCCGTTGTTATTGTTACTCATTTCCAAAGTAATTTTAAATTTTTTTCTTTACAGGTAAGTTGGAGTTTAAGCAGTTTAAACAGTGGTGGTGCGGAAAGGTATAAAAAAATTAAAACTCATAAAAAAAGAAAATATATACGCGCGGCGGCAGACTACTACGGCACTAAAAAGGCAGTCTTTGAACGATATCATTTCTTCATACTGCCATCGTATATTTGTTTATTGATACAGATCATAAACAATTACTGCCTACACCAATATTGCGTATTAGTTTGTGAAACTGATCGTGGGTGTCTTATTGAGAGGCAAATGGTGGGTGCCTTAAACTACGGCAACACATAAATTTTAAGAGTGATGATTGATTATTTTACTCTTAAGATAGGTTAAAAATTAATCGTGACATTTTAAAATAAATAGCAAATAATAATATAACGAATGACAAAGATAATTTCATAACAGTTGCTAAGATTTCTAAACTGCTTGTTCATTGAAAATACGTAACTTTAATCGATCAAAATCGTGTGCACCATGCGTAATGGTATGAGATGGTCAAGTATTTAATAAATTAATATAACTTAGTTTTTATAAATGATAAAATGCTCATTGTTGACAACATAGATCACGAAATGACTAAACTGCAATGTGTCACGTACTAGAATTGAAATGCTGAATTCGATTTTATTAAGATCTAGATGACATAAAAATTTACTATCTACATTATATAACAGGCATTATTACGTACGGTATATTTCAAGTAACAAATTCTAAGAAAAATACCATTGTACAAATGGCTTGCAGAATCACTTAGCTCCAAAATTTTTGAAAGTCATTATTTATTATATATTTGATCAGTGCTTATGATTTAGGAGTATTTTGTAGCGAAGGTTGGAAATGTGACATCACATCTTGTTACCCAGCTTACCTTATTATCAGTAAGGACATTAGACGAGGAATGTAACATACGCCTACGCTGTTATTAAATATCTTTATCGCGTCGTTTATACGTAATATATTTTGCCATAAGCAGTTATATTTTGCTCATATTCATTAATTAGAAATTCTTTGTTTAAATGGAAGAGCACAATTTTAACGAAGTATTTCACAGAGCTTGTGATAAAGACTGTTCGAAGAAAGCTTCAAACCCAAGATAAACATTTTATGCACTGAAATATTTTATGATATGTAAAAGTTGCCAGACAAAACGTTGTATTGTGGATCTGTAGAGTTGACGACTCGAGTGATGTTTCCATATCAGATTGCCTCATTGTCTTTCAGTGCACCGTGCTCTAAATTCTTATTGTCGATCAGGTCAAACTGTCAAACAGCAATCCGAGATGCTGTATGATTGTGTATTGGGGGCATGTAGTAAACAAAAATATCGGAATGTCCCTGATTGGTTTTCTAAGTAAAATTACATCAACCATGTTTGTCGGATATTGATGTTTCCCTTCGCTAATGTGCTTTTCGTTGAGAAACGATTTATCCTGTTTACTTATCCATTCAGGAATAAATAGACACCTATATTTTGGATTTGCCAAGACTTCGATAATTTCTATGTTATTGTAACTTGGTCCAGAATCTACTTAGTATGCTAAGTTAACTTATCACTTGGTTTCTCTTACTTAAACTTTAAATAAAGGAGAATTTTAAGTGCGTCTTTCCAAGTCGGCTTAAACGATGTTTTGCCTATTACCTCTAATGTTGAGGATATAACACCAGACTTATCAAAATTTCGTGGATAAAAATAAACACGTAAATCTTTTTGGACTAAATCTGTTGTGTTAAGCCCATCTAAATAATCAAGAAATAGAATGGAATGCTGTTTAGTGGATTACTTTCATTCTACGGTATGTGCAACATCGGATTAAAAGCAGGAAGTGGTAGCTACGTATATCAAGAGGTATTATTTTATTCCAATTCGGAGTAATATACTTTTTGTAAATTATAAACTGATTTGTTGATTTTAAACGATTAAAATTAGTAGTTAGTAATATTCCAAATCGATTGCTGGTATTTTGATATTATATTATAGTCTTTCAAGTATGCCTACGTGGTATATTAAGATTGGTATTTAGAACTGGAACGACGCTTACTGTAACTTTTCTTAGAATCTTACCTTGCAAAATTATTTTATTAGCTTAAGATACTTGGAATAAAGATCAA
Organism: Chrysoteuchia culmella; assembly: GCA_910589605.1. NCBI lineage: Eukaryota > Metazoa > Arthropoda > Insecta > Lepidoptera > Crambidae > Chrysoteuchia > Chrysoteuchia culmella. The sequence continues at coordinate 11,704,356 of OU342654.1, forward strand.
ATTACTTACTTGTTTATTCTTAAAGGCTTGAATTAAATGCAAGCCTTTAAGAATAAACAAGTATGTAATTAAGAACACCTTGATCTAGATACATAACAATAAGCGACAATAATTAAGACATTTTATACCTTTCTTCACTGTAACTGAGAGTTGGCAAGTTTTATTCTTTTATTTTAACGAAAATGTAAAGTCTTAATTACGTAAAAATCTGTAGATATAAGTAGTTAAAATGGACAGGTGCTTTTAACTTTTATTTTATGTAATCCTTTTCAAAGATCTTATCAGCTTTTACTTTCATAAAATTATATTTTTACAAAATGGGATTTTGAAAAGTGTTTTATAATGATGTACTTACCTAATTATGTATCTATATTGTATCCCGAAGTCTAAATTGTAAATGTTTACTATGACTTAGATAACATATGATTGTGTCGTCAAACCATGAACTACCTTCTCCTGATCTAGGTCTAAGAAGCAGTTTTTTTAAATTTTATTTTGCGACCTTGACTACGGTTCATAAATTTAAAATCATTACCTACGCTTACTTCAGTCGAGTGTTCCAAGTAATAGTCCATTAGACTCTGCTGTAAACATAAAATCTTGAAAATATGTCAAGGCTTTTCGTAAAGTGGTTCGTTTCAATTGTCATAGATAAAATGATCACGATCAGGTTCCCTTCTGTTTGAGAAACATCAAATTAAAGTAAGCCCAGTAGCTCCGACTTTTAATTAACTTTCGCCAATCCGGAAAGGAGTAGGAAGAACCTGTGTTTTTAAACATTGGATTGGACACGACGACAAGTGGAGTCTTCTGCTGCCTAATTTGAAATCACAGCTCTGCTACTACGCTCCGCTCCTCTGCTCTTAAGTGGTAGAGTTCACAACCGTACTCTTTTTATAAAACTATAATTTATTTAAGCTCACTGTAATTTATATAATCTTCTGCTTTAACAGAGTACGCTAAAATACTCTTTCTTATACACTGACTTCAGAATGCCTTGATTTCTTTTGCAAACTACGAAAGGTTGTTATGTCCTGCTAAATATAATTTTTAGTAGGCAACATTTATCTCAATTAACCGTCAGAAAACAGAAAATTTCTAATTTATGTAAGTACTTAAAGTTGGCAACCTAATTCAGTGGGGAAACTCCCTAGGAAAGGGGGCAGAGCATAAAAGAAGTAATAACGATGTTATTTATTAGTTTTGAATCAATCAATGAAAATAACTGTCTGTGATACGTTTATCTAATTAATAACTTTTTTTCCTTGTCGTGTTTTTAATAAAATTAATAGATAAAACTATATTTACCGAAACATTGCTTATTATATGTATAATGCATTTTTATTCATCAACTTTTTATAGCAAATACTCTGACTTTATTCGAATACAACTGCAAACGCCGCTGAGTCTTCTTATCTTGATTTTTACTTTTATGATAAATCTTTGTTGTTTTCAATGTTTGTTCACAAATATTTAGCTTTATGAATATAAATTTGATCCTCTACAAACCAAACAACTTATAAATCTCTTGTCGTGCTGCTCATAATAAATTGTGTCATGATGTTTAGATGAGACGGTCCCTGAATGAGCTTCTTTAAAATAAAAGGACGAATGGGGAGTGTACACTCGGATAGATGTAATTATATTTTCTCATCAAAGACTTTCAGTTTCTTTCCAAATGTGTATGACCATTATTTCTTAAAAACATACAACTAGGAATCTTTCTAACAGAATATTAAAATAGTATAATTGTATATTTTTGACAGTTTTTTTGAACTGGTTAACTCTAAACATCATTTAGATATCATGACATTTCAGTCTTTAGGGATAGAACGATGTTCCAAATCACGATTATCTGTAATACTGTGACTCGATAGGAATTTTATACCCAAGTTCCGTTTTGGTGTGATTATATGGGAACAAATGTCTTAAAATTTAGAAAATTCGCTACTAATTGAGTTTTATTCTATTTTTTTGTTTACTATGCAAAAGTAATTATTTTAAAAAAACTTACTTGACACTTAAATACTTAAGTTGAAATAAGGTTGTCACGTAAATACATACCTACATATATGTAAAAATACATATATTTAATATATATAATAATAGCATTAAAAGCATAACTGTTGGCACGTAACGACGCCTGGCGTCGTCGCCTTCGTCGCGATAAGGCAGGCCCTGATGTCTGCTGTCCGCCTATTTAGCATATCTTAGCTCGTTCCGGCGCTATAAATGACTACTAAATTTGCTAAGGCTGTATAGCTCTGATAGATACGTGTTATTTAATAGATAAGGAGGATGTCAAAAAGATTACGCGCTTAAAGTAAGGAATTCAGATTAATATCAATTCAAGTTTCGAATTCAGTCTAACGTCTAAAGACACCTCGAGATCGTGACAGCTATTCGTATTAAACTAGTCCAACAAAAAAACAAAAAAAAATATAAGCAGTAACTAAACCAATACTGCTAATAAAATAAAACGCTTTAAACTCTGAAGCTACCTCTACCAGTGGGAAACCGAACAATTAAGAATTAAAGAAAGGGTTTTGCATTTCATATAGTCTCCATTCTCGGTGACCTAACAGGCATAAAATACGTACTTAACGCTACGATTATTTAATTATAAGAGGATGTATTCACTAACAAATTTAGAAAGCTTCCATTCAGACCCCGGGCCATACTAATGACATGCCAAAAAAACCATTTACCTAAAATTTTACTTTTCTATAAAATTTTATAAGTTACCGTACATACCATATTTTTTCAATCTGTAAACTGTATTAGATTGATGAATATTTTAACCATGTTCAGATACTAAACTAAAAAACTATAACATCAACAGTATATTTGTTTTATGTGGTTAGAAATAGCAAAAAACACAAAAAACAAAAAAAAACAACACCAAAAAAATCACGATTTTCAAAAATGTCAAATGTCACTTCAAACCAAAGAGTAGATTATAATTTTTATCACAGATTGGAGTATATTTATCGGGTTTGATTCTGAAATCAAGATGTTCATACAAGACTAAACTCTAACTATTAGAAAATTATGGTTTTCGGCTGAAATTCGGAGAGGACACCGGTGTCCGGTCGGGTTTTGACACAAAAACTTACCGTCTATACAGGGTGGAAAGTTAAGATAGGACATGAAGGGCAGGTACCCCTAACCATTATAGCTACATGAAAACGTTCTTATAAAACCATTGTTAAATTTTGAACTGCATTCAAAGATTTTGAAAAAAAAGGACATTCAGCAGGTAAATGGGCAGTTTTCAAGAAAAAAAAATATGCCAATCGATCCTGTTTCTCATGCAGATCAAAACACTCTAAGACAACAGCTGGGGTATGAGTACTAGAAATGTCGAAAGTGCGAAAAACGTGAAAAACTCGCGCCCCGCGCACGCGCCGCACACAGCCGTCTCCACTTCACCTACGAGTACCTTTGTTGAAAGAACTTATTTTCGTCATGCTTGTGTGGAAAAAGTTTTAGTGGTTTCTGACTTTTTAGTGTACATACCTCAGTTGGTGTCTTACACCCATATTCTAAGTCGTTCCTCCAAAACTTACTCGTCCTCGACTTAACGAAACCTCTTCGAAATACTCCTCGAAATCGGTATTCTAAGTCATAACTCAGTAAGGACCTGGAGGAGCCAAAGAGTACGTAGCCACTCCGTGTTAGGCCTAGCGCACACTACCATTTTTACCCACGACGAGGTTGAGTGGAGTGTAAAAAGTTTTGGAGGAACGACTTAGAATATGGGGGTTAGAGTCTTTTGATCCTCATAAGAAACATGATCAAATGGCATAAAAAAAAATTAAATCGGAAAATTTTCCTGCCGACTATTTCAAAATCCGTGAATGCAGTTTAACATAAAAAAAAATTAAGGATTTCCTAAGAACGTTTTCATGTAGCTATAATGGTTAAGGTACCTGCCCTTTATGCCCCATCTAAACTTCCATCTACATGATCCGGGGACCCAAGGCTTTTTTTTGGAGAAAAATGAGAAATGCTTTTACGCATCCCTCACCCCCGTACAGGGGCGATTCTAAATTTTGGACACACCTGCAGTACGCGGCCCATATGCATAGACCGCGCACTCCATCCCAAGGGGCCGTGGGACACCCGCTTTCCGTTCACCCATCGGGCACCTAAGCCTAGCAGGATTTGGAGATGGCCCATTTGGCGCAGTTAACCTTTAATCTAATACCCTGAGCCTAGTTGTAACAATAAAAATAAAATATTTGTACGGTACATTCTCGACCAACACCTGAATAAAGTATTACAACCTCTTTTTTTCTTTCAAGATTCAGAAGTGATCAATCAATTGAAATAAGATAGATTTCGTGATATGTGAGCACTCTTTAGAACAATTACCTCTAGTGTTTCTGGTATCTATTAATTTCAAGCTTGTTACTGACAATATGCTAGTAATTGATTAATTCTTGGAAAGCAACAGCTGTATTTTTGATTTGACTAGTACTTAGATAGTTTTGAGTTTTATTTTTCTACAAATAAGTTGATATAATAAATGCAAAACATCAAAAGGCAAAAACACTATTTTTAGACATTAAATTAAGTGTTTTTTCTGTAAAAAAAAATGGGTTATTTAAACCCTTCATTTAGAGATACCTACAAATATTTTTGAACAACTTAAAGGTGGACATTCCTATTTCACGAAAATATTAGTTTACTAGCTTATTAGTTATTAGTTTTTTTTCTTTTTATGACCGACTCTTAGCCTTCATCATACCTGATGTTAAGAATTGATAAGGCGGAAGATGGAAGCGAGTCTCTCCCAGAATCCTCAATCACTGAGGAACTGGCTATCTTATCTCTAACTGCAGGAACACAACAATGCTGAAAACATTGTTGTTATGGCGTCAGACTTAGATAAGATGGTGGTAGCTAGCCAGGCGAACTTACAGCAAGTCCTACCACCAACCAAACCAATTACAATATGTACCCCCCGCTGGGAATCGGACCCCTGGGTCTGATACCGGTGGTTGTACCACTAGACTACAGAGGCGGTTAAAAGTTACTAGTGTATTAGTTATTAGTTCTAATAAATCCTGGTTCACGAATATTTTTATTAGACTTCTAACTAATAGTACTATGCTAATAAAAAAAATAGCTTGGATGGGCTGTGTGGCACTATGTTACCCATGCCATAAGCACAATATAGTGAGAAAAAATAACCAATAGAGAGAATTTTGTGTTTTCATTTCTTACGTGCCATGGCTTGAAAAATATTGAACATAAAATAATATCCGACTTTTTTTTTAAATTATAAAGTCTCTTTACATAGTGGTTGACAAAGACATCAAAAATTACTAGGATAAAAAACAATATCTGCCCGTTTTTACATTGAAAACCTAATAAAAATCATTCTCCTACTGCATGCTTCATCATAGGTCATACTACATAATATTATAAGTGCAAAAGTGAGGATTGATGGATGTATGTTTGTCACTCTTTCACGCAAAAACTACTGAACGCGTTTGGATGAAATTTGGCACACATATAGTAGATAGCCTGGATTATAACATATAATACTTTTTATACCGATATTAATTCCCGATAAGAAAATTTAACTCTAATAATTTATGCTAATGATATTTACAGGTGTCTTGACTAGTAGATTTATCCGTGTAATTAATTAGTGTATTTGACAAATAATTTTTTCATAAAACAAAATTGAGTTTACTTGTGTAAAAATTCACTTATATTTACCAGTTGAACACTAGTACCTCTGTAGTTTAAACGCATACTAGTAAACTATTGGAAAATATTAGTCCATGGTAATATGCAAACTTCAGATTGTGATCCTGTTGACAAAATACATCGTTTGTTACCAGCGCACCACTCAATCTATCCACCTAGAATATTCGTTCGTATCAAATCATCTGAAGTCCGTCTGGGTGAACGGTTAGGAATATTTGTTCTTAACCAATCACCTCGATGACCGGCTGAATAAATTATTTATTTTAGTATTCCTTACTATCTACCCATAAAGAACTTCGATTTCTTGTTAATACAAGGAAATCGATATTAGACCTACTAATATTACAAATTAGCGGGTTTTCACACGCGTGGTTTCTGTTCCCGTGGGAATATCGAAATCCCCTTTAGGCAAATAGAACCAAGTTTAGCACCTAGCACTACACGTTTTACATAAGAAAATGTTGAATTTCATAACAGAAGGTAAGTAATTATGAAATTCAACATCTCCAGACCTATTTGCTACCATTTACCTAGCTTTTATAAACAGGTAGGTAGGTACGTTGAAGATGAAAGTTCATAAAAAGCACTTCCATAACATAACCTGATGGGCTATTATCGTAAACTATTAGTTTTACTCATAAATTAATAGGGAGTGTTAGACAAAACCTATCAAATAAACCATTAATAGGGCATCGTTACAATAAAGAGTTTCACTTTTACGAGCTATTGTAGTTAAGTAACGTAACTTTCCTTACAAGAACTAAATAGTTGCAAACCAAGAGACTGGCAAGTGATTTGTAGAGTACCTGTACTTTTGACCAAAGTTCCATAATACCTACCATATTTCGTTTTAACTCAGAATCATATAATCTCACCATTCGATTCTGAACAGAATAGTCTTGAAAGACAGACAGACCACCGAAAGAAAAGGGCTTCCTTTTTCCTTTAAGACAAAGAATCTTGCAATAAAAAAGTCGAAATCTAAGTATGTCTAAAACTGACAACAGCCCTACTAACCCAGATTGTAAAAGGGTTCTGTGATCTGTCGAAACAAAGGACATATTAGCTCAGTTGTAGCCCTTTATCTAACAAATTGCAGTATTTTCCAGTTGTTTAGCATTTCGTGATGCCCTTTAGCAGTTCATCCATATGGAACAGGAACGCGGCTGGAATCCATTGTCCACTGCCGGTGCCGGCGCGCCGGCGATCTATAAATATACCACTATCTACAGCCACATCGGGAAGTCTATCAGTCTTTTTGTCTACGTTATAAAACAGTCTAGACTTAGGATTAAGGCAATTAGCTAAAATTGAAGCCTGATATCCTTATTCATTACAACCACTTTTGTAACTTATAAAAAATATCTGCTGGGGGATATGATCATGACGTCTTCATTCAAGGAAGTTTTCTGAATTGCTATCCGTGTCTCTCTTTTACTCATTTCATTAGACAAAGATGATGGAATGGCATTTTATAAAAAAAAACTGACTGGAAATAAGATGTTTTATACCCCCCGATAATGTGCTTGCTTAAGTTATAAATATAGTTGTCTACATAAATTAAGACCGAATAATACGAAAAGCAATTCTAAAATTGAAGTGAAAAGATTTCCTGTCGGCAATTTATACTTTTTGGTAATTGACGCATGTTGCATACAATGCAGAACGTCAATGCATTCATTGTATACTACAATGGTGGGGTTTATTCAAATGAACGTAATTCACCGATCACGTTGAATAATAATGATTGAAAATTGTACATTGAACTTTGTATCCGTATGAAATAAGGCGACAAATGTAGTCCGGATTAATAATGTTGAAAATGATATTCCTGCATTTGAGTTTACCTCTCTATTACTGATCAAGTTTATTTATCCTGTAGGCCAGCTTATACAAACATTTACTAATAAAACCATACATATGACTCATTAGTTCCTCTCCAAACATTCATAAAAGTACAGATTGCAACAAATAATAGTGACTAAACATAAACATTTGCTCAACCAATTTTATACTTTAAGTACTGGAACATAGAGCTGAACTTAAATTGAGGAATTTGTAAATTTGCCGTGTGTTGAGCGATCGATTGTACTTTTTGCCAGTTGACACCCATTAAATATACGGCCGAAGTTTACCCCTATCGAGTCTAATTGCGACCTGTCATGAAACTCTGCAACACCAAATTTTCACACGCAACTTAGTGTTTCAATCATAATAAAACTTACAAAACGTGGAATTACCAAAGATACCCAGGAAATAATAGAACTGGTTGAAAGTAAGTTGTTAGGTATTACAGCAATAAATATGAATTAAACTAAACAAATGGTTGACTAATACGGTTACTTGAACAAAGCGCTGTGAGTACCCTCTTTGGTAACTTTGGGCCTGCATGAGAAAGTATAATTAATTTGATGCTTATAATTAACTTTTGCTTTTAACTTACGTTAGATCAAACAATTAAGTAAAAAATCGGATATTTTTACAGGTTTAAGAACATTTCCAAGTTCAGTTCAAGATTACACAGAATACAATACAGCAATTAATGGAATTTCATATGTAGCTCTGTTTTGATATTGTGAAACATAGAAAGTAAAATCAAGTAAAAGTTACAGAACAGAAATACCTACACGAATACTCAAAAGTCCCTGAATCCAAAATGTACTACTCCAAATGACACAGTACTGTTACACATGTTAAGATTAGTGGTCATTGACTTGGGTTTACCGTTCAACTATTAGGATAGGCTCGTGACCCATTGTTCTGCATCCAGCAATGCTCTTCTCTAAACAGACTTAACGATTACAAAGAATCGCACCATAATAAGAACTTCCGCTATAATGCTTGTCCCAGAATCATCTACCGTAATTTTGTTCCAAGCAACATGTAGTTAGGAGTCAAAGAGAATTACTGCTATGGCAACTTCAAATGTTATATTAGAAATCATCAGATATATTCCACTCGATTGATGAAAAGCAATAAAAATCTGTTCTCATCTCGCGCGCAGCGATATCGTGTTACAGTCTGCTTTGAAATTTTTATCTCATGCTACACGCTATAAAGAGTTCATATCTCTTTATCGACAAGTGATAATAAAATTCATACGTAATGCTGCACGTTTGAGAGATGTCTCAATTTCACACGTACTTAATTTTAAGGGTGGGGCATATTATGGTTTATCAATTTTTTTAACAATGATTTGCGTTCTACACTCTTCTAGTTCTGGTGCAATGCTAAATATATCAGAGTGTAGAGCCGGTAAGGCGGGCGCAGTGGCGCCACGGCGAGTCAAGGACAACCGGCATCGTATTATTTGCAAGACTGCCGTGCTAGATGGCTAAACCGATTTCACCGCACGCCCTAAAGGAAATAATGTTTACTGCTTGAATTTGTCCTGGTGCCTTGTTGAAATTCATACTTTTTTTTACAATAACTAAAACAACCGCATATTATCTACTGTCCTTCAGCTGTATAAAATTACATATTTACAATACCATTTTCTTTCAATAAACTTACACTAGTCGCAATATACACGCTAGTGACACTGACTCAGACAAGTTGGGAAAAGCGAAAAACGCTGTTCTACCAGCACATTTTAATGTTTTATCGTCTGCAATGAAACAGGCGTATTTGTTATTTGCGCTCAGTTATTTTCATTTGTTTGCACAAACTTGCTCTTGTGCGCACAGAACCGAAACAACGAGAGGTCTAGTAAACAGAATAGGAAGGAAGGCGCGTTTAATCAAAGTTTGTTACAGGGTCTATTATAACTCGACTGCATAGGAAGGGTTATTTTGCTTGCTCTATTACGCAATTGAACGATAGTTTCAGAATGTTAACCTCTGACTAACAAATAACTTGAGAATACAGATTGTTGAAACAAAATAGACTCTTTTCAAGCACCACAAGACTAGTCTTCGTTGAGATCTTAGAGGAGTCCTAAGCCCAGAGTGGTGGGCGTTTGTACCGCTCATTGATAAAAATGCCTAATTTGTAAATATGATTGATTGTAATGTTGACGATAGGCGAATTATAGAAACCACCTAAGATCCGAAATTTAACGTAGCCTAGCAAAAAAATAAAATGTATTCATCTGATGTGAAAATAAAAATTTAACTTAACGTACACAATTTAAACAAGTAATATAATATAATGTGGTCATTGACCCTATTGTGGTTGAAACACCAGCACCAAAATTCGGAATAAAAGCATAACATTCTCAGCTTTCAGTTGCATTGTGTTATTGTCTGCGTCAGACGTTTGCTATTCACATTATTATCTGTGAAAATATTGAGATGGATAACGATATGCAAGTACTAATGAGGATAATTCTAAAGAATAAGACAATAGGGCGATAACAGCATTTGAGAGTCATGAAATGAGGCATACGTAAGTCAAAAATGAATTTTTCGAGACTGATTGTAATGTTCGGAGAGCTTGAGAATTAAAATAATATTCAATACATTTATACAATAAAATTGAAAATATAAATTTGTAATTTAATTCTTTTATATAAAACAATGAAATGATTTGGTACTAAGCTGCGTAAAATTATCGTAACAAAAATACAACTCTATTTCAAGAGGTCTACGGTTAAAATATTTTTTTATAAGTAAGACAATAGAATAAATCCAATAAAGGGTCATTGTTTTCAAAGGTGCTGAATGCATTGATAAATTGATGCATTATTGGAGTCCAGCACCAGAAACTCATCAACACTTATGCATTAAAATCTGTTATTGACTTCAGTGACGTATTTTCATTTTAAGATTGTATTGAAATATTGAGCCCAATTTATTTCTACAATTCTATTTAATTAGTTATTTTTTTAAATTTTTACTATTGTTCTGTATAACTAACTTTTCATTCACTAAATTACGACACTGAAAAGTCTAAATGCAGACTTGATGACAGATTTGAAATAACTCATAAAAAGCTACAAGAGAGAGACTGTTTTTCTTAACACTTTCTAAAACACCCAGTGTAACTATTTCTGTGATTGTCTATTCAGAGAATGTCATGTGCCCACTCATGTGTAAATGTATTTAACACGATGAAAGAAAAATGCAATTCCAATTTGTTACGTACGATGGAAAATATCAATGATCAAGCTCTGGTGTGGATAATCCGCTTATATAGTTTGATTGCATTCAATATGAAATTTACTGAAATTTCGAATTAAGAGAGCGTTTCCAATATCATTTACCAATTTTCCGTATGCGATCACAAATTTAAAAAAGTGATATGTTTAATCTCTTTTCAAATATCATATATTATGTATTTTATTTCATGAAAGGTAGCTTAACAAAAATAGACATAGAGGCAAATTTCTACAACTATTGATTCCCCCCTGTAAAAATTTCTGAATGGCCTCTATTCAAATGTTGAACGAAAACACGAACAAATTTAAGAAATTCGTAAATTCATAGACCGCCTGTTGTTTCACTGAAATCCAGACCCATTCAAAGGAACTGCATAAAGACCGTCCAATTCGCTCAACAAAGGAAGTAGTCATTTGCAACATCTAAATTGGTACTCGTGCTTGTCGCAACGGCAACACTGACGATTGGTTGACGCAAGCGGCCGTGAGGTATCTAAATCAGCCTGCAAATTCTTTATAGGAACAGTCATCAGCACGTCTAGATCGGTTACAATTTGACCTCTAGATCAACTATATGTTACTCGTATTAGCGGCGGTTTTCGTATTGCAAGCTTAACCCAGACGTGATGTTGACACTACCTATACTTGGCGAACCTTGGGATACTAATATGGATCATATTTTAGGCATCGCTATGACCAGCTATTGGTTCGTTGCAATATTGAAAATTGCTGGCAGTTTATATTTTGAATTGACTTGAATATAAAAACGAAGGACTATTCCGAAGAAAAACTTATTTATAAGTTTTTTTTGCTTTTTTAATATGTACGAATAGGTAAGCGCAAGCGCGTCTTGATTCAAAATTACTGTTCAAAATGAAATGAATTTTCAACAAGTGACCAAAATAGTAGTTTTGATGCTTTCTTGTCGTTGTTACCCTCGATGAGTTACTTTAAATAAAAACAGAACTTCAGTGAATTATTGATAAATATAATAATAATCCGCAAGGTGCATATTCCGGCTTCATAACACCTGCTGAAACAGAAATAAAGAACAAGGTTGCTGCGGCCTTAAGCGGTCGTTGTGCTTTTTACGAAGGAAGTGATTTACAAAATATATGTTTTAATTCTTAAAATATAACTACAACGTGTTGAAGTTAATATAATGAAAAGGATGAGAATCTTTGCGAAAAATCACGTCTTTGTAGTTATAGTATTCTTTGGTAATACCCATCGCAGAAGGTGATACAGCTGGTGATTTGAGTATTGAAAACATTTTGAATGGATGGATAATAAAATAATCACTAATTTATAAAAGTTTATATCTATAATTAACTATAGCTCAATATTAGCATCCCACGCTTCATGTTTAGTAATACTTTGACGACCTGTTTGGCTCAGGGGTACTAAACCCGCCTTCTACGGCAGAGGTCCCGGGTTCGATCCCCGGAAAATACAAATATTTGTGTGCATGAACATGTCTATTTGTCTTTGGGTGTTTAATATGTATATGATGTATGTATTTACAAAAAAAAGTATATAAGTATGTTTATCCGTTATCTAGTATCCATAACACAAGTTCTTCATGAAACTTAACGTGGGCTGGATAATTGGTGTGATTGTATGAAATTTATTATTATTACTTTAAATCTAATCACGCCAAACGTGAAATTATTAATAATTCCGATAGAAAATAATTACGTAAGTATTATTATCGTTACGAGAAAGCGCTTCACAATATGATCTATATTTCTGCTATCTTGTAGTGTGGGAAGGTACCTGACCGGTAATAAAATTAGAGAATTGGTCATGCACGCAGTCGTGTAGTACGACAATTTATATTGCACTGTTTTTTTTTTCTATTTAGTACCGAGTCGCGTTTTGGTGTCGCGGCAAAATTATCTGGCGCCTGAACTTTTCTTTTATTGTCGTCTGTTTGGTTTTGCTCTTCGGTTTCTTGTGAGTCACAAAGTTTAAAACCATCTCCAATCTGTATTAGCCATACTCGTTCCATGACCGAAGGGTTGGTATTAAAGCGGGTCAGACAGGACGAATCGTTAAAGTGATCATTTTATTTTATCTTACTTAAGCCTAAGGAACGGTGTTTTTATTTAAAGCCAAGTTGTCCATAGCACCTGTTACTATTATTATTTACATATGATATTGGGTTCGGATTAATTTGACCCTTTCACGTAGATTTCTAAATAATAAAAATTAAGAAGCTACCATAATCCGACTATGGAGATTAAAATTGTCTTGGCCTCTTCAATCTTGACCATCCATAGAGGAATTTTATAATGTCATCATAATCCTAACTTTTGTAAAAAAACAAATCTTGTTGTTCTAGGATTGATCTATTTTAGGAAAGGACTAATATGGTTTGAGCATCGTAAATAATATTTTAATGCTTGTCATTCAAAATCCAAAAGAGATTTGTTTCTAATAAAAACAAACTTGGGATCACTGACAGCGTATCAGACTGACGATATTCCGATATGATTTATAAGCAGTTTCTATGAAGTTCTCCATGGTGGTCCCACAACGCCTTATTGGGATAGACATAGCTGCGGGGGAGGTGAAAGGTTGCTAGCATACGGTTTATGTTTATCTGTTACTGTTCTCACGATACTAGATTTTTTAATAGTCCTCATTTGTAGAGGATTCTAATTGATATGCTTGTGTGACATTCAAACATCTCACTTGTTTGCAAATCACTAAACAAAGAACTGTTGTATAAGTTTTCTCAGTCTATGTGCCGCATAGGAAGGCCGATCCTATCTAGACTAGAGTGTATATTTCGCATTCGATGACTTTTAACTGTTTTGTGGGTAGGCAATATGTAGGCCAATTGGCACTTTAGACCGTTTAAAGTAGATTGCGTGGCGAAATGTCATTTCCTTAATCTGCTCTTGACAACCAGAGAACTTGAACCTGTGTCTAAATAGCGAGGTTAAATATAACGATCGACGGATTTAAACAGCAAACTGTCATATTAAGGCAACTCTTTATTAAAGTAATTGATTCATTCATTTCATATCCAACATTGGGGGCATAAATTAATACTCAGTGACTATTATTTAGGCTATCTTGTAAGGTATTAAATTACTTGATTTCTTTAGACGAAAATGTACACAATTTCCATTGATTGTTGTTGATTTTGACAATTATAGCAGATTATAGTCCATTGTGGTTGCATAGTCGCAGTAAAACTCCAGTTCGACCTTCAATTATTGTCTACAGCTAATTTATATTTGATCTCACGCTGCTGTGCATTGTCTTGAATGTTGTAAGGCGCTCAAAAACAGGTTTCCTAATTACAGATTTCTGTAGAAACGCCAATTGAATTTGATGTTTTAAAGATTTTTTTATTAACATTAAAACAATCGAGTGGTTTGTTACGAAACAACAGTAGTAGTACTTTTAAAAACATGGAAAGCACGCAACTTTCATATAAAAGATGAATTTGTGTTCACGATAAATTGGAACAACTACAGGAATAAGCATAAATTGTCATTTAAAAATGGCTAACACGGTTTCGGACATTAGCACATACCTCCGCATAACATTCTCCTCGGTACAAATAAAACTCAAAATTCGGTTAATAAAACGGACGACATCGACACGAATTTCCGAAATGTTGGCAGTCGGCCAGAGATTGGGGAATTATCAAAACAACCGCATAATGGAATGATTTGTAACGGTTTGCATTCCACAAAAATTTGGGAACTTAATAGTCATCTTTTTATAAATCAAGTTTCGTACTATGCGACTCACTTTATTTAAAAGTAAAAACATCTTATTTAATAATCTGATCACTTACCAACAAAACTTTAAAATGTGAAACGAATGCAACTGACACTGATAGCATTATAATGCTAAACATTAATCTCGTTTAAATTCCAATGCATCGCGATATTCCAGATTCTCGACATAATAATATGAGTTCATGCACTGAACCACCCACTAAAATGTCGACTCTATTCTCAAGGAATTGAAATATATAAGGACAAATATCATCTTCACATTGAACTAGTTAAAAATATTTGGAACTTTAAAGTCCACTACTACAAAATACGAAATCCTATCTTTTCCATAAAATTTCTGGATAAGAAGACTAGACAATCTTTGATACGTAATACCACTGGCGACATTATTTTCAATAGCCATACTGACCGCCCAAGCAACACCCACAAGACCACATTCTTCCTCTCGGTTTTGACGCCAAATGTTTTGTTTCACGCTTGCATACTCCGATAATATTACAATAACTGATATGATTACCTTTCCGATTATGATTATTTAAACAGTCTGCAGGAAAATGATGATTCACGAGACTGGTTTTGAATTAATGTAACTGCAACAAAAACAATTGGTCGGCAAAGCTCCTTGGTGCGGGATGAGTCAACCATGTTTGCGTCATGATAGGTGATTTGTGTTCGCTAGTCTCGACGTTCCAATCTGTGTGTACTTCAATTTTGTATGTACAATGTAAGCGTAACGATTATTGACCTACATCTACCTAGACTATTTTAAATGAGGCTGTGTTGTTTTGTCATTCGGATATTTTGTATTGATTTGTACGATAGTCATTAGTAATATACTATTTCTAAAGTTGTGGACTCTTTGATGGATCATCACTGTTAAGTTAATTAACGAATAATAAATAGTTTGAAACTTTCTCGATCTCACAGCTAATGGTATCGTGTTATTCTTTGTATCTGTTTCTGGATGCACAACAACATTCCCTACAAGGCTCGCCGCCGGGGCCGGCCCGCCCACTAGTCACTCCGTAGAATAAACAACAACCAATACGTTTTAGTACTTCAATAGCTTGGACTTGACGGCATAATGTGGCGCCATGGGGAGAATAAGTATTTATTAGATCCAGGGTTCAGTCCTAGGCATCTAAATACATAACTTTATGGTCTGTTTTATAGGATAAACCAACTTTAAAAAAAGGAAAAGCTATTGAGTCGCCTATATTCTATACTTTTTGAGAATACTTAACACATGATACTATTTAATTACATTCTTATCATCTTATCGTCTTAAATAGAGAAGCTTATCAATTCGTCAGTGCCTACGTACTTAGGTATATTTTACAATAGAACTAAAAGTAACTATTAAAATCTTTTTGAAGGCGTTTTTTTGGTTGTGATTTAGTTTCATCAGTCATGTTTCAATGCGGCTTTGTAACACGCCTTCCAAATTAACAGAGTAGCTCAAGATTGTTATTTTTGGTCACCCACCCCGCGACCGACCTTAGCGAAAGTTACTTAACCACTATAACCTGCATAATTTCCCTTACGTAGGTTGTATTCAGCTGGTATAACAGTATACACGTTTAGAGTAATAGGTAAAACTCCGTAAGAAAGTCTACTGGTCGACTGGGAAGTTCCCCGACTAAGAATCTACGTAATCTATAGATATCAAAATGAATCCCTATTTCCCTTGGTCATCGCATCACGCGTGAACAGATATAACACTTTCGCTAATTCTTTATTTATTGTGTTTATAATTGTCAGGAGAAGATTCTTATGAAAGAAAGAAATTGATGATCGAAATACCTGATG
This sequence comes from Chrysoteuchia culmella, assembly GCA_910589605.1. NCBI lineage: Eukaryota > Metazoa > Arthropoda > Insecta > Lepidoptera > Crambidae > Chrysoteuchia > Chrysoteuchia culmella. The sequence goes on from OU342654.1 coordinate 11,720,748, forward strand.
TGGAACCATAGCAGTCCAGCCAAAGTATAAGAGATATGAAAATAGGAACTTAGGAAAGATTGTTGAACGTATTGAGCATTTTCTATTATCGTACAAATGTCGAAGGTCTGGTAAATCTGATGTGGAACCCAAGCCGAGCCAAGCTAAACTATAAAAAATATGAATATTGCACCTTGGGATAATTTGTTGAACGTGATAAATATTATTTCAATCGACGTAAAAAAATCGAAGGTCTGGCACACCTGATGTGGAACACGGCCGCCCATCTTAAGTATACGAGATACGAATATAGCGCCTTGGGTAAGGTTCTTCATCGAATGAGCACTTTCTGTTTAGGTATAACAATCGATGGCCGTTGGGGCGGAATGGTTTCAGAATGACGAACGCGCACCGGGCGATGCTCTGTGGGTAGGTGCCATCAAGGTGGACCGACGATCTGGTGAAGGTTGCGTGTAGCCGCTGAATGCGAGCAGCGCAGGACCGATCGTTGTGGAGTTCTTTGGGGGGGTAGCTACTCAGAAGGCATTAGGCGTCGTCGTGCGGCTGATATGATGATGATAATAAAAATCAAAGATCTGGTACCTACACCTGATGTGGATCCCTAGCAGCCCTTTTAAGGTATAAGAGATACGAATATAGACAACATTTAATAATTCTGAGGCGGTACGAAGTTCGCCGGGTCCGCTAGTACCTAATAACTGCGCCTGTCTTTACTGAAGAGCATCTTTGAGTCATTTCATCATAACAATCACGATTCGATAACATAAACCCATTCTTAGCCCCTGTACCATATAATTTTAAAGGCAGCATAATCGAAGCGTTTTCAAGATTTTCTGAAAACTACTGTAGGTACGGTATGAGGAGGCGCAGTGGTTTACGTGCTCGGCCTACGATTCATAAGGATAGGTTGACCAATAATTTGCTTTCTCTTCCGTGCCTCGGAAGGCACGTTAAACCGTTGGCCCTGGCTGTATTTGCGGTCATGAAACCCACCAATCCGCATTGGGCCTGTGTGGCGGATCATGCATGGCTCATTCTCCTTATCTTATGACTTACCCTTCCATACTGAAGGCCAGTGCCCCGGCAGTGGGGACATAAAAAATGGTTAATGACGATTGTTCAATCTGTTCATTGGTACTAAAACATAAAACTTGCTTGTGTAATGACGTTAGAACTTGTATTACGAAAACCACATCTAAAATGAACGACATAGGTAAAGGAAAATCTCAAGCACAAAGTATAAAGCCTGATCTGCTGATGACTACATAAAATTACCACTTGTATTCGCGACACATTGATAAACCACTCCTTCTTTTGAAGTCGCTTAAAAATTTATAAAAGAACTAAATATTTTAGAAATAGCCAAAAAATTATCATACAACGCCATCTTTCATGCATGCCATACTGCTAAAGTAATAAAAAGCAGCAAAAAGGATGTAGTTAGTTACGTCAAAATATTTTTTCAAGAATTAAATTCAACAACTGTTACTAGGCAACCAAAACCTAACGTGCGACGCCGTACCTTCAGACGCGCGGCGCGTCACAATATAAATTCCTCCTCTCTTTAAAATGTAATTACTCGTACTTTTGATAGAGTTGACCAATTACGACGAACAGTTAGATTATTTGTTAGCCTTGATTACAATTTAAACACACTTTGTCTACAAGATGTCATATGATATATGAAAATTAGAAATATTGGAAATCGAGAAATCCTGACTAAAAGCCGGTTTCAATAATCTATCCCTAACAAGAGGTAGGCCTATCTTGGTTACGTTACTTAGCAACCGCTGTTATTTTAAGCTGATTAACAAAAATATCTTGGCAACAAAGCTCTAGTAAGCCTATCTCTTACTGAGGATAGGTTATTAAAAACCGACCGTTAGTGATTTCATCACTATCTGACTAAATGGCGTCAATAAAAACATCCAGCTTACTTCATATCTGTAAGCTTTTGTATTCCATATGGTATGTTATGACGAACTCAAAAAAATGTCTTATGTCTACACGTCCTCTGTAAGTTTGTATATCCTAGCAAATTTACGCCTATGATCTGATCTAACCGTCTTGATATTCCAGGGCCACCGCCACGGCTGGGGCTGAAGGCGGCGAGCCCCGGGGTCGCTGCAGACGAGGACTGCAATAGCAACACCAGCCTCACCGGCAGCCAGCACTCGGCGCATGATGATCTCGACGCTCACTGCGACAACTCGGGATATCTCTGGTTCTTAGACTATAAGTAAGTTGATAGTATCATACGCTATAAAAGAGAAAGTTTGATTTAAAGTCGCCCCACCCCAGCAGAGTCAGCCGACTCCGGAATCGCTGCAGACGAGGACTGCAACAGCAACACCAGCCCCACCGGCAGCCAGCCCTCAGCCCACGATGATCTCGACGCCCACTGCAACAACTCCAGCTATCTCTGGTTTTAAGACTATAAGTAAATTGATAGTAACACACCCAATAATAGAGAAAGTCATTTTAGTACTCTGACCTGTGACCAGCGGTTATTACGCTACTATAAGCTTTTATTACCGCTCTTCTACATCTTCATAGCTGCAATGATATTGCTAAAAAAGGTAGTTAAGATAAATCACCCAACCCGTTCCGGAAGAACAATACTGTTTTCTAAATGCATTTTATGCCAGATTTATTTTAAGACCCTACTCAGATTGTTTTGATTACGACTTGGTTAACTATTGTAGTAACATATAACTATTGTAGTTGTTACAAATAATTTTATGAATTATAGACTGCTTAAAATATTTATCAAAGATTAACTTATTCCATTATTTTTCCAGCCCAATCTTCAGAGACGGCTCATGCCATCACACCTCAGTCCTCTCCTCCGTGTCGGCCTCCTATAAAGGCATCAGCGACCTTGCTTCTCGCTTCGAGTTTACATCCCGCTACAACGATCTCGCCAGGGACCTCGATGCCAACCTCGCTGAGGCCGACATGGAAAGCTTCAAGACCGAAGACATACACGCACTGCTGATGACCGCCAATCGGCCACACGACGCTATCATCGACGACAGGACTCATGATGTGAGTGGTCATGTGAGTGAAACTAAATCATTTGTAGCTATATCCAAAATACAATAAATCAATTAAATATACCCTTTAAAACAATAAAAAATCGACCGAACAAAAGCTGAGTTTAAAAAGTGACACAATTAGTAGTTAGAGCAAACTATTAAAATAAAAAAGAACATTTTAGGTCAGTTTTCAACTGTCCACAATAATACGAAAATTAAAAAAAATGCTTCTTGTCAAATGAATTACGAAGATCAAGGGTTGTAAAAATATTCAAGTCAATAAAACGTCGAGCTTTCGTACTTATGTCAGTGTATCATTAAACGTGTTGCAATGTCAATACAGTTAAAGGACAAGTTTTACGAATTTATTTTCATAAATATTTGTGCACCGCTATCTTGAGTTGCATATACAAGTACATAGTTTATTCCATCTGTAGTTTTAATGCAACTGCCAAGAGTCGGGTTTCACCTAGCACAGTGTTTCGGGACGTCGACTTTCATTTTGCAATGGAATCAGTTTCATTCCCGCTATGGTGTGGCTGACAGATTTCACCGTTGTGACTAGTTCTTGAAATTAGAGCACATTATCTAGAGATTTTTATTGGTAATCAATAAAGTAGTTACTTCTACAGTAGTATTTAGGTTTTTAGTAATCCACAAGCTTTTTAAAATTGTAGTTCGGTAAATAGAACTTAAATAAATTGTTTTATAATATTTGTTTCTTTGAATATTTCGTCGGTTAGCTACGTTTATGTACTAGATTTAATATCCGACTGCAAAGGAAGGGTTGTTTTTTTTTCAAATCTCATTTATAACATAAAAACTAATTTCATATCAATAAAATCGTTTATTACCTAAGTATTCGTATTCTATACTTAATTTTGGTTCTGGAATGTAACAGTACACATAATACTTTATATTATTTATTTTATCTTCTAATACCTACTTACTGTTTATTATTTTATGTATGTTTATTTTTCAGTTCTATATCCTTTAACCTTGGGTCATCTATTTGTATGGTGTATTGCAGAGTAACCCCCGAGGCGAGATGTTTGCCAGCATCTCGAGTTCCCTCATGGAAAGGTTTCGGTTCGACAGCAGTATCAGTATCGACAGTAGTTTCCAGGTTCGCCCCCAATTGCTGTACAATATTCCATTGCACTTCATAAAGAATAATAATTTCACCGCTGTCGCTTTATTGGGCACTAAAGTCATTCGGACTACCATGAGTTTGCTTTATTATTCTTCGAATACTCCCTCGGCAACTTAACGGAAAATTGGCGTGCAACGCCATCTAGTTAGTAGTGGAGCCAATACAAAAAACACTCTTTGAATATTCTTACTCATGATCACGTTAGATGTCGCAGGTTGTTTCAGTGATCCGTTCTAAAACATAAATATATGATAAATTTTAAATAGAAAAATATTGGAAAAAATCAACTCTTCCACAAGTGAATTCTCAGATGAGACTCGAACTCACGAGCTTTGGAAATCCGGTCCAATGCTCTAACCTTTAAGCTACCGAGACTTCTCGCTTGTCCTTTTTTTTATCGAACGGGGAGACTCTTAGCCTTCATCATACCTGATATTAAGTATTAATAAGGCTGAAGATGGAAGCATGCCTCTCCCGGAATCCTCAATCACTGAGGAACTGGCTATCTTATCTGTAATGCCGGAACACAACAATGCTGAAAACATTGTTGTTATGGCGTCAGACTTAGATAAGATGGTGGTAGCTAGCCAGGCGGACTCACAACAAGTCTTACCACAAACCAAACCGAATACAATATGTACCCCCGCTGGGAATCGAACCCGGGACCCCTGGGTCTGATACCGTTGGTTGTACCACTAGACCACAGAGGCGGTTAAGTCTCGGTAGCTCAGTGGTTAGAGCATTTTAATTTATCATATGGTATAGAATCCTTAAAACTATAAAATCCAGCAAGATCAACTACAGGTAGGGAGGTAAGGTAGAGCAAAAGGCCCAATTGTGACCACTGGCCCAGTTGTGGCCACTTTGAACCTTATTTCTATGTAAATTAGGATTAAACTAGCGTAGCCACACCCGGGAGCCTACCAGAAACACTTAATCAGGATTAAAACCGATCAGATTTTGGGTTTGCCATTTGGATTTGAGGGAGTCAAAAAAAAATTCTTGAGTGTACCTAGGTGTATTTTTGTTAGTTACCCTCCTAAGAATAGAATACTCGTTGATATTATCAAGAAAATATATAATAAAAACAAGGCCATTTACATTAAAATTATCAAAAACATGATTTGAGTTAAAAGAATATAATTTTTTTACAAAGAACTTTTGACGCATTGTGATAATCTTATCTACAATGTGGATGCAATATTTTACTATATATAGACAATTACTTAATTATTGTTAGTATTTAAATATGATAGAATATGGTCTTTAATTTTTTTATTTCTTTCTATTACTAGGTAAGATATACACTCATTTGCAAAAAAACCGGGTTTTGATTTTCATTCATCTTTAAAAAGATACAATACCAAAAAGGTGTCAATCGTTTGTACACGTTACTGGCCGATTTTAAAAATGCTGTGGTATTTAAAAAAGTACGTTCTAAATTCAAATTTTAATTTGATGCTCATTTTTACAGGAAACCCCTTTTTATCCTACATTTTTGGCGCGAAGTTCCAGAAGTTAATATCGACTTTCACAACTTTTATTCAATTTTTATCGATTAATTTTAATATCCTTGACTGTCAAAGCTTTATTTATTGCTGTTTAGCTGTATCAAAAATGGTAGATAAAGTGGTAAAAGCTACCAAAATTATCGCGCTGCTTGAAGAGGGTTGCAGCCAATGTTTCGTGGCTAGGAGGCTAAATGTTAGTCGCTCGACAGTCCAAAGGACCTGGCAGCGATATCAGGAGACTGGTTCCGTCGAGAGAAGGCCTGGTTCTGGAAGAAAACCATGTATCCAACCACGGGATGATCGTTTTCTTGTGAGCCGCGCATTGAGAAATCGCAAATCTTCGTATGTGGATCTTAAGAACAACCTCCAAGAAGTAAGAAATGTGAATATTAGTCTATGGACGGTCAGGAGGAGGCTTCTCGCTGCCAATATACGCAGTCACCGCCCGGCCCGCGGCCCCAAATTACTCCGTGAGCACAAAGTTCACAGGCTGAGGTTCGCTAGAAATTGTGAATCATGGTCTCAAGAAGATTGGAATAGGTTTTGTTCTCTGATGAAGCCAGGATATCTCTGTTCGGTGAAGATCGACGTCGGCGAGTGCTAAGAAGACAAGGAGAACGCTTTGCAGAGGCATGTTTCGAAGAAATCACACCTTATGGTGGGGCTCTGTTATGTTTTGGGCAGGAATAAATTCAATGGATCGTACAGAGTTAGTCTTCATTGAAAACGGCTCACTGACTGGGCATCGATACATAACGGAAGTTCTAATTCCTCATGTACAACCCGCATTGGCCGCTCTAGGTGAAGACTCGATTTTTATGGACGACAATGCTCGCGCCCACCGATCCCGCGATGTTAATGCGTATGTGCAAGAGGTCGGCATTCGTCGTTTGGATTGGCCAGCTCGAAGTCCCGACCTCAATCCCATAGAGCATGTCTGGGACGTTCTGAAACGGTGTGTGAGATCAGTACACCCGGCTCCGCAGACCATCAGAGAGCTGAAGAATTTAGCTGTGATTTTAGCTAGAGGGGGTCACACTCGATACTAAACATTTATCTGCTTTTACTTTATTAAAGAAAAACAAACAAAAAAACTTTTTTATTTTTACTTCATGAGTATATGCACTACTAGCGAAAATACACTACTAGCGAGGTTTAGCATTATTTCCCATAAATTGTATCTAAATTTTATGAAATACTGATGAAAACGATTATTTTCTTATTAATTTACCAAATTGTGAGGATAAAACTACCTATAATTATCAAACAAAGCAATATTAACATTTGAAATGGTTCATTGCTTAGGTGCCCGTTTTTTTTGCAAATGAGTTTATAATAAATAAGGTAAAAGTTATATTACAAATAAGTATTAAGATTATTTCAGACCCTCTTGTACATAATTTGGAAGAGAGGATGACGTTATTTATACATGTAACAAATTTTAAATGTTAAGGATAATTATGTAGGTTTATTTTATTTATCACTAACGAACACTTTTTAATGAAGAATTTCATTAAATCTTGTGTCATCAAGATTAATAAAAAAACACACTTTTGTTCAAAATAAAAATAGTGGTTTATTCCTGACACAAACCGGATTATACTTAGAGATGTTACGGTACGTTATGAAATCGATCGGCTGCCTATTTATTTAATTACTTCAAGCATCATCTATTAACAGTTATTTTGTCCCATGAGGAACCCACACAGAGATATCAAGGAAACAGAACGAAGCATTCATAACTTTCAAACACACAAAGATTAAATGTTTCGTACTTCGCTCCCTCTGGACGTAGCAGTTGTAAATATAAAATAGAATCTTTTTCATGTGTGTGTTGGTGTGCCCACATCGAGTTACGTCAATCAGTATTGCTCAGCTCGTTACTCCCCCAGTCATACTTATTCCCCTCTGTCGAAGTGTGAGTGTGCTATATTTAATTGCCTGTATGTGAGGTCGAGCACATATTGCCGCCATGTGTGAGTTACCAATGAAGTCTATCCTGGTCACTGATACTCAAACTTTAAGTTTTAAAACACCATTTTACCAATACCCAACAAAAATGGTGCCGATTTCTTACTTAGCAGGGACCTGCAGAGTGCAGTATAATTAAAAAAAAAATTATGATCAGCCTTGACTATTAATTATACCATTAACACTTTTACTAATTAACAACTCGCGCCTAGTTAATTTGCATTCTGATATTGGAGCAGTGGCGACCGAATCGCTGGTAGCCGCAGTCGGTTTTCTCGGAGCGTGAATCATTAGTAGTTACGCTTGTGATACAGTTTGGGAAGGACTTCTAGTAGCTAATATTAAAATTATTACGCCCGCTGGCCCAGTCGCGTCCAGAACTCCCGGGAGTGCTGAGTACTGTGTAACTGCACTTTCTTGCGATGCAATCAATCACGTGTATCATTTCCAATAAAAGTGACCATTTAACGGACCTTATAGATAGTGGTGTGTGCGATAGATAACAATCCCTGGTCCCTTATTGACATTTTATTGGTGGAGTGCAACGGCACGATGCCAAAGATATTCAGTTACAAGTAGTTGGTGAATGATATAGTAGTTCTAAGAGACTGTGTGTAATAAACTGTTGTTAAAAATGGGTGTGACCGAATACGATTGGGAATCCTATAATGGATATTATTCAGTAAGTTCGAATGTATGAATACCCTCAATATTTCATTTTAATGCTATTGTAATAACTGTTTTATTTGTTTTGTAAGCAATTTTCATTTTATTTTTCCTAAAGTATAATGTACAGAAACTCTGCAATAACACTTACAATGTTTTACCTGTTTTTGGTAGGTAATTTATGTTTCTCTCTCTGCCTTTTCATCCTCATATTTTATTTCTTATATTTATCTATTTATCGTCAAAAATTTCCTATTTATTTCGGCCTCTAACTATCTACAATGGAGCACAGTGAGTTGGTATGACGAGTCGCTGTTTGATTTGTGACCTCATTTATGGCAGGAAAAGGAATTACATTGATAACACCAGCAAGTCCGCCATATTGTCACTATACAGTCATGAACTTATACGTCCTGTTATTGCTACATACAATTTAAAAAGAAATACTTAGATTACTCACAAGTTTTCAAACTAAACTCATTCAGAGCGAGATTAAGCTATTTTAAAGTATAAATATAAATGTTTCCATTATTATTGGAGCTAATCATAACATCGATAAGTATGTTATTGGAATATTTTCAAAAATAATCAGACCTGTTGCGATGAAAACAAGGATAGCCCATATAGATTAGTTCAATAGTCGAAGTCATTTCGATGCTTCGGTTGCAAGCAAACGGTGCACTTTCTTTATTTAGACGCGCCTTACATCCGTGTTCAGAATTATAGCTTAACGTAAATGTTTATACGCGGGCGTTTCGAAATCTTCCCAGAACAAGTTTATGCACCTCAATACGTAGATTGGGATGCTTCAAGTCAAATGTAAGAAATTATTTTCAAATCTCAAACACTTGTTTATTTAGAAGTTGTAAAAGTGTGTGTTTTGTTTAGGGCGAAGAATCTGTCGCGTCAATCAATACGATGTCGATATGTAAGTCGGAGCTGCTCTTCTCTCCTGTGAAGGAGGGCGCCCACGGCGTCCACTTCAGCGTGGATAGCCTTGACTGCGAGTTGCCCACGGAGCAGGACCTCATCCTCACCTGCCAGGCCAATAAGGATAACTATACCATCGCCTTTGAGGGCAGTCTCACCACATATTCTGAGGACAGTGAGTGCGTCGAGCCTGCCGTCAATCACAAACATGGTACTATTCAACTGCTTAATCTTCCGTGTTTTGTTTTAAAATAATTTAGATATTAATGTAAACTTTGAATATTATGATACAAAGTTACACTTATCTAATTAGCCTTTAAATAGATAATTAGGTAATCATCAAAATGAAAACATACATTATTGTGTCAATTATGTGATAATTATGTCCTTTGAGTTATAATTAGTTTAGTAACATAGATAAGCATATCTATTGCTTGTTGTTTATTTTTCTATTTTCAAAATATGATATCGCTTTTTTTGTTTGAATGGTAATGCTCAAGTTTAACAAAGCGTGTTTATAATGTTTAAGTATATGGTTACTTTCTTATTCCTTGAATAATGCCCACATATTCTTTGGTAATGAGTCAAATAGGTTTACGTAAGTAGTAATTTGAAATCAATATTTTCAGACAAATTGGGTAAAGAAGATGTGAACGTAATTTTAGATAACGACGAAAGAACGCGCAGGAATTTAGAATTATTAGAAAGATGTAAGAAATTAACTCATAAATTAACTACTTCTATGGCAAGGAGTGACTTAGGATTAACTACTTGGAGTAAGCTAAAAAAACAAAGCAGTCAATCTCCGCTGAGAAGGTAAGGATACCACGCGTTTCTTAAATTGCTTGTTCTTAACTTCATTATTAAATTTCCCCATTATTGATCGGGTCACATAGATAACTTCTTTATGGATGGATAATTAAGCCGGGCAGTACGAAAGTCTTTGCGAATCGAAAACTAATTACGACTGCAAGTTTTACGTGGGTGTATTTGGTTACCCATCCCATCATTATTAGACCCATTCATCAATCCTAGTGAAAATTGTCCTACCATTGTACTTGTAATAAAAGGCCAAAGGATTCTTAACTTTGTTCTTAGATTTTAGTTTTATTTTAGGCATCCATCAGGAAATAACAACGAAGATTCTAATGATGCCACTGATATAACAAGCGAAATGAACAACTCAGTTATCAAAAGCCAAAGTTTACCAAACCTCTATAGGCGAAAACTCATAAATAGTTCTATCAACTCTAATGTGCTAAGTACTTCGACGGTATGTGCTATTTTTTTCACTATCAATTTCAGATGATCTCAAATATTCTATTGTACAAAATTTGTTTTGCATTATTATATTTTAGGTGGACTCTTTTTCAACAAACCAAAGGCTTACTGGCACTCCTACGTGTATGAAGGTGTACGACGTATCACAAAATCGTTCGTCGCATGGTAGTCAACACTCAGAACCTATGAGTACGTCATCAACTGAGAATCAAACTTCTTCCGATAAAAGTCAATCAAAGCAACAGTTTAATTTAGTGAAGTTATTTATGAAACAAAAAAGCATGAGTAACGATGGAATTGTTTGCATGGATCAATTAGATCGATCAGAATGTTGGCCATCCAGCTCTGGAGGTGAAAGTGGTGATTCCATCGGTGAGCAGAAAATTGAGACGAAGCCTATTGAACGTCCACAAGCTGAGTTGCCAACTAACATAGAAGAAACTTCTGCTATTTATGAAGAAATACCATCGTTCAACAACAGAGTGTATGATGAAGTATTAATTGAAGAAGAAGAAACAGTTGATGACTCAAAACTAAATGAGGGTGAGGCGAATTTATACGCTACGGTTAACAAGCCTCAAATCAAAAGAGCAAACTTAAACACTATTAACAGTCCATCAAAGAGAAGCACCAGAAAATCATACTCTTCGCAATCGTCTGCTACAAGTGTTAGTATTTCAAGTTGTTCAGAATCTGATGGTACACAGATTACAAGAATGAATAAAATTTTACATAGAGATTCCAGTGATAACAAAGCAACCTCGACTCATATAGAAGCCAATACCATCGATAAGAGCATGCAAACGTCAAGCATACCGATGTCAAGCATGTCTCATGAGCGCGAAATATTAAAGTTAGTTGAACCCTCATTCCTCGAAAAACTGAAAGAGGGTGACTGCGAAAAGCCAGTATTTGTTTTATACCCTAACTATACTTTACCTGATATCAGCTTTTTAAATGGTAGACCTAACATATATCTTAATCCAATTAAAGTTAACGTGTCACCTAAAACAAGTGAACACAAACGAAACCGAATGCAAGTAAAAGGTAAAAGACCATTTTCATGCAATGATTTGGAAATGTTGAAGAAAAAAGGAGTTGGTCATATAAGGGACTGGGATTCCCTTAACTTTTTGTTGCCCCTAGAATGTAGACAACTATTATCGGAACTACCTGAATTAACTCAGAATACAAAGTGCGCTGACAAGTATTGTAATGCAGCCCTATCATCGAAGACGAAGAACAGACCTACAAGTTGTGACTGCAATAACATAGCCGGAAATAACACAGCAGTATCTTCTAGTTCCAGTACCGCAACGCAGCCATCTTCCGGTTACCGCGGTTCGTCAACGATGTTAACAGATTCTTCTGCTCAGAATAGCCCAGCCCCGGCGTGTAATTTCAATCCACTATTTGTCTATCGATACGAAAGCGCTACTAGTTCTGAAGCTAGTACCAATGACGGCCACAGAGGCAATCCTATCATTCCTAAAAGATCACTTTCTTTGGCAGACCAAAACCGACTTCCAAAACAAGGAGAACTAGCTCCTCCAAGGCCACCTCTGCCAAAAAGTATATTGCGCAAGTCCATGGACAAAACACGTAAATCGAGCTCTCATACCAAACGCTATAGTATGTTCGACATGGATGACTTTATGCAAGACCCTGTAGTGTGCATGACAGCTGCTACTGAGCATAAAACAAAGAGAAGATCACTACAAGAACCTTACTATCTTCAAAATCAAAACTTAGATTACAGAAAAAATAATGATCTAGCAGCTAAAAGGCTATCACAACAATTTCTTGACGCTGCTGAAAAGGATGCTGATTATAATGAATATTACCAGGATGAAGGAGTTGGAACTGAAAGTAGTCTAGAATCTGGAAAATCCAATGAACTTAAGTTTCATAGACCTCATACACCACCGTTGCCTAAGCCGAGAAGCAAAAAGATTGAATACACTGAGTTCCCACCACCAGGCGCACTAATTAGTAGTGCAGATTTGCAACAATTAGAGGAATTCTTAAAATTGAGCGGAGTTAATTGTCAGAACATGGATGAATGGGACCAAAATCAAGTGCAAAAGGTAAGGAATCAGGTTTCTAAATTCCTACAAATGAAGCGATCCCAGGAGGAGAATCAGAGGTCCACAGAATCTAGCGGTAGTAGTTGCACCAGCAAAAAATCTGTAAGCTTTGCCAATAAGTCTGAAGCGAAGGTGGAAGGGCAACCACAATTAAAACCTGTGGAGGAATTAAAAGTTGATACTATCACAACTCCACCTAACTCACCTAATATTTCTGCAGTGACTGCGCAGAGACATTATCAGGTAACACTGTTTTCTATTATTCGATCATTGCTCCTGCCATTTCCAATTATTTTTGTAAGTATATTTGGTTTAATTTGATTTATGTATTTTATCCCTCTACTGTCTTCGTTACCGTTCTCTTTTCACTTCGGCTCGTTCTCTTTTTCTTATTTTTGTATGTTTCTGTGTTACTTGTTTTAGCACACGTCATCATAACGCTTAATCTAGGTAATAATTTTTACTTCTCAATATGAATATTCTAAAACAATACTAATTTTACAACCAGGGAAAGAACCTAGCTGAAATACCAATATGCGAAGAAGGTGAAATTAGTCCCGACGAATTTGCCAGTCCCGTTCATCACGACAGCAGGGGAAAATACGATCTTAACGATGTGTCACAAAAAAGAGGTAAGACATCAAATGTATTTATGTTCTTTAATCCAGTTGCGAAAACTGATGGGTATTATTCACTTCATAATAAAATAATATGGAATTTTAAAATAATTATGATTACATTTTGTTAGTATTCATATATTGTTTTACTTTTACAGCATTAGTCTCAAATGTGACTGATGCAGTTGAAATGTTGATCCAACATTTCTCCCCCGCAACTGATCAGGCCGAGCTAGTATTCTTAGGAGATTCTAAACAATCGCCAGCGTGCGCTAAAATAGCTCTGAATGCTCTGTGTCCTGCCCTATATGCAATATTTAGAGATGGCCTTAAAGAAAACATTGAAACTTCATTTGGAGCCGTTAACAACTCGGTATGGCAAATGGTTGAAGCGACCGCTAGGCAAGGTAATATAAAAAAATCCAAATAATGTTTTTGTCTTGTACTAATTTTACTTTTTTTACTGAAATTATATTCTTCTTTTAGGTCCAATAACAAAGTCTTTAAACGAGCTGGTACTAAGGATCAATAGTGAGGATGCGGTATCAGAAGGTCTTGTCAAATTCAATGCTTTTATCCTTGGACTTTTGAAGTAAGCCAGTTTTCATATAGTTTTTGTAATAATAAATTAGGAGAATCTTTATTATAATCATAATATGTTTTTTGTCAACAGTGCCCAATCGGTCGATGCATGGGTTTCGTACGTGAGAACGAGAGAATCAATCCTTGCCAAACATTACGGCCCTGACTCTCTTATACTTGCTGGATGCGTAGGAGAACCTCGCTGTAGAGTACTCATAGACACTTTGTTAACGAGTCTCGAACCTTTGAAGCTCTTACCCTTCTCGCTAGACCTCATGTTTGAAATGCGTGAACTTCACCGAAGCTTCAAGAGGATAGAGAGCGAGATGCGTGCCACTAGTCGGGTAACTATTTTATAATACATTTATAGGCTAGTAAATAGTTTTTCAATAATACACTAATATGTAGGTAAATTAACAAAACTATTAACAACTTTCTATACTGATTATTGTGTTTGGTAAGTAACCTCAATTATGTGCTACAGAAAATAAAAACCACCTTCTACATACTGAATCGCCTCTTCGCGCAGACATTGCTTTATTTGCATTTTATTGTTTACTGCATGTGCTTCCAAATCACAACCCGCAACGCACGAATACGAAGTTAACCGTGAAGCGTATTTTACTGAACGTTTTCGTGCACAGCTTTCATAAAATGCAAATAAAGGCTTTCGTCTCACGATTGATAGAAGCCTGATAAGAGAGATAATATCCATTTTAACAATCGACGGCATGATGCATGACGCTAAAACTTTGATGTATTTAACAGCCCACTACGATTAACACTCCACCATTAACACTGAACCAGCGGAATTTGCTGAAATTGGTCCGGTCGATGCAGTCGAGCGGTTTGTCGAGCGATGATTGCCAAACTAGCGTTATAATGAGACACAAAGAGCCAAAATGCAAAGAACCTTCAACTCCTGACTTACTTAACGATTCGGCAAATGTTAAAACGACAGTTGAAAAAAATAGACCACGATCGTGTGTCAATCCTTCTCCAGTCGGCTACGACCTTTGTCCGAATAACAGCAGAATTGAGATGGAGAACAATCGAAGATGGTCAGGGGTACAATTAGGCTCGAAATTGATGCAAGCTTTTGATAGGCTCGTTTTTGATGACAGCGATGATTACACAGATAGCCTAGAAAACAACAAACCTACAAGTAAAGCTACAAGCAATGACGCAAAGGTAAACTTGGCTTGGCTGCGTTTGTGTTCCCAGTGTGCATCGTTCGTTTCATAGATTTTTTTTTTGCGTTTACGTTTATAGGTCGTTTCTTGGACACATTAATTTTGCTTCCTGCTTTTGAGATATTTTCAATTCCGCTTGGTTTTTGGTTTTTTTTTTTGCGTTATCATTCAAGCTCACCAATCATTTCATCAGAATCTCTTGTCCGTAATCAGAATGGCAAAAAATCGTTCTTTGTCGCTCTCACGTTCTGATATCGAACGAGTAAAATACGTTTTTATTTTTGGTTTCGTGGTTTAGATTTAAATAGACTTGCCCAATAGATTTTCCTACACCGATTTTTCTGTAACAAAATATTAACTGTATACGTTTTCAGGATCTTTTTTTGCATTTACAATGCTATTTTTACTATGCTACAAGGAATTTATTTATTTTACATCCAATTAAGTACTTTTTTATATTAATTTCTGAATTCTGAACTTCTCATTATTTTCATTAGCAAAATATCTTACCTACATCTACAAGAAAAGAAGATAAAATTCTAGAAACACCAACTCTTGTTAAATATTATTAAAATTCAATCTAATTTTGAACGTATTCCGGGCATTCTTCATAAAAGATATTTCTAGGCATATTCCTCTTACAATCCGATGTCCTTCCAGTTGGAAACAAGTGGTGAGGAACATTACCGGCCAGGGTCGGCAGGAAGCTGCGCCAGCGCAAACACTGGCAACAGCAGCAACAACTCCGGCGGCAAGTTCCGCCGATTGCAGCTCAAATGGGAACTTCTCAGTAATGCTGAGAGCCCAGTCACTCCAACAGGTATGTACAGACAATACGTCTATTTTAATTTTAGCAGGTGGCGAACAGCTCCTAGCGCTGATTATCTAACTAAAATCGTTTTAGTTTCCAGTTTCGTATGACATGACTGTATGACAGCCATGACAGCATGAATGATTTTAAGTTAGATAATTCGACAGCCACATGTTTTAACGGCAGCAAGTTTAAACGACTGCAGCTTAAATAGTGTTGAGAACCCAGTTACTCCAGAAGGTAAGTACAGAAAACAGGTGAATTTGAACAGTTGCAAGTGCAAACACTGACAACAGCAACAACTCCAGTGGCAAGATAAAGTGCAGCTCAAATAAGGGCTCCTCAGCAATGCTGAGAGCCTAGTCACTCCGTCTTCTACTTAATGATAATACCTAGTTGCACTATGAAGACCGTTATATATAATTATGCGATAGATACGCCATCAATGTCATTTGAAAGCTAGACATTCGACTAGCAAAATTCACCAATTAAACTGAGAAAGTATTAACAAACCTACCCCTGATGCGATAAAGCTGTTAATACTTAAGGAATTCGAGAGCTATTGGAAAAACCATTACGTATACTGCGGTTATTAGATACCCGTAAACTTTCAATCGAACCAATACCTTTATTGTCGTTGTTTCCTTCATCAAAAAGAAAATTATGTTTAGAGTGTAAAACTATTGACGGCAAAGCTCGTTGAAAATATTGTCTGAAATACGCCGTTGCCAAGCTGAAGAACAAATAACTGTTAAAATATTTGCTTTGTTTTCATAGAATTATGTTCAGAGTTTGTTATCTTTGTTTTATTGTTTTGACATTGTTATAACAAAATCTGTGTTCCCAGGCGAAACTTCGCCGGCTGCGAATCGGGGCTCGAAAATCCCACGGCCGGTGTCATCGCCCGTTCGACCGCAGGCGCCCTCGCTGCAATCGCCGGCCAAGAACCAGCATCGGTATGATATTTTAATTCATTTATTTACACATTCTTTGTTGAATTTACTTAACACGTCTTTTCCATGTGCGATAAAACTATTGTTAATTTTTAACAATAAAACTATGTAGGAACTGGTCGTCAGCATTTTTTATTATTCATGACGGTGAGACTCTTAGCCTTCATCATACCTGATGTTAAGTATTGATATTATTGATATTATTGATCATATATGATGTTAAATATTTTGATATAAGGCTGAAGATGGAAGCGAGCCTCTCCCGGAATCCTCAATCACTGTGAAACTGCCTATCTTATCTTCAACTGCCGGAACACAACAATGCTGAAAACATTATTGTTATGGCATCAGACTTAGATTAGATGGTGGTAGCTAGCCAGGCGGACTAAGAACAAGTCCTACCACCAACCAAACCAAATACAATATATACCCCTGCTGGGAATTGAACCCGGGACCCCTGGGTCTGATACAGGTGGTTGTACCACTAGACCACAGAGGCGGTTAAGCTCGAAGGAAAATATCCTTCTCCACAAGTTTAGGACCTTTCCACTAACTACAAAATTTACTTATCTCTACAAATCATACATGTATGTTTTTATAAGTTGTCATAAATATTCTTTAATATGTTAGCGTAAAACTTCTATTTAGATGTTCCTCATCTAATTTCCATTTCTTTATTAATAACCCAAATCCGGTAATTAATTTAAATTCAATTATGTACAGTTAGTACTTTGCTCCCATTGTTGTTTTAACATTATATTAGCAAAACAGGCAACATTAAAAAAACCGAATCAAAAGTCTTCGTATAGTAAAAAATTCAAGGAAGTTTTTGACATTTTCATTCCCTTACTTCCAGCGGTATACCAGTGCCCGTACGAAAAGGCAATTCTCCAACCACCAGCACTGCTCGCAGTACATCAGCGAGACCAAATATGGCAAGCAAAAAACCACCACAACCAGCTAACAGGTAAACCAATAATTTATTAAAAACTAACTTTGTAGAAACTTCTTCAAGCAAGGACGCTTATTGATCAGTCACAATTTGGTTATGGTCTTCTAGATCTTTCTCTTTGGGATACTTTTGGTGGTACATAAAAATATCAGCATATCGATTTCCAGCTTCATTATTAAATATATATCTTATAAGATAATTTAATAAATATTTCGTTTTGTATGCTTTTATTAAATACGTCATATCTTTAGAACACCTGAGACGCCAACGAAGAAACCAGTGGTCAAACCTCGAGTATCAACTGAAGCTGTTAATAAAACCACCACAAATACTAAGATAACTTCGTATGTAAAATTATCTATCGCAAAATAACGAATCTAACAATAGTTCTTTGGACAGTACTAATAATGAATGACGGCATGATACTAATAATTCTCTACTCTCTTCCCTTCAATTTGGAAAATAATATATATGATTATGATGACACCTTTATCTTGAGAAAGCATGTGGTTACTTTATAAAATATACTTAAGTTATTATTATTAAAATTAGAACGTTATTTCGGGACATTGCTTGACATTATTATTGAATATTGTATCTTCCATCCCGAAAAAATGATCTTTATCAATTTAAGGAAGCTTGTGGAAAAACAAGGGAAAACTAACACAAACTTTCTTTACTAAAATTAACTCTTGTTCATGACCGATGCTGTGACAGCATGAAACTTAATTAAGCTATTACTTAAATACTAACAAATTACTTGTTCTCCAAAACTTGATTTGTTGCCTGTGCCTGTATCATAAAGAATCTTTGGATATTATGGAATTTTGTCTTCTGACATAATCAGAACCGCAAGGTGCTTTACGTCCGATTACTCAATATCGGAAAATCAAAAGACCGTAATTAATCCAACCAAACTATGATCTTATTGCTGAAACACATCACGTTCGGTATACAGGACTTCCCGCGTAGACCAAACATGGCAGGCAGGAACCGCTCCAAGACCATCATCCTTACCATATGGGAGGGCGCCTCCAGCGGCCGCCCCAAGAAGGGCTGCTTCTTCATCAGCGTCCAGACCTCACCACGCCACCACACAGCAAAAACATAAGTATGTAATGAACTGTGAATTATTTTTTATATAATCGCAATGTAATTATGACATACCAGAAAAAACTAGTAAGTATCTCGAATCCCGTCTGATGAGGAACTTAGAGATTATCCATTTTGTTCTAGTATAAGTTTTATGTCTTTGAAAGATATTCTGAACTCAGAAACTAAGGGATTTCCACTTTAAATTCGGATGTCGTAAATAAATATTATCTTTTCTTGAGTAGCCTTAAATATTTATTTGACATTAGGTACTTTACTGTATGGCTAATCTGTAAAACAGCTGAACCAGTCAATTGCAAAAGGCAAACTTTTTGTTCTGTTTGTCATATTTTGTTTCATCACCAAAGTTTACATTTTGCAAGGCAATTATGCTTATAAGCCTAATCGGTCTAATAATCATGCTTATTTTTCATTTCCATTTCCAGGTACGTAAGAACATTATGGCACCGACTCCCGTCAGATTCTGGTCATCTCGCTTTCAACGAGGGGGAGCGTCTTCGTCTGATCCTCGAGGTTGACGACCAATACCTACTATGTTGCCGCGGCGAACACAAGGGTCTGGTACCACGCGACGCCGTTATGTTGGATGATTTCTGATATTGGCAACCATAGCAACACTGGCAGCCGTTCTGGCGCCCTCTAAGAACAGCAACATTGGAATGAAGTGATGCTTGAAATGAACTAACACAAAAGTGAGGTAAGAAACTCTCACTTTTGCTATTGATAACCAAATCTTAGTAAGGTGGTCTTGTTTGAGGACTTCTGATATTGGCAAACCTAGCACGATTAGCAGCAGAACTAGCACCTGCTGCTACTTCCGAATGGAGTAAAGTGAATGAAGATGCTCCATGCTCTCTTTTACAGTTGGTCACAAAATTTTCTCTAACTAATTTTCTTTTGATGAAGCTTTTCGCTGTAGATTTAGTTTTTAAATTCTATTACGGTGTACAAAGCAAACGTATACTGTAAAATTTGAGTTTGGAGCTCTTAAAAGATTGTGTCGGATAGTGTTGTGAAATATGTTCGTGGAATTACTATTGAACTGCTTAAGATTAGACTGAAAAGTGTTAAAGTGACGATATGATCAGGACTCTGCTGTTCTCGAACTTTGTAAATATATATTTAAGCGACGGGGGGGTCCTTTCGTCCTAAGAATTTCCTACTTCGGTTTATTCTGTTATTTAGTTTCCCATACTACTTATACCTTTTTCTCCATTTAAACTTACATCACTAATCATACTATGACATTTTTAATCACTAGTGGTAAAATCTAGTCCTACGTTTTAAGGTTCCGCAAGGTCTTGGACTGTGTATAGATATATATTATATTAATTCTAAGAATCATTACTGTGGAGTATTTACTGATGATGAGTAGGCTCTCACCAATAAGTATTAAGACATCAATGGTAAATATTTCTTGCGTGGAATGTGATATAGATAAATTATTTACGTTTTATCTTAAGGGCGAAATCTCACATACATTTAAAAGGCGAATTCTTTTATAAATAACTGAATTAATCTAAATTTGTTACTGCTAAGAGAAAGACACCCAGTAATTCGATATGTAGGTAAATAAATTATTTCAATGTGAAATTGATGTCTAATAAAGTTATCAATGTAATTAAGACGTTATAGCGTGTACTTTGTAGCAACTCAATATTTGCTTTGTTGGAAGATTGTCTTTTCATTGAGGTTTATGGTGCGGTAAAGATGCTTCTAACATCATAGTTAGCGATGGTCGATAGTATCAGGGCTCCACGGATTGTGGTTAACTTACTTCATTCACTAATAGCATGCTGCCACTCCAAGCTGCCTTCCTTCCACGGTTCGTGACAAACTTTTCCTTACAAAAACTGTGGGACAGTATAACAGGTGTATAGAATTAACTAACAGCATGGCCTTCCCTTTAAACCATCCCTAATGCTAGCCTACAGTTAATACTCAAGTTTAATATCAAGTATGTAATACTTGATATTAAAATTGATAATATCTTTAATAACTTGATAATATCAAGTAGAGGTAGCGGTGTTGGTTTTAACAAACTGTTATTACTAATCGCATGTGCCCATCCACTTCACATTTCCTCAATCCAGCACTGCGCTGAACATTAGACAAACACAGCAACCATAATGTTACCGCCCTCATTACCCACATCTAATATTAGACCGAAACTGGCAGTCTTAGTCGAAATTAAAACATTATTTATGATATATATCATGTATGTATCTATAGTTAATAATAACTTATCATATCACAGCTTGCGAAACGCAAAGAGAAATGATATTTTTGGTACGAATTTGTATTGCTCAAGATGGAATGACATTATTTTCAATGATATGATATTGGCATTATAATACTCGTGTATTCTAAATTTATACTCTTAACATCAGTATTTATCGATGTAACGTAATTTGTATATAAGTATTTAATGAAAATTATCTTTAGTAGTGAATTTAGAGGTCAAAATTTGTAACAAACCTTTGCACGATACAGTTCCTTATGTAGTCGGTCGTGCTTTCGAGTCACATTGGTGAAGTAGTCGGTATACGTATGCATAGGATCGAAAATTGGCGTATGCCTGTTATAGCGGTGTCTTTCTCGACGCACGTTGATATGTAAAGTAAATTCTTGCCAACTACGTTCAGTGGTCGAAACAACGAGAGGCCAATGGACTTAATTAACCTCATTAACTAAGATGGGCGTAAGTTGACACAAAATTTAGGAATGTACAATAGCAAATACTGTATACAATAATTAGTATATTGACAATGTTACTTTAAAATTTAGTGAAATATTATTAGATGATCTTGAATACCCTGCGTGACATGTTTCTTTTGTAATATAGCCGTTCCATAATCCATTTAGAATTAAACGCGCTTTGTGACTGAATGATGTGATGTGGCCTTTTGTATGTATTAAAGTTATACTAGTGTTAGGTACTGTGTTGTGAGTGTGCGCTTGTTGCATCAGTCGGAGTATCATTGTATCGTCTATTTAACATACGAACAGCATCGGACATGCTTCCACAAATTATTTATGTAACTATAGTGATCAAACTCTCGATAGCCGTTGAAGTATTACTCGAACAAGCCTTACAGCGGAGGTGTAGGACAGGAACGCTTCGCATCGATTCCCACGTATTCGCTTGGCCGTTAGCTCGTATCTATTGCTATTAGGAGTTTGTTAGTCGTAAGTTTTTATCAACAATTTGTATTGTCGAATGATGTTGAAAAGGTTTTTATATAATGACATTCACTCCTGCGCGTTCGTTTTAAGATAAATTGTTGTATAGAATGTGGTAAGTCAGTTGTCCTTATTGGTACAAGTGGTTAAGTTATTTCGCAATCGTTGTGTGTAAGATTTTATTTATAATTTCGATCGGGATCAATATGTTGATTTTTGAGTTGAATACTTTATTTTCTTAAGAAAAAAATATATAAAAATATAAAAAAGAGGCTTTCGTCAATCACGAAACGTCAAACGAACGACTGAGAAATAATTCCGAATATTTTATAGTTAAGTTAACCTCGAAAAATATTTTATGTATGATAATGATTATATTTGGACATTTAGAAATTCAGTGTATGTATTTGTTTAAATATTTTATTTGTGTTAAGTGCCATAATTTAATAAATTAACAATTGATAAATATTGTAATGCATAACCATGTACACCAATTAAAAATATATAAAACAACATAGTTGTTTCTTTTTTCTTTGAAATAAAACCTCTCATGAAATAGGTTACTAATATCTGTTTTTTTTTTGACAAAGAGCTCAATACTTAGAAGAGTTAGCAGTTGTCAGCAAGCAATTGAATAGTATAACTACCTCATCTTTCTTGTTTGGGTGGATAATTCTTCTAGCTCTGCGACATCCCGAAATCAATATTTTTGTAGCCACAAAATTCACTAAAAAATATTTCGACATTAGCGGCTGTTAAATATCGTTATATCTAAAAAAATACATTACCTAGTAGATATTTCACTCACATTTTGCTTAGTGCGAGTTTTTCCTACTCACGGTCGATCGTGAACGCGTCGATTTTTATATGAAATCAGCGGCCCGCCATCTTGCGCATTACGCCACGGACAAAGCCATACAAAAACCTAATGCGCTGTGCTTAGTGCGATTTTTTAGTTAGTTGAAAAAAATCGCACAAAGCACTCAGATGTCGTAGAATGCTCACTTTCCTGACTGAAAGGTGTATGCAATAAAAGTCATAAATGGATTTGAATACTTTATTTCTAAATAAGTATAGGTTACCTACATGACACGACAATCTAAAACGACATAAAATTCTACTCTGAGCACTTTTTTAATGTGATGCTACTCTATACCACATATATTTGATTTCATTCTCTCACTTCTTTATGTTTTTTTATACTACTGTTATACTACTGTTTTTCTACACATCAATATATTTTCATAGAATCTGATATGCATTAAAAAAATGTGCAATTATAATTTGAATGGTAATTTTTGTATTTTAAAAATCCACCCTTTTTATATACTTAACACTTAACATCGATACGAAATAATCGCGCTAATTAAGATAAGTGGGTACATGAAGAATATCTTTTTGTTTTGATGTCGTACATAGAGCATTTTTTATAAAAGTCATAAAGTGATAAAACTAATACAAAATACTAATCATATGTCACAATTTATTTTTCTTTTTCTCAATTTTAAAAAAACAGGACTTTGGAATGTGTATAATGAAAACACTTTGGAATGTGTATAATGAAAACAAAGCCTACTAGAAAACATAAAGCTAATACTTTTTATATGCTTTTGTTAGATGATCACTGTCTCATGGTTTTAACCAGGCATCATGTTTTCTTTGGTATTTACGTATTGCGTATACATTTTTAAGTAAATTCCTACAATGAAGCAAAATTATTATATTTATTAAACAGCTGAGTTTCCTTGTTTATTTCCTCACAAATGTATTAAAATATCAGAAAATTGTTATTTAGGTATTTTTTATATTTACGCATAATGTGTGTGCTCTGTGCGTTATAGTGACTTTTATCATACATATAAGTATTTATTTATGACTACTTTTAGGGAACATATTTCTCTACCTTCACTTCAACTATTTTTGTCGGTAGATCCACTTATGTGAAGTTATGTCGTTTTACCCATTACGGTACGGAAACGGTATATCGTTTGGGGTGAGAGGATGCAAACCAATGTTGCCATTTATCTCCAAAACTACTAGTCCGATTTTGGTGCGGTTTTCAGTAATGGGTATGGTATTTAATTGTTGAATGTTCTGAGATAGGTGTCACGGTAACAACTCACCAGGGGGCGCTGCAGTAAACATTTGTTTGAGCAAAACCAAAACTACTATTCCGATTTTGATGCGGTTTTCAGTAATGGGTTATATGTAGTACAATGTACATAGGTAATATTTATGTTCTCTAAAAAGTTTGGAATAAAAAGCAAAATTAAACCCACGACTGTTAAAACATAAATGAAAAAAGGATAAAATAATTTAAAAACCCCCGGCTTAATTTTCCGTCGGAGGCTGCCATCACTATCATTTTTAACACGAATATAAATAAATCCAATTGTTCACTTTACTATAAAACTGCAAAACTATAGTTCATTTAATGGCAGGCCCCGACAGACGGATAATTTAGTCAAGGGATTTTAAATTATTTTGTCCTTTTACAATTATGCTTTTTCTGAGCAAAGAGTTTACTTTAGAAAAAGCTAACAATTGTTCGCGAGCGCCTGTGATGGTTTCTTTGCTGCAACTACAAAGAAAAATCGACCTGTGCGTATAATTCGCTGAGAATTCACATCAGATTAACCTTATACATCTAAATTCATTATTCGTGATGTGATGTATTCCTTAAAATCTAAGTGAGACACTTCAATAAATAGTGAAAGCCGGTCTTTGTGTGATTGACGTGCGTCTCGAGCAAGCCGAGCGTGGCGGCTCGCGAGCGCTAACCGGGCGAGCGTTCGACGCTCGGCGGTTGCGTTCGTTGTTACGGCGAACGATGTCGTCGTCGTCCGTGAGGCCGAGCCTACGACGAGGAGACAGCGCCCGCGGGGTGCGAGGCGTGCGGGGAGCACGCGACGAACGGCAGCGGGTCAACGGACGATCTTCCTCATACCATTCTTCTGTCACGTAGTAGTGCTCCTGTTTGGATAGTCATACAAAAATGAAAGTATGTTATATTATTGCATGAAAGTTTTTAATCAATTCAGGTTAGGTAAGTACCAAAGATACGTAACTTAAGCTGCAATTTTTCTGTATTGGGTATCGTATAGCTGTTAATGATAATGATGATACACAACTTCGTAGTGCACCAGTTTATAAAAAAATATCAGCTTGCCATGCAAAGTTATGAAACAAACCATGATTTAACGAAATGTCTGTTTTCCATACCAGACGCATAGAAAATACAAAAGAATTTATACGAAATTGATAGCAACATTAGTCCGTAATGAAACTGTTGACGTAACTACGCGTTTTAATTAAGAGCAAATCGTTATTTGGAGATTAAGGCTGAAAAGTTTAACAACGTAAAAACAATACAAGTCTAGACTACTAATTACCAGCCTTGACTGTCGCGCATGCAATCAGTTTTATTGAATAATTTTACTGTTCAACTTAATTTATAAAAAAAAAAAATTAAAAAATCGCAGCACTAGATTACATATTAATTTTATAATGATTTGCTTATCAGTTAAATCTTAAGAATGATCTTGAAATTGAAATACTAAGTAGCATACTTAATAGTTTATGCAAACACTTACCGATTCATCCGGTTATAATTGATCTCTAGGTGCATGTAGGTGCAAAGTGCCTGTCTGAAGGTAATATTTTGCTACACACAATTTGCGTTAACCATATTGTGACAAATTTATATAGCTTTCATTTGTTTTGTTTATTATAGAGAGTTATATAGACTGTGATAATAGACCTATTGCCTCAGTGTGTCATAAGAATACGAACATCAGTATCTATAAAGCCGTACTGTCTGCGAACGTCAGTCTTCAAGCATAATTAAGGTAATGGTATGGTCTGCGCAACTTTATCCAAAAAATTATCATCCAAAATATGTTTTACTGAATGCTTGAACCATTTATTTACATAGTTTTGTTCATAGCTTTCATACCCCAATACACGTAGATTTAGATTTCTAGCAAAGCTAACTAAAATAAAAACAAGTATTCTGCACTCATAACGAGAGCTCGAATTTTGAAGATATTGTGAATTTTAAATATTATATTAATGAAAGCTATATGGATTCATCACATAAATAATCACACTTGTGATAATACAGTGATTTCTAAACGAGTTCAATTATTTACACTATCTTTAAATAAAACAAGTCAGCTGGTGTTAAGTTATATTAACGTTTACTAATTCCATAATACGTCAATCGTTTGCGTTCACAAAATATTCTAGAAGTACTAAACCAAGAATTTTAAAAATCCTCTTTTACCTACAATAATCCTGTACGATATTAGCCAAAAGCGTTAGAGAACACATAAGAAATTAACATGATTAAAAAGAAAACATAAGAATATCATATTGTGTTCCATTGAAAGAATCAATATTAAATCAATCGTTCCCTAGGTGAAACTCACGGAAAAATATGTAATGAAAAGCGATTGCAAGTAAATTTTGTGACTCAAAGCATTAACATTAAAATTGATACACACTATCTAAATCTAGTTTCTTACGTATAATAAAATGTAGTTTAATATAAAACATTTATTAATTACTTTAATCTGGTCAGTCGTCTTAGCTCACACCGTTCTAGTCACAGCAAAAATACTTATAAAAGTACAAAAGCGCCATTTCGAATCAATTGCGATAAAAAAAGCTAAGTATAAGTTCGATAATCGTTACAAAAAATCTGTATCCGGTACTAACATATAACTTGCTTCACTACTTTGCTGTGCCAAGAACACTTCAATCCACAGAATCTTATACATCACCCCAAATCATTATAAATCTATTGATTGTTCAAATCAACATACTCGTACATCGAGACTAAATAAAAACAGATTATAACAATGCATTTGGTTAATTTAATATTACAATCAGCTTAAATAATAATTACGAAGGAAAATTACACGAATATCAGTTCTAATTATCCAATAGTCAAACTTGACAAAATAAATCACGATAGTGCTATAAGTGCAGATTATACAATAAAACAAAGTGCCAAAAGGATATTTTATGTTTATAATATATAGGGAATGAATTTGTGAATGGATTCCTATACGATACTATTACAGCAACATTATTCAAATAAAGCTGAGATTATGTATTATTGATAATGATATTACACATTGCTAGGTTTAATGTACAGACCTATATCGAGATACATGAAAAGAGCGCTTTAACTGTATGAGAACCTAGCGTGTCGAATTTTTCGTACCTAAGATGACTTCACGAGCGAGATTTAGTGCTGTGGAAATGTAATTTATGGACGAGCTCTTGCAAGAAAGCACTGTACAATATTTTTTTTAATTTTTGTTTCTGAATGACGCGTGTTTTCATGGCAATGACCGTGGATCAAACTTTTGACAAGCAAGGTAGGTGCACTTTTACCGTCTATCTTGATATAGGTCTGTGGTTTAATGTATTGGCACTCATGACACTCTTAGCATTCACCTCAACCAAACATGACTGTGTCAAAATCAACATCACAATACACTACAATATCAAATTCAGTAATAGACTTTTACTAGTATAATCAAAGGAATCATCCAAGTTATTAACAAAATTTCATAACATAATATTGTCTTGGGGATATGCTAAATCATTGACATAGATTTTGCTATCATCATTAATTATATTCTTGAAAACAATCTCTAAAAAGTTCACTCAATCTGGGTAGAGTACAATTGTCCAAAGAAAACGACTATAATGCTATCGCACTCAACAAATTTAGGCTTCTGTATTCCATTCATATCCGTCTCGTGCGTCATCTTTTCACAAATCAACTTTTGAATACATTCAAGAGAACATATGTGTAATATTTTTGGTCGTTTCCTTTGTCCAACCGCACATCTAGATATTAATATTTTAAAAAAAATACAAAATTGGACTTTGATTATAAAAAAGTTAATTTTGATCCATGAAGTGAGAACCTGAAGTCTCCTGCCATATCTTCTTAGCACGGTTGCTGATTCAAATTCTCATCCGATTTAGGAGGTTGCAACACCGGTGGTAGTGGACTCTACGGCAGAATTAAATCGAATTAATAATAATAACATCACATGCAAGAGGCACATTCAAATATTAAATAAAAAAAATAAAACAACCAAATTAAAAACCAAAAGAAACGTAAAACGAAAACCAACGCAGATGATAAAGTTGTTAGTCGGAAACAAAATGAAGTGAACCACACCACGTATTACCTAGTAAAAAGTGTATAAATAATCGTTCTGAAACAAAAATGTGATTGATAAAGAAATGAAACAAATGAACGAAAACCATCACCAAAAGAATGTCAACATAAATGTTAAGGCCCGTGCACACCGTCAGGCCTCACCTCTTGCGTGCGGCCGTCCGGCAGTGGCGACTGCCCCCCAATCTGCTTGATGTAGTCTTTGTCGTCGAATATCTTGATGTCCCCACCGCCCGGTTTGTGTTTTACGTTGTCCAAGGATCCCACTTTACTTTGTGCTTTGAATTCCAATTTTTGGTTTTCGATCTGTTGCGGAGAGTCAATGTGCATATATAATAATAGTAAAATACATATCATAATATTTTGTTTATCAAAAAGCTCTTCAGATACATCAGGAAGTAAAAGAAAATAAGTTGGTACTTGGTACCTGTTAGTTCCATATCTCTAAATGTTTCGTTAACTATGAGAATTTCCAGTTAGTGTGGAAAAAAAAGAAAAATTGTATCTAGAAAGAAATATGGCGATTTTAGATTTTAAATAATCAACAAACAATATTAGAATAATAATATCTGGAGAACATAAATCAGTATTAATATTTGAAAAGCTTTTTTAAAGTACAGCATACACTATGGCATGCTTAACCCCGTGTTTGAAATCATAATAAATATAGTAGTTTAAAAAATACATATTATACTACGTCACACAAATATGTTGATGTGTATGAGTGCCAGATATAGACAAAATATTCCATGATATCTGGTGTGCTTGTTCCATCAAAAGGTTATGCATACATAATCAATATTGATTCTCATAGCGTGCACGTCGACTGTATTAAAGTGAATCGTGTGTATTGTTACATATCACAACGCTTGAAACAGTCTACTGCTGTCAGCCTTTCGCATTTACAGACCGATATCTTACGGCATTCCTAGGTATTTAGAACCGATACCAATAAAAACCTTAAACACATTCTGGAATGTAATTCATGGTAGTAACATTCTAACGTAACATTCCCTAACTTGTATCGTGTGACATTCTCATGAAACTTAAAACACTGTTATGAAAGCCGAGCAGCGTGAATATAGCAGCCGCCGCAAAGAACCCAATAACATTTTCTTGTCAAATACTTGTGTCACTTTCTTCCGTCACGAGTTTAACCGAACTGACCTTACTCCATAAAGAATGGAAAGCAAAGCGTTTATGTGATGCTCTCCACCTCGGTAACGCCCATTTTACAAACTAAAAACAACAACGAAGCTTTAAACTAGACAATAATTCCGTCAAAACCATAGAATCAGTCGTCTCCTTTGAGATTATTCAACTTAGAAGTATAGTGCAAGTGATAAACACGAACAAAGTGACATTTATAAAACATTTGTTACTCACTGCTCTAGTCCCATTATTTGCAATTGTCGGCTGAAGAACAATTATGTGTTATTTATATCAAAATTACATCATTGCCAGGATAGTTACTTACTACCTACATGTTATCTAGATAGCTTTTTTGCAATTGTGTGCGCTATGTCTTTTGACAGTAAATACTTTTAAAGTT
The DNA here is from genome assembly GCA_910589605.1 of Chrysoteuchia culmella. Classification (NCBI taxonomy): domain Eukaryota; kingdom Metazoa; phylum Arthropoda; class Insecta; order Lepidoptera; family Crambidae; genus Chrysoteuchia; species Chrysoteuchia culmella. The sequence goes on from OU342654.1 coordinate 11,750,546, forward strand.
ACAGCTTGTTACGGTAGTGACTTGCTTTGGTTACTAAATACTGAAGCTTGACTAACGGAGCCTACATGTATATATGAAGAATACTCACTGGTTACAATACTAGTATTTGTCTCTGGGAAATAATGTTTTATTCGTTATGCAAAATACGTTTTCTTAAATTTACCTTGATAGTTCCGCCACCTGGCTTATGGGTGATGTTCACCGTCGACGCTACTTTGGGCTTCGCTTTTTCCTTGAAATCTAGTTTGACTGTTTCTATCTTCTTGTCACCACCTCCTGGTTTATAAGCTGCGTTTTGCAAGGAACCAATCTTTGACTTAGCATTCCATTCAAGCTTCGTCGTTGTGATCTGAAAATAGCCACATAAATTATACGATCACATAGTGTTGAAGATGTTTATAGTCTTTCATCGAACTGTATCTTGTCTGTAAAATGATAAGGTAGATTTAGAAGCGGGCATTGTGTAAAATATAAAAATATACCTTCTTAGCTCCGCCACTGGGTGCGTAGTGTTCATTTTTAGCAGCAATCTTCGGCATAGCATTGTTGAAATCAATTTTTCTGTTTTCAATTCTGACTTTTCCACCACCAGGCTTATAGGTGGCATTTTCCAAAGAGCCAATCTTGGACTTAACAGCTTTAATATTCGGTGAAGGCGCATTACCCACTTGAACCTTATTCATCGGTACTTCTGTAAGAATTTTATCAAATGATTTTTTTTTTTACAATCATTTTTTTCAATACAAATATTTATATTATACGAAGATAAGTAGTTTATCCAAGAATAAACAAAAAATAAAATAATTGAAAGGTTATATTGTAAAATCGATTTATAACTTTCTTGAAAGATTATACAGCGGTCCTGTAGTAACATTACATAAACTTTAAATCAATAATGTTTGCTCTTACTGAAAATAATAACAGTCGTTTATTAAATAATGAACGACTGTTATTATTTTCAGATGCATAAAATAGAAGGCAATTTGTCAGTTACGATTTTTAAATATTAATGCTAACTTATAAGAACTATGACTAAATGCTCTATGTTATAACCGTGATAGTCGTTAAAATAATCTCATTCATAAATAGCAGAAACTAACAATCGCAAAGCAACGCAATCTAATCATAGGAAATGTCTAATTAATAATAACTATTGAAAACAAATCGTTTTACGTTTCTATTAAATTAACTTTATCTTACTCTTTTTATCGTTGGGTAAAGGATTTTCCGGTGTTTTCACAGTAGCACTTTTGCTAGATGACCGCGAAAGACTATGTTTGAGACTACTGCTCGACTTCTCCTTCGTTGGCAATTTGCTCGGAATTTTCTTATTCGGCGACCCAGGCGAGCCATTAACATCCTAAGAAAAAAACATTTATTATATACAGTAACATAAAAAAAAACAATTTCCATGAAACGTATAATCAACTTGCTTACATTTCCTTGCGTAGATTCGTCGACACCGCTATCGTTGTCCCCATCTGTAAAGAAAGCATACAATTTGAAAAACAAAACCATCATTAAATCAGCAATAACTCTTAAAAGTACGTATAAGGTTTGGCTCATATCATTCGCTGGTTTTGCAAGTAAACATACTAGTGGAGTACCTAATCTACAACCACTTTGTCATTGTGAAATACTATTTTAATTTAAATGCTTTACAGCTTTCGGGCGTTACCTTTGGCTCGAGATTTTGGTGCCGATGCTGCTTTGCGAGGCGTTGATTTCTTAGAATCAGAAGGTGTATTCGAAGTATTGAGCTCGTTAGGCTTCTTTTGTACAGGCAAAGGAGGCTTAGATTCAGCTACTGGTGATTTAGATATAGTTTTGTTGGGTTTAGGTTCTTTCATGACAGAGTCTGGTCTTGTTTCTTTCGTTTCAATCTTTGGTGTTTTTGGACGTTGAGGTTCAGAAGTCGGAGGTTTTTGTGATAAAGCTGGACTCTGTGACGTCTTTGGTTCCGGTGAATCTTCGCTTCGAGTCAGCGATGGCGAACGATCTGATATATCAATTTTATTCAGATTTTGCGCGACTTGATTGCCATTTTTAGTTGGCACAGAAACATTTTGCGAAATAACGTCATCGTCATCGTCCATTTTCTTCGGCGTCGATAAGGAACCCATTATTGACTCTGACATTTTAGAGCCTGATAAACGTGACCCCGGTCTTTCAGGAATGTCCTTAGCATCCATCGCTTTAACACTTTCTTGTGAACCGCGCACATTCTCTTTGCTCTCGATCTTAGCTTCGTGAATTAAGCCAAGGGCAGGACTTTTACTAGTAAATTCCTCAATTTTCCCCCCTATCGCACTGATAGACTTTCTTCTATCATCATCCATCTTAAGGGGACTCGGTGCTCCTGGCGCTGCCGCAATGCTAAAACTTCTTCCTTTCGCCATGCCGGGCATATCGACGCCATTTTCCGATTTGTTGAAATTTTGATTTTCATTAGAAATATTTTGGTTATCCAGGGTTGTTGGTTTACTTTGGTACGTATTAGTTTGATCAGAGCCCCTTAAAGAGCTCTGTGGCGGTTGCCTTGGTATTTGGACGGGAGATGGCCCTGTATTGTTGCCGTTTCGAGAAACTCCGTTCCCTTGTTGCATTAGCGGACGACTACCGTCAGGTGTAGTCGCAGAGCCAAACTGAGGAGGCTGCCTTGGACCGAACTGTAAGTTATTCGGCGGTGGTATTCTTTGTGGTGGTTGGCTTGACGTTGGAGACTGCAGTGGTCTTGGACCTTGCGGAGCAATCGACTGCGGTCCGAATTGGCGCAAGGGTGGTGGGCGTGCTTGTTGCGTGGCAGGTGGGCCCGAAGGTACTGGACCTCGCGGAACCGGTGTACCGGGGCGAGGGCCAAACTGGTTCGGTGCTGTTACTGGGCCCCCAGGTTGAAACTGTGGTCGTGGCGGACCTTGAAGAGGGCCAGGCGGTCGCGGTGGTAGTTGTAAAGAAGAGCGCGAATCAGCTCTGTTCAATGGAGGCCGCGTAGGCGCTTGTGTAGGCCCCGATGCTTCCGGTGCGAATGCAGTTGAACTCGGGGGTCGACCCTCCACCGATGCCTTAACAAGTAAATAGAAAATTACGAAAAATTAACGCTGTTAACCTACTTTTAGAAATTCATAGCACTTGTTCAAGCCTAAGATTTCAATTTAGATTGCTACTACAACAATACCCTTGCAATAAAGTTGTAGTCATTAAACTTTGTAATCGTAGTTATTTGTAAGAGTTGAATACAGGCTTGCATGACAAACGTGTGTTTGCCGCGTACATCTCAATATTTGCCCAAAAGACAGAATTCAAAGTCTCTTTACAAAAGTTTAGCGTTTTGCATTCTTACTGGAAAGTTATTGAGAATCCGAGTATTAGTAATTTTAGCAAATACACAAAATAGGAGTGATTGAACACGACACAGGCCCGGGGCGGCGACGGCGGCGCTGTCTCCGCCCCCGCACTCGACCCAAAACAAACCCGCATCAAATCTTTCCAAAGAAAACAATATCGGAATGTCGTGCTGAACTGTCCACATATAATATGTATGCGCGATTTATATAAACCTACTATATTTTTGTCATGAATGCAACTGCTATGTCTACCGTTATATTAAAAAAACTGTATTAATTTAAGTTTTTACAGCGAATTAGTTTTATTCTTAGGCGAATTAGTTTTTTTTTTTAATTAAATACTTTTTTAATGACAAATATACACGCAATCGCGTAGGACAGCGTGGACAGCGTGGCGTACGCTTAGCGTAGGCGCGACATATATTCTGACAAATAAACATGCCGTAAGCAACCGTACTTTGTCTATTAGTAGACGAGAATTATAGCGTATGGAATGCTTACTATAACAATAATTTCATGTTCTGTTCGTTGTTTGGATTGTCACACGTGCTGTGGCAATAAGATGTTGGATTACATTTCGACGAAACATTACCTATTTTATGCAATTATCTATTTTTTCGTCGAATAAATTTTCATTCTTTTTTCCTTCAAAGTGGATCGCCCTACTTAAAATCGCCAAAAAAAATAGCAATCTGACTTCCGTGTCTGCCCCTACTGAAGCGCATTGCCCGCAGACACGAGTTGTCACGAACTCGGCCACTGGGTCAAAAGTCTATTCCCGGATAAAAATATAGACCCTTCAAATAGCGTGGCAGATGCAGCCTTTTTACTGTTCTGATGCGCGCTGACAAGTTTATATCAGTCGAGATTCAGAGTGCTTTTTTTTGTTTTAATAAAAAAAAGTTTTACCTAAAAAAATATAACCATATAATATTTATATATCACCCATTTTTATGATTAGTTATTATAATTAGATCTCAGAAATGTTAAGAAAGACAACGGAACTATTTTATGTTGTTGCGATTTATTAATCTGGATAAGTAGTCTAGATAATAGTATTACAGATGCCCCATTCAAGGAATGATAGAATTGGACATTAGGTATAGTATACGATACCTAGTTGTAATGTTACTATCAGACATCATTTCGGTATATTTATGATATGAGGAGACAACCTAGCGTTAACCGCCGCTATCTGATTTAAAACAAGCCAAATGGTAAATGTGGCGTGATCGCTATCGCATACTTATGGATCATCAACTGATATCAAGTTTGGTATTGAAATACTGTAAAATTTTAGAAAATCTTGGCAGTCAATACCTTTCAAATGAATTGTAGCCTGAAACGTTTGGCAATAAAAGTTGAACGTACCTTTAGTACGTTCAACCTATTTGAAAAGTTAAATTTTAAAATGTAATTTTTTTTTTGGCATCGCATGTTTAATAGTTATCCGTTTCGTTAAATGATTTATGAGAAAAACTGTTTACATTATCGCCTAGGAAGTCTCCTAAAACATTAAAATCTATAAAACATAAATATTCAAAAGATAACAAATAAGTTGTATGATGAAATGAGGTAATATTAAATGACTACAATACAAACGGATATAATGAAGATATTTTGCACATGTGGATACATTGCTATTGAGATAAGCCAACAAAACAAAAATATGAAAACTAAATAAAAAGTTATCAGAACAGCAGGCCTACCACGAGTTTTTCTTACAGTTTACTGTACAGTAAACGGGAGACATAATGTATGAGAATCTGTAGTTCTGCTACTGCCCACTAGAGGCGCTGTACAGATTCACATACAAAATGTCTCCCGATTACTGTATAGTAAACGGAACGGAAAACTCATGGTTGGCCCACAGAAAGTTTTTCCAAATAGTCTTGTGAAAAAACGACAAAAGATAATGAAATGTAATAAGCAATTTAGTGGAGTTGCGGAAAAACTAGGTAGTTAATTTGTTTCATTTATTAGATTTGCTTGGCTCGTACAAGCTACATCGCACAAAGTAATTTTTAACTTCTAATGGCTTCACCATTAAAGTTACCGCGATGAACCAGTGTTTAACAGATTATTTAATGGCGGCAAAGTGTTTGCAAATAGGTATTCTTTAACCAAAGTGTCAAGAATTTTATAAAACACGCAGTAACAATTGAAAACCCTTTCAAACTTTCGAGGTGAAGGAAAATCGACAGTGATTTGGCAAACGCTTTCAGCAAAAATTGCGATACACAAACTCAATTTCCCAACAAAAAAGCTATCAATGTAATAAAAAGGGGTCTGTAACTCGATTTAGTTGCGTTTTGTGACCTAACTTGAAATGTTTTTGACAGTTGTCAGCTGCCTTATGTTAAGCAAGATATGTGTGAATTCTCTGTACAATTTTGCAGTGCGTCTATGAAACTGCCAACTAAAAAGTGATAAACACATATTTTCGCACACATTTTTATATGAATTCGCGCCACAGGACTTGTAACTACATTTTTAATGAAATTTGGTTCGTTGTAACGCGGTTTTACGTTGTGAACCTATTCTAATTCTGAAGCTTTGAAAGTGCAAAGTGCTGCATGTTGGCACTCGTGTTCTTGTGAACATCGAGGCTTACCCGATTGACATTGTTTGACTCCATACTCCGGGCTACTTAAACCTGTATATCTTCACACTGTAAATAGAAGATTGTATGTCATAATTCTTCACCCGACGACGCGATCGCTTATTTGCGATGTCTCCTTGAAACTATAAATGATAATAAAAAATTTATTAGCCACGAAATTTTCTCGTAAAATCTATTGTTTCGTGTGGTGCCTTGCTGACGCCTAAGTCGTAACACTGACTTATTTAAGTGTCAAGGTGGTTATCTAACTATACGAAATCTAGAAATAAAAAAGTGTGATAAATTAATATTTTTGACTAAATAAGCTGAGTAATAATATTTATTTCAGTGTCGAAAACCAACTTGTAAAAAAGTGTTCATCTGGTTTTTTTTTCTTATCTTTCTCTTACAAGTGCTCATATAACAATGTAAAATTTCCAGATTTGGTGCTGTCTGTATTTGTCTAAATACTTGGTACAAAAAGTGAACCGAACTAACTTTACAAATAATCTCTATATTATGCAATACATTGTAGTTACATATACTACAAACAGTGAACAACCTTAATTTTTCGTCTATCCTTAAACAGGACAATTTCTATTTCATTCTAATTATATTTTATACCTAGTTGTAAAGTTTAAGCCTATAAAATAGTATCATATTCAAAAAATTCCATTAGACCGCTGGATTTCAATATAATCACAAAGATTTAGATTAATGTTATCTTTGTATTTTTTATTACGTAAATAAAAATGATACTTGGATTACGGATTATGGGTTGATAGGTAAACTTGTCAAGAATACACGTTATGCAAAATATTTTGGAGATTAGCAAAGAATACTGGAAATTCAATAGTACAAGTTTATAGTCCCAAACAAAGCCTAGCTTGTATTATGACTAGACATACATAATTATGTATAAACATATGTTTTATTAATCTTTATAATAAAAAAAAATTGCCTGTTTCCCATCGCATCACGCGTGAACGGATAGAACAATTTCACAATTTTTTTCTTTGTTGTGTTTATTATTCACAGGAGAAGGTTCTTATGAAAGAAAAAAGTTGAAGATCGAAATACCTGATGTATAGCAGTCCAGCCAAACTATAAGTGATATGAAAATAGCAACTTAAGAATAGTTGTAGAGCATAATGAGCATTTTCTGTTGAAATCGAAGGTCTGGCACGCACCTGATGTGGAACCCAGCAGCCCAGCTTAAGTATACGTAGGATAGTATATAGCGCCATTTTCTCTTTAGGTATAAGAATCGATGGCGGTTGGGGCGGAATGGTTCCTTAATGGCGGACGCGCACCGGGCGATGTTCTGTGGATAGGCCCCCGTCAAGGTGGACCGACAATTTGGTGAAGGTTGCGGGTAGCCGCTGGATGCGAGCAGCGCAGGATCGATCGTTGTGGAGTTCTTTGGGGGTCTCTATACCAAGCAGCCAGTGGGTATCGTGCGGTTGATATGATGATGTTAACAAATTTAAAGATCTGGTACCTACACCTGATGTGGAACTCTAGCAGCCCTTCTAAGGTATAAGAGATACTGAGGCGGTACGAAGTTCGCCGGGTCCGCTAGTAAATTCTATAATACATTAGAAACACCCCGCAGATGCAAGACTTAATACAACATCTAGCTTCCGCCCGTGACGTTCACGTGGACATTCGGATAATTTTATGAGATCGGGATGAAAACTACGAACCAGGCTTTAGACTATCTGTGTGCAAAGTCGTTTGAACTTTTTTGTTTGGGGGCTGGCCTCGTCCAAATCTGTAGTATGGGACGCCATTTCTTTTTTTTTTATAAATACCTATTTAAATGTACAGGTTACACACAGAGGAACAATAAATATGATGATATATAGTGCACTAAAGTGTCACGTTAGCCAGATAATTAGAGTTAAAAACGAATAATGCCGACCCAAAGTATCACCTTTGTATCTTTAACTCCAATTATCTCACTAACCTGGCACTTTAGTTAGGGCATTATGTTGCATAATGTTTTTGTTCATCTTTACGTTCCCTATCCATTTATATAGGTTTGAACGTGCGGCACGATTTTGAAAAAAAAATGTAAATGGTGCACCGGTGACGAGGCCAAAAGGTTCCAAACCCCTTTCATGCAAAATTAGTTCAAATGTTTTTGCTTGATTGAGTAACTATAACATCAACATTTTTACATTTATAGTGGATTAGCTTCCGCCCGCGGTTTCAATATCTCAACTCAACTCTAGAAGAGATAGGTTGAAGGCACTACCTACCTCAACCCAAATTCATTATGTGAATCCCACTAACCCCCATATTCTAAGTCGTTCCTCCAAAACTTTTTACACTCCACTCAACCTCGTAGTGGGTAAAAATGGTAGTGTGCGCTAGGCCTAACACGGAGTGGCTACGTACTCTTTTGCTCCTCCAGGTCCTTACGGAGATATGACTTAGAATACCGATTTCGAGGAGTATTTCGAAGAGGTTTTCAATGAGGTTTCGTTAAGTCGAGGACGAGTAAGTTTTGGAGGAACGACTTAGAATATGGGGGTAAGACACTCAATGCCTACGACAGTTTACTTAAAAAATTGGCCACATCAGCCATTTACGGGCGCATCAGCGTAAAACCTGATAAAGAGTAAGAGGCAGGTCGGAGAGCATCATCATTGGGTAGGATTACGATTAGAAACAAGTAGGATTGGTAGAATTTGTGTTCTATCGAAATTGAACCCAAATGACGTCATGATCTCTTAGCACAGTATTGTTTCAATCTTACCATGCTATTTCGTACTACGAATCTCATAAAGTAAGCTTGTTTTTTGACGAATTTTTTGTGACGTCTTCGCTCAATCATCACCTCCAAAGTGTGAAGTGAGTTAAAATATAACAACTTCAATAAAAAAATACGCAAATAAAACGTTCTTATGACATGATGGTTTCTAATAGATGATGGTAGGACCAAAGACCAAAGTCTCCAAAGTTGCGTAATACCTATGTGTTGATAAAATACGTACTCTCCGGTAATAAGTGACTCATTCAATAGTTGAATGTTAATTTCCATTAAACATCACTACGTATGAGTGCGTTCAAACTACAAAAAGAATAAGTCATCACATCTGTCTGACGAAACCACAGACGGCAATGACTAATATCTACATAAGATTGTAGATGTGATAAACTCAATATTAGAAATTGTTCTTATATACTTTTTGAAGTGAAAACTTCTTTAGCGGCGTTGAGCACTTTTTCTGTAATGGGTATAAAATCTTAAACTCGCGTCAGGACACGTGACCTGATCGAAAAAGCGTAGGACGGATGGAGAGTAGTCAGCTATCCCCTCTCTACGGCGCGGCGAAAATGTATGCCTGGGCCTACTGTTTCGTTTAGGCTTTTAATAAATTTAATAAATTTGTTTATTATTATTATTTATTATTATTATTATTATTATTATTTATTATTATTATTATTATTATTATTATTATTATTATTATTATTATTATTATTATTAATAATAATAATTTATTAATAATAATATGCAACATTATTCCCTAACCATTCCAAAATATCAAACATGCTCAACGTTAATAATCAAGTTTTCACTTCTGCCGGCACTCCCGGAGTGCAACCCGTCTTTTTTATTTTTGAAGCAGTAACTTCAAAATGTTTTACTAACATTTAGCTTGTTTTACTTCAATAACTACTTGATTGTCGCTGAAGCGTATAAATAAGAGTAAATCAATTAACAATTAACTTCAATTTGAAAAATAAAAGTTTTAAGAAACCTAATAGGTATATCGAATTGGCTAGCAGGTAATTTTTGTAGTATAAAAAAATTACTCCAGTTTATTTATAATAAGTTATGAGACATAAAAAATATGTTTTCTTTTTAACTAAAATTCTATGCCTGGTGAAGATTTATTTCTTTAGCAAAATTTACTGGATCTTACTCAATTTACTGGAACTTTGGACTTGTATAAATTGATGAAAATAAATCATTATTAATAAAAATATTAGAAAGTTTTGGTTTAGAACATGATTAAAATAATCTTGAACAACTGTGCACTTTATTTGACTGCAGAAAAGCTTGGCAAATACGTAATAATAGGTCGATCAACATTACTCAGAGATAAAATCTTATGTTGACTATACAATTAACAAAAAACCTAACATTGGATAAGACAAAGCTTAGCATTATTTGATCTAAATTAAAAACTAATGAGTAGATTTACAGCTTAGACTAAAATTACACATTTATGTCCTTACTCTGTCATTCTCCTTATATAGCTAAGCAGCAAATCTTTTCTTAAAAAAAAACGATGTACACGAAATACACGTATGACTTATACATTTTTAAGTGATTAATGATAATTTATATAATAATAGTTTTAGCAAAAAGATAATAGTTAAAAAAAAATAGTTTTAGAGCAAAAAGTTTGATAGTTCGCACAGATTTATTTACCAACAATTCTGTATTGTTGGTACAATTCGTTCGCATCTTGGAGGCACACAATTTATTGATAATTCACAAAGTATCATATCGCATTGTGTCAGTAACGCATTCATTGTATTCAGTTTTCAATAGCTGTGCGTTCCGTCCTACTTTTCAGCGTTTATTAACAATTTAGTTATACACGCTTGGATTAATCTTTGATCTTTTATCAGCCACAAAATCATATAAATATTGGAATAACATACCACAAGAAAGTTGATGAAACTGTTACCACTAACATAGTTTTCGACTAATAAAAGATTTCACTGTAAAAGTAAAAGTACCTACCTACATTGTCTCAAAAATTTGATAGAGAAGTGGTAAATTCCATCCATATGTATTTTATTTATTTGAATAACCAATGAGATCTATAATTTAAATGTGCAACAAATTAAAAAGATTTGATTTTTAAAATAGATTGTAGATTGTAAGTTAAAACGAAATGTAAATATAATTGTAATAAACTATTTAAATTCTGTAGAATATTACCTATTGAAAAAAAAAACTTATTACATTTTGGCCCTAGAAACATATTTTAAAGATGAATATAAAACAAAATTGTATCATAAAGTTAAAACCAGATCTATTAGTAAAAGAAACCTGTCACAGATTAAAGCCAATAATTATTATGGAGAAAGAATAAGAAAATATACTATACCGAAATTGTTTGCATATTTCATACATGATTTAAGATTCTGCCAGACAGACCTAGTGCGCAAATCGATTTTATGGTTGAACGTAAGACGTAAGAGGACAGAAAAAAATGAAAACGTAAACTATTTAATGTGTAATGGCTTCCGATATTAGAGGAGAGGCGGTTCTTACTATTTTTTTCTGCAAAATATTTTCATCAGAAGCTTGTTTTCATTTCTATAAATCATAACTAAAACATTGGTTGAACCATGTAGGTATATTTTTAATCTTAAAAATATACTCATACAATTATTATTAAATGAAAATACTTTTCCGTTTCATTAGTTTTATTTTTATTTTTGCATATCTCATTTTACCTTTACAATAGGAACTAATTTTATATAAATAAGACAATGGTTTGAAATAAGCCAAACTTATGCCTATTTAAAACTAATCATTGTCTGTATGACGTAATAGACCAACGTTTCCTAACAAAAACAAATCCAGAAATATCGGAACATTGCCAATTTCATATTACAGACACGCGTACTACACGTGTTGTTAATGAAAGAGTATTATAAAAGCAAGAAAATAATATTATTCTATAAACGAATCTTTAGTTTAATCGCGCACTCATAATTGAAGTAAAACAACTTTTGCGGAGTATTTGGTGCGATAAAAGGTTGAGGAAAAAGTCTTTTCGCATAAAGTATGTATGAACTTGTAATAAAATCTTTTTGTATCTGGCTGGTTTTGGTATCATTAAAAATTTAAATTTGAAAGAAGATATTATTCCAAATTCAAATTAGGAAAATGTGTGATGTTCATTTGTTTTTCTTACTGTCAACATGTGTGAATTTAATGAAGAAATTCGTTACATTTTAAAATTTTACTACAAAATGATTAAAATGCAACGCAGTCAGCAAAAAAATTTGCGATGTTTATGAACCTAGTGCAGTGTCTGTGAGACTAGCACAAAGGACAGTGGGCGGTTTCGTCCCAAGTGTTGTAACACTTTACTACCTATATCGTGCGAAAGATCTCAATGAGTGTAGTTTTTATTTTGTAATATTGTGTATCTTGTGCACGGAAAGTGTTATGGTGGTTTCTGCGGCAGGTTAAACAGAAGATCGAGGAGTATAATCTGCCACTTTGATTGGCGTTTGTGGTCTACGAGAAAGTCTTTGATTCGATAGAGACCAGTGCTGCAGTCTCTCCAGAGGTGTTCAGTGGACTATAGGTTTATCGAGGTTTTAAGGTACTTATATGAACATGCCACCATGCCGGTCCGATTACAGAACCAGATCACAAATCCCATCCAACTGCAGCGTGGTGTGAGACACGGAGACGTCATTTATCCGAGACTGTTCACAGCTGCGTTGGAGGACATCTTTAAACTCTTGGACCGGAAAGGACTCGGCATCATCATTCACACCTTCGTTATGCCGATCATGAAGTCCTTATGGCGGAGACCTTGAAAGGCCTGAACAAAATGCTCAAAGATATCCGTAGTGCTTCTCAAAGAGGACATTCTTAGGATGAACATAGAGAAGATGAAAATCATGTCAAATTCTCATGTTGTACCCACTCCAGTTCACGTTGGGAACACTACGCTCGAAGTTGTTGACCAATACGTTTACCTTGGACAGAGTCCAGTTAGGTAAGTCCAACTTCGAATCGATCTCTCGTTGAATCCAACTCTGATGGGCAGCATTCGGGAAGCTCAGTAAAATCTTCAGGTCCGGCTTACCTCAGTGTCTCAAGATGAAAATCTATGATCAGTGTGTGTTGCCAGTGTTGACTTTTTTATGAACGACGGGGAGACCCTTAGCCTTCACCATACCTGATGTTAAGTGTAGTGTTTGTATCTATGGAAAAGGGTACAATCAACCCTGTCTCACATACACACAGGAGGGCAACACTAGTAGCTGTCATTGTCAACGATAGATTGAGAGATGACATATAGCTAGGCAGGAGTTCTGGTGGAGTGCGAATAAGGATTCGGCTCCAGGATCCCTGGTGTGGTGCTGAAACGTGTGCCTGTCTTGGTGTGATGGTGAGCCAGTGTAAACTTCAGTAGGATTGCAAATCCTACATTAAGTATTGATTAGGCTGAAGATCACGCGAGCCTGTCCCGGAATCCTCAATCACTGAGGAACTGGCTATCTTATCTTTTACTGCCGAAACACAACAATACTGAAAACATTGTTGTTATGGCGTCAGACTTAGATAAGATGGTGGTAGTTAGCCAGGCGGACTTACAACAACTCCTACCACCAATCAAACCGAATACAATATTTACTCCCGCTGGGAATCGAACCCGGGACCCCTGGGTCTGATATATTGCTAAAACTACTGATCCGAAGTAATTGCGAGACAAAATGATTTATTAGTCCATAATTTTTATACCCACAGGGATTAGCAAAAAAAAAAAATTATAGACGTACGTAATCTTTATATTTGATGCAGGAATATTATTAGATGTGTTATTAGAAAATATAATTACCTCACTGCATAATAAAAATGCTCCAGATCAAGTTCTTTACACTTTCTAAAACCCATAAATGTATGAAAACACGAATCTTTGAAGTGTATACCTTGACTTGGTGTAATACTACAACTTTTGTGCCATATCAATTATTGCTCCAAACGACTTGTTTTAACCATAAGTATTTTTTTTTGTGTGTCGGCACTTTCAATAAAGGCCTAAAAATGTATGGAGCCTGCATGAACTCCTTTGTTTGAATGTTTGAATCCAGGCTATAAACTATCTGTGTGCCTTTTATCCAAATCCGTTCGACCGTTTTTTATGTGATTGAATAACAGACACCCAAACTTTCAAAATTAACTTATGTAGGAAATAGGATTGTATGGTATCAAGATAGATTGGAACTTGGGGATTAATACAGACGACAACGACGATTGCAGGAACAGTTCTACTTAGTTATGTGTTTACTACTATTTGTCCCACTGCTGGGGCACAACACTATCCTAATAAAGGATTCGATCGTCATTTTGTGGGTTCCCCTTGCAAACCTAGCCAAAAAATTTTTTTGTGAACGCGGGTGAGACTCTTAGCCGTCATCATACCTGTTGTTAAGTAATAATAAGGCTGAAGATGGAAGCGAGCTTCTCCCGGAATTTCCAGTCTCTGAATAACTGGCTATCTTATCTCTGACTGCCGGAACACAACAATGCTGAAAACATTGTTGTTATGGCCGTCAGACTTAGATAAGATGGTGGTAGCTAGCCAGGCGGACTTACAAATAGTCCTACCACCAACCAAACCGAATACAATATGTACCCCCGCTGGGAATCGAACCCGGGACCCCAGGGTCTGATACCGGTGGTTGTACCACAAGACCACAGAGGCGGTTATAAATCGATGGATTAACGTGCTTTCTGATGCACGCAGGAGTTTATGTTAAGTATTAAATTTTCGGTCACTCATATGATTGACCGTAGCAAAAATTTCCTGCCGTTAGTTGTATTAAACGTATTTTACTTATTAATCTATCACAAGCAACCAACTAGGCACTCCCACAAACCCATCCCTTTAGCACGGCCTGACCTTGTAATTATGGCATCACAAGTTATCTGACCTTTGCACCTTCAACTGACAGCTATATTGAGATTGAAGCATTCTCTTTTTATCGAGCATTTTATTTGCACGCGAAAATCAAGGTCAATACTTAATTAGATAAGTCGAAGAAAATTGTTCACATCTTCCTATCCCATTAAAATAAACGATAAAAATTAAAGATTTTTCTTGTAACTGATTAGGGACTATTTACATTTTAATTTTTGCAATTGATTCTAGATAAGACAAACGAAGATCAAACTCATCAAAGAATATCTAAACATTCGAATCTGAAATTGTTTGAAACTTTTGTTTGTTCTTTGGTATAAAGCGTTTCTCCCTGAACAGTTAATCCCAACCATAAAATATTTATAGAGCCATTAATCCAAGTATATCTTGAGTTACTATCTGCGGGTTTTGTTTATTTTTGATTCGTGTTTGTTTTGACAGACTTATATCAACTATGTAAAACATAGTTTCAAAAACGACCATTCAAATAAAACCTCGTAAATATTTCGATGAAAACAAATCCAGTCTGAAAGAATGGTTACGGAATATCGATAAAAATCACATTACCTACGAATGAAATGTGAGTGTGAAATGCATTAAATACGTCAAAGAAAATTCATTGGCGTCACAATTTGGCAATATTTATGGTGAGCGTTTACAATGACGGCGATTTATACAGCAAATACGAGAAACTGTGTTTGAAAATGAACGTGATAAATGCTTACAAGAGCACAAAATATTAACATCACTATTATATTTTATTTTTTCTAGTATATTTTCTTGTGATATATTTATTACATAAAAATAGCATTGTAAAAATGCAAAATTAAAAAGTTATAATCACTATTTTAATGAAAAACACACATAATTTTCCCTTGTTTTCCTGTGTACTCCTTACTTAATCTTTCTCTTGTTTTTGCAAAACTTACAATATATACATGATAAAATAATATTTAAAATAAATTTACTGTTTAGATAATTCTATTTGTACCTTAATAAAAAACACAAAAAAAATATTTTCATAAGTGAACTTGAATAAAAGAAAAGTGAAACTCTAGTCTAGAGTCTAGTCGATAGAATAAAACGTCAAAGGTTTTCTGAATAATGAAGGACAATCGAAATGCCCTATTTCTCGTATAGGTACCTATACCATGCGAACTACAGGACGAAGGACATTCATCGCGTGACTTCAAGTCTACCAAGATCGTAAGCAAAGCGAATCGTCAATTTGCCTCCGAAGAGTTTATTGGCAGTAGATACTTAATCCGTTTAGCATACAGACATTTTCGTTAAAGTTATAAAATTTAATCAATTTTGGATTGGAACAGTGAGGTTGGTATTAATAGAATAATCGATATCTTTAAGTACAGAGGAACTTAATGACGCATCACTTAAAATCCACCCATAGGAAAGCCTTTGCCGCAGGTGGGGACATTCAAAATGGCTGAAGAATATGATAAGCAAGCACACACAAGCGAGCACGAGTAACTTAAGAAAACACCAAAATCGATATAGGTGCGCCTATAATATTTGAAAAAATTCCCTTGATTTCTTCAGGATCTGTCTTGACGATAATGGGATCAACTTGAAAGTACACCCTTTAAGTACAAAAATGAATTATTCATAAATGATCGAGTACCGAGGTAACAAACATTAAAATAAAGAAGCACAACCGAATTGATAACCTCCTTCCTTTTTTTTAAATCGGTTAAAAATGATGTGTGTTAATGAAAACTTTCCTATTTGCATGTTTTGTTACCTACTTTACCACAGATATTTGAAAATATATTAATACTATATAGTAAGTAATAGCAAATATATTAATACTAAGTAGTAAGACCTGAATGGGACCCTTCAGATTCAGCCGCTAAGTAGTTAGATGATTTAGGATCCTTCCATAAATCAAGCATCGATTTACAAAAATAGGTTAGATGCCTGTGAAAACCTATAACGACCGTTTGAAAATGGTAAGTACAGTCGACGACGCATCATGATTACCATTTTGAACTTGTTTCGTCAACAACTGTGTCGAACATCCATCAACATCGATCAATTACATCTACCGCGAATGCCAGTTAATCTTTCATCAATCCTTTATAGACACGTTCACATCAAATGGCAAACCGTAACATTGTTTTGTATCATAACTTAATACAGAACATAAGACTATGTAAAGTCTTAGTTTATATTTGTGTCTCAGTTTATTTCACATGTTTTCTTAACTTGTTTAATTTTCTTTTACGGTTTGTTGCAAAATGCACAAAGTAGCGAAGTACAACATACATTTTACTACTTGGTTTGGTTATATAATACTCTAGCAGAAACCCACAACTTCTTCTGTTTGGAATCTGTTCAAGGTCCCCATAAGAAATTTTGTTGGCTTACTTCACCCCTTTAGGATTTATTTTCACAACAAAGTGTAGCCTATGGCTTTACTCGTGGATCAATATATGTCTATCAACATTAATCAAAATCAAATCAGGAAATGTCGTTTTATTTCAGGAATGGAAAATAAAGTTAGCATACAACGTGTGCTACCATCATCTTTTACAAACCCTCATGTCATAAGAACGTTATTTCAAATTTTGACACACTTACACTATAAAGGCGATGATTGAGCAAAGACGTCACAAACTTCCGTCAAAAAACAAGTTTACTTTATGAGGGTCGTAGTACAAAATAGCATGGTAAAATTGAAACAATACTGCGCTAGAAATGGCAGTAAGCCGCCAGGTATTACCGCAAAATTACCGAACCTGTAAAATTACCGAAATGAAATAACTATTTTATAGCATCGACACAATCCTTTTTATTAATTAATGAGATGTTGTTGAAAGATACGAAATAGCTATAGGGCATTAGAAAATTTTCCAATATAACTACGAGTACTTATCAATTGAAAGTAAATCTAATCGTCCCGTAGAAACAATTACTGTTTTCTCTGTTGTTGGAAAGGGACATTAATTACCGTTCATTGTTAAACACGGTGACCGTGTTTCACATCCTGCACGTTTGACGCAAGAATTAAATGACATCAAACAATTGCCAAGTAAGAAGTCATTTCAAAAAGAGATGTCGATTACACTAATATTTATACTTATTTATTTTACGTACATCTTAAGTTTTGGCGCGCACTGTTCATTGACATAAAACAACTTTTTTCTGATTTTTAACGCACTGTATTTCATGAACTAAGATCTAATTATCCGTATTTTAGTGAGGTTTTTTATGGGTTTTTTGGTTATTTATTTTACCCGAATGTACTTCGTCGCTTAGAAGAATTATTTTTATTAGGAAAATGCAAAGTCCTAAAGCCACAATGTTTATTTATTTATTTATTTATTTATTCTTTATTGCAATATAAAAAAAATACAGCAAATGGCGGACTTAATGCCATCAGGCATTCTCTACCAGTCAACCAGTAAAAAGTGTTAGACCTACCGTATCGGCAATAAAGTAGTACTATAAAACATAATTCAGAATATTGTAACAAAAGTGGGAATAGCTAATTAAGGGTTAATGTTCACGATGTTCAAACTTAAAAGTCTATCCTAAACTCAAAGGTGAAAATTAGAATTTGTGAGCACGAACAACTCTACCGGCGGCGTCGTCGAGTCGAATACAGTAATCATATTGTAGATATATGGCCCATATTGACTCTAATACTAACTTTATATTCCAAGATTTATATTTTAATAAAACCTAAATAAACTCAAATCACACCGTATACTTGAAAATGCTGTTAATAATATAAAAAATGCTTTTGCTTACATAAGAACCTTCTGTTGCTAAGTGGGTACTTGAAACGGGTGGAAACAACCATTTAATTAGCACAGTGTATATTCAAGTCCTTATTATTGCAAGGTAGACCAACGTGTAACAAGTTTATTCTAAGGCCAAGTTCAATCATACGATGGGTAGGATACCCTTGCGGTTACTGTATGCTCGCCTACAGAAGCTTGGTTCCAGTACCTTATAAAAAAAACCCTATTTCAATTTCATAATAACTAATTTCGCTATCTATCATAATAAATGGTCTTACATTGATTTATGTACACGACATAAATTAAAGAATCTTAATCTTTTAAGTATTTGTATCCGTAATTTACTTTTACTAAGGGTGATTCAGAATGTTCTTTTGCGAAGTTATAGAAGTTAATAAAATCATTATAACTAAGTAGGAAATTCAATTGGATCATATCGCTTACGCAGATATAAAATAACGTCGACGACATTTCTTGTTTATACACACGTCATTAGAAGACGTTAAGTGTGTCCAATGTGACTCAATATGACTACACCTTAAACGAATTGATAAATCATGGTCCAATGCCGCGCTCAATTGATGTAAGTGCGTATGAACTTTTTTGGAAATCTACTCAAGCTAAATCATCTAATGTGACTGTCTCGTTAAGTGCTTGAAGATTTTAATTTAGAATGATTGAGATTTGAAAAGACCTCGATTTTCTTAACAGCTATTAGATACTGAGTGTACGTAGTGTGGTAAGGCGACTGGCGACTGGCGTCATTCTATCTCGCGTCAGTCGCCTCAGTGACGTCGACTGCGATAGAGAGTTTCTTTGCCAAATGTGACTCAGCTGTCGTATAAAACCACCGTGCTTGCTTAACAGACCACATTCCGTATCGGACCATTGCACGAAGAGGATTGATAAAATATTTTTCAGTAACTCATAAATGTTTGTAAACGGTGTTGAAGTTATCAGTACTAGATTTGAACACATTAGTTTAGATATACAAAGTGAGTATTGTTTTGATTATTAAACGTGATATGATTGCATTTCCTTTCTGCCGTTGGTAATCGAAATAGTGATAAAAAATTACATGGCAATTTTTTTTAGGAGAACCGAAATGTTTTATCTTCGAATTTTCAAAGAGTAGATGTAGCTTTCTCGTATAATATTCAATTTATTCAAAACGTGAAAAAGTTGTAAAATCATTCAAATTAAATAATATTTTCCTAATTGGATC
Source organism: Chrysoteuchia culmella (assembly GCA_910589605.1). Lineage (NCBI taxonomy): Eukaryota > Metazoa > Arthropoda > Insecta > Lepidoptera > Crambidae > Chrysoteuchia > Chrysoteuchia culmella. The sequence goes on from OU342654.1 coordinate 11,770,180, forward strand.
ATTTCTATTTCCAGACAAAATGCAGCCGAAATCAGAAAGACCGCCTGTTTGCCCTAAAAACCGGCCACCACTGCTCCAAGTGACACCTTCCAGCACCGCGCAGAAGAAAGGCGACAGCCGGCCCAATCACGACAACGACAATTCCTGCCTGCTGAAGCCTCAGCACGACATTCCAGCGACACCGCCTCCGCAAACCAACCCTCAGCCAATCGAATTCTTCCCCCAGAGAATAGGGTAACTTCGATCGCGAGAGACATCGAAAAAACTTTTTCATGGCACATTGCCATTTGTCGGAACACGGGCTACAAAAGTCGTATAAAAATATGCCTCTGATACGTAAATGCCGGGACAAGGGAAGCTTTGGCCAAATTATGCGCTGAAATGCGTCAACACCGATTCCGTGGCAATTTTTTTTGCTCGCCTTTTGTTTCATGGTGTGGAGACAATAAATGGATTAACCGTAACTATAATGAGCGTTGTGCTGATGACATTATGGTACAATTTGGTTGTGGTATAGGTTATGTTCAAGAGTTATTAGCTATTAAAATAATTGAGAATATGTATAAATTTATTGATTTTAGTGAAAAGTGCAACGAGGTAGATCGCAAATATATTGTTCGTGATAAATCGAATATATCACTGTACTTAGACTTGGAAAACTATAGCAATAAATAGTGACTTTTCCTCTTAGTTAATCTGTAAGATAACGCCTTTAACTATACCTATCTTGTATTACCTACTTACTTTGACGTCAATACATAATTATTTTACCAGTAAAATGTGTTTTCTGCAACATACTGTTAGACGGTATGTTTTAACCCTTATCCGATGAAACCCGAGAAATGCATACTTCGATACCTAGATTTCAAACCTACATGTAGACATGATCAGTGCTGCGAATCATTATTATGGCTTTATTTAGGATGCAATGTTTGACAAAATTATTATTGCCCATATCGATGTTTTATTTAAAAATATTTGAATACCTTTTGTCAAGCACTCATATCACAAGTTCTTAAAATCTGAGATAGATAATTCAATTGTTAAAATATAAGTATATTGCATTTAACCGTCAGCCTATACTAAACTTTATTGACATCTACACATTCCACAATGGCATTTAGGTACAATTATAAAATAAGTAACATGCTCATTCAACAGAAGATCCCTTGAGATTCTTACTTTTGTTTACTATTTTTATTTTCATTAGAATTATTATTGATCTAAAGATTAGATCAATCATAATTCTGATGAAAATATAAACAGTAACGACTGTAAGCAATCGTATTGATAAATATATACGTTATTTTATAAATTTACACGCTTTCCGAAACAGATTTTCCCTTTATTAACGTTAGTCACGTTGTAGAATAATAAACTCAGGAAATAGTACATCAGAAATAATCGATTCGTCATCACATAAGATTAGAAAAATCTTATCGAAATTAAAATATATCTACTTTTACGGATAACTAGCGCACCGTTTATTTACACGAGTTTAGATGTAATATTTCGTCTGTTTTAAGGTGTTTTGGTTTTCTTGACGTTTCAGCACCCGGTAATGACATATTGGGATCTTTTCAAAGTACACATTTTGTTTCAAATGGAATTGGTTAAAAAAATAAAGTTCAAAAAGTAGGTAGACACAAGTACTTTGTCAATTTAAAATTAATGACTGAACATTAGTTCCTACTATACATTAAACCTTGATTTCACGAAAATAGCAACTCATCGATTGAAATTCGATTCTAATTTGTTTTGTAAGTGATTTGATAGTTTTCGTTTAACTAACACTCCTACTTCCTATTAATCCTACTAATTTTATAAATGTGAGAGCTTGGATGTTTATGGTTTGATGTTTGTTACTCAACCACGCAAAAATCGGCTGAACGGATAAGGATGCAATTTGGCCAACACACAGATAGTTTATAGCCTAACTAGACTAAATATAGACTACTTATAGACTTAATATTAAGACATAGGATCCATTTTTATTTCGAATCCACGGATTGGGAACCACGCGTAAGATACCGCGGGTGACCACATTTTTATATCACCTGCTCAGACATAGCACAATGATATTATAATTCAGATATCATCATCATCATCAAATATATAAAGCAACTATTAGGTGCAAATGGGACAGTAGACCAGAAGCCTACCACTAGAACAATTTTTGAGGCAAGTAAATTTTTTTATGACCAAAACCCTATTTTGTAAACAGTTTCTTCATTGTAAAAAAAACCGTATTCTATTGACGAATGAGTTAAAATAACACTTTAATGACATAAATAAGGTGTCAATTCTCAACAAAAAACTTTATTTAAGAATATAATTTAATTGGGTTTTATACATTATCCCATCGGTTATAAGCTATATTACTTAGGTATTTTACCTTATCCGTTCCTAATGTCAAATTAATCAATGAATCTGTCAAAAACGGATATAGCCGGCAAGCAACTAAGTTTGATGAATGATTAGTTTGAAAAGTCATTTAGTAGAATACAGGCAATAAAAACCACAAAATACCCAGCTCCTCTTAACAAGACCTACATTTTCCGGTATTTACCTACCTACATGTAAAATATATTGAACTTCGTATATTGATATTCACTTTGTATGTAAATAATTTTTACTACATAATTTATGATAGCTATTACAGTGGATGGAAGCACGCCAAAGTACATTAGATTGAATTAAATAATATTACATACTAATCTTTCTTTAACTTATATTTGTTAGGTGTTTGTGAATTTATTACCGTGTTCCATGTTTTTAAATAAAAATAATAAAAATATTTGAAAAGGGAGTTAAGAGTCAGTGTTAAATGAGTAGTTACTGTTGGATAAGGAATAAAGTTTAGGTCCAAATTATATTTTTTTTAATTTTATTTATTAAATCTTATCCAATAGTAAATGGAAGCATTATTAATATCAAGACAAAACTCTAAGTAGAAAATACTTCTTTAGAAGAAAGCCTACTAAGGTAAAAAAAAACAGTCCTAATTAGGGGCATAAAAGTGAAAAGGTTTCGGCAGATTTATTTAAAACAATATTTATTTAACGAAACTTTGATGTTCTGTTAACAAATTACTGTAATGACTATGTCTAGCTTATATTCAAATCAAAAACTTGTTTGTCTAACCATTTATTAACTAAATTACTTTTTAAGCATCTGAAATACGACCTTTGTCTTCTTAATTACACAAAGAACATTATACTTATAAAAACAAAAAGGTATAAAGGGAGTTCTTTGCTTCGGATAAAAACTTTTATATTAATGTTATACAGTATAAACTAACTATCTACGAGTATCTACATAAATAAAAATTTATCTTGGATGCGCCTGTCCTCTATGCGCTCCGAAACCATATTGATCAGAGTGTGATGAAACTTTGGTAAAGGCCCGCGAGGGTTCCTGACCACAAAAATCTACATATGTTTATGGAAAAATTTAAATAGAAAAATATTGGAAAAAATCAACTCGGCCACAAGTGAATTCTCAGACGGGAATCGAACCCGCGACCTTTGGAAATCCGGTCCAATACTCTAGATAAATAATAGAGCATTGGACCGGATTTCCAAAGGTCGCGGGTTCGATTCCCGTCTGAGAATTCACTTGTGGCCGAGTTAATTTTTTCCAATATTTTTCTATTTAAAATTTACCATAAGTATAAAAATAGCATTGAAAAATGCAAAAATTACAAAATCATAAAATCTACATATGTCTTTATACTTTATGTGGCATGGCGATGCATGCCAGGTACAGCTAGTATCTTACATACAGGGTAGTCTTAGCCTGTTCGATATATTTTTTTATAGATAGTTGACCATGCGGCCTATAAGGAAACGCAAGGAAAAATTGATTAAAATGAAAAAAAAATAGTTAACCTAACACAACCAATCAGCCTGGATATTTTATTTTTCTAAGATAAGACCTATCAGGTAACCACATACCACAAAGAAAATGCCGAAAGTATGTGTAATATTAAAAAAATAATCTCGATATATTTAATTATTTTTTTAATCGTATCTTGCAATCTGATGAGAACAGATTTTTTCCTTGCGTTTTTTAATATGCCGCTTGGTCAACTATATAAAAAAAAAATTATCCACCAGGCTTCGACCATCCTGTATAAGTAGATATAAATGCATTTCAGTAGGCCTATCGCGTAAGCACCGTCGGCATCGCTGTCAACTTCACTCAGGCAGCCGACGGCATTTTCGTACAACGCAACTTAAACTTTATCGACCTAATAATAAGATTCCTTTTCCATAATCAGTTAATACTCGACTCTGTGTATGACCGAGACAGCACTATAGCATCAGCGCTCACGTGTGAAGAGTTGCACCCATATTGTACTGTACTGTTTTGGATATCGGAAACAACGACGGTACCAAAACGCCCAGACCCGGAATAATAAAAGTCAAAAAGCTTTTTTTAACTAGACTTATAATAGACCAGAGATTTCGGCAAGATATAGTTCCCAAAACAAAACATTGAAGGTGATAAAGGGATAAAAACTAGTGTACAAACTAATTCTATTACCTTTATAACTTTTTCATTTTGCATTTTACAATGCTATTTTTTGTGATAAATATTAAACAAGAAAATATACCTACTAGAAAAAAGCAACTAGTCTCATGTCCGCTCAGGGCGACATGAGACTAGTTGCTTTTTTCTAGTATATTTTCTTAGTTCTGTTACCTTTTGTGTTCTAAAATACAAAAGCAATTAACAGCAATCGTAATTATATTATAAACACGAAAGTGTGTTTGTTTATCGTTCCTTCACGCCCTAACTAAGCAACTAATCGACTTAATTTTTGACATTGAAAGGACGGAGAGCAACATAGGCTACTTTTTATCCCGATATTCCTACGGGAACGGGAACCACGCGGGTGAAACCACGGGTAGAATCTAGGATTAAATGAACCTAAAAAAAACACCAAATAGTTTCAATATATTGACCTATTAATTGAAAAGCGTCTTCAGTAAGGGTAACCTCATTGTTCATTATGCAATCGGTACAAAACAATTCAATGTCATTTGAATACTAACTAAACTCAATAAAACAACGTACTTAATTAGTAACCTACAAATAAAGTAAGATGTTAATTCAAAGCCATTTATTTCTTCAGCCACCAAAAGCTTCGGACGTGGGTGTCACCGGTCGTCAAGTGACACAAAAATTACCACTCTTCATCAACCTGACTCACTACCAAATATAACGTCGTGCCCCTTATTTGGTACAATGACATCCTACAGAAAGTGTTCTAAGAGTCATTGAGCCTAATTGAAACTACCGAAAACAAATGAACGGAGAGACTAGAACATAGCCAAAATCGAAGTCACTACTCAGAATTCACTTCTTAGCTTTCAGGAGCTTTAAATGAAGAAAATCATATTAGAGAAAAATGCTAATTCGCAATTACACAAATGGAATAAATATGACACGATACTAAAAGTTTATACGTTTTTAGGATTCGAAATCATCAATGTCAATCAATATAAACATACATACTCAATATAAAAACTTTGTAAAAGAGGTGTAACGAAAAAATAAACAAAAAACACCGCCATAGAGTTATCTAAAAATCTTTTATTGCTACAAAAGTAAGCACTTATAGTGATAAAAGTCGGAAAATTTTGAATATTCATAAGTAAATTTGCGATGCTGATTAACTATCTTATGAATCTCTTGATTAATTTCTTCGGTTCGCTTAGAAATTATATCGAAGAAGTAGAGAGGATAATACTGAATGAATGAAACAGGAATATCAACTACGAGTATAAAGCACAAAACGTAATAAATTCACTATTGCTTCATATAATAGGTATTATTAAAATAGAAGTATAACTAATCTTTTCCTTGCTTATCTGGTCAAAAATACTTGTTTATTATGGACAATAATTATGTGAATGCAGAACTGCAGTTAGCTTAATTAAAACACATTAAATGTAAGCTACATTATAGGTTATTATCTTCACATAATCTAATTGTTCTACACAAATATGATAACGATATCAATGCTTAAGTAACTGAATATTAAAAATATTACTAATAGATTAGAGAAACGGACTTCGTAAATATATTTGATAGCATATACTACACGTCGACGTCTCGTCTCAACAATTGGTATAAATTAATTCGTCAGGTATAGGAAAATGAGACACTGTTATAAGACCGTCGGTTGTCTTGTGATACTTTAAGAATTAATAAGATTACCGATTAGTAACATGTCTTTGGAAGTGTATCAGCTAATTTAAGTAGTTTGCGAGAAGTATTTTCTACAATTACTGATAGTATTGATTAAAAAAATCCTTATTTCGACATATTCAAATTAAAGGAAACGTTAGTAATAGTTAAATATTTTTATGAGTGGTAGTCTGTAGAATTCCCGTTGTCTATTAGACTAGCAAAACAGTACGGTGGCTTGCTGAGTGATAAGAGAAAAATATTTGTAGTATCGGAACCTGTCACTAAATGATCAGCAAGCAACTTCCACTAAGTGATATAGAATTGCCCCCTTTTCAGTTAAAATCTTAAAGAATTTCAGTATGTTTTTGCTATAATACTAAGATAGTTTGCACACACATGCAAGAAATCGTCATGGTTTGACAAGAACGTACTAAAGAGATTCCTAATATGAAAGCCTAAAATTTTCCGCCCATATATTTTAACACAAATGAAACCTGTTATTTTCACGTAATTATATATTGTGGTTAAAATAGTAACTACTGTTTCTATGCTATTTTGCTTTCAAGGAACTACGCAGTTGTACACAAACTAAAGGAAAAAACATGAATACATAATCTAAGTGATCTAAGCACATATAGACACTAGGGAAACCTCCCTTTTTTCGTGTCCGGTTCCAACCCAGAGTTTTCTAAACCCAACCAACAATAAAATAGGTGGAAGCATTGTCGTTAGCCTATTAAATAATTAAATTGTCAATCGATATATACATTAGGATTTAGAAACTACAATTCTCTATCGATAAGTGATTACGACTAGAACTAGTGCTATTTGTCATTTTAAAGCTGTAGCCGTGCGGTTTATTGAAGAAAAGGACTTACCTAAGGAGATGCACGTGAATTTGGTGGTTATAGACTGATGTGTTACCAGTTTAATAGCAAAACAGACCCAATGGCACCCACCACGATTGCCGGCAGAACCTGATGTGATATGTCGGCCTCTATTGGCGGCTGAAGCACGTGAAGACCACGAAACAAACAGAAACGGCATTTATTTTCTCGTCAACCAAATTACTTGACCGTTCGCAAGGAATTAGTGAAATTGGTTGCTTATTATTCTGTACAGAATTAAAGTCAAAGCTGAGTTAATTTTTATTAGTTATTTTTGTTTTTATCTTATGTATATTGTTTGAAAATATATTTACATCGTCGTGTTTCTTAAGTGAAATATACCGTAAATCAATAGTTGAAGAGATGAATGTTGATTTCGGTTTGTTTACTTTGTTTTTCTGGGAAGCCTATCTAAATCTTCCTAGTTCTGGCAGCGAGTGGGTCCTGCGCCCTGAAAATGATGCGCGCGCAGCACAACGGGCAATCCCTAAAAGGGATGCTATCCACGCACACTCCTAGACCCATTGAAAACGAAAACATTTTCCGTCCCTCTCACTCGCAGCTTGAATGAAAAGGACCTTGCACTTGGTCGACACCGCGTTCGAAATATCAATTCACGTTTCACATTCATTGCCTGAAGCGTATTAAAATGAGTGTTATAGATTTAATGACCATTGGGGCACTTACGCAGCATATGATATGAGCCAAACCATTTTAACTGTATCAGAACTGTCGGGAACTGAAACTACCTGTAACAATAAGGACATAATGTTATTGGGCTTTACAGTTGCTGTAATCAAATCAGTCATGCTAGAAAATCATATATGTAAACAACTTGTTAGTAAAAATTGTTAGTTGTAATCTTGCTCCCATATTATGTTTGAGTAATGGTCAGCTTCTGAACTCAGAATTTCAAGAAGATAACGTCTCAAACCTCACTTATGCATGGTATTGTAAGAACAGTTTGCTTACAGTTGTATAAGAATTAACTACGGACAGCGGATAAACGGATGGACAGCACGGAGCGGAGTCTTAGTAATAGGGTCCCGGTATTACTAAGACTCCGCTGTCCGTCCGTCTGTCTGTCTGTCCGTCTGTAACCAGGCTTTATCTCATAAACCGTGATAGTTAGACAGTTGAAATTTTTAAAGATGATGTATTTCTGTTGCCGCTATAACAACTAATACAAAAAAACAAATAAATATTAAACGGGGCTCCCATACAACAGACATGATTTTTTGCCGTTTTTATAGATAATGGTACGGAACCCTTCGTGAGCGAGTCCTACTCGCACTTAGCCGGGTTTTTTACATAATCTTTCTAATAATGCATTATTATGTACTGTAGGAGCCCGTAACGCAGTGGTTCGCGCGCTCGGCCTGCGATTGTTGAGGTTAAGCAACTTTCGCAATGGTCGGTCACGGGATGGGTGACCAAAAATTTACTATCTCAAGCTCCTCCGTGCTTCGGAGGGCACGTTAAGCCGGTGGGTTTTAACGACTGCGAACAGTCGTTTTTAACGACTGTTCGCAGTCGTTAAAACCCACCGGCTAATCCCACCAATCCGCATTGGGCTGCGTTGTGGGTCATGGCCCGTTCTCCTTATCCATCCATAAGGAAGGCCAGTGCCCCAGCAGTGGGGACATTAAAAATGGCTGATGACGATGTGCTGAAGGCCTAGCACGAGCGGCTTTTATCGACTCGATAACTCGTAAACGTGTCACTGCCCCGCTCACATCTTAGCGGAGTAAGAAGGACAGCATACGCTCTATCATATCGCGTTCATCAACTAAATAAGTAATTTTGTGTCAATAAAATTATATCTTTGTTAAATCATAAAATATCTTTCTTTGGTGTATCCACAATCCATACAAAAATATTACACCAAAACTTTTCAGTTGTACCTAACTCCTTAAGATATATATTTTATAAATCATCATCAGCCTGTGGGACGTCCACTGCTGGACATAGGCCTCTCCTAGCTCACGCCTATAGTAGCGTTCATAGGAGGTTATTAGCCTACTGCTACCATGCTGGCCAGACGGGTTGGTAGATGGTTTATTTAAAGTTTTCCTTCTCTCGCACAGGTGTTCAATGCGTCGAGCCTCTTAGTCGACTCTTACAACATCCCAGGCATGTAAGGGAGTGGTGACACTTGTATTCTTAGGCCGTCAACACACGGCCACCATTTTATAAATAAAGATAGCGTATTCTTAAATTAATAGCTTTAAAATATTATCTCTCCTATTTTTGAACGCAGCCTATAAAATTTTCTAATATAAAATGTTGCAAATATTATCTTTCATATAATTCATTGTGTCGATAAGATGGTGTTATCTTTGAGTCATAATTTTATTATAAATTTTCAATGTTTTAACTATTAACGATTTCTTACGTGTTTAGTTTAAAAATAGATATCTTACAAACATGATAAATGTAATCCACCAATTTCGAGTAACGTCATCATCGAAACAGATGGCAAAAAAACCCAGAATCGACAGAAACTTCTTATTACATATGTGGTTTGAAAGGTCTTATCATATTTGTTAGTGTAAAAGCCCGAACATCGGTAAATCCTTGCACTAGTAATTCAATGTTGATTTTCCGGGCTTTTACCATTAGTGATTTACATGTTAGAAAACTGAAATACAACGACAGAAATACTTGTATTTTGTTCCCAAAAACAACATAATCATCGGTAACTCGTTACGAACTCTAAAAAGCATAGTTATGCCCGAATAATCCCTTTTTGAAAAGTCCTTACATTTTATTACATTGACCGACGCAAGTTTATAAATACGTGATATGACAGTAATTCTCTGTTTCGAAAATGTTAGACTTAACCGCCTCTGTGGTCAAGTGGTACAACCACCGGTATCAGACCCAGGGGTCCCGGGTTCGATTCCCAGAGGGGGTACATATTGTATTCGGTTTGGTTGGTGGAAGGACTTGTGGTAAGTCCGCCTGGCTAGCTACCGCCATCTTATCTAAGCCTGACGCCATAACAACAATGTTTTCAGCATTGTTGTGTTAGGGCAGCAAATGTGAATATTTTGCATTTTGAACTAAAGTTTGTTACTAAAAATTTTAGAACTTTAGTTCAAAATGCAAAATATTGTAAATGTAAATCTAATATTATATCAATAGTAATATTATAAAAAGGAAAGATTTGATTGTTGGTTTGTTTGAATCGAATAAACTCAAAAATTACTGAACGTATTTGGATTAAATTTTGTACAAAAATAGTAAATATTCTGGTTATGAAAATAGGATACTTTTATCCCGATATTCCCACGGGAACGGGAACCACGCGGGTGAAACCGCGAGCGGCCGCTAGTGTAGGTATAAAAGTGTCAAATGAAGCGCGATAGTAAGTTACACTCAGATCTCTTTATACCACAGAAGGAAAATATCGAATGTGTCACGGTGTTATCCTTGTCACAGAAGAAAATTTCTCATCTTAAACTTTCGAGTATGATGCTGATCAAATAAGAACTTTAAAGAATAAGGTCAATGTTCCCCACATGGACCTTAAGTAATAAAAAAAAATAAAAAACATGTCTATATATGTAGTTGTTAGTAACATTATTTGACTTACAAACTATGTTAGTATTAGTATTGCTATTACTTTTTTTCTTACAACTATGTTAGTATCCAGCACATAAAGCGTTATAAACCTCCCCACCACTAACAATTCTAGGCTGTCAGCCATAAGCCTCAGCCACAGAATACATCATAGTACAAGTACCTTAGCACAGCATTAGGGCCCCGTCTTAGACGGCTCAAAAATGATGCCAACTTCTTGCGCATCATTGCATAAAAATCATCTACCCTTGCACCGGCTAACATGCCTGATGCACTACGGAATTTAGACAATCTCAACAACATTCTTAAGGCATTGTTATATTGTACCCTAAGCGCACTGTAAGCCCGTTGCGAATAGCTAGTCCACAGTGAGCTTGTGTAAAAATTTTGACAAAAAGCTCTGAACAGCATAAGCTTCATAATAAATTTTAAAGATCAAAATTATCTTAATAATTCAAGACTTCAATGAAGCTTATTGATACAGCCGTCCTCCTACGTTCTCGTACTAACATCACTATTTTTAATACCAACCACGCGTAAATAAGTATGCGCGGCTTTCTTGAAAACATTCGTCATCATAATAAATAATGCAATCTACAGTTCAGAGCACGTCAAGCTTAACTGTTGCAATACGAAGATTGCTCCTAATATCCTTGACCTTGATCTGCTGTCAGATGAACCTACTAAAATATAATGTGCCAAAAATTTCAGAAGATAAACCAGTGGCCCAACGCTGTCGGTTATCAAAGTGAAGTTGACAGCGATGCCGACGACATTGTTTTGAAAAGCACAAGGCGATCTTTTTTAAGCTAGGATAGCAAGCGAGAACACTATCCTGGCTTGCTCTATTGACTGGTACATTCTAGAAATGAAGTTTGCTAATAAAAATTAGTTCTCGTGTATCTCGAGCATTTTTTATATAATTACTCCATTAATTCAATAACAAAAATAACATTTACTATGAGTGAAATAAAACAACTCGTTGCGGATTTTAGTGCACTAAATTATATATGAAACTAGAGGCCGGGCGCGGTTTCACCCGCGTGGTTCCCGTTCCCGTGGGAATTTTGGGATCAAAGCTATCTCTTAAGTTGGACCAGACTGCTCACGGTGTGCCAATTTAATTTAAAATCGGTTAAGTAGTTTAGGAGTCCATCGCGGACAAACATCGTGACAGGAGATTTATATATATTAAGAAGATATAGTACAGTTAGTACGGGATCAGTCATTCTGTGACCACAGCAGGTGAAAAGGTGCCAAAAGGTCCGTCGGGGACCACAAAAATCTCTAAAAAAACACCAATCCAAAAGTTTTGTGCTAACGGTGAAATATATGGCAGTTAAATCCGTTAAATTTGTTTTATTTCAATGAACGGGTGCGCAATGAAACTTAAGATGTTATTATATATATTAGGTATACCAAAAAAACAATACCGTGACTGACAGACAACGCACAGCCCAAACGGTTGAACCGATTAAGCTCAAATTTTGCATACAGGATCCTTAACAATGTAGGCGAGTACCACGAAAGGATTTTTGATATTCCCACGGGAACGGGAACAATGCGGGCGTACTCGCAGGCGGCCGCTAGTTTACTATGAGTGTTAAAAAGACATTGTTTTATTGCTTTTGATGTTATCGAAGCTAAAATTCATTTTTTACACTGGAAATACTCACATGTAATTATAAAAAAAAACCATGTAAATACCACCTGCGTTAAATAATTACTTATCGGATATCATAAACGAAACATTTCCTTAATGTTCTTACTAACAACGTAACTTTTCATTGCCTTCTAATGCCATGAGTAATCACCCTGTGTGTTATTTTGTAACAAATTATGGATAAGGAAAGCGTGTGACGGTGAACCGTGAAAATAAACTAATTCTGCTGTATAACACGTTCGTATTACAAAGGCGTTTTAATACGGTAACGAAAACGACGGTTTTTATGAACAACGGCCACATCACACCTGATGTTATCATTGATAAGGCTGAAGATGGAAGCGCGCCTCTCTCGGAATCCTCACCCTCTGATGAGTGCAACCCTATATCTAACTGCCGGAACACAATAATGCTGGAAACATGTTGTTATGCCGTCAGACTTAGATATGATGGTGGTAGCGAGGCGGATTTTCAACAGCTACCACCAACAAAAGTTTTAAGGTTTTATGAAAACTACTGAACAGCTGAAAGGTTCGGGTATGGCGACCGCGCACAGGACGACGCTACGTGGGTAGGCCCCCGACAAGGGGGACCACAGAACATTGCGGGTTGAAGGAAGGAACATTGAAGGTCGCGGGAAGCCGCTGGATGCGGACGGCGCAGGACCGATCGTTGTGGAGATCCTTGGGGAGGCCTATGCCTAGCAGTGGGTGTTATGTGGCTGAGACGACGACTGAAAAGCTAAAAAATAATTTGGGACAGATTTGGGAAACACTTGTAGTAATCCATACTGATATTATTAATGCGAAAGTAATCTTTGTCTGGTTCCCTTTTAACGCTTTAACCAGTAAGGCAATTTTGATGAATTTTGGCATAGAGATAGATTAGATCTTGTAGAAGGAGAAGAGCTTTTTTTTTATAACTCGTATTTCATAAAACAAATATATTAAGTCTCGGTAGCTCAGCGGTTAGAGCAATGGACCGGATTTCCAAAGGTCGTGGGTTCGGGTACCATCTGAGAATTCACTTGTGGCCGAGTTGTTTTTTTTCCAATATTTTTCTATTTAAAATGTACCATAAGTATAAAATAAGCATTGAAAAATGCAAAAATCAATAAGAAATATGCAATGAACGATTTTAAAGTTATTTCAGCATTTTCAATTCAGCAATTTCCCTTGCCAGCCATCTGTTAAAACAATGGAAATTATATTCATTAATACAATTACATTTTATTTTTATACTCTACCTACTTAATACGTTAAAATAATAGTTACAGCTTTTTCCACGGTCTGTTGAAACTTTGTTCAGTTGTTTTTGACATTTACGTGAATTATCTGACGCGCGAAACGTATCGGACGTAACGAATTAAAGTAAAATCATATCAATGCATGTTAATTAGCTACGGTCTGAGAGGTTAAAGACTGTTTCCAAGACAATGTTCAATTGGCTCTATGACGTATTCAGCATCCAATATAAAGATAAAAAACGTTAAAAAATATCCCTGCTGCGCGACATTATTAATTTTCAATGTTCTTTTATTGACATAATATAGATTGCCGGTAAAATGAGAGAAACTGAAAACTATGTCGTTGCTAACTCATTACGAGTTTTTCATTGGCACTTCTTATAAATTCAAAGCCTAACGTTAGCTCCAGAACAAAATAGACTACTGACAACCCCTACCTTTTTGGGCTTATTAGATTATGGGCACCTAAAGGAACAATTTAGGCCCTATAATTTTTTTTCGTCAAATACATAATGCAAATAAAAACACAAAAGTTAAAATATGCTGCACGTGCTTGGCATGGGTGATACGAACTTTTGCAACTAATTAGGAAAGGAAAAGTTGTTGGAAAAATAAAAAAAACTTGGTTGCGGAGAATTCGGGATTGGACAGGAGTAACGAGTTCTACTGAACTCTTTCGGCTTGCAATGGACAGGTCCAAATATGCAGAGCTGCTGCCAATCTTCACTAGTTGGAGAGGCACCATAAGAAGAAGAATATAATATTTTTCTTTAGTTTGGAAATACTTTATGTCGATCGCTGGTGTACTACACGACCAAGACAATTAGGCGCATGACAAGAATGCGGTTTTGCACTTTTGGCACCTGCAGCCCACTTCTATCACCGCACTTCTGTTATTATCTGATTTATTAGCGCTACAGTAATTGACTGATTGATTACCGTTTTTGAAATGTTGGTTTTTAGTTAGATTTTTTAAGTTTTTCTTAGCTGTCATGCGCCTAATTGTCTTGGTCAGATAGTACTATGCTAATTCTATAGATACAATCGGGGAACTTCCCGGTTGACCAGAAGAGCTTTTCGGGAAACTTTTTTGGAAAGCATTAAGATTAAAGAATTAATTTAGTATTCAAATGAAATACCTATTAATGTCATATAAGTTGTGATATCAACATTTTCTATATATTTATTACTTTTTAAATAAAACTCTACTGGTCCCCGATTGTATATCATATGAAATGAAGCTATTAACGTTCCCATACATCTTTCACTTTTCACCCTGCGTGCAACATCGCCTTATTTTTTTTTTACCAAAAACGCAAGCCACATAGATTTTGCATTCGCGGTTTCAACTTTGCACATAAATTTCGTGAACAGTATTGCCGATCGTTACGGTAGTCCTTGAAGATTACGACCGCTTGGTCCAACCAGGAAGCAAACCCGGTAACATGTTCGTAAATACCCGCCGCGTTAGCTCCAGAAAAAAAACCGACTACTGGTAACCCCTACTTTTTGGTCTTATTCGATTATGGGCACCTAAAGGAATAATTTAGGCGATATAAACTCATTGTAAAATACATATTTAATGACATAAAAAATACAATTAAAAAACACATTTCTTGCATTTATCTCACTCATCAAATATATTTTACTGTACAGTCACGAGTAATAGGTACGTCGTAGCAATAGGTAGGTAGGAAATTGTCAATTAGGTACAATATCGAATGACTTCTGCGGACAGAGAGAGCATTGTTTTCATGTATGTCAATGTGATAATGTTGTATTGTGTTTGCATTGTTGTTCGTGACTCTACTTAACGTAAAAAGTTTACCTATAATAGGACTTAAATTGCTCCTAAGACTATTCTGAATCGAATAAAACCAAAAAAGGGGGTAATATGTAATCGACTTCTTACCAAAATTGTTATAAGTCCTTGGGGCTAACCTAACGCGGCAGGTGTTTACGAACATCCACGCGGTATCGCGTGCTCCTCTTCATTAGTTAGGGTGCGTGTTGTCAGCACGCGTTCGGAACGAAACGCGCAGTTGCACTGTCTTTTTATCAGGCAATCTGTAGACGCCTTTTGTATAGAATGTGACGGTTGGCAAATAAAATATTGAGTTATTGGGAAATAGCTATAGGAAAAAGCATAATATAGTGAAGATATTAGCCTGGATACAAGCCCTTGACATCTAAATGTCAATATTCTAACATTGGTGAAGTTGCGGAACCGTAGAGAAGTATGCATTTCAATATTTCAATTAACATCAAAGTTATTGTAAACATGTGTTGAATAAAGCAAAACCTTCAAAATTTAGGTTTTTTGCTACTCCTGCCACCGAATAGCAAAGGAGTCGTTAGGCAGGATAGTATAAAATAGGTATAAAAACACTTGTATGTAAATGTATGTAATATCGTATCTCATATCTTTTATCGTCAAAATTTACAATGATTGATTTGTATAAATATTATCCAATTCCTTTAAATAGATGAAAACAATGCAATGTGTTATCATTACATTAGTTAAATATGTACTTACTAAAAATAACATTTTCAGTAGTGATAAACAAAAAGAAATGAATCAAATCATCAAATTCAAGAAATCAATCGAATGTCTATTATATATAGTCCGATTTTTTTATTATATTTCCGCGTCTATACTAACTCGACATTTCTAGATGGAAATTACTACTAGCGCCATCTACAGTGAACGTGAAAATCAAACACACTGAAAGCATGCCGTTTACAAGTAAGACTACGTTGTGAAGAAGTTTTCCGACACTACGTTTTTACGTGCTGGTGTTATAGTAGTTCAGTAGAGGGCGCTGACACACAATCTTCGATCTTTTTGTTTACGAATCAGAATTTTTATTGTCTTCAAATATAGAAAGTTATTTTTAATTTATAAATTATCAGAGGGTCTAAAAACGCGCTTATGCAATGTTGTTAAGGAATCATAAGAATATGACAGTTCATTTATTTGTTTATTTCCTATGGAATTTGTTTTTAGTAAGTTTTCTTGGCATCAAAAACATTAAAATCAAATTCTTCTACACTGACACAGTTAAACTCTTAGCAATAATAGGTACTTAACTTTTTGACTTAGCAATATAATATTGCTATTATTCGGTAAGGTATAATTTAAATCAAAACAATTTGTATCATGTCGCTCTGACGGATTGAGACAATGTGTTTTTTTAGTATATATTTTGTTTAATATTTATCTCATAAAAATAGCAGTGTAAAATGCAAAACTCAAAAGTTATAACTATATATTAATATTGTATTTATTTGAATCGCAGTTTCTTCTGACATTAACTTTTTTTATTCATGTAATAAAATAAAACACTACGCATAGTCAAATGGTTAGTAGGTTATGTTACAATGCAACTGTGACCAACGAAAAATAGCTAAATATTGGACGAGATTTCAAATATGTGATCTGAACCCACTTAGTTTTGTTTATTTGTCACAATCTGTGGAGTAATCATCATATTGTTAGTAAGTAGGTAAGACAACACAACTGGCTGGTGCAAAAACTTTTGCTTTTAAACAACCAGTTTTGCTATAGCTAATTTCAATAGCGAGCGTCGGGCTTTAATGACCCAGAAGAGAGTTGAACAATGGAACTCACAGCCGGTGTACCCTAGGGGGTAACCGCCCGATCCATCCCCTGCTTATTTGACCACAGCCTTAGCAAAGGGTTCATACCTGTCCTATTCGAACTTGTTTCGCTATTCTGTTGTTCAAAAAACTATATTATTTTTATGTTTTTTTTATTATAAGAAAGTAATTAAGGAAAAGCTCATATTTTCTGATACATTTTCATAATTTCTTTGATTATAATTAACTATTTTGGAGAAGGTATTTGTAGAATGCATTGAATTATGGAGTGATGTTGTAAGATCAGATAATTTTTAATCGAGTTCACATAAATAAAACTAGATGTTCCTAAGAACATACACAGTACAAACACACATAGGTACTACAAAAAAAAACGTAAAATTAAAAGGGATTGATATATAATATGATCCTATTTACTAATGAATTTCTTTTCTTTCCTTTTTCGCATTCATATTTTCTGGTTCGTATTTATTTTACCGATAATTTAAATTTCATTAATTTAACCAGAAGCTGGTTGCTAACAGAGTTTAACAACATTATACTTATTACATTATTACCACCATGCCAGTTTCAGCTTTGTTTTATTGATAAAGTCTATGGTGAAAACTGCCCGGACAATGATCTCGTTTCATGGGGAGACATTCTACAAATATTCCACTTTTCAATAATTATTTGCATCACTTAGATGATGCTCCAGACGGGAATGATGAGCAAGATACAGTGTTGTTTTCGATTTTTTAAGATTTTAAACTTTCAGTCAGAATCAAACTATGCAAAATAAATGTAGTTAATTTATAATATTGAAGTAAAATCCTGTTTGATAAGATACGATGATGACACTTCACTATTGATTTTTTTTGATATGACGATTGATAGCCATTTGATTCGTTTCTTCACTGACAATATAAAATATTCTTGTAGTCAATGTAATAAGTATAAGGAATAGTTTGTGAAACACAAATATTTTATTGTGATTAAAGCACATATTACTATTGTTCTTTTCTAATAATCTATATTTACCTATCAAAGAGATAAATAAGTAGGTACAATACAATTCGTCATTTCTATAAGTAATTTTATCTAAATGCATGTTTTTGATAAAAAAAATATCAATCAACGAGTATTTGTGTCTAAAGGAAAGTAGAAACACATCCATCACTTTTGCATTTTCAATGTTACGTTGGAAAATCAAATGGTGTCCTAAGTTTTAAGGATTTTCGACATTATTACTTATACTTATGATAAATTGTAAATAGAAAAATATTGGAAAAGTCTCGGTAGCGCAGCGGTTAGAGCATTGGACCGGATTTCCAAAGGTCGTGGGTTCGATTCCCACCTGAGAATTCATTTGTGGCCGAATAATTTTTTCCAATATTTTTTTATTTAAAATTTATCATAAGTATAAAAATAGCATTGAAAAATGCAAAAATTCAAAAATCATTATTACTTATATAATTCACAATGCTATTTTCGAAGCATTTTTTTTGCATGTTGTTTTGTTTATTGTGTATCATAAGCATGATGATAATATCAAGTTTCTATTCGAAAACCACCTGTTTTTGTTGATGCAAATGGCATAAGTAGAGACCGGATTATATGCAACAAAAAAACCCGAAATATGCATGCAAATGTGCAATAAAAATAGCTAAAATATGAACGAAAAACCATTAAAAGGACCAAACTATGCAACATGAAATAATGAAAGAAGTTCCATTTTAAAATGTTTTTTTTTTTAGTAAGCTAATACACACAAGGATAACAATCGTGTTTTCGAAAATATCAATTATAAAATACTTTTAACAATAAAATTTAGAATTTACTTTTAAAAATGTACGATTATATGTACATATCTACATAAGTACTGTTTTAAGTATTCTGTCGACAAATCATTGTGTCTACGATAGCTTAATATATTTTTGTAAGCGGAAAAGGAGCGATCTACTTCTACTGAAAACTGGGCAGAATTTAAATTTGTGTGCGATATTTGGACTTATTGCGCCGGGCAAAATTTCATCTGCCCTGTTGATGAAGCTATCAATTTCGCACAAGGTCAAAACCCTGGGTCATTCATCAGTATGTTATCAAACTTTCTTTTAGTTAACTCGTTTATAGCTTTGGTTTTGCAACGAGTTCATAAGACAAATTTTCTTGAACGAACTATGTGCGGCATCTGAACCATGAACGATATCGAGATCGAGCGTAAATATGCAAGATTTCAGATTTTTTCTTAAAATATGCAACTACAGCTGAAAAGGGTCTAAATATGCAAATGCATATGCAAATATACAATTGCATATAATGCGGTCTCTAGGCATAAGTAACACAAACTCGATTATTTTTTGCAAATGAGTAATAGCCAATTTAAGTTCTAGGTGCAAACCCAATGTCGTCATGATTAGACCATATTATGAAATTACATCACCGCCTAAAGTACACTGTTTTTCAAGTTTCCACATACGCCCACGTTAGCGGGTCACCAGGTTAGCATCTACCTGTGTAAGATAAGATAGTTTTCCATTCATACAACATGTTATATTGCAGGCTGTTACTTATATAAGTGGGCAAATATTTAACATCTAAGAACATAGATAAAGAGGATGAACTAATCTATATGAGGAAAGATCGTAAGATAATTATGCATGGTCTAAACGGGTTTGAATGCATTTTATCGAAAGATTATCACGTCTTGAGATAAAAATGGATTTAACCCCATTTTGTTTTAAAATGTTAATTCTCTTTTGGCGTAGGTATTTCAAACCATTTATGACTTTTTACTTATAAATACCTACTTACAGAAATTTCTCAGCTTTAATTCAAACCCTTATGAAGAAATTATTTTATATTCATACTTTTCTACGGCCTATAAATAAATATGAAATTATATTTAATTATACTGCTAAACAGTTAGAACAGAATAGTTTTTTTGGCATTGAAAATATTTATTTTATAGCTGCACAACTTCTTAAACATTACATTGAAATCTTTTTAGCAGTGATATGACCTCAACCATATCGATGACGTCATGACCTTCGCTAACAATTCTCATTTCGGAGACCACACTTAAGGACAATACATCTGAAATGTATACTATTTTTTGGAGACTATTCTTCGCGTCCTTGCCGGTTCGTTGTTGACGCAACATTCTATTTGTATACAAAATAGTATATATGTAATCGGTATCACTAGTTAGCTTACTGTGAAAATTGAAGCGAAAATGGTTTCCTGTCCATATTTTCGTTCAAAGGTGGGCAAGTAAGGGATGATTATTAATAGTCTGATACATGGTCCGCAATGTACGATTGTGTCAGTGCTATTATCGTGGTTTGTACTATAGTTGCAGCAAGTGTGAACTGCTCGTACGCCGCGGCCTGCGAACATTATAAAACATTCGCAGGCCGCGGCTAATTCGTATGCGACATCACGCGCCGACCCCACTGGGGCAGGCCGGCCGCGGCCCGGGCAGCTGTCGACTTCAACTGCATCTATTAATTTACATACAAACATCTTAATTTGCTTTCTTTTTTATATAGATATTTGACAATATTTTAATTATAACAGCATAGGTTGTTTCAACGTATTATGTAAACTGATAAGAGGAGAGCATCAACAACAAATGATGTCATTAAAAAACGACATACACTCAACAATAAAATATTGGTTTAAAATACGACAAATAATAACTATATTTATATATTGCTTATTTATTCATTCTTACGCGTCACGTGTCTTTAGTTCACCTTGAAAAACATAAGATATTTACTTACTTCAGGCCGTCACTATTTGAAATTTGAAAGGGATTGTGATCGGGACGCGTTTTGAAAGGTATTGAATGAACGATATTGAACTGTCTAAGCAAAGTGATAGACGAAAATATCTTTTAAATGTATGGAGAAGTGTTAAATTAAGACTCTAAGTTACACAATTTCATAAATCACTATCACAATCACAATACCTTTGAAAGGGATTGTGATAGATTTTGAAATTAGACAATTAGGGGGCCGGTTGACCAGTAGAGTTTTTTTAGAGAGAGAGTAAGTTTGTCTTCTATAGGGAGATGTGCCTAAAGCGGGCACCGAGCCTAAAGAGGGCACTCTCTTTAATAATGACATTTAAAAAAACTGTGCGCTGCTATTACTTGACCGTAGTCCCCGCGTCCCGCACACCTCGCGTCATTCGTTTAGTTCACCAGTGACGACGCCATTACGAGCTTCGTTAAAAAATAGTTTTTAGTGGGTTTTCCAAAAATATTTTAAGGTGAGTCTCAGATGTCCTCTTATTTGTGGTGTTTACAATGCAATTATCAATACGTTTTAGTTATTAAGTGGTTATTTGGCT
This sequence comes from Chrysoteuchia culmella, assembly GCA_910589605.1. Lineage (NCBI taxonomy): Eukaryota > Metazoa > Arthropoda > Insecta > Lepidoptera > Crambidae > Chrysoteuchia > Chrysoteuchia culmella. The sequence continues at coordinate 11,791,718 of OU342654.1, forward strand.
ATAATCCGGTTGCACAAAAAACCACGTGTCTTAACATTTTGAGGTTAGAATTTGTTTGCATATTTCGAGTGGCGAAAAAGGCAAAGCGGGCAGGGTAAAGCGGGCACGTGCCCGCTTTGCCCACCCATTTCATTTAAATACAAATTGCTAAAGCTTCTTCTATTTTTTTTTGGACCTCCTCAACCATGCGTCAAGCATTGCGAGATGTTTAAGAATTAGGAAACTGTTAAAAAGGTATCAACTACATATGGGATCCCAAGAACGACGCTGCAAAGGCATCTGTAATCAGGGTCGTATGAAGTAAAACTTGGAAGGTATGTCCTGATCCTGATCCACAGAAAAGCATCAGGAAACTGAGCTTTTGGAGTATGTTTTTACGGATTGTCCAAACAAGAGTTCTTGGAACTTATAATTATGCTGAAATGAATATGCGTCAGAAAACCATGTAATCTTTGTGTCTTTGGCTCCACATACCACATATCGTATGCAGCCCTTAGATTACTGCGTGTATGGGCCACTTAAAATTTATTTAGAGCAGGCTGTGGCCGTTTTCTAAAAAGCACATGCTGGACGAATAATTAATCATATTTCAATTTGAAGACTCTGTATGAAATAAAACAGGGAGAAAAAAACAGCCCTTGACGAGTTTCTTGCCGGTTCTTCTCGTTAGAAGGTCTCCCGACGTAGGGTTTGTGAAACGATGGCGTAGCTTCTTTGACGTTCATAAGTGCTTGTAACAGCCTAGGCTGAATAAATGATATTGACTTGACTTTGACTTGACTAATCAAAATGACGTAGCCAAGTTGTTTGCAGACGCTTACGTGAAAGCAGCAACAGCAAACAATGCTATAAACGGATTCAAGACCACTGGTCTGCTTCCAACAAATCGATTGATGTATCTGATTTTTTGCCAGCTTTTGTTACAGAAAATCCATTAAATCCGACCGAACCCGCACAACCCGTTGAAGTATTTTTGCCACTTGACGAAGAAGCTGATAGGACAACTCCCTATAAAATAAAATTTTTCCATGCCCACTTTACCTCAACCCATGCCCGTTTTGCCCTAAACGAGTGCCCGCTTTAGGCCCCCCCCTCGGGCAAAGCGGGCAATCGTAGAGGTTTCGTAAATTGATTATAAATATTATATTGTTAAGTTTTTGATAAATCGGACCATGCTATATTCAAGAGCGATAAATTAATTGATCTTTTGGGAAAAAATAAAAAACTTAAATAAGTGATAAGCAATTTTTTTTCCAACTTTCCCTTAAGGTGCCCGCTTTGGGCACACCTCCCCTAAGGGTTTTGTTTTTTGCCTTTAGGCTACGAAACCCTAAAAAGTAAGAGATATATAGAAAATAACATTAACAGGTATTTCATTTTAATAATAAATTATTTCTTTAACTTTATCAATTTCCTAGAAACCGTTCCCCAAAAAAACTCTACTAGTCAACTGGGAAGTTTTTTTTATGAACGACGGGAAGACTCTTAACCTTCATCATACCTGATGTTAAATATTAATAAGGCTGAAGATGGAAGCGAGCCTAGCACTCCTCAAGCACTGAGTAACTGGCTGTGTTATCTCTAACCGCCGGAACACAATAATGCTGAAAACATTGTTGTTATGGCGTCAGACTTAGATAAGATGGTGGTAGCTAGCCAGGTGGACTTACAACGAGTTCTACCACCAACCGAAAGTTCCCCGATTGTAAACAGCGTACCTGAGTTCACTATTTTGTTTCATACCGGTGGTGGCTGAACAATAATTTTAACATTAACTTATCGCGATTTTGATTGGTGCCAATTTTACGAATAGACCCATTTATGCACCCCTCCTAACGCGGCGTCGTGTTTCTGAGAATTGGCGACATTTTTGATCAGCTTTATTTGTATTATGAACTAGCTTTAATTGGTACCGACTAATTGGCCAGACTCACGCGATTGCACGACTTATTTGGACGAAATTATTTCGAAATAAAAGATATAATGCCATGTTAACTAGTTAAATACCAATTTATGCTATAAGTATTACAAGATATATGAGATAAGCTGAATTCGAATTCTAATCAAATCAGCTCATGACATAGAGGTTGTATTTTTTTAGTTAATTTCTATTATTTTAATATAACTTGAGCGAATTCTATCGGCTACATAACGTTACGTACTTCATATTGTAACACGTCTATGTTTTTGTTAATAGTAAATTAATTGTTACACCACAGGAAGCTGCTAGTTACTGACAGTATGTGACAGATTGTATTTACTTGTAAGAGAACAATTTTAATACAACTAGTTTATCATTCAACTTTAATTGATGTACAGTACTAGGTGAGTACCTCAAGAACTTCTAAGACATACCTATAAGTATTCCTAAAACTTAGTTAACCGAGTCGACCGTTTTAACTAATCGTTTTTTTTACAGAATAAAAGATCTCAAAATTGGTCTCTGCTGTCGTTTCCTTGACAGGACTGTATTAATCGGACGATATCGGCTTAATCGCTGCAATTCCCTCTGTGGGCGAACTTCATTGCCTTAATTTGATACCGATTCCGGAGACAATAAAAGAATTTGTTCCGCAATAATTAACAACGATTTCAAGGAAGCTTGTTTGCTTCTTTTGGAATTTAAGAAGAAAGATATTTGGCTGATCTGGGTCCTGCAAATAGTTTAACATAAAAAATAAAAGAAACCTTTAAACTATCACGATCGCCTTTGATTAGCATTTTTTGCTGTTTTGTCTGATGTTATTTCATCTAGTTTTTATATTTATTTAGTTTCAGATTTGAAATTGATAAGCCTAGACTAATTCCATTATGTTTTAGATTTGATATGCATAAAGCTTAATTAGACTAGGTACCTAATTCCATTCTCGCTTCGGCACTGTCTCGTGACGCCATTCTTTTAAAATCAATTCCAATTCATTTCGTTTTCTAAACACTCACTCGTTTAGAGTTACCGACTCAAACTAGCGGAGCATAAAAACAATGTCAGCGACTTCCTACAGGATTGTAGGTGGGTGATGCGCGCGCGCAGGCGTCCGGTAATTTAGCAATCACTGGCAGATGCCTAGCCACACATCAGATATTTGGATGGAGAGGAACTACTCGGTGGATATCTCAGATATTTGAATTCAGTGCGTCAAGGCTTATAATGAAACTGGCAAAAAATGGAACTAACATGAAACGTCATTTTGACAGTTATGCAGCGCCTCTGCCCGCGTTAATTATAAATCTAATGTTGTGATAAAACATCGCACAACATTTTTTTTGTAAGTAGGTAGTCTAAATCGGAAAATGCACGTTTCACCCCTTAAAGAAACGCCAATCTAACCGCCAATACACCAATAATGTAAAAGTTATTAACAAAACAAATGTTTATTACAATGCTACCAAAATATCTACAACAACAAACCTTTCACAAAATTCAGAAAAGAAAACAAAAACGAAACTACAAAAAGGTTCTTAGCTCGTTTTTACGACGAACGGGTGTCGTTCGTTGTAAAATCTTGAGGACACATTGTTCGATTCACAGTTCATTAATCACTGCCATTGTAAGTTTGGGATGAGCTCCCGGCGCACCCACGGGATCTTATACCCACCTAGGGCCTTATTAAATTTACTAATGGGCCATTTCGCACTCCACAAAAAAATAATTAGTTTGAAATCCATTTTTTTATCATAGGAGTTTTGTTAGAGCTATGTTATTTATTAACGATTTTGGAGGCAATGAATATTAGACCTTTTTTGAAGATGAACGGTTACTCTTTTTTCTTTAATAATGTCTATCACTTATGCTTTTGTATCGGGGGTCAAAGATTTACCGGCACCGTATAAGGAAGGACACCTAAAATTTTGTTCCAGTTTCCCATCTGAAATTTCAGTATTATTAAATAACTAGCGGATCCTCGCGGTTTTACCCGCGTGGGAATATCGGGATAAAATATAGCCTATGTCACTCGGGAGAAATGTAGCTTTCTAATGGTCTAAGAATTTTCTAAATCAGTCCAGTAGTTCCTGAGATTAGCGCATTCAAACAAACAAACTCTTCAGCTTTATAATAATAGTATAGATTTGCATTTTTTTACACCCGTAACAATTACCTACACATAATCGGAATAAGAAACGAAATATCAAAATAAAAAAACCACTGTAACTTTTATTGAATTAACCAAATTACCTACTCCTCTACAACGTGTTAACAAAACAAATGAACTGTATCTCCATTTCTAAGAAAACAAGTTGAAGCTTTGAACTGAAAAAGTCCAGTAACGGATGCACAGGATAAGGAATTTCGAATGGGCAATAACTTATAAATCCATGATCAAAGAAGAAACGAATTAGTATTATGCTCAGCGAATGGATACAAGGCTTTCAATCAACCTAACTAATAGATGGCTAATAATGTTTCGTAGTCTGTAATGGTCCTTAATAAGTAGGACGCTGAGATAAGACTGACGAATCAACGAGATATCTATGAAATAATGACATAATCTCATTCCAACTAATTAGGCGAACCTGAGAGAACAAGAATTCGTCTACATTCCTAGATGAATTTCAGTCCAATATTGAACAATGAGTGTCTTCATCAATGTTTCTTGCGACATTACATGTAACATTTGTATTAAGTTCCTTACTCTGATGTTAAAATTTTTTACTGTGAACTTTTGTTTCCACTCTTTGTTTAACTTGGCTTACGTAACTATAAATCGTATGGTCCTGACAATGTCTGCAAACTCAGCAGCCGAGACAATACCGAGGGCAAAGACTCCTCTAACGAGAGTAAGTGACTTTAATTGTGTTTATGGCATTTAACATCACACAATAGATGTGACGTCTCGCCTCCGCCATTGTTCGTACTGGGTCAAACATTAGGGAAATTAAATTTTGGTTAAATGAAAACTTTTGAAAGAATATTTTTTTAGATTATTATACCGAATATGAAGCAATTTCAAAATAAAGCAAATATTCTTAATAATGCCAAAATCCTAAATGTATTTTAATTTCTGTTGATAAAATAATTTATATGACGGCACATGTAATATAATTATTTAATTTAAAAAACACAGTCAACCACAACTTTCGTAACTGAGAAACAAAAAAAATATTTATGGGAATTTCGATAATAAAACCCATATCATGTCGGAACATTCATAATTGCCTTTTAATATTAGAACATATCTTGTGATTGTCTCTCGCCATTAAGGGAAGTGTCAGTATAATAAAACAATTCGTGGGCTTAATACCGAGATCTACTGAGGTCGTAAAATGAAGGAACAAATTACATTTTAACGATGATAAAACTAGATTTACTTTATGATCCGAATGGTATGATCGTTAGGTTCACTGTTCCATTTTTAGGTACCTACCATACCCACTACATACCAAACAGGTATTTTTTGTATAAAGAGTTATAATAAGAAGACAGTTTAGGTTTTTGAATGTAAAGTGAAATGGAACATTATGAAAGACATCAGAGGACACGCGAGAACCTTTACAAGGCCACTGACAATGCCGTCTCGGTGGCTGAATTTTGGTCCTCACAAATATAAGCCAGAGTCAAAGAACATATCGTCATCAGCCATTTTTAATGTCCCCACTGATTGGGCACTGGCCTTCCTTATGGATGGATAAGGAGAACGGGCCATGACCCACCACGCGGGCCCAATGCGGATTGGTGGGTTTTAACGACTGCAAATGCAGCCGGGACCAACGGCTTAACGTGCTTTCCGAAGCACGGAGGAGCTTCGGAAGGCACGGAGGAGCGAGAAAGATTATATACTTACATTTATTTCGACATGCCAAAAAGAAGAATATGAAATACAGGGATGAATGTAGGAATGAGATAGAGTTTACAGAGGAGATAGATAGATTCTGTGATATATTCTATTATATATGCTGTGTTTACGGGTAGAGCAGAGGCTGGCGCCGGTAACAAAATTATGTCTGACGATGATTAAGTAACTTCATATAATCGGTACCTCCTATTACCAAAAGTATGACATATTCCTCGATCGAATTCAATCGACTTCCATTTGCGAGCCAATCATCGTATATGTGGTGCCTTTTGTGCAATAATTTTATTGTAATTTATTATAATTATTTTAAATATATTTTAATTTTATTTTGTCAATATCTGAAGTGTAAATACTTTCCATTATTCAGAAATCCACATGATCATCATTGTGATAGCAAAAAATTGCATCGTTATGCACGATATGCAGCATAAGATTGCTGCAATTAAGGTTTTTATCAACAGTTTATGAGCATGCTAGTGGGAATAACTTACTATACATACATTTTAAATGGTTTTCATTGTTCGCGTAGATGGGAAAGTGCGTTTGAACTTTTATGAGCTTAACAAATGAACTTGTAACCCTTTAGTTGTCCCATACATGCTCACTCAAAGTAGAAAGGAAAGTCAAGTCTAGGTACTTAATATTTTTAAACCCCCACAGGAAAGCGTTTGGTCCTTACCTGATTTTGAGTGGAAGTAAGGCTATTGTTGGAAGCGTCATTCACTCGAAATGCTCAATCAATTATACACTGGCTTCTTTCCTTCATCTTTTCTCTTGTAATTTAGATATATTTATTTTCGCAGTATAATAAACTCTGTATTGTTAAGCTTTTGGTGCGATTTGTGGTTGAAGATCCACCACCAATCAAATGTCACTCCTCTTCTTACCAAATTGACAACAGAGGCAGCAAATATTTACGTTCCAATCAACTACAAAACACCAGAGCTATTTCAATTATTGAAAAAGCTTTTCACACTTTACTAATCTTACGTTTCACCCTTCCATTGTACTAACTCATAATGAATGCTCTCACATCAAGGTGCCAGTACTGGAATGGCACCAAATTTATCAAAGAAAAATTACATTAGATGACTGTGCTTTTACGTTTCTTGTTTAAATAGTACAAGTGCGGAATTTTGATGCATTTATTTCAATTTTAAGGGAACAGCTATTTGGATTCGATTTAAAATTATTAGGAGGTCAACATATCATTCACCTGCGACTTCGTTTTCGACTGGTACTTTTCCAGAACTCCGACTTCCAAAACTTCTTGAAATATTTCCGTCCAATATTTCACCATTCTTATTTAGAAAACTTGCTCATTCTCCTTAATTTCTATCAAAATTATCATACGGGTGATTCCAAAAAATCCAACCAAAGAAAAACTCTTTAGCTTTATTTAATTAGTACAGACTAGACAGAAGCAATTTCCAAAGAAACTTTTGCAAATGCTTTTGATAAAGAAAGTATGGGTAACAACAAAGTCCGTGACAATTTCTAGCTAATTATGATTAGTAATTGCCAGGTACCGAATCCGAGACCTAGGCGCGGCGCGGCTGGTATCAGGCACCGAGCTCTAGGAAGTGTCTTACGGTACGACCTTTTCGTTTATTGGTTTATACCATGTAATTAGCAATTTTTATGGTTTGCGTGGCTGCAGTCAATGTTCGAATTTTCAGAAAATAATAACGAATGTAATCGTTAATGTTTCTAATGAAGTAATAAATAGTGTATACCTATTTAGACAGCAGAATTTACGCGCAATTTTTCGTTTCGTCTGATTTTATCATTTTGCATGTCTTGAACAATTCACTTGGTAACCGAAATAAGATATTATCATTATTATTTCGATTACTCAGTGTATATTGAATCAAAGATAAACAAAAAATAAGGGCGAATAGACTGAAAAAATAAAAATCTTTGACATGAAGAAGGGATTGCGTAGTTTTGAGGACGATTCCTCAGAATCAAGAAAACATGATTAGTAATCATCTTTTTCCCCAAAATAACGTTTTGGTTTAGCACTTTCTCTATGTAGATTTTCCAAAAATTAAGGGGTTTCCAAGTATTTGACAATTGCCACACTAACTCTTAAACACCACCTACAACAGATCTATTTGCGTTTGGCGGCCGGTCAACACACTTTCTACTAATACTACAGTATCAGATACAAAAATATTGAGTCACTAAACAAACAACTACATTTCAATTCCCACTAGACAAAAGCCAAGAACATTCAATAATACAATAAGCAATCAAGCCAACATGATTCTCGTAAGATTACATTAACAAAAGTGATCCTTATTCCATTCTGATAAGACTGACTTAATTTGTATTAGTCGTTCAATATTGTTACTTCGTCTATATCAGAGTTGATAAAGTTTAATATCTTATCGACAACGATACACACAAACCTGACAATAGCATTAAATACACTATTGACTTTTGTGATCACAGTAAATCACTTGAGGACTATGTCAGTACAATTATTATTAATTAAAACAAATGTGCAGTATGCATTACGGTGTCCTGAATTGAATGAATGTCCTGAAACACTTGAATAAATTGAACTTTAGAACCAAAGGATGTTCTAAACCTTTAACATTTTAAATGGAGCGCTATCTATTGTTTTACCAAAGTCGAAGACACATAATCAATCAATAGGTACTGTTGCTTAACAAAAAACACGGTACCTAGCTTTTATGTTTAATTATGTGGATTTCAAATTATCAGTTAAGAATTTGTAGTAGAAGTAGTTGTTTACTTACAAAAGTGTGTATATAATCTATTTTCTTCACGACGATAAAAGTTTTGGACTCTTTGTATGTCATGTGGAAACACCAATTGTTCAAAATTGTCAATTGGAGTATGTTGAAGTAAAAATGGATGGATTCGGTTAACGTAACCCATTCTGGGTAAATTAACAGGAATGTTAACGTTTGTCTTCTTAACGAATTGACTGAAGAATTGGTGCCGAGAACACCCACACTGTGATTATCAGGTTAATGTGCGGGCAACGATGTTGCATTATCAATTTATCAAGAAGAAAAAATTGATTTAAAGAGATTATACTGTTCTTACCTTATAAAAAAATGAAGATAAAAAAATAAAAATAAAAAATGGAACAAAAAGAAATTCCCGTACCGGGAATCGAACCCGAGCCTCCTGGGTGAAAGCCAGGTATCCTAGCCACTAGACCATACGGGAGATATTAAAAGTGGCGAAATACTCAAACGTGTTATAGAATATTAGTTTGTCGTTTTTAGAGTAACTGTCTTCAAAATTAGATTTTATGTTTTAAATATGTAATGCAGTTATAAATTGGATATTTTACACTGGAAGTAACCCAGTGATGTTTATATTTTCTTCCTAACGAGTATAATTACTTAAGATACAGCTTTAGATTTGTATTTTATTTATGAAATCATTATTGGTTATACAAAATACAACAAAAATATAAACTTGTTTTTCCGTTAGAGTTTTGCTTCAATCTAGCCGTTGATACTTTTTGTGTGTTCTTATTCTTATCTTGTCTCTAATATACCGGTTCAAACTCCGTGAATGTGGTTTTTACCTAGCAACGCTACCATCAATGGTGGGAATCACCGTGAGTGACCCCATCATTGTAATTTTACTATTAGTACATCAAAACATGTACGCACTTTCACACATTGCATACTAATTATTAATTAAGTTACCTAATTACATACACACACCGGCACAATTAGGGGAACACTAAAAAAAGGTCGATTTTTTCAATTAATATAGTTTCTATAAATTTTTGCAGCTATAAAACAAATAATATCTCAAATTAAACCAAAAGAAGCTACGCATTAGCAAGTTTTTAGAAAATACACTTGAATTGCAAAAATTTGCAAAATAAAGCAGTTTTACTGTGAGATTTAAATTTTTTTTTTGCTTTTTAATTACACAATAATGATTAAATTAATAACGAGTGTTGCCTCCGCGGGAACAGAGCTTGTATGCGATTTCCCATGGTCTGAATAAGGCTGTCGATTATTTCTTGGGGTAAATTGTTCCACTCTTCCACCAAAGCCAGTTTCAGTTCTTCGACATTCCTGGAAGCTGGATTTCGCTGTCGAACTCTCAAATTCCCAGATTATCCCAAGCGTGATCTATTGGGTTCATATCCGGTGATCGTGCTGGCCAGTCCATTTGATTGATACCAACCTCCTGGAGGTAGCTACTCACTATTCTTGCAGTGTGTGGGCGTGCATTATCATGCATAAAAATGAAATTATGGCCTATAAATGGGGCAAAAGGTATGACATGTGGTTCTAAGACCTCTGTTACGTATCGGTCCATTTTCAATGAGCACTAACTCTGTGCGGGCTCCTAAACATATGCCATCCCATACCATTACTGACCCTCCACCATATGACAACGTTTCCGTGAAGTTAGTCTGGTTGTAGCGTTCACTTAGATACCTCCACATCCCTTCCAAAATTTACACAAAAGCGGCTCTCATCGGTAAATAAAACACCCGAAAATGATACCCGAAAATTTGGAAAAAAATTGACCTTTTTTTTGTGTTCCCCTAATTGTGCCGGTGTGTGTAGTTAAACCGAATTCTCAGAATTTTGTTAATTGTGAAAAAAATAGACTCATCCGGCCTGCGATTTATTTTATTTTATTAATTAACAACATTTTACAATTGTGTCTGAATGTTACAGAAATACAGCAAAATAATCAAACAATTAAATTAAATTAAAATATCGATAATCACAAAAATAATCGCAATAATTGTATACTTAAATTTGAATGTGTGAAATTAACAAATCAGGTGTAAGAATATAAAAATGTATAAAACCCATCAATAATAATTACGCAACTTCGCACCGGTCACGGGATGAGCGATGACGAGCTCGATATAATATCTTTTTGGTCACCCAAGAAGTTATAACATCGAGATCCTGATAGGTTATTCTCTAAGCAAACATCCTTGATATTGACGGCTGAAACAGCGGAGATCGCTCCATTTTCCATACTATTTGACAGCTAGTGTGACATTCATTCATGACAACAGCGTCGATGTTTGCTTAGAGAATAACCCCCCTGACAATGGTTACTAAATGAAAATTTCAAATTGAGAACGTCTCAAACTCTAACTCAAAGCATAAAAACATTTTGAATGAATGAATAAAAAAAACAGGACCAAAGCCAGGTTCAAACTAGATCCCTCGGAACGAAATGAAAAAAGAATGAATCGTGCAAGAAATCGGTGCAATACGGTGATTAGGGACACCCAAAGACGCCACGTACATCAATCCATAGAAAACGAAGATCCTGCTAAAGTTTGGAAATTTCTAAAAACTCTCGGTGTTGGCAAAGCTCACGTCAGTGTCACAAACTCAAATTTTGACTTCAACCAACTTAATAGTTATTTCTCAACGTCGTCGGTGCCTATTGATGGCAACCTTAAAACAAAAACTTTGCAATCCCTCTCCAACTTGCCAACCCATAATTCCTCTTTTTCTCTTGATCAATTTACAGACTGTGATGTAAGGAGAACTATCATGTCTATCGACTCCTGTGCTGTGGGTGCTGACTTTATTAGCCGCAAAATGATCCTTCCTATCCTTGATGTTGTGACGCCTATAATCACCTTTATCCTAAATACATCGATTTCCTCTGGTACTTTTCCTACATCCTGGAAGGACGCTAACGTCATTCCTCTGCCTAAAAAACCTAAGCCGGCTATGTTTTCTGATTTCCGTCCAATCTCAATCCTTCCTTTCCTCTCCAAAGTCCTTGAAAAACTCATACACCGTCAGCTTACTGACTATCTAAACAGTAACCACCTACTTAATCCTTTTCAGTCTGGCTTTCGTAAAGCCCACAGTACTTCTACAGCACTGGTGAAGATAACAGATGACATACGCTTGGGGATGGATAGTCGTCAATTGACGGTAATGACATTACTAGATTTTAGTAATGCGTTTAACTCGGTTGACTTCGATATCCTCCTTGCTGTTTTACGTTCTCTGAACATATCTCCATCTGCAATTGATTGGTTTCAAAGTTACCTGCTAGGGCGACGGCAACGTATCCGCACTGGGGATTCTTTCTCTCGGTGGTGTGATATCAATGCCGGAGTTCCTCAGGGTGGCGTCTTATCTCCACTACTTTTTTCTATTTTTATCAATTCAATTACTCAATGTCTTTCCTGTTCCTATCACCTCTATGCTGACGATCTTCAGATATACACTCAGGCGCCGTTGTCTGAGCTCCCCTGTGCAATTGCTACTACTAACCTGGATCTCGCAAAAATAAGCTCCTGGAGCAAGTCTTACGGCCTGACTGTTAACCCAACTAAGACACAGTGTATCATCATTGGCAGCCCCTATTTCGTTTCGAGGATCGATTTTGACCAGCTTCCGGCGATATCTTTAGATGGCACCATAATCCCTTTCTCTAAAACTGTCAAGAACCTGGGTGTTGTTTTGGACCAGCATTTGTCCTGGAGACCTCATGTTGAGGAAATCAGGAAAAAGGTATTCGCCGCGTATAAATCCCTAAACCGCCTACGTAACTTTTTACCGACCAGTACCAAAATTACTTTAGCCCAATCACTATTGTTGTCTATTTTAGACTACGCTGATGTCTGCAATACTGACCTGTCGGAGGAGTTACTGGACAAGATGGAACGTCTGCAGAATGTTGCTATTAGATTCATCTTTAACCTTCGTAAATATGACCACGTGTCACACTTCCGTACTAAACTCAACTGGCTCCCTATTCGCCGGCGCAGGGACTTGCACACCCTCAAACTTCTCTACTCCATTCTTTTCGTACCTACTTCACCTCCGTATCTTAAAACCTGCTTCTCCTTTCGTTCTTCATCTACACACTGTTCCTTGCGTTCTTCCTACAACCGTGCCCTTGATATCCCGCGTCATTCCTCGGATTTCTTTTCCTACTCCTTCACTGTACATGCTGTTCGCTTGTGGAATGCCCTGCCAGAAGGTATCAGAAAGGCTCAGACTCTAAAATCCTTTGGCGATCATGTTAGAAGTCACTTCCTTTCCCTTTCTCCTTAACTTATAAATATTATCTTTTATTTCTCTTTCAATATTTATCTGTTAATATATACTTGTTCTTTCTTTTTTCTGCACTCATTCCCCTATTGTTCCACTATTTTTATTTTTTCTTAAACCCAAGGTTGCCTGGAAGAGATTGCTATGTAGCAATAAGGCCGCCTGTTGTTTGTTCTCTATTTGTAAATTGTCCTGTGTTACTTGTTTCTTTAATTGTGCAATAAAGTATAAATTATTATTATTATTATTTTATAAAAAAAATTCAAACCGACTTCAAAAAGTAAAAAATAAAACTTTTGGAGTCGGTGCCAGCCAGGGCATTCTACATTGCACTTCTATTAACTATATATTTTTTTGGCCTTAGCTAGCTAGCACCGACTCCAAAAGTTTTATTTTTTAGTTTTTGAAGTCGGTTTGAATTTTTTTTATAAAATGTTTTTATTTCAGATTTTTTAGTTACATCATGTGCCGTTACTTACACTAAAAATCAGCCCATACACAACAATGTCATCTAGGTAAACGACAACTTGCCAAAAGGTGATTGATATTTTTCAAGATTATGAAAAAACTACTAGCCAGATCTTCGTAAAAATTATATGGGACCACACATAAACCATTTTCTTTCAGATAAAAAAAGAATTATAAAAATCTATTAACAACTGGCGAAGTTATGGTAGAACATACATAAAAAAAAAAATACAGTCGAATTGAGAACCTCCTCCTTTTTTGAAGTCGGTTAAAAATGTTCATAAAATAAATGCATTATACTCAACTCGAAGTTCTCAATTCAGAAACCGTAATTTTAATACGAAAATAGGTAATTATCTACAGAACTGCTAATACCGTGGCCATCCGTAGTATTTTTATTTTTAAATCATTTGATTTTAACCTCTGTAAAAATATGTTTACTACGTGCGTCGACACATTGATTACAATCCATACATTAGCTGGATGCGAGAAGCCGAAAACAGATCTCAGTGGCGTGCACTTGGAGAGGCTTATGTCCAGCAGTGGACTGCGACAGGCTGATGATGATGATGATGATGATGATTAGCCCTTAGTACGAGTTGACATTAACAGTCAACGTTTTCGACAGTCTATAGATATGAAAAAAACAAAGTGATAGTTTTCGAAAACAATTATAGTTTGTCAAGCTCGTACTTGTTATACCTTGGCTTGGTCACAGACTAAAATTAACATAATAACTAATACTATTTATTGATTGACACCGCGAGTTACTATAAACTGTTTTTTTTTTGTTTAACTTCACGCCAAAATTGTAACCACAGATTCAATATACTCGCATTCAAGTTAGACAACACAGGAAGGAGTTTTGGGGCAATATAGGGGTCCCCTTTTATACGTTATGGGGTTTGAACATCAACTTGTCCCAAATATCGACCCCGTTTTCAAAGTAGTTGATGATTTGCACTTGCCTCCAAAAATCTTAACTCATATTTAATATTCTATGGACTAAATATGTAGGTAACCATTTTGGAATAGTGGGGTCATCAATTTATATGTATTGTATTTGTATAGAAGATTATAGAAATTCGTAGTAGTTAGTGTATTTTTCATTACTGTGGACATTAATATAAACGACTATACATAACCATTTGAGTGAAATGTAGAAAAAATATGCTATTAACATTTAAGTTTATATAAAAATGTTTACTGCAGCGCCCCTTGGTGAGTTGTCACCGTAACACTTATCTAAGAACATTTACCAATCAAACAAGAATCCATAACTGTAAATCGCATCAAAACCGTAGTAGTTTTGGAGATAAATGGTAATATTTGGTTTGCAAAACAAATGTTTACTGCAGCGCCCCCTGGTGAGTTGTCACCGTAACACCTATTTAAGAACATGCACCACTCAAACCTGAAGTCATCACTGCAAACCGCATCAAAATCGAACTAGTCGTTTTGGAGATAAATGGTAACATGATTTGCACAAACAAACAAACAAACAACCTCTCACCCTAAACGCATATACCGTCTCCGTACCATCCCAGGTGCGTCGTTGGTAAAAAGGTACCAAAAGCAAACATAATGTTTATGATAGTAAATAATAACCTTTATGATAGTTTGCTATATTTTCATGGTAGTTCGTCTCGTTTATTTGCAGCTAATGAAAAAAAGCGGGACCCCACACCGTATGTAGTTAAAGTAAAAAAGAATTAATAGCAATGTTATTAATTCTTTTTTATTTACCTTTACCTGCGACTATGATTTTTGAAAAGAAGTCTTTATCTGGTAAAGGAGCTTGTATGCTTGGTATAATTGCTGTTGACTTTCGCAAAAAGAGAGATTACAACTATCCAAGGTTATTGCACCGGTGATAAAATAATGACTTTGGTAATTTTATTAAATGTTTAAATGTTTTTTATATAAAATTCTTAGAATTACGAACTTTAAGACTGCTAGAAGTCCTATAGATTTCAATGAACTATAAATTATGTTACCTGTGTTATGTTTTTCTGAGGTCTTGTTCGAAACGATTGTTTCTTTAACATCCGCCATATTGTTACTATGGATTAGTTGTGGCACACCTGTAAGTTAATAAATTCATGTAAATAATCAAGTTGATTCATGAAAAGATGATTAAGGATAGATTAAAAAAAATACAGACAGGAAACAAAAGATCATCACATGAATGTTGGTCATGGATGGGGATCGAACCCACGAACCTTGGCATTTTATAATCCACGGGTTAAAAGGCCTCCCAAAGGAAAACTTAGTAGATACATAGCATTGCCAAAACTAGTCAAATCTCCACACAATATCAACAAATTTCACAAATGTGTGTAACCCTGAAATTCAAACATCTAAAAGTCAAGGAATATTCATACATTTCCGAGTAAACTCTTCAACCTTAACTTGGAAACATCGAGACATTTTTCAATGTCTATTACACTCGACAAGTTAATCTTCCTTTATGGGGTCCAAAAGGACACTTCCTTCAGGATATCCTACGGCCAACCACGCAAGAATATGACTACGACGTAGCCATTATTCTACAAAATTTGAAAACAAAGTGCTACGCCGTAGCTCTTGCTACAGAAATGCCCGTATAAAAAACTTTTTAAACCTACTACGCATAGCGACGAAGAAAAGTACTATATTAAGGCTGTAATGTTACCGATACTTGTAAAGTCTAAAGCCCAACCATGACTTCGTATAATTTATAACAAGCCACAACTAAATAAGGGCTTTTTGTTTGTCTAAAAATACGTGAAACATTTGTTGTCCTCATTTATTTATGACATTGGCTTTTAACATTTTAGTATTTTGACAAATATATATATTATAATTGAAATTTATCTATATGTAGTCGTAAAACTTTTACAGCAACACTTTCAGTTGGTATTCTGATGTTATAAAGTAAAATACATTTTTTTTTTAATCTTTAAAGCGTAATATCTAGTAGAGTTTTTTCTAGAATAAAACTAAACGCAAACTACAATTAAAACAATTTCAGAGAACAAATATAGTGCTTTTGCAACGTCTAAGTAAACTATTTATTATTCATTTTTACAGAAGTTGTCATATTTTATATGGAATGAATATGAATTTTATAGTGAACAACGAAAACAAAAAAGTTTAGTTTATTATAACGCTAATTAGTACTTTTCATGTTGTTATTAATTAAGCAACTTCAGGATAACAACACCATTTAACTTATCAAAAATGTGTACACGAGAGATTATTTTTATATCGTTTTTAGAACAAAAATGTTTTATTGTTTAAATTCTAATCAAGAATAATGACGATTATTTCGTAATTAGAAAGAAAAACTATTTATGATTAACTTAGTGCGTAGATTAGTCTAATTTGTTTAAGCAAATCTTTGTTTATAAAAATAAACCATGGTTTACTTTTAGATTCTTGCGCGTACCGACTGTTAATTTTTAAGGGACCGAAAAATTTAAATTCAACAAACGATTATTTGTAGATACCAAAGTCTACAAACTTGTCTAGGTAATTCTCTAATCTTAATTTTTTCTCTAAAACCAATTATGCGCCTTACTTAGCTGGGATTATTTTTTATACGGGATTTGAGAGTTTTCCTTTGTGACAATACGAAACGTAAGTAATATTGTCGTCCTTGAAATGCTAAACTGTATTACAGTTTTAACAATTTTGCACAATATTCTTTTCTATAGTTGTTGTCATGTTCATGTGACAGTTTTGTGTACGACTATGTTATGGATAGATGTTTACAAACAGATTGTCTGTTTAGAATAATAACAATTTTTATCTTCTGAGTTTTCTGATTGTGAATTTATACTGTGTGTTGCAGAAATTGTTTGTAGCACTTTGTTGAAGTTTATTTATTTTCTGTTCATTAGTTACTCAAAGATAAGGTTTTAGTCAAGTCTTTGAGCATATCTTAAAAATAAGGTATTATAACATAGGACTTAATAATATTTTGCTAAGAAAACTGCTAGTTTGAAGTAATTTTATGTTACACGTTCGTCGTACAGAAGTGAATGATGTCATTGCATAGATAATTGTTACTAGAACTGGCAAATCATAGTAATCTTAATAAAACTACAATGATATCACATTCACTTGTGTTGTAAGTATTTAGTTTCCAATAAAATAATACAAAAAAGATAAGTTACTATAATAATTTACGATAAGTTGGTTAGAGAGTAGAGTTTAGTACATACGATAAGTTTATATAAAACTTAGTTAGTTCTTTGTTTTTATCTGAGAACCTCCACTTATTGAACACCACTAAGATTTAAAACTTTTAAATCCTAAATCCTTAGAACTTTCTGGACCACATCTCATATGATCTTTCACAAATACGTTACTCCTATCGTCTTTTGTTTTTCGATCTACCACAACATTGTATTCGCGTTTTGGCACATCTCACTCCTTGACTTTTAAACGTGTTAGGACTCTCATGCCAGGTCAAGGTTTTTCTAAGTAATATTTGTCTCATACTTGTATACTGGTTTAGTCGGCTGTCGCCGGCACCGCACCTTATCACTGATAGCACAGCGTAAAATACACCACTTGGGCGAAGCGCTCGCGTTACGATAGCGAGATAAACACTGCGAGACTTCGTGCGGCCCGCGGCAAATCACGCCTACTGGTGTTGCCAGGTTTGGGTTAGTAATTACCCTCGTTTTCCGATATAAATAATTTGTAGTTTTACAGTTACTGGGTTTGTTTAGTGATTTATAACATGTGCGTGATAGATAGATAGGTACTATACAGCTTCTTGTTTTGCATAACAAATTGTTTTGTTAAGTAACAAGTATGGTGTAGAAAACTATTATAATTATCTGTAGTCAATTTAAGGATAAGATTCGTAATTATCATTATATTCCCAAGTTCCTTTAAAAAAGCTAATACATATTGAGTGTAGGTTCAAGTTTTACATTGAATTGAATACCAACCCACAATAAACTACAGTAAAGACTTTTCTTTACCAATATGTGATCCCTTGTCATTTTTAAGCACTGAGGCATATGTAATACTTAAAAAACAGGATAACTGTTTGCTTAAAAGAACAATACTTATTAATATCTATTAATGACAAACTTTTGAAAACCTTAAATATTTAGGGCAAAGTTTAGTTGCTGGCAGCATTTTCCCCAGCTTCACACGCTGCACTCGGCGGAAACTATCGAGCGCTCTCCGAGCAGACCCGACGCGCTCGTATTGATGCCGGGAAAACTGTTGCCGCGCCATTTTTCTTGGCTCGCGCGAGGGTGATTTTGGCAAACGACACCCCTAGATGACCCTGTTTTAAAACGGCCATTGACCAGCTGAGAACCCCTTAGATATACAATACACCGACACAAATAATACTTTTCCTGCCCTTTCGTTCATTTAAATATGGCAACTTAAAGTTTTGTGTAGCTTTAGTTTACCGAGTTATTAAACTATTTAGATTGTCTTACATATTTTTACGATTTTAAAATTTTACATTTATAACGCTAGTTTATATATTATTTATTACAATAAAATACTAGAATTAGATTATATTTCCGTCTGGAAAACTTGTGAGACGCGTCGAAATTTTTCAGTTATTTTCTAGTAGTAATTTTTCTTACTTTGATACTTACTTTCTTTTTAACCCCTGACCAGCCCCTGACGCAAAAAGAGGGGTGTTATACGAGGGCTGATTGATATTTATCCGAAACGACGAACTTAAAAACAGTTATTGCAGTATATTCTGGCATTTTTTCGAAAATAAATTTAGATATGATCGAACTAATGGAATTTATAGGACTTTGAACTTTCTGTGTCGTGAATTTTCTTAACAATGGAAAGAAAGCGCCTGTACATTCGTCAATGGTTGCAGTCGCCAATCTTCTGAAGAGATGCGCTGGACTAAATGCATTGAGGTAGAAGGGTACTAGGTTGAGATAAAAATAATAATGGATTGTTAAAGATTTTCTTTGTCATTTCGGAAACATATCAATCAGCCCTCGTAAGTTTGACGTGTGTGTGTATTTGCCTGCTTGTCTGGGGCAACGTAACTCCTAAACGACTGGACCGATTTTGATGCGGTTTTCTTTATTTGAAAGCTGACGTGATCGAGATGGTTCTAGAGCTATAATTTATGAAGATCTATTCAGCCGGTTGACGATCATCAGCTCATTTCCTACCTTCATTTTAATTACCTAAATTAAAAACCTAAACTGATGGCCTTTAAACGCTATCAAAATTGGTCCATTCGTTTAGGAGCTACGTTTCCTCAAACAGACATAGTCTACAGATTTATCAACTTTCACAGGACATGTACGTTTACTATAAATCCACTTGACTGATCGAGTTCAAATTTGAAAATTGTAAATAATTGACCTGATGAAGAAGAACTCCTCGATGACTTACAGCACACGTATCGTCTTTAGGCTAGTAGCCATACAGTTAGTGACTTTGACCCGAGCTTGGGCATCGGACAATTTGATCATAATAACAAAAAAAAGAATGAAATAAAACTCAAATAGAAAATTAAAAAACCCATAACACAAAAAAACTTCTAAAAGGGGTGAAAATTTCAAAAAAACTTCTACCGATATCTATTGCTAGCTACGTCACGATACTATTTAGCTCATAGCGGTCCCTAGTCGTCTGTAAAATTTTAATAAACGTAATTTAACAGTAATTATGTAAACAAATATGATTTTTTACATTTTAGAGGTTTTTGTATTTGGGGTATTTTAAATTTTCTATTTTTTATGTAAGTAGATATACTGCAAACGATCGGACTTAGCGATGTAGGACTATAAAAGTCACATAGTTAGGACTATCCATTGTTGTGTTCCAGCAGTTAGAGATAAGATAGCCAGTTCCTCAGTGATGAGGATTTCGGGAGAGGCTCGCTTCCATCTTCGGCTTACTTAACATCAGGTATGATGAAGGCTCTAGTTGGTAGTATCCAAGCGTCTAAAACATGAATGGCCCCTGCACCTGGGGGAGAGGGATGCATAAAAGCATTTCTCCTAGTATAAAAAAGGAATGAAAGGTTTTATGATTCATTTCATTTAAGTATTTGAATACCTACTTGTATATTTATATCATATTATATAAAACTACTTAATCGTTCTTCGTGTAACGTCTTATAAGATAATAGTATCCTATAAAAAAAACGTAAACTAAATCATAGGCATATCTTGGTCTCCTTAAACATTACATTCCATGCAAAAAATTACATTATTAACAACATTTTGTACGGAAGTCGTACTATTTGATTACGATATCTTTCAACGAGTAGATGAAACTGACTATGATCCAGTGGTGAAAATGTGTGGTCTTTGCATAAGTAGGTACTGCACCGGGGAGAGTGCAGAACCGTGCTTCACCTAGGTCAGGGATGGCGAACCAATTAGTTTGATGTCACAAAATTTTGGGCACGTCACCGACATATCATACAAAAGTTTCATCTTATCTGCAACAACAGAAGTCACACTAATTTTACTATAAATGAAATAACGCGTATAAATTAAAACATTGAAAAATGTACCTTTTTGTAGTAAATAAAAAGTTGCTAATATTTATTATTATTATTTTCTCAACATTGTCACTGTCAAAATTATTTGTGGCACGTCTGTTTCACCCGAGTTCTTTTCGTAATATGTGAGGCTCCATTTTTTACTCAATCTACCGTACAATTTCTATATAATACAAAATTATATTTACTTGAATTGGAAAAATTCGCGTATTTAACGCGAGCACGCCATTAATTAATTAAGAAGACCTTTTTTTTAAGTGAGGGGAATGCTCGTCTATGACCTGATCAAACTTTGTTTAGAAAACATGGCACGTTGATGCATACAGGTTCGCCTACCCTGACCTAGGTTCTTCACCTGGGTGAAGCACGGGTACCTATTTGGTCCCATGCTCCAACTAATGATCAGTGGATCAGCCATTCGATTCTCACCCGGGATTAAAATTAATTAAAAAAAGCATTAATACGCTTTACTGAGAAAGCACATCTACATAATTAACTTTGTAACACAACATTATTAGTCTTGTTATTTCTCTATCGTCGTAGTCGCTATCATCAAATAACATGCGTGACTGAATACAGATCCTAGAAGCAGACATTTCATTGATTTTGTTCTTTCTCACCAAGGTACAATGAGCTTTTATACAAGGTGTTTTATGAAAAATATATCAAGATATGAAAGGCTAAAGGGAGAATTGGCTATGTCACATTCATCAAATTTGTCAGTATGACGTTTAATGTCTTGATGCCGTTTTATGACTAACTTGCAAATATTTCCCATACATAAATAATTGCTTCTAAAATTAAATTAGTTATGTTATATTTATATGGGATCGTCTTCTGTAAAAAAAATACCCAATTCTAAATAAAACTTTAATTTTTTTCTATGTATTTATATAAACTAGAATCAAAATAAATTAACAGTATTTTAATGAAATAAAATTATTATTACTCATAAAATTGAACTAAATTATTATTTTCTTGTTTTTACTGCCGGATTCCCCTTTTTCCTCGTCTTCTTTTACTTTTTCTACTTTTCTGACGTGAAATCGTTTCATTTTTTACTATTGTATTATACCCAATAATACAATAATTATAACAATAATGTCAATATTATAACCAAAAAAAGACCGCCAACAATTTACAAAGTAAAACAACTGGACGCGTTCCCATTCACATTCCGTTTTGCAGGGAAGAAGTATTTTAGTCATGGACTAAACTGGTAATTCACTAGTAGATACTAGCAAATGATATAACGAATTTTTCTCTTGTTAAGATTTCTCTCTTGCATAAGCTAAAATGTTATTTTTTTGTGACCTTAGACAACTAAAAATCAATTTCAAAAATGTGACCGATTCTTCCACTTAGCCCTTCTTATGTCAACAAGATCACCTATTACACTATTAAGTACGTAGAATAAAAGTCTAGACCGTACAAATTTTACAAATTATTCTAGTTTTTATATCACATCGATAGGTGCAATATTACCAAATTTATAAGCGGGGGAAGTTTACGTGAGTTTTTTAAATCTCGTCGGTCTTCGCGTCGCGAGTAGCGCTTGACATGATGACATCATCGCTTCCATACGGCTCGGCGCGCGACAACCGTCTGTACATTTCGCGGGAAAGTTGTTTGCTCTCGTGCGCTCTAGTGTTTTTTATTGATTTTAAATAATGCTGATTGATTATGTAAGTGTATTGTGTAAATAATTGTTTAAGAACTAAAATGAAAAGATTTCAAAAAGGCCAATCCCACAACCTTCCACACAAAAAAGTTTGTTGTTCTTTAAAAATTGTATTCCATCAATGTATTAAAATATGTAGGTACTTATATTTAACAAGAATATAAGTACTCCATTAATCAAACTTTATGCTCCTTTATTTGCGGCCCGCAAATTGTGAAGGTTGAACAGCTCTGCGTTGTGTGAGTTTTTGCTAGAAATATCGTAAAACATGAAATACGTTCACACATTCCTTCACAAATAATCAAACCTTAAGTTGTGTATAAAACATTTTACTGCAAAATGCAGACTTCAAACTCTAGGTACTCTAGAACGACTTAAGGTCATTGACGTTTGGGTGTTAATTTACACTGAATCCTATTCAAGTTCAATAAATCGTTAGTTTAAATATTAAATGATTAGACACTGAGAGTCGAGTATTTTTATTGTTTCTTATTTAAAATAAACAAAGTATTTAAGCGCGCGACACGTACATTCGGTTTAATGCTTCGAATCCCGAGTCACGCCCGCGGAGGATGGGATCCGTGACGTCATCAACGATATCACGCTCGGTCCGCGGCTTAAACCGAAAATGTTAACTTTGATCTTTTATAAATCGGTCAGTATTCAAGATATTAAAATAATAAAAACATTCCTTCTCGTAATTTTTTGTAGATTTTTTTACATATAAAACATTACATGGGTACTTCTCCATTCAGCGATATTGAGCTATTTACTGTAGAATGTGTTAATTTATAAACTTTTACAGCCTTATCACAAAAAAAATTAAAACCCTGTTTAATTCAGACAGTGTTTAAATGTGATGTTGTCTTTTTCAAATAATATTGTCAAAAAATGATATCACATTTAAACGCTGTCTAACTTAGACACACGAAAAACACTGTTTTGTAATAAGACCACTAAACTTTGAGGCCCAATACTAAATAGATGGTTTAAAACTCATAATCTATATATATATATAATACGGCAGTGAAGCCGCTTCTCCTCCTAAACTAAAAGTCGCACAATCAAGTGCAATACACCGTTAGAAAGGTATTTGTCTGAAGTGGTCGGATAAGTCGAGAAATTTAGCAAAAACTTAAATAAAAAAAAATAAAAAAACAAAAAAAAAACTTTTTTGAATGTTATTATGTGTTTTTTGCGCATTATGCGCACACGGGTTGCTCGTACTTCTTATTTCAAAAGCAAAAAGCCAGCTTTCAGTTTTATACAAAAAGTTCAATTTTTATTTATAAATCAAGAGTAACGGTAGTAGTACATGTACTTACAGCAACACAGCTGAAACGTCAAGCTGTAAGTCATAATATGTACTACATAATAAATGTCGCGTAGAGTCCCGTAAGGCTGCGTTTCCACCAGAGATGTGCGATGGAAATGTGTCGTACGAGGATGTCTAGCTGTGCTGTGAAGATGTGTGGGTGTTTCCACCAAAGCTGTGCGATGAAAATGTGCCTACGAGGATGTGTAGCGGAGCTGTGAAAATGCGCATTAATGTGTGGTGCGAAGATGCGTCGCGAAGCTATGAAATGTGTCGACGGGGCCGGGGGTGCGATGTAGCGGGAGCGGAGTAACGCTATAACGCCTGCCTGCCGCTCAAATTGTGTTAAATATAAAAGTATCTTCTTTTTCCAATTATCCCTATCTATTTTGACGACCTGTTTGACGCAGGGGTACTAAGCCCGCCTTCTGCGCCAGAAGTCCCGGGTTCAATCCCCGGACAAGACAAATATTTGTGTGCATGAACATGTTTATTTGTCTTGGTCTGGGTGTTTAATATGTATATTATGTATGTATTTACAAAAAAAAAAGTATGTAAGTATGTTTATCCGTTATCTAGTATCCATAATACAAGTTCTTCATGAAACTTAACGTGGGCTAGACAATTATTTATTTATTTTATTTATTTATTTATTTTGCGCACTTGTACTTCCAACAAACTCCGTTTATTGACTGGCTGGTACGGTATGCGCAAACCTTCTCAACACACATTCCTCGCAACACATCCCTCGCACCCATCCCTCATACACATCCCTCGCACAAATCCCTCGTACACATCCCTCGCACACATCCCTAACTTGTTTTGTATGCGCAAAAATCTAGCTCCGCTGAGCCGTTTCCACCAGGGCTGTGCTGACCGAGGCGAGGTAAATGAAGCGATTCTATTGGTTCTTTACAAACACATATCTCGCTACGCATCCTCGCACATCTCTGGTGGAATAGCAGCCTAACTCTTGATTTATATTTAGACAACGTTTTGTAATAGCACCAATAATGTTTAATTTGATTCATGTTTTCTAACACTGACACCCACATCATGCCGTCAAATACCGTCGAGATACACCTTGTATACAGAGGTAGTGTGTAAGTTGGGAAAAACAATGTATTCTCTCGTAGCTCGCGCACACAGTTTGATTAAAACCTGACCTCTTTCCCCGAGGCAATGAAAAGCTAGGGCTCACAGTATATTAGGTTCAGTCAACCGGCCTAATACAATAACTGGATATGGGGATATTGTACTGAGAATAGATAGATACCCTATGTGCTCACGATTACAATCTGATATTAAATAATTAAATAAGAAAAATTGTGACAGAATTGGTGTCCTGCAGTTTGGTAAATAATATGCTCAAAGGGAGTTTAAATGGCTACATGTATACCTACGGCCGTTCCATCTCTTTACCTATCCTCAGACGACCAGCCATCCCGACGCTCACGTTAAGGAGTAGATCTACTTCTAGTCGGGTGACTAGGTCGATTGGGTAATCAGGGTCATCTTGTTTGTCCTTCCACCTATCTATATACTTATCAATACTTACTGATTGTACCACTGCAACTGCCACGATATTCTAAAATGGTTTAGTTATTGCCAATCCACGGGAAATAAATGACTGTTGGCAGTCAATTTCTATTTGCACCGCTGCTGACCTGTTAGTGTCGGTATCTATTTCACTGATATTAGGCCATTTATAATTCCCTGTTGTAGGCTCTATGATAGTATACCAAAAATGCAGTTAAATGGATAATCATTATTGATTTTAGACTATAACTCTCACTATTCACTTACTTATATATGTATAAAATAACCCAAGAAATATCATTAGATTATTTTTGTTGATTTTTACAATTAAGGGTAAGATCACTCGGGTTACCTTGATTTCTCTTGCATTCGAATATAGAAATGTTGTAGTAGGAGAGCCCACGACACTAGACCTAGTTCGATAAGACTACCAGATGATATAATGTATAATTCGTCACGTCATTAATAGGGGAACACGAAATGGCGATGATGCAATGCAAAAAACCAGGCGACGCAATTGAGAAAAGAAAATGAAAAATTTTAAAATCTGGTTTCTAGTATGATAAGACTCCCAAGTTCTGTTTGTTCCTCGAAACAGGGGAGTGATAGGACTATACGATAATGCAGAGCTGCAAGCCCCCCGGATTGGCCTAATCAGTGGCGTCCCACGGTCACGTATGAATAATTTTACGCGTCGTTGATTGTTTAAACAAATGATTCTGAATGATTATGAACGTGAAACAAAGAAAGAAGATTGGTTTATCCAATATTTGTATATGTTTTTCAAATATGCAAATAAACAAAATATTACCGATAAACCTGTAGTCGACTGCTGTAAATTAGCAACAGCGTTAAAACCGGACTTATGTCGAGCGTTGCCCGGTTTCCACGCGTTCACGGGGTGCGATTACACAGCGGCGTTTTTTCGAAAAAGGCAAAGTTAGGCCGTATAAAATATTAGAAAAAAATTAACGATTGCAGAAGGTTTTGGCGAATTTGGAAGACGAAAATATAGTCGACACGCTACAAGAGTTCCCCTCACAAATGTACTCCGCTAAGAACTGTAAGCGCGTGGATGTTGCCAGATTTGAGTTTTTCCAGTAGGTCTATACGGCGAGTGGTTCAAATGTTTTTTTGAAAAAAATAAGAGGCTTTGACTCGAGCCTCATACCACCATGTTTTCGGCCACTGAAGCAAAAAATACTACGTACTTTATACCTCACCAGCCTGTGGCTGAATTCAACTTAACCACTGGCTGGGAGATGCGGGAAACAGGTCAACCGATGAAACTATTCGTAGAAGATATATTGGCTATGTCGGTTAAAACCGAAGAAAACGGTGAGGATGAGTCCGATTTCGTTACATTCGATTCGGATGACGAAAAGTAGCGTAAGAATAGTAACTAAGATATAGAAGAAAGAAGTAGTTTACAGGAAGAATAAAAATTAGTTTATAAGAATAAGAATTACTTGATAAGAATAGTACGAATTACTAATTAATATTAATCTTTTAAGGACGGGTCTGGTCGAAATATCGATCACTAGTTTAGTCAGGCACTCTATATCGAAAATTCATTCATATTATGCACACATTTCGTGTAAAATATAACGTCGATTTCAACGTAAAAATACCCGTCCTCAAAATGTTAAATACTCAAGGCAAGCGAAAAAAAATTTTAATTAAGAGAAATATTGTTATTAGTAGTTTTTTCACGCTTCATGTTCTTGACACGTCATGTTGTCGTACTTGTAAAATGAAAAATATTTTGATAAAATATATTGGAAAAACCAATCTTCTTTCTTCATTGGTCGCATCCAAATTTCAATACCATTTCACGTTCATAATAATTCAGAATCATTTGTTTAAACAATCAACGACACGTAAAATTATTCATGCGTGACCGTGGGACGCGTATTCAACCAGTACAAATCGAAAGGAACCAGGTGATTTCTGACAAAACTGTTTTTAAACGCCGAATGCAGCTGCGCGGAGGGCGACCTTTAATCGTTGCAGCAACCACTTTCTCCACTCTTTGGAAAATGCAGCAGTGGTTTTTCTTACACAGAAATTTAAATTGATGAATCTTTCGGATGAGCTTTGATTTTTTGAGGAGATCGATCATACTAGATACCTAGATACGAGGCGTCACTTATAATGCTGCTGCCACTGATTAGGCCAATCCGGGGGGCTTGCAGCTCTGCATTATCGTATATCACTCCCCTGTTTCGAGGAATAAACAAAACTTGGGAGTCTTATCATACTAGAAACCAGATATTTAAATTTTTTTAATATTTTTTTTCAATGGCTTCGCCTGGTTTTTTGCATTGCAGCATCGCCATTTCGTGTTCCCCTATTAATGACGTGACTAATTATACATATATCATCTGGTAGTCTTATCGAACTAGGTTTAGTGTCGTGGGCTCTTAGACTATTGGCGGTCGTTAAAATTCGGTAATATTGTTGGCACATAAAAGATATCAGGAATTGAAATAACCTGCTATTTCTACTTGTCGACATTTATTATATTTGATATCATCTAGAAATATAACAAGCCGTGCGTGATACAGCTTTGGAGATCAGGAACACTTTATCAAGTAGCAGCTCTTTGAAGTATTCTTTTACAGTTCTGTGATTATTCTACATATTTGACCCCTATATTTTTTATTCAATTCAACCTTGTCTCTTAACCATGTTTATTTTATTTTTTAATATTTAATCATGTCTATTCACCCTTTAATTTTAAGGAGATGACGATTTAAATATGTGAATTCTATTTATCAAATCAATTGAGACAAGTCGGAAATTTAAATAATTTTATTATAAAATAATTTACGGTTTTTATGTATTTTTGTCATTATAAACGTACTTAATAAATAAAAAATAAAATTTAAAAAGACACGTACAACGTGTGTTTTACAGTAGTTTAATTAATTCTTACTTTAGTATGTACAGTCATCGGTAGTAAATTGTACAATATTGATGTTGCGTAGTATAAAAAAGGGGGTGGAGTCCGTATGTAAGATGGTCTATACGGGGTGTGCGGCGGGGAGAGGCGGACGTCAGCCGGCGGGCGGCGGACGGCACGGCGGCAGCGCGCCGTCCGGCGACCGGCGTCCGGATCCGACTTGGACACTGAACACGGCTTAGCCTTCCGCGGGCGCCGCCTCCTCGTCCTTCTTTGTGCCCCAACCGTCGCACATTTTTCGTAGGAAAGCTGTCAATGTGGAAAAACAATGTTAATAGTCCAGCTTATGTAGTGGACGTCTGTTAATAAAGGAAAATCGAAAATGTATTAACTACGGGGCTACTGCAGTAAATTGTTCAAATTGCTAATTGTTAAACTCCTTGAAAAAAATAAAAAAAATCTACAAACAAAAATAATTTAGCAATATTTACAATTTGCGTAGTAAGCCCGTAGTTCATATAGAATTTAATGATATCCTTGGTATTATACGAAATGTCAGAGTCCACAGTACAGAACAGACGTGTGTGAAACAGAAGTATCTGGTTAAATAGAATCCATAGATCACAAAACAAAAGAAGCAGTAGAAATTCAAGAAGATAATAAACAATTGTAAAAAAAGCATCGGCGAAGCGAAAGAGAAGATTTGCAGCAGCTGTATCTTTTAACTCACTTACGATCTTATAACTAAAGATATGACGAGACGAGTCTTCTACGCCATCACCTTCTTCAGGAATGCTGTAAAGGTACATCGGGTAAGAATGAGGAACACATGCACAATGGTAACTACCCTCAAGCGGGTGCCGGGTGGTGAATTAACTACGGTAAAACAGGACTTGCAAATTACTAGGTACGTTACTACTTTACATAATTTTAGGGGGCGAAAATTTTGGTGCAGGCAAAGGTATTTCTCATGCAGAGGTATAGTGAAATAAGCATTTAAATATTTTCCAAATCAATATTAATCTACTATTGCAAAAACTGATTGGGTAATTAAAAAATCATTGACTTATTTGGATTGTAATTGATAAGACTGATATTTTATATAGTGAAAAATATAATTTGTACTTACGTGCATAGGGGATCATGCCGTCATCATCTTCAGCGTCCATGCAGTCCTTAACTACCTCATCGACTTCTTTGTCTTCCAGCTTCTCACCTGAACAATTAAATAAAAATAGTATAGCTAATCTATCTTTCATTCCTAACAATAAAACAAAAATATGTTTTTGCAATACTTTGTTCAAGAAAGACCTTTCATATTGCTCTGTAGTTATTTTAGTTACTCTTATTTTTTTCAGGCTTATGTTTTATTTTGAAGTCGGTTTTTGCTTGCAAATAAAATATACGTACTGACGAATTGAAAACCTTCTCTATTAAAAGGCGATAATATGATAAGAAAGTAATTAAATAGTATCATCTTTTACGTAGGTACTCTCTTTTAAAAGTAAAAAATATACGCGACAAATGAATAACCTCTTAATTTTTTTGAAGTCTGTTAATAAGCCCGTCATACCAACAATTAAGTATGAACGATGTTCCGAATCTCACGCGAACGAAGTTGCGGGCACAACTAGTTTTAAATATCGATTGAAACTTCTTTATTGTGACATGCTCTGTGATTGAAACCAACATAACAATTAAAACCTACTGAGTTTGAATAAAGTTACCTCTTATTTCTCATCAACATCATAAACAATTTTTTGAATAACATAAAACAAAAGTAATAAGAAGCGCGTCACGATTCAATCATTCTTCTGAGTTTGCAAAGTTCCTATGCACGCTTTGTAGAGTAAAACAGTTGCATTGTTGCATGACTGGAGGAATCAAGTTCACAAATTGTACAAAATCAGAACTATTTAAGGTCATGAATTAAGTTTATTATTACTGTTTTTTGAATTGCTACCATCTAATAGGTATGCAATTTTAAAATTGCCTGACTTGAATAATTCTTCAAGTCCTTACAAAGAAAAAAATACATTAAGAATAGAGGGACTAACTTAACTTTGAGTGCATTTCTAAAACTAAGTTTTTATATATCATCAATCACCATACATTCAAAACTGAGATATGATATGATGCAAGTTCTCTAGGCATTATTGGTAGGCCAGATGTAAAGTAACAACTAAACAGTGAAAATTGTTTGTATTGCATACAGAGTATTGTAATCACCATCGAAACACCAGAATGTGGTTGACCTTAACAAAATATCTAAAAATTTTAAACCTAATTAACTACTCCAAATTCTACTTCATAAACATCCAACAAATCTTGCAATTCTTATCAAGCAAAATTGTTTAAAGTTTTAGAAATTTTATATTACGAATTAAATCAATTTATGTAGACATTATTTAGACACGCAATTGGGTAGAAGTTGAATTGCCTGAGAGCAGGAGTTCAATTTATTATCTCCAGGTCTTTTTGGAATAAGGCAAGGAATTGAAAGATACGTTAAGCCGTTTGCTCCCGGCTGCATATGCACCAGTCGTTAACACCCATCAATAGGCATTGGGCGTGCATCATGGATCATGGTCAGGGCCATCTTCCTATGTATCCTAAAAGAAGGCCCCGCCCCAAAGTCTCGTCCCCAAAGGCCTGAATACGTGACGGGTTCATATATAGACAGAGCGGGACGGAAAGTTTTGGAAATATCGTAAAATACAAAATGTACATGAAGGACATAAGTCAAGGAGTCAATGACGGGATGGGAACGTGACATTTTCTATGAAACGACACTTTACCATTCCCGTCCCGTCCGGGATAAAACACGTTATGTATGCAGCGACCTTAATGGTAAAGGGGCTTTATAACATGCCAATGTGACGATATTTCCTAATAATTATACGTACCCAAAGCCATGAGGGTGTGTGTGAGCTCAGCGCCGAGCATGAGACCGTTCTCGGCTTTGTCGTACAGTTTCAGACATTCCAAGAAGTCTTCGTAGCATCCCTGGTCTTTGTCTTTCTTTGCTTGACTGTAGATGGGGAGGAACTCTTCAACCTGAAATTATAATTAATACCTATTAATCTTTCCTCCTATACCATAGTTAAACTTGGGATTGCGCTGTTCAAAGTAATTTTGTATTGACACATAGATTTCCAGAATCTATTACTCTATTACTATCACTACATATATGTAAAGTCATTTATAACAAAAAACAGAGGTTGTCTAAAGGAAACTATAAGATAAGTGTAATATTCTTAATGGAAACTATATTCCTTATTGCTACTCGACCTGATTTGCCCAAAAACATCACGTAAGTAGTTGTATTATTGCGTAACAAAAAGTAATGAAAAAGTAACACGGGTAATAATTTTTATCATGGTGATATTGGTATCATATGGATTACTTTTCACCATTTACCTTATGGGCATCAAAACTTTTAAGATATAAACAATTTTGAAAATTTGGGAATATGTTCGAATAGAAGTTCCTTTACGTGCTATTACTATTTTTCACATCTCGAGGAATAGCATTTAACACTTTAGATTAATATATTTCTGTAGCAAATTACGTTTTTTGCTTGTATGAGCTATGCAGGTAATCCCTTTTAATATTACCTACTACAATCAAATTCTATTGTCTTTCAATAAGAACGCACGAAGCTTTGGTATTTCATTAAATTTCTAACTAAACTTAAAAAATCACGTCCAGTCTAACTTCAAGTCCAAGTCCAAGACCACCAGTTTCCAGACGTTAGATCTGACGTTCTAAAGAGCTGTTCATTCTACCAATCCTGATCTTGGTCTGTAAATTTAATTGTATGAGATTTTTTCGCCTTTTCGAGACGCTTTGATTTTTTTCTTGTATTCTTCTAGGGAAAATTAATCAATTTTGCAAATTAAAAAAGGAAAACGTTTTTTCCGAAGATAAGATATCTAAATCCCCGGAAAATTAATGTCAAAGATAGTGAAATAAACCCGTTCATACACAAGGGAACTCAAGTCTCCGATACCCGGCGATTTCGGTATTAAATTTGTATTGCGGCAGTCACTTGGACACCGAAATCGCCAGGTATAGGAGACTTGAGGTACCTTGGTACAAAGGGGCTAAAGTATAAAATGTTGTAGGGAATCTGATAAAAAAGTTAAGACTCATGTTGTTATTGTATAACTTCGGGATTCCTCATGTTTTTTACTTAGCGAATTTCATTACACTACTACTTTGTGTTGTTTTTACGTAAAATGATTTCTCGCCCTTCTTCTTGGTACCTCCTAGCTTCTCAGTGTTGGCGAATGTGGGTTTGGAGTTAGCACCTTAAGGACATCGCCGGCGTTGATTTTGCACGAGCGCTGGTCAAGTCATTCATACGGCGACCGTATAGCATGTGAAAAGGCACTAATAGTGTTAATTGTTCTTACGGTGAGTGATTTCTCGCCCTTCTTCTTGGTGCCTCCGAGCTTCTCAATGGTGGCCAATGTGGGGTTGGAGTTGAGCGCCCTCAGGACGTCGCCGAGGTTGAAGGCGTCGATTTTGCCGGAGCCATCGAAGTCGTAGATCGAGAAGGCGAAGGAAGCCTCTGGATTGACAAATTATTTAATTAGCGAAAGGTTTCTTATGATTTATTCAGAGGACCTAGTATGAGTTTGCATATGTCCAAACGTTACTATCGCGTGAGAGTAAAATTTTAATAGATAGCTTAATACTAAATAGGAATAAGGAGGAGAATTGCATTTTCATAGCGCAAACGTTAGTAATTTTGGACACAGACCAGGCCTTGCACAATCGGGGAGCTTCCCGGTTGACCAGTAGAGTTTTTTTGGAAAAAGTTTTCTCGGAAAGTAGAACGGTTATAGAAATGATTTATTATTCAAATGAAATACCTCAAAATTTTCTATTATTTAAAATATAAATGTTTTCAATATATGTCAACCGGGACATTCCGCGACTGTACTACAGTACAGTACAAGCACTTTGTGAACGTCAAAGAAGCTACGGGGTTTTCGTTGTTGCGTCCGAGTAGTTCGTACGAGTATAACGATGACCATTTAGCAGACCTTTGACTTTAGGCACTTAAATTTAACTTTAAATATGACGACGGACTTACTCTTCCTACTGATTTAAAACCTATTAGACATTTAATTAAGAATGTTTTCAATCAAAAATGTTTTATTTGAATTCATAAATTTAATTGAAGACATTTGATAATTGACTTAATATTAATTAAAATTCTTTTCATTTTATATAAATTAAATAAATTGCAATTATTTTAAATCTCAAAAAGTGTTTTGTGAAAAGCTTGAAAAAGCTCTAGTCTCTAGTTCTTCGTAAATTTCTTTTGTTATAAAAGACTATTAAGAGCGTCATAAAATGTAATGTTTCCTTATTATAAGTATCAATCAAAACTACAATTCACTTCAATTAGCCATTACTGGTACAGTTGGTCTTTATCAATTATCATCTCCTTTGTTTCATTTTGTAGTTATCTTATTACATATAATCAATAACAATATTCCAGAAAGTTTTCCCGAAATATCTAAGTCGGCAAGTCCAGGTAGCGCGTAGGCTGGCCGTGGGCGGGCATTCTTCGCCCAGAATAATACTCCACCAGTTTCAATATATCCACTGCGAACTTATGAGTCACAATCTAATTATATCCCGATTGTAACTGTGCCCTAATTTTCAAACAGTTTTCGTTAACTCTCAGCAGTTTTAAATATTAGCTGTCCTCTTTCCGATTCATTAAGGGATTTTCCATTATTGCTACAGAAGTCGAAGTCAGAATCGTAATGAATGAAGAATTATAAATAAATTAACGTGCGTTATTAAACTGTTCATTTATCATAAAAGAACATGTGCATCGACGAACATCCCTTGTTAGTAGATCAGCTGATTAAGACCACATGACGACCTTGATAATGACAGTTGATTTATCATATCAACAAGTCGGCGACACCACATAAATTATTGCTATCATTATGTATGGATACGTTGTGAAGAGTAGAGCGCCGCCGGGTGCTATATATGATGCCAAAAAATGGTTGATCGACTGCAGTGAAATCCGAGCGGAGTTTCTCTGTTTGGGCGGGCGGCGAAACGGATCACGTGACGCGATAGTTTAATTTTGGAACGCAGCGCACGCGCAGCGTGGCCCTGCCACTGGCGCCGCCGGTATCTCATAGCAACGCGCGCCTTTTATGAGAAACATGCTAAACATAGCTGCTACGATGCTCACTTCCATTTCATTTATGTAATGTTACCAGTAATAAGGTTCAATGTGCTGCTCAATAAAAGCCCTCAGTTATGAAATGAGCAACTATCTCACACACTGTTAACTGTAAACAATATTTTAAGATCTTTAGTTATATCACTTAAGTCTAAGTTTTAATTTTTATTGAGGAAAAATAAGAATACTCACTTTCGACGTCGATCTTGCTGAGGTCGCTCTGAAAATTACCAAAAAAAAATCGTTACTTTGGTGTTCAACAGCTTATCATGTTATTTGTGGTGTTATTAGGTGTATTGTCGTATTGTTGATGCAACCTGTCCCAGCAGGTGCTTGTGTGTGAGCATCGGAGAAGTACAATACCATGTTTTTTTTTCACTTAAGCACTACACTTTTCGAGATTGATTTTATTTGATGGTCCGAGTCGCTCGCAAGCTTCCGGTCTGCGGAAAGGTTTCACGAGTAGACACCACGATCCACTATTCCTATACACTTGAAGCTAACAGTCCATGTTTCACTGTGCACCTTTTCACAATTTCACTGCCGTGATGACTCACCATTTTGTGTGGTGGTAGCTGGTCTTCACTGGCAGACGTTCAGACAAGAAGTGGGGCTCGGTAACTTTTCGCGGGACTGTTTTAACTGGCTTAGATGGCGCACCCGTCTGGATATTTGAGATTTAGCCCAGGAATCCGCGACCATTCTATTTTTGGCGACGTCAGTCCCTCTCCGGAGCAACTTCAGACGCGTACAATGATCATTAGAGTGAGCAGGATGAAGTATTTTCTCACCCTTCCATACCCTGGTGCTGACTCCGATTCCAATGGTATATCTACATTTAAGAAAACTATTTTGATCGATCTGTGTGATATAGGTGTTATGCCCGCTCTTGGGACCAAGGTGTCCATCGATAATCTAATTGGCATATGATGACATGATATCTCAGTTACGACGTGTCCTTATATTTTACTAAATGAAATGGCAAGTGTTTGTATAAATGCTTTATTAATAAGGCAATATCCACTCAGGACATTTGTATTGAATTGAATTTGGGACGAAGTTATAAAAGTAAGACTAAAAACGTCGTTTATATGACGAATTCGCCACGTTCATCAATGTTTGCGTCGAAGGTGTAATTCTTCCAACGAGAAGAGTTAACCAAGGCTTCACTGACAGTGTTGAACTTCCAAACCACATGTCGAGGTTGATCAGGAGAGGAAGCCAATCGGCTTTGATCCAGGAGGCTCGCAGCTCGACGCCTCGCATCTGGAGACAGCGGGCATAGTCCACGCACTGACCCCGGGACTCGAGCTTCCTGCAATAATATCACATTAACGTAAACACATTTGTCATTTCGGTGTCTTTGTAAAAGGTGACGTATTATTAACTCCAATATGAATGAATGTCCCCGAGGTTTTGGCTACGGAAAACACAGTGACGTTGTAATTAAAGAATAACACGGTTTTTTCTTACTCTCGACCGTACAAAGGATGACAAATTGAATTAACGTTCGAGATTTCCATTCATAATAATTATCTAGCTTGTAATACATTCTAATAAAAATCGTTGTCATTATATTTAGCCATAGCTATTGTGATAACTCATAAAGGTACTAAGACACGCTTGTAAAGGACCTTGCGCTTTCCCGGCGTCTTACGTCGCCACCAGCCTCGAATACAAGCTAGCAGCCTAGCGCCCTGGTTCCTGCATCGTTGCACCAAGCTACTTTTGCGAGAACTAGCCGATACTGCCGATGTTGCTGTCAATTCGTTCTCTTTAGGCTGGGAAATATTGTTTATCGTATTAGAATCTAAATGTTATACCTCTAGAATTACAATTAAAATATGGTTTAGTGGAACTAATGACAACCAACAATTTAATATATAGAAATAAGTAGGATTCACCTGCACTGGGTCATCCGTAACCACATTATCTGCTGTATCTTGTAAAACCTCCAGTTCAACCTCCTGCATTTCTTTGGGGTCTTCTAAAACAGGTTCAACATCCTCCTCGGAACATTGATCATAGTCGCCTATAAGAAAAAACATTATTAGAATAAAATTTCGTAATTAACTACTCTAAATATTTAATTAATTAACTCACGGTTCAGTGTTAGAAAAGCATTTTCATAACGCGCCACATCACTCTCGCTAATTTCTTTTTCTTCTTCTTCACTGACATGCTAGGAAGAAATATTGTTATGTTCAAAGCGCTCTGTCTTTTAATAATTCAATTTGAATATTATCTACTATGTCGGGTCATAAGTTCTGTCACACCTTACGATTTTTTTTATTTAGAATGGCTATTGAAAATCTATTTTTTACGTTACTATTATAGATGTAATAGGAATATAAAAAAACAAATAAATTATAGTTTTTTCTTATTTGTTTCAACGGAGCGGACGCTGAAAGAAGATGAGGTGGGGTTGTTTGGTTTGCTTCGTTGTGGTTACGAGCCAAGTCAAATATTTGGTCTATGTAAAAATTTAAAATATTCCTTTGAGCTTTGCCTTTAGTTACTATCTAACGATTCAGGGAATTTCAAGAAGCGGAAAGAGAGGGGAAAATGGTCATTCTCGTACGGTTCGGGTGTTAACGACGGTAAATGTAGTGCAGCCCCCCTAGCATGAACACCGCTATATCATGCGATATGATTTAGCGCATCATGCTGTCTTGCTTACTCCGCTACAATGTGAGCGGGACAGTGACACATTATCAAGTTATCGAGTCGATAAAAGCCGATCATGCTAGACCTACAAGTGCGTTTTTTTTTAAATCCTGTCCAAAAATGGAAACTGTTGGCATTACAGGCGGGACTTAATTGAACGAGCGGAGAAAGAGTGTTTAACAAAGACCTGGGATTATAGGCTAATCGTAGAAAAAAATAACATCTCCTTGATCCATGCCCGAAAAAAATTATATTGGGACGATCTCGTTTTTTGTTATAACGATACGCAGGAAATAAGCAAAGTCAGATAATGTCTTGCGATGATTTTTTTACAATGAAAGGGTACTGCAACAATTAAAACAATTAAGTGTTATGGCTACAGCAGTGAAGAAGCTAGCGAATGTGTTTCCCGAGTCCAGCAAGGCTATTTACCCTTCACCAGTGATAATTTGACTCGGAGTATCGTATTTTGGCCTAAAACACGTGTTTTTCCCCAAAATGGGTATCAAAAACAAAAACAATGTACACCAAAACAAGGTCCTGACAGGCGTCGTAGACCGCTTTATCAAACCACATTCAAAAATCAGCAATGGGTCTTCATCAGGCTTCAGTGCCTGGTCGCATAGCCAAAAGGACCCACAATTGTCAGGCCGCCCATGAAAAGCGACTTCATCTGGCACGAAGATTAGCCATCGTCTAGGCTAGACGATGGCTAAGCTAGACGGTCTAGCTAAGATTTTAATCCGCTTAATAATGAAATAAGGCCCTATTTAGAGAAGAAGATCTGCACTATACCACCCCTAGAATTTAAGCCTCTCATTGCATCCTTTACAGCAGCCGCTAAAACGCACATCGACGCGGCGCGTATTCCTTCCTATAGATGCGTGGCCGCGAAGGTCAAGGGCTTGCATCGAAACTTGTGGCAGCCATTTCGAATATTATTTATTATCAATTATAGAGTAAACTTTCTTTTCACGTATAATAAAATAAATATTTTTTTCAAAAATCGGGTATTTCACTAAGAACTCGTGACAGAACTTATGACCCGACTTACATACTTGGCTCATCACAGAAGCAGCATTAACAGCAGAAGCGGAATTAGTAACATATTCCACTATAGTTGCCATAGCTTCAGTTAAAATATCACTTGGCTCCTCAATACTTTGTGTTATTATTTCGGTGTCATCACAAATTATCACACGTTCGACTTCACTCATATCAAATAAGTGGTTTATGAACATAGATGTAGAGTTGTTAAGTTCAGATTGACGCTAAAATAAATCATTATAATAAATCATTTATGCACAAACCCAACAATTAGGTACACAATACAATCCGTAGGTACAGTCGGGGAACTTCCCGGTTGACCAGTACAGTTTTTTAGGGAGTTATAGTTATATAGAAAACGTTTATATCCCAAATAATAGAACATTAACAAATACATATTTCATTTGAATAATAAGTTATTTCTTTAACTTAGTACTTTCCGAGAAAACGTTTCCCAAAAAACTCTACTGGTCAACCGGGAAGTTCCCCGATTATACAGTTTTTTAACAATAAATTACAAGGGTTTAACACAAAAGGTTAAAACAATGTTAGGCCTGACCCTGAAACTAGTAAAACTGTATTATCAGGGTCAGAGTTTCCTCGATGTTTTAACACAAAAAGAAAACGTAGATTCATTCAGAGAATGAACATAGGTATAATGACAAATTAAAATTGAAAATTTTGAAAAACCCACGAGACGGTTAAAACACAATTGAAAAGAGATAAAATAATTTAAAAACCCCCGACTTAATTATCCGTCGGGGGCTGCCATTAAATGAACCATAGTTTTGAAGTTTTATAGTAAAGTGAATAATTAGATTTATTTATATTCATGCTGAAATTTATAATAGTGATGGCAGCCCCTGACGGATAATTAAGTCAGGGTTTTTAAATTATTTTATCCTTTTCAATTACGTTTTAACAGTGTAGGTTTTTTTCAAAATTTTCAATTTAGTTTTTTATTTCAAACTTTTTGGAGAGCATAGATATCATGTACTTTGTAACTTAATAAAAAAAGGTGTGGTGTGTGTGTGTGTGTGTGTGTGTGTGTGTGTGTGTGTGCTGGTATGGCATGTGTGAATACAACGACTTTCATAATCGTTCCAAGCCTGCCTCAGAATCAGTTGTGAAATATAACATTAAATATTACACTACGCAACGTTTAAATACCTACTTTTTTTAAATTTACTAAGGTATATTTATTTAATATTTACCATATCTGATATAACTTCCTCGTCCCCTTGTCCAATCAGGTTGTTGTTAAACACTAATTTCCCAATTTCGTCTGAAAATGCATCGAAAGAAATAAAAGATAAGAAGAACTAAAAATCAAAGTTGGACAACTTTTTTACGGATATACCTAGTAAGTAGATGTTTTTATGTTACATGTAAAATACAGACCTGTCATTTTCTGTGGTGTGGATGTAGCGACTACGTTAATGGTAATATCGTTAATTTTACTGCTCATGTCTTCAATCGAGTCCCCTTTAGGGACACTGTCGCTAACGATCACTTCTTCGATATTACCAAGCTTACCACTTCTCAAATTCTTTAACATTTCTAAATAGCGCCATGGCTGACCTTTTGAACGAATACGAATTTGTATAGGTAGTTATTACGATAAAGCTACTTTTATTTATTATAGTTGAATTGAAATCTAATAGAGACGCTGAAGTATGAGCTCGATGGCGCAGTAATCCGTGAGCGCGGCCTATGATCGTAGTGGTTAAGCAACTTTCGCTATGGTCGGTCACGGGATGGGTGACCAAAAACTTACTACCTCGAGCTTCGTGCTGCGTCAAGCACGTTAAGCCGTTGGTCCCGACTGTATTTGCAGTCGTGAAACCCACCAATTCACATTGCGCCCGCGTCGGTATTCATGGCATTCTCCTTATCCATTCATAAGAAAGGCCTTTGCTCCAGTAGACGGGACAGAATACGGCTGATGATTAGGGACGCTGAAGTTTATCTATATATATATTATTTGCAGAGAGATTTTGAAATGCAATACTATGATGTACCTGATTCGGTTGCTGCATTAGCAATCACATAAGCTTCATCCAAAACTTGACTGACGAGGTGGACAGCCAACAAAGCAGCTAAACGGGACTCACACGAATCACCCTCTTCTAAGAATAACAAAACAGTTACACATGTTTTCCAGCCAATTTTGTTTCAATTTTGTACTAAAAATAAATATCAAGAAACATAAAAAGTAATTCAACGTCCA
The DNA here is from genome assembly GCA_910589605.1 of Chrysoteuchia culmella. Taxonomy (NCBI): domain Eukaryota; kingdom Metazoa; phylum Arthropoda; class Insecta; order Lepidoptera; family Crambidae; genus Chrysoteuchia; species Chrysoteuchia culmella. The sequence goes on from OU342654.1 coordinate 11,832,153, forward strand.
AATACACACCTTCTCTGTTAGTCATTTTTGAATTTTAACCAAAGACTATAATGTCGCTGTGAAAACATTGAATCATTTCATAATAAATTATATTCTCTTTCAAAATAACAAATAAAAAAAGGTATTCCATCTCCTCGGAAAAAACTTTTTAGGAGTTTCATAAATCCTTCTTAGTTTACATTATTATAAAACAATACAAATATGTTCCGTTATAAATTGAAAAATAATTATTTGTTATGCAAGGCTGGAAAGTTGGTTATTTAGCGGCGAGTTTCCTCTATTGAAATCTGAGCAAGTGAAGGATACTAGGATTGAACCACGAGCGTAGCGAGTGGTTCAAAGATTGAATCCTGAGCGAAGCGAGGATTTCAAAGGTACAAGACGCTAAAAACTTTTGTGCCGAGCGCAACACACAATTTTTCACCTAACAACAGCGAGGAACATTTATGGTTGTTTCCGCGGTCAACTTCCGGTAAAAAATCTTTAAACATTAAGTTTATTCTAAATATACCTTATTCTTGTAGTTTCAATTATATAAAAAACTAAAATAATAAAAAAGGGAGTATTATAGTTAATTCAAAGTTATTTAATGTAGGAATATATTTGTACTTGTAATAAGAATAAAAACGATTCCGTAAATGTTGACACTGACATGAGGTACAAGACGAAGACAAATTAAAAATAAAGATTTATGTCACAGTCCGAAATCCAATTATAGGTTGTGAAATCTCACCCAGCCTAATATAAAATTCTTATAACAAATAGTTTAATCTTATTGTTATTGTTTTTATGATTCAATGAACTAAAATAATTTAATAAAACCAAAACGGAGTATTATAATTAATTCAAAGCTATTTAAAATAAGAATCGATTATAACAAAAAAGTCAATAGTGCGATTCGGAACGCATCATGACAATTTTAGGTATTAATTTAAAAAAGTACTTTGCCGCTCTAGGCTGCAAAAAGCTATTGTCTACGCCTAAACTGATTAACAAAACCTCCTTTTCAGAGCGTGTGAGGTGAAAACTATATTATTTTTCCGCCTACCTAACCTATCCACAGTAACGGATAGGATAGGCTTACTATTTTAGAGCTTTGTTGCCTAGACATTTTTTTTAATCAGGCTAAAATAACCCAAAATAACAGCGATTGCTAAGTAACGTAACCTTGACAGGACCATCTCTTGTTATGGATAGACTATTGAAACCGGCCGTATATCGTTAGTATATTATATATATATATATATATATATACAGTGGTGAACACACAATTAATGACACTAGCCGATTTTCATACAATCGAGGTAACTTTGGAGCCTTGGTTTCTGCAAAGGATTGACCGAGCTGCCGACTTTAGTGACAACTATCTTTCTAAAGCAGCAATGTAACTACACTTTCAATCAATTTCAATCAAAATCTGTTAGCAAGTTAGATAATCGACTAGCTGATATTAATGATAAGACTGAATGTGGAAGCGCACCTCTCCCGGAATCCCCAACTACTGAGGTATCTTATTTCAACTGCCGGAACACAACAATGATGCTGAAAACATTGTTGTTATGGCGTCAGACTTAGATAATTGGCGGTAGCTAGCTAGGCGGACGTACAACAAGTACTACCAACACCAACCAAACCAATATGTACGGGGGTACATATCGAACATGGGACCTCTAGTCTGATACCGGAGGATTTGATGATTTCTTTAATAATTTGATAAGTATTTAGGTAATAATCAGTGAAAGCTCTACCTAGAATAATAAAGAGACAATGTATACTACAATCTACAAAGTGGAGACAGTTTAGTGCGACCACTCCCTACTGTCTACTTCTATTTATAAATTGCCGACACTAAGTGAACATTGATATCAGCGTCTATCTTCGTAATACGTTTAGTTAAGCTAATAGTCATTTAGACAAAGTAACATTACCACCGTTCTACCTACTCGTAATTGGTCGGTTTCTGAATTTCAATCAAATTGAAAACGAAAAACTTATTTCGCGTATGATAATTATTTAATGACCATTTGCTTTGAGTCGAGTTTGAGACGTACTCAAGTTGAGATTCTCATTTCAGTAAGCGACTATTGATCCTACTAATATAAATAAATAACTAACTATAAATGTGGAAGTATGTCAGTTTATTTGTTTGATACTCTTTCACGCAAAGAATACTGAATTGATTTGGATGAAATTTGGCACACAGGTAGTAAATAGCCTGGATTAAAACAAAGGATACTTTATCCCTATATACCCACGGGAACGGGGACCACGCGGGACAGCCTCTAGTTCTAGTAGATAAATACGAAGGGCGACAAAAATATCGTCTAGAGAGGAATAAAATACCATTATTGTGAAACAACAGAATAACTAAATCTTATTTTAGATATTCCACAAGGCTATTGTCGCACAGCATACTATGAGAAACAAGAGGATTTTTAATGGATTCGCGTCATTTAAAATAATTTCTCGCCGTGAAACAATTTTATTTAATTTTACCTAATATGTTTCCTAAAGTATGGGTTCTAGAGATTTGCGGTAATAATTAAGTACCATGGTTGTTAGTGATTTCCCTTATACAAGTGTTTAGTTGTTATATTTTGTTCAATGTCATCATTTTCGTTAATGTCGTTAAACTTTCTGATAAAATAAAGAGTTTCCATTACCATCCTAATCCTAACTACATAAATATATTTTAACTAATTATTATAAATGCGAAATTGTGTTTGTTTGTCCATTCTTCACCACGCTCACGCCCGCAGACCTTTATCAACATAGACGATAAGACTACCTTGTGTATAAAAAGTTTGATCCACGTTCAAAGTTTTCCGACCTAAGTCATTTCAGTCCGCTTGAGACCATTGCCATGAAAACACGGGTCACTCAGAAAAAAATGGTTAATTGTGGAGCGCTTTCTTACAAGTGCTCGTCAATAAAATTCCACATCACTAAATCTCGCTCGTGACGTCATCGTTCATACGAAAAAGTCGACACGCTAGGTTCTCATATTGAAGCGCTCTTTTCGTCTATATCGATATAGGTCTGTGCTCACGCCCTAACTAAGCAACCTTCGACTTGATTTTTGGCATAGAGTAAGTTGAAAGAACGGAGAGTAACATAGGCTACTTTGTATCCCGATATTCCCACGGGAACGGGAACTACGCAGGGGAAACCGCAGGGCGGACGCTAGTATTATATAGATACGAAAATCGAGCATAATTATGGAATTGACTAACTCATCCTAACCCTTCAATTGCGATATCGAAAAGTCAATTATGCCCAATGATTTGACCTAAATTCTAGACGTTTCTCTAGACATCCACCGGTAGTTCCCATAACAACGCAACGGAGGCTGCGCGCACAGATCAATGAAAATATAATAGGGATGTCGCTCAACGAAACCTGAGCAAAACAGCTGAGAAAATATTGAATGATATTAAATGACACTTCATTTGACATTTCTCCATTATTTGAAAGGTATTTTCGAGTGTCATTTTGTTTAGACAGTTCTATGCCATTCATGCGATACATTACAAAACGCATCACATGCCAAATAGTATGGCCCGAAGCTCGTAAATACCTTTCAAATGACAAATTCAAAGGGATTGCAAAGTAAGGAAAGGAAAAACAAAATGCTTGCAAATGACGCTAAAAATATTATGAAGAGATTTCCTCTCCGCTTTAGTTAATTAAGAAAAATGATTACTTACAAATATTCATGTTTAATGTAATGATAGACTCCTGATTGTTAAATTGATAATAATAACAATGACTAGGTACATAGTCTTAGCGCTCACCTAATGATTTTTTTTACATTTTTGTAAAATTACACCCTATTTGTGTACAACCTCAAGCTTGAATTTAACTTATAATATTTGATTATTTCCTAAATTGAACAACAATAATAGTCGAACTCTTATCAAATTGGGAGAAAGTGTTATTACTAACTTACGTAAATAAGTATGTAAATACTTAAAAGTGACAATCACTAAAATTTTTTTTTACTTAATAAGGTGAAGCAGCAGGTAGGAAAAAGCGGAAAACTACCATTGCACGTGCGATAAATATTCAAAAGCAGTTTTCAAAATGTAAGTTTCATTTAGTACCTGCTTGAAACAAATTACTTAACTATTACAGGTTTTTCGCATTTGTATTTTGAAGTAAATACCAGGTGCCATCCCTGCGCTCTCGTCTCAACTGCGCACAACCTCACTCAGGACTCAGCTGTCCCGGGGTAAATGCGTGTCGCGACATTCCAGGTTGCCGGTTCTCAACCCCTGCCTTAACCAACTATGTGACCTATCTTCGCTGTACTACTCGGTATGTACAGTGGTTCAGAACCTTTTGAAGTAAAGTCATATTACTTTTAATGCTTATGTATTTGTGCATCAATTAATGTATCGCTAGTCTATTGTTTAAGTTCAATATTAAAGTAAATCTAATAGTTGTGCAAATTAGATACAAATTAATTCGGATAGGAATAGTGCTCGAGCTACCTAATAATAAATAGTGAATTCCTATTCTTCTGGCATCAGCTGTTCCTCTCGAAACGTATACTTGCATAGATGATGTAATCACTGTAAGAACTTTTATGTACATTGTTTTAATACAGTTTTAATGTGCTTAGATGTGGTACTAAGTGTGGGTGGTATGAAAATACCCGAATATTATATTTAAGTAGGCAAGTTCAATAAGATACACGTGTCAATTAAGTAGGAGCCAGTAAAAAAATGTTTAAAATAGTTTAGCTACTGAATTACCGATCCTACCTACAGCTTATTATAGTAAGTACTTAACTGATTTGAAAATCAGAATTAAAGTACTTATATAGGTAGGTCATACAGCTTGACACTTTATCTAACCTCCAGGCATTCATAGGATTTTTTATTTTTGCATTTACAATGCTATTTTTATGTGATAAATTTTAAACAAGAAAATATACGTACTAGAAAATGTCAACATGTCTCATATTGCTCAGACGCACGCTCAGACGGGTCTCGAACCCGCAACCCGCAATTTACTGTCAACGTTTTCGGCAACTATCGGATGTTCTACTCAAGTCGGTAAAGCAGACTATGGATATGAAAGAGACAAAGCGATAGTTTTCGAAAACGATTATAGTTTGCCAAACTCGTAAACTCGTAACTATATTTTCTCCAGACATTCTCCAACTGAGAAAAATGAAAGTGAAAGAGCCAGCCGAAGACGATGGTATCGTGGATGACGTGGTTCCGATTCCGGTACAAATATTCCTGTGGCGCCAAACAGCACCGTTCGTGCGACCGCGGCTAGGAAGAGTCCATGATGACGACTGTATGGTTAGTAAAAACTTTACTTTTAACTTTGGTACAATTTTTGTACTCTAGGTACTAAACTTAGTAATTAATTCCACAAAAATATCAATCTTACGATCGAAAACTCTCTAGCCGGTTGCACCAAGATTAATTTTACGAATTCGTAAAAGTTCGTAATTTGCCTGTCAAAGTTGTTAAAAATGTAATGGAATTTGGCAGTTTTAACAAGCGATTTCGTAAAGTTTTCGTGCAACGTTATAAGTAAGTACCTAGTAAGGGTTTGAAATTATATATACACGTTTTAAAATAGGGAGTGCCTCCGCTGCCGCCGGCGGCGGCGGCTTCCATATATATCGCCATTGGGAACCGGCGCGGCACGGCGGTGAGCGGTGATACGCTGCCGGCAGCCGAGATGTAAAACTACAGCTGCCGGCGCCGGCACTCGAAACGGCAACCGGCAAAATAGGAATGTAGGTATATCGGGACCGAGAATCTCAAAGGGGTGCAACAAAAAATTAAGTTTATGTTATATTTTTGTAGATACTTAAAAAAAGTCGTCTCTGGCTCTTCGCCGGCTGCTGCTGCGGCACGCTCGCTCCGCTCGCTCGGCTCGCGCGTTTTTTGGTCACATTTCTAACCTAACCTTTCGTGCTTTCTTCGTGGCGGGGGCTTCGTCCCCAGAGTCGATTTTAAAAGCTGAGTATACCGTCATCTTGTGAAAAAAAAGTTGGAGTGATTTTTGCTTGTAATTTTTCTAAATTCTGCACCCCTTTGCTACACCCGCTAGTGCCGGCCCAAAATCATTCACCGGCTCCGGCAGCGGAGGCAGTTTCTTTAAAATATCTTAACATAATACCAATATAAAAAGCTAGCGAGTTTATTATTCGCTAAATATGTTGGTTGACAAAGAATTCAGAATTTATCAGTATTAATTAAGTTATACATAACAACATACGTACAATACGTACGTACGTACTATTTAGGAAATAGAAAATAAACACATTTTTGACGACAAAATATGAGGTTAAGTTTTTAAAATTTGCTATTGCAAAATATCAGGCGTTTTAAGAATAAATGTATAGTTGTATGTACATAACTATTGAGTAAATAAAATCGGTGTCGCAGTCGCAGTTTACACTTATTGTATCTAACAATTCATTTCACTTTATTTTATAGTATCAAGCTACACTTACATGTTCCTATTTTCAACCTTCGTGGTTTTTTGTGAATGTGTAAGTTTTCTTTATAAAACTATTTTGTTAATTGGTAATAATAAAAAAATGTAGCAATGATACTAAGCCAAAGTAATGCACTGTACTGTAACCATTACCGTAACCACCACAACAGTCATATTGACAGATTATCTCCATGTAAAATCAGCAAACATGGCACAGCCTGCAGTATTGTCTTACTGTTACTTAATAACAACAACATAATGAAGTCAATCTTTTTAATTTTATTAATGACTTATGTATGTTTGCAAAGGTATAGAAATAATAATGACAAAAAACTTTTCATATGCTGCTGGCTATAATTATTAAGCCCTCAAACTTGTTGATGTATTATAAATAATCCCCCATGGAGGTTTAGTTTCTGGGACATCCTAAAATGGGTAGTTCTTTTTTATTCTATTTTCCTGAACAATATTGCGAAAATTATAAAATTGTTGATCACAGTTCTGTCAGAGAGCTCCCGGTCATCATGTAAGTATTCACTTATTATAAGCACTTATTATCACTTATTATTTGATTGATTATTCACTTACGTATTGCTCGTATTGTACAAAATTTATTTTGTGCGAGTTATTATTTTTAGGTGCACTAGTTTTGATTGCAAATGCATGTGGAATGCTCTTTTGGATTTTTTATAGTGACTTTCTAATATAAACCTACCGACTACGACTACTGAGAAAAGTGATGCGTAAAGTTTTCTTTCGCTAGCTTTTCTATTTTTTTCTAGCAATCTTTAATTCTTTGCAGTTTTCGATCCGAATATAGATAACATGATTATAATATTTAGTTAGACAGTTCATGAATAACTCAATATTAAATATTGAGTTCCAAAAAAAATTGTTTATCGTCTTATATGGGCCTATGTTAATTTATTTACTATTTGGTTTTCTTTAGAATATTTTAGGCTGTAAAGTAAATTAACTACAGCTTATTGTATGACTTTTTTTTAAATAAGACAAATGTCACTGTCAATATTTGACATTGACATATGTTTGTTTATTTCATGAAGGGTTTTTTTTGTTTACTTAATCGTACTGTATGTACCACTTTTTACTTTATTTATACTTAAAATTAACCATAAATATTGTTTTCCTTTATTGCATCTTTATAGGAAATCAAAAAAGCTGCAAAGGTAAGAAATATTTTATAGAAGTAATTTTAACATTTTATAGATACAGTTTTATTCGAATCACTGTATTTTTCAGTCGTTTGAAAAAGCACTAGTGCAAAATCTTCGCTTGGGCCTATCTATTAGCCCGACTGAGTCTGAGGCTATAGAGACTATCCCACGATGGCGCCTCATTCAAGCCGCATTTCCTCATGTGATGCACTCCTTAGCAGCTTTACTGCACAACAGGTAAAGTAAACTTTTTCAAAGTTTGATAAAGTTTTTAAAACAAACGTTTATAGGCGACTCTCCGACCAGGCTTTCCTCCAAAAAGGTACAGTTTTATTTCTTAAACTTTTGTGAATTAAAGTTTTTTACATATTCTACAACTATGGTGCTAAAGGACAACAAAATAGACTTTACGGCAATATGATTTCAGGGTAAACGTGATAGAGAGCATGAGATATTTTTATCATTGCAGGGTAAAAGACAATATGCAATCACTGGGAAACGTAGAAACAACACTTCTCTATACACTTCACTGGCTCCTACTTGATTCTTCTGATGAATGTGCAGAAAACGATTATGAAAATGCAGTGTTTTACTCTAACCCATTTCACTATCTCTTCTCTATTCCATCAATAACTGTAAGTATAAAGAAACACACAAAAATACTAAGGTACTTCAATTCTTCATCATCTAGCCTCTTTTGTTCTATTTGGCAATATTCTTTGTAGTTATTTTACTTATTGAGTCCATGCTCTATGCCTACTTATTCAAATCAATATTTTTCAGCTTTTTGTCTTTCTCTTTGCACCAATATCCCAACATCTAAAAGAATCTGACTTTACCAACAATTATCGCCTTGAAAATGGTCTTAAGTTATGGCAAGGTATGTGGGAGTTCCGTCACCCTGATGCAGCATGCTTCACCACCCTTGTCAAACCAAAACCTAAACCTCTTGGTGGCAAGTTCTCAAAAAGACCACAACATGGAGATATTTTCTTAGGCCGTAAGTATTGAATGTCAAGTCCTTCTTTATTTTAGAGGAATGAAATGTATAAACTTTGCTGAAAGTAGGAGTTTTCACCCGAGTTCTTTTCGTAATAACATGTGTTGTGAGGCTTAATTTTTAACTCAATCTACCGTACAATTTATATAAAATACAAAATATATTAACTTGACATTGGGAAAATTCGTGAAATTTATCACGAGCACGCCATTAATTAAGAAAGAAGAAGAAGATGCTAAAAGTTAGACACTGTTTTTCACCATATTGGGTTACTAAAGTAGATGCAGTTAGATTACATGCAGTTTTTTTTATAACTGTCCTTTCAAAATATTTGCTGTGCCCTTTTCAGGGTCTACAATGTACTTGTGACATCTTGTAACCTTTTTAAATGATTGAATTGAATTCAATATATATTATTTTTATTATAATGCAGTGTGACAATTTGGCAACTTGTTACTTTATAGGTAAATTCTCCAAAGAAGAAGGACCAGTAAATGGTAGTCCACCGAGCCAAAATGTCTCCATGTCACAATCAGAAGCTCCGTCTAAACAAGCAAGCACAGAGGAAGAACCGTGGCTTTCCTCACCTAAGGACACTATTTTTCCTGAAACTATCCCTGAGGAGAGCTCCAGCACTGAGGAAGAACATGTTGTAAGATAAATATTTTACACAACATACACATGTCACACTTCCAATATGATTTTTAAAGAAAACACTTTTCACTTAGTATTTTTTACAACAGTATTTTCATAATATACTTACTTAATCATTTCTTTCTAGATTAGAAGTCTCCTCCATATTAAGTACACAATATTTATGCAATGAAACCTTTTCAGTTTAAAATATAATATACTACTAGAGGCCGGGCGCGGTTTCACCCGCGTGGTTTCCGTTCCCGTGGGAATTTTGGGATCAAAGCTATCCTATCTCTTAAGTTGGACCAGACTGCTCACGGTGTGCCAATTTAATTTAAAATCGGTTAAGTAGTTTAGGAATCCATCGCGGACAAACATCGTGACAGGAGATTTATATATATTAAGATATACTATATTAAATTGTTCTATCGAAAAAGTTCACAGAAATATTTCAGTCTATGGTCAGATGTCATAATTTTAATGCACTTTGCTATTTATTTGCAGTTTATTTATCGCCTACCGTCAGAACAAAACTTTGGTGGAGCAATCAAAGAAACTTACACAGTATACTCTGCTGACCCTAGCATCTTCCAACTTCGCAAGACAGACGCCAAACCGCCTCTACCTGGCATTAAACCTTTGCCGCAAGTCACTAAAATGAGGTTGGCTATATCATTTTCTTTTTGAGAATTACAGAATAGCTCAACATCATACCGCATTTATATGATTCGCGCGTACTCAAAGCGAACACCGCGCGGCGACCGCGTGAAAGAACCGCAAGAAAGTTTTTGTCTCGTATAACCCTCAAATTATTTACCTAGTATAAACTTTTACAGACACGTTCTAATGTCAACCTTAGTTCTCCCGGTCTAACCGGTTAAATCTGCGGTTTCACCCGCGTTTCATCCAAATATATTAAGTCGTTTTTGCGTGATTGACCAGCAAACATCTGAACATCCAAACTTTTGTCACTTGATTAAAGTCCATATTGAAATATATTATTTAAAATCTTCATTTACAGTTCTTCAGATAAAGAATCCTTGTCAGATAGTGGTGGTGGTGGACCAGGTATGAAGGGCACTCCAACATCTACAGAGAAACCATCTTTTTCTAAACAAGTCCATGTAAGTGGAACACATACATTTATCACTAAAGCACTTAAAGATTTGGAGTATCAATTTTCAAATATGGTATCATTGCAGTGATAATTATTCTAGGTACAGTCGGGGAAACTTCCTGGTTGATCAGTGGAGTTTTTTTGAGGTATGATATTTCTAAAAGTATTAAGGTTAAAGAAATAATTTATTTATAAAATGAAAAACCTATTAAAGTTGTGATATAAACGATTTCTATAAGTCTATTACTTTTTGAGATAATTTTCTTCAAAAAACTACTGATCAACCGGGAAGTTCCCCGACTGTACTTACTACCTATAAAAACCTAAGTTATATACAGATCGGCACAGTATATCGTTTATGTCTGTATGAATTTAAAGTGATTTATTATTTGAGGAGGGGACACCAGAAAGGCCGGACCAGCCAAAAAAAATATTGTGATAAAGTTACATTTTTAGGTATCAGCCGCAACTTTTTTGGATGTTGCTACACTGCGATGCCTGTTTACTTCACAATGGCAAGAAGAAGGAGTGTATTGGGCATTGCATTATTTGTATAATAGGTATGTTAAGATTTTATTATAAAAATACTGACACAGAAACGATATCCGATTTATCTATTTACATTACATTTAACAGTTGGAACATAATATAATTATTGAACTTTTTAGATTGCGTGACATTTGTGATGATATGTCCAAACAAACGCAACCAAGGAAAAGAAGCAACTCCCTACCTATACCAAAGATCGAAGTTTCCGTTTATCAAAGTCCCGAAATGAAAGAGCAAGACTCTTTAAAAAACTTTATGGAAGTCCCAGAACTCAAAGACATGTCTCCATTAGCAGAAATACCATTCCCTGTTAGCCCGAAATCAGACGAAGAATCCGGAATGACGAGGAGATCTAGCGAAAAAATAAAACGTAAAATGAAAATGGCTGACTTAAAAGCATTCGTCGAAACAAAACTTTTATCAAAATCCGATAAGGCTTTAGAAAAAATTGGACAGGAAGACCACAAGTTCTCATTTCACACTGCAGTAAGAATGATATCTGTAGATATTCTTTTTCATGTCTCTTCTTATACTTTCTTCTCTTTGTGCATGCTCTATTTTCTATGCCTTGTTTTAGGAATACCATAGAAGTCTAGATCATGCAGATGATAGACCAAACTCTGCATTGGAAAACAACTTCCCTAATTTTGCCCCTAGACTAACAGGCGATTTGTTTCAGTGCAATCTTATCAAAGGGAAGAGTATGCCAAGCTTGAGGTAAGTGATTATTAAATTAATAAGAAATAGATATTTTTACTTCTATCATAGCATTTTCCGATTTTACTTACATAAATTTTCTAGCGATTTATTTCAAATACATAACATAATCGTTTTGAATTTATTATCAGTAATTCATTATATTATTTTTATAGGCAAAATTATACATTAGTTAACGCGTTCATTGAGAGATTGCATTGAGATTTTGTAGATCATTTAGTTGATTTTCTCCATGATGGTGCGAAATTGAACATCAGGTGATTCGAGACCACACCTATATTTGTTTTACGTCTCTCAGAGCACAGCATGATTGATTTCTTTACACGTTGGGTGATATATCCTATTTTAAGAAATGTAATTTTTCTCTTTCTCCCGTCTTTAAAACGCTTAAACCCGTACACTTTGTAATGGACGAACAAAACGATCGCTAGCTGTTTGATTGATGAGCTAGCCTCTAATGGGTAAGTGCGCAATTATATTCGAAAGAAATTAGATGCTTCGTACATTAGATCGCAACTTCGCAAGTATGCCTCCACAGATTCGCTAAGCGGTAATGCATAAGCATCGTGTTTATTTCCGGCTAGTGTTACTTCATTTTGTTTATCACTGACGAATTCTGAATTTCAAAACGGCATTCAAAGCAATTACAGCTTGAAAAGCTATAAACAATTAATTTGATATGATTTAGAGCACTTCACATATGCTTGTGAACCACAGTAACAATCATCAAAGTGATTGTATGCACGTCAACTAACGCACATCACCCTACACATGTATTTTACATCAGTTAGAACATCTTCATATTAAGGTCTAATCAAGGCCTAAAGTGTATTCAGTGCAATGCTTCAGCAAACGTCGTTATTTGGAATAGAGCTGCGTAGTATATTGGGTCTGCAATACCAATGTGTATTAACCAGAAACTGACTATGTCAGTGAATGATTAGCATGACGTAGAATGCTAAAAAGTAAAATTACATTATTCACTGATAAAATAATTAGCTGTTAAGTATATTCTTGTTTTTATACAACTTGTCAAGCGTAGCGTAGCAGTTGCACTACAAAAACCGCTCTAATTATTATTTACGAACACGAAAAATAAGTCCTTTTTCATGTCTCATATTCTGAAAGTAACTCATAACGTGCCTAAAATGCGGGTTGAAAGTGATATGTGGCGGCCCTAGGGCTGTAATAAATTTGTATAAAGAATAGGGGGTGTCATGTCAAATCGATATCTGTAATCTCTTTGGACTTTTATTTACCAAAGGTATGTAGGCAAAGGCACAGAAGCCTATACAGCTTATTTTGCTACATTATAAAATAATTAAAATCGTAGAAACCTTACAAAAAATTTTTTAGAATATTCTGTTTGTTTTTACTTTCCTCATATTCAAAATGAAAAGTAGAGTGTTTACTTCGGGTGTATGGACCCATAACAGTCTCGAACTATCGGCGCCCTCACTTCGTTCGGGCGCCAAAACACTCGACTGTTGTGGGTGTCATACAGCCCTTGGTAAACAATCTACTATATCACACGTCGCTATCCTTAAGCATGAGCGAAACACAAACGGAATCCAAACCTTTCCCATTTATTTAATTTTGAATTTCTTTACGATTTGTCATGGCAACATGCCTGTTTTCAGGGAGACATCTTTCAAAACTAAATGCATCACGTGCTCCTTCTTACCTTTTCATGTGACCTTAAGGACGGAATAAGAATACGCTTCTGTCAACTGTACAACACACTTTGAAATTGCTTAATGCAATCTTAAATTTTAAAATTCAGTTGGAATTTTTATCAGTGAATTATGTTAAATAAACGAAAACATTGCTAAATAACTGAAATTAAAATATTGCATGTCTGCAATTGAATTGGCCATTAACTTAATAACAACTAAATAAATGTACAACCTGATCAATAAAATGATATACAATAGATGATAGTTTTAATAACAATCCACTGTATACCATTCCATTAGTTATTTTAAAATAATAGTTGGACCTTCATAATTATGTATTTCATTCATGAAATTTTAAAAAGCGCCTATGATACAGTCCATTTGGTCCTCTCCACGTTACACATTACTAAAGTACGTCCACTGAGAGTACCTGACAGGTTGTGTCAGTTCTCTACATTACGTAAATGAAGCTTATTTTCGACGATCTCACTTTCCGGATAATCGAAAATTAACTTTATGTAGTAGACTTAACAAACTGACGAGAACCTGCCTCTCAGCAGCCGCACTCTAGGCGCGAAATATTGTTATTTTGTAAACATCCAACTCTAGTAAAAACAATCGTAGGTATCAACAAATCCTTCTCAATATTCCTTATTTCAGGTACATCGGTGAAGCAAGGACGGAGCGAGCGCATGGTCCGTTGCACACCATGCCAGCTTACACTCAAAAGAAAAACAACCCTATTATCACAGTCACTGAGCATACTCCCACACCATCGCCTGATTACTTGTCTAAGACAGGACAGGTAATAGCACAGTTGTTGACTTTTACTACAAAAATATTGATGTATATTACATGGAACTCGACTAAATATTTTAATTTATCAAACCCGAACCGGACACCGGTGTCCAGAGAACAATGAAAATCTATTGTATCTCATAATCCGGGGTCTGAAAAGTTAAAGGTATTAATGAACTAAGTAATAATGCTTTTGAACCACATGTTAAATATTCACTCGAACTATATTTTGAAATAAAACACTCACATTAGTATTTAACAGTGGGTTTCGTACGGCTGTTAAGATGATGAATATGCTGGTTTTAGTCTTACACCGACGCGACGGCACGCGCACCGTCAGCGCTGATGTCCGAGATATATGAACTTCTAGGAAGCGTTTTTGAATGACGCGTAGCTATCAGTGCGCACGGTGGTCAGGCCGTACGCGTTGCGCGTCGGCCCCGCGTAGCTGTCGGCGCTGACGATCGCACGAGCGCCTCTGCTTTCAGTGAGCGTTCTATTGTCGAGCGGAGCGGACGTCGTCAGCGCGTACAGTCATGGCGAATCATGTAGAGTAGAGCGAGTAGATACAGGTCGAGTTATCGATGAGGTACGCGCCGGAGGAAGAAATTGTGGGATGCATCCGATCCACTCTACAAAAATAAAGATGCAAGAAACAAAGCCTGGGAGGATATTGTGGACACATTATTCGAAAATATTTCAGGAGAAGAAAAACAACAACTTGGTTTGTTTACTTTCTTATTTTATTTTCTGAATACCTACACTACAGGACAAAGCCTTTTCAAGTTAATTCAGCAATTTTTGTTGATTCAGCATCATCACAGAAACCTTGTCTGGAAAAGAGAAAAAGAAGGGCCCCGAAAACAAATCCAGAAAGTTCCAGAATAAAGGACAAAAGCTGGAGTTTAGATCGAGAGTTCTGCGCGAAGCCACAGATATTCGAAATTGCCACAGATCAAATATCTCAAATAGTTCTTACTCCAATGACACAAGGTCTGCATTCGACACGTATGCATCATCATACAATTATCAGACTCCAGGTTACCCAGGGTACGAAACCAATGATGCGAAACCAGGTTACTCTGGTTATCAAACAGCTAGACTTACTGATGAATAATTATATTATGTTTAATTACTAATAATATGTAATTTGTTTTTGAAGTGAAAACTTCTTTAGCGGCGTTGAGCACTTTTTCTGTAATGGGTATAAAATCTTAAACTCGCGTCAGGACACGTGACCTGATCGAAAAAGCGTAGGACGGATGGAGAGTAGACAGCTATCCCCTCTCTACGGCGCGGCGAAAATGTATGCCTGGGCCTACTGTTTCGTTTAGCCTTTTAATAAATTTAATAAATTTGTTTATTATTATTATTTATTATTATTATTATTATTATTATTATTTATTATTATTATTATTATTATTATTATCATCATCATCATCATCATCATCATCATCATCATCATCATCATCATCATCATCATCATTATTATTATTATTATTATTATTATTTTTCTTATGTTTCTTTTTCTCAGCATACGCTGGTGTTTTATGTCATTATTATTATTATTATTATTATTATTATTATTATTATTTATTATTATTATTTATTATTATTATTATTATTTATTAATAATAATTTATTAATAATAATATGCAAAATTATTCCCTAACCATTCCAAAATATCAAACATGCTCAACGTTAATAATCAAGTTTTCACTTCTGCCGGCACTCCCGGAGTGCAACCCGTCTTTTTTTTTATTTAACCTATAATATGAAACATTATAATAATAAATACGTTTTTTTCTAACCTATACTTTACTATGATTAAACATAATGATAAAATGAGTAAATATGTTTTTTTCTTAACTTACAGTCACCATTAGTCGTTCAATCGGTGGTATAGGCACAATTCGTAAGCTGCAATCGACCAGTTTATCCTATATCTTTGCCAGTAATTCGTCAAAAGTTCTAGTTGACATTCGAAAATAATTAAAGAATTTACTTTTGTCAGCCCTCAAAGTGCCATATAACAAGACAAATTCTCCTGCAACGGCTCTCTGCTCAATCAATGGATGAACATGGAGTCTTCGTCGTCGCCGGTTTTTATTTTTTTGGGATAGATGGTACAGAGCAGCAATAATTCATACACTCCGCATTTTGGTCGTCGTCTGTACAGTAAGGCGGTCAGTACGATACTAAAACGAGCCATGCTGAGCCTCAGCGCTGACAAACTACGCGCTGAGCTATGAACGCTGACGGTGAGCGTGAGACTAAAATCAGCCTTAACTAAGCTCAATTGTTGCGATTCAATAAACAGACTAGAGAGGTGTCGCGTTCAATATTTAAATTCAATATTTAGAATTGTTGTTAAATTAAAAGGGTTCAATGGAGTCACAGATTGATTCAGTGAGTATGCAAGGCTCCCAACATATGCCGACACCAGAACGCAAGCCCAGTCTTACAAGATCACAAACTGACTCAAACATAACATATGTTGTCGAAGAGATACAAGAGGCTCCAGGATCTGTGCATTATATAACAAAAGATGGAGATATTGATTTCCAAGTGGTTCTAAAGGTAACTTTTTTTTAACAAAAAAAATCAGATGAGTTGGTTGTAAAGAAATATTTATTTATAATTTTCTCCAGGCTGTCTATTCGGTTTCAACAATGGACAGTTTCTATATCACTCTTCGAGTTATGGAAGTGATGCTCAATTTAGTGGACACACTTATTGAAATAGGAGTCCATAAAAACTGGCAAAACGACCAAATGGAAGACCTTCAAACTGGCGCTGTAGATCCGTTGATTGATTTTAAAGATAAAGAGAATAAGGTAAATAAAACTTTAACTTAAACTATTAAGTCTCAGTTTAGTGTGAAACTTATTTTCTCTTTGCTATAGGAAAGAGATTCCGGTATACCGTGTGCTCAAAGTCAAGACTCGACTAATATAGAAGGGGGAGATAGCACTAAAGACAAATTAAAGGATGAGGAAAACTTAGATTGCCCATATTTCATGATGATGCATATAACACTCAGGTAAAACAAGAAATCCATTTTAGCATATCTATTTTTTGTTTCAGATTCTGAAATACTTATGAAACTTATACATTATTTTATTATATCAAAGATGTTCTTTAGTTTTGTAACCATAATAAGTTGTCGAAAACTTTAAAATTTCTCCAATTAATTTTGTACCTTATGTAATGGTTGGTCATTTAGTTCATAATCTATTGAGCAATGTTGGCATATTAAATAAAGTCACGTAACTGTTCACTATAAACTTATCGATATTTTAGAGTTCTTCGTCAGCTCGGTTGTTCACACGGTTGCATGACTGCCTTACGCGGTCCTCAGGCGGAATGTCTCAGAGTCCAAGCAAGGAACTGTCTCAAGGAGTTGCGATCCGCTTCGATACCCAAATTCACGCTTCGTTTGAAGGAAATGACTAAATACGCCCCTATAAGGGAGGTGCTAGACAATCTCCATGCGACCGTTGGGTATTGCGTCGAACCCGCTAGTCTGGTTTCGCCTATGAGTAAGTATGAATTTATGATAGCATGGATGGGGTAAACTTAAAATACAGCAAGAATTATTATTTATTTCGTGATAAAGAAAATACTCTGTAAGAAGCATCTCGTAACTTTGGTTGAGAGTTTGTTATAGTATAAATAGCAATGTGACTTTAATTTTCTATGCTTCATTCCATAACGCACATATTAGACACAGTATTTGTTAAGAACACATTATAAAAGTCAAGATGCAGTTCATTGATTTAAACAGAAACAATTTTTTAAAATTTTGAAAATAAATAATTTTAGGCCAGCAGAAACGCAGTAACAAATCTCCAGATATAAGCCATCTGCAGAACGGTTACGCAACCAACTTTGGTGCGGGACAAGGCGCCAATGCAAATAGAGCTATAGAAACCTTTTTCATAGAGTCCACTTTTAGAGTACTCGTTACTCGGTTTGCTCTTATGCACAAAGAATTGAAAATGTTAGATAACACGGTACGTTATAGATGGTATTCCAATTATAAAAAAAATCGGATTGCTCTATCATTTTTGTAATAAGAACTATATTAGCTCGGCAAAATAAGCAGGTATTAAAAATTGTATTTTGCTCGTCTAGAAATTATATATGGAAGTTCGCCTCCTTTTATGCTACGTGCGGGAAGCACACGGAGGTATATTTCGAGTAGTCGCGTTCAGTGGTCTACTAGATACTGCTGAAAGACCTGACAGCCAAATGAAGGAATCCAATATGCAAACTACTAGAGTCATAAGGTAAGTGTTGCATATGCATATTTATAATGTTTTATATATCTCTCATCTCTTTATCTATTCTTGTATTTTGAAAGAAGATTAGACATTGATCCTGGCAGAAAAATCAGAATGGCTGTTGATGCCTATGTTAATAAAGTTGATATTTGCGATTAGACCTAAAACTTAATGAGTATATTTGTCTATGAATAGTGTCAAAGATGTGCACGACAAGATTTACGTACAACGGCACGGACACGGCAGTACGTTTGGACAATCGCCGGAGAAAATGTAATAAATCTGCATTTTAATAGTAGTGTTGTTTTAGATAAAGTTCTACATGGTTAGTCAAAGCATTGTAGTTACAGAAGAGATTGCGTTTCTTTAGATACATTTGCTAGATAAAAAAACGAAATAATGGCGATATAGTTAGTTTTATAAAAAGTTTCAATTATAAAATTTACTTTTAGCTTTTTTATATAGAATGGGTTTTAGAGCCGAAGAGATTTTCTTGTCTCGCGCACTTGTAGACCTAATTTTTTTGCGCGAACATCAATTTATATATTTTTTTCTACTAAGCACTTGACGCTTAGTCTAATATCTGGAGCTTGATCTCTCTAATTTCATATCTTTCTAATTTGTTTAATGGTTAAAACAAAATTTAAACGTTATCTTCGATATGCTATAAGTATTTGCCCTCTTTGGCTCTCAATTTCCGCCTGAATTATTTGATCTCGCCTATAAGTGCGCGAGATTTCTTAGATGATGTGGTACATCTGACTGGTATATTATTAAATGAGAATTAAATATATTATGTAGGCACGTACCCCGTACAACGGACGATGAGCGAGGCTCTGACACAGGGGCGGACTCAGGATGCGCCGCAGATGACAGAAGTCATAAGAAGTTTACCTTCAAGAAAAGAAGTACATCCTCCACAGGTGCTCATGTAAGTGTGGGGTCTATTTTCACCATTGAGCTTCTTAAACCACAAGTTAACACGGTGGCGTTGAATAGATTCTTGTGATTTCCATTTATCGTGTGCGGGATAGCATACACTACACGATTTTTATTAGGTATTTTATATTATATCACCCATCCTATTTTTTAAGCTCGCAACAAACAGTGAGTTGGAATGGGAGCTTGTTTCTTGATAGGGATTTTTCTTTGAATTTTTAAAATATTTATGATTTGTTAAACTGATATTCATGAATTTTTAGAGCTTATTAGAGACCGAAGGTGGCGAAGAGTCGGCAAGTCAGTCCCCTCTCTCAGTCCGCACGAGGCGCTACCAACTCACACCGCGACAGTCAGAGAGAACTATTCCTTCAGCATCTTCTGCCGATATTACTCCACACCATAAGATTTCCCACTCGAAGTCTATTCCATCCAAATTTCATATTAGTGGCATTGGTAAGTTAGTTTTTTTTTAATAAATTAAGAGTCTATATAGTAATACAGCTGATGGCTTTTATTTTTACCACAAAATATATTTTCCCCGAACTATTTTGAACCTACCATCCAGTACTTTATGGTTCAAAATCAATTAACTAATTGACAATTTCTTAACGAACTATACTGTTGACTGTAACGTAAATACACTAATCATTTAATAACTATGGTGGCTTACCATGCTGCTAGCTACACATTCTAAAAAACTCTTGAAATCACTAATACCTACGAATATCCTTTGGTCTCTATATCACTTCTTGTCAAAGTGTAGAATCCACCTTGAAAAATGGACTTAAAGCTACTACAAAAGTATTTTTTTCTCGCAGTGAACTGGTTCCGTCAAAAACCTCAGTCTCAATCTCTGATACGCAACGGCGGTGGATCAGGAGAATCTCTTCCCATATCAGGCAGTATGATCTCATTAGCAAGACCTCCACACGCCCCTCCTCCTTTGTCAAGTCGACCGGTACATGTTAAACGACGAGTTGGTTACACTTTAAATCGGTAAGTAAATAAATAAAATCTTTAAACCAGCCTTCTACGATAATTTTGTCAAGACTATGTTCGTCTATAGATCATAGATCAAGAATTCCATGAAAATTTCATATAATTCAATACCGATTTCAGGGCCAGAAAGCGTGTTGAAGATAGACTGAATAGGTTCGGTCTAAGAAAGATGGGTAAAAAACGAGACGGCAGCATAGAAGAGACTAGCGGTGGCTGTAAGTAGATATTTCAATTTAGGTATTTAAACGAAACCTCATCAATCATCATTATGTGTTTTTTATTAGTAACGACATTTTATTTTGCTTGCTGCTGTTTATCAATTATTGATGATTATCTTGAAATTCATAATGCTTCCTACAAATTACCCAAAACTTTATACTCATAAAAGGCAATGATTAATAATTTTACATACTATTTGTTCACTAGTTTACTGTCAGTTTTGCCTTTTGTATGCATCAAGTATATCCCAGTAAATGGTCTTTTCTCCTAGTTCTAAAATACGACGCCATGTGTCATTGCGTTGAGTTGTGGCCATGATATTGAACTTGTTTACTATCAAATTACACCTTTGACACTCTGCTAACCCCGCAAGGGATTTATGACTTGAGGGTATGTATGTATCTTACGCTATCGTATTCCAGACATGTCTCGCCGGGGCTCAGCAGAAGGCGGCTCAGGCGGTGGGGAGTCAGAAGTGGTAGTTCTCAAACGGCGTCGTTTAGTGGCCGCAGCGCCATTGTACGCGGGATTGGCAAGATTCAACTTCTTGTTGGACGCAACACAGCCCGGGGCGACGCCGGACGCACTTTTCATGGCCGCACTGTTAGATTTGGTAGGTACACCGTAGTTTAGTAAATATATGGATTTTTATTGAACATTTAGAAAGTGTGTGCGTGTGTGTGTATATGTGTGTGTTTGTACCTCTGCAAAATTCTTGGTTTCTTTAATTACTCAAAAAGGGTAAATAAATTACTGTTATAGTTATGTAAAATGTATTGGCACGATAAGTTACCACATAGGTGTATGAATCTATAATTGTCACCACGTTAACAACATAAATATGAGCGAGATAAATCAAAATTTTTACCAAAAAAGCATTGATTTTGGTTCAATTAAATAATATAAATATTAAATGTTCATTTGTCATCCATCATCTACCGGAAGATTGCAAACTTTTCCATTTTTTATGTCTTTTACTTTTTAGCCACACACTGTCGTCGTTGGAAGAGCGTCTATCCTTTTGGAGTGCGCTCACTTAGTGCACAACTGTAACAAAGGCCAGTGGCCATATTGGCTCAAATCTAACATTGCTAAGAATTCCGGTGAGCTCCATGTCAGAAATTAAAGAAAATTACCTCATTTATAAACGAACAAAACTTTCAAATACAAACTTATTTACAGTTTCTTCGAGTCCACAGTTAAGGAGACGGTTAGCTGGAAAACTTTTTTACCAATGGGCAGAAGTAATAATTTTTTTATTAGTGTCTTTGTATTATTTCTGCTTATAAAGAAATACTGATTCTGCCTTTTCAATTTATAGGCGATAGGCAATCGGTTAGAAGAAATGCTCATCGAAGACAAAAAGCACCTTGAAAATGTTGCCAACTTAGTAACAGATCCAGATGGACAACGAGAGCTATTGCAACAAGATGAAGAAGAAGACTTCCTTGATGAAGGTACATGCAATTGTAGGAAAATGAACGTTTTACCACTTTGGTATATGAATAATTTTCGTCTGTCTGTTACAGCTAGCATTCGTTTACCTGGCAAACCGATCGGTGCCGAGTGCCCTCGCGCACTTAGATTGGTTGCCTGTGTACTACTGTTCGAAATCACCGCTTTCCTACGCGAAACATACCAGAATTTGCCAAAATCTTGCCGCTCTTCGCTAAAGGAAAGAGGACCTTGGGACCGTGTATACAGGTACGAATTCCCCTTAAATTACTTGAAGATTTGTTTGGTAAGTAGTCTAAAATAAACGGTGTAAATTGATTATGTTTTGTTATTATGTTATGCGAAGATGGATGGAAAAACGACGTATTTTGTGTAAGCCTAAGTGAGTTCATTATGTTCAGTTCGTTTAAAATGATGTGTTAAAAGAGTGCATACATTTGACAAAACTTTTATTTTAACAGGGCTCTTAGCAGTCAACACACATTAATGCCAGTCGAGTATGTGATCTAAAAAGATAATGCATGTTTCCTTGCATACAGCACTATGCGTGCATGCGTAAAATAGAATGTACATACAGTTGGATAATGTACACATTAAAACCTACGTGCAAATGTCACTTGGAAGATCGAAATTATTTAGCAATTTTTTCACCTATCAAAGAGTTTGGCACTTAAGGGGCCTATGCAAACATAGCTATTTGCTTTGATAAGATACACTTCCTCAATATTGTAATCTTAATTTTATTTAAATACATTTAAGTCATTTTAGTGTAACTATTCACTTCAAATAGCTATTCCCCTGAAACTAGAACACCTCAAATTGGCTAAGTAAGCGCCGGTATTTTTCACAGTATTTAAAAATAACCAACGAAATATATAAATCGAGCTAACGGCTAACTAAAATGCATGGTATGTTGTAAAATACCCACGTAATTGAGCTAAAACACAACTAAAGAATATAATGATAATTATGATTGACACAAATACTAAATTATTATTTTTATAAGACACCCTTTGTGTACGATACTGAATTTTTAATAGTTATATTAACTGCAATAGTTTAGATTATCTTAGAATACAATTAATGATAAATTGCTTTGCTACATTGGCATGCACAACGATCTGAAAGTGACGTAAATAGATTGAAGACTAGAGCTACTACAACTTCTATAGCTAAAGCAGGATGGGCGACTTTTGTTTGTCGAGAAAGTTGACTTTGCGTATGTGGTACAGGGAAGCGAATCGCCGCTGGAGTATGGCATTGTCAAGTATGGGACATTCTCAGGCGTCTGCACAAAGCCTGCAGTCTATTGCTGGTGCAGAAACAGAAAGGAAGATATCCTTTGTTCTTCATGAACCCGAAAATGTCTCCGGAGGCAGCAATGTTACTGTAAGTTATTTTTGCTTACTTAAATAACCCACCACCACTGCTCTTACCTCCGAGCTACCGAGACTTGCGGACCATCGTCGAAATTCTCCAACACTTTTATATTTTCGACGGTGGTCCGCATTGGTTAGAGCATTGGGCCGCATTCCTAAAAGTCGCGGGTTCGAGTACCGTCTGTGAATTCACGAGTGGCCAAGTTGAATTCTTCCAATATTTTTTTATTTAAAATTCATCATAAGTATAAAAATAGCATTAATAAATGCAAAAATTCAAAAAGCATAAATAAGTCGTGTTTTTATTGTACGTTGAACATTTTAATTTAATTCACCCAGATATCCAGAACAATGTATTTTTCCTCGGTTTCATTTTCATTAATTTTTGAATATCCTTTGCTAGACTTTGTCAGCCAATTTATTTTAAAATGTTCTTGACATTTAATGCAGACAGTTTTTATTGTGCTGATCGTAAGATATTAGTATAGGCATTCAGGACATTTCATTTCTCGACGACTCGAGCTCTTATTGTAGAAGTGATTGCGACTGCAGAATGATTTTATTTATTGTTGTTTTTTTATTAATTTCCCACAGTTAGCAGACGCCATCCCACCGGTTCCAGACGAAAAGAAGGGTCGGTTAGGATCCCGCGGCAAAGCGTGCATGCATCGACGAAACACTCAGCAAACCCACTCGGCCTACGGCTCCATCAAGAGACGATCTATCAAGCTCAGGCAAAAAGACACCAGGGAAGTCGACGAATGTAAGACCACTCATTCAACATAAATAACTACCACATCAAAACACAAAATCGTTGCGATTCTGATTTCCGATTATAACTTCCTTAAAGTAAATGTAACAAGAAAAGGAAAATAAAAACCGAATAAGTTTAAAAATGTGTGTTGTTCCAGTTTTGAATCGAAGGTCAGATTCTATACAAAGCAGAAGAAAAGTTTCTTCACTATCAGACAGAAGCGATACTTCTGAAATTTATCCGGGGACAGGTAATCATATCACTCAGTTAATAGTTTACTTGGAAGTTTAGCTTGTCCTCTGCTTCGTTGATTTGGTTGTAGGATTTGTTTGTGTGGCATTTGCTGTGTACTTTTTGACAGGATGACGTAGTCGTGTTTTTCTTAGGGGGGACAGTTATAATGCCGAGTGAAGTTGACAGCGGTGGGGAGGAGAGCCCGGGTGTTCTGTCCGATGACCATGATCATCCCCCGGATAGCCCGGACAGCAACTCAACTGATCCACCGGACAACAGCAAGGGATTACCATGGATGAAGGTATGTTTGCCACAGGATGAGCAGTGCTCCGAGAAATATCAAATAATTTTCTTTTTAAATAACAGACAAACGTTTCTTGCCACTTTAATATGTTACCTGTAAATTGTCTCTTTAAATTGGCATTAACTTAGTTTCTGTTTTTATTTTATTTGTCACAACTTCGCAAACCAACTCTTTTGTAACTAAGACATCTGTGTCGACGCGACCGAGTGAGCGAGTTACTATGGCCTATTTTCTCGCCCAAGAAACGTAAAACATTCCGTGAGTAACAAAAGAGATGCAAATTAATAGTTCATCGCTGACTGTGCTATCTATTTTTTATCCCGAAATTCCACGGGAGCGAAGCCCCGGGGCACAGCTAGTATATATATATATATATAGGAGAACTGGTGCAAAAAGAAAGAAAATTAATCAAGAATAGTAAGTATAATATTAATACGAGTACATAAATACTGATAGAGGAGATAAGGTAATATGTAACTATAAATTATGAGAATGTGAAAGGAAATGACTTCTAACTTGATCGCCAAATGATGTAAGAGTTTGAGCCCTTCTGATACCCTCCGGTAGTGCGTTCCATGGCCGAACAGCATGCACAGAAACCAAGTAGGAAAGAAAGTCGGAAGAGTGACGAAGAATTTCTAAGGAAAGATTAGAAGCAGAACGCAGAGTGCAATGAGAGGACGAAGAACGAAAGAAAAAATACTTTTTAAGATAAGGTGGGAAGTGGGAAGGAAAAGAATAGAATAGAGGAGTTTGAGAGTGTGTAAGTCCCTGCACCGGCGAATAGGGAGCCAGTTGAGTTTGTTACGGAATGATGACACGTGGTCAAATTTACGAAGATTGCAGATGAACCTAATGCAAAGGTGCTGCAGACGCTCCAGCTTGTAAGTAGCTCCTCAGACACATCCGTATAGCAGACATCGGCGTAGTCAATTATGAACAATAAGAGGGATTGCGCTGAAGAGATTTTTGTACTGGTCGGCAAATAATTGCGGAGCCGATTTAACGATCCATATGCAGCAAACACCTTTTTCCTCACCTCTTCCACATGTGGTCTCCACAATAACTGCTGATCGAGAGTGACACCAAGATTTCTTACTATTGGTGAGAACGGGATATCTGTGCCATTCTCCTATATATATATATATATATATAGGAGAACTGGTGCAAAAAGAAAGAAAATTAATCAAGAATAGTAAGTATAATATTAATACGAGTACATAAATACTGATAGAGGAGATAAGGTAATATGTAACTATAAATTATGAGAATGTGAAAGGAAATGACTTCTAACTTGATCGCCAAATGATGTAAGAGTTTGAGCCCTTCTGATACCCTCCGGTAGTGCGTTCCATGGCCGAACAGCATGCACAGAAACCAAGTAGGAAAGAAAGTCGGAAGAGTGACGAAGAATTTCTAAGGAAAGATTAGAAGCAGAACGCAGAGTGCAATGAGAGGACGAAGAACGAAAGAAAAAATACTTTTTAAGATAAGGTGGGAAGTGGGAAGGAAAAGAATAGAATAGAGGAGTTTGAGAGTGTGTAAGTCCCTGCACCGGCGAATAGGGAGCCAGTTGAGTTTGTTACGGAATGATGACACGTGGTCAAATTTACGAAGATTGCAGATGAACCTAATGCAAAGGTGCTGCAGACGCTCCAGCTTGTAAGTAGCTCCTCAGACACATCCGTATAGCAGACATCGGCGTAGTCAATTATGAACAATAAGAGGGATTGCGCTGAAGAGATTTTTGTACTGGTCGGCAAATAATTGCGGAGCCGATTTAACGATCCATATGCAGCAAACATCTTTTTCCTCACCTCTTCCACATGTGGTCTCCACAATAACTGCTGATCGAGAGTGACACCAAGATTTCTTACTATTGGTGAGAACGGGATATCTGTGATAAGATGATCAAAATCGATCCTTGAAACGAAGTGAGAGCCACCTATAATAATGCACTGCGTCTTAGACGGATTAAGGGTAAGACCAAAGGACTTACTCCAGGAACTAATTAGTGCTAGATCTGAGTTAGTGGTGGTAATTGCACGTGAAAGCTCACGTAATGGTGCGTTCGTGTAAATCTGTAAATCATCGGCATAGAGGTGATAGGAACTAGAACGAGATTGAGTAATAGAATTAATAAAAATAGAAAAAAGGAGAGGAGATAAGACGCCACCCTGAGGGACATCGGCAATGATATCACACCACCCGGAAAAGAAATCCCCTGTGCAGACACGTTGCCGTCGCCCTAGCCGGTAACTTTGAAACCATTCAATTGCAGCCGGAGATATGTTCAGAGAACGTAAAACGCTCAGGAGAATATCAAAGTCAATGGAGTTAAACGCATTACTGAAATCTAGTATTTCCATCGCAGAGCGTATGTCATCCATAATCTTCACAAGTGCTGTAGAGGTGCTGTGGCCCTTACGAAAGCCAGACTGAAAAGGAGTAATGAGATGGTTTTTATTGAGATGATCTGTAAGCTGACGCTGAATCAGCTTTTCAAGGACTTTGGAAAGGAAAGGCAGGATCGAAATAGGACGAAAGTCAGACAACGAAGATGGGTAAGACTTTTTTGGGAGTGGAATAACAGTTGCGTCTTTCCAGGATGTAGGAAAGGTTCCAGAGGAAATAGATGTATTAAGGATATGGGATATATAATTACGGGAGTAACGATGTCCAGGATAGGTCGGATCATTTTACGACTAATTGATTCAGCACCCACAGCACTGGAGTCAATAGACAGGATAGTTCATATCACAGTCGTACTTTTTAAACACTTTTTATAGATTTTTGCAAGATTCAAATAAAATGGGAATTTTTTATTTTGTATTCATATTTAGTAAGATAATTGACCTTTTTTATATTATTATATGCATAATATCCCCCAAATTACCAGTAAATGGACACCCGTTCATTACTTATAATTCGGAATAATTCAGTATTTTTTTGAGGTTTCTTCCCTCAGTATTTCCTTCAAAATCAGGTCACACTGGGTCAGAGCTCACTCAAGCTTCTCCGTCCCCCAATGAAATACAACTACAAAAACTAATAATTAACATATTTTATTCAACGCAGGTGATGGTAAAATTCTTGAACTCCTTCAACTACGTATGCTGTCATCAAAACTTCTGCCACCCATATTGCTTCCGGCGCAACATGCGCGCAACTATTAGATTAATGAAATCTGTTAGAAAGGTAAGTTTGACTCATTTATTCTACTACAGAAAACGGTTTAAACTGAGCTGAATATGGAATCTGACTTGCCTCATCGATATCTTCTAAATTAGGCCAACTTTATAGTTAAAGTTCAGCCGTTGATTGATTGCGTTCCTGATAGGTTGTGTCAGCACTTTTCCGGATAATCGAAAATGAACAAAAATATCAAGGCTACAAAACTCTACTAAATGTATATCTTCTTGAGGACAAGTTTTTGAAACCGACCGTAAACGAACTGACAGGAACCTTTCAGAGACGCATTCTCTCAGCGGCCGCACTTACAACGTAGTAACGGCTCAAATCGGCCCATGGTCGGCGTACCACCAAGCATGCCTATTACAAATGGCTTAGATTCTAACCTCTAAAACAAAAACGCGTCTTATGTCGAAAACACCCAAATATATAAAACAATAATCATTATCTATAGATCTACGGCGAGAAGTTCGGTCCTGAGGTAAATATTACCAGTTCTGATGATGCCACCGCAGCAGCGCGACGCAGCCGACGCACGCGCAAGCCTTCTGAACATTCTGCCGATAGGTAAACAATCTTCTTCTTTCGTGTCGACAATCGACCTAATGGTGATTTAGGTTACGCTGGAGAGCATAGAAAAAAACTATTCCAATGTTAAAACATAGCAGCTAGGCTGCTTAAGTTTTAAAGTTAGGCACCTACTTACGAACAGTCTTATGCATTTTAAAACCTTCACAACCCTATTAGCCTATGTTTAAACTATATAGTTTAAACATAGGCTAATAGGGTTGCGCGATAGACACACGACATACCTATATAGGTATGTCGTGTGTCTATCGCGTATTGGTGGACTACATGTTCTAGTGAACTCGTTTCTATTCACAGGATCGACCGTTCAGTAATAGAGTCAGGCGGACTAGCATACCGCGCAGCCGGTGTAGAACATACTATGCCTCACGCTGAAGCGCCGCCGATTACCAAACCTGGGGCCATGCCTTACCCGCCTGTCGACCCACCGCTTATACTCAAATACTTGACGGCACAGGTACGTACTAATGCTTACTAGGACCGGTCAGTGATAGATTCTGGAGTAGAACATACTTTGTATTTTTTGCGCTAAGAATAGTAGTTTTTAGTCTTATTTTTCAAACAGGAAGTTCTAGACGATTAGTACGCTTAAACTAACTGTTCATCTTTGCGATATTAGTAGCCCCAGTACGAGACCTAAAATTAACGATACTGATATAGTGGTACTATTCTCCCGATATCGTAGTTAAAAACGAGTTTTTTTTTTAATAACGGCAGGCATTTGACAACCATCGTGCTTAATAAACAGGATGTGGTCGTGCTGGAGGAACAGAAGGTGTTGCATGCTTGCCCAGGAAATGCCTATTCACTCTCACCTTGAAGAGGCCAAGGTTGTAGAAATCGGGGAACACATGAGCAGGCAGCACATTCCATTCTTTAGTGGTTCGCTGGAATGTCAACGACGTACTGGTGGTAAGCTAACCTGCGTCTGGTACCCCAATGGTGGAAAGGGGCTGGAGGAACAAGGTCGTGCAATTCTCTCGCACAATCTCCAAAGTGTATCCTATAAAAGACCGACAGACATGCAACTTTGCGTCGGTGACTGAGGCTCTGAAGTTCCGCCGTAGCCAATGCTTAGTTTCCAACGAGTTTCCTGGCACGGCAATCGATTCTAGCACCTCCAGCTGATACTTAGCAGAACCACCCCAGCAGTACTCCATAGAGGGCCGAATCTGCGCTTTGTATAAAAGGAGCAGCTGATTCGGAGAGAAGTATCGCCTAGCCTTAGAGAGGACGCCCAGTTTCATTGCAGCACATTTCGCAGTGGAGTCGATGTACTCGCCAAAGTTCAGGTTTGAAAACAGGTTCATCCCGAGAAGTTGCAGATTTTTGGCTATCGGCAAGGATACACCCTGGAAAGTCGGAGTCAGTTGGAGGGACTCCGTTTAGCAGTGAATAAACAAGCCTGTGTTTTAGTGGCATTCAAACTGACAAGATTTTACGTTCCCCAACCTGAGGCGGCCTGAAGTGCCAGATTCATATGCTCGTCAAGGGACTCTTGACAAGACTGGATTTCATCACTTTGCTTTTGCAGTTGAGAAATATCTGCTGGTTAAAGTGGTGTCATCTGCATACCCAATGGAATCAGACACCAGCAGGTTGTTAATATGCAGAAGGAGCAGTGTCGCAGACAGGATAGATCCTTGGGGGACACCTGCATCGATTTCTTTTAGGTCGGGTGTTTGACCATTCACTACAACTCGGATGGAGCGATTGCGAAGGAAGTCGGAAATCCAAGTGCAAAGGCTACCAGAGATACCGTATGAGGGAAGCTTAGCATTTGGCTGTCATGCCAGACCCTGTCAAAGGCTTTGGAGATGTCGAGCGATACGGCAAGGGCATCGCCGTGTTTCTCGATCGCTTCACTTCAAAGATGGGTGGCATTCACAAGAAGATCTCCGGTCGAACGACCTCGACGAAAGTGGAGGTCGTTGTCTTCAAGGTATGCCAAAAGATGGGTGTTAAATACACGTTCCATAGTCTTTTAGAGTATGGACGTGACTGAAATTGGCCTGTAGTTAGAAGGGTCGGCACGGCTGCCCTTTTTGGGCACAGGCTGCACATTTGCAAGCTTCCACGATTGAGGTTCTTGTCCAGTCTTAAGTGAGAGGCAGTACAAGCGAGTTAACACAGGAGACAGTTCAGGTGCACAGTTGCGCAGGACAACTGCTGGGATTCCGTCGGGACCACTAGCTTTGTTCACGTCTATATTACGGAGAGCTTTTACAACCTTGTTGTGAATCTGACAGTCACCCATAGGAGTCAGCACGAGGTAATTTAGGTGGAACTTTGCTACCACATCTAGACGCGAAATCTCCGCAAAAAGAGAGGCAAACAAGTTCGCTTTCTGAGTCGCAGTATGAGCGAGCGATCCGTCAGGCTTCAGCAGTGGTGGAAGGGTAGGGCGACAGAAATTTTGTTCGACTGCTTTGGCAACGGACCAAAACTCTTTACTTCGAGATGGGTGGGAAGCAAGTTTGGCTCCAATGCTGCTGATGTGGTCGAAACGTGCCCTGCGCAACATGCGCTTGCTAGACTTGGCGGCTCGGTTGTAGACTTTCTTCTGGGTTTGGTGTCTGGAGATTTGCGCGTTCGAGCATCAGCCCAGGCTAAAAAGCTGACTCTTTCTACGCTTCGGCGCTCTGACAGTCAGCATTGAACCAAGGCAAGCGCGAGCTTTACTACCCGACAGAACATCGGAGTAAGGAACGTACTATTCCATACTCCGAAGTATGGTTTCGGCAACAGCGTCAGCGCACTCCGACGATTCCTCTGAAGAGAAGCAACATTGCCGCCACGGAAAAGATGCAAAGAAGTGACGCATCTCATCCCAGTCTGCCGACTAGTATCGCCACACCCGTCTCATACCACTAGGGCCCGGATCGGGTGGGGTGTAGACGGATACAAACTTCACCACACAGTGATCGGATGACCCCAAAGGGGCTGAAACCGATATATAATGTCTGTCTGGATCAGTTGTCAGCAGAAGGTCTATGCAGTTCGGGGTATGCGTGTCTATATCTGGCACCCGCGTAGCGCAGTTAACAAGCTGAGAGAAGTCGTGCGAAACAGCTAGTCTTCGCGCCTCTTTCCCAGCATGGTCGGTCACCCGGTATGGGAACAGCCATTCCTTGTGATAGCCATTAAAGTCCCCCAGAATGACCAACTGGGACGAGGGATAACGAGCCAGAGCTAGATCAGCCTGACTGACTAAGATGGTCAATGAACCTAGTTGTCTCCTGGTCACCGCTGTGCGAGCGGTAGACAGCGCCGTAGAGAGTAAGCTCCACTCCGGTGTCCACCAGAGCCCACAGTACTGAAAATTTTGACCTCTCATAGGTCTTGAGACGCTTGAAACAAATGTCATCGCGGACGTACACATAGACTCCGGCATTGGGTATGAACCAATGCTCCAGAGTGTACCCGGGGTAGCTAAGGTTCGCCGCGTCAGCTGGACATTTGATTTGCGTCTCGGTGAGGAACAGCAGTTGAGGTTTCTCAATCTCAAGATGGTGATGGACCGGAACGAGATTTGAGTGCTAGCCTCTGATATTTGTGAGATGCACTTTGAGTGGGAGGGAGTGCAACCGCTGTATAAAAATTTTCATCTTGTTTAGTACCATATTTGAAATAGTTAGAGGAGAGGGAGTGAATAGGCAGGAAAAAGGCGGTTGGGCGAGGCATCATTCTGCCTACTAGGGGACAATCTTACGACTGACACTCTGAGAAGGAGACTGGCGTGGAGACTACGGGGACGCCCGAACCCCCCAGAGAAGGCCACCTGGCCTTCCCATCCGGTCGCCAACCGGCAAGGTGGAGAATACTGGGATTTTTCGCTAGGTGGCGGAGCAGGCGGCGGCACTGTGCTTCGGATCCCGCTACCCTCCAAATACAGGCACACGGTGTGTCAGTAGTGAGCTGTCACAAAAGTCATACAGAAGATGCGACTACCCAGACCCTACTCTCCTATTTTGGCTACTCCGGACTGCACAACGGAACACGACCTAATTAAGTCGTTTGGCGATGCGACTTAGTCCGGAGGGTGGTGACCAGCCACGGCCGAAGCCTACCACCGGAAACAACTGCTCATTTGGCACCACCCAGGAGTCACTTGTGGGGTCTCGCAGGTAAACCCACGGAAGCAAGCAGCATTAACCCCCTAAATTTTAATTAAAATATGCACCTGTACAATGGGGATTAACACCACTTTTAGATTTATATGTGCCATCATGTAGTACATGAAAAATAAAAAATACTGTGTTTTAATTTTTTCCATATGTGGTATATTTCTAGATATTTATTTTTTTTACTTCGGGTCGGCGTTTTATTTTGTGACGTCTTTGTTTAACAATTGTTATGCAGCTTGCGGCTCACGCTTGACCGATTTAGCCAGAGAGTTGCCTTCTTTGTATAAAACGGTATACAATGACGTCACGCAAAGAACGCGCGAAACTTAAAGTTTGAACACTTGTAAATCCGAAACTATTTATCGTATTTGAATAAAACAAATAGAGTTAAATTTTTATACGTTTAAGCTATATTGTAACAAAGTTTCAAGTTGTTAGTAATGAACCTGTCGTTAATCCCCATTGCACATAGGTCCGCGACGCTCACCACACGACTCTAGCCACACTAATCAAAGGCGCAACAACAATGAGCGAGGAGTTATTCGCCGAGTCCGCCCCGGTGGCTTGGCAGTTGCTTCTAGAGCCAGATCGGGAGCTCAGCTCTTGTGCAGCAGCGCTGTTTATACTAGCTGCTGTTAAGACGCCTAATACCGCCGCGGAAATCATGCACTCGGACTTGAAACATGCTGAGCCTGGGGTCAGGTATGCTGGTTGTTATTTCACTCACTTTGTCAGCTGATATATATATTTATATTTTTCAATTTGACAACTCTACGAAGTAAGGTACGAATTTTTTACGTGTTCTTTTCATAAGGTCTCTCTGCTATATCTTATCGTGTGCTTGTACCAGACTTGATTGAATGAACTAATTGAACTTTTAATACAATTTGACGTCACGTTGCAAATCCACACCATAAACTTGGGAATCAAAAACTTCGATTCAACGAATAGACAGTTAGTAGCTAGCTAGTATTTCTTCTTTATAGTGTGGATGGTAATAATAAGTTTTGGTGACACTGACATTCGAACCTTATAATTATAATGGTTGAATCTTGATTTTCAGAATTAACGCCATATTGCGCTTCCAAGTAATGTGGAAGCTTCGATACCAAGTATGGCCTCGAATGGAAGAAGGTGCTTCTATGACGTTTAAAGTGCCTCCACCAGGCATCGAATTCACACTACCATCACCAAAGATAGGTATTGAATCCTTGGCTGTAGTCGATCCACCGTGGAGCCCTCAAGTGAAAGATAAGGATATGGAAATGACGCTGAATCAAGAAAGACATGTAAGGGGTTGAAAACATTTAAATATGAATGAAATGTAGTCCTAAAAGATATAGACTTTTCATTAGCAAGTGTTTTCTGGGTGTTATCGTACTTTTGCAATTACTATATCTTGACCGTTAGATCAAACAACGAAGTATATGACGACCTCCGTGGTAGAGTGGTACGTGCACCGATTTCAAGGTGTCGCCTATTCTGAGGTCCTGGGTTCGAATCCCGATAGGGGCAAATGTTTGTGTGATGAATACGAGCATTTGTTCCTCGGTCATGGACGTTATATATATATTTCTACACATAAATACTTAAATATGTATAAATAATTATATGTATTTATATCCGTTACCCTAGTATCCCATAACACAAGCCTTATAGTGCTTACTTTGGGGCTAGGTTAATTGGTGTGAGTGTAAGATTTTCTTTTATATATAGCAAGTATTGTAATTTACAGCGTTCATTAGTGACAGCTACAAAAACTCGAAAGAAGCAACAAACAGAAGCGATAAAACGTGCGTTACAACAACGCAACGACAAGAAACGCGCGGAACGGGAGAGCTTTCTCATAACAACTATACCTATAACAAGACAGGCAGCGAGGGAACCAGCTCTTGATCACGCAGCGGATGACCATATCGAACGTAAGATGTCTTTATTATTATGCGTAAGTAAAGAAAAGAGGCTGAGAGAATACGTTCCCTGTATAAAGTGAATAAAGCTTATTTTCGAATATCTTACTTGTCCGGAAAAACGCAACTTTATTAACTTAACGGACTGATAGGAACCTGTCGAAAAACCTCTTAGCGGCTGCATTTTAAACAAATATTATATCTTACAAATCTACAGACAATACAATCATATTGACCACATTCACACGCGCACGGCTACTGACTGAACTTCAATACGAAAACTAAATCGTAAAAAGTTGATCAAAAGATCGCCTGGTTTGATTGGTTCTTAGCAATGTCACTGCCTAATCTTAACGTAAGAATGTTCTGCTAACGCGTGGTCGATTTGGTTGTATTGTCTGTAGGCTTGGCTTAGTAAAACTCAACTATCGAATTTTCTATAATAAATTCCAGCTCCTGCAGACGAAGAGATGGTAGAAGGGGTCCGTGGATCACACCATACTCAAGTGGCTTCAGCGTTGTTCCCTTCTGTACTATGTTCAGCGGTGGCTGAAATCATAGCGCTCTTGGATGACGCTGCGGTGTCCCATGATGGGTGCTCGGTCTATGAAGCTGCTTACCAAGTACGATATCTATAGATCATTCATATTAATGTTTAAGCACCGGTGTTAGGTTTAAGCACCGTGACCTTATACAATGTGTCAATGGGGTTCGAATATTTTTGTATGGAACCTGGCATACCTATACAGTCCGTCATTTTAGGAAAAACGTGTTTCGGCGGCCAGCGATGAAATGTATGTCAATCGGCAGAGTAAGTGATTACAAACAAAAAGTTTTCAGTAATCAAATCTCTAATTGATACGGTTTCTGAGATTTTTGAGTCCAAAGACAAAAAGGCTCACCTATACTTGTACGGTCCGCCATTTTAGAAATAACGTGTTTCGATGGCCAGCGATGAAATGCATGTCAATCGACAGAGTAAGTGACTACAAACAATATGTTTTCAGTGATCAAATCTCTAAACGATATAATAATTGTTTTATGGAGGTGATAAGATTATGTTTGAATGCGTCTTTAAGCGGCTCACATTTTGTGACTAAACCACATTGCTCCATATTGAAACCTAGCTTTACAAATAAACTAAAATAGTTGGTACGTTCATTAGTAATGATTACTCATGCTCTCATTCAAAATGAGTTTCTAATGGCGTTCGCTATTTCACATACATCTTATATTAAGTATAAGGAATTTACATAAAAAAGGTGTTTACTTTTGTGCGCTAGATTATGTTTTACCTAGGAGACCAGCTGTGGATCCTCTTGGTTTTCCTTTCACTGATGGTCGACCTCCAGTCTTGGTTCCTGGTGGTACAACTGCGAACAAATACGCATTGAATTAATTTAACACTTTTACCAAATGTTATCAAATTGATCCTACTAATCTTACTAATATTATAAATGCGAAAGGATGTCACTTTGTTTGTTAGTTTGTTAGTCTCTTTCACGCAAAAACTACTGAAAGGATTGGATGAAATTTTGGTATGCTTTTATCCCGATATTCCCACGGGAACGGCGGGCGGCCGCTCGTATTATAACTGCGATGAAAGTATGTCAGTTTGTTTGTTCCTCTTTCACGCAAAAAACTACTGAACAGATTTGGATGACATTTGGTATGTAGGGACTACAAGTACTGGACTAACACATAGGCTACTTTTTATCCCTATATTCCCATGGGAACGGGAACCACGCGGGTGAAACCGCGGGCGGCCGATAGTAATGTCATACATGAAACTTTTGAGTTACATTTTGTATTTTGTTTTTATTTTATATTTTCAGCAGTAGGACAGACATAATGGTTTCTGAGATTTTTTAGTCCAAAGTCAGAAAATAATATATTTTTTAAGTGAATCGCAAGTAAACATCGAGTACATAACATAACTCAGGAACACGTTGTTTTACATATATATTTTTTGTTTTTAACTCAACAATCTAAAAAACCGCATCACTTAGAGATTTGATCACTGAAAACTTTTTAATTGTAATTACTTACTGTGTCGATTGACATGTGTTTCATCACTGGCCGCCAAAACACGTTTTTTTTTTCAAAATGGCGGGTAGCAGGGTATGCCAACGAGGTTCGATGCCCTTTCTTCAATCAATTCTGAAGCTTATGAATCAAATTAAAGTTCAAAGTCGATCGGTGAAATTGTCAGCTGGGGCTAACCCCAGGCTTAAGTCTGACCTGCTGTTCAAGACAAGCTCTATCAACAGATGATTCTTGATTTAAATTAAAAACAGCGTAACTTAAAAAAAAACGCTGCGTGATTCTTGAAATTAATGCAAGTTATCAAAATTCAGCAGTTTCACTATAATATTTTTCGTCATTCCAGTAGTTACGAATTGTCAGAAGTTTAATTTTCCTATATTAACTTCTTTATGGCACTGAGCAATCTATCGCCTTCAAAAGAGGCTTACATTAACATCATAAGATTACACTAGCATCATCATTACAATTTATCGTCATTTTACACAGGTTATATGGGGTTGCTTGGTAGAAGACTCAGCGTTATTCCTCCGCCATGTCCTAGAGAGGCTCACACGAGATCACCAAGACGAGATGTTCAAGTTACTACGTCACTTGATCCGCTTCATACCGCGGCTGCCGCAGCAAGCTGCCTTCGCCTTGTACAATTATATTATAGGTTATGTCATGTTTTATGTGAGGTCACCGCATGAAGATGGACACAGGTTGATTGGTGCTGCGTTATCTATTTTGTGGATGGTAAGTATATTTTTTTAGCATAACTGAATCATTTTGAATCAATTGCCATTTTATAAAAGATTTTGATATGAAAAGCAAATTCTTTCATCTCACGAATTTAACGACTTTCAACTTTAATGCCATCGTGCAATGGAGAGACAATGAGAACCAATAGCTCCACCACTGCTGGTCCCAAAATCTGTTGATTAACCAATTACTTAGCACATTTTTATCACTATTGAACGTGGTGCTTTAACTTTGAGTGTGTCTCGCCATTAGAGAAACATGTACGTTCCTTGCATTGTACTCATTACAATGATAACCAACTAATCGGATACTCTATTAATTAAAAAATATCTTTTAGGTTGTCCATAGTGTCCATGGCATTATGTTTAAAGATTTAAAACAAATATTGCGCAAAGAACAATGCGATGCTTCAATATTACTCACTGCCAACGTGCCAGCAGCTAAGAAAATTATTGTTCACGGACCTTGTAAGTAAAACGATATCTTTTCTGATATTATCTCCCTAACTAGCGTCTGCTCGTGTGGGTCTTTGCCAGATCTGGATCGCTATAAATACATATATTTATTGTTTTTTAAGCTTAGATTTTGACTTATACTTCTTCTTCTATAATGTGAGTGAACCTCACATAATGTCGAAGAAGAATTATTACTGCGATTTATTATTTATTGCGATTGCGAAGAATTATTACTAATGCTTTTCTGTCGTCGAATCGTTCTTTCTCTTTTACACCAAAAATTAACAGCTTATTTTTCCTTCTTGTAGCTGATAACGAAGGCAGCATTCCATCTCAATTCCCTGTGCAAGAAGATACAGTATTTTCACAGATACTCAAAGAGTCACTTGATTTCTTCGGAATTCCTGAACACTTACATAGGGAACATTTTCTAGTCGACTTCAAAACTCGTAAGTGTAACAATACTTATTTGTGTGCTTCTGTACGTCCTGTCTATCTTTTTGTTCCGTGATTGCGGGTTGGATCCCGCAAGACAAATATTTGTGTGTCTTTGTCTGGGTGTTTACAACACTTGGTTCTTAACGAAAGTAACTTTGGGCTAGATAATCGGTATTATTTGTACGGAGGGTATTTTTTATTAAAGTATTATCTTTTTTTAACCGTATTTAATCATATCATACTAAATCCAGGTCAAATTCACAACCCCCAAAGCTACGTCCGTGACCACTACTTCTTCAAACGATCTCAGTACCCCCAACTGGGGTTAGTTCACATGGAACCAGAAGAGGCCTTCCATAAACTACAGAAGCAGGAATTACTACAGAAGTTTGTCGAGATAGGAAAGGTCCTGCTAACATGGGCCATCCTTAAGAACGTCGACATGGTAATGAACTTTATAACAAATTCTTTATTAAATACAGTTACCTACAAATAATCGTCGTAAGAAGTATTAAACATAAAAGAGTAACCTTGATCACCCTTTAAAAAAAAAGGATTTCACCAACCATTTAGGCACTATATTATTTATTGAAATTATTGTTAATTATATCTTCCTCGTAGGTTGTACAACGTGTAGTGTTTTTACATGACGAACTGATGAAATTACCATCATTCCCGAGGAAAGCATTAGAAGCGGACTTAACGCTGTACAGCCGTGGACCTTTGGGCTCTACTCTATTGGGATTAGATGTTTTACACAAGTTCATGTAAGTTCTTATTTGACTCCAATTAGAGACCTCACTCGTCTTGCAGTGAAATCGGGAAAATAATTCAAAAACAATTACAGTCCAGAGGATGTTTATTGAGACAGATTTGTTAATAACTACATTAAACTTCGATGTGACATACCAAACGTTCTAAAAATCGTACAAATCTTAATATTGAAAAATGAAACGGGTATTAAACGCGTAGAAACGTGATAGGTATTTCTTCTTCTTCTTTGTCGTTTCGCTCTTGGCAGAGCGATCGTGGTCACGTTGAGGAGGCCACGTCGGTGGTAGAGGCGGACACAGCTTGCTACACAATTGTTGCACAATTGTTTTCCATCGCGACCGAATCATGATTTAATCTATTTGGTTGCGGGTTTTTCCATCGGGAGATACCCAAGTGTACAGCCTCCGAGGGTGGTGTTAGAAAAGGCTATTTGCAATCAGTAGTTCGTTTTCTGAAACGAACTGTATTAAGCGTTCACCTCGTTCATTCCGCTTCCCGAGCACGAATCTCCCGGCGCATTTCCCTAGCTGATGAGCGTTTTCTCCGATCTTAGCGTTCAAGTCTCCTAAGACGACCAACAATTCTCTATTTGGTATCTTCGCTATCGTAGATTGTAGTTCGGAGTAAAATTTCTCGATTGCCTCGTCGATACTTGAACGATGTTAAGGTTCATCGGTGAAGCTTTTATCTTGATGCTGATAATCCGATCGCTTACTGGTTCGTACCCCATTACGCAGTTTTTCTGATGTAAAGGTATTATAAAGGCCACCCCATTGCTGCTGCTGATGTTGTTGCCAGAATAGTAATTGACGTGGTTATCTGTTAATAAATGTCCACTAACTTTCCAATGTGTTTCACTTAGACCATAGATATTCACACCGACTCTAGCTACTTCTTGATCCAGTATGGCAAGTGTTCCAGGTGGGTTTAATCCGCGCACATTCCATGTTCCTATCGTCTGGAGGCGTCGCAGCTTGATGGAATTTCCAGTAGTTGAATTTCCATGGAGGGCCTGGTCTCCTACCCCGCCATGGCCGGTAGCCAACTTCTCACCGCGAGCCCCGGACGCAGCGCGGCGCCGGTCGCTAATCGGTTCGCAGGGCGATCGTGTCTCATTTATTTGTGCTCTTATGTGACTTTCTTGGGAATATAGTCACAGTGGTTTCCCCTTGCCTTCTGCGCCAAACATTTTTGGAGATTATTTAGATCCCAAGGCCGCTGAAGCCTCTTCTGGTCGTTTGCCCGTCCAGGTGTATGGTTATACCGCCATTGCTCGTCAGAGCTTCATCCGTTATCTAGCAGGGAGCACCACGGCAACCCATTGGGTCGCCGCCATCGGCTATTCAGCGAACCACCAGTGCGTGCAGGTGAGGTTGACAATTGGGATCGGTGAGATGTTATGTCCGTTCGTCCCCTTACTCCCCTACGATAGGTATTTCACCTACCTCCAAATAGATGACGTCCCCATGGGGAGTCCAGTAGCCCCGGTACTTGCCAATATATGGATGGAACACTTCCAGAGAAAGGTTTTGCACCTTTCTCTGGAAGTGTTCCATCCATATATTACATATATTTTGAACCTTCTATCATACGGCTTTAGAAGAGATATGTGGACAACATTATTTGCATCATAAAAGGTAGTGAGCTAGAAGTAGATTGTCTCCTACAGCATCTGAATTCCATTCACCCAAAGATGAAATTCACCTATGAGTTGGAGGTTGAAAGAATGTTGCCATTTTTGGAAGTCGAGATCAGAGTGAATTCTGATGGGTCCGTATCACATTGTGTTTACCGCAAACCAACGCACACAGATAGATACCTACACGCAACGTCGCATCACCACCCTCGTCATTTGCAATCCGTGATCACTTCTTTAAAAAACCGAGCCTACGAACTCTGTGACCCTGAACAGAAGATACGAGACAGTAGAAAAGAAGATGGCCCATGTTCAGGAGGTACTGAAGAGAAACGGATATCAAGTGCACGGACGACACAAACAGCCAAAAAGGAAGCATAAGCATCCTGAAGTGAAAAGACAACCTGCATGCCTCATACTAAAGGAGTAACGGACAAGATCGGACACGTATTACGTCATTACTCTATACCGACGATATATACTCCTGGCTTAACGGTCAATAGCATAGCGGGCACGCCGAAGGATGTCTTACCATAACAAACACCTAGTGTGTACAAGATAGACTGCAGTTGTGGTAGCTGTTATATTGGTCAGACTAAACGTGCTATCATTGAGAGGGTCCGTGAACACATCACAGCCGTTAAAAACCGCCAAACTACGAAATCAGCGATTGCAGAACATTTACTAGAGAGTGGTACAAATAACTGGATAGAATTTCACCGCACTCAGGTTCTTTCCACGGATCGCCATTTTTATTCACGGGTGGTTCGTGAAGCATTTGAAATTAAAAAACATCCAAACAATTTCAATCGTGAGGACGGTTTTAAATTGTCTACAACCTGGAATCCAGTGATAAAAATCGCTTTTGATGTGCTGTTATCTAAGAATCAGAATACGGCTGCGGTACAGAATAGGGACACTATTAGTGTTGTATGTGACGGTACGTGGAGAAAAAACTGGACGGTGGATGAAGACTCCACCTCGGACGACGGCGAGACGTAGCATCACATCTCCAGTCAGCCCGTAACCACGGCCAATGTAACTTGGCCGAAACGTCGGGAAAAAGGCACGTTAATACGCGTTTAATACCCGTTTCAATTTTCAATATTAATAATGCAACGCGAAAGTTTAAAAGCGTACAAATCTTGTTCGTTATCGTACAAGTCGCTTTTTTTCGCAGAGGTAAATCTAAGATCACTTCTTCCAACTTGCTACGCTCCTGTATCTTGCTTTTCTCATCTATTTACTTTCCTCATACATGTTTTCTGATATCAAGTATGAAATCAACAACTCATAATTACATATTTCTGAGGATATATAATTTTTCAGGTGGGTCCGCTTAATAGCTCGCATGTTCGAAGCTATGGCCGGCAACTTTACTTCCTCTAGAGACATCCATCTGTTCCTGAACGTGCTAAATGGCGCTCTGATGTTGCACAGCGAAGACTCTCTAATACTCAGATATGTTATTGCTACTTACGTAAACGCAGCGTTCAACTTTAAAAGTATATTTTCTACAAATGGGTATGTTCTTAAAATATGTTTTACATACATACACAATAACGCATGACGCTTTTGTTTCATAGGGCTAACCTGATGGTTTGAGTGAAAATAAATTGATGTCTTGTCTTGATAGACAAGACATCAATTTATTTTCACTTCCACACAGTCTTAACATCTTTCTTCTTGCCTCCTTTACTCTCATCACATTCCTCACATTATGCCTATTATCCACACTCACATACGTCATCTATGTTACCACTTCAACATAGAAAAACGACTCTGCATGAACCGTTTTTAGGATTAAGTTATCGCATGTGCAAAATGTAATATTGTCTTATAAAATTACCAAATACTTATTGACAGATTAAATTTCATTACAGATACCTCCTTATAATGCCAACATTGCTTCAAATATACTCAAATTTTCAAACAAATAAACTTGTCACGACTACTATAGAATACGCTGTGAAACAGTTTTATCTATTGAATAGGAAGCCATTTATTCTACAAATGTTTGGATCTGTTTCCGCTATACTGGATACGGATGAAGAATCTACTTATGGTGATGCCAGCAAAGTGAGTATTTTTTGATGCATGTTCTGATCTAATCGAAATTTTAATTTTCTTTTTGAGCCTCTAATTTAGATGCAGCTTGTTGAAGTAAGACGTCGTTAATACAATGTCTTACACAAACGGTGCTACCATCAATTTTAAAATAATAAGACTTGTTTTTACTGTATATCGGTACTAGTTAAGAATAGCACTATCACATCTTTTCCGTGTTTGTCTTAAAAATCGACAACGGGAACACTTTATATTGATGAGCAATAGCGTCTTCTAAAATTTTAGCAACTATGATCGTTAACCTGCCACATTGTGGCATTATTGGCATCTCTATCAGTTGGTGTCTTATGGCTACAATTTTTTTTTAACTCTATATAAATAATTTTAAGGTCCAATCAAGTTGCTTATTCAATCTCCTGCTGAGCTTGGAAACTCCTTCGCCGGATCCTCTACACATAGCAGAATTGATAAAAGAGGAGAAGCCACTAAAACCAATAGATTTCTGCTACAGAGACGAGGACGAAATGGTGAATGTGCTAGATTGTATCAGCCTTTGTGTCATGGTAGTTTCATATTCCGCTGAAAGTATGAGGG
Source organism: Chrysoteuchia culmella (assembly GCA_910589605.1). Lineage (NCBI taxonomy): Eukaryota > Metazoa > Arthropoda > Insecta > Lepidoptera > Crambidae > Chrysoteuchia > Chrysoteuchia culmella. The sequence continues at coordinate 11,875,429 of OU342654.1, forward strand.
GATACCAAATGCTTGTAAGTATTTAACTAATACTTCCTTTTATAGAAATAGTTTAGCAAAATATTGTATTTGTAATTGTATTTGTATTTATATGGATCTCGTGTCTGCAATAAAGATTATTATTATTAAAATGTTTATATTTACAAAATAATGTTATCCAAGCACAATTCTAAGAGCATAACTTACAGAACTCTATGTTACATTTTTAGATTATACTAGAAGCAATACTTCCATGCTACGTAAAACAAATCCAACTACCGACATATAATAGGGAAGGAAAAACGGAGAAAGAAATCATTCAACAATTAGCGATTGCTATCAAAACGCTAGTCAATAACTGCGAAGGGCTATCGAAGTAAGTAGTACCTACAGTTTCGTTTTACCTAATCAGTGCACATAAACAGAGTAAAGCATTATCAGAGAAATTGAAACCGAATATATGAAGTTTTGACTATACTAATTCAATACTGTATTTATTTTAAGGTAATAGCTCATTTGTCAGTGTTCTCAGATATGCTCTGCGCTACACATTAAGGTGGAACGATTTTCATACAAAAAACAGTCGAGATAATCTTGGTAGATTAACAGAATTAATACTTAAATATATGTGCAACTATTTCTTTTCGGGTATTCATTTGCGCTTAATTAATAAACAAACATTGTTTCATTCAGAAATCACCTATAAATGAACACAAAATTTTTGCAAATATTACGTGTGTGTATGTGACAAATGTCGTGTACGTATACAAAAATCGCGACGTTGCCATTCCATGCGGCTAAGACGCGCAACGCGCGACGTTGCCGCTCTTACGTTTGTCTCGATTTAATAATTGTTTAAATTTCTCTTTACTAGATTTTTCAGCTGTGTTGCCGTTGCGTCCCAAAAGAGATGAGTTTCGTTAGTAATAATTTACTTTGGGATTATGATATAAAGTTGTGATTTGTAGGATTTATCCTGACTCCGATTTTGAAAAAATGCTAAACACGACTTTACATTTTGTTTTTTATGCGTAAAACTTTTTTTCTCCCATCACTGTCAAAAAATGGAAAATAAGATTTTATAAAAAAAAAAAAGGAAAGGAAATTGTATCTGCTTTGTGCAAATAAAATTTACTTGTATTATGTAACGTACTTAATATTTAAATATTTTATTTTTTCAAATAGGTATTAAATTGTCCGGAATCACATCTACGTACTGACAACACCGACCGATCCGTATTTGTCATTTGTATAAAGTGTTTTTTCGTTGTGTTGTTGTGACTAGGGATGGTCAATACTACTGACTAAAATTTCAGTGAAATGAAAATGAAATATAAACGAAACTTATGAAATCTTTCAAAACGGGTTGAAATATTTCAGTTTTGAGTGAAATTTATTGTCTGACTAGAAATGATTTATTTTACGTACATCTTAATGATTTAACGATCTTAATGATTTATTTTATTATTAATATTACAATTTTAACGTATTAAATGATAATAACAGACTTAATTTTGATTTTACCGTTAAGAAAGTTAAGAAAGCAATCTAAGTATTCAAGTACTAATTCTTATGATATTTTTACTTAGCCTTTTAAAACATCATAAGTATGATGATAGGATAGAGATAAACATAGACTAAACCAAATACAAAACATGAATTTGACGTCACATATCACTTGACTATTGATGTTTCGACTATGAATCAGGACATTTGCGCGAAAAGCTAATAACGTGAAAGACTCTTACACGAAAAGCCGTTTGCTCGAATGAACAAAGGTAATTAAATTTGCCTCAATTATTGGTCAGTTAGCCTTCAAAAACCATTTTCACCGTACAGCGCATGAATGAATGTGAGCGATCTCAGTACTTTTTATCTAGATTGTACTTAACATTACATAGTACATATTTAAGATACACAAGAGGTTAGCATTTTTTATTTTATAACCTCTCAGGCATCGGAAAACGAAACACAATAGATATTTTATCATTTGCAACCCCGGTGTTCGCTGCGCTGCTTTACGAATTAAGTATTTGTTGAATAATACAATTTCATTATGAGGTAAGTACTTAATAGTAATATTTTTTTGGGACATTTTTGCTTACTTACATGTTTTATGTATTAATCTATACTAATATTATAAAGAGGAAAAATTTGTTTGTTTGCATTGAATAGGCTCCGAAACTACTGAACGGATTTGGATGAAGTATGGTACACAGATAGTAGATAGCCTGGTGTCTGTAATAGGCTATTAGGTAATAGGCAGGGTTTTTCTAGATTAGATAAGGTTTCATGTACATAATAAACAAAATTATCGTTTATATTATAACCAAGTCAACAATGAAATGAAATATATAAAAATGCTCATAACATAAAAAGTACTGGGTCAAACGAAACCAAATTTTTATGGGACCAATTGGCATCTATTCTGCATCGAACAAAAAAAGAATCATGAAAATCGGTTTAGAAATCTCGGCGTAATCGGTGTACATACATAAAAAAAAATATATATATATATACCAACCCAATTGAGAACCTCCTCCTTTTTTGAAGTCGGTTAAAAATACTAGCGGCCGCTCGCGATTTCACTCGCGTGGTTCCCGTTCCCGTGGGAATATCGGGATAAAATATAGCTTATGTTAATCAGGGATAGTGTAGCATTCTAAAAGAATTTTTGAAATCGGTCCAGTAGTTTTTGAGTTTATTAATTACATACATACATACAAATCTTTCCTCTTTATAATATTATATAGTATAGAAGTATAGAAAACGGTAACATGATGATCCAATAACCACCACCACTTTTTTTATTGAGGAAACACTGCAATTTTAATCAAATTCTGTTCAGCAGTAGTTTAAAAAAATATAGATATTTTATTGGGCAAACTCACTAAGAAATCTTAAAATTTAGAGTATCAATTACATTCTTGTCACTTGTGCAATTTAAAAAAGTTGTAATTGCATTTGTTGCAATTTATACATCAAAATTAATATTGTAATGTTATTTAAATAAACAATAATAATAAATAAAAAAAAAAAACTATCATCAGAAGTTTCGAACCATGACTCTTTGATATCTAAGTGGAGTACGTAGACCGCTGGGCTACGTGATCTTTTTTAGCTAGGTCGAAATATTCTACTACAAGAAACTCAGAAATAAAGTATGCATGTGTGAGTGATTAGTAAAATTTGAAGACAGACACACTCTCTCGAGATATTTGGATGATTAATGTACTACAAAAAGATAAATGTTGGTTTCCACCTAAGGTGGAACGATTAAGTTACAAAAAGCTGAACGGTCGTTAGATGGCGCTACTTTCGCTATTTAGTAGTTTTTATTTTTTTGTTAATTTTTCTTTGTATCTTTTTAACTCAAAATACTTTTAGCGCATTCTATAAATAAATATTGAATTTTCGAAACCAACATTTATCTTTTTGTAGTACATAAATCATCCAAATATCTCGAGAGAGTGTGTCTGTCTCCAAATTTTACTAATCACTCACACATGCATACTTTATTTGTGAGTTTCTTGTAGTAGAATATTTCGATCCAGCTAAAAATGATCACGTAGCCCAGCGGTCTACGTACTCGACTTAGATATCAAAGAGTCAGGGTTCGAAACTTCTGATGATAGATTTTTTTTTTATTTATTATTATTGTTTATTTAAATAACATTACAATATTAATTTTGATGTATAAATTGCAACAAATGCAATTGCAACTTTTTTAAATTGCACAAGTGACAAGAATGTAATTGATACTCTAAATTTTAAGATTTCTTAGTGAGTTTGCCCAATAAAATATCTATATTTTTTTAAACTACTGCTGAACAGATTTTGATTAAAATTGCAGTGTTTCCTCAATAAAAAAAAGTGGTGGTGGTTATTGGATCATCATGTTACCGTTTTCTATACTTCTATACTATATAATATTATAAAGAAGAAAGATTTCTATGTATGTATTTATTTATTTATGTATTCTTTATTGCAATATAAAAAATACAGCAAATGGCGGACTTAATACCATCAGGCATTCTCTACCAGTCAACCAGTAAAAGGTGTTAGACCTACCGTATCGGCAATAAAGTAGTAATATAAAACATAAATTCAGAATATTGTAACAAAAGTAGGAATAGCTAATTAAGGGTATTTAATTAACAAATAATACATAAACATACTACATAATATAAATATTTAACATACATACATATAAAATATATAAGGACTCATTATGTCAGAGATGAAGGGGATCAGCGTAGGGATTTAAGATAGTGTTCACGGACCAGTATCTTAAACACAAACTTGCTGGGGGCTTTTCGAATGTCCAAGGGGAGGGCGTTCCAGAGTCGAATTGCAGTAAGGGAGAAGGAGTAGGAGACAAAGCCAGAAGTGTGGGAGGGAATTTTTAAAATGAGATTACTGCTAGAGCGAAGGTCAAGTGGATGAGAAGAATGTATGTAATTAATAAACTCAAAAACTACTGGACCGATTTCAAAAATTCTTTTAGAATGCTACACTATCGCTGATTAACATAAGCTATATTTTATCCCGATATTCCCACGGGAACCGAACCACGCGAGTGAAATCGCGAGCGGCCGCTAGTATTTTTAACCGACTTCAAAAAAGGAGGAGGTTCTCAATTCGGTTGGTATATATATATATATATATTTATGTATGTACACCGATTACGCCGAGATTTCTGAACCGATTTCCATGATTCTTCTTTTGTTCGATGCAGAATAGATGCCAATTGGTCCCATAAAAATTTGGTTTCGTTTGACCCAGTACTTTTTATGTTATGAGCATTTTTATATATTTCATTTCATTGTTGACTTGGACGATGTAGTATTTACGATAATTTTGAATATAATGTACATGAAACCTTATCTAATCTAGAAAAACCCTGCCTATTACCTAATAGCCTATTACAGACACCAGCATGCGTAGCATGTGCACCTCGACAAAGCTTTCTCGACGCTGTTCTCGCGCGACCGCATTGTCTGTCCCGCTCACACCGTATTGATATGAGCGGGACAGATATCGCGAGATAAAGGTCGACTGCGAGTCGCGGTGCTCATGCTACGCTGGCAGGCTATCTACTATCTGTGTACCATACTTCATCCAAATCCGTTCAGTAGTTTCGGAGCCTATTCAAACAAACAAACAAACAAATTTTTCCTCTTTATAATATTAGTATAGATTAATACATAAAACATGTAAGTAAGCAAAAATGTCCCAAAAAAATATTACTATTAAGTACTTACCTCATAATGAAATTGTATTATTCAACAAATACTTAATTCGTAAAGCAGCGCAGCGAACACCAGGGTTGCAAATAATAAAATATCTATTGTGTTTCGTTTTCCGATGCCTGAGAGGTTATAAAATAAAAATTGCTAACCTCTTGTGTATCTTAAATATGTACTATGTAATGTTAAGTACAATCTAGATAAAAGTGCTGAGATAGCGCTCACATTCATTTATGCGCTGTACGGTGAAAATGGTTTTTGAAGGCTAACTGACCAATAATTGAGGCAAATTTAATTACATTTGTTCATTCGAGCAAACGGCTTTTCGTGTAAGAGTCTTTCACGTTATTAGCTTTTCGCGCAAATGTCCTGATTCATAGTCGAACCATCAATAGTCAAGTGATATGTGACGTCAAATTCATGTTTTGTATTTGGTTTAGTCTATGTTTATCTCTAGCCTATCATCATACTTATGATGTTTTAAAAAGCTTAGTAAAAACATCATAAGAATTAGTACTTGAATACTTAGATTGTTTTCTTAACTTTCTTAACGGTAAAATCAAAATTAAGTCTGTTTACGTTAAAATTGTAATATTAATAATAAAATAAATCATTAAAATCGTTAAATCATTAGGATGTACGTAAAATAAATCATTTCTAGTCAGAAAATAAATTTCACTCAAAACTGAAATATTTCAACCCGTTTTGAAAGATTTCATAAGTTTCGTTTATATTTCATTTTCATTTCACTGAAATTTTAGTCAGTAGTATTGACCATCCCTAGTCACAACAACACAACGAAAAAACACTATAAACAAAGGACAAATACGGAACGGTCGGTGTTGTCAGTACGTAGATGTGATTCCGGACAATTTAATACCTATTTTAAAAAAAAATATATTTAAATATTAAGTACGCTTATAAAATATAAAATTTAAAAATATAAATTTTATTTGCACAAAGCAGATAAAATTTTCTTTTCTTTTTTTGTTTATAAAATCTTATTTTCCATTTTTTGACAGTGATGGGAGAAAACAAGTTTTACGCATAAAAACAAAATGTAAAGTCGTGTTTAGCATTTTTTCAAAATCGGAGTCATGATAAATCCTACAAATCACAACTTTATATCATAATCCCAAAGTAAATTATTACTGACGAAACTCATCTCTTTTGGGACGCAACGGCAACACAGCTGAAAAATCTAGTAAAGAGAAATTTAAACAATTATTAAATCGAGACAAACGTAAGAGCGGCAACTTCGCGCGTTGCGCGTCTTAGCCGCATGGAATGGCAACGTCGCGATTTTTGTATACGTACACGACAGTTGTCACATACACACACGTAATATTTGCAAAAAAATTGTGTTCATTTATAGGTGATTTCTGAATGAAACAATGTTTGTTTATTAATTAAGCGCAAATGAATACCCGAGAACAAGTAGTTGCACATATATTTAAGTATTAATTCTGTTAATCTACCAAGATTATCTCGACTGTTTTTTGTATGAAAATCGTTCCACCTTAACTATGCTGACTTACAAAATGAAAAATGTTTACGTTTACAATTCTCCGTTTAGTTCAAAAAACGCCTCACAACATTAAATAGCTAAACTATAATAATTATTCCAACTATAACTCTGTTCTTAAAGAGACAAGTGTTTCACTTAAAACTAAAACATGAAGCCTGACGTTGATTTTTCTGAATCTCTTCTCTAGAATTCTTTTTCTGAACTCTGCATTGTTTTAATAATGATGTGTGATAAATTTTCTTCTTTCCGTATCGCTAACACTGCCCTCTGTACTCACATCAGATCGTACAACGGCCCATATAGAACATCTCCAGAACACAAAGGTTCATCGCAGCGAGCGGTGCCGCGGTCAGCCGCTACTAACATCATCTTCGACGAGTCGCATTCTAAGTTCGACAACTCCAAGATACAGGTCCCGGAATTTACTGGCGCTGAGGATTCTGAGGTCTGACTATCTTTTGATTTGGTTATAAATCTTCTAATTCTTTGCTATATAAGTACATCTGATTGTTACTTTTATCTTATAATCTTTTGCGAATAATTTTGAACTCTAATTCTAGTACGTGTAAAGTCTTAAAATTTAAAATCAATTAAATATCGCTCATGGCGGCGCTTGACAGACTGATCGTATTCGATCACGTTTGTTATGCAACTTGCGGTCCGGCCAGATGGCCATATTATATTGCTTATGTTTTGACATCCACAATGCAGGTCTTGCTTGAATTGCGCTTATAAATTCTTCAATATTCAAATCAAAAGATGCCATCTTACCAACGCCGCTCGTGTGATCCTCGCGCTCCGCTAGTTTGCCGCTTGACGTCCGCGCACTCACTGCGGCCACTTGTATGAATATGTATCAGCGATGTCAGGAACCTTCGTGATATGAAAAATAACTGTATCAGTATTATATCAACAGTTGGTGCGAGCTGAATACCGCCGTCCTCGGGACGTTCTCCTGTCTCTAGTTGGAGAGTTCATTGGACGAGCGACCACTCGTCTCCTAGATCTGAACGGTTCTAAGGGCAGCGGTGGCAGTGAAGGCAAACCAGTTGAGCTTCTGGACTCAAAATCACATGCTGTGAGTAATAAAAAATATTTGAAGTACTTATTTATAAATATTAACGTTTTGTAAGTGTATATTAAAGAATTGAATTAAGAAGTGAAGAACATTTTTTGGTTATAGTCACGATGTTGTCGTAAATGCATTCTGTATTTTTTTCTATGTGAAATTATAAAAGATACTCACTTCAACTCTAGTGTTTTGTCATCTCCAAAAAAGTTATAACCTCTTCCAAATGAAGAGATTTTTAACGTGTTTAAAACCAGAAACTAAATCTTAAAATCTTGCTTAGGTATCTACTGAAAGTATATCCGTAGGACCCTGAGTCTATGGTCTACACTGCTATATAATGCTATTATCAGTTATTAAATTGGTCTATATATATTAATCTCACAGCGTCTCGCAGAAATAGCACATTCTCTCCTGAAAGTATCTCCATACGATCCCGAGTCTATGGGTTGCCGCGGTCTACAGCGATACATGACGCAAGTGTTGCCAGCAGCCGATTGGGCCGACGATGCCTTGAGGCCAGCTCTTATTATGATCCTGCGGAGACTGGACAAAGTGTTCTTGAAAATAGCAAAGAAGCCTAGTATACGGGTGAGCTAATAAAGTCCGGACGCTGAGAGTATGCGTTCCTGATAAGTCGTGTCAGTTCACTATGTCAAGTAAATATTCTTCTTTATTTCATGCCATGCCATAATGAGAATAACAGTAATAGCTATAGCTATTGTTAACAGTTAACAAAAACAGACACTAGTGATAAGCCACAAAAGTACAATATGATAAGAGTATGATATTCGAGAATAGCCTTTATTCCCTAATTACAGGTTATATGTCTATAACCTTACTAGTAGTAAGGTCAGTTAAGACTCTTATATTATAAGAGTCTTAGCTGACCCTATCATACTCTTCCGGATAATCGAAATTGAATTTTATTTAGTAGCAACTGACAGGAATCTATCAGAAACCCATTTTCTCATCGGCAGCATTTTAGTATGTTTATTGCATTATTGGGATACTTAAAAAAGATTTGTATGTATTGTCACAGTACGTCAGGTTTAACACATTCACTGCGAAAACGGCTGCTTTTATGAGGGATATAAGGGTGCTCTCAAGGTTGAACTATAAAGCCCAACGTTCGTTAACTGTCCAAAAATCATCTTAAGTTACTAATTGATCATAAACTTTTACAATAATTTAATTTCAGAGAAACACTGATTGGGACTCGGCTGCTGTACTATTAAAAGGTGTATACGAAACTATGATCAGATGCCCATTCATAATGCACTGGCAGCAAGTGAAAACACTTCTCAACACTGTGCAGGTAGTTTTAGATTATGTATAGCGTAACGTAGTTCATAGGAAATAGTGTTTCGATAATTTTTCATGTTTATTCAAAAGTTATAGAAATTGCTAGAAATAACCTTAATCTTTACAATTATGGTTCTTAATATAAAATAACATATATGTTAACTTATGAAATAACTTCCATAGGCTCTAATTGTATCGGAGAATAATTCTGGCGAGAATCTTTCTTCCGCGACGGCAGCATTGATGTCCCAACCGCCGCCCCCACATTTCTGTAGCACCGTGGTACGGTTAATAGCCTTGCAAGTCATCAACACTGGAGTGAGTACGCTTGAATTTATTGTTTTTTATCTACAAATTGTAAGTCCAGTTGATATTATGAATCTATTCACTTAGGTTTCACCACTATACCGAGGTTTTTCTACTTGATTCAAACTCAAGATTTTTCTAACGCCCGAAACTTTAAACTATCTCTAGTTAGAGATAGTGCTATCTGAGATAGTTGCCTAGGAAACTGAGGCCCTACCGCGCAAGTGTCGTCGGCATCGACATCGACTTCATTTGACAGATGAATGTGACATATTGCTCTTAGTCTTTTCATTTGTGTCAATAAGAAGCAGCAATGTGTCACATCCATCTGCCAAATGAAGCCGATTTCGATGCCGACGTCTTGCGCGGTCGTTACCTAGCGACCGTCGTTATTTTGGACATATTAACAAAAATGTCCTAAGCAACTATCTCAGATAGCCCTGTCTATATCTAGAGATAGGTTATTAATTTCGGGCGTAAATCTTACAATCGTTGTAACGCCCGAATACTTAAACGTTTCTCTACTTTGAGAGCTTCTTAAACATCAACATGTCGCTTCAAATGTCAAAGGTATAAAAAGTCGCTGATATTTAAGAGCTTCATATAGTTAAATAGCGTTTGAGTATACCTCTCGGAAGTCATTGATTTGAATTAGGTATCGTTGTAATTAGATTGTAACGTGTTAATTATTTTTAACAGGACAGTTATTCACTGGAACAAATGTGTGGAGGCAGTGCAATATTCCAAACGGCAGAAAAGACTGAAAACATGCTCATGAATCTATTTATGCCTCTTTGCTTACGTGTCGGAAGTGGTCGGAAAGGTAACTATTACAATTTAGCGTAGAACTTGCTTGCCATTTAAAAATTAAGTTCAGTATTGAGATGGAATATATGTAAATGGACCTTACTGCTTATATGATGAGGTACTTTTTTCTTTCAACGACTCTATATATATAATAAGACTGAGAGAAAAGCAGTCATTGACAAGTTTCTGGTTTTTCCCTATTCTTCCGCGCTGTAGTATGCGACCCGATCGCATATGGCATTTTTAGGTTCAAAAACAGCCATAAAGTCGGTTCCTGAACTCAGTATTAAAAATTGAGAACATCTCAAACCACTCATGCATGATATTGTATGACCACTGTAATTTGACTTTAGTTTGAAACATTCTAAAATGGAAATTCTCAATTCTGAAATTAGCCGTAAATCGAATGAGTTCAGTTTCTTACCATGTCTTTTTTTACAGATGTGCCACCTCTAAGACAATCCGATGTAAGCTATTTAGTGTCCGTAGTTCTGAACGCTCTGTGCCCACCAGCGCCCCCTGGGCAGTTAGCGGCTGTTAACGCAAAACTAAACGCAGCAGATGCCAGAGCGAACTCACTTACATTCACTGGAAGCAGAGACACTCGGAACACAACAAGACTTTCCAATCAGCTTTATCGTATTGCGTTTTTGGGTATGAAGCTTTTCTTGTCTTTAAAATATATTTTGTCCATATTTTTGTCGCAGTAAAAATACGTATTCACAGTTTGGTATAGTTTATTGAAGGATAAAATAGAAAAACCTGTAGTAGTCTTGAGGTTTTCCTGTTTAAGATTAAATTTATATTGAACAGAACATTTATATTGATTTATAAATAATTTGGTTAATTAGCTGGTAAATAATTCCATGACAACGATAGATATGCCATTAAATTATTTTCTTTTAGAACTATCCTATGACAAATAAGCCAAAAATGTGATATAAACTAAACAGCATAAAAATATGGAATAGGTACACAGAGTAGTTTGCAACGTTACATTATAGTGTCAATTAGAAACAAATTCTCGGTAAAATACTCGTAGCATTCTATTTTTCCATCCTATAATATGTCATAAAAACGCCATTGAGTTAATCACTTTGCCTGCGTGTTCTTCTTTAGTCATACTTAGGAAAGTTTCTGCCTCTATTATTGCTATTAAAATAACGCGAAAAATATCGTAATTTCTTCTTGACCTTATCAAAATAATGCTTGTTGCTTCATTATGTTATTGTTAAATCTATGATCCCCTTTGACTTTTCTTATTGTGGCAGGCCACATTTTTGCTAAAATATGTTACCAGTAACTATACGCCTCTTATGCTAGCGCATAAAGTCAGCGTGAGACAGCAATAGTTGGCGGCCAGAAATTGCAGAAAAATATTGCTTACTTATATTGCCATAGCAAAAACACATTTACTTATCCTAACGTAATCTCTATTCGCTATAGCGTTAAAAGTGATGTGCGCCTGCTTCACAAGCGAACTTTGCTGCGAGTGGGGTCGAATCGCCCGCGCAATGAGAGAATTGGGTCGCCGCAACGAGGCTGCCCATCACTTGTGGGACTTCCTTGAACACTGCGTCACGTATCGGACTCCACTCTACATACTGCTGCAGCCGTTTATAGTTCACAAGGTACGTATATCTTTCTAGTAATTTCGCAACGAAGCCAATAAACAAATAGTTGGATTCCTTCGAGCTACGCTTACGCTACGCGCAAATGGTGGGGGTAGAAGCTGTGACGTAATAAAGACGGCGGTGCAAAGAAAAATCAATGAAATATGTATCAAATGAAAGGGCTTTGCAACTCCCTTATTTTTAAAGTTAGAAGGGGGGGGACATTTTTTCAATTTGAAGTGTACATCTTTCAAACGATACGAGAGGCGAGAGTGAAAAATCTAAAAAAGTATATGCTGTAGATCTTAATAAACAGTTTCAATGAAAATTGGTTTGAACGATGATGGTAGCAGTTTTAGATGATATAGTTAGCAGTTTTAGATATATAGCACATTTTACAAAACCGCAAGTATAACTTTGTCATTTATACAAACACTATCAAAACAAAGTTATCTTTGCAGATGAAAAATTATAGTGGTATTTTGGCTACGGAACCCTATTCTGCGCGTGACCTGACACGCACTTGGCCGATTTTTCTTTCTTAGAATATATTTAAACGTTACCAATAAAAAATGGGTACAGTAACCCGTTTCAAGGGCATGTATTTGGGCAGGGTAATTGATGTAAGATAGGAAATTATACTGTTATTAAAATTGACGTACTTTTCTCATTTTTTACAGATCTGGTTAATTATTTTTAGACATTATATAGATAATATCCAGAATAATTTTGTTCTTATTTTGGAAAATCCATTTAGTAGTTTTCAATGTACAGTAGTTCAAAGTCAACTCTGCATCGTGAATTTTTTGGACTTTTTCTAATAATTTGTTAGACCAATTAGTGGAAATGCTATAGTGTGTTATATATTTGGAATCTACTTGCAAAGCCTTTTCATTTGATAACCCACATGGCACATTTAAGAGAAAAAAAAAATTATACCGCCGCCTTTTTTACGTCGTAGTTCCTACCCCCACCATTTGCGCGCTTGTCACCCTATATATTTGTGTTCAGGACATCACACTAAATCCATTGATAGCCATATCAGTAATGACTTGAGCGAAAATCGTTTTCTAAGCGTCTTTTGGCTTCATGACCGGCATACTATGATAGTGGGACTTCTTCAGGCACTATGTCACATCTTTCCGCCCAATGTGAGATATGGGCCATAGCAAAAAGGCTGCTCACCACTTAAAAAAAGTCCTTCTTTGAGCACTGCGGCACTTATCGTTCTCCTCTCTACATACTGCAGTCGATTATAGTTCACTAGGTACTTATGTCACCGTTGGTGGTGCGCTTCACTATTGAATAACTTGGGCCGGTGCAACGGAGCTAATAAACTAATAGTGGGACATCTGCACTGACACACATACCTTACGCCACTCTCTCTCTCTTAATGTGACTTTCATTATGGTATTAGTAAACAAAAAACAAGTATACTACTCGTCATTTTGTACACATTAAAAAACATGACAAATTGCAATATTTTTCCTTTAAATTAAGCCTCACTTTCAGTTATCCCAACCGCCAATCGGCGACAACGAACGCCACATGCAATTCGTGGTTCGCGAACGAGTGCGCGGCCTAAAGTTACCAGCTGCGCGAGCGAGGGGAGCTTTACTAGCAGAACTGGCTAGGGAACTACGCACCATGAGGGATACACATGACCAGTTTAAGTTCGGTGAGTTTATGTTTAAAATTGCGTTTTGATAAAAACGCCATTTTGATGCCTATTGGCTGAAGATATAGCGCATAGGCAAACCGCTCGGTCGTGATTGGCTGAAGATAAGGCGCATTTCCTATACGCTTTAACTTCAGCCAATCACGAGCGAGAGAATTCTCTCAGTACTAGCTCGTTTCAATGAACAGACTATAGGACTTTATTTTGGGTTCGGGTGCTTGCGCATGTATAGACATAACAACGTCTATACTTGCCGGCTGTCTTGTCTTCTGTACATATAGAATGCATATTATGCTGCTATAACTAAGCACTCACAGCTTGACGTTTCGTCTATGTTGATATAGGCGTGATCACAAGCAGACTGGCGGTGCTTAGCGTCGTCTGTTCTTGGAGCGGGCTTGGAGATCTTCGGACACTCTTAAGTTGTCACTATTTTTATTTTTATTGTCTTTAGTGATGTCCTGACGGTACACAACACTTACAATATCGGGGTTTGTTTTAAACGGTAGAAATGCTGGTGTCAATTTAAACCCGTCCTCCCGATTGAAAATGTTGTATTTCTTGATTTCAATCGCTTTGTTTACCATCCTAGTATGATAATGACGATCGGTGGAAAGGATTTAAGGATCATGTAACTCAATCCAATGATTAATTCCAGCTTCTAAAAGATGTTCAGCTACCGCGGATTTACTTGTCTGTCGATTTTTAACAGCTGCGATATGTTCTTTGACACGTACGCGATGGTCCGCTTTGTTTATCTAATGTATGAACTACCACAGCTACAATCGATTTTATACACACCCGGAGTCTGAAAAGGTATTACGTCCTTTGGCGATCGCAGTTGCATAAAAATTTGACATAACGGAGTATACCTTAGTAAGTCTTACGTGCTGTTGACTGTACTAATGAAAAGCTTGCCTACAACGTCGATATTTAGTTTTAGATTTGGCCTTAACATAAACTTTATATGTCATGGTATATAAACAGAACAAATAGCCGAGAACCTCGGCCAAGGCGGCGGGAAGCGGGCATCAGAAGTGTTCCCGCGAACTACCGCGGCACCAGAGAAGCACCAACAACACCGGCCATCCCTTATATCGATGCTCGTGGGCAGGGCGGGTGGATTGCCTAGGACCCCTGATCATCCTTCAGCACCACTGTCCGCGCAAAGAGGTTATATACTAGTGAAAGTAATTTGATTTTTAGCTTTCTCATTTAGATAGAATAGTGCCTAGAAGCATCAACAACACCGGCTATCCCTTATATCGATGCTGATGGGCAGGACGGGTGGATTGCCTAGGACCCCTGATCATCCTTCAGCATTCTTCAACACTAAGATAAGTCTCTAGCCAGGCGGACTTACAAATTACTTACAATCACTCTTTAAGTGAGTAAAAACCATTAATATTTAGTTTCTATAAAAATATAATTCATTATTTACACTTACTTCTTATTCAATCACTGACTTATTCTGACACATTTTGTTGAATCAATGAATGGAGGCTCGCTTCCATCTTCAGCCTTATCAATACTTAACATCAGGGTATGGTGAAGGCTCGTATCGTATCGTTCATAAAAAAAAACAGTTAACTATTAGGATAAGATAGCTGATATTATTTGTCTTATTGATTTTGTGTGTGCTTACAAATTTAGGTAAATTCAATGTAGGGATACAGTTTTTTTTACAGTTTTCTCTGTTTCAATGAATTTGTGTTGTAGCATTCTGGCTGAAAATGTATGCTGCATATACGGTGGTGCTTAGATGGAATCCATGTTATCTCCCTAAAACCGCTTCCACCCACTTTCTTTTTCTTAGGGGATCAACTGGAAATATGAAATTAATTTGAATAATTCCTACATTAAAAGATTTTTTTTTATTGTCCAGTATGATTTTTACAAAATTAAACAGCGCATTGCCCATTTTGAGATAATGTTCCACTTCGAGATCTCGCGTCATACTGATAACGCTATATTGCTTACTTAGTCTAAAAGGCTCCGTAATTGACTAGAGGGGTAAAGGCGAACACGGTCCTCGTTACGCGTCCAGTGGTTAATTCGTCCAAGCTATTTAGTTAGGCTGACTGTCGACTGATGAGAGATGATATTTAAATCGCGTAGAAATTAGTGGTAACCACGCGGTACTTATTTATATAGGTGTTTAAGGTGGTATGACTTCAATACAAATATGGAAGTCGTACCACCTTAAGAGAACTTGTTTAGTAAATATGAGCAGCTTGTATCGACACTCGTAGCTTTTTTCTATTATTAGATAGGTAAAGCGCTTGACCGTTATCTTTCCTGATGGAAAGCGAAGATGCAATCTAGGATGTAACGCGCTTGCCTAGAAGATACCTATTCACTCGTGACTTGAAGACCACCAAATTGTAAGCGTCAGGAAACACAGACTTAGGCAAGGAGTTTCACTCTTCGGCGGTACGGATGATAAATGTCGAGTCAAAACGCTTAGTGCGATAACGTGTTGCTGTCGCGCTCACATCTTAGTGGGGCAAGCAAGATAACATCATGCGCTTGATCATGTTCATATAGAGTGATATTGCGGAGTTCAATACAAGGGTACCAGGAATACTTATTATTCTTTCCCATCGAGAGTGCAAGAGTTGTTTTGATGATAGGTACACGGTCAACAGCAACTACAGTTAATACAAAATGTCAAATTTCTGCAGACATATCTGAACTCAACGGCATATAATCGATTGAAGAAATTTGACAGATATGTAAAGCTGCAGCCGCTGTTGACTGTGTTTAGTTAGCTTCTACTTAGTTATATTTTAATGTATAATCCTTACCGATTTATCAGAATCGGTGTCTAGCGGTTCTACAACAAGCCAGCACATGCAAACTTTCGAAGCCCCGGGCAGTGGAAGACTCAGCGACAACAGCAATATAAATGGCAGCAACACTTCGCATATGGGTATGTGATATTTTTCTGTAATTCACCTTCATTTACTACAGTTCTCTCTCCACTGAAAATCAAAAGTAAAGAAACTGTATAAGCCTGTCAGTATCTACCTGCCCCCTAATTGTCTTAATTTCAAAATCTATCACAATCCCTTTCAAAGGTATTGTGATTGTGATAGTGATTTATGGAAATGTGTAACATATAGTCGCAATCCCTTTCGGAACGAATGATGTTTTAAATGACACTTCATATCGTTCATATCACTAAAATTCATATCTTTGGAAGGTAATCGTAATATGTTAGCCACGATTTTGGAGAATGACTAATACCAATAATTGATTTGCCTAATAAATCCTTAATTTTGAGACTAGCATCGTTTGCGCCGGAGCTTGTTAAAATTTGTATGGGCCGTGACGAATCTCCTTTGCAGTTGCCTGTCTAATGAGCGGCATCACGTAATTAAATCTTTTTGCCAACTTCCTTCTTCTTCAAATGAGTACCTAAGCTGGATATGTTGGTTTTATAAAAAGATCTATTACTATATTTATTGTGTATATATTTATTGTTCTAGGTTCGAACAACTGTGGCAGTGATACCAAGCCGGCTGCTAGTACGCCTTCTTATGGCAGTACACAAACTAAATTACGCTTCGTACCATCTGTGGAATTCAAACTCAACTCAGGTAATTTAACCGACAATTCAATCGAGTGACACTAGAGCCTAATGACGCCACCACCACTGGTATAAAAATCCAAGTATGTCAAAATGGCATGTATATGAAGTTTTGACTTGACTTCAATCAACAGATTATATTGCGAGAATTCCAGTAGTACAATACATGTAGATATATTTTTGTTTTATAAATAAATTAGAATTTATGTTGCTCCTGTAAAATTGTATAGGTGCTTAGTTCCGCATATTAAAATTCTCATATCTATATGATATATTTTACACGACTCTTGCGTAGATCCTTTTATCTCTAAACCAAAATTAATTACACAAAATTAGTTAAGAGACTGACAGAATCACTTTCGCATTTTTAATCTCAATATGGTATTATGGCAATTTCTTAGGGGCAAGATAAATAATGCGGAAGTTTTAGGGATGATGCGTATTTGTGTTCCCTAGAATACAGAGGGCGAAGGCGTCGACCTAATCTACTAGTGGTGTCTAGAGCTCGCACCAATTTACTACGCGAGTCCCCACTGTCGCGCGCCTTTCGCAATGTCAACCTTATCGATAAATAAACGGATTTATTCGTTTGTTCTCTGAGTGAATTCACAAAATTTGCTACTTGGATACTTTGTTATTATAAGTCATAGGTTGTAAGTTAAATGTAGTCTTAATCATAATTGTAACAAGAATGCTGTAACTATCGCATTGGGTTACACATTGCCTGTAATGACAGTTATTAGTTTTGTGTGTAAATAAATAAAAAAAAAATAAAAAAAAATCGTGTTACTCACTCATTCCTTGTTACATTCAGGTGAAACTTCAATGTCGCCGTTATCACCTCTCTCTCCGCGAGACACTCGTGACTCCGAGTCCTGCGTGGAAGGCGAAGGCACTGCATTAGTAAGAGGAGATGCTGAAGCAGATAGTACTGATAATAACGAACGACCGAGATTGCAGAGAGCTCATGGGCCTTCGAAGAAGACTTTCAAGTTCCGAAGAAGTAGGAACACTAAACCCGAGGTTGGTCTTTATTGTTTAAGTTTGTAGAGAGTCCAGTAGATACCTAGTATTGACAATAACGCACGGCCGAGACTGCAGCGAACTCACGGGTCTTCGAAGAAAAGTATCAAGTTCCAAAGAAGTAGAAACAGTAAGCTAGAGGTTGGCTTTTATCGTTTAATCAATAAGGATTTAATTCGTAGAGAATCTGAAGTAGGTAGTCGTGTCGTGATTCCATATCTTGCGTGGAAAGTGGAGGCATTGCCTTAGTAAGAGTAGATGCTGAAGCGGATAGTACGGACAATAACGAACGACCGAGACCTTCAACGAGCTCATGGGCCTTCGAAAAAGACTTCAATGCTTGAGTAGAATTGTTCCTCAATTTATAGCAATACTAATTTCTTCTTGCAGGTGTCACACGTGCGTCTAGAATCGGACGAGTGTTCATCCCCCGGAGCTGATAGCACTCCACTTCGTCGGCCATGGCCTCAAACTCCACTCCTTCTTCCAAGCAACATCCACACGGACACTTCCTACGACAGCGAGATATCGCAGACCTCCTCCACCTCGGGATACAGGCTAGCATTACTGCATCAGTAAATAGGATTATAGCATTATGGCGTGCGAGCATGTATGGCGTGCGAGCATGTTCCGTTCATGTTTGAAGCTGAAATAATAATAAACTAACGCCCGAATACGCGAACGTTTCCTTACATTGCGGGCTTCTTAATCATTAACTTGTCGTTTTAATTGTCAAAGGTATGAAAAAGACACCATGATGTTTGAGAGCTTCTCAAAGTTAAAAAATGTTTGAGTATTCGGCCATAATAGTCATAACTCATAAGTTTTGGGCATTTTACCAAAGGGCACCGACGTCAGCAAGATATCGCAGAACTCCTCCACCTCGAGATACAGGCTAACATTACTGCATCGGAGGGCTAAGCATGAACACCGCTATATCATGCGTTTTGATATATAGTAGCATAATGTTGTCTTGCTTACTCCTCTAATATGTAAACAGGATATTGACACGTTAGTCGATATTAAAACCCGCTGATAATAGGGCTACAGTAAATAGATTATGGAATTATGGCGTGCGAGAATGTTCCGTTCATGTTTAGAGGTCGGTTAATAATAAATAAATTTAGGAGTAAAGCCCCAAACAAACTTAAGCAAAGCTCGAACTTTGGATTCTTCCTAGTTCATGAGAAACTCGTCTATTTGTTTGTCACCACAGAGAGATATCGGTTGATCTTTACATGTATCGACAAACTTTTATAAAGGTAATCTTAACAACTTCTGTGTCGTAGAGTGCATGATTTTTTGTTGTCCACGTGGTATGTGTATATTTGTGTTGTCTTTTTAATATTTAAAGCAAATCCATTTTTATTGTATTTCAAATTATTATACGTTAAAAAACAATCATATGAATAATAATCATGTAAATTATATATTGTTCTTGTTGAATTAAAAATAATTATCTTTAATTTTTTTTTAAAGTAGTCGGAAGGTTTATTCTGGATCTACCACTATGATCTAACATGATATTAGTTACAAACTACAGCTCAGTCAGCTGGTTATTTCAATCAATACGTCCTGAAAATTTTTTATAAAAAAAATTAGGCTTTTGGAGTCGGTGCCAGTCAAGGCAAGAAAAACAAAAGAGTAGGACCGCAAAGTAGTTTTTTGAAGTCGGTTTTAATTTTTTTATAAAAAGTTTTTTATTTCACAATTTTTAAAGGCAGAAGAGGTTCCGTGCCTACGCTAATAACCTTATATTAACTGCTCATCACCTTTTACAAAATGCTGCTTTTCCCGGTGCGGGGCCGTTACTTAATGAGGAGTTCTCCTGGTACTTCATCATTAGTTTCACTTTATCACTTGGATTGAGTCGAGCATAAATTGTTTATAAACCACATTAAAGTAATCGTATCGCTTCCGTGAAATGATATGTATTTAATACTTCCGATGACCATTTGTGGTCTTCATCATCAGTTCCACTTCACCAAATGATGCTTTCCGGAAGCATATGCATGAGTTACTATAGAAAACACCAAAATCGCTATAGGAGTGCCTATAATATTTGAAGAGTTCCCTGGATTTCTCCAGGATCCCATCATTAGATCCTGACATAATGACAATGGGACCACATGGGAAGTGTACCCTGTCGAATAAAAATAATTATTTAAATCGGTCCAGCCGTCTTCGAGTAATCGAGTAACATACATAAAAAAAGATTCCGTCGAATTGAGATTCCGTCGATTTATTTTGAAGAAGTGAAGGTTAGAAATCTAAGCGATCCCGCTGTTGTACGGTCAAAAGTAGTAGGCAACAGCAGGGCAGGCTTAACAAAACTGTCGAATTTTGTGAAATCTGGTGGTGCGGCCGATATGATGATGATGACGTACTTACAGTGGTAGTCACATAATTAACGACACTAATTGTCGATTTTCATAGAAACGATGTAGCTTTGGAGCCTTGGTTCTCCGCCAAGAATTGACCGAGCTGTGATCCGATAATGGCGACCCAGGGAGTGAATGGAGGAGGTCCAACTATACGAATCCAACTGATCTGATCAGCGTTCTATGATATGTTTAAAAAATCCAAAAATAGCATAAAATTTTATGGAATTCCTGAAATTAAAACCGAGTTAGATGTGTATAGCAATCTGGATCTCCTCCATTTACTCCCTGGATAGGCATAATCAGATCACAAGTCGGTCAATCTTTGGCAGAGAACCAAGGATCCTGAGTAACCTTGATTGTATGAAAATCGACTAAAGTCGTTAATTATGTGACCACCATTGTATCTTCAACAAATCGAGCTACAACCTCCAAGCGTCCGTAAGACTCCCCGGGTACTTAATTACTTGTCCACACTGTTGTACTAAGTTGGGGTAGGCCTTTACCACAGTGTATGTCGTGTGTTTATTAGGCAGTCAACAAAAACATGGGTCATGGTCGGCACATATTTTGCTCGGAGGAACTAAAATTTTTTAGGGAATATTTAAGACTGCCTGGAGGCCTAGAGCTAAAAGAGATACCTACACTATACTAGGAGGCCAGTTAGATATCTCGAGGTCAAAGTGACTACAGTTCCAACTGGAGCAATGTAACGTCTATATCCCACAAATAATAATTTACACGAGCACAGACCCATATCGAGATAGACTAGGAGAGCACTTCAAACCGTATGTGAACCTAGCGTGTCGAATTTTTCGTACCTACGATGACGTCACGAGCGAGATTTACCCCCATATTCTAAGTCGTTCCTCCAAAACTTTTTACACTCCACTCAACCTCGTCGTGGGTAAAAATGGTAGTGTGCCCTAGGCCTAACACGGAGTGGCTACGTACTTTTTGGCTCCTCCAGGTCCTTACGCAGTTATGACTTAGAATACCGACTTCGAAGAGTATTTCGAAGAGGTTTTCAATGAGGTTTCGTTAAGTCGAGGACGAGTAAGTTTTGGAGGAACGACTTAGAATATGGGTGTTAGTCATGTGTAAATGTTATTGGCGAGCTTTTGCAAGAAAGCACTGCACAATTAACCATTTTTGTATCTGAGTGAAGCGTGTTTTCATGGCAATGGTCTCAAACGGACTGACAAAAAGTCGCAAAACTTTGACCGTGGATCAAACTTTTGACACGCAAGGTAGGTACACTTTTACCGTCTATCTCGATATAGGTCTGTGCTCGCGAGTTTTGCTCACGTAAGTAACTTACGTATTTGACTTTCTTACTATGAATTTTCACATGAATACGCTCTTTGAAAGTAGCTTATCTTAATTTGGTCGACTACGGGACTAAAGCTGTAAGTTAACCGCCTTTGTGGTCTAGTGGTACAACCACCGGTATCGGACCCAGAGGTCCCGGGTTCGATTCCCAGCGGGGGTAAATATTGTATTCGGTTTGGTTGGCGGTAGGACTTGTTGTGAGTCCGCCTGGCTAGCTACCACCATCTTATCTAAGTCTGACGCCATAACAACAATGTTTTCAGCATTGTTGTGTTCCGGCAGTTGGAGATAAGATAGCCAGATCCTCAGTGATTGAGGATTCCGGGGGAGGCTCGCTTCAATCTTCAGCCTTAACTTCAGGTATGATGAAGGCTAAGAGTCTCCCCGTCGTTCATTTAAAAAAAAACTAACATAACATTTGCGGAAGCAACTTACAAGTGTAAATCTGACCCAACAGAGAAAGCTACAGACTCCAAGCTTTCAAGACGGAATCCTCGGGTACTTATTTATCCTCACCTGCTGCTGTACTATCAGAGTGGGTGTAGCGCGGCTGATATATGATGCTGGCATTGACAACTTACTTGTCTCTCAACAGAGAAAGCTACAGCCTCCAAGCTTCCAATACAGAATCCTCGGGTACTTATTTATTCTCACCTGCTGCTGTACTATCAGAGTGGGTGTTGTGCGGCTGATATATGATGCTGGCATTAACGACTTACTTATCTCCCAACAGAGATGGCTACAGCCTCCAAGCTTCCAACACGGAATCCTCGGGTACTTATTTATCCTCACCTGCTGCTGTACTATCAGAGTGGGTGTTGTGCGGCTGATATATGATGCTGGCATTAACGACTTACTTATCTCCCAACAGAGATGGCTACAGCCTCCAAGCTTCCAACACGGAATCCTCGGGTACTTTATCCTCACCTGCTACTGTACTATCAGAGTGGGTGTAGTGCGGCTGATATATGATGCTGGCATTGACGACTTACTTGTCTCCCAACAGAGAAAGCTACAGCCTCCAGGCGTCCATGACGGAGTCCCCGGGCGGGTCGCTCCGCGCCGCGCTGGCGTCGCCCGACGGCGGCGAGCAGACCACCCCGCGCGCCAGCCCCGACGGTAATCACGCGTTCGTATGTACCGCACGCTTATACACACGCTGTTAAACTGTCTTACTGTTGTCTTCTTATCTTTACTGAGCCCTTATTAAGAGTTGACATTTACTGTCAACGTTTTCGATAACTATCGGATGCTCTACACTTGTCGATAAAATAGTCTATGGATATGAAAGGGACAAAGCGATAGTTTTAGAATACTATTATAGTTTGCCAAACTCGTAATCAGGACTCTGTTATCTTCTCTATGGTGCGCCTAAACCTGCCGTATTTTTGCTGCAATGTGTGGCCGGCAACTTTTTCTCTAGAGTATAAAGTTAGCGTGAGACAAAAATAGTTGACGGCCAGAAATTGCAGGAAAATATGGCTAGGGGAACCATTACGAAAACATCTTCCTTCTTTAGGAAAACATCTTTCTTTCTACCCCTAGCACGAAAAACTTGCGAATAGTATTGGTAGGTATCGTCGACAAATGTAAGGGGTACTGAGCAGTGTCCCTACTGAACACAAACTGAACTAAACCCCATACATTTTTTGACATAGCGATTAGAATACTTTTCACAACTTTTTCCTGCTAGCACCACTGATGAACTTATGTTTTGACATGTAAGTACAAGTATTCATTTGGCCTGTTAACTTCTATTATCGGTCGACATCCGACAGCTTTTCTTTACATAATTACCTACACATTTTTAAGCTTCTGCTGCATTCGACGCAAAGCTAATGCTAAAACCTGGCGCTTGCAGTAAAAATCTAAATCACCTCAGATCAGAGGCAATATTTTACCATTACGGGGTTAAACATACCCATTTTTCTTTTATGAAAATATTTTAAATCTTTATGCTTCACTTATCAATTATCTTTCTTCTGTCTCGCTTCTTTTTTCCTATCTTCTGAATTATATTAAATATTTATTCTTACATTGAAATCTGCTTTCAAGCCAATAATATTTTTCATCAATTAAATGAAATACTTTTATGTACGTAACCTTTTGCGGCTACTTTAGCAGGAAATAATTAACCAACTAAAGAAATAATTTCAGAACATAAATAATCTTAAAATATTATAACTACTTACCTATCTAAATTTAATTTATTACATTACATTTGAGTTTATAGTTTTAAACAGACTTTACAAAACTTTCAAAGGGCAATGTTTCACGCCCATACATTGTTAGCCTAACAACCAACAACAAAGGAAAATTAATTTTCTAGTAATAGATGGCCCGTATTAGCCCATAAGAACAAAGTTTTTTCACGGACACTGCTGAGAACATTTTTATTTTAAAAAAGGCTCAGATTTTGAGGATTTGTTTTATTAAATTCATATTAATTTCCACCAATCAAAACGCGCCTTGACGCCCGCAACATCACCATAAAGTTAAAACGGCCAATCAGAGCGAAGAACTCTCGCGCGTCACCGTCAAATCGCCATCTTTACCTCCACGTACACTCGCCGACAAGTCGCCGCCTTCGGCGAGCTAGTTCCGGTTCCGTTGACATTTACAGAAAAATTACTAAAATTGGCACAAAAACTTAAATTTTGCACAACATCAATGTTTTGCTGTGTAATAATTTATAACACGATATTGAAATTGACGCCAATATCGATATTTGCATGTTATTTTACAATAAGTAATTGAACTGACTTTCGATGCAAATGACAAATGTCATTATGGCGGTTTCATGGTATTAATACAGTGTAATCAAAACTTGCTGTGGCACAAAGCCTCTGAAAACTCGCCACGCCGCTTTTGACAGGACAATCGTTAATGTTGTTACAAGTTTTAATTTTATTTATTTACTATATATGTCGTAGAGTCTGCGCAGACGAAGTCGTGGCCGGAACTTATTCGTAATCGGCACCACCGAAAACATGATAACTATTGATAACGATACCCATAGATTGTATTTAAAATATATAGGCAGAGACATTCCTGACGGCGAGTCCCGAGCGAGCATATGGCAGGTCGGTCTCGCTAGCACCCCCTCTCGCCCCGCGACCCCGCCGGTGTCACCAGATTCGGTTTTTCTGTACTTCAGTATTATAGTAGGAATATTGCAGGAGTCAGTGTTTTTCGGTATATTTCGGATAAATAGTCCATTTTCTCTAAAAAGGGTATGTATTTTAAGTTTCAGATGTATAAATATGTAAGTAGGTAAATAAAATCATAAATGTATGAATTACAAATAGTATCATTCATCTAACACAGTTTCTTTATGTGAACTAATGTGAATTGGTTTTCTATACTCGAGTTTTTGGAAGCTTGGCAAAAACATTATTAGAAAAAGGTGAAGTCGGTATATTTTAGTATTTTTCTTCGAGGTACCTATCTCGGTATTTTCGTAAAAAATAATCTGGTTACACTGAACCCCGCACTGCACGATTGCTCTGACAGTCAAGACGTGTTCGTCGACCGACTGTACTGTACCTAGCGAAGAGAAGTTATAGACTATAAGAATTAAAGTACTTTTAAAAGTGAATTAAATATTAAGCAGTGTCCGCTGTTAATTATTATACTCAAATACAAATTAACGTACATTTCAAATGTTTTTTGGTTTTTAGACCATTTATAACAATCTCTTTTCTGCAATCATTATGAACTCAATATGTAATAAGTTAAAGTTCAAAGTCAATTGGAGATAAAATGCTTTTTTTGTTCGACAGCATCTCTAAGCTACGAGTCGGGCACATCTTCGGCGGAGAGAACCGCTCTTTTGGGCGCCGCAAGCCAACGATCACTTCTACTCAGCAGCGATTTAAGGGATGAAGACACTCTACTTTGAATAACATTCCATAAATAATACATATTAGAACCAGACCCGATACTTTAAAAAGTTAACTGAATTGGAATTCTACATTTCGGCTCACACTGAGCATGCAATGCCAGTTGCAATAAGAGAATTTTGTGATTACTTAATAAGACTATTGAGTCAAAGTGCAAAGGCCAATAAAACAATCTTCTTTTTACAAAACATGAAATAATACTTAATAAAAACTGATGCGGTCTCTATGCTCATAAAGCATTAAGTATAATAACTATGCCCAGCATGATCCGATCCGAAAACCAATTTTTGGTAAATTCGTCGTATGCTAGCAGGACGCTAAGAGGTTGTTTAGCTTGTGGTGTGGGCTAAAAATTAGTTAATGGGGAAACACCATCACTTTTTATTGACTGACAAAACGCAAATAGACCATCACAGATTTACAAATAGTTTAGTTAATTATAAATGATTCAGGATTTTAATGCATATTTAATTTAATATCACGACTCTAGTCTAGGTCACGATTGCCATAAATGCTCGTAAGGTCTTTCAAATTTTCTATAGGAATCTGCCTACCCTTTCATTTGAATATGTCTTGATAATGAAAAGTCTTTCTTGGTAAAGATCTGATACATTTTTTTAACTTCTTATGTGTACCATTTAGAAAGTTGTTACAAGTAAAATGAAAATATATTAGAAGTGTCAAAGTTATGAATGTTGTAGATGATTAAAATATAACAGATATTTGTATTTAACTTATGTTTTATTTCACATGTCCCAAACATAATTCAAACCCCATTTTTAAAAAAGAGCAGCCACAGTTTATGTGGAAGTGCGGTTACAATACAGAATATATTATCGTATTCAATCGGCTGCAATTTGTATGTAATTTGACACTAATGACTAGAGTTGCAGCCGGGAAAAATTCCGAATCATTCCCGTGGAATATTTCCGAAATATTCTGAAGTATTACGAAACATTCGGAATACTTCGATATTGCAAAACTACCCAAGGGAGTAACGATAAAAAAGGAGCAATCGGTCAAAACAGCTGCAGAAAGCAGTTGACACTTATTTTTAAATACCTACCTAGCAAGAAAAAAAAATCATTCTCTGATCATAGTAAAAGTACCTATGGATAGATATACCTACCTTACTATCTAGGTACCTCTTAAACACAATAAAATGTCTGTGGAAGTTTTAAGTGTTGAAGTATGTACACACGGGCGGCGGCACATCAGACTATACATGACCTTGAGACCGCCCTTATGCATTACGTAATAAAAGCTGTTATCGCAGTTCAACTGTTTAACTTGATTGACAGCACATCAAGTTAAACAGTTGAACAGTGTATGTACCTACCTACTTAAAGAGCTTATTACACCTTACTGAATTTAGTCGTCTAAATGAATTAGCATCTAAATTCAGTCAAATGTAATAATAGCATTTAGCAAGTTAGAATTCTAAAAAGTAAGCTAATTAGAAGAAAGTACGGTGACTGACTGCTGAATGCTAGTTAGCAACCTAATTAGTCTTAGGTACTTATTTAATAAATAATTACATCCAAATTGAGTAAGTAGGTACCTAT
Organism: Chrysoteuchia culmella; assembly: GCA_910589605.1. Lineage (NCBI taxonomy): Eukaryota > Metazoa > Arthropoda > Insecta > Lepidoptera > Crambidae > Chrysoteuchia > Chrysoteuchia culmella. The sequence goes on from OU342654.1 coordinate 11,902,758, forward strand.
TTGGGTAAAATTCATTCGGGCAAATAGGTATCTAGTCTCAAATAAACTCCATATTTTGTGACGAAGCCGTCAAAAAAACGATTTTTGGATTGCTTACATTGCCAATGCTGGCTGAACCTAGGTACCTAGCTTGGGTACATAAAAATAATGTAGTACGGAAATGTTACCTATCATAAAAAGGCCTGCAAAAAAGTCCGCGATAACTTATTATATCTATCTCCTAAGGTTGACTCACAGTAACCATTTTTATCTTTAAGTACTTAATTAATTTATAAATATTTCTTTACTTGCAAAGCTAATTTCACCTAATCAGTATTAATCCGTATCCAAATAACTATACCTTGGCCATTTAATGTAGATCAAAATTGTCCTTCACCTTACATAATAAAGTAATAACAAGTATAAAAAAACAATTAAAGTTATGCTAACAGTACCTACTTCCCCACTTTTGTTGTTAATTTGGCCACAGAATACTTAATAGTACAAGTACAGAAGGTTCACTTCGCAACTCCAATCAAATAAATTGCTAGTCTAGCTCACGACGCAATAAAGTCCAATTCACGTCGCGCTGCGCTAAATGCCTAGCATTATATTCACCTACATTCTGCGTCTCTTTCTATCGCGTAACTCGTATTCTTTCTGACGCAGCTAGGGTTACCTCTTTGTGATTCATTTATTTATAGGTAGACTTTGTTGTCGGCTTATGTATTTTAAAGGTTAATAGGTACCTACCAAAAGTTAAAAAAAATAACAAACCTACCTATAACGACAAAACAGAGCGTTAGTCTCAAACTTCAGAAATTCGTTTAATTCTATCAAACTCGTGAAAGATTATTACACCAACCTACGTTCCTACTTATTTTCGTAACCTAAGTAGGTAGGTAGGTACCTACCTATTTAAATATTAAACCTACGTAATAAACCTAACATGAATGAGAATTTCATAATAATAATAACCACTTTAAAGTAGAACTTGCCTTTCATCGTCCTTAGGGAGCGTATAAAAAGTTAACTTTGGATCGCGATTCGTGTTTAAACAGTTGAACACTGCACAATATTTACGAGCTTTTACGAGGAGCCGCCGCGCGTAGGTATGTTTTCGAGCATACACGGGGAGTGAAACAGGCCTGATTTGGCTTACAGGTAAGTAATAAAATAAACATTCAAATACTTAGGTATGCTAAATAAAACAATTCACCATCAGTCCATCACTGAGCACATAAGAAGCACTTCCACGTTTCCACTATTTGAATCGAACTAATCCCTCAATTTTCCTCCGACCGGGAATTATTCCGAAACATTATGAATCTTTCTCGGCGGGGACGGAGGGGGCGAATACTTCCCCGGGGGGAGTCAGTCTTACCACAAATCAGTGTTTAATCGCGTATTTAAGTTAAGCAGTGTTTAAATGTTTTGTTGTTACTTTTATGACAATATTGTTTGAAAGACACAACATATTAATATACTGTCTAAATTAATCAGTGCTATAAAATCTTTTGTGGTAAGGCCGATAATACCTAGATTAAAAATCCAAAGTGTAATCCCCAGATTACTTCTTGAAAATGTGTTGTTGTTGCTATTATTAACTTCTTAATAAAACAAGAACTATAAAAATACAAGATTTATTTAAACTTAGGCTTCTTTACATAACAAAAATGGTTGAATGGCAACTTGAAGATCTGAGTCCAAGGGAATTTCATGAATATATTTCGAAAATGTTATTACAATTTTATAGATACTTCTTTTTACTGCTGAAATAAGTGCAGATTTTATTTTAATTGCTACCATATCATTCAAAATATGCTTTCTGTGTATGAGACCAGGTTTAGTTAATTTATCTATGCTTTGTTTGAGATTCACCAAAGTCGATATTACAATAGGCAAATCAGTCTGTACTATTCCATATTTATCTTCTTTTAGAGAAGCAGCAGCAATGAAGGCCAAGCCCTCACAGGTCCACATAACAGGTTGAGCTTGCATCAATAAATATTTCAGTCTTGTATCTGTCATCTCTCCAAAAAAGTAGTTTATACCAGGCTTCTGACACAGTTTATTCAAGAAAATGTTGAATTCTTCTTTTGCAACATCAGTAAATGTATCTTCAATTTTATTTCTATTATGGTCTTTCAATTCAAGCAACTCTGGAGATTGTGCCATGTTACGCAGACTACTGGGGTACATCCCAATATATGGAGTAGTATTAGCTATATTACTATTCTTTTTAACATCATTTTCAACAATTTTTCCATTTCCATTTATATTATCTAATTCCTTGATGAAATCATTCAACATTGAAATGCATTTGTCCAGCAAATTGTTCCAATTTCTTGGATGACCACCAGGTTGAGAAAGGGTGAAAATGTGCTGTCTTCTTAATGGATCTGTGACTGCCATATGCCTTAAATCCTGAGCACCTAAATAGCCATTGAATTGTGATCTTTGAGCCAAAGCATTATGTAGTGTCAGATTTGAATCTGACTCTATGGGAAACTTCATTGGCTCCGTTAATACTATGTTAAATATGGTTCTCATTGTATAAACAGAAACAAAAAACAAGCTTGTATAAAACCACAGGCCAATCCAAATACCAGAGCTGATGATGTTAACAACATTGTCAAGGGGAGGGTCTTCTAGATACAGGCTGTATACTTCAGAAACAACACTTCGTGGTTTATTACCCCATAAATAATAAAATACAGCATAATATGCAACTGGAACAATTGAATCTCTAAAACCAATTGCCAATATTTTGCTGATAGCTAGTTTCATTTGTTGGAACTTATCTTGGTATATGTGTGGGAACATAAGAACAGTTGTACCAAATATGTGGATATTCAAAAAATAGTATAATCCCATCCACATTCCACCAAATTGTAAGAATAAACTCTGTTCCACCAAACATTGCCCTTCATAGTATTGACACTGTTTCTTTAGGATGTTGAAGTTGCTCTTGGCTAGTGATGAATATAAACTCATAGTAAAATATCCACTCAATGCGTAGAGCACACTGAATATAATATTCTGCACAGAGAACATGTTCATAAACATTGAAAATCGCGTAAAATATTTTGGCATTGGCATCATGTAATAATTTCCATAAACATACGCCTGAAAGAACGATACCATTCCTAGAAGAATTATATTCAATACCATTTTCCAACCGAGAATATCTTGAATTGTCGACGATAGCCATGTTAGAGGATGTAGTACATTGACTTGAATGATAAACACCAGAACAACCGCAAGCAAAATTTGAAGGAAAATGTTCCATAAAACTGCGATAACAAGTCTTTGTGAAAAGATTTCACTTTTTGACTCCATACCGGCGGCATCCGCTAGGTTAAGTTAGTGAAAATGTTTATCACAATCAGATAATCATTTATTTTACTGTAACTCTAAAGAATATTTAATAGTAAAAACGAGTCCCTTTTAAATAATTATCACTTAATTTTATTTCAGCACAACAATTTCAAAAACTCATTCAACGGAATTTATATCTACAATCCGAGGCCGAGGATTAATAGCGATGGGCGACTCGAGTCAAATAACTCGAGTCTCGAGTTGCTTATCCAATAGCTCGAGTTGATTTTTTCCTAGCCCGGGTACGTAGCTAGTTATAGTACTAGTTTGCTTGCTTGCTTTTTACGTTACGTTGCTTGTTAACAACTTGTATTGTTTGTTGTGTGCCTATTTATTTATTAAACATTGTTTTTAATAAAAAAGGGTCCCATACCAAATGGGAGTTTTTTACAAGGAACAGTGATGGGAATAATGGAGTTATAGTGAATTGCAAAATCTGCTCAATTACTTACAAATATAGTGGGACAACCTCAAACTCATAAATCATTAAAAAAATATATAATCGCGTACAGTGAAGCCAGCGACACGGCTTCTACATCATGACTGTGTTTGTGAAAACAATAATAATTTGCCATCATCATCATCCCAAATACCGAATTGCGACTTGTAGACACCCGAGTTGCAACCGCAACCGAGTTAGTTCGGTTAAATATATCAAACACAAACATAACGTCATCTATCGCATCGTAGATTCAACTCAACTGAGTTGAACCGAGTTGCGAACCGAGTCGGCATTGATTTCAACTCGGTTAACTCGAATTCAAAAAATTGCGACTCAGCCCATTGCTAAGATTAACCATACTTTACCTACTCTTTGGAATAGCCATAGACAACATTAGTAGACTGTCAACTGTCAACTGACATTGAATTTTAATTTATCAAACCCTCTTTTGTAAATTTCTTACTGGCTCTGGCTTCTAGGTACCGTATGTCAAGAATGTTAAACAACAGATGAGTCCAGTTTCTGAACGTTTGGGTTTGACAGAAACGTCAAATGTAATGATTAATTTCACAATCGTAAATGGTGTACCTACCTACCTATCAAAAGGTTTTAATCATTCCTAAATTAAATAAATCGTAAATATGAGAGAAGATTAATATAGTTTCACATAATATCATGATAGCTGTTCGGTGCTCGTGTCTATATACATTTTAAATATTGTCTTGTGCAGCGTATGTGGTTGCTTCTAACTGTGTCCTACATATTTACACTTTTTACTCAAATGGAAGAAAGTTGTGTACTCAAACCATTTATTTTCATAGGAGTGACATAATGTTATCGATTGGAATGGAATATCTTCCAATATTCTGTATGTTTACCCTTGCCTGAGAGACTTGTAATGTTCACTTTATTGGAGATAGTTTTCAGTGTGGGAGTGCTTGTAACCCTGGTTACAGCACTCTCTTTATGTGTGTGTGGCTGCAAAAATTCCAATCAGAAGTAAGTTGATCTTCTTTATGAGCTGCTTACATTAAGTGAAGTTTTTATTAGTTACATAATTAATTGTACTGGTAATCATTACTGGTTTCAAAATAAAAAAAGTACCTATATTAATTTAAATACATAAAACGCCTAAGCAAAAATTTCCATTTCATCAGTGTTTGCGAACAATCAATTTAATTACTGTGTTCTTAATAAAGATTACTAGGAAAATATTCACTGAAATCATCTATACCTATTGTGATGTTGCACATAATAAGCCATTGATTATCTCTGTTAATAGTGAATTGTATTTTATTCCATAGTCTGTATTGATATCTAGGATTATTAGAATCTGAAACTGCCATTTCAAGGCTATCATTTGTAGTATTTATGATAATGAATTAGTAATCAACATCAAGAATAACTTCTATCTATCCTTATGAATTATTAAATTATGGAGTTTTAAATAGTTTTTTAATTTGTTGTGATTCATTTATGACTATGTAGTTATATATGATTCAGTCAACTTACATCAGAATATATTAAAAAGATTATCTTAAAAGCAAGAAAATCTTATAATCCCTTAACAATATCATGATTTTGACTAAAATGTGTTATATTTAACAGAAGTGAGTTGGTGGGCACAGCTGGTGTAGTCAAAATACGTTTTGATGAGGAAGCTCCGTCTCCAACGCCCACCACTCCAGCCTCTATCAAGCGGTTTGTTCTAGACGAAGCATGTTTAGACATACCTAACCCTTGGGCTTTCTATGTTTATTAACTATATATACCATCAATAAAAATGGGCAGTAAATCTGGCATGTCTCATAATTATGGTCACTATTAATATTTACTAACATTTTTTTTTATTACGGTACAAATATTTTATGTAATCTTTTTTTTGTCTTTTTTATCTGCAATTAGCCTGAAGGGTATATATCAGGGGGCTATTTATCTAATTTTAAAATCTATTGCAATCCCTTTCGATTCGTCATTTGAAAGATATTTACATACTTCAGGCCGTCACTATTTGCCATTATTAGGGATTGTGATCGGGATGCATTTTGAAAGGTATGAGCGAAATGGAACTGTTTTTGTTTTTGTTTTTGTTAGCAAAGTGATAAACGAAAATATCTTTCAAATGTATAGAGTAAGTGTCAAATGAAGCATCATTTAAAACATCATTTGTTCCGAAAGGGATTGCAACTTTATGTTATACAATTCCATAAATCACTATTACAATAGTCCCTTTCAAAGGTATTGTGATAGATTTTGAAATTAGACTATTAGGGGGCAGATTTATTGCAATATAATGATGTAAATCTAATCAAATGTTTAGACATACTATAAATGACGTGACTTCTCCTCCAAACCCTTTCCGGTTGACTGGTAGAGAATGCCTAAGGGAATTAAGTCCGCCTTTTGCTGTTTTGTGCAATAAAGTGTTAATAAATAAATAAATGAAATGCTTTTATGCTGGCTAAGAATGTGATTAATAGCAACATCAACCACAGTCAGCCTCAAAACAAATTGGTTACCCTAGAATAGACCATACTTAATCCATTATCTACCATAAATAAACTATTTTTGTTACTATTGCTTAAATTAAAATGTTTTTCTTATAAGATATAATAACTATATTTTCTTATAATATTTTCTTATAATAATAAGATAATAACTAAATTATGAATGTTCATTTGGATATGAGTTACATACTAATTTTCTTAATTCTGTTATCATTTGGATTTTGGTATAATTTTTATTTATGACTATGTAGAACCTATCTACTATTGTAAAATAGTTTTTGGGGTCCATGGTAATTGATCATTAAATATTAGTATTAGTGCTTGATACAATATTTTATATTGTTTATATTTTTAACCATTCATATTTAATACAGTGTGGAATCTATATATATTATAGTTTTAGTACCACTTAAAGACTTTAACATACCAATAATACTAGAAAACTAAACAACTTGTGAAAGTAGTATTACTTAGCTCATATTGACTTTAATATAGATAAATAAATAACGAGAATGATTTATCCAAAGCAATTTTCTTAAAGACAGTAATAATTAAACCCATATTTTTCCTATTCCTGTTCCATTGATATAGATTAAAATTATGATTTTTTCAATTCAACATTCACTCTAACGAAATAATAGATAGGGATATATTTTATCAATGCATCAAAGCATTTAGATACATACATATCCATCTCTATACATTGTCCAATTATAATGTCAATATAAACATAATGTTCTCATTTAAACTTTTATTAATGCCTATGTATGAGCCATTTCATATTGTAGTTTTTTAATCAAAGTAGTCTAAACGCAAACAATAGTGTGTGGTCTCATTACATTTCATTTACTAACTTTTTAAAGCTTTCATTTTAATGATCAGTTTTACACGTTTTACATTCAAAGGATCCCTATAAAATAATTGTTCTTTTCTTTCTCTTATTAAAAACAAACTGTATATAATATAGAATTTGAAATTATTTCCTAGTTTGCTAACAATAGTGGTAAAAGTAAAGATCCTTTCTGTTCCTCCTCCATCTTCTATCTCTGTTTGGGTTTTTTCTTTCATAACAAAATTGTATGCGCTCTTATATATCTGTTTTCTCTGAAACAGAGCATCGACGCAGAATAGTCAACGAAGCCTGCCAGAAATACCGCATCCAGTTGGTCGACACGATAGTGGCGACACTACTTCGGAAATCTATGCCACTGTAAACTTGGATGAAGGTAACTTTCTCACATGATTTATTATAATAATAATAAATAAGCCTTTTGTACTGAACTACTGAAATTATGTGCAAAGGTCTTGGTAATCATTATGAGATGTCGCGTAGTTCAGTATGCCTCTTGGCATAGACCTCCTATAAATTTAGCGTTGTTTTCTTTCACGCGCTACATTTCTCAAAACTTTTCATAAGACCTTTAAAGCGAAATTTCTAATTTATAAATGAAGGAAACTGGCATTGCCGGACGAGGCGAATAAAGTACCTTAACATTTTTATTTTTAAAGGTAGCCAACCATTACCTTACCCTCTGCTAATAGATGGAGACCTAGAGTAGTAGTAGAGGAAATTCGTCCAAGAGAGGAAGGCTTACTGTAGTGATACGACTTATAAACTAGCAAAAACCATGCTAACAAAACTTAATAATCAAAATACAGGAACCGGCCTCTATACGGACTCCTGAGCTCTAAACTTCTTAGAAATACTTACTCGTACTCACAACTTAAGGTGTACACAGCGGTACAGAATGGAAAGCAAATATCAGGTTTCTGAACCTCTTTCCTAGAGGAAGGCGGCGGCGACTTTATCGATAGTGACCAGTTCCCGCTCATTACTGTATTTAATATGCCATTTTTTATATTGAATGATACAGGCATTATGATTAACTTATCCAGCTTTTGCATAATAAAATGTGAAGTGGTGGTAGAACTGTTACATAAAGTAGGTACACTATTTGGAAAAATAAGCTATCAATTAATCTGACCGACGAACAGTGATGATGATGCAGATAATAATCAGGCACAGGCATAACGGAAATATTTTTTTAACTAGAATTAATAATTATGACGTCCGTCGACTGACGCTGATAAAAATAATTTCTTTTTTATACAAAATAGACAGGGAAATGGGTTTGTAAAACACGGGGCTATTCAATCGAATGACGTCTGATTTAAAACAAAAAAAAATATCAGTTGGACTGTTCATTACGAAATAAACCTGAACGAAGTCGCAGTACTTCACTAACGTTGCGTTAAGTATTGTAAATCAATTAGAAATTCGTACAATGGCGCCGCCGCCGCCGCCGTTGCGCTGGTGCGTTTCGTCATAATTTATGCCATTTTAGGCTATGGTTCTGTAAAATATAGATATGCATTACACATACTCAGAATTCTTTATACTGGACTATCGCGTCGTGTATAAGTATTTAAAATGTTGTGTATTCATATTCTGAGTTATTTCCGTTAGTTCTCTTTTTAAGTCTTCTCATTATGGTGATTATGTGCCGACTGGATAAGTCTTACTAATTGTTAACTATTTATATTTTCGTCATTAAAATAGCTGCAAAGCAAAAGTAGTGGTGGTAATTTTTCCAATACAGGCAAGAGTTTCCTAGGTAGCTAGTGGTGGGCCCTTTTTTTATGAAATTTAAATAAAAATATTGTATGCAAGGCGTCGTTAAAAATACCATAAACGAATGCACGTTGCTGTCCAGTGAATTTCAATCTCCTGGCTCTATTCTAAGACTTGCGGTCTATGGAGTTCTAATTAACTCATTGTATATCCATTTTGGAACGAATGTACATAAATTATTCTATTGAAGTTGAGTGTCTATTAAAGCTAATCTTATCGATCGTTTATATTTGGTGTCATATTCGAGATTAGCCGCATTCCCTTTGATAAATGAAATGCCGCTACTGGATTATCTTAAAGTTTACACATGATAAACCACTTCTTGATTGTAATTTCTATTTGCAACTTTACTATTGTTATTTAAAACCTTCTGTCAACCAACGTCGTCTTTTGTACGTCTTTATGGGACTAAAGGCCGGTTTCACCTCTTACTGTTAAGTTATGGATAGCTTACTTGGAAGATTTGACATAGTTTTCATATTACAACTGACAAATGATCTGCCATATAAGCTTTCCAGAACTTATAGGTCGGTGGTGAAACCGGCCCTAAATCCAAGGAGCCCAATATATAAATAAAATATCCATTGTGTTTGTCCACAGGTAACAAAGCAGCTGCAACAGCGTCCACCAGTCGAGATAATCCTTATGAACGAGCTTACGCTAAATTGCAAAATGATTCCCATAATGTGTGAGTATGTCACTATTATTTTTCAAGTTAGTTGGTCTGCCATGGTTTATTTCGTGCAAACAGCTGGAAAAAGACAGCTCTGTCCTGTCAGCAATGGTTAGTCCAGAATTGACGATTTACACACTAGCTGCAAAATCCTTGTGCTTTATCGAAAACTTCTAAATTATTTTTTCATTTGCTTCCCCAATACCTACAAAAAACTTTTTAGATTAGACTATGATCTATGATGCACAGTAACATCCAGCTTACATTAACACATTGTGTATTCTGATACGTAAACTAATTGTCCTAATTGGTTACAGCACTGTTGAAATCACCCCCGCAGACCAAAGGTCGACAGAGAGCGAAATACAAATAGAGGAACGCGAAGCAGCGCCATCTGGGCCTGGTAAGTCTCCTCTCGCTATTTTCGTTTCTCCTGATAACCTAGCCAGGAGTGAACCGCTTTGCTGTAAAAAAAAACAAATTAACACAAAATTTCACTGCACTATCCCACTACTATCAACCCCTTGCATGTCGTTACTGTGAATACATAACTTTATTTAATAAGATATTATTCTTCAGATTATAATATCCAATTGAATAATGCTTTTCAAGTCGGATACAATTTAATATTTTTTTAACGATTTCTTAAAAAGAAAGAGGTTATCTTCAGTTATTTCACTCCTATTCTTAATAGAAAAACCTTTTAAAATTAGTTATACCTTCTAGTAAATAGTTTCAACCCTTAAATTTAGCTTAACTACTATCAGACTCATAGCGGGTGATTGGTTCAATTGCTGTGTTATGTATTTTGCGATAAAGATTAAAAAATAAATAATGGAAAAATCTAAATATGTTATCAGTGAAATACAAAATCACGCATTCCGCATTTGGATTGATTCTGAGTAATCACGCTGTTCAAAAGATATTCTGTAGATAATCTTATTTTTATTATTTCCGCGAATTTTATCTATTGTGTAATTCGGAAGCTTATAAGAGATTGTGATCTAGCATTTAATATCTATACTGTTGCCATTATTATGCATATACAAATTATAGCTTATTATATAGAGCTCTTTTTACGGTAAAAGGAAATATTTTATTTGATAAGTGAAGGTCATTATGAGGAAGGATAACACTGGAATGATCTTTTTCTTTGCTAGTGCAAACGATAATTAATATTTAATACAAACTAATAATTCACACTGAAATAATAAAATAAATTATTATAATTGCTCCTTGTCTACGACGGGATTTACTCGTAAGTATTCGTAAGTAGTAGTAGTAGTAACCAGTCACAATGTTCAAAGCTATAACTAATAAAAAACAGTTACACTGTACTCTAAAGTCTAAGGTGGCTCGATTTTTCTATTAAAATTCACCCCAAGTCTTTTCCACTGCCCATTTCAGAGTCGGTAGTGATATCAGCGTCGGTGGCAATCAGCGGGCAGCTGCCGTCGAGCCAGGAGCTGCCGTACATCACTCCGCCGTCCCCGCGCCCGCACACCGACGCTCCCCAACACTTTAGTGGAGACTCTACGGATTCAGCCAGTGCGTACAGTGCCACTAGACTAGCGGGCAACTGCCATAGAACTAAGATATCATCGTAACTATTGATCAGCGGGCAGCTGCCGTCGAGCCAGTAGCTGCCGTACATCACTCCGCCGTCCCCGCGCCCCCACAACGACGCTCCACAACACTTTAGCGGAGACTTTACGGATTCAGCCAGTGCGTACAGTGCCACTAGACTAGCGGGCAACTGCCATAGAACTAAGATATCATCGTAACTATTGATCAGCGGGCAGCTGCAGTCGAGCCAGGAGCTGCCGTACATCAGTCCGCCGTCCCCTCGCCCGCACACCGACACGCCCCAGCACTTTAGTGGAGACTCTACAGACTCAGCCAGTGAGTTCAGTGCCACTAGACTAGCGGGCAACTGCCCTAAAGCTAAGATATATTTCAGAGTTAGTCGCGCTCGTGGACAGCTGCCGTCGAGTTAAAAGCTGCTTTATATCACTCCGCCGAACCGCGATCGCACACCGACGCCCCCCAACACTTTAGTGGAGACTACGGTCTAGGCTTGTGAGTACTAACTCAAAACGAGTAACTATGCTAGATAACTTAAGTTCCGTTAACAGTGATATGAAACTGGCGGGTAACTGCCCTTAAGGATGCTTTTTCACCGTAGATGTGCTATATTTCATTTCTATGGATGCTTGGTATCCACCAATCATATTCATTGGTTCATATAGCTTAGCACTCGGGAGATACGACTGATCATAAGGAGATTTGTTTGATACTATTCAATTTGTCTGACGCTAAAGGTTTATAATACTTACACAAAAGATACCACCAATACACAAAGATATAATAACACAATAAAAAAGACTGCCGGCTATAAAGGGGCTTAATATGGACTAGTGGCGTCATTTTTTTCAGCAGCCACTAAATATTTTGTTATTGTTTTAAAGTATCACAATCAAGAAATATATCTGACTATATTTTAAAATATATCATTGGCTTAATATCGGAATAGTAATAACGGAGCTTAGATGTTTTTTTTTACCTCAATAATACTATGTAAATTTGATAAACGTCTGAAATCTTGGATCCGATATAGTTTAGCTATATATGTTCCATAATGAGATTTGTGTCCTTGAATATGTTCTTTTAAAATTTACTATTATCGTAAGTGGCTCATATTACTAGAAAGGACCAATGAAGTATGGAGTTTGGTTTCAATTTGTATGGCATTGTGCCCGAATGAAACCCACACCATTTTGTAGAGATTCAGTTAGAAAAAACACCTTTGCTCTAATTCGACGGATTCATGAGAAATATGTTTATGAAGTTCATCAATTTATAGGTTATTTTATTGAAACTGCCTACATGATTTGATTTGATTTTGTCTTATAGTATGCATAATTAAGTTAGACATAATTATTAGTTTCTGTTGTATTGTAGGTAGGTACTTATTTAAGGCATTTAGTCTAAATAAAAAACTTATTTTTTTGGAAAAGATTTGATATCGATACAAAGCGAAACCATGCTCGACCATTCTCCCTTGAAAATGACGCCAACTTTACCCATACCCCTTTGCTACGTTGGTTATACTCTTAAATCTTTTTCAGAGGGTTACACGAGCATATCGGTGCGGGAGCCGCTGAGCAACATTCGCGCACAGAGCACTAAGGCGCCCACGCAGCCCCATTACGCCACTGTGTCTGATGACTCTGGTATGCTTCAAATAATCAGACAAATTATGATAACCGTATGATTCACTAAATACTGATAAAGTCTTGATATTAAACGAACGTTCGTCGGAGTTGTCCGTAGTAGACCCCTGTTTTAAGACTTTTACACATATTCATAGTTTTTAACGAATATAGATAATAGAGGAAATAGCACCTAATTAAAAACGAAAATTAAAATCTTTGTTTTGTGTCTAAAGGATAATTTCCACCAAATGGCACCACCAGATGCGAGCCGTTTCGTGGATATCGTCCTTGAGAAATCTTTGATTTTAAAACCCACCTAAACTTTTGTTGATATAATATTTATTTAACACCTTAAATAGTTATTATTGGCAAACAAACTTAATTTTTATTATCACCAAAGTTACATATCCATAAAAAAACACTTCTTATTTTGCTGCCTTCCTAGACGAAATGTACGCAGCGATAGAAGAAGCGAGCGTCGGCGAAGGATCAGATACTTACGCACAAATCGCTCCCGAGCCTCGACGACGCGACACAAGCGAAGCCAGATCGGATGCCAGGTAAGATATAGCACTCTTTATACTTCTCTATATAGTATTCATCATTTGCTAGCAGGACGCCGGTGTCCAGCAGAGAACAATGGAATATCTACTGTGTCTCATAATTCGAGTCCTGAGAGGTTAATATAAATTAATAACTTGCTTATATTACGAAACTTAAGTACAATCAACAGCACGCCATCGTTTACAGTTTAACCTTGAGATCGCCTTTATTACGATCGTAATAGCGGTGGTATTCGTAACGCAAGTGTGACGTCCATCAACTAAAAAAAACTTGACAGACAGTTACTATTTTATTTATTGATTGATTTTGATGTCACAGGAGAAGTGCGCCACCTGAAATAGGTGCGTCATCATCGAATGCTACTCATTCCAGACAAGGTAAATATTTATTTTCGGATACTAAAGTACCTAATTAAAAATTTTTTTTTTATGAAACTGTTCTAAAGCTGTCGACTTTCCGTCTTTTAAATTTTTGTGTTCTTTATAAAATCAGGTTTTTATAACCTCAGTTCAAGGAAAATTCTATTTTATGAACTTAATTTTTACTTGTGCTAATTTAAGCCGCAAGCTAATCAAAATTCAGGATACAGTTAACATTTCTAACATGCTTACTAAACCCAAATCTATAACCCATAGCTTCGTATTTCCACCTAGATGATGAATATCCGTGTGCAGCGTCTTCTTCGTCCTGTTCAAATTCGACGGGGGCGCTAGGGTCACCGAAGCCAGAAAAAAGACAGGCCAACTCTCCTCTGCCTCCACCGCCGCACCCCACTCGGACTAATGCTGCCCACGCCCATGTAGACCAAGCTCAACGGCATCAGCGTATGTCTAGCACTGGTGAGTTACTATACAAACCAATTACACTAGAGACACGCACACTATTTAAACTAGAGACAAAGCCAATTCTGCCTTGCTAAGCTAAGCGCAGCGCCATCAGGGTATGTCCAGCACGCGTGATACACTATGCTACACACTATACCGCAGACCTATATCGAGATAGACGGTAAAAGTTTACCTATCTTGCGTGTAAAAAGTTTGATCCACGGTCAAAGTTTTCCGACCTAAGTCAGTCCGCTTGAGACATGCCATGAAAACACGCGTCACTCAGAAACGAAAATGGTTAATTGTGCAGTGCTTTCTTGGTATCGTAGGTATGAAAAAGTCGACACTAGGTTCACATACAGTTTGAAGCGCTCTTTTTGTCTATCTCGATATAGGTCTGCGCACTATACATACTATATACACTAGAGACAGGTCAACTCTATCATCAACCATTTTAATGCCCCTTGACGTCCCTCATTGAGACCGTCTCACGACAGAAGTCCCAAGGAATGGAATATACCTGGGTTGTTCCGAAAATTGATAGCTACAGAATAAATACAACCTCTTCTTTCATGAAACTATTTTGAATTGATGGCTAATTTCAACACAAACCTCCTTTGTGTAGGCCACCTATATGTAGTTTTTTTTTTATTTATGTTTAAAGATTATCCTGTCACTCTTCTTTTGTTTGCAACAATGGACGTCTGGCGGGAAGCTTTTCGTGCTATGATTTTCTATAATTATAAACGAGACTTTCAAGGAATCTCAAGAAAATTTACAAGCTGCTTTGGGGAGTCTGCTCCTGCTTTAGCAACAATTACTTATTGGTTACGTGAATTTAAACGTGGTCGAGAGAACTGAAATGGGGACCCCAGACCCGGCCGACCACCAACTGCATTAACTCATGAAAACGTCATAAGGGTAGAGTGGCTATTGCGAGAGAATAGACATATTACACATCGAGAGATAAAGGCTGAACTAAACATTGGTTCACAGGCAGTTTCCATCATCCTGCATGAACACCTTAAAGTTAGGAAGCTTGCTTCGCGATGGATAGCTCAATCTCTCACCGAGTAGCAAAAATGCCGTCGTGTTGTTTGGTGCAAATTTATGTTAGAAAAGTTCGAAGGAGGAACTTCGCAAAACGTATCCAACATTCTTACAACTGATGAATCATGGATATATAGTTACCATCCTCTCGCGAAGCAGCAATCCACGCTAAGGGTGTTAGAAAACGATTTGCCCACATAAGATGTTCGCGGTCGGAGCGTTAATAAAAAAATGATAGCGGTTTTTTTTTCGATGCAGTGGGCCAGTATCAGTGATTCCGCTAGAAGACCGTAGAACAGTTACTAGTGAATAGTATAGCGAAGTTTCAAGCCTCAAGCTTTCGGGGAGTTGGATAGCGAGCGACCAAGGGGCGGCGCCAGTGGCATTCTTTTTCGCCAAGATAACGCGCCCGCTCACACAGCTGCTAGAACCATGGACTATTTGACAACTTCGGGGGTACAAATGTTACCCCATCTTCCGTACAGCCCAGACTAAATCTGGGCGGCGATCTCCATGCGATGTTTTTTTATTTCCCACTTTAAAAAAATGCTATGTGGGCGAAAATTTTGCACTGCAGACGAGGTCGTCGAAGAATTTCGGCGGTTATTTTTCGACCTCCTGCAAGACACGTTTTTTAAATGTTTTGAAAGCTGTTTGACCCGAATGCATAAGTGCATAACATACTAGAGACAATTCGAGCGCCATGACACTCTCCGGCCATGTCAAGCACGACCGGTGTGCATAAAAGAAGATAAATAAAACTCACTATGTGGTTAACAAGTTTATTAAAAATATCTCCGGGTGTAGGTTCAATGGCTCTTCAATAAATGGCTCTCGCGTGAGTAAAAAGGGGACTTAGTTTTAAAACTGCCTAGAGAAGGCAGAAGCGAAAGTCGCAGTACGCAAAGTACGTTCGCAGCGGAGCAGTATGTTCAGCCTCGGTAGCACTCTCACATAGTTCTCAGGGGACTTCTGTTGTAAACAGACTATATCTGCTTGGCAGCCTTTTAAACACCGCCCCGTACTAAAGGCCATACCAGCTGGGTGAACCATTTTGTTTGTAGCTTTCAATATAGTAGCGAAATCGTTCACCCTGCAACTAGGTGCGCTAATGTCGGTTAGTTACTCCAATTCTCCAGAAGCTTTACATATTAACTCGCTAGAATGTTTATAGTATTGGGCGCCAACGAGCTCCTGGTGAGTCACTTATTTTTTAATTAGGTGACTCACCAGGAGTTTAACTTATATTTTAAATGAAGGAATGTTTCCTTTGAGTATAATTTGCTTACAATAATATTTATTTACATAATATTTATTACATCAGTACTTTCCCTCCGATGACCGTCTTTTTCCACCCTGTATACATATATATATATATATATATATACTTGTTGTGAGTCCGCCTGGCGAGCTACCACCATCTTATCTAAGTCTGACGCCATAACAACAATGTTTTCAGCATTTTTGTATTCCGACAGTTCGAGATAAGATAGCCAGTTCCTCAGTGGCTGAGGATTCCGGGAGAGGCTCGCTTCCATCTTCAGCCTTATCAAGCCTCACCGTAGTTCATAAAAAAAAAAGTTTAGCACTGTTAAGTTACTACACACTATAACACACCATATTTTTTTTATTACACTGGTAGTACCCACCAATACAAACAACTGACTATGGAGCCAACAACGAAATCGCGATAAAATATCAGATACATTTTGATCAAGTATGTATTGAACTGTTATGTAGTACTTTTCAGCGTCATTAGCGTATGTCCAGCACTGGTAAGTTCATTTGAATGCCCTTGATAATTCCCTTACAGATCCTTGCGAACCTCTTAAACAGCGCCCTCTCAGCTTTCATCTTTCATGATAATAGCGAAATTATTAAACTCTACCAAGATTACCGATAGTGTCACTTCGTTGCACAAATTGCCGAGGCTGTCCGTATTATTTTGCTAGCTTAATATAGTAGTACTAGCTCGAGTTAATATAGTTTTTGGTGCAATCGAGCTCCTGGTGAGTCACTATAATACACACTATGTACCTTAGAGACAGGCCAACTCCCTGCCGCCCCGCCACACCCCACTCGGACTAATGCTGCCCACGCCCATGTAGACCAAGCTCAACGGCATCAGCGTATGTCCCCGCTAGATCACCTCTGCCACTAAATAGAAACTAGTTGGATGTACGCTTGACGTTTCTCATACATTTGTTTAGCAACCTTCAAACGGTGCCTTGTTACCGGCCTAAGTGGCTGAGTTGACCATTCTGTTCTTGTAAAGCTTCCATTATTGTAGCGAAGCTAGCGAAATCCTTCACCCTTGCCGCAAGGTTTGCTTGTGTATTTTGTTTCCCGAATTCTACAAAAGCTGTACTTATTTCATTGCTAGAGTTTTTATAGTATTTTGCGTCATCGAGCTCCTACTAGCTAGTAAGACAAGCCCACCCGCCTCTGCTCCCGTCCCCACCACATCAAACTTGGACAACATAAGTTAGCTATTAATTAAGTACAGATATTTACAAAACGTGTTTAAAATTATAAAAATAACTGAGATTAAGTAGGGGCGAGCTCTTTATTTGTAAAATATTCTCTACTTCTGTTTGCTGAATTAGCTCTCTCCCGCCGCCGCACCCCAAATATAAATAATGATAACATTCATTTTTCTTCACAGGCGATCTCTTCAGCCACGATAAGCTACGCCGCAGTCTCAACGAAAAACACCAGCGGAACAACAGTTGCGTTAGTTCTTCAGACTTCTACGGATGCAACTACCCAGTGGAAAAGCACCGGTTCAGTTCGGGTGAACTGATACGGCCTTTGGTCGCAAAGGAACTGAACTTCGACATCGACCAACGAGACGCCCCCGCTGACAATCTGTACAACTCCATCGACGGTCCTGGATACAGTGACTATTCTTCCGCCGACGCCAACACCAGCATGAACTCCGAACAACGCGTCACCGAAAGCCCCTCACGCAACGTCGAAGAAATGTACGCGAAAGTTATGAAGAAAAAAGGCAAAGTAGAAGAGAGCGTCCGCAGATCCAAAGACTTCACAAATAACGACAAAGAACCCAACACATCCAAATTCCGCGGCGACGACCCTGGCTACGAAACCATCGACCGCAAGAAATCTAGTAACCACGGTTACGAAACTATCAGTCACAAGGAACGTAAGACTTCACAAAACCAAGACCCAGGCTACGAAACAGTCAAAGATATCAACAAAGCCGGGCCTAACACGAATTTCGCAAATAACAATTTACTCAAACTTAATCACATCAATATGGACAGCGGTCCCAATAGTATTATCAGCAGTGACGCTGGCTACGAACACATTTCAAAGACTGACAACAATGCTTCGGATTCTGATCCGAACTACGAAGTGTTGAGGAATCAACCGCCGACTCCGCCGTACGCGACCATAGCACCCAGTTACAAAGTGCAGCCGACTTACTCGACGGTCAACAAGAGAGCAAACAAATACAACAACTGGCCTGCAAACAATAACGACGAGCCTGCCATAGAACCGAACTACGAGTCTATGCCACATGACCCATTGTACACCACTGGCAGCGAATCGGATCCCAATTACGAATCAGTGCGCCCCAAAGACCCCAACTACGAAAGTGTGAACGCGCAAGATCCGAACTACGAATCGCTTCGATGTAAAGACCCCAAATACGAATCGGTCAGATCGAACGACTCCAAGTACGATTCCGTTAGGTCTAAAAAAGATCCTAACTACGAAAGTGTTAAATACTTCGAGCTGTCGAAAAAAGAACCGCCTTACGAAAAGGTCAATAACGAAACGGGGTCGAATAGTGGTGTCGAAAGGTCTGACTCAGCGGCCGGGTACGAAAAAATCAACGTTGCAGGCAATAGAGAACCAAAAAACAGTATTAGCAATGGCACTGAAGCACCCGTTAGTGATTACTTTCAAGTGTGAACGTGATTTAAGAACAATGGAGAAGTTGCAATCTGAGGTATTGATTTGAATACGAATATTATGAACCCGTCTATGAGATTGAGTGCTTTTATTTATTTATATTTAATAGGTGAGCAATTACGATACCTCAACAACAGGACGTTATAAGAATATCTTCCTTAGGCATCTGTGATATATATATATTATTATGAGTGTACTTTGAATATTTTTTATTTGTACCATATTGGAATTTTCTTTGGAGCAACAACTTAATTAGAGTTAGTCAAAGTATATTTTTCTGAATAAAATACTGGTTAATATTTGTAATCTCCATTGATAAGTGTGTTCATAAGTATTTTTACGTAATTGCCAATATCAAAAGTATGTACTTTTGCATACATTTTGTACAAAATGTAGAGTGTACATAGTTTTACTGTGTAAGTATTTATAGTAGTTTAATCATATGATAGTGTAAAAAAAATGCTTTAGTTTAAATTCAGCCAGCCGTTAATCGTTTCATATCATCACTACAACAAAAATACACTGTACTGAGATAGAACTGTAAGTCAAATGCATTCCTATCAATTTTACTGATATATTTATGTAACGATTTATTTAAAAATTAAGACTGGGGCTTTATACGTTCACCTAAGACTGTTTTTTTTTTTATTTACATCGCATGTTTCAACGAATTAACTTAAAACTTTTTTTTATTAGTAAGTACTACCCCTACAACTTCGACTTTTATTAGTAGTACGAGTTGAGTCATCGTTGTAGGAACCTATCGGATGGACTGTCGACATGTCGACGAAGAGTGAGCGATAGTTTTCGAAAACGAATATACACTCACCATTAGAAAATCGCACCTTTTAAAAAACCTACTTTTACACTAATTTAAACTTTATTTGGAATCTATTTATGAGGAACATGTTGAACATCATCTGAATTGAAAGGTAACAAAAAGGAATCCTCAAAACTATTCAACTTATTTATTTTAAATGGAATAGGCCAAAAAAGATAAAGTTTAGGTACAAAACAATAACATTCAGTATGTTATTATGCTTTTTGTATTAAAACAACTTGAGAAAGTTTTTTTTTTCCAAACAAAGGACCATACAGCCGAATTACATACAAAAAAGATAAAAACAAACAGTAGTACAAACAAATAAAATAATATATTACGACTGAATAGGGTCCCTACCTCAGCAATAATTGGAGGTATACGCCGTACACGCATTTGTAAAGGATTATAATCATAACGCATATAAGTTATTTTGGAAAAGGTGCGATTTTTTTGACGTTAAGTATATTTGGACGATCTCGTACTAGGGGTACTGAATACGCGTACCATGTCCAATTATATAACGTGCAGGTGCAATATTTATCAAATAAATATGTTATGGCTATATATTTCAATATGGAATTTATATATTATCAATAAAACGACTTATTCTGGTTTTAGGATTTCAGTACCTACTAATACGGAAATTCAAATACTGTTAACGGCGCATATTGTATTGTAGCTCACAGGCAGAGAAAGTAATGTAATATAAACAACATTAAAAATTCATTAAGATATGTACTGAGTAACTAAATGAAAAATTTTGCACATAATCCATATGCAATATCCATGTAAGAAATAACATAGCATTTTGACCCCCACTTAAGTACGAAATTTCCATTAAAAAGGTAATACGCGTGTATTTAATTTATGTGTCTGGACTGCAAGCTAATTAAGGGAAAAGTACTAAGTGGTAGTAATTATCTTTATTTCCGCCCCCATCGTGGGAACGCATCCTTAATTATTACTGGTAAATACTTAGAAAATTATTAGACCCCTATTAAATCAATAGTTATTTTGAATAATAACATGAACATAGTGTGGTGTGTGTGTAGCTGTGGACATGCTACCCTGTAATATGTATAGAGTCGTCTCACGAAAGATGGCGCGCATTTTACTCGAACTTAAATTATCTCCATAGTAATAGAGTTCATTTTCGCATGTTTCGTGAGACAGACTCAACTTTGATTGTGATGTAACATTCAATCATCATATTTAGCCTAGGGGTTACAAGCTTCTACAGTCCTAAAAAAATATTGATAAAAAGGTTTATGTTTTATCTATTAAAAATTCCGCGTGCTTCTTTTTCTATTTTAAATATATTAAGCTTTTGTCCGATAAACGAAGTTATGGTAAAGTGCTGATTTAGTCATAAGTTTACGATCAATTTTAAATAGAAAAATATTGGATAAAATCAACTCGGCCACGAGTGAATTCTAAGATGGGAACGACAAGTCACAAGTGATTTCTCCTATCTGAGAATTCTCTTATGGCCGAGTTGATTCTTTCCAATATTTTTCAAATAAAAATTTATCATAAGTATAAAAATAGCATTGAAAAATGCAAAATTCAAAAATCATAGTCATAAGTTCTCTACGTTAGTGATTATTATTCTTTGTTTTTTACTGTTTTGTTGATATTATAATTTTAATGTTATGAAATGGAAATGATTAACGGATATATGTAATTGTAAAGGAATTAACGAAATATAATTCTTAAGTACCTGAATGATATGATAAATTTACACTTTTATGTATGTCTGTATAATAATAATAATTCATGATTCCAGTGCTTTATATAATTAAATGATGTTGCAACTTGTTAAGCGATGTTCAGGATGATTGATTGCAGTGTAATAATAATTCTGGAAAACTGTAATTTCTGAAGTACTAATTATAAGCATTAAATCTTTTATTGTACTAGTGCTCAGACCAGATAAAAATTAAAGACGGATTCTCCCGAACAACAAACTGTAGGCCTAGCTTGAGCGGCTTTATCGACTCGATAACGTGTCAACTGTCAGTGTCACTGTCCCGCTCACATTTAGAGGAGTAAGCTCTTGCTTACTCCTCTAAATGTGAGCGGGCCATATCATATCGCGTGATATAAGCGCGTATTACACTACACGGTATTCAGGGCCCGGTGCCAAGGCTGCCCGGTCTCTCTAATTAGAGCGCTGTTTATAACACTAGCCCGGTAGACCGTGCAGAAATACATTAGATAGAAATGTTTACCTTACTTATTTGCTTTTTTTAAAAAGAAAAATATTAGAAAAATACTACTCGGCTCACACGTTATTCTCAGACGTGACGCGAGTCGTTTTTTTCTAATATTTTACTATACAAAATTTATCATAAGTATAAATATCTTTGCATTCAAAATGCAAAAGCTAAAAAATCATAAACATAGATAGATGCCTATTATATTTTTCGAAATATATGTATAAAAGCCAAGTCTCAGGAATCGAATACAATATCGATTTTTTTTAACGCCTAACGCCCTGAACGCTATTAAACGAGTGCGTTACCCATGCAAAATGTTGTGCTTTAGAGAGATGCGACTATAACAGATAATTAGTTTGTCACGAGGAGAACTTTGTTTATTAATAGCAAAATTTGTTTATTATTAGTGTGAATTATAGTTTTTAAGATATTTGAGAAAAACAGACTTTACTGGAGTATAACGCTTGAAACGTTACCCTGGCAAAAAAAGTTGTTTCAGTCCGGAACCAAATACATGAATAGATTGCTTTTATTGCGTAGTAAATGTAAACAAATAGCGAAATTTGTGTGTGTTATAGTTCTTGAGTAATTACTCAAGAACACATAAACAATTTTAAACAAATTTAGGTCTCTGATTGGTATTTTTTCAAACCTCTGCTTTGAATCGTTTTCGAGATCTTTTGAAAACGTTACCGCAGCAAAATCTTAAATTACTCAAGAACTATAACACTCACAAATTTTGCTATTTGCTTACATTTACTATGCAATAAAAGCAATCTATTCATTTATTTAGTTCCGGGCTGAAACAATTCTTGAGTCCGGTATTCTAGGTGAGTCCAGCATAACCGTTCGGTATGCGTAAATGCATTCCCCTCAAAAAAAAAAAAAAAGGGTAACGTTTCGAACGTTACTCCAGCAAAATCTGATTTTCACAAATATCTTAAAAACTATAATTCACACAAATTTTGCTATAAGTAAACAAATTTCTCCTCGTGACACACTTAATTATTTGTTATAGTCTCATCTCTCTAAAGCACAACATTTTACGGGGGTAACGCACTCCTATTACACAGCACGATGGCAAGGGCCGGTCGACTGGGCACGGCGGCGGTCACCCTAATTAGAGACACAATCTCTCTTTCTTTCAGATTTTCAGACATTCAGGGAAAGGGACTCGGTATACCGTGTGGTGTAATACGCGCTATAGCGTTGTTCCTGCTCAGGGGGCTGAGGCCTGTAAAACTACGCCTTACCTTACCATTCAATCAAGCTATCCCAGAGTGCGGAGTGTCACTTTTAAATAAATTTAAAATTAAACGTAGAAAATGCTGAATTGTGTCCAGAAAGGATGTAAAAACAAATCTTCAAAAATAAAAAACAGGGTGGAATCACATTTCATACGTTAATAAAATTAAAAAATAACTATTTTTATTATTTCAAAATAAATTTTGAGGATATTATATTGCTTGGAACACAAAACCTCACCGGCTCACACACTACAAACTTAAAAACCTGCCGCGGTTTGTTGTTCGGGAGACTTCATCTTTACTTTTTTATTTGGTCTAAATGCTCATAATAGTCCGTTTTCTATTGGGAATGCTTGAATGGGGAGGTACAGAATTTCCAGAGCTCAGAAAAAAAATTGGCGGATTTCTTTGGACCTTTGAGTCAACTTGTCTTAGGTGTTGTTTTTGGGTAACTAGATAATGCCCAGTTCATTCCCTATCCCAGTTTTTTTAGGGTTCCGTAGCAAAATATGACGCAATACATAAAATAATAAAAAGTTTATCACTTCAACAAATTCTTATTTTTTCATATTTTTTTTATAAAACTTGGTTTATAAAAAATACTCCCTGAAAGCCCATTTAATACAGATTCAAAAAACGTTAACAATAAATAAGCATTTTACTATTATGATTGTAAAAAAAATATCGAATATACTGCGACATTCGTCAGCGCTACGCACCGGAAGGCAAACAAAATTAAAAACATGTACTACTATACTATACTACAAAAAACAAGATATGAATAGCTTTCATAATATCTATGAATTAATGTCCTTTGTTAATCTAATAATAATTCTCCTTATCCATCCATAAGGAAGGCCAGTGACCCAGCAGTGGGGACATTAAAAATGGCTGATGATGATGATGATGATGATAATGTCCTTTGTATTCTTTTATTTATTAAGTAAACCGAACTACTTATTATTATTTTTTCCTCTTTACCTATTATTATTATTATTATTTGAGGATTTAGGGGCTTTGCAACCCTGTTGAGGGCTGTAGTCACTGCGACCTAAGAGATCTATTGTAACCCGCCACCAATTTATAAGTAGTACCTCTTTTAGCCCGGTTGCTTCCAGAAAGGCAAGAATCTTCCTAGCTTTTAGAGATTTTAGTTCCTCTGGGTCGATGATGTGTTGACCCAGGTGAATACTGCGTTTGTGCATAAATGGTCTGCAGTCGCACAGAAGTGCTTTGGTGTCTCCCTCTCCTGTTTACAGTAGCGGCAAATATCAGTATCACTCAACTTCATGTGAAATTGGTGCCTGTTTTGTTTGCAGTGTCCGGTTAAGGCTCTGACAATCGCACAGATGTTCGTCCTGCTGAGCTCTAGAAGTTCTGCAGTTCGTAGTCGTCGTTTTAGCGAGTATCCTTTTAAAAGGGACTTGGCGTGCAGTAATCCCGGTTGGTTAAGCCAGTATTTTTTAGCTTCGTCAAGAAGGTTGTCCTTAAGAAGTTACATGGCCTCTTTACCTATATATTAAAGTGAAATCTTTTAATCATCTTCAATTTATAAACGAAGTTTTAGTAGGTAACATTGTTAAAAATAAACATAATAGTAATATTACGTTTCTGAACTTTATCAACACCTCCACAATTAGTACATTTAAGCTGGCGTTTGAAACAATTGCATTTGGAACTGCAAGATTTCACTCACCGACTTCTTATTAATTCTAGGATTTCTAGGCATGCTTGAGCAGCGATAGGACGTTGGGTCCACAGAGGCACCCAAGCTTCTTCTAATTTCCGCCAACCCCCATTCAGATGGTCTAGGAATATTTTGCTTCTTGATAAAGCACTGTCCTCAAACATAAGCAGCCCGTAAAATTGCCCTTAAGATACTATGTTGTTTAATGGCAGCTTCTGCAGGAGGCAAATTATCGATTTACCTGGTTTGTTAAAAAAAAAATGCTTGCGACACTCAGTTATTATTGTCATAGAGAGACATGATCTGAAAAACGATTACAATAATCGGTTCACGAAAAGCACCATAGGCTCCCGGGAGTACAGACGCAGGCAGGGAGTTCCACTCCCTGGCTGTGCGCATTATAAAAGATGAAGAGAAGCGCTTTTTAAGCAGACGAGGAATATCAACCAGGTAGGGGTGATAGCCCGCAGTATGTTTGGACTCCTGGTGGTAAAAGGAGCCGGTGGGATGAGCTCATGTAGCTCAATACGCACACTCACCGAAGCACAATTTGTAGAACACTGACAGTGAGGCTACTCTTCGACGATGAGGGAGACTGTGGAGCTTGGTATTCACTAGATTATCGTCCCCAACGAGTTTTGTGGCTCTGCGTTCCACCGAATCGAGTGCGGCTAGCTGGCATTTTGCCGAACCATCCCAAAGGTGGAAACAGTATTCCATGCACGGACGTTTTTGCGCTTTATATAAGATAAGAAGCTGTTCCGGCGTGAAATACCGCTTAACCTTATTTAACCTCTCAGGCCCCGTATTATGAGACACAAGAAATATTCTTTGGACACTAGTTGTCTTTCTAGCAAATATCGAATTATTATTTTTTTTTAATCTAAAATATGCCTCCTGCAGAAGCTGTCTTCAAACAACGTAACTTAAGGGCAGTTTTACAGGCTGTTTATGTTTGGGGACAGTGCCTAATGAAGAAGCAAATATTCCTTGCCCATCTGAATGGGGTTGGCAGAAAGTAGAAGAAGTATAGATGCCACTGTGGGCCCAAAGTCCGATGGCTGCAAGCATGCCTAGGATTAGTAGATGTTGCCATCGCCGGCCTTGCACGGTTTCCACCGTCTGGGAAGATGGCCAAACTTGCTCGGCCATCTTCCAGCCGTGAGGGGGCCCGGGTAACCGGGCCACGGCCGCCTGGTCTTTAGGGGTGATTGCGAACCCTACCCCCCGTGACCAATGGCGGCCTGGAGGGCAAGTACTTATTAGGATTAGTAGATGTTCGTGCGTGAACTCTTGCAGTTCCAAATGTAATTATTTCAAACGCTAGCTCAAATGTACTGGAGGAGCCTGTAAATAAAATTTATACTATTTAGTATTCTGTGATTACGACTTCATGTTTAACTGAAAGATGATTAAAAATATAACATTAATAAAATGACATAGGTAGGTAAAGAAAGATAAAATAATAGTCCGTTTTACTTAATAAATAAAAATCCATACAAAAAATAGTATATTTTTTGTAAGGATATTAATTTATACATATTATGAAAGCTATGGATATATATTTTTTGTTAGTAGTATATGTTTTTCATGTCTTTGCTTTCACAGGCGCTTCGCTGACGAGCATCGCACTATTTTAGATATTTTTTTCAATGAAAATAGTAAAATTTATATTAATGGTTAATGTTTTTTAATCTGAATTAAATGGACTTTCAGGGAGTATTTTTTATAAACCAAGTTTTATATAAAAATATAAGGATTTGTTTGCATTTTGTTAATACTAAAGTTGATAAACTTTTTAATATTATTTTATGTATTGCGTCATATTTTGCTACGGAACCCTAAAAACTGGTATGGAGAATGAACTGGACATTATCTAGTTACCTGAAAATGACTTGGTGTCATTTTCAGGTAACTTGATTCAAGCGTATAAAGAAATCCACCAGTTTTTTTTTCTAAGCGCCGGAAATTCTGTTTTGACCCCCCAACCCCCAACCAGACACGGGGCTGGAAGTGCTTACCAGGCGTTTTGGGCTTAAGTTAACGTGTACCTACATACCAAATGGCATTTCTTTACTCAAAAGTGCTGACCTTTTTTCCAATAGAAAACGGACTATAATTCAGATTTGATCAGTAAAATTTTAGACGATTAAAAATGGCGGCAATAGTCAGCAGATTTTTTTTAATCCGATTGATACACGATCACGGATCACCTCACAAATGATTTTTGTTGGTTGCTTAATAACACACTAAATTTTTTTCTTGATATTTACAGTTATTGTAATTGTAACTTTAACCGCTTAATGTGTAAATAACTCTTAAGGTACACAATAGCGTTTTTTTAAAGTCACTGTTCAATCATTTTTGGTACAACTTTGGTATAATAATAACGACAAATAACTAAACAATAATAGTTTGTGTGTAAATAGACAATCGGAAATGGAGGATGTAAGCACCTATTAAGATTAGCGACCACATGCGTGCACAATAAAATAGAAAATGGTACGGTCAACGACATGTCAAGTTTTACAAACTGCAGTGTCTCCAATAAATGAAGGACATTAACACAATAGTCATAGAGTTCAAAATCAATTGAGTTTAATAGTTTTGTAAAGTTTGATGTTCTGGGAATTAGGCAATAACAAAGCACTTCATGTAAATTAAAGTATTTAAACATATTAAATACGTAATACAGTATTGTATACTGCTAAAATATACATACAGAAATCCATTCCATAGTATTTATACTGGCTAAAATATTTCAAGAAATATAGTACGTATGCCATAATCATATTTTTATTTAAATTTTCATCCTTCAACAGTACCTTCCTTACCCTAGCCAACTATTACTACCAGAAATTAGGTCGCAGAGATCGCCCCTTTCGTTGTGTCCAGCGGCCGACAAGTCATTACCTAAAAATTAGCAATTATCACGCAGATATCGCGCGATCGCTGCGGAACGTCAAAATAAAAATGGTATTACCTATGTGATTGCTGGCTAATTAGTCTTTCATTGTTTATGTATTTAAAACTTTTTAGTTTGGCATTTTACAATGCTATTTTTATGTGATAAATATTAAACAA
Source organism: Chrysoteuchia culmella (assembly GCA_910589605.1). Taxonomy (NCBI): domain Eukaryota; kingdom Metazoa; phylum Arthropoda; class Insecta; order Lepidoptera; family Crambidae; genus Chrysoteuchia; species Chrysoteuchia culmella. The sequence goes on from OU342654.1 coordinate 11,931,027, forward strand.
GAAAATATACTAGAAAAAAGCAACTAGTCTCATGTCGGGATGTCCTGGGGGACGGGGGGACGGGATCATTGTTTATTATGAAAAACCTCTAAATTACCGAGAGTGATTCAAAAAGCTTTGTAAAAAAACATTAAACCTATTTTCTTTACACTTGGGTACCTATCTCTAGAATGGCAGGAATCAGCCCCCGTACCGCGTAAGTGTCATTGGCATTGGCATCGACATCGGCTTCATTTGACATAGGGATGCGACACATTACTGCTTCTTTTTGACAAAAATGAAAACTTACCAAAGACTAAGAGCAATATGTCACATCCATCTGTCAAATGAAGTCGATGTCGATGCCGATTTGCCGATGACACTTGCGCGGTACGGGCCCAGTATCACAGGAAAGCGTTCTGTTTTTGGTAACAAGAAATAGGTGAGAACGGGATCTGGATAAGAATGACTTAATCGTAGTCTGGATTAATGATTGACGATTATGGCCTGCGCAGACGACGGACATTGAAGGACTTTTTGTCCGCGACACGACCTTATTACTAAGAACATAAAGTTTAATAAATAACGAGGACTATCGCGTACTTTTCGCGGATATACGCGGTCTAAGTTGAATATTATTTGGTTAACAATAAAGACGTGTCGCGGACAAAAAGTCCTCTGTTATCCGTCGTCTGCGCTAGCTCTAATGATTAACTAATCGTTAATCGCTATTGACGATTGAAAATTTTAATCTTTAGGTAAGGTGCATTGGGGTAATTTTGATGTATTTTTGGATGAGATGACAGAATTTTTGTGCAAATACTTAAATGTCACAATCAGTGAATTTTAGCCCACAAATAAAACCATTTTTGTTTTATGGGATATGTTGTCTAATGCTCTTATAAATATTATTAACGATTAAAGATTAAGTAGTTAATCGCGATTATTGATTAAGGTGCATTGGGGTAACTTCGTGAACGGGTAAATTTCGATAATCGTTGATTTCTACCAGGCACAGATTACTAAATAGTTATGCTGCTGTACATTACTATCTAATTTGTGGTGTAGAGTGTTGTGCTGATATTTCCGAGCCGTGAGATTTTTCTTGCCTTTTTTGCCTTTTCGAAATTACCCAACGTTCGATTTCTCAGTAACTAGGTAAGTGATATGATTGTTTGATAGTTTTAACGATGTATTGACGTTTTTAAATCATTTCTTAGATGGTAACGTCGTCGCTCTGGCTATAGTTTTAAAGGACTATTTGAGATTACCCCACGGGAAAATTTCGAATAACATTCCTTTCGGTCCTAAACCTATTATATTTTAACATGTTTTATGTAAGTACATTATGTTTAAATGTTTTGAATACTTTTATCTATTTGCAGGTGCCAGCCCATTGATGTTGTTCTTCAATGCATGTCTTAGGCCTAAGTAAATAACTAAGTAGGTGTTATAGACAATATTTTTTCATATGTTTAACCGGAAATAACATTGGAGACGCGAAGCCCTTAGGTAAATATAGAGTGACATTTTATTGTAGATCTATTCATAAGGGTAAAGTTACGAACATAACTATTTACCTACTTACCTATGATATAAGTCAAATTCGAAAGTTATTGTAAAAGTCTTTTAATTTTTAAAATTCTTATTCCTAATTAGGTACTTTATAACGACGACTCCGTAGCTCAATGGTTAGAGCAGTCGCCCGGACAGTGAAAGGTCGTGGGTTCGAGTCCCATCGGAGTCAGTTGTGTTGTGATGTGACGTGAGACGGGTCGTTTTTTTCTAATACTTCATTTTCAATAGGTAGTCTTTTTTCTTTATAGTTAATTGTATGATCAATTTGTTCGAATAGATAAATTTATTTTTATTAGTATTTTATGAATTTCTCAGGCCTGTTAAATATAAAGTATCGTCTTAAGAGAAAGTTGTTATTTTTACAGAGTTAAATGCCTCGAAATTATGAAAAAAAAACTGTCCAAAGATACAACAAAGAAGATATATATAGAAAAAGCCATTGATGAGGTACAAAATAAAAAATCGACTATCCACGCAACTGCAACTAAACTAACTAATTAATAATAGTAATAGAGAGTTCAAATAAATATTTTTAATTTTTTGTCATTGGCTTAATTCTTGGAAACTGAATTGGATACGACCTACTCGTAGTAGGAAATTTCACAAAAATGTTTAGAACCACAGACTCCTCGTGGGGTAACTTCGAAAATAAATTAGCAAAAAAGCATTTAAAAATACCTATGAAATGACTGTTATCGATATATTTGTTTTACAGGGGTTATTCGGACAAAAAAGAAATATAGTCTCTATGTTCATACCACGTATAAACTATTTTCAAATGTTATTCGAAATTACCCAACTGCTTTTCGAAATTATCCGTGGAGACAAAAAAAGTAATAATTCTGTATAACACTTTTTTTAAATTAGCAATTTTTTTAAAATAATATTTATATGAGCGTTAGACAACATATCCCATAAAACAAACATGGTTTTATTTGTGGGCTAAAATTCACTGATTGTGACATTTAAGTCTTAGCACAAAAATACTGTCATCTCATCCAAAAATAGTATGGAAAAATAAAAACAGTTCTGTTATTATTTTATATTTACTGTTATACACTACAAGATATAAAAATTTAAACATAATAAGGAATTTTCCAAGGTCCGTTCTTTTAAAATCTCATAGATGGCGCTGTCCATCTCCTGTAACTTTAACTAAATTATTTACTTACGGGCTGCATGTGCATAGCCCTTTGTTCTGTTCTGACCATAGAGATACAACAGAAAAGTTAATGGTTCTGACAGAAAAAAAAGAGAAAAGCTACAACATTGCTTCTTGTTTGTTGTGATCAGGGTTGCCAGATTGGGCAATATGTCGTATTTTGGGCTACCTAGCGACCGAAATTGCGACCAGTTTTACGTTTTTTGCCATGGTCGCAAAAAAAAATCGCGAAAAAAATTCACTGGTAACAACAAAATTATAAAATACAGTTTATTGAAAGTTCTTGCGTTTCTGTATTAGTAATATAGGGAGCCCAAGCGGGGATTTCGGGATTTACTAAAGCGCGGCAGATTAATATACAGGGGGAAACCTTGTACCCGGTTAAGTACCTCCACCAAATATGAGCCCCATATATGAGGCCGCCCGTCGAGGATAAAGGATTAGATTAGTAAGGAAAAAATGATCATCAGAAATTCAGATTAAGGTAGAGTGAGTTAATTACATGCTAAAAAGTGTATATTCCACTAATTTGACTATTTGAGAAAGTCAGTGTCAAGAAATGGGTGGGCTTAAAAGTTGTAAGAAAAACGTCATTCGACATTCTCAAGCGTGGCTAATTTAATTTTTATTTTGAAGGAAATAATTCAAGGATATTGAAAAATATGGTGGCCAACACCGTAGAAAGGTGACTATACTAGAAAAAATGGGCGTGTCCTCATAGGTCTCTGTAGCATTATTGCTTAGTGCATTGGGCCGGATTCCCAAGATGCAGGTTCGAATCCCGTCAGGGCGACATGAGATTAGTTGCTTTTTTCTAGTATATTTTTTTGTTTAATATTTGCTCAAAGCGTATGAAGATGTAGTCGTAAAACCTGATATTCTTGAGGATACTGCAGAATCAGGTATACCTTCTCAAAAAATTAAATATACACGTTATTCATAAAAAAAACTTAAATATTTTAATGATTTTTTTAAATATTTTCTTATAAATACATTATTAAAAATACGTAGGACATTGATGCTATCAATATCTGACGCGCTCGAGTATGGCCATGCAACAGTACTTTTTTACATATTTGAAAATCTAAAGGCGCTCCCCCCCACCGATGAATATGGTATACATTAAATAGATTTTGTTTCTTCGTATCATCTAGGCTTTGCAACCCAATAGGTCACTATGACGCTCGAGTAAAGTAAATCCCCATTTAGCATCGTGGGCTAAATATTGATTATAAGTTATATAATTTTCTGACTGCTAAATTTTAATTCGATAAAGACTAGTGTTCACCGGTCATAAAACTATTCAATTAAATTATTATATCAATAAACATCAACTTTAAAAAGCTATTTGTTCAGCACCTAAAATAAGGGAAGTTTGTGAAAGAAAGAAAGAAAGAAAGAAAAATTTATTAAGTGTCACAAGAAATCACACGTATACAATAATGACATAATTGACACATAAAATAATAGTGACACTTAAAAGGTAGTCCACTCAGCATGTGTTGGATGTCGCAGACAGTCCAACGCTGGTCTTCCGTGGCTACCTACCTATGTCGATGAGAGAGCACTACCGGCTACACCATATTATTATAGACATAAATAATAATAGATAAATTAGCTACTTAAATAAAATATTTCACAAGTATAAATTAACAACAATATAATACAAATAAATCGAAACATATTATACACCATAACACAGCGAGAGTAACTTACACACCAATTGAACTTTTTTGTAAATCAAGTAGATACATTTTAAAATTACGTTTAAAAGCCGCAACACTACAGCACTTTTTAAAAGGAGGTGGTATGTTGTTCCAACATTTCGTAGCAGAATAACGGAAGCTGCCACGAAATGCTGCTGTGTTGTGAGCTGGGCATACTAAGCGTTGGGTTCTAACATTACGATGGGAAAATGAAAGTTTATTAAACAAGTAATGAGGGCTATGAGTTTTTACAATGCCAAATAGCAGGGACGCAAAATGGTAGGAACGTCTAGATTTCATATTCATAAGATTACTTTTATTTAAATAAGGGGTCACATGGGCTCTACGTGGGATGTGGAAACAAAACCGGGCACAGGCATTTTGAACGCGCTGTATAACTTTTTTGGTATAATTAAAGAGACATTCTCCTATTACTACGTCAGCATAATTTAACTTAGATAGTATTAAAGCTTCACAGAGTTTGATTCGAGTATCAACATCCAAATAGTTGCGCACCCGGTATAAAACTTTGAGCCTGTAGAAGCAAGACTTAACATTCCGGAGGACATGATTGTGAAACCTAAGCCTATCATCAACGAGAATGCCCAAACTCCTAGCCTCTGTTACCTGTTCGACAACTGTTTCTCTAATTTTAATAACAGGATTAAAAAAGTTAATCCTTGCAATCTGAACACGAGAACCTAAAACAATAAACTTCGTTTTGTGTGGATTAAGAAGTAGACAATTTTTAGTTGCCCATTCATTTATTCGATCCAATTCTTCGCCAATACATGCTAAGCTGTTCAAAGTATCCTCAGGCTTAAAGGATAAATATATTTGGAGGTCGTCTGCATATAAATGGTAATTACATTTCTTGATGACAGTGATCAAATCAGCACAATAAAGATTGAAGAGGATCGGGCCCAAAATCGATCCCTGTGGAACACCGCGACCTAAAGCTGCCGTTCTAGAAACTGTCCTCCTCCCATCATCATGAGACACAACAACACGCTGCGAACGGCCACTAAGGTAGCTAGAAAACCATTTTAGAGCGCTACTGTCAAAACCATAGAAAGACAATTTCGACAACAGGAGGTCATGGTTGATGGTGTCGAATGCGCGGGAAAAATCAAGGAGAACCAAAATAGACCCCTTTCCCGTATCCTGTGCTGCAAGAACATCGTCAATTACATCTAGCATGGCTGTGGCTGTACTATGACAGGCTCGGAATCCAGATTGCTTAGTGGGTAGAATATTATTAGAGTTGACATAGTCCGTAAGCTGCTGGCATACCAGTTTCTCCATTATCTTTGACATGAATGGAAGAATACTAATCGGCCTAAGATCTTTAACATTCAATGGATTGCTTACTTTAGGGATAGGATTAACACGAGCTTCCTTCCACGCATCCGGAAATGTAGCAGATTGAATGGATTTATTAATAACTGCAGTAATAACTTCAAGTGTTCGCGGTAACGTCATCAGGATCATGTCACGAGTAATACCATCCACGCCCTCTGCGTTACTATTGATATTCATAATAGCTTTAGCAACTAAACTTTCATCAACAAGATTGAGACTAAAAGTGGCAAGGCTAAGCCTATGGTGTTCAAAATAAGTGCAGTGATTTGTTGCAAGAGCTCGTCAATAACATTTACACATCACTAAATCTCGGTCGTGACCGTGACGTCATCGTAAGTACGAAAAATTCGACACGTTAGGTTCTCATACAGTTTGAAGCGCTCTTTTCGTCTGTCTCGATATAGGTCTGTAGGTTTGAACTTTTTGTATGGAAGCTGGAGCTCTATTTTTGATTCACTCGTCTCGAGGATTCTGCTGATTTTCGTGCGACGTTTGAGTTTCCCTACTCCGTAAAAGCGAGCGACCTTGCTCATATATACATAGCTTCGCTTTTCGCCTGTAGTACCGCCTCCCAACGCGAGCGCGCGAGGGGCAATTGTGATCATTGTTTCTGCTCGATTTTGGGCTACTTTAATCAGAAATGGATTTGCGCGATTTTGGGCTACCTGAGGGTCGTTTTTCTGCGACATACCGATCTGGCCATCTGGCAACCCTGGCACCATATATAAATTTTATGTAGACTAGTAGTGTCATGTTCAATGTCATTTCTCTATGGCATGGTCATTTCGCTGAATTCGTTAATATTTTTTTCGGTGTGTTGGTTGATCCTTTTGTATATTTAAAAAAGTAAAAAAAAAGCATGTCATGCACAAATGTGCAATGTGCATGACATGCTTATTTTTACTTTTTATTGTTTTTGTCTTAGCAAAGGTCAAAGGAGATGGACAGCGCCATCTATGAGATTTTTAAAGAACGTACCTTGGAAAATTTCTCATTGAAAATAAAGTAGCGGAACACTGACAAGACCAATCAAAATTTAAAAAAAAAGTGAGTGATTGTTGTATCTCTATGGTGATTAATGACTGACGTGAGTGTGACGTGTAATGTCAATGTCAATTGTCAAATGAAAAGAAAAACTGACGAACATTGCTAGAAAAAAATAAAAAATAAATAAATATTGTACGAAGCATACATTTTCAATCTCAGCTATCTAGCAATAATAAAGAAATAATGGCTAATTATAATCCAAACGACTACGCATGGCAAAATCAAAATAACAGCCAAAGTTACTCTTTTGATACATCCACAAACTTTGCTGAGCAACCTCAAACATTGGGTAAGAACAAACTTTACTTACACGCTTCTACTTTTACTAATAAATAAGCAAATCAATTTCTACTTAATGAGCAAGGACATAAGATGTTTTTTGTAACCAATGATTAGAATTTCAATGGTTGTGACCTTATCTCTTTGCACAATATAGTACTTATTTTCCTACTTATAAATTAGCGCAATGATTACTAATTTTCATTTCAGATTTTCAAACATTTCCGACCGACCAAAATTATTCCTTTGATCAAGGACAAGGATCTGTACCAGCCAACAATAATCAATATTATAATCCAAATTTTTTCACACCAGCACCAGTACTGGAAGAAACCAATCTAGAGGCTAATGAATTTGATGAACCACCACTTTTGGATGAGCTCGAGATATATCCCGACCGAATTTTAGAGAAAACACTGGCTGTATTAAACCCCTTTCATGGACAATCAAAAGCAGACGACGCAAACTTCTTGCTTAGAGATACAGACATAGCAGGACCCATAGCTTTTTGTCTAGCATTGGCTATCTGTTTGTTTCTATCAGGAAACAAGGCTCATTTTGGCTATGTCTATGGTTTATCAGTTATGTCTGTGATTCTAATGTATTTCTTACTGTCTCTTATGAGTCGAACTGAGGGTGTTTTTACAGTGTTGAGTGTGGCCAGTGTGTTGGGTTACTGTATGTTGCCTATGGTGGTACTTGCCTGTTTGGGCATTTTTGTGTCACTCGAAGGAGTTATTGGTATATCGCTATCTGGTATAGCAGTAATATGGTCAGCTTTATCTGCAAGCCGGTTATTTGTTACTATGTCAGGGGACTCTGAGCAGAGACCATTGATAGCATATCCTTGTGCTTTAGTCAATGGTGTATTTGCATTGTTAGTGCTATTCTAATTTATATAATTTTGAAACTTACAATCTAAAACCATGTAATGTAATATGTAACCCAGTTGAATTGGCATTCTTTATTAAAATATTTATCAGATCATTGACAATAGTTGTGTATAAAATGTTTATAATAAAAATAAATATTTTCAATTATTACAGTTTTGATTTTTTTCCCATTGGTGTGTAATATACATTTTGCAACTAGGTAAACCAAGGACAAACAATAAATTTATTTAGTTGTGTCATTTAATAAAGATAGCTACTTAACAAAATAAAACAAATAGGTATAAATCAAAAGTTAGAACTCAATTTTAATAAATATTCTATATTAACTAAAGTTACAATCGGTTATAGGTTGGTCTGTCACTGAAAAAGTTCTTCAATATCATAACTTGGGCAAAGGTCACACACATAATTGCCAGTGTTTCACCCATTGACCACCAGAAGACTCTTTCGTTTAAATCTTCAGCTCTCTTGCGACTTTGGGCTTCCCGCAACCTGTGGTGGGTCTGGTGGTCTATGATTCTGTTCAGTGCAGAGTGTATTTCTTCAGCTGAGGTCTCCAACTAAAAAAATGGGCAGATAAGTCTAGAATACTAAATGCATGTGCAATTCTATGTATTCATGTTAGGAATAAATTTTAATTACCCAAATTTGCAGTTTTGTAATTAACTAGTAATTTAAATCAAGTTTAATGAGAAATCAGCAGGTTTAGCAAAATGAACAATAGAATAGGTACATTTGTCGACATTGAAATATCAATCACAATTGGTTTGTCTTTTGATATTTCACTGCAGAAAATATCACATAAGCTTTAATGTGGTATCTACCAATACACAATTTAATTTAATGCTTTGACCATTAGCAATAAAACTATGATGTTACCTGTGTAAGAACAGTTGCGTGATCTCCAATACCAGGTAGAGGCTCCTCGGGGCCAACATTCAGCTCCATGTAGACCAATTTATGTGAAAATGTACTGAATTCATTGCTAAAGCAGACTTTGTAAACTCCTGCCAAACAATATAGGTAGGTATATAAAAGATACATGTCACAAATAAACGATTTGAATTCACTGTAATTTCTGACAAAATTTACCTGTTAGTTGTGCAGTAAACTGGTGGGAATCATACTGCATTTTTTGTTGTTGATATATTATTTGCCTATTCGGTCCTTCAATTTTAACATCTACATCGTACTGGCCGCCTGTTATTACCTGCAAGAACCACCTGATTAGTGAGTCTAGTGTTTTTTAGTAATAAAATGTTTTTAAAAAGGTTATGTACCTACTAAAAGTCAAAAGAACGATTCCCTAAATTAAAAGCGATATGATGACCAAAATATATTAAGGTTATTAAAAAACGAGACATTTTCTACAGTACCTGATATTCTAATGAGGCAGAAGTATTCTTTTCTATGTCTTGATAAAAACATTCAACAGCGCTATCAGGAAGCTCGAACGTTAGTTCTACGCTTTTCGAAAGAATACCATTTATCAATGAGAAAAAGATTGGTATTATTATCGGCGTAACAAACATTTTTCTTATTAACTCTTATTTATCCGAAAATAAACTATAATTGTTCTTCAAAATACTCATCGATTGTCTGACAACTTGACATTTTACACCACACCACGTAATTGGCTGCGTTCCATTCCACTAAAAAGGAACTTTCCGAATTGCAAAGCATTCCAAAAGAAAAATTCAGAATAAAATGAAATAAATTATACAATATAGGTTTATCAATAGAAAATAATAAAGGTATTAAAAATGATGCATGGGAGCATGGATTAGTGCTAGTCTCTACAGCGTAAAATATACCTATAAGGTGTAATTTGTAATTTAATGGGCTTTAACAGTCAGATAAGGCCCGCGTAGCGTAAATACCTATGCTGCATGCCCACAGTGGCAGAGCTAGATTCTAGCTTCGCCACTGTGGGCATGTAGCCTAAGTACTTCTAGATAGACCACGGACCACACGTGGACGTCGGCGACATCCAATTGCCTAAGGTAAAATGACTTTGTCACTGCCGTCAAACAGCTCAAGCCCGGTAAAGTTTCGGAGTAGACAATATCTCTGTCGAGCATGTCTGGAATCCGCTTCGATCCCCCGTCTCTGAAGGAAATCTAAGGTCGTAGCTATTCCAAAACCACGACAACCAACAGACAGTCCTAAAAAATTCAGGCCTATATCACTCTTGTGCCACTTATATAAATTATTTGAGAGACTTCTGTCTGTTGTCCCGCCTAGCGAGCGTTATTGACCCGAAGCTTATTCCAGAGCAAGCGGGCTTCAGACCGGTAAAATCATGCACCAACCAGAAACTGAAACTGACGCAACACATAGAGGATGGTTTTGAGCTGAAGAAGATAACTGGCGTGTATTCGTGGATCTGTCCGCAGCCTACGATACAGTGAACCTCAGGCGACTGTTGTGGAAAGTGGAGACCATGACTGGTGACTACAAATTTGTCACAATTCTCCGGGAACTTCTCCACAACCGTCGCTTTCAGGTTCATCTTCAGACAAAAGTAGTTGGAAGTCACAACAAAACGGTCTGTCTCAGGGCAGCGTCCTAGCTCCGCTGCTTTTTAATATCTACACCAACGACCAACCACCCAGCCCAAACACTAGCCGCTTTCTATATGCAGATGATCGTGCGCTGACCACTCAGGCGACTAGTTTTGAAGCGTTGAGGCGATTTTATTAGAGTCGCTAAATAACTATGAGGAAAATTCGCTCAAGCCCAACCCATCTAAAACAGAAGCTTGCGCTTTCCACCTGCGCAATAGCCAAGCGATTCGCTAGCTGTATATTGAGTGGCAGGGTGTGGCTGTAGCTCACAATAGCTCACCGAGGTACCTTGGCGTAATTTTGGACAGTTCACTCACATTCAATAAAAACTGCCAAATAATTAAAAAGAAGGTGCACACTCGCAACAACTTGCTCCAGCGTCTCACTACAACAAGTTGGGGAGCCTCACCGCATGTTCTGCGGACATCTGGATTGGCGCTTTCCTTTTTGGCAGGCGAATACGCGTGTCCCGTGTGGAGTCGCTCTGCCCATGCTAGGTTGGTGGATACAGCGCTAAATGAGACCTGCCAGATTATTACGGGCTGCCTTAAGCCGACCCTGGTAAGTTTGTTGCTGGTTGTACCCACTAGCTGGTTTGGCGCCTCCAGATGTCCGCAGGGCTGTAGCTAGCTCATGGCATAGCTGAAAATTCAGCCACTGTCAAAGTGGCTGAATTCTGGACCTCAATACTTTAGTGTCTGCCATCGACACGCTAAGATTGTATTCATTTGACAGTTCATATCGTATTTAATCGGCTGCACTTTGTTTAACATGACATTTAAAATGATACAATAAAAACTGTCAGATAAATACGATTAACTTTACGCAATCGCCTAGCACGTTTGCGAAGCATCTTTTATGTCCCAGTCACAAAGAAAACGTTATAGTACAATCGAGGAACTTCCCGGTTTACCACTTTGCACGCAAAATGCTTTGAACGAATCGCAGCGGTGCGGTGACATCATAAGCCCCGCCCCACACACAGGGCCCTCCAATGAGGGCAAAGCGCACGTGCCATTCATTGTTTGTACACCCGTCTTGCTTGGTCTATTCGTCTATCAGCTGTTGCAATTTGCATTTTGTCAATTATTAATCTCGAGTAAGTATAATAAAGAAATTATTAATATGGCTAATAAAAGTAGTTTAATTACTTTAAGGCCCACTTGCGCCAGAGTTAGATGTAACAAAAGTACTTGTAGCATTGACTCTGAATTAAACGTATACCTAACTTGGCGGAAGTTGGCCATAGGATAGGTACATACGGTCGACGAGGCTGGGTGTAGAGAGGGAGATTAATAAATAAATGAGAACAGTAAAACAATATTTTATTCAAAATTCAAGACGATACATACAATTGGAAAATAATCATAATTTCACTTAAAAGTTTAACAATGCATTGCTTAACAATAAAGTAAAAAAGCCATAGATCCAACAAAGAAATACTGTGAATAATTATGTCTTAAAATGTATTCTTAAGTGCAGAGGGACTAAGATGGCGTCTATAAAATGCAGACAATACTTTGTTTTTATCTAATGAGTGTTTAGAAGGCGAGGCCAGCGTCCGCGTAGGTGGTGAATATCTTCTCGATGGAATTGGCGTACGCCGCTGTTCTCAGATCTAAGCCCAGGTTGTGTCGCAGGGCAGTCTTCATGATGGCCTGTTCAGAAACAAAGGTTTGGGATTAATCATTATAATTTATCTATACTATCTATACTAATATTATAAATAGGAAAGATTTGTATTTTTGTATGTAACGAATAAACTCAAAAACTACTGGACCGATTTTGACGAAATTTGCTATAGAGAATCCTTAGACCCCAAGTAGTAACATAGGCTATAAATGATCCCAAAATTCCCACGGGAACGGGAACCACGCGGGTGAAACCGCGCCCGGCCTCTAGTAGTTAGATAAGGTTCCCACCGAACCTATGGATCCAGCAGATCATCAAACTAAATAATATAATATAAATATTACTTTAGCTTAGCGTCATATTTATGAATCATTTGACCCTCCAAGAACAAAGCTATCAATCGGAAAAAACTTTTTTCATATCTGACTGCTGGTTGTTCTAGAGATAGAATCTGTCAAACAAACTCATAAATAAATTAATTATAGTACTAGCAGTCGCCCACGTGGTTCCCGTTCCCGTGGGAATATCAGGATAAATAGTAGAATATGTGTTAATCCCGGCTATTTTCTATCTATGTGGAAAATTTAATCCAAATCGGTTCAGTAGTTTTTGCGTGAAAGAGTAACAAACAACCGAACTGAGATACTTTCGCATTTATTTACTATAAAATAAATGTTTCGATGCAAATCTAACAAGCGTCAGGAAGTCGGAAATTATGTTTCCCCTTTGTGGTGTAAGTATAGATTACGGATATAACTTACCCTAGCAGACCTCTCCATAGTGTAGTCGAGACCGGAGTGTACAATGTCTTTTTCTGAGGCACCAGAGATCCTCTTCTGGAAGGATTCCGAGGGGGTGACGGGGATGCGGCCGCCGACGCGACCGAAACGCCTCTCAAGCGATTCTTGCACGGATTCTAGAACGAAACATGAATTGAATTTTCATACTTATAAACATGTAGTTAAGGTTTAAATTAGTGAAACCTGATTTCAAACAAGACAATATACTAGAAAAAAGCAACTTTTTTTTTTTATATATTTTCTTGTTTAATATTTATCACATAAAAATTGCATTGTAAAATGCAAAATTAAAAAGTTATAACCTGATTTCAAATTAAATTAAATGAAGAGTTGGTTAAAAGAAGGTAGTATGGTTATTTATGCAATATACTTGGCTTAAAGTACAAATATGTGTTGATTACTGACGCTTTTTATTAATTCAATATCATTTATTCAGTCTAGGCTGTTACAAGCACTTGTGAATGTGAATTGTACTCTCAAACTCGCACCAATAAACCTAGCCCCAAAGTAAGCACTGTTATGGGATACTAGGGTAATGGATTTAAATACATATTATACATGTATTTATGTGTAGAAATATATATAAACGTCCATGACTCAGGTACAAATGCTAGTATTTATCATACAAACATTGGTTCAAAACTCACGGCGGCGGCGGAGGGAGCCCGTCACGAGAAGAACAGGCAACCAACTGGTCAAACTGTTTTTTTTATTGCCAGTCTAAAACGTCATAACCTTCATAAACAGGAATTTTGTTTTCACGTCGCAACGCATTCATTCGATTGATTACATCATGATGCTATCTTTATTACACAACGATAGTCTTGATGCAATAATGTGACCAGTTGTTACGAACACTGTTTACAAGCGAGAATGCTTTTGATTTCATTAACAATGTTATTTGCAACTTTTGCAAGTAAAATGTATGTTATCTGGACACATACAAATGAATCCATCTAGATAGAACTATAGTATGTAGGTCAATATTGTATCTTTCAATAGGGTACGATGAAAAAAAGCGGAATTGAATAAGACTAATTTTTATAATTATAAATAGGCATTATAGGCAGAGTGATATAGATAATATTATGTGACCAAACATTTTATATAAAATTTTGCTTTGGTAATATCTGTATATCCCGAGGCCTGGATTTATGGAAAGGGGCTGTAACAGTGTCGGTCGATACTATTGAGTAAAAACATTGCTATCAAACTATTTTTAAGGAAATAATGCATAATCTATCTATTTGCTTGGAAGTTCTGGTACCTCACAAGTCTGAGTTTTAGCGGCCAAAACAAACGCATTCCAGGAGCCCTAAAAACCAAGGATTTTACAATTCTCGTTAGATTTTAGATTTGATAGACTTTAGTAATGAAATTCTATAAAGCCTGGAGTCCACTAAAGTAGAATCAAATCGAATCGAATCGAATCGCATTTCCTCCTGCGTGCCACTCTCGGGACGAATCGCAACTGTTATCAAAGTAGTTAGGTCGAAATTGCTCTACGGCCAACGAGCGCAGTCAATTCGAATTGGCGCGTCGCTAATGAACGCGCTTTCAAAGCAGGCGCCTTTTTATGGATTCGATTAGGTTCGACTCGACCGACGCCCGCCTGAGTAATGAGTGGGGTCATTCGTGCATGTTCGTACAAGTAAAATTAGTACGAAAACGTATTTAAGAGGCCCGCGATACGTCAGCCTCCCATACAAACCTAATACCAAAATAATTTTAATTTTAGCATGATTGACTGTACTTGTCGTATTATTTGGATTAAGACAATATTTAACGAGGTTTCTAAAAATAATCCAAAATATCTACATGTAAAAAAATAATGCCAATTATTTTTTTCATTCGCATTTATTTTTGATTGGATATGTATTTTAGATTTTTTTTATCGAATCTCTGATAAATACTGTCATACGTAGAATGACATACTATGTATGTTAGGTATGACAGTATTTATCACAAGTACAGAAAATAATGCTGTAATTTCAAATCATATATCTAAAAGCGCGACCGTAACATTTTAACTAGACTACTTATGAATAAAAAATCTTACCCAACAAATGGTGGTTGGACTCGCGCTCATACTTGAAGGTGAGACGTCCGTAAGAGACGTGGTTCAGGTTCTTGAGCCACTCGAAGAAGGAGACGGTGACACCACCAGCGTTGATGTACAGGTCCGGGATGACAAGGATGTTGCGGTCGATCAGGATCTTGTCGGCGGCTGGGGTCGTGGGGCCATTGGCGGCTTCGGCGATGATCTGGTGGAATAAGGACCAAGGGTTATTTTATGTTTACTCAAAACATAAAACCATATTAAAACTCTTAATTTCGAACAATTTGTGTGGAAGCAACCCTGAAGTAGCGATAATACTGCTGTTTAGTACATTTTAGTAGAGTTCAACTAAAATTTAGCAGTTTTGAGTAAATATAAAATACACCATGATTCATTTTACCAGAGAAGGGTCACCAGTGAAAATGAATCAATTTATTCGTAATTAGATCTTATAACATCACATTGGATATATTTATAAGATTTCTGCTAGGCTACATTTATTGATCGAAGTAGTTTCAAACGTCACTTCATATTATTTTAGGTTTTTTTTTGAAAGTCAAAAACACTCAGTAATATGATGTGGTACGAGACCACTTGAATAAATATCTGCATATTTGAGATTTGGAGCAATATCCCAGACATTGTTTATCAACAATATACTTACTAACCTAATTTATTTAGTAATAGTATGAATTAACGCCTGCTTTTCAGAAACAAAATTATCATGACTGATGATAAATCATATTTTAAATCCGAATCATGTGACGAATACTATAGGTACCTAGGGATTATTCAATTCATTATTTAAGTTGGTAATAACGTAATAAATTTGAAGATATTTAAAATCGTAATGGACGAGGATATTAAATTAGTTTATTAAGTTTTCCATTTCTCAATGCTTCGAAATGACCCAATTTCACTTCGCTTGTTGACAATAAACAAGCGAATACAAGGAGTTCAGTCAATATTATTCAATGTACACGCAATTTTAATCTTTATTTGAAGGAGTGTTAGTCAAATATTACCTTAGCCTGGATTTTGTGGGCGTTTTCTTTGTTGATGACCTGCTCGACGGCGGCTGGGACGAGGATGTCGCACTTCTCGAAAAGCATGTTCTCTCCCTCGTAGGGCTTCGCCCCTGGGAACCCGACAATGGTGCCATTGTCTATCCTGTAGTCCTCCAGAGCCTGTGGAATACAAGTTTTTGTCATTAGGCAAAAATGTATATTAAATCACTGAACAGTTACTAATTTTACCGCGGATTATGCCTCACTCCATCAGTTCGAAGCGATTTTTTTTCTCGATAGTTTAACAACGGTCGAACTAGTGAAAAATGTATCACTATTTATACTGCATTTAATTTGGATAATATCTATTTATGCACTTTCATTGGGTAGTATGGTATTTTCTGTAGAAATAGACATTTTGTATCATATATGGTTTATTGCCGTTGACATGTAGGTACTACAGCTACTGATTATTTTATTAATTCCATTCCATTCATTGGCCTTTTTATCCTTAAGTGCGTGAAAACTTTTTAAACATACAAAAAGCTCCTTTTGCGAGTTTCGCGAAGTGTGGCGTTAGGTAAAAAAGAAATTCTCTTCTCTAAGTAATCCTCCTAAAACTTACAATAGGTTTATATATTTAATTAAAGAAAAATCTACTGATAAATCTCTATATTTTATGATCTTCTGAGATGACTGAGATAGATCTTCGTTACCATTGGTTTAGAAAAAGGAGGGTATGATTGCATCAAAGTAATTCAAAGAACAATCAAATAACATCAAAGTGATTAAGAGGCATGGCACATAGAGGCATAAGATATGAATGCGTTGCTAAGAGCTGTTTTATTCTTAACACATAATTAACTACCAATGTTTTGAAATGAGATAATTATAACAAATAGTTATGCTTGATTAAGAAATAAATGTGAGTGTACTATAATTGAATCATATCAAATAATTTTTCATTTATAATTTGTGCTAGTTAACTGTCACCACGAATGCTTGTCTTTAATTCATTGTCGTCTAAAAGACAATGCAATTTTTTTTATATATTTTTCTAATACCTATTTTTGCTTTGCCTAGCTAAAATTTTGACTTGTTTAATTATCTTCATATATAACGATAATTTTATTTGACTCAATATCGAAAACAAGTAACTCAAAAAGTCAAAGTTCAGACTACGATTACAGAACTAATTTAATCCTTATCCAGTAATCACTACCGAACTAGTTAATTTACAATCTTCATATTTAAAGCACGGATGATTCTCGTGAATATAACCATAGTTCGTCACTGCTAGAAACTCTAGCATAATTATAATGTCTACCATAAAATGTTAGTGTAATTAATGCAAATATAAAAATAAAATTTATGTGATATACAACTTCATAAACCAAATAGATCTGTTTGACATCATTGCAATGTTTGATTATAATATATTTTTTTATTATTATTTTAATATTCTACAAGATTATTAAAAAAAGCAATTTTGTAATTTATTATTTCAATTCGAAATCATTATAGCAACTATGATGTCATATTACCTATTTATTGCATGAAGATATCTGGTAGAGGGTCAACCTGCCAAGCTTTATGAAATATATGATTTGATAAGCGTGATAACGATAAAATTTATGATATATTTGTGACAATAATTTCACGTGTGTTATCTTAGTTAGGAATTTGTTTGTTCCGAAGATGTTATCTTAACGTTACTATAACGCGATGTGGTGATATAAATATCTTGTTTCTATGATTGGTGTAAAAGGCATATATATTAATAGTGGTATCAAAACGGGTTACGCGCATCTGAATCAAGGGCAAGGATCTTTTGGAACTAGTAACCTACAAAAGAATATAATGCCTCATAATAAAAAACTAACCATTATTTTATTATACTTCGAGAGGCCGACAACGCAGGTAATATGGGTCCAGGAGACGTATTTTTGAATCATTCTAATTACTATTCGCATACGGAATCGCAAGATTCGAATGCGAATGCTAAAAACCGTATTTTTGAAATTCCAATTCGCATTCGAATCTGCAACGAGTGGTGGCGTCCCGTCCCGACCACTTTTTTTATTCAAGCGACAGAAAGTTTGACGTTTAGCACATACCATTTTTAATTTGACATTGACATGACAGATAGTTTGACAAATGACAACTTCAAAACGTTTCTTTTCACGTCATTCAAGTCCGATTCAGTATCGGTTTTTGAAAATCTATGGAGTTAGTTTCCGGTTTTTAAATATTCTGCGTAAAATGAAATAATGTAGAAGGAGTTTAAGAAAACGGCAACACCTTATTCGAGTGATTAAAAATGCGACAAAATGAAAGTCGGAGAATTTCAATTCGCATGCGGATTGAATTCGCATACGAAATTCGAATGATTCAAAAATATGTCTTCTGATTACATTATTGTGATGGGTTAACTTTAGGTACCATCTGACAAAAAATACTTTGTGTTTTACATGAACCTATCTAATATTTGCTAAGTATAAGCGAGTGTAATGTAGTTCCTAGATAAAAATAAGGCATTAGAAATTGAGTAGCCAGTTTGTAATATAAGTAAGTACAAGATGGCTTAGTCGAAATATGACTTTGTTCGAAGTAGCTTCAGAGATTTGATAATTTTACTATTGGCGATCGAAGAAATAAGATTTGTAATGCAAATCCACGTAATCGAAGCCCCGTGAATGATATGCCATCGACAGGAGTATTCTACTGGCTCATCCTCCCACCAAGATAGGCACACGTATCTCATTTCCACTCCACTAGAATTCCCGCTCGTACCCCACACGCCTGTCGTCTGTCATTGACAATGACTCTCTTCTGTATGTGAGATAGTATAAGTATTGTACCAATTTCGTAAATACAAACAGTGCACTCCGGACTATGAAGGTCTAGTCATCCCTGCCTCCATTATCAGGATAGGATTTTTGAATCGGCCTTTCTAATCGGCCCACGTTCCGAAGCTATGGACTATGAAGGTATAGTCGCCCCAGCTTCCATTGTATGGATATGTCATTGAAATCGGCCACTCACTAGTGAGCAAGTGTGTGTGTCTTACCTTAGGGTCAATGCCGTCAGGGTTGTGGATAGCGCCGTCATGCTCGATGATGCCGATGCAGGTGGCACCAGCACGGACGAGGTAGCGGCATGTGTGCAGGCCCACGTTACCGAAGCCCTGGACTATGAAGGTCTTGCCACCCCAGCCGGGGGTTGTGCCTGTAACAAATAGGTTGCTGTAAATATCTTGAGGAGTCGGGAGCTGCAGTAGTTCGCGCAATTGTCAGCAACTTTCGCAATGTGGTATTCTGTCTTAATGTATGATACCCATGATACTGTGTTACGACTGCTGTCGGGTCAGTCAGCGATACACTTGTTAATATAGGTGCTCACATCGGTCTTGGGATGATGACCACAAATTATTATCTCGGCTCGTCCGTGCTAGGCACGTTAAGTGGTTGGTTCCGATTGTATTTGTAGTGTTTAAATTAAAACCAACCTCATTGAGATCGCGTGGTGGGCCATGACCCATTCTCCTTATTCAATCATAGGGAAGGCCAATGCACCGTCAGTGGGGACATTAAAATGGCTGAAGATGATGATGATCTGGATAGATCAAAGGACCAAACTATATGCTCATACCATAATACTGCGTCGAACACAAAATAGGGCCAAGCTGGGATACGTATGGCGGAAACGTTCGCTGATATCACAATTAATATACTAATTGGCAATGTAGGGACATCAGTCCACTCATTATACACTTATGCTATGTTTACATATCGGTAAAATAAGAGACGAGAATAATTAAATTTTACCAACAAAACATGTTTTATAAATGCATAGACAATATCCTCACACACTTCCTACTCAGTTATAGTCTTACATTTTAATGAAAAATGAAAATACACAAGTTATTGAGACAACGTCATACAATAAAAACATAGGTAGGTAATACATTTACCTATCTGTTTAACCTAGTTTATCTCGAAGGTGCTGTTTAACTTGACCATCGTGAAATCTGTATTAGTTTCGTTATGGTGTGAAAAACATGCATTTGGTTGTAATTCACACCTGAAGATATATTTACCGTGACTCCGTGACACGCGACTTTCGAGTGACAGAGGTTAAGTGCTAACTAAAAATGTCTAAGAACAATTACTAAAGAGCTGTTTATGTCAAAAAGTCTGGTGAAAAGTGAATTTGTATTTTTTGCTTTGCATAAAACCTCGGACGAGTTAATTCGTCCAAGCATAAAACTGAAGGTTGTCGTGAATTTTTAGTACTTCGTAAGTCAAGTATTCAACTCCTACATCGACTTATAAGTGTTTACATAAATGTTGATACTTTTTAAAATTTAAATTAGCAAAATAATAGTGACCTCATGGCTGTTACAGCTAAGCTTTGACGAAACTGAAAATCTATTGTTAACTATGGCATAACTGCACCCATACAAACACACGCGCATAGATTCACAAACGCATACATACTCGCTCGCGCACGTTCTGTGTATACACCTCCCCCCCCCCCCCCCACACAAATACACATCCGCACACGCGACACACACACATACATACATACACACACACCACACAAACACACTTACTCACACTAGCAAATAAACATCACTTTAGTTAGCATATTTTCTCTTTCTCCTGTTTATTGTAATCCAAATGTGTTGTTCACTTAAATTACTTGTAGAAAATGGCTCGAGGATGTGGGAGCCTGATGACCTGTAACACACCTAGCTCAGGGATCAGTCTCACACAAACTGTTATTTTAACATAACATGTTCATGTTCCTATATAATTAGATTTTGTAAGTTTGTGATAAGAAAATAAAAGCCTTATTTAATTTAAATAATGAGACTGTAAAGTGAGCATGTTTGTATGAAAATAACGCAGTTTATTTGCCTGCGAGTATATTTCATGTACAGATTTTACTACTATACAATTTAATTATTTGTTTGTGTTAGTTAAATGAAGTGTTAAAATACGTTCTAACACTTTATTGCCATTTCTATACTTACAGAATATTACTCTGTTAACAGGTAATAATAAATTATGCTTAATTGCATACAAACAAAGGAATACACGAAGAATACAATCACAACAAAAAGTAATGTATAATAGTATGCTAAACAGGTAAATAGTACCGTTATATAACAATCATTTAGTTAAGTCCCTGTACAACACACCTGTACAATCGATAAATGTATTGGAGAAACACATTTCAGTTACACAATAGAAGTAATAATTTAAGTATGATTAAATCAATAGCACTCACCGATCATGCTCATGTAGTTTGCTTCGTTGATGAAATTCTCGAGGCCGTGGAAAACACCTCTGCCGGTGGCTGAAACTCTGCCGTGAATACCGCCCTGTGTGGGAAAGATATAAATTTAATGAAAATGAAATTGATTTATTAAATTTTAGCTAAGTCGCAAAACATCTTCTTCGCAAAATGTCTATACGTCGCAAAATGTTGCTTTCTCATAATGTCTCTTTCTCATCATCTCATTTCTTGACTATGCTTAAAACATAAATTTGCAATCAAATAATAGACACATGATGGATTTATAAAGGTATTTTGATAGAAAGTACAAAAATATACTGAGACAATTCCAACAAAATTAATTGACCCACCCTGCAGCAATTTATGAATTATATCATATTTTTACAAATGTGTAAATAAATAAGATAAATAAGTTTATGCAGTACCAATCAAAGTACAAAATTGTGTTATTTTTTTCTATAGCAACCAAGAAAAGTCTGTTTAATAAATCATATTCTTTAAACAATGAAACTTTATTCATAGTCCCAATCGCGACACTTTGCGAAAGATGCATTCTGCGAGAGAGACATTAGGAGAAAGCGACATTTTGCGACGTGTAGTTGTTGCGAAGTATACTTAATTAGATGCAGGAAAATGACATCTTCAGTGTGCCTACTTTCTGACAAAGTAAAAAATGTGACGTGACAAAATAATCGTTAGTTCAATTGACATTCAGTAAAAAATTGGTAATAATGATATTACGAAATTGGTTCATAATAAATTAACTATTCGGAATGTAAATGTATAGGTTTTCACTATGAAATCAAATCAAACCAGTTATATAATTATAGTGTCGTTGTGCTGCAAAAATAATTAATAAGAGGAAGAGTTACTTGCACAAGTTTTATTCCAATTAATGCAATACGATCCGTTCGATTTTTGTATCGATACAATAGCATTCGATAAGTTGGCGATAAAAAGTATCCTATGTTCATAACCAGGCTATCTACTATCTGTGTACTAAATTTCATCCAAATCCGTTCAGTAGTTTCGAAGCCTATTCAATGCAAACAAACAAACAATCAAATCTTTCCCTTTACAATATTAGTATAGATAGAATTATCTATATAAATAAAGCAATGGGTCGGCAATGATTAAGCAACTTTTGCAATAGCCGGTCGTGAAATGGGTGACTAAAAAATGTATTGTCTCGGGCTGCTTCGTGCTTCAGAAGGCACGTAAAGCCGTAGGCCCCAGTTGTGCTTGCAGTCATTAAAACCCACCAATGGTGGATAACGGCCCATTATCCTTATTAATTCATAAGGAAGGCCAGTGTCACAGACAGTAGGGACATTGATAATGATGATGACTTAACACAAATATGTTAATAACACAACAAATGTTCCGGATTGTATGAACCAAACAGAACAAAGAAAGTGACATACTCAAGAACTTTTAATATTTTAGAAAATATCAAATATTGCTTACAAATTATAAAAAAAAATAAACAAACGAAGATAACGAAGGCACGTTTTAGCCGACAGTGAAGAAGTCATATAATTGGTTTTAAACCAATTTCTTCAGCTAATTACGAGCAACTTATTCTCTCATTTATGTTGTGCATTTGAAACGTTTTAT
Source organism: Chrysoteuchia culmella (assembly GCA_910589605.1). Lineage (NCBI taxonomy): Eukaryota > Metazoa > Arthropoda > Insecta > Lepidoptera > Crambidae > Chrysoteuchia > Chrysoteuchia culmella. The sequence continues at coordinate 11,954,019 of OU342654.1, forward strand.
TTTAATTACCTTCATATATCCTTACAAAAGAGTTCAACGCATTACAAGATATTAAAGAGGGAATTTTGACCTCATTACAGCGCGAATCATAGATGGTTATCGTCGCTAATATCAATCAATGTTAACAATTGAAACATTTATATTAGTAAAGCGGACTAACTCACAAATCAATAAATAAATAAATGCCAGACATCGTACATTTTGATCAGTTTCTTGATAGTAGCTTCAAGATTTGTGTTGCAGTTATCAGAAATAATAAAGGAATATTACTAATAATACTTAATATCACCCAAAAACTACTCAAGCGCAAATATTCATCAACTGGTCAAGAGCTTAGTGGGCAATATCTTTCACTACCTACTGCGTCTTCAGGCTAGTCAGCCCTATATTTTTTAAAATATTTATACACTTTAACAAAAGTAACTAAAGTACGTCATGTTCACTTAAACGTTTCTTCGGCTTCCTTGCGAGTTGAAAATTGTATACGGTTAGGATAACCATAAAATGTAGTTTTTTTTTAGATGAAAATTGATCTTACCCATGTGTGACTTTAAGTCACTTTTCAATTTGACGACTTTGTATGAAATAAAACAGGGAGAAAAAAATAGCCCTTAAGGAGTTCCTTGCCGGTTCTTCTCGTTACAAGGTATCCTGCCGTAGAGTTAGTGAACCGTCACCGTAACTTGTGGCGTAGCTTCTTTGACGTTCATGAGTGCTGGTAACAGCTTAAGACTGAATAAATGATATTGAATTTTTGTTTTTTTATGGTCTTTTTTTTCAATGTTCAAAAATAATATTCAGCTCCGACATCGTATTTTGCGGACAAATTGAAAATAAAATTGTCATATTATATCTCATTTACTTTCGTTGGTTATGCTATGAATAAAACTGAGGACTGAAAATCAGCCATTAATATAAGAGAGAAGATCTAACCTGGTTGATGGGCTTGCCGGTGACGCATGCGTGGGCATTGATGTCTTGGTAGCCCACGGTTTTGGCGTAGGTGTCCGCGATCCAGGACATCTCCCGCTCGCCTGTGCCCATGTCGGGGGCAGGCACATCCACACCAGGCCCTAAAGTTAAAAAAAAGTCATGGTTGAAATAAGAAACTTTTTATACTTTATATGAGTGATCAGGGATTTTGACTCTACTTTTCATAGGACCAAAGCCAATTAACAGTACCTATCCTAAACAGGAAACGCTATCGCCTTACTTTATATCAGTTCCGCTACAAATGTTAGGCTGGCTGCAACAATCCAACACTATGTTTCGAAAGAAAAATAAAGCCCTATAACCTTACATATACATGCTGAATGTATGTGATGCATTGATTTGATCGGCCGTTGGTGCAGTTTTCTAGCGAGTTTTGTCGCGATTGCTGCATGTAAACATCTTTCGCTGGGATTGGTATAGGAATTGGTGAACAAGTATAATATCTAACTGTTCCCTGCTTTGGACGGCCTATTTCGGAAGACTCCTAACTTTTGAATGTTGCAAGATAACCGCCTGGTTCACGTTGCCCCCGTGGGAATATTGGGATGAATGACAAATATCCTGAATAAAATAAATAAATATCCTATATCTTTATCCTAGTCCATTCAGCCGTTTACGCGTGACTGAGGAGTAACAAATTTTTCCATTTATAATATAAAAAGTATAGTAGGAAATGAAAGATTTTAGTCTAAATATTTCCATAATATTGAATCCAAAAAGCCTCTACGGTTGTTCATTAAAACAGCAAACTTATTATCCAACAGCAAAACATAGAGGTATTGAGGTGTGTTCATGATTAGTTGTTGCTGGCCTCATGCCAGTATGACGTACAACTTGTGACTGGATTTTACCGTTCCAATTTAATATTCTTAAAATACATAGGCTGGTATGATTGAGAGAGCGTGTTGATTTCCACGTTTCATTGTATTGTATAATCGAGGAACTTGCTGGTCGAACAGTAGTTTTTTAACCGACTTCAAAAAAGGAGGAGGTTCTCAATTCGACGGAATCTTTTTTTTTATGTATGTTACTCGATTACTCGAAGACGGCTGGGCCGATTTGAGTACCTAATTCTTTTTTGTTCGAAAGGGTATACTTCCCGTGTGGTTCCACTGTCATCAAGTCAGGATCTGATAATGGGATCCTGGAGAAATCTAGGGAACTCTTTAAATATTATAGGCACTCCTATAACGATTTTGGTGTTTTCTATAGTAACTCATGCATATGCTTCCGGAAAGCATCATTTGGTGAAGTGGAACTGACGATGAAGACCACAAATGGTCATCGGAACTATTAAATACTTAGCATTTCACGAAAGCGATACGATTACTTTAATGTGGTTCATAAACAATTTATGCTCAACTCAATCTAAGTGATAAAGTGTGTGTGTGAAGTACCGGGAGAACTCCGCAAAAAGTAACGGCCCTGCACCGGGAAAAGCAGCATTTTGTAAAAGGTGATGAGCAGTTAACATAAGGTTATTAGAATAGGCACGGGACCTCTCCTACCTTTAAAAATTCTGAAATAAAAATTTTTTATAAAAAAAATTAAAACAGATTTCTTTATATAAAAAGTTTTTTATTAAGGGAGCGCTGTTTCAAAAAGTAATAGGTTTATAGAAAAAGTAGAAAAATATTACAAATAATAGAACATTCGTAGGTATTTGATTGTATTAAAAATTATTTGTTTATCACTTTGCGAAAACTAGTTACCCGAAAACTCAACTGGTGGTGCCGGAAACTAAGTTTCCCACAATTAAAGAATAACAATTAGACGACATACCTTTATAGAGATTCGGTAAAGGTCGGCGGATAAAATATAAAGCCAATTTTTCGAGTAAATTTTTTACTTCAAGAAAAAAAAAGGAAATCGTTATTAAAGGTCCTAAAAGTGCATATTTTAAGGTATGAATCATGTTAGAAGCTCGGTAACGGGTAACAATTCGGTTTCGTTGCTACCTGCGCTCTTTATGTAATAGCACAATACGCACGCAATAGGCTTGGTGGCAATGCAATGCTATGACTAACTTGCTTTTTTTAGTACCGAAGGAGGTATAAAATTGTCTTAAGTATGATTTACCCAGTCAACTCATTAGTTGGTTTCATTGCCGTAATGAATAATTACGTTATGAGTGAGAATGTTTATGCATCTACACAGATAAAATGAAACACTGTAATAATTATTGCTCGTAAATCAGTAAAATAATTTTGGCTTATTTGAAGATTCACAAAGATTAAGTAATTATGCAGTTAAACTATTTCGGTATACACTTTACTGCAGTGTTGTAGTACGAATATGGACTGTAATAGGCGTTGCTAAGGTTGGATACGCGATGTCAAGGGTTATTGACCAATAATTGAAGCTGTCGTTGACCGAGTGCTTGCAGAAGGCCAAACTCATAAAGTTGCCGCATTTGTGTCACTATGTATCAGGGGTTGATAGATGCAAAACCATTAATAATTTAGAAACCTGGTAGTTTTTGCTATTTATTTATTGACCTATTAAAGTCACAAAAATATCTGTTGACAACGTAATAATCTCATCATTACCCGTTTCATATTAAAATATCTTGAATAAAAGCCGAAACACGGAATAAAATATCTCGTTGTGGTTCCATATAAAAGATAGGACGACACATAGAAGTGCACTTGCATGTCTACGTGTACGTATACAGCGAGTCTTAAGATGGTAGTGAAGTGATATAAGTATTAACTTGCGAATAATAAATGCTTTATTCTATCAATATCAGAGATTAATAATTATATCAAGATCTATTACGTTATCCTTCCTTTTTACATCAGATACGAAGTACCTACTTTATACACCTAGTTAGTCTGTCAGATATCATTATTTATAGATAAAAAGTCTCAAAGATATACCTAAGTTGTTACATGTAAAAAGATGTCAAAGTCCTGACATAACAAAGCAGTTTGACCACAATACCCAGTTTTTCTGTACAAAAAAACTAAGAAATTCAGAATTTTTTCACCGATCGTGATATTGCAAAATTCTTGGAATCAAGAACAGGAAAGATTAAAACCCAATCAGTTTTTACATGGCGTTTTTAACGCAAATAATGGAATTACAGTAAATGGGTTGCAATTGCAAGTGTTAATGGATTGTACAGGTAAGTTGGATATATAATCAAGTAATTTATGGCGTTTTGTTCTTTAAGTCCTATTTCAATTGACACCGATCGATCTGATATCGATTTAGCAATCTGTTTTAGGGCTCATAAAAGAATCGGGCATTCACAGTGAAATGAGTTCACGTCTCATGCCATTAGCAAAGTTAATAAAAGAATGCAATTCAAAATTGCACACAACTGATTGATAATGTAGGTACCTCAGATAACATACAGCTTGTCCCATAAAGTAACAAATTAACTACAGATGGCAAGGTTACATACGCACACAATGTAGGTATTTGTTCTTGAAAAAGATAAAGTGACATCACGGCATCATATTTTAACAAAACACCTACACAATCACGGTATTGAATTTCTGATTACGAAGTAACTATCTAATCTGTCGGTGGGCGAATAAGCGAAGATTAAATTCTGTATCGTTTATACTGGAGAAATGTAACCGGAATTGTTTTACGACAAATATTTTCAGCACCAATTCTGATAGTTCTCAATAAAATATTTGCTTCGGAATATGGATTTATCGAAATTATATGGCAATAAAATCGATGTCGTATGGATACGATACCAACTTCGTGGATTCAGAGGTCAGGTTGTCTCACCACCTTTTTTTGTTAAAATGAATTTATGGGTGTACTTATGCTAAATTCAAAGATATCAATTTGACGGGAGGTACTTTTGTGCCTAAAAGGTATTGGAAGCTGATATGATTTGATTTAACCCACCGACCCGCATTGAACCCACGTCGTGTATTACGGCTTATTCTCCTTAAACTATAGCTCACATCACTGCGTTGCGGCGCGGCGTCGCACCGCTGCGCCGCAACGCATTATCCGATGCGCTGCATTACCGTCATATAGTGAAGACAATAAAATGGCTAATGACGATGAAGCTGATTTGATTCAGATAGCTTACCGATAAATCCTTTCTTGGCGAGTTCAAGGGTGAACCGACGGGTGATCTTCTCGAGTTCGTGTTCTGAGTACTCTTTGGGGTTGATCTTGATGCCAGCCTTGGCTCCGCCGAAGGGCACGTCGACGCAGGCGCACTTGAATGTCATTAGAGCAGACAGGGCCTTGACCTCGTCTCTGGTCACGTCCGTTGAGAATCGAATACCTGTTGATGTGATGATATGTTTAATCAGAAAGAATATAAAACTTAGCAAGCAACCCCATTTTGTACTGAAGTTATGTGCATCAGAATTTATTAAAGTTAAAAGTTAACCTAATATTGACCATCAAAACTATAATAATTATATTTAGTGGCCGCCCGCGGATTCAGACGTGTGGTTTCTGTTCCTGTGGTGGGTACCGATACCGTCATGGGTAGGCACGGGTATCGTTAATGAAATTTCCTTATAACCTCAACAAGGTTTTATATGTATTTTTCAGTTCTCGTTTGCACTTTATTGGCTACATGTTATCTAACGATGCAATTGATGCAAATTGATCATAATTTTTATCCATATCTATACATATAATAAAACTGTAAAATTATAATTTCAGTACATTGAATATATTTACCAAAAACCAATTGGGGAAGACATAAAAACAGTAAGAGAATACGTTAGGACGATTTAATTAATTTTTGTCTGTTTGTATGTACATGCTAATCTCTGAAAGTACTGGGGTATTGATTTTTATTGTGATATGTAGCTAATAGGTCGTGTCATAACATAGGCAATTTTTTTTTAAATCTGTAAAATTTGATGTAGTAGACTAAGAGATCAGCTAAACTATGAGAGTTATTAAAATGTCACATAAGCAAAAGTTGTAAAGCGTGATGAGCATTTTCTGTTGACATATTAAAATTCAGAATATTTGATCCCAATTAAGGACAATGAAAATGCCAGAACAGTAATAGACCAGTTACTATTAGAGATATGGAAATGACCCCTTAGCAAAAGTTGTTTAGCGTGATGGGCATTTTTTGCTGGCATATAAAAATCAAAAATATTTGAACCTGATGTAGGAAAATGGAAACGGCAGAAAGTAATAGACTAGCTAAACTATTAGAGATATGGAAATGACTCCTTAGCAAAAGTTGTTTAACATGATGGGTATTTTCTGTTGTAATATATAAATCAAGGACATGTTTTCTTGAAAAATAAAAAAAAATACCAAAAAATTAAGAATGATAATTATTGCACCTGTTGCTCCATAATACTCGAGGAACGAATTCTTTTAGTTTTTTAAAGACAGTTGATGCTGTAGAGCTTCCTGCGTTTCAAGCCACCTGTAGGGCACTTCATCTTCATGACGATGATCAACACTGGGACAAGACTCTCGAGGAGGCCTGTGTCAGTGACAGCCTCCGCTGCTTTCAACATTCGTTCGCTACGATGTTAGTGTTTTGTGGTCTTTTGGATACTTTAGTATTGTGGAAAAAATACAAAACATTCCTCTCTGAAGACTTTGAGATAACATACCAATGGGTAACGTCACATCCCTTTTCTCGGGAGATTTTAGACAGACCCTTTCTATTATAAGACGCGCGGACAAGAGCCGATGAGATTAACGTCTCATTAAAATATTTTAAGGTCATATACCATAAGGCCTCAGATACATTAGCTGGGACTGACAACCAATATGAAAGCGCAGCTTGGCGGTCATTCGCATGCCCATGAATTTTCAGCATATTATCAAAAATTTGAGAAGTCTCCTCCCTGTAGATCATGGTCAGGTAAGTCTTCCCCGAATACTGAAAAAAGTCGTTGCCTCAGAAGAGGAACTTATACACTCAATATTCGAGGACTTCAAGTGTATCTCAAGTTAGGAAAATTCTTGGTTATGTGAACGCGCCATACTAACACCCAAAAATTACCAAGCAAATGCAATAAATGAAAAAATAAATAAATAGCGGAAATTGTTGCGGATGAAGTGGTTTACACTTGAATTAACAATGTAGTTGATCAGGACGATGCCACAAATTACCCAATTGAATTTTTATATTCACTTCCAGCGAGTGGTTTCTCTGCTCACAAGATCAATCTTAAAGTCGGTGTTCCGATAATGCTTTTGCGAAATTTTACTTAGCCATAATTATGCAATGGGACCCGACTTAAAGTAAGTGCTTTCCAAAGAAATATTATCGAAGCTGAGATCCTGACTGGGTGTACTGCAGGTGAAACTGAGTTTATACCGCGTATACCGCTCATCCCTAACAATTTTCCGTTCGAGTTCAAGCGCAAACAGTTCCCTGGTGACTCCGTGCTTTGCAATGACTATATATATAAGTAGCATTGATAAACGCTGAAATCCGCTGTGTGTCGCACTAAGGTCTGATTGTTTTTCCCACGGCCAGCTCTAAGTTGCTTTTTCGCGGGTCAGTAGAGCTGCGGGTCTATTCATATTGGCTCAAAACGGTAAAACCACCAATGTAGTTCATAAAGAAATCCTCTAAGCACCTTACAGCTACATTAGTAAAATAAATTTTCTTTAGCATACGGCATTTAATTTGCATTTTGTACTATCTGACCAGAACAATTAGGCGCATGACAGTTGTGAAAAAATTACAAAAACTAAGTAAAAAGCCAATATTTTAAGAAGCGGTAATCAATCAGTTAATCACTGTAGCGCTATTATAATGTGATAAAAGTGGACTGCAGGTGCCAAAAGTGCAAAACCGCATTCCTGACATGCGCCTAATTGTCTTGGTCGGATAGTAAGTACCACGATTTAATGGTCGATCTTTAACGTCAAATTAAAAAATGTAAGTCCTACATAAAAGTCCACGCGTACGAAGTCGCGGGCACCAGCTAGTATAATATATATGACAGAAGGCAAAATACCCAAGAATATTATAATTATTTAAATAATTCAAAGAAGATTAGGTAAATTGGCATTTCTATGATTGTATAGCTGTAAGTATCAAATCATTATTTATTATTCTTTTATTTTGCTTGATAATATATGTCCATGATGTAATAATCAGCCGATAGGTAGAAGACTTTTATTGTATTGATTTAGCACTGGGGTTAAGTAAACACCATGATAATAGGTCTAAATTGTATTTATCACATCATTAATAATTAGCAAGTCTTATTCTTAAACCTCTGTTTGGCACTCACGAATAGGTATTATGGCTCCGTTTGTCTATTAGTATGCCTATATTGTTCTAAAATAAACTAAAGTTAAAAAGGAAGAACAGCTATCAGGTTTTTATTTCTACTCATAATAACTGTCTCTGTGGTCTAGTGGTAACAATCACCAGTATCAGACTCAGAGGTCCCGGGTTCGATTTCCAACGGGGTACATGTTTTCAGCATTTTTGTGTTCCAGCGGTTAGAGATAAGATACCAGTTCTACAGTGATTGAGGATTCCGGGAGAGGATCGCTTCTATCTTCAACCTTATCAATACTTTACATCGGGTATGATGAAGGGTAAGTCTCCCCGTTGTTCATTAAAAGAAAAAAAAACTGTAATGTATGTTCAATCAATACTGAGACTGAAAATTATCTTTTGTTTACATTTATGGGATCTCGAGTATTTGTTTTACATACTTTTTGCGGTTCTGTAAACTATCTGCTAAAAAAATGCATGCGAAGAAGTTAATTTAGTTCAAGGAGGCGGCAGTCAAATAAAACATGTACTAATTACAATTACATATTTAGGGAAATCATCTAACTGGCTGGTAGTTAATATTTCCATTAAGTTTTGGCATATTTTTTTGAATTTGTTTCTACAAAATATTTAAATGTAATTTTATTTAGACGTTACGTAACGTAATGTAACAGTCTAGTGTCCTTTTATTAACTTGAAATTGTAGTTACAGAACCTAGTCGTGATTTCGCTATTAAGACGGTATTGCAAATTAAGCGTGCGTGACAGGTGGAGCCTTAAATAATTTACAATAGTCACACTATTATAGGATTAACCTGTTACGTAAATGTGACGTCACAGCCACGCCTCCGTTGCCAGCTCTAGCATTTCGAACTTTTATCTTGTTTGTCGAGACTAATCACGTAGGTACGTACTACTAGTGGCTACGAACGATAGGAACGAACTGATGTTGCCGATTTGACTTGATATTTTTAGGATTGTTACGAAATTGTTACCAACTGACGGGTGTGTCGGATGATGGATGTTATCTTTTCGGTTATCATTTGTTTATTGTATGACCTGCTAAGTAGGAGAATTAGGAGATCAGCAATATTTACTTGATATAAAGAATTAACACTCGTAAATAGGTACGTGAATTCCAATCCAAAGAATGGTGATAAAATACAGTGATTTTCCCATATATATTTATTTTTACACTTTATGTGGGTTTTAGTACCTAAATACAATTTCAAGCTCTAAGTAAGTAAGTACTATTATATCCTGTTCGATTTTTTGTATTTTTTACTAAAAAGTTACAAACATTTACATAATTAAGTTGATTTATCAAACATTCGCAATAACAGGTCCCTCAAAGGAAAAAATATGTTATTCTATAGTCGAAAACTTTGTCTTTACAACTGTTAGGTACAAGTGGATTTTATAAAGAAGATAATAAGTTTACTTGTTTGTTTTGAAAACCCATACAATGACAAAAAACCAAGTCGTTATTAAAAAGATGAAATGACAGTTATCTTTTGTCATTGGACTTATTTATCTCAGACTGGCATACAATTTAGATAAGAAGTTGTTTTTTGCTTTTGTGTTTTAGGTACCTACTTGATTATATAAAAGATTTGATGTTGATAAGAAAAAATAACTATAAAACTATTTATAAGTCCACTCAACGTATAGCCCAAAATGAGTGCAGAGTGCGTGAGCGATTTATTCAGAAAGTTGTTCAGGGTGCTTGGGGAGTAAACATACTAAAATCCGCGTTTCTAGGAGGTGCGCTGGAGTGCAAGCACCGTTTTGAATATATTGAGGTCCCACTTTTCAGTATTTCGCAAATAAACGGTGCGTTGTAAAGCATAGTCATCGTCCATGTAGGTAAAGATAGCTCATAAAATTTTATTTTATACTCTTTTTTCAACTTTTTACCAATTTTCAAACTACACGTATGGAAGTTATAATTTTCAAAAAAACTACTTTTATCAAACATTAGCTTTTGCCTGCTACTTCGTTCTCTTTATTTCGGGATGAAAAGTAGTATATATTGTTAGTCCAGATCCTAATATATCTACCTAACAAATTTTATCCAAATACGTTCAGCCGTTGAGTTGTCGAAACTTTAATATGTTTATGTTTTATTGTATATGTCATTCACCCGCGTGATTCCTGGGGCCCAATTCTGCTAATGCTTAGTCACAATGGTATTCCAGTGGTGTTTCAATGGTAGTGCTGTTTTACACAGTTCTTGTTACAACAGTGTAAATAAACACAACTATTGAAACACCACTGAGAGACGATTATGACAAAAATTTAGCAGAATTGATCCCCTGTTCCCGTGACGATATCAGGATAAAAAGTATCCTATGTGTTAATCCAGGCTAAATACTGTCTATGAGCCAAATTTCACCCAAAAGTCGTTTTTGGGTTTATTCATTACAAAGACACAAAAACAAAAATATTTCCTCTTTATAGTAATAGTATGGATTTAAGTCTTAATCCGTTTAAACGCACTGTATTTAAGATATTAGCGAAAAATTCAAAAGTGGAAACTTTCACCGTCTCCCATAGCGGGAAAAAACTCTTGTCAGGACTCTCGCTGCCTAAATGGATCAAAACTTATAAATCCATACTAACATTTTAAAGCGCGATCTTTATATCTGTGTTGGTAAAAAACTGAATAGTTTTTGGGTAAACAGCGGAATTAAGTAAACTGGGTTGAAAACGGAAAACATCGCGTTAGTGTATGTTTGTCTGATATTTTTGACCATATCAAATACTAGTGTTGCAAAGTACAAACTCTTTGTTTAACACTTAAAACAATTTTAAACTTTGGTATAAAATTATTTACATACAATTACTTAACATTGAAATAAAATTCCTGATAATTCTTGGCCATTAGCCCATATTGTGATCTACTAAACTGGGAAAACTCAATTCTACTAATCTATCTATAAAAAAAGATTTTTTATTTGTTGGAATATGTCTCATTCCATTCGCACGCGGTACGATTTTAAAAAGATTATGTGTCTTCTTCAAATCCTTGTTGAAGTTTGTGCCATAGTTATATAAAAGTTTTATAACACACTAGCTGTTACCCGCGACTTCGTCCTCGTGGAATCCTTTTATACATGTATTAGTTTTCCGCCCGCGACTTCGTCCGCGTAGATTCTACTTTCACCTTAAGGGAAAATCCTTTCTTACCTATCTACATGCCAGATTTCAACTCAATCCGGCAAGTAATTTGAGCTCTGCGTTGATAAGTATATCAGTAATGTTTGCCTTTTATATATTTAGATTATTGTCTGGGATGAAAGTATTATGGCCCATGAATTGATTAAGTACTTACCTAACGATATGTTAGCTTATGAGGTTGGTCAGTCTTAGTAATAATGAACAAAATTCAGTATACATTTTGGAAACTGGCAAAGCTGTTGAATTTCATTTGTTTTTGGCAAAAATACTTATCAAAGATTTTCACAAAATATAGGTTTGTGTATTTGTTTTTAAGTTTCGATCATGAGTCTAATAATAATAAAATAAGTCACTTTTACTTTGAAATTAAAGTATTTTTCTTATAAAACTTCATCCCCCTTTTTACCCCTTTGGGGGTGGAATTTTCAGAAACGGTAAATGTTTAAAATTTGAAGATCCTAACTCCAAAACTGACGGACTTTCATACAAACTTTCATCCCCTATTTCACCCTCTTAGGGGTAGAATTTCGAAAAATCCTCTCTTAGTGCACCCCTAGACCTCGCTAGGAACCTATGTGCCAAATTTGAAGTCTCTAGACCTAGCGGTTTGGGCTGTGCGTTGATATGTCAGTCAGTCAGTCAGTCAGTTTCTTCTTTTATATATTTAATATAAGATAAAGAAGATAGATAGATTGAATTAATTGATAATATGGGAAATATGTTTCTAGAAACTAAATCATCAGTCAATAATGGTTTCGGTCAAAAGTTGAGTGGGATTACAAAACATTAAAAAAAAAAATGACTACTGAAAATCGGAATTTAAAAGCTTTGTCAATCGTGTTTTCGGTGTTATGAAAATTATGGAAAATAAAAAGTGGCTAGACGTTTTCGGGAAAGTGAAATTCGTAATCTAAAAATTCGAATTCAAGATAGGTGACCTGTTTTTACCATTCTAGGGGTTGATTTCTGTAAAATCAGAAAATATAGGTTTGTTTATTTGTTTTTAAGTTTCAACCATGAGCTTAATAATAATAAAATAAGTCACCTTTACTTTGAAGTTAAAGGATTTTTCTTACAAAACTCCATCCCCCTTTTCATCCCTTTGGGGATGGAATTTCCAAAAACGCCGGGACAGGTAAATGTTTATTTTTAATCCTTAACCTAAATATAAAGTTTGAAGATCCTAACTCCAAAACTGATGGACTTTCATACAAACTTTCATCCCCTATTTCACCCCCTTAGGGGTAAAATTTCAAAAAATCCTCTCTTAGTGTGAACCTATGTGTCAAATTTGAAGTCTCTAGACCTAGCGGTTTGGGCTGTGCGTTGATATGTCAGTCAGTCAGTCAGTTTCTTCTTTTATATATTTAGATAATGCTAAGCTACAGATGTCTGCTTTAATACAACATGCGTAAACTGTGAATCAACAAACATTTTAATTGGTTTTGATGGAACTAGTTTTGTCACCGGATAATCGTTATCCGTCGTAATTAGCGGCACAAAGATACTTTCAAAACAGGGTGGTATTCATTAGGCAGGAAAAAACAAAAAGTAATTTTACTTTTTGTTTACTACGTTGTTTACAATTAGCGAAATAATTACCCAATTACGTAGGTTCGCATAGGTACAGTCGGGGAACTTCCCGGTCGACCAGGAGTTTTTTTAGAGAGCTTTATTTAAAGAAGTAATAGATATATAGAACACGTTTATATCACAAATAATACACAAATAATAAGGTATTTCATTTAAGTAATAAATTATTTATTTAACCTTAGTACTTTCCGTAAAAACTTTCCGCAAAAAACTCTACTGGTCAACCGGAAAGTTCTCCGATTGTACAAACGTGTCAGTTATTGAATGATGTTTTCTGATTGGCCAAATTTTGGTTAACTGCGCGGGGAAAAAGTGTTTTTCTACCGGCTGTTACTCCATATATTTACTTAAGTATAAAATCATCATACTTATCTCTGGGGGTAGGTATAGCGATAACTTTTTTCATGGATCTTTTTGTCAATCTTATTCCGTTCATGCTTTCAAGTCAAAACATCGAGCTACTCATCCTCAATCTTTATTTTAGTGATAACGTTTTAGGTTATCACCAAAAAAACTAAGAAACAATAAATTTTCAGAAAAACTGAAATTTCATAAAGCATTTGCAGGAAAAAAAACTTAAAAAGACTTATCTACGCGCCGGCAAAGAATGTGTAAGAAACAGTTAATTCTTTGCAGTGAGTACTTCTTTACAGTAGTTTTTTCGGTTTCGTACCTATTTCTAACTAATTTAAATAATATTTAACAAGCAATAGTTTCATCTGAATTCACATTTCATCTAAGGTTTCACCAATTCTCATAACCTAAAAATCTCTAAGCTTTGAGTTGATAAATTGAAAATTTTATAGTTTTTCGATCAAATTATTATTTCTTATTATTTCAGTGAGCTTGGCAGTTATAGTATCAAAATTTCTTTATTTAAAAAGATGGATCTGATAAGCGTGACAGCTGTTTTCCATTAATTAGGAACAGACCGGAACAGTGCATTTATTGCCAGAAATCGTTAGACTGAATAACCAAACTATTAGTGATATGACAGTATTTAAATGTTCCTTAAAATATAATGGTATAATATAGCAAACATTTATCTTTGTTAAGTTTTTCGCCACTTAACCTTAAGCTAGATTAAAAGATAATATAATATAATTAGTTATGATGGAATTTCATAATATTAAATCTTTTACAATGCTTAAGTATTCAATAATTTTGTAAGCCTACCAACGATAGTTATTGCAATAAAGTCTGGTTTTCTGTCATTATTTTCTGCCATACATACGTAACAATACGGACGACGACATCACGTGTCTCTCAGTCTATAAATAAAATATTCTATATACAAGTTTTTATGGATTTTCGGTAACTTTAATGTTAACAATAAGCAGCAGATAGATATTATGAAAGGATTTAGTAACTTACCTCCTTTGGTGGGGGTTCTGTGTGAGGAATGTTGAGCCCTGTATCCCAGGATCATTTCATAGTCGCCAGAGTCACGCCTCAATGGGAACTGGATCTCAATGATGTGGTCGCAAGGCTGCATCATGTTCAGAATACCGGTAACCTTCTTTTTCTTTTCCTCGACTGAAACTCTGGACTTCATGTCATCTACAAGCTTATCTTCGACCACCTGGCAAGCTCTGTGGAAGAAATACTCCACCATATCGAAGAATCTGGGATTTGCACTGGTCGGTATGTCCTTAAGCCTATCTGGAATTTCATGGCTCGCGTAGGTACGGCAACACACGTTAACAGCAGCAGGCGTGATTCTGAGCATATTATTGACTGCCTCATTTTGGATTGAAGATTTTAAAGGCGGAACCACTGACTTGGCGATGTTCTTTAGGTGCAACATCTTTGTGCCTTATTAAGTACTCTAATTCAGTCGGGTAAGGTATCGGGTCGCCCCACAGTTAAAAGTTAAATACACAAAATGTGTGGTGAATTATGATAGATTGCAGTGACGACCCGCCCCGATGGAATCCGACTCACTGAATGAAGAGGCAGATGGCAAAAAATAAAAGGGCCGCGGCTCGTTATGCGGATTTGCCGTCCTTTTCTGTGCCGCTGTTTTTGACAAGGACAATCGACCCATGCGAAGTTAGGCGAGAGGCAGAGGTGTCGGTGGGTTCTAGCAACTGGGATAATGATAATAAAACATTATTAGATAAATAAACGGGCACAATGATTAAATACCTACTTAATAATGAATAAATGTGCAAAATAGAGAGGCAATTAACCGTTTTTCGTTAGGTAATTTTATTTTTAGGTTAGGAAATGTTGAGCTTAAAAATTTAGTAAGGAATGTTGTTTTTTTTTGGGGAAATTGTGAGTAAAATTAGAATTGGATTAGGTACCCCAAAATTACGGATTTTAATATTTGTATATATGAAATAAGTAAATAGGAAATAAGTTTTTACAGTTTTATCAAACAAAATACTTAATGCCATTGGAAAAAATTGTGGATATCAGATTTTTTGGTCCATACATCGGTAAGTATAGCTGGATAGGGGATAATCGAAGCATATACAATTATATTGCAATATTTATTTGGTATTTATCTGTATTTATTGTGTGTTCAGCATTTATTGATTGACTTTAGGTGTTACCATAGTACTAAATTTGTAACCCTATCCCCGCCACTCAACTGTCAGTTGAGAGTGAGTGGGAGAACATTTTCTTTCCTTTAGTATCAGTCAGTATCAGTAAACAAACATTTTATGCTCATGGCTGGCTCATGCTAATCACAAAACCACTGCGTTTCAAAAGTAGCTAAAATTAGAAGTTTCAGTGATTTGCATTTTGCACACAAAGACTAGGATTGTAAACAGAAGTGCGGAAACTATTTTATTACTGTAACAGTGGAAATACAGGTATGTATTATTTAATTTTGATGCTCAACTCATTGTTTAATTAAGTGTTTTCATGTAGAACAAGTATTAACCAAATAAAACGCTTTTAGAATGACTGGTTTCGATGAGGAAGACGATGGGAGCGATATCGATCGCTTGCCAGATGAAATTTTGATCTACATTTTCAAATATTTACCTTTGGATTCCTTATTAGAGTGTGAAGACGTTTGCCAGCGGTGGATGAAGCTGGTGCGAGACCCATCCATATGGCGACGAATACTCATCGTGTACTCAGGGAAACCAGGCCAAAGCGATATAAGCGAAAAGAACCTTGATGTCATCAAAACACACTCCAACTACATATATCGCTTGAAAATGCAATATGTTTACAGTTACCCATTAATCAAGTCTGTGATAGAAAATTGTGATAATTTAATATCTCTAGAATTGGTAATGTGCAGAATAGGACTAGAATTCGAAGAAGATCTTAAAAGATGGCCGCATTTGAAGAAATTAAATTTGAAAAATTCCCTACTGCTAGCTAGCGACGTTGATATGTTACTGAAATATGACCAATTTCAAGAGTTACATTATTTATCGCTCTCAGATTTTGGATTAAGTTCTATAAATTGTGATTCTTTAGTGAACTGTCCCCATTTGACTCATATACTAATAGAAAAAATAAGAACTCTAAATATAGAATGTGTAACTGAACTAATTGTGTCTAAACAAAATATTTTAGAAACATTTCACATTTACGGCGGGGATGCTGTGAACGACAAATGTTTAGAGTTGTTATCGAAATGTCAAACCTTGAAAGATTTAGCCATTATTCGATGTGAGAATCTTACAGACGCTGGCCTAGTTACTTTATCAAATTTAAAAAACATAGAACATTTGCAAATATGGAATAATGTAAATTTTACTGAAGCCAATTTGTTGAGGACCCTTGGTAGTAATAATCTGATTAAATTGCAGAGTCTCAGCTTGTCTAGAATTGGTAATATATCACCAGTGATTGTCGACGTTATATCCGAATATTATAAAAATCTAAAATTCTTAGCTGTTTATCAATGTCCACGAATTATTAACACAGATTATGAGAAACAATTGAAATCTAAATTTAGGAACATTGATGTTGTTTTATATTAATAAAACAATGTTTATTTTAAAATGTCTCGCAAAATAACTTACATTACAATATTAAGTATATCATTAATTTACATTGGTACTTTTCATTAAAACTATAAGAAAAAGATCATTAATAATTTGAGTACCAATTTTTCTCGCTATCACTTCAGAATCAATTATTTATTTTTTGTTGAATAGTGTGAATTGTGATACTTATTTTAACGTGGAAGTGGTGAATATTGTACCAGTTTTATTTAACATTATTTTAATGTTAAGTACCTTTAGTACTTTTATCTTTAAAAAGTCACATGAATGAATTAAAGGAACTGTTCTGAAATGTTGATGATTTTTAAAGAACTTAACTACAATGATATTATTTTATTAAGTACCTGCAACTTACTTCTTTTTTATTATAGGACATGTGAAACTTAAGTGTTAAGTGGCTTATCGTAGGTTAAGTTTATAGGGCATTCTTTTTGAAGCATTGCTCAAACGAAAATAAACATCATAATGACAGTCTGGTTTTATTCGGAACAATTCAACCGTTTTATGTTTGCACGCTATTTCACAAAAAATATAATTAACTACACTTAGGTACAATCAATTTAATGAAATGAAATGTACAATTAATGATGTATGGCGTAATGTCGCATGTCATTTCATATTTAAAATGGGACGTGGAAACTTATCACACATGAATATATTATATCACTTTCATATTCATAACCTAAATTAAACATGAACAACATTAAAAAAGAAAAACGTTTAATTTAAGATGAAATAGGGACAATACAATACAAACTCTACATCTTACCTTACTCTACTCTTAAAAAACATAACGAACGGTAAACCGGCGATACCCACCACAGTAAAAGCGATCCCACTTGAAAGTCCCAAGTCTATTTTCAAAAGCGATTTAGTTTCATGAATGTGTTCTGCATTCGACCTCAAAGCTACGCTAGTACGATTATTTACAAATCATTAATAAAAGACTTAAAGTATCACTCAAAATTTGGTAAGGTCAATAAAATTTGCATCACGTACCAAAATCTACCAACTACTCGGTCCGGATTTCCAGTACAGCTATTAAGTTAAATTTAAAAAATGTAGTTTTGTGAGGAATAAAGACTAACTAAGCCTTCGTCTCAGTTTATTAAGCGTATAATATTAAGTAATAAAAAAATGGACGCCAAAAGTGACAAATATACATGTTACCTTAGATGTTTGGGTTTTGGTTTGAAACGATATTTTGTATTACTTTTGTCATATGAATTTAAATTAATTTTGAAAAGTAATATAAAAATACAGAAGCGACGAACAAAGTATGCTACATCCTTATAACAGCAACACGCGTATTATTATAAAAAGACCATTAAATAAATAAATATAAAAAAACACATGCTTAAGATGACGAAAATATCTATCTCATGAAATAGTATGACTAAATTATATACAACAAACTACGTGCATTACTATACAATTACATTTTACCTAAGTATAATACATCAAATTCTAATTTGTTCTATTTTATTTTCTATTTCTATTTTCTATTTTCACATCCATTAACCATACACGGTCATTTTTGGTTAAAACAGGAACAACTACAAAAGACAATTTCGACAGTATCAGAAAAAAAAAATACCCGAACACTATTATTATCGGAAATATAAACTGATTTTATTTAAAAGACTGTTTGTGTGTAGGCAATAGGTATATCAAGGAAATGTATGTGTAGGAACGTTTGCCATACATATTTGTTGTACGGTCAACCGCACGGCATGTTATTCAAAGCTGAAATATCGCATTTAATTGAAAACCTTAGTAAGATGGGTTTAAAGTCTATTACGCAAGTTTACTATAGTAAATGGCGGTAACTTGGCGTGTTGTTGTACGTACAAATTGATATAATTGCCAACTCTTTATTATAGATATCGAATAAGCCCGCATATTGCGCACAAAGCCATTAAATTTTGTAAGAAACTCGTGTCTCTACAAACGCACACTTCGCTTTTGGCAACTATTTTCAATTATCACTACTCTCAAAATAACACTGCAACAACACAACGAAAGGGAATTGAAAACATGTTTTGTTTATAAATAAATAAGTTTGTATTTGTACATATCGAAACACGAAAATTGACAACTATTCGTATAATACATAGATATCATAAAAGCGACTACGGTACATCGTAGATTTGAGATCACAAAAGCGTACCAATATATACAATAGCAGTAGAGATTCTGCAACATTACAATAAAATTTCAACTTATTTGAGCAGACATATTGTTTTTTTCACTTAATTGAAGAGAATCTCTACGATTATGTATGCAGATAAGTAATGTCTCAAAATAAAACTACAACGAGTAAGGGTTTTATAATGACAAAATAATAAGAATTCAGAATTGTGAGAACTGTAACTTTTTTCTGCACTACTTATATTCATATTCAAAAGGTATCTACAGTAAAAAAAAACATATATGTATATTTTAATATAATTGGTCCTCGTAAAAAGGTGAACTTTTGTTCTATTCACATCGAAAATAAATGTTTTAATGAAACCATGAATTTAATAAGCAAGGTGAATTATTAAGTAAAGTAGCGAAGATAATCTAAAAGCAATAATAGAAGAGAAACGAAATTGGTCACAAATACGTCTTTTTTAGTAAAAAAGGAGGCATGTAAAGGAGTATCATTAAAAAACCCTTAACTTATATACTTACTTATTCCATACAGAATCTATATTTCATGTTTATATAATAAATATATATTTATTGACGTTCTCAATTTACTTCCTCATTTATTTTATGACAAAAATAATTTCTAACATTCGAGTTTTTAACTCCATTTTTTTTAAAGGCGACTATAAAATAAACCTCCGTTACATGTTTAAAAAAACATCTACTACTCTACGATATGGAACTATAAACTCGAAAGTAATTTTTCGCATGCAATAAGTGACAAATGTACGGAACTTACGCGGCATTTTATACACTTTTATTCAAAATTTATTATTAATGGGGTGATCAAATATCTACAATTCATATATGAATGGTGATGCTAAGTAGACTATATTAGTTAGACCTGATGTAAATAACATCAATCTATTTATAAAAGTATTTTTCTATTGTATATTTACTTTTCGTATAGGGCATGACATTACAAAGCTTAAAAAAACGCATATAAACTAGTTTTGGAAAGTAACTGGTCAATAATAAAATTTAAATTATTTGCCTTTAATGCATTACACAATACAAATATATTTAATGCGCATACACAAATTAAGTTGTTATAAAATATATTCTTAGAATAGTTTTACAGTGCTTTTCAAGTCATTCAAATATCAATTTGAGTTCAATGAAAAAACACATATTATAAAAATTCTAAGCACCACATTTAATTAGTTAATTCAAGTCAGCCAATTCAAATAAAAATTGTTACAATTATTTATTTGGAATTAAGGATTTGTAATTATAAATCACATTATGCTAGTTTTACATTTACTAAGTCTACAACGAGTGAAATAAATCTAGGTACATACTTACCGGTTGGTAAAAAGATACATAGTTACAGGCAGCTTTTTACAGCAATTTATCGTACAAGGCCTCGTAAATACATAGGGCCGGTTTCGCACCGACAGATAAGTTCTGGATGGCTTGTCTGGCAGATAACTTGAGAGTTGTTGTATGAAAAATATGTCAAATTATCCTCTAGGTAAGCTATCCCGAACTTATCAGTCAATGGTGAAACCGGCCCACAATCTTATATACAGTCGACAACGAATCAAGTTTTACAATTACACTACGAAAATCACTGCGCGATAAGGGTGCGTCCAAGTGCGACTTTATATAGTTATCAATAAAATTGTCTTGCGAAAACCGCCCTAATTACTTACGAAATACGGGTTCAATATGCAAAACTTAGCAAGTAATAAAACCGCTCTAGTAGCCCTATATAAACCACATACCTATATCGAGATAGACGGTAAGTGTACCTACCTTGCGTGGAAAAACTTTGATCCACGGTCAGTTTTCCGACCTGTCAGTCAGCTTAAGACTATTGCCATGAAAACACGCGACACTCAGAAACGAAAATGGTTAATTGTGCAGTGCTTTCTTACAAGAGCTCGTCAATAACATTTCCACATCACTAAATATCGCTCGTGGCGTAATCGTAGGTACAAAAAATACGACACGCTAGGTTCTCATACAGTTTGAAGCGCTCTTTTCGTCTATATCGATTTAGGTCTGTGTAAAAGGCGCTCATGTTATGAGCGTCTTTTCACGCTTTTTCAGACGACACTCGCAGCTCGATAACGTATCCCTGTCCCTCTAACATCTTAGCGGGGCAAGCAAGACAGAATCTTGTGATATCATATATGTTAGGGCGGACAGTATTTAACGCGATAATGGCGCCGAGTTCAAAGATAAGCTGGCATACTCCACACGCTGTCGACAGTACCGTAATTTGTAACCTATTGAGTCTAACTAAACTAAAAAAGTAGCTATGTAGAAGCACGTTGGGATCACTATTATGTTACTACCTTACGCCGGGTCTACACTGTCGACTAGAAATCGCAAGTGCGCGCTGGTTCACACTTGTCACGTTGTCAACAGTATGTTAACCAAAGGCTAACCACACCCACCCACTCAACATTTCCTATTTGCATGTGAGCTCTTAAGTTTCGAGCGAGATGCCAAGTTTCATACGGCCGTTCTTCTTCTCGGTCAAAAATGTCCTAAATGACTGGTAGGGAAATATATTTACGATCCAAAAGTATTTATTTACAAGTTTATTTAAATAAAAAGTTTGCCTCTGACTTTAGATATTGGCAAGTGTAGCTAGCCTAACGCCCGTATTTCATATCACCTACTGAATCTAAACTAAAAGGTGGTTATCATCGCTTGGGTGAGGGGGCCTTTCTAGGGGCGATGGGGAGCGAAGACGGCCAAGAAGGGGCGCGCTGAGCTGCGGAGCACATTGACCATCCACTTGTCTATTCTTTGTGGCAAATAAGAAGAAGTCTAAACGACGGTCACCGTTCACTAATAAGTTACTACGTTACACCGGCTCTACACTGTCGACTCGAAATCGCAAGTGCGCTCTGGCTCAAACTTGACTCATTGTCGACAGTACGTTACCCTAAGGCTAGCTACACAAATTCTGTTTCTGTAAAAGCCGATAAGATTTTTGCTGCCATTCTTCTTGTCAGTTAAAAGATATCCTGAATGGCTGGTAGGGAAAAAATGGAACTTTTCAAAAGTACTTATTTACAAGTTTGTTTGAATAAAAAAGTTTATTTTTATTGACTTTGAATATTGTCAAGTGCGCAGCTAGCCTAGCCCGTAATTTGTCACCTACTGAATCTAAACTAGAAAGGCAGCTATCATCGTTTGCGTCCGCGCATGAACTGCAGAGCCTTCTGCATGAGGGGGGCTTTCTTAGGGCGGTGGGGGGCGAAGATTGCGGGCGCGGCGGGGGATGGACGTGCAGATCCTCGAAGCACGTTGGGCGCTGCAGCTAGTGATGCCACGCGCGCCGCCGGGCTTGCTGCCGCCGCATGCGCGGTGCCGTGCTGAGCCTAATATAGATAGCCCCGATCATTGATTAAAGGTCGCTGCATACGTAACGTGTTTTATCCCGGACGGGACGGGACGTGGAGCTTTGGAAATATCGTTTCGTAAAAAATGTGCAGTATACGCATACATCGCGGATCCACAGACGGGACGAGAACGTAACATTTTCTATGAAACGACACTTTACGTCCTGTCCCGGCCGAGCTAAAACACGTTACGTATGCAGCGATCTTAAAGCATGGTTCACGCAACATGGGCTTTTTTTTGTATGAAATGATTCATGCTTGACCGGGTCCATGACTTGGCCCGGTGTAACGTCAATCATACTTAAGGCTGCCTTTTCATCAGAGATGTGCTATGCTGCGAGGATGTGTACGCTAAGCTACGAAACTATGAAAGCTTATTCACTGATGCGCAGCTAGAGCTATGTGATGTATCATATGAACAAAGGAATATGATTGGTGGATATCCAACGCATCCATAGCAACGTAGCATAGCACATCTCCGGTGAAAAGGCAACCTTAGTCTTATTGAAAAACTAAAACGCATCGGCTTCTCGTTCACATTGGTTGTACACAACTCGTAAAACCAGTGTTCAAAGATACTCGAGTCTTCAAGTCTTATTGATTATGACTAGACACATTTTACATTACTCGGTATGAAAAATTTATTAGCGCCTTTTGGTTTGGTTTATAGAACTAAGTCGTTACGTTTAGACTCAGAATGTGAAACGACTCGAGTTCTTTTTAAAAGGACTTGCGACTAAGTCAGCCATACTCAACCTTTTTTTATAGGGGCCACATACACGTTTCAGTCTCGGGATCCCGGGCCGCAAGTAATAAATAATTAGGTATTAATTAAAACGTAATTGCAAGTTAACGAAGTATTTACTTTAATAATAAAAATGAAGTTTTAACACAGATGTTTATATATTTTCATGCAATTTTTGATAATGTGAACATTTTTTGAAAACTTTATCAAGATCTGGCTTGTCGCTACATGCTAATCTTATTACATCATCCAACTGAGATTCTGTAGTTGGTTTCTGTACACATCCTTTGTGTATTTCATTTTTAGGGTTTCGTAGCCTAAAGGCAAAAAACGAAACCCGTATAGATTCGCCCAATCCGATGTATGTCACAGCCACTTTATTCCAAAACTATGAGGATTACACAGTTGAAACTTGGTAGGTAGATGTATTCTGTAAACCGCTTTACGGTTTTTTATACAAAAAAAATATATATATGCTGATCTTAATAAAAACTTTCAACGAAAATTGGTTTGAACGAATGTCAGTTTTAGAAATATAGCATTTTCCCGAAAGGATTTGAAACATTTTTTTTATCAATTCTATACTTGAGGCATATCTATAGATAGGTCTTTAAAAATTACATTGAAGTAGGAACTACAGTTTTTTCTCAAAATCAACCGTTTGAAAGATATACACTTCCAAAGTGGTAAAATGTCACAGCCACTTTATTCCAAAACTATGAGGATTACACAGTTGAAACTTGGTCGGTAGATGTATTCTGTAAACAGCTTTACGGTTTTTACACAAAAATAAAAAAAATATATGAATTAAGAGGAGCTCCACATACATGGAACTGTTACTGAATTTTTTTTTTCATCAAACATACGTGTGGGTTATCATTAGATAGATCTTTAAAAATCTTTACATTGAGGCTTCTAAAACAGTTTTTTTCTCAAAGTCAACCGTTTGAATGTTATACACTTCCAAAGTGGAAAAATGTGTGCCCCCCCCCCTCTAACTTTTAAAATAGGAAAGTGAAAAATCAAAAAATATATATGATGTAGATCTTTATAAACGAAACGAAACTTGGTTTGAACGAAATATATTTAGTAGTTTCAGAGCTATAGCACATTTTCCAAAACCGCAAATATAATTTGTCATTGATACAAACACTATGAAAAACAAAGATATTTTTGCAGACGAAAAATTATAGTGGCATTTTGGCAATAATAATAATAGAAACTTTATTGCACACGATACAAAAACAAATGCATACAGAGAAAATGACAAAAAAAGGAACACACAATAGGCGGCCTTATTGCTACATAGCAATCTCTTCCAGGCCACCTTGGGTGAGAGACGAAACCCTTCATGTGGAAGTTAGACTTGCACTTGGCCGATTTTTTTAAAAGACGATTCACACTAATACGTTAAACCAAAGAATGTTAGTAAGATTTGGGCACATCTTTGAAAGCTTTTATATTTTTGGGGAACAATGCTCCATAATTCCGCTTTAACCCTGTATTTCCCTTTTTCTTTGAACATTTCTATTAGGTTGGTATCATTTTTAAAATCGATAAATTTATCAAACTACTCCGAGTAATTACAATTTTAAACTGAAGCCAACTCTGAGATAGTTGTTTTTTCTAAATGCCATGGATTTTCTATAAGTAACAAGTACCTTTTTTTTCTAAGAGCGATAGAGCTCACATTCCCGTATTTCCCGTTCAATTACCCGTTCTTCCATGGGCGCGACATAAAACAACTATAAACTAATAGTAACTTCCATGTGGGCCAATCAAAAAGGCCCGTCGGGTCGCAGGTTGAGTATAGCTGGACTAAGTCGTAGCAAAAAATAAAAGAACTGGAGCTCGAAATTGTACGATGTCAAGACAAAGTGGTGGGTGGTATTTATTTTACTCTGGCCAAATTTATTTCTATACATGACTAATTGACCATGAATAATAAAACTGTTAAAAAGCATGCCTATACATTGATTAAATAAAAAAAATAGGTACTGGGGATAATTTTGAAATAAGAAGTGTCGAACCAATTACAACGTAATTAATCATTATAATATGTAGTATGTAGCTAAGTTATATTTTTATGTTATTTATTTTTTAGATGTCTATTGCTTTCAGCAAGCGATATAGTGCACCACAATTCACGACTCCGGAGGCCAGTCGCTTTGGAACAACTCAATCCTTTTGCCGCTGAAAGACTAGTCATAAAAGGAGATGGCTAAATTTTGTATGGGCAACTGCCCTAGCAATGTATTTACACTGAACCTAGTTAAATATAATGCTAGATAGCGGAATATCAATATTTCGTATGAAACAAGTTTCAGAAGCTTTTGCAACAGTTGAAATATAGAAAATAAAATAATAAAAAATCTCCTCCATCTGTCAAATTAACGTTTTATTTTTAGTTCACTTTGGCTACGTTCAAGGCAATACATTTTTCGAACGCAGCCAGACGCGGCCTCTTCGGTGACAAATTCGGAAGTTCACGTGAAAAATATTTCTTAAACACGATATTTTCTCACACAGAGACTATGTGAACCAGTATTTTCTACTAGCACTGCTCTATATGATAAAAAATCTCGTGTGCGGTTTGCGGTAAAAATAATGCCGTCTGAACGTAGCCGTATTATATGCGGATATTGTATAGGTCAACCAAATTAACTACTTATAATGTGTTTTCGGTGATCTGTTATGAACAAACAAAATGAAGAATATCATAGTTTTTTAATAATGTGAAAACATAAATTCTCTAATATTATTTGTTTCAGTTTACACAAATATACCTACTATAAAAGAAGGTTTGTTGCCCACTGATTTCGTAATACGAAAATTCTTCTTGTCAAACAAAAACATCAAAGCCAACGTGAAATCTTTTAATTAATTGATTATTTCATGAAAGTTATATATGAATATTGAACTAATAATAATTTAAATATGAATATTTTAATGTTACGTCCCAGTAAGACATTAATATACATGTTAAGGGCAGTCTCTTAGCCATGTCCTTTAAACTCGGTGACTCCAGTCTAGAAGAAAGCTCGAGTTTTAATCTCGCAACTTTTAAATTACTTTTAACTCCAAAACTTAAAACTTATTTTAGTCACGCGTCGTTAAAAACCCTAAAGTTTCTATAAATTACGACTTAAGACTCGAGTTCTTTCAACACTAGTTAACCCACCACTAGAAAATTGCCATGTCAATCTGTCGCAACAGAACACTCTCAGTGAGACTAGGACGCGGGGCCAATCGCGATAAAACGTAATATTACAGTTACATAAGAATTGAACTACATGTTTTACGAGTTGGATCATCCATCAATCCAAAAAAGTGTCGCTGGAACTTTGTCATTTAATAATTTAATATTCTAATGTAATCCAACTTAAAAGCAAGAAAAAAATATTAATTCCCTTCCAACTTGTTATTTTTTATAGCCTAGGGTAGCTCTCGCCTCGCCTCGTGATGGGGCAGGGCTCGCTGATAGAGCTCCCGGGAGAGAGCTTTCGTAAACATCCGGGACCTACGACGGCTTAAGAGAATTGTGAAGTTTTAAATTTTCATTAAAAATGAATACGTTTCACATAAAAACTACCTCGAGCGCTTCAATTTATTTAATTTAAACTAAACCGAATTAATAAAAGAGAAAACCGTACAGCCCTAGACTAAGGTGTACTGAATCGAATGATACCAAAATTGCCTCCTAGCGTAAAGGTTTAGGATATCGCCTCTAGGACTCGCGACGCGTATGTGCACTACACAATTCTCATAAAGTACTTTGCGAAGCGCGGAGGAATTCCGTTATTTTTTTCTTTTGCTTTTCAAATGGATGCCACTTTAACAGAAATTTTGGTCACGAGTGATTGTTTCATATTGATATCGCAAATGCATTGTCACGTCAAATACGCTTTCCGCTCAACGTACAACTGCGCACTAACTAACAGTTTCTAACACTACGCACTAACTAACTGCGCACTAACTAACAAATTGGTCTCACCTGTTTACGTGCAATATTTCTCGGCGGTTTCACTACAGAATCCACGTACGCCATCTTGGTCTGTTTGATAGGGGCTTTAGCCTTTTCTTGAGCTATTTTTATGTTGGCAGTGAGAGACTTTAACCTATGTTCCTGTTCTTCTTGACATCTCTGAAATAAATCATGAATTAATCATTTGCTAGCAGGACACCATTGTATAGAGAACAATGGAATATCTATTTTGTCTATAATCCGGGGCCTGGGAGATAAAAAGTTTCTTGAATATGCGCTCTAAGTATTCATGATCAGAGAGTAAAAAAGGATAGCCTGTTTTCTATTAGAGAATATAATTTGACGACCTGTTTAGCGCAGAGGTACTAAACCCTCCTTCTACGCCAGAGGTCCCGGGTTTGATCCCCGGACAAGACAAATATTTGTGTGCATGAACATGACTTTTGTCTTGTTCTGGGTGTTTAATATGTATATTATGTATGTATTTAAAAATAAAGTATATAAGTATGTTTATTCGTTATCTAGTATCCATAACACAAGTTCTTTATGAAACTTAACGTGGGCTAGATAATTTGTTTGATTGTATGAAATTTATTTATATTTTTATATTATTTATAATAAAAAAATATACGACTTAAAAACAACTATATCTTTAAGTTGCTCAGACAGGACTAGAACTCGCAACCTTTCGATATCGATATTTATTTATTGGTATTTAAATGATTTGAAATATTAATAATTAATAACGTAATTTCGTCGATTCGACTCCCCTTAGATCGCCATACGACAGACCTAACCATTGTGCGTGCAGAACGTAATAATGATCAGATTTCTTTATTTTAAATATATATATCTAAGTGCATACTACTTACACAGTTACTAAGCTGTAATGAATCTTGAAAACACTGCATAATTTATGATTCAACAAACGGTTTAAAAACAAGATAATAATATTGATTTATTTACTTTATTAACGTTAAAGTTACGTTAAAGTTTACTTTTTCTATTACTCTATTAAAATTTATAAAAAATAATATGGACATTACCATATACATCTCCCTCCAGGTCTCCATCTCTTGCCTCTGCTTGTTCCTGAAGTGTTTCTCGCAGAACTTCTGCCACAAGTGGTCTGTATCTTCCATCAGGTACGGGTTGAAGTGTTCCAGCATGAACAGCTGTTGGGGAGTCGCTTTGTCCACCACGGGCTTCAGAATATCATATGGCACGCCGCCCGTGTATTCCAGGGCTAATAATGGAGGGTAATAATTGAAGTCTTGAATATAAAGCAGCTGAATTTAAGGCACAGACAACAGAGCAAAATCGACATCGCTTCAATGAACTTTAATACAGCAACAAAATCGCAAAAATTGGTGGGGAAAGAAGAGATATGTCGACGTATTTGGATTGGCTCGTTTGTAAAATAAGCCAATCGAATTTTGATGCGTCAAAATTAACAATAATTTTAACCAATAAAATGGCTTTGGTTTGCATTAGAGAAAAAGAGGGAGAGTTATGAGAGCATCAACATAATTAAATTAAATGAATATGTACAAATAAAAATAACAAAGGTTACTTACCATCAATGTGTTCCTTAAGAACTTCGACACACATTTCATACAGAGTTGTGATCTTCCCAATAACTTTATTACCAGAGTACACCTTTGTTCTGAAATAAATAAACAAGAGCCAAAATTAAAGTTATATTCTTTACATATTACACTTTGTCTTAAATGTTACATTAGTGGCCAGTTATATTGTTTATGGTATAGTACGACCGCTTAAATGAGTCCTCGCCTGCACGGTACAGGTGACGACAAAGGGGACCGAGAGAGGTGCGGGAGGGCGGGCGCATTTTAGTTCTACCTCGTTTCGTTCGCTACGCGAGTAGCGATCACATGTGCTGATTGTTGCGGAGGCGTTGAGAGAGATATACATGAGATTGCATTCTCAAGATGAATCGCAATATCTTCGGACATAAAGTAAATAGTCAGTGCAAGCAAATAGCTTTTAACGTTTACGAATACTTTAGAAAAAATGGACCCAAATTCTGCTGAATATCAACAAGACATATATTTAAACAAAACCGTAGCAGAAGTTACTGGGCTATCGGAAAATACTGTAGCTAGAATTGTATAGCAAGCGAAAAAGACAATTAGCACAAAAAAGTATCGACTCTAATTTGGACCAAAAAAATTACATCAGAGGGATTTTGATGAATATTCCATAGAGAAGTGGGAGCATTGTGTTAACCACGTAATTAAAATCGAGGATGAGCACTGCAAACATGACGAACTTCGGGATGATGCTGTTGATTTTATTATAATCACTCACGACGACTGATGATGATATTGATATGGACATAAGTGATTGATTTATAATTTTGATAATTCTTTTATTTTATTTAGTTACATACACAGGTTATAGTTGTTTCATTCAAATTCTATATAATCATCAATTGATTTTCAAATAAAAATCACTATTTGTTCACCGTTAACCACTATGACGTCACATATCTTCGGATCTGTCTTGTGTGCATTTCGTCTCTTATGTATCACACACACTACGTGCGCCCGCCGCCCGCCCGCCCCTCTCTCGGTCGCCTTACCCCCGCGCCCCTGTACCGCGCATGCGAGGACTCATTTAAGCGGTCGTACTATAGTTGCCAACATTAATAGGAGTATTTAACGATAAGTAGTTTAAACAATAAATGCAATTTATTATCATACATAGTTGTATTGTATTTAACTGTAACGTTGATTTTTTTAAAGATAGATTATATTAAGCGGTGGACATGACTTGTATTTGAACATCTCACCCAAATACAGCGTACTTGAGCTGAGCAGGGCGCCTAGACAAAGTAACATCGTTATGTAGCGAAACGATAATTCGATTCGTTATTGTCTATATGCGCCAATTTTCTTGCGATAAGACCACGTGATTTAGCGCGGCCTATGCCAATCC
This sequence comes from Chrysoteuchia culmella, assembly GCA_910589605.1. Lineage (NCBI taxonomy): Eukaryota > Metazoa > Arthropoda > Insecta > Lepidoptera > Crambidae > Chrysoteuchia > Chrysoteuchia culmella. Next base: position 11,984,218 of record OU342654.1, read on the forward strand.
GCCAACCCCATACATTTAATTCTTTTCGAACTTCGTTATTGTTTTTGAATTGTTACTTTGGCTAGGGGCTAGTCCCAGATATCTCTATAAGCCACATCGCTTTGGTTCTTGAATGCTATCACAGCGCCCATAGCCACATACTTATCTGTTTTTCGGAAAAAATTACATTATTCATAGCCTCCTCGTCTGTAAAGTGCGGTATTTTGTAGTTGGACGAGATCTGGGATAGCGCGGATATCTCTACGAGCAATATACCTCTGGTTCTTGGACGACATCAGTGCTCATAGCCTCTTCGTCTGTTAAGTGCGGTAGTTTGTAGTAGGGTGAATTCTCGGGCAACGTGGATATTTCTGTGAGTTACATACCTCTGGTTCTTGGATATATCACAGCGCTCATAGCCTCGGTAAAATACGATAGCAGCCAGCATAGCATGCGCACCGCGACTCGCTGTCTACGCTTATCTCGCGATGTCTGTCCCGCTCATATCAGTACGGTGTGAGCGGGACAGACAATACGTTCACGCGAGAAAAGTGTCGAGAAAGCTTTATCGAGGTGCTCATGTTACGCATGCAGCTTGACCGATATCTCGGGTAGTGAGGATATCTCTATGAATGTGCCTCATAGAAATATCCTGACTACCTCTGGTTCTTAAGCAAACATTACCGTGCTCATAGCCTCTTCGTCTGTGAAGTTCGGTAGTAATTTTGGCGGTGGGCGTGGCTTGTAGTTGAACGAAATCTCGAGCAACGCTGATTAATCTTTATGAGCGACTTACCTCTGGTTCTTGGACGACATCACAGTGCTCATAGCCTCTTCGTCGGTGAAGTGCGGTAGTAGTTTGGGCGGTGGGCGCGGCTTGTAGTTCGGCGAGATCTCGGGCAATGCTGATATCTCTAAGGCGGGCAAAGGGGCGAGCTTCGCCGTCGGGGCTAGCAACGCCGCCGGGCTTAGCTATAACCAAAGTTATATTATTTTGTTTATACCAGACAAGCAAGCTTTCGGTTTTCTAGCTTGATGGAAAACATGTCCAGAAAGTGTAGATTCCCTATTCATTTGAAGAGACTTTAACAAAGTGCAACAGATGAGAATGCGTTTCTGACAGGTCAGTCAGTTCGTTAAGGGCCGGTTTCACCATTGACAGATAAGCTATCGAGAATTAATGGGACTGGTAAGCTAGCCTGAGTCAGGAACGCCAATGGTGAATAGAGCTGAGCTGGATCCTGTTATTTCTTGGTTCATTCACCATAATGAAGGCTTAAATTCGGAAAGAGTCTACGGCTGTGAATAACATTCTGGAGTTCCGCCATGCATGATAATAGGTACAAGCGGCCAACCTTTAATTAATTATTAATGGTTATTTTTCCAGACCAATGATATTATATGTGTGTACTTGAAGCAGATATGTCATACGAGCTCACATTGTGAATATCGAGAAGACCTCGGGTCCAATTCAATTTAGTATCTCTTTAATTTTCATGTCTTTTGTCCTACTTGTCAATTGTCAATGTGTGCAGTCTGCGTCACAGATTTCAACGCAAATTACTATAAAGGTAACATTATATAAATTATAGAGGCCGGGCGCGGTTTCACCCGCGTGGTTCCCGTTCCCGTGGGAATTTTGGGATCAAAGCTATCCTATCTCTTAAGTTGGACCAGACTGCTCACGGTGTGCCAATTTAATTTGAAATCGGTTAAGTAGTTTAGGAGTCCATCGCGGACAAACATCGTGACAGGAGATTTATATATATTAAGATATTATAAAACATCATTGATCCAGATTTTAAACTACAACCATTTTTCTAAGCAAATGTTAATGCCTGATTTGACTTCAATGACACCCAGTATCTATCCTCGACAATTTGCTTATCACATTGCTATCTATTATTTACATTAAAACACTATAAAAATCAGTTTTGTTTATCAATATTAACAATCATAAATATATAAATAAAAGAAACACTTACATCTTCACTGTTTGGTAAGTTAGGGGAAACTACATCCTTCAGTGGAACTTTTGTTTTCTTTTTCGGCTTTGTTGGACTTATCATTCCTAGGGCTTCCGCAAAACTGGCACCTGAACCAATAAGTAAATTTTATTAAAATGATTTTAAGACAAGAATGTAATAAACATAACATTGTAAGAAAATCTTCTTACCCGACTCACAGTTTATGCCATCATCACTATCAACTCCGTTATCGTTACTTTTTTTCTTTGGTATATCCTCTTTTGACTTACTGCCGCTGGATTTGCTAGTATGCGACGACGATGAACTCGACTTGCGTTTCGCTTTCGTTTCATCATTCTCTTCATCTTTTTTTTCTGACTTATGTTTGTTCTCACTAAGTCTTGATTTTTTATCACTAGACGAGTGTTTCTTATCACTTTTATGACTATGTTCCGACTTCTCTTTGGAAGAACTACTTCTATCTTTCGACTTTTCCTTACTAGAGGAACTGTATTTTTCCTTAGAACTATGACCATCACTTTCTTTCGACTTATGTTTCTCAACAGAAGTTTCTTTTCCTGAAGAGCTCTTGCTCTTATCTTTATCTGATTTGTGGGACTGACTGGAACTTTTACCCTTATCAGATTTACTGGACTGTTTATCAGTATTATTGCTATTGTGTTTTTCACTATTACTATCAGACTTGGATGATTTATGTTTATCAGAACTATCTTTGTGTTTAGAGGATGAAGATTCCTCCTTTTGTTTGCTTTTTTCAGATGTTTTGTGATCTGACTTATGGCTTTTTTCATTAGTACTATCTTTCTCTTTAGAACTTTTGTGTTTGTGTGAGCTATGTGATTTATCTTTTGATGAAGATTTTTCCGATGAAGATTTCTCATTAGACTCTAATTTGTGTCGGTTTTTCGAATGTTTGTCGGATTCACTGTTACTTTTTGAACTAGATGAATCCCTTTTGTGGTCACTGTGGTGTTTTTGTGAAGAGGAGTGTTTTGATTTGTAATTGTCCGGAGGTTCTTGCTTTATTTTATGTTTCATTTTCTTTTCCTGTTCTTCCTCAGATAACTCTGACATTTCAGAATCACTTTCTCTACTGTGTGAATGATCAGATTCATCAGATTCAGATACAGATGGTTCCTTTTTGATGTTAGATCTCTGCTGATAGTTATCATTGCTACTTGAGCTTTTACTCTTCTTCACTTCAGGTTCTTCCTCCTGTAAATGTTCGTTATGAAATTCGTTAGACCACTTAGGTAAATACTAAGGTGTAATGCAGATATATTACTATTTTATCTTTAAATTATTGTAAAGTGGATGTGGTTGAACTAAATGACCACTAAATGTGATGTCAAATACATAATGTGTAGATAAGCAGTAATTATTTTTTGATACAAATGCCAATGTCAGTTTGTGGTTGAATGCAAGACCATGATAGAGTTGGTTGGCGTTCTACATTTTAATGTAAATTTTTATGATAAATAAAAGTTTACATTTAAATGTACACTAGGGGCGGGCAGCCGCGTCTGTGTGGACATTATTACAGATTCCCATTACACAAAGATTGTTTTATTTTCTTTTTGACCCATTGAGACAACTGATGACGACCTGTTTGGAGCAAAGGTATAGGGCAGCAGGTAGATATATGCCTTCTGCAGAGGTAGTGGGTTCAGAACAAGACAAATATTTGCGTGTATGTAGATTTGAGAGAAGAAGTTTTGAAATAATTGGTATTATTCAAAATAATAACTGGGTTTAGATTGAAATGTGATAGTAAACTGACCTCACTACTGTGATATTTCCTTTTACTTCCACTGTAATGTCCATTTTCTTGTCCAGGTTCAGTTTTAATTTTAGGATTCAAGTTCTCTTGTTTGTAATCATTATTTTTGGGTTGTTTTCTAGCACTGTCATCAGAATCCTTTCCATTATCATGTCCATTGTAAGTTTTAGCTGTGTAAATAGAGCAGTGGGTTGAAATAGGATTACGTCCATAAAAAAATAAGATCAGTTAAGGCAGAAGTCAATAATAAAAGAGGTAGTGGTTTCAAAATCGTAATCCGATAGATATAAGTATAAGTACCTAACTAAACTGAAGAAGAACCTTAACATTATTAGTTAAAAAACAATTAGGTAAGTACCAATAAAACTATAAAGACACTGTAAAAGTTAAAAGGTATCCTGGTTTAGTACTTACTACAATAAATTCTTACATTTCGACGAGTTTTGAAAGTATACACTGATTTTAAACTTTGGAAAATTGGAAAGGTAAAGGTCATATTAACTATTTTATGAAATTAGTAAAACTGACTAAGTGGAGTAAAAATTTATTAAAATTTTCATACTTTTATACAACATTAAAAAGTGACCGATTAACTTTGACAATATAATAAAATAGAGCATTAATTATAACTTGCAAAACAAAACAAAAATTATAAATAACATCAAAAATAATTATAACATGCATGATATAGATATTAAGTATTCATAAATTTCAATATTTGATTCTATACTTACAATGGCATTGCATGTCTTTACAACTCTCAAGAAATACAGAACATTATTGAAATTCTTTAGTAGGATAACACACTAGTAACAAATACATACATCCTAGCAGTGACCTGTGAGCCTACCGCGTAAGTGCCATCGGCATCGCTGTCAACGTTACTTTGACAGCCGACGGCGACAACTTCAACCTTATCGTCCTAATAACAAGATTCCTTTTCCATAGTCAATTAATACTCGGCTCTGTATGTCACTGAGACAGTGCTATACCATTAGCGCTCGCGTGTGAAGAGTTGCGCCCATATTCTACAAATCGACGACACTTACGCGGTAGGGCCACTGGTAAAATTTTGGTATTAAGTAAGTACCTAATATTTAAAATTTCATGCAACATCTGTTAGATTATTACTCCTATTAAAACAACACAAAAAATAAACTTTGCTTTCTAGTCATACGTTGTACCCATCTAGTTTCAAGACAAACACTAAAAAAATTACCATGCAGCTGTTCCCCTAGTTAATGTTACAACAAACGTTATAATTTATGAGCCAAGTTTCTCACTGTCAGTATTGTGGTCTCCTTCTTGATCGCTCTCCTCCGCTGCTACCATAAGCTTCCATTTGCTCACAAGTGCTCGAGCTGCCTGTCCCACATTTCCTGGTTCTTTACGCAGTGCATTTACAGTCCTCCCCACACCTGTTTCTTGTAAGTGTTGCACAGTGACATCAAGATTGAATAATTTGTCTATGCTTTTTAAAACCTGAAATGATTATAATCTTAAATACTTATTTGATGTTTATCAATAATTTTTTGTAATAAATGCATACTGTTATACTTATAATTTTTAAATACCTATTTGTGATTATGAGGAATAAATTAAATAAACTGATAATAATTTATATGAGCTATCTAGTGAACAGTGTCTCACACATACAGCTGCTTTTAGGCTAAATAAAAAACGTTTTTCTTTTCAGCTCATATATTTTTACTGCTATAATAATAGAATATTGCTAAAGAAAATCCATTGTCTAATGTGTGAAAACTTTGTAATAAATCAAAGATTAAATGAATACGGATCAGGCATCAGTATGAAAAACAAACCTACTATCTATGGACCAATGGGCCTATGGTAGGTTCGAGGGTCCGACGCCGCGGTGGGGTGAACGATAACCTGCCTCCCCCTGCTTTCAGGGGATTTTGGGGAACTGGGTGAAATGGTGCCGATTAGGGACACTGTTCATGAAATCACTTCGTAGTAAATAACTGTAGCGATTATAAGAGAAATCAAACTACATGTTGCGAAATATTATTGGTGTCCACTAATTAACCCAATTTACAACAAAAAGTATGTACTTGTTACATATAGTGCCTTAAATAAAAAACTAACTTATCATTCCCTTTTTTTTCACAACTTATTTTACAGTACTTCCTATTTTTTAATAATTTTAGTTGGAAGTTCTGTTCTGCAGAACAATTTTATATAGTTAAAGTTGTTATTCTACTGTATCAGTAAAGTCATTTTACGTTAGGTAATATAGGAAACCAGACTTTTCTAGAATATAGTCATAATGTAATTAATTAGGTGTTGACTGTTTGTTTCTTATAAATAAATAAAAATAAAAAGCAAACCATTCTTATAAAAGGAATTCAATTCAATATAATTTAGTCAGTCTAGATCTAGGACCTAGGTTGTTATTGTTATAAGCACTTTGAATGAAAGAACCTACCCCATGGGTAAAAAAATACTGTATGGCATATACTTTTATTATTAAGAGGAAAAAAATTATTGTTTGTTTGAAACAAATAAACTCAAAACCTACTAAACGGATTTGAATGAAATTTGGTACACAGATAGAAGATAACCTGCCCCCTAATTGCCTAATTTCAAAATCTATCATAATCCCTTTCAAAGGTATTGTGATTTATGGAATTATGTAACATATAGTTGCAACGCAACCCCTTTCAGAACAAATTATGTTTTAAATGACACTTCATTTGACACTTATCCATACATTTAAGAAAGATATTTTCGTCTGTCACTTTGCTTATACAGTTCAATTTCGTACATACAATACCTCAAAACGCATCCCGATCACAAACCTTTTCAAATGTGAAATAGTGATGGCCTGTAAATATCTTTCAAATGACGAATTGAAAGCGGTTGTGATAGATTTTAAAATTAGACAATTAGTCCCCTGCTTATGAACATAGGATACTTTTTATCCTGATATTCCCACGGGAACAGGAACCACGCGAGAGAAACCGCGAGCAGCCACTAGTCAATTATAAAACCCATGTAGCGACAAAGTATAGAGCTTGCTGATGAAAATAAGCCCCGTGTATTTGTTGCTTATTTCAGGTACCATTGTAGGTTGATATTGCAACCTAACTACTGTTTGTGGCAATTGGTTGGTGTGCAACTTTAACTTGAACAAGGGGCACATTTTTTTTATTTTACCTAGCTTATTTCTGCCCTGATATCTTAGATAATTGCATGCTTGAATCAAGTTTCCCCTACAATAAAACCAAGTCAATACAACACTAACACTAGTCTTCAATGACTACTCAAGTCAAAAATTATTTCTTGTTGGTAATGTTCAACCAATTTGGAAACATCTTTGAGCTTCCCAACTACCACCCTCCCCACCTTCAAAGTTAAATTGTCAAAAATAAATACATGCTTTTTAAAGATGTGTTTGTAATTCAGTATTTTGACTTAAAAATATCATGTAAAAATATGTTATTTTCCTAAAAAAATATTAAATAGAATATGATTTAAAGAAAAAGGCACATTCATCAAAGGAATATGATTTCCAGATGTAAGTACTTACTCTTTGTTCATCTTCAGAATATTTTTCAATAGCATGTTGGTAATGCTTCACTAAATCAAGAACGGTCGCCATAATTTATCAAATCGCACAGTTTTTTAATATTTTCCGCTATAAAATGAACGCCAGCTGGTAAACGGGCACCATTTTTGTCTTAAATACACATGTCAGATGTCAGTGACGTCCGACGTGAACGTCACGAAAATCATTCGGATACATTATTGCAAAGAGGGGGGTTATGGGTTATGGGTTTCTTTGATGTACCTATATTATTAGACTACCATAGACATTTATATTTTTTATTCAGATATAAAATTAATAGTATCAGTAAGGCTCTAGACAGACGGACTGCAATTCAACTGCAATCCCGACTGCCAATTGTAGTTTGAATAAATTTGTGATCATACATTTTCGGTCATCCATCCCGTGCTAAACCACTGCGAAAGTGGCTTAGCCTCTACAATCGCAGGCTGAGCGCGCTAGCCACTGTGCCACTGAGTTCTATTCGATTTTAAAGAATGATTAAAATATACTATATATTGAAAGAAATATTTCCATGCTTTAACCATGCTCGACTTAGGATCGAGACAGACGGACTGCAATTCAACTGCAATCCGACTGCCAAATTGCAGTTCCGATGCAGTTTGAATGCAGTTGGCAAGACTGCAATGAAACTGCAAGCCAACTGCCGGTCGACCAGCAGTTTGTGTGCAGTCGTCGTGCAGTTACACCGACTGCACCTGCATGTTGACGGGCAGTTAGCTTGCAGTTTCATTCCAGTCGTGCCAACTGCATCGGAACTGCAATTTGGCAGTTAGATTGCAGTCGAATTGTAGTTCGTCTTTCTAAAGCCTAAGTCAAAAATCTGTCAAGATGTTTCTTTCGAATGCGAGGATATTCTCATTGATGAAGCGACGGTGGCCAACACCGTAGAACGGTGAATATACTAGAAAAATTTGACGTGTCCTCATAGGTCTCTGTAGCATAATTGGTTATATAGTGCATTGGGTCGGACTCCCAAGGATGCGGGTTCGAATCCCGTCAGGGCGACATGAGACTAGTTGCTTTTTTCTAGTATAATTTCTTGTTTAATATTTATCAAAGAAATTATTATCTCTTTTGCTAGCAGATCTAACTATCACAAAAGGATAAATAAAACACTTTTGTATAAAGTTACAAGCTTTATCTAAACATATTATCCAAGGATTCAAAATCCAAATACTTAGGTTGGTACTTCAATCACACCTTCCGAGATGTTCTAGCACCATTAATGCTTGCTTAATTTTTGGTCAATTAATGATTCATCATAAAGTTCATCATCTAGTCATCACCAACCAATAACAACAATTTAATTTTTATTATACTCTTACACAATAAACAAATACACTTATAAAGTGCAATAAAAGTGTAATAGACTGGGATCTGTTTATTATGATCATAATCAAACATTAAATATTTAATTAATACGTATTATAATTATAACATTTTAATAATGCGTTTTACAATGCTATTTTTATGTGATAAATATTAAACAAGAAAATAAATATAATTACTAAATCCCGTCAGGGTGACATGAAACAAGTTGGTTTTCTCTAGTATATTTTCTTGATTATATTTATTATGTATTAGTGTAACATGCTCAAAATACTTCAGTCGCGATACAAAATTACGTGTTTTTGTTTACTTCTTTATAACCTTACCTTAACCAAGATAAGAAAAAAATAAAATAAAACCATATAGTTACGGTAGAGGAGAAATTCTTAACGAATTAACTTCCATGATATATTTAATATTTCGTATTTCGTATATATTCGAATACGTGTCGTGCAACTTACAATACTAGTAAAATCCGCTATTCGTTGGTAAACATCGTGGAGATTGCTAAGCAACATTCCGGCTTGAATTTCTGCCAAGCAACGGAAATACAGCTTTTATATATCGCAGGCGCTGCCACGAACTTATTTAGTTAATAGCCTTAGAGTTTGTCACAATTTCCACTGCTTATTAAACGAAAATAATTATTTAATATGAGTCTTCATAAGGCTCGACAGTAAAATTACAAACTTAACAACCGGAATTTGTGCTGCCATATAGTGTACTTGGTTAGTTCCTAAAAATCCGCTTTCTACTCTTTTCTGTCGCACACGTATTAATTGGAAATGCTCAAAATACTTCAGTCGCACTATAAAATTACGTGTTTTTGTTTATTTCTGTTTAAACTCCAAGGTAAGAAAACAATTATAAAAATGAAACTTAGAGGGATATTTCTTAACAATTTAACTTCCATGATCTATTTAGCAATTAACTTTATATTTAACTGAATTGTTAATCTTACACAATGTCTCTCTCTACTTATAAGTACACTTCTTGATGTAGTCCGGATGTGATTCATTTTATTGACCTAGTAATTGTTAGTCTAATTAAGTCAATCATATCCTGTACCCTATTTGTAAGATTTTGTAAAACTTTAATGAAATAAATTATTATTATTACCTACCTAATACTTCGTGAATACGTGTGCATTTTACTGACTTGTAAAATCCACTGTTCGTTTGTAAACATCATCGAAATTGCTAAGCAACTTTCTGGCTTGAAATTCTGCCAAGCAACGCAAAAACATCTTAAAAGTTACATCACGGGCACCACCACGACTTGATTTAGATAAATGATAGTGTAACATAGTTATGAGAATCAGGGTGGCAATAAAACAATGGATCTCTGCACCGTGGTTTATTCACACACTTTGTATCTGTTGTGTTTTGTTTCTTTAGGGCTTCAGGACTTCAACGGTTGGGTGCAGAATGCGCCCTCACTGTGGTCATCAGCCTAGTGGCTGGTTCGGGCTTCTAGCTGACGCTCCTTCCCCGGGAATCTTCTCAATGGGGCCACTACCCCACGGTGACTGCGTGCCGCTATGCGGCCGTCTTTGACGAGTGGCCCTCTGCGCGGTCAGCCGCACCAGGTGAGACCCCCATAATGGGGGAGAGTCCCAGCGAGCGCCTGCGAACGGGCCACGGCTTACGCAAACGGGTAGGGGTTATAATTAGGTCGAGGTATTGGGAGGGAGTTGGGGAGTTGGGGGGGTGGGCTGGGGAAATGGCGGGGGCACGATGTCTCTGGGCAGTGGTTTTTGTTTGGCCTTATACATCGCGCGGGGAGGAGCTGAAGCGCTGGCTGGTGTTGGAGCTGGTGGTCGCGAGGGAGCAATCCCCTGCAAGTGTTGATGGGGGCCGTTGTCGGCGCGGTCATACATTCGCCGCGCTAGCCGGCCCACGAAGTCTTGAATCGACTCGATTTGCAGGTCTCGAGCGATGACCTGGTTCCTGACGTAGCGCCCCGCTTCGGTGATAATGCGGAGCGCCACGTTTTGCTGGGTCTGTAGTCGCTTCCGCTGCGCCTGGGAACATAAAAAGTACCACGCCGGTGCGGCGTAAGTAAGCCGCGACCGGACGTGGGATTTATAGATGGCTGCCTTTGTTCTTAATGGCAGCCTGGATCGTAGCACTGGTCGCAGCATACCCCTTGCTGTTCGGGCCGATGTGATGGCGTGGTCAACTTGGGTGACCATGCTGAGTCGGCGGTTGATGTGGCAGCCTAAATATTTAATTGATGGCTGCCAGGTGACTTCCTGCCCCAGGAGCTTCAGTTTGGGCGGCATCTTCCTTTGTATCAGGATCGCGGTAGTTTTGCCCACATTGACGGCGATCCTCCATTTCTCTAACCAGGGCGGGAGCAGGTCCAGTTGCTTTTGCATTCTCAGTACGGCAGCTTTGGGCCACGGGGAGGAAGTGAAGAAGGCGCTGTCATCCGCAAACAGCGCCAGCTCGACCCGTGGCTCCCACTCTTTCAGACTGTTGTTGATGGTAGGCAGATCATTTGTGTAGGCGGCGTATAGAGTAGGGGACAGACAGCTGCCTTGTCTTGATGGGGATCCGGGCGGGAGTACCACCCCTGCAGCCCTGATTACGCTCCTTCGACCGCCACGGTTAATTTGCGGCCCTCCAGAAAGGACGCCAACAGTGCGACCAGGGCCGGGTGCAGATCCGTGTTGGTGGACAATTTATTGATTAGACCAGCCCCCTAATTGTCTAATTTAAAATCTATCACAATCCCTTTCAGAGGTATTGTGATTGTGATATTATCGTCTGTCTTATTGCTTAGACAGTTCAATTTCGTTTATTCCATACCTTTTAAAACGCGTCCCGATCACAATCCCTTTCAAATGTCAAATAGTGACGGCCTGATATATCTTACAAATGACGCATTGAAAGGGATTGCGATAGATAAAAAATTAGACAATTAGCCCCCAGGGTGCCAAACCCGGTCAAAAGCCTTTTCTATATCCAGGAAGGCGGCCACCGTGCACCTATCCTGGTTTGCGTGGTCCGCCATGTGGTGAAGGACTCGGGCCAGCTGGAGCGTGGTGGAGTGCCCGCTTCGGAATCCAAACTGGTCGTCCCTCAAGGGTATGGAGGGACGAATTCGACGCAGCAGGAGGCGTTCGAAAAGTTTGCCCGAGTGGTCCAGTAGTGTGATGGGGCGCTGGTTAGCAGCCTGGCGACGGTCTTTCCCGGGCTTAGGAATGGTTACTACTCTTCCCTCCTTCCAAGCCTACGGGAAGTAGTGGGCCCTTATGGCGGCGTTGTATATTCGGGCCAGCGCTGCCATTCCTCTTCTGGGGAGCGCTGTGAGGGCCATCGGCGGGAGGTTGTCTGGCCCTGGTGCCTTCGTGGCGTTAAGGCGAATGGCGATATCTCTTACCTCCGCCGGAGTTATAAAAGCGTCTCCTGGGATGGGGGGCACTGGAGTGGCCAGATACGTTGTCACATCGGCTTCGATGGCGGTATGGAGTTCGGTTGCTCTGGGAGCCGCTGTGTGAGGCGAGAATTGCACGGCCAGGTACTCTGCCAGGATACGGGCTCTGTCTGCGGCTGCGTATCGTCTCTGGCCGTCTTCATCTATAAGAGGATATGTGGGCTGCGGGGTCTTTGTAAGCCGTCTGTTTAGTTGGTGTAGGTTGGGAGTATTTTCGGCTGCTCTTTCTATTGTGGCCTCCCAAGTATCGCCGCGCCAGGCTCGGACCGCGTCGGCGAGATCGGATGTCGCCTTGTTTAGTTTGGTCTTGGTGTGTGGGCATCTCGTTTGGCTCCACAGGCGTCTCAAATCCTTCTTCATCTTTAGTTGTTCTTGGAGATGTCGAGGGAGGGCTCCACGTTGTGCCGTGGCTGGAGTTTGTGTCGTATGAAGGGCCTTTGCTTCCTTCATTTTAACTATTATGGCCCTTACGGCGCGGCGGTGTGTATCTCTTCTTTTGATGATAGAGGGCCAGGCAGTTGGACGTCCGCCATTTCCTTCTTATAGGCCTCCTAGTCGGTTTTCATTCTCGGGCGCATGGGAGCCACTGCATCTGGAGAGGTGTGTCTATCGTCACAAGCAGTGGCAGATGTGGAGTGTCGACCTCGTAGAGCACCTCCACGCTGATAGGACAGATCAGCGCTCTACATAGCACCACATCCATGGTGCTCGGCTGGTTGTCGTCGTTGGTCGGAAAGTGGGTGGGTGAATCTGGCCCCAGGACTTCGATATCTAGATCGTTTGTTGCCGCGGCTAATCGACGGCCATCTGTGGATGTGGTTCTTAACCCCCACGCTGGGTGCTTGGCGTTGAGGTCTCCAGCCAGCACTGTAGGGGTTGAGTCCGTGAATATGGTCTGTAGATCAGGGGGTACTCCGGAGGCCGGTGGTCTGTAAGCGGCATATATCTTGTGTTCTGTTCCACCGCCGCGTACCCTTACGCCGATGGTCCTGAGGCTGATATAGTCCAACCAAGGCAGTTCCTCGTGGATAATGTCCCGTCTGACAAGGACCGCCGTGCCCCTATAAGGGCGGCCCTGTGGAGACATTTCGTCGCGTCTGTATACCTGCCCAAGTGGCACAGATAGCTGTATAAATAGTCACTTTTAGACTTATTTGAAACTCTGTGCTAATTAAGACTCTTCTAAGAGTACACTGGTGATCCTACAGCTGCATAATAGCGGTCAGTGATATTTAAACAGCTTATGCTAATTAAGAGCTGCATTAAGGCTAATTAAGATCGACATAACCACCATTAATACGCCAAGAGTGCTATAAAAATATATTTTTAACGACGCTATTCAGCTTTTAACACTTTCTATAGTCTAAACCGTAGTAAGGGCTGTTTAGTGGACAAAATTTCGCTAAATACTGTATAAGAAGGTATATGTGAACTCCTATTACACTGACTTATTAAAGGGGCATATCGTCGATGAAGTGACAATACCTCCTAACTACCATTTTTTATGAATGAATATTATAAACTTGTAATTTTTTTCTTGTGCATATAACAGCTATTTCCACAGAGTTTAAATAGCTATTTAAAAGGGAAATTCCAGATAGATGAAACATTAGTCCACGCAAAATTGAATTTTAAGTCTAACACATTAAAAAAGTAGGAGAGAAGATTTCCTAAAAAATGATAGTTAGGAGGTATTGTCACTTCATCGACGATATGTGAACTATTATGAAGTGAATAGCTGTATAATGGATGATATATGGCCAATATTTCAGCTTATATCTGAATATGACTACTGATAATCAGCCTTTGATAGTATCTGCATAGCAGCTGTTTAGGCATTCACTAGATGCCTCGCAGCTGCTAAGAGACTCGCTAGTGTATCGAATTAACGGGCTTCTACTTTAGAATTGTTCACATAAGTACCTTAAATCAGACGTTATCTGAATAAAAGAACATATGTGGTACTGTAATCAGTCAATGTTACTAGTTGTGTTGTGGGCCATTACCAACGTATATATTTTATGGTTTTATAAATATGAATTCGCGTAAATCGTAGAAAATGAAAGCGAGGACAGGGGGCATTAGAAAAATTATCGAAAGAGTACCAAAGAATTATAAAGACAGAAGACATAAAACCTTCATGTCAGGAAGTAACGCAAAGCGTGGCAAATAGTTTGAAACAGGTTGGTTCCGTAAAAAATATTAATCGCAATAGCTCAGAATTATATTAAGTAATTTAAATGGACAGCACAAGAGTGGTACAAATGGCGGCCTTATCGCTAAAGAGCAATTTCATCCAGGCAACCAGGATTACATACATTTTGAGGATCAAATATCAAATATGGGCCAATTTCATTGATAAAATACAAAAGCGTCAAAGTCCTACGAGAAAATTCAATTACAATGAAACGCGAGGGCAGTTATCGTTTTACTAAATAAAAATCAAGCGTGACGTCACGTTTGAGTAGGTAACAGCCTACTTAGAGTACGAAAAAAACAAGAAACTTATGTTGAGGTCGAAATATTTAGTTTATGTTTATGTTGTCGTACAATTAAATTTTACAACAACATTAATATAGGTATATATTTGTATTTATTTACTTCCCAATTAGAAAAGTACGCGCGCGCGTAATATGGTGTAGGTAAGTACCTACCTACTACTTAAATAATATCGACAAGAGTAACGGGAAGGGACTCAACGCGACATTAGCTTGACGTCAAGCTGTAAGTACATAAGTACCTACTACATAATATATATATAACACACGGATCCCTAAAGAGTCGGTATAAGAACTGTTTAATTGTTCACATCATGGCTAAAGGTAGAGCTTGTTTTTTTTTATGATTTTGTAATTTTTGCATTTTTCAATGCTATTTTTATACTTATGGTAAAAGTGAATTCTCAGACGGGAATCGAACCCGCGACCTTTGGAAATCCGGTCCAATGCTCTAACCGCTGAGCTACCGAGACTTGCGAACCACCGTCGAAATTCTCCAATACTTTTATATTTTTAATACGCTGTAGGCCAGCATTGTTACATAAATGCTAGGAATATCCTTGCATTCGAAAGAAACATCTTTTCAGGTGTTTAACGATCGATTAAGATGCAACTGCCAATAATTTATGATTTTGTAATTTTTGCATTTTTCAATTTTCAAATTTTTATACTTATGGTAAAATTTAAATAGAAAAATATTGGAAAAAATTAACTCGGCCACAAGTGAATTCTCAGACGGGAATCGAACCCGCGACCTTTGGAAATCCGGTCCAATGCTCTAACCGCTGAGCTACCTAGAGCTTGTGATTAATTAAAAGTAAAGAAAACAGCTTATAGCTGTATACAGTTCACATGTGTAATTTTATTCAGTTTTTTGTAGATTAACAGTACACTAGTGAACTATTAGACAGCATTTAAAAGAATATAAGAGTTTTAACTATTCACGTCACTGTTGAACATAAATCCACCATTTCATTGTATAACCTATAAAAAATCCGTTTTGTGCAAGAAATAGGAATGTATTGCATTAGTTTTTGCGTCCTGCGACTAGTATTCCGAGGCATTGGATTAGGGCCTGGGAGGGGTCCGCCCCCTGGGCTATGCGCTGGACCAGATCGCATAACATCTCCAGTACGGTCTGCAGCGGAAATAGGTGTTGTGGCTGTTGTAGGGGGCCCTGCTGAGGGTGTGGTTGGAATGGGCCCCGTTGCCGAGTCTGTGGCATGTTCTGGTGGGGCTCTTGCCTCTGTTGAAGAGGGATGTGGGAGTAAGGTGTATGGGGAGGCTGTGGCCTCATGGGAGGGTGGGACGGTGGTGGCGGGGGGGACCTGTAGGCCTCGCAGCCCTCACGGGAAGAGCGGACGGGGGTGGAGCTCGGAGAGCGGACGGGGGTGCTTGTGATCGGAAAAACCGACTGGGGGGTTGGTGTGGAAGCTGCGGCCGGGGCATGCGCCCTCTGTCCGTTTCATCGCTTTTATAAACACAGATCAGACAGACCTTACAATTATTTAAATGAAAATACAATTATTTTATGAAATTAATAACATTTATGAAAACAATTATTTTTAAAACTATTGCAAAATTATTATTTTGTTGCAAATTTAGTAGAAATATCAAAGTGATTTTAACGGATGTCAGAACAGTCCACTCGATAATCAAAACATCTATTTAATTTTAACCTTAAAACATTTGTTAAAATAAGTTATTTATTATTATAATTGTTACATTATATATGATTACTATTATTATTCTTGTATTATATAAGAAATCTAACATAGTATACAACCTATTTGTTTACGTTAAGATAATACCATTTTATTAGTTCCAAATTTTGTCAACAGATGGCGATGTCGCCTACATCACGCTTAACTTGTGCGTATGGAAATCAATAGATACTAAGACTGAATTTTGTATCGATGTATTAAACAGCACTTACGTCGCAACTAAGCTCTTGATTCTTCTTCGGTCTTTCAAATAAAATAGGCACTGAGTTTAGCACTCACGCTCGTGAGTCGTAACTGAGTCCGTTACCAGTAAATAATCTTTCATTTATCCGAACCTTACTTCAATTCAGTACGTCGTGTTACAATAGGTTTTTTTTTACATAATTTCCACTTTAATACGCAAGGTTTGACAGTAGAATTACCAACGTGACAACCGGAAGTTATGCTGCTATTATAGTGTAGTTAGTTAGAGTCCGCGCCACGAAAGAAGGCCCTTGAGATGGGCACTGCAGTCTACGGCCTGACCTGACCCGTTCAACATTCGAAAATAAGCTCTATTACTATGTACATAATTTTAGTTCCATAATATTCTGCGGGACTTTCCTCGTTGCGCGGACTCTAGTTCCTCAAAAATTTGTTTTCAACGATTTTGTGTCGCACTGTGATTAAAAAAAAAAGTTTGTGTCGTTTTAGCGTGGAATGTAAAATATTCTTAATTCAGAAACAATAATGTACAAAATTATACAAATATCAAATTCCATAAATACAACACATCATTTGATTAGACAACATCTTCAGTCAGATAACTTTTTTTTAAGAAGGATAGGTAACTTTATAGAAAAACTGCGTTTAAAAAACCGACTTCAAAAACTAAAAAGCAAAAAATAAGCCATGTGGAGTCGGTGCCAGCCAAGGCAAGAAAAATACAAGAATAGGAGCTCAAAGTAGTTTTTTTTTTTATTATTTTTGTAATTTTTGCATTTTTCAATGCAATTTTTATATAATAGTATTTTTACAGTATTTTTCTATTAAAATTTACACTAAATAAGAAATCATTTAATATGCAAACTTAAAAAATCAGCCAAATGCAAGTCGAACTTGCACATGAAGGGTTTCGTCTCTCAGCCAAGGTTGCCTATAAGAGATTGCTATGTAGCAATAAGACCGCCTATTGTGTGTTCCTCTTTTTCATTAATTCAGTCATTTTCTCTGTATGTGTTTGTTTTTGTATCGTGTGCAATAAAGTTTCTATTATTATATTAAATACACCTACCCAAAAAACACTATAATTTTTTGCCTGCAAAAATAACTTTGTTTTTCATAGTGTCTGTATGAATGACAAAGTTATTTTTGCGGTTTTGGCAAATGTGATGTGTTTTGGCATAGCTCTGAAACTGCATAATATATTTCGTTCAAACTAATTTTTGTTGAAAGTTTTGTATAAAGGTCTACAGCATATATTTTTTTTGGATTTTTCACTTTCTTATTTAAAAGTTAGAGGACACACACACACACACACACACACACACTCATTTTTTCACTTTGAAAGTGTATATCATTCAAACGGTTCATTTTGAGAAAAAACTGTTTTAGGAACGTCAATGTAATTTTTAAAGACCTATCTAAAGATACCCCACACGTATAGGTTTGATGAAAAAAAATATTTACAGTTTCAGTTCCATGTATGGGGAGCCCCCCATTAATATATACATTTTTTATTTTTGTCTAAGAACCGTATAGCGGTTTACAGATTACATCTACCTACTAAGTTTTAACTGTGTAATCCGCATAGTTTTGGAATAAAGTGACTGTGACATTTTACCACTTTGGAAGTGTATATCTTTCAAACGGTTAAAACTACTTTGAGAAAAACTGATTTAAGAACGTCAATGTAATTTTTAAAGACCTATCTATAGATATCCCACACGTATAGGTCTAATGAAAAAAAAATTTTTTAAATAATTTTTCTAAAACTGACAACTATATTTTATTCAAACCAATTTTCGTTGAAAGTTTTTATTAAGATCTACAGCATATATTTATTTTTTATATTTTTACTCTCTTATTTCAAAAGTTAGAGGGGGATACACATTTTGCCACTTTGGAAGAGAACACCTATCAAACGGTTGACTTTGAAAAAACATAGTTTGACAAACCTCCATGTAATTTTTTAAGACCTATCTATAGATACCCCACACGTATAGGTTTAATGAAAAACATTTTTATTCAGCTTCAGTTCCATAGTAAGGGGAGCCCCCCTTAATATATATACTAGGGCGGTTACAACCCGATACTCGGGTTCGTCGATCGACGAAAAATTCCAAATTATGCGAAAATCTTTAATTGCAGTTTGTGATCATCACGTTTAACATTTTGTATATTTTATAGTTTTCGGAACAAATAGACTCGAGTACCTTTAATTTGATACCTTACTCGGCCGCGTACTACGCGCCAAAGTCCCTATCGAGTCGTCACAAATTTTGCGAACCTGAATTAAGTATATAGATAGATTTTTGTATTTTTGTGTAAAAACCGTAAAGCGGTTTACAGAATACGGCGGTTTATATCTACCTACCAAGTTTCAGCTGTGTAATCCTCATAGTTTTGGAATAAAGTGCGTGTGACATACATCGGACATGACGAATCTATAAGGGTTTCGTTTTTTTGCCATTAGGCTACGAAAGCCTAAAAACCATAAAATATACCTCATATAAAAGACATCAACGCGAGACAATGTTTGTCTGGAGAATAATAAAAGAATGTTGTGTTGGAAATAATTATTGTTATCAAAGTAGGTACTTAACAAGTAAATTATAAGCTTTAAACTTTATACTTATCGATGATTTTTTTTTTATCATACTAGATAAAATAATTATGTATTTTAAATACCTAACCAACGCATATTGCCGAATTGTAATTCAGTAAAGCCAATTTCTAATTAAACAAACAACAAACAGGGTGTTTTTATTTGTGTGTGCAAAGTTAAAGGGGAGGTTATGTTATGTGTTTAGATCAAAAGTTGGCAAAAAATATATTTATTTTAATATTTTTTTTTCATCGTAGCCCTGCGATCATTTAATATCGCCCCGAGCCGAACTTGGTGGTTATTTTTTCTATTTTCAATATTATTTTAAGATTGCATATTCAATGCTATCTTATTTAGTGTAAATTTTAATAGAAAAATACTAGAAAAATGGCGAAAAATACAAAATAAAATCAACTCACAACAAGTGCGGCGGGAGCTGCCTGAGAACCTTTTGTGTGCCGTTACTTTTTCCAGTATTTTTCAATTAAAGCTTATTAGGAGTAAGTATGTTTTGCAGGTGAGATCCTTGTAGTGGATTTACTCTATGATTGTTAATTAAAAACGTTTTATTAATTAAACATTGAGCTTAGAGCCACGAGTCCACAAGACGGAAGGTAAAATGTTAAGTCGCTAAGTGCGGGCAAAGAATACGATCTACCTATAACTATTACGAGCAACCCGTGTGCGCATAATGCGCAAAAAACACATAATAACATTCAAAAAAGATTTTATTTTATTTTTTTTATTTGAGTTTTTGCTAAATTTCTCGACTTATCCGACCACTTCAGACAAATACCTTTCTAACGGTGTATTGCACTTGATTGTGCGACTTTTAGTTTAGGAGGAGAAGCGGCTTCACTGCCGTATTATATATATATAGATAACGTATACGAAGATTTATTTTGTTATTATTGCTGTCTATTGATTTATGTCACAACTAAAGAAAGAAAGAAAAAAGAGTGATATAAAAGTATAAGTCGGTTATGAATATGACTGATAAGTAAGTTAATATTCAATTTTATAGGTACTAAGTATATTTTATACTGTCTCCAAATTGCTCCAACGTGAAAGTTAGAGACTGTTGGGGAACTTTCGTCTTCATTGATTGTCAACTGATTGTCAAATATTTACGAAAAAGTTACTTTTGGGTGCGAGACAAATCTCCTCATTTACGAAATTCGCTGTACATTAAGTAATTTCTTAACGTCTTGGTATGTCGATTGAAACAGAATAGCCCGATAGCCAACGATTTGGGTTTGATTCCAAGTATAAAATAAAGTATCAAATTCAGCCAAACAGGCTAATGCGACAAGCGTTAGAAATATGATCCTATTAGCATAGTAGCCATCGATAGCAATTTACGCAGCCAGCTTATGTGGGTTAGCAGGCATCTCGCCCGGGGCTGCCGGCCTTCGTGACCCTCGTCAATGACAGGGCCCCCTTATTCCCCCGCTTTGTTTGCCCACAACAGCGCGCCTATCCCTTGTAATTCCAGCTCAGCGACATCACTTATCACTTCACCCTTTCACCTTTGGCATCGTTTTTGCAAATACCACGTTGATTATTGGTGTTTAGACCCATCCATGGTGTGTAGTAGATAGTAACTTAACGTATGTATTGTTGAATAGAAGGTACCGAATTCCTCTCTGTGGTCTAGTGGTACCTATAATACCACCGAGTTAGTGACGTTTTGGCAAGAATAGTTTCGGCCACTTTGTCGGAACTTAATTATTATAAGTTTTTTTGTGACGTAGGCCACTTTTAAAGATAAAGCAATTTTGTATAGAAAAACCTACTGCTCGTACAATCGGGGATCTTCCCGGTTGACCAGTAGTTTTTTCGGGAAACGTTTTCTCTGAAAGTACTAAAGTAAAAGACATAATTAATTATTTAAATGAAATACATAATGTTCTATTATTTGTGATATAAACTTTTTCTGAATATCTGTTACTTTTTTAAATAAAACTCCCGAAAAAACTCTAAGCCCGACTTATTCACTAATATTTTTTTAGATGTCTAGTATGTTTGCCATGTGTGGTATAAGGGTATTCCTCATTAGTAGAGATTGCTCGCAGTAATTGTATTAATATTGTGGCATATTCATACAGGTTGGCCCTTTAGTTTTGATTTATAGGAACAGGCGATTGATTGACCATTATAAAATAATAATCTTCATAAAGCCGATATCGCATATAAAATTTGATTGTTCCACCAATTCCACCGTCAGTTAGTGTCACGTCCATCTACTTATTCTTATATTAGACTGCATTTATTAACCTACCGCATAGAAACCTCGTAGTTTTATAAGGTACCATAAGTACCTAATAAACTAGACTACTACTAGACTATTACATAAGTAGTCTTTTTTCACAATCACACCAATTACCTATCTAGCACACGTTTAGTTGCATGAAGAACTTGTGTTAAGGATACTAGAGTAACGGATAAACATTATATACTTTTTTTGTTAATACATACATAATATACATGTATACCTATATCAATTAGTGATTGCGCAGAAGTTTTTGAAAAAAGGTACCAATGGTGAAGGGTGAATATTTTCACAAGGAAAGCCCGGGTATAAATAAGTCATGAAAAATAAAGAAGTTACGTTACACTATAGATAATTAATTAAACAATTAGTCCATTAGAATCGAAGTTACTCAACAACACAATAAACTGCTTACTATTATCGTCGACCTTTAAATTAGATTTTAGACTTCTAAACTCTAAAGTTTAGAAAAGTCTTATAATCCCTCTCTGTCCGTCCGTACGTACGTACGTATGTATGTACGCATCGAGATCTCAGAAACCATAAGAGATAGAGACAAACGGTCAACGGGAATGAGTTTAGGACACCTTGGACATGTGTCAAATGTACTTTTTTAGTTTCTACACTACAAAACAATAACAACTGTCACGTGGTTTAGAAGTCTATTTTGTGCCTGCTAACTAGCAGGCGCTGCTAACTTGTTTCATAAGGGAAGCCGATGGGAGTCGTGTTATATGGACTCTTCGCCACTGGCTAAGGTACATAAGTAGGTAGGCATAGACACACAACGAAACCAAAATGAAGTGAAATCGACTTACCGCTTACCGTACCTTACAAAACAAACAAGGTCGGGCTTCTGAAGACTGAAAAAACTTTGCCTAAATAACGTAATTACAGGGAAGTCTAACTTCCTGATTAGGCCTGAATGTCACCAGGTTCCCCGACACTGCCTATACTGGTATCTTCCCACGCAGTGACCCTGGGTCCAGGGACAGGTCCGATGTAGCCGCTCGAACACGGTGGTCGCTTGTCCCCGTTATCGAGCGCATGTGGGAGCCGCGGATTATCCCGGCTAATCGCGGACGATTTGCTTAATAAATTAATGGCCACAACCTTTTTAGAGCATTTAATTGACCTTAGATCAATCTAGACCATACATCAGGAGAAACAGATGCAAATTGCATGTTACTTTTCTTGGTTCTTCATTTGTTTTCTCAGCTGAAGATTTGTTTCACGAATACAATTTCAGTTAAATTGTGTCAGTTTAATTTTCGTTGTAGGATGTTTTTCCCCAAAAACACAATTAAATAAAATTAATGGCAAATAAAAAGTCAGCGTAAGTGAACTAAAGTTCACAAAGCGAGACCTCTTAAAGAGAGTAAACTAAAGTTTACAAAGCGAGACTTCATAAAGAAAATGAAATTAAAATAACATGTTCCTATAATTACCTACCTATAGTATAGGCAACAATAATTAATGTAAATCTCATGAGATAGGTACTCATGATGATGTATAGGCACTAAAGTGCTAACATATCTATTTGTTTTGAGCGTGAGAACGAAATTAGCAATTAAACCTAACAGAGTTCCGCTACATTTCTATTTATGTCAGTCTAGCTAAGTTGTTCATAAACTAACTAGTACGTTTAGAAGTATTAACGATAATTAGAACTTAAATTATGAAACAACAGGCAATAGGTACTTAAAGTCTACGCACTTTAACATAATTTATTATTATTAAATTTTTACAGTAGGTAGCCGTTTAAAACCTATATCCGGGACGCCTTAAATTAAACTAATATAAGTTATGCGAATTTAACATTTTGCTAGAGCTGTACATGTAGGCGTCCCACTTTTGTTTTTCACACTTGTTAAACAAACAACTTTGTCCTTATTTCTATGAATTCAGATTGGTTAGCAAATTAAATCGACGACTTGTCTGGCGTAGACGTACGTAGCCTGCCTATTGGGCAGAGGGTCCCGGGTTCGATCCCCAGACAAGACCAATAACTGTGTGCATGAACATGTCTATGTCTCGGTCAGGGTGTTAAATATGTATGTATTTACAATAAAACGGAGAAGTGCGAGTCAGACACGCCCACCTAGGGTTCTCCGACTGGGAGACTGGTTCTGGACAGAGGGAGCTTTGTTTCCGTGTGTGTCAATACGATAAGGTTGTAAAGTGTATACATGTCATTGCTCGTGACTGTACATATTAAATATAGTTCAGGAATCGAGACTCGCAGTTTATTCCGATTTTTCCCGGTATTCAGTTTCCAAAACTAAAGACTAGCTGGTATATTGTATATAATTTAGATTTTTCTTGAGTGTCGAAGTCGATAATATATGTTTTTACGACATAAGCGGCCCTATCTATTTTGTTTTGTTAATTTACAAGTTTCATTTCTTCACAGGTTCAAGAGACTGTTGACCTGAATACTTATAATAGTTTTAGCTTTAGCTCGATAGGTACTTCAACGCATTCCCGTGTTTCTCCAGAAATTCACTTTCCAAAACTAAAGACTATATTTTTTTGATTCAATTACAAATGTATGGTCTTTTAGATTTATTCCTGTAGGTACTCGCAGTAAAAGAAAACATTATTTGTCAAGTTTCATAGTTCTAGGTCAACGGTAAGTATCTTTCCTATGAATTTTGATTTCCTAGAGAGAGTCGTAATATAAATTTTTGCGACATAAAAAAAAATCTAAAAACTAATAAATTCAATTTTGACGGGACTCGAAACCGCAAACTTTACGAGTCTGGCGGCCCAATAGTCCACCTAACAAAATAGTTGTAGAGTGCTTGAGCTGGAACTTCAGCGATTTCTTAAGAAAGTTGTTCAGGGTACTTAGGGAGTAAACATACTAAAATTCCCTGCTCCTAGGAGGTGCGGTGAGGTGGAGTTGGGGGAGGGGGGAAAGGTCCCACTTGCCAGTATTTCGCTAATATATTAAAAACGGGGTGCGTCGTAGAGCAATATTATCTTGGATGTAATGAAAGCTCATGCAATTTTCTACAACTTATATCCTATAAACTTTTTTCGGTTACACGTGCCGGAAAAGTGAACATTTTCGACAAACGACTTTTATCAAACACTAGGTTTTCCAGAACACACTTTTCCAAAGTTGCAGAAAATTTTATGTGCTTTCATTACATGACAGATATTTTTGCTCTACGACGCACCGTTTCGAATATATTAGCGAAAAACTGAATAGTGGGACATTTCCCCCCTCGCCTAACTTCGGCGCACTTCCTAAGAGCGGGGATTTTTTGTATGTTATGGGCTGGAGGAACAAGGTCATGCAGTTCTCTCGCACACTCCCCAAAGTGTATCCTATAAAAGACCGATAAACATGAAACTTTGCAGCGGTGACTGAGCTCTGAAGTTCAGCCGTGGGGAATGCTGAGTTTCCAATGAGTTTCCTGGCACGGTTTTCAATCGATTGCAGAAGTTCTAGCTGATACTTAGCGTAACCATCCCACAGGTGACAGCAGTACTCCATGCACGGCCGAATCTGCGCTCTGTTTAAAAGAAGCAGCTAATTCGGAGAGAAATATCGCCTAGCCTAAGAGAGGATGTCCAGTTTCTTTGCTTTGTTTCTTTGCACACTTAGCAATAGAGTCAATGTACCTAAAAAGAAAAAAACGGAACCCATATAGGATCACTTTGTTGTCCGTCTGTCCGACCGTCCGTCTTCGTTTATCTCGGGAACGCGTGGAGGTCATCATCATCATCATCAGCCTGTGGACGTCCACTGCTGGACATAGGCCTCTCCTAGCTCACGCCTGTTGTGGCGTTCATAGGAGGTTATTAGTCTACTGCTACCACGCTGGCCAGACGGGTTGGTAGAGGGTTTGTTTCAAGTTTTCTTTCTCTCGAACAGTTGATCAATGCGTCGAGCCTTTTAATCGACTCTTACGACATCCCAGGCGTGTAAGGGAGTGATGACATTGTGTATTCTTAGGCCGTCACCACACGGCACGTGGAGGTATCGAGTTGAATTTAAAACCATATATTCAGGTTAACAGTCTGTTAGAGCTGTAAAAAATTAAACATGTAAGTTAACGTTAAAAAAGATAGGACCATTTATGCCGCAAAAAACGTATATTTCGACACTCTCAAGGGAATCAAAATTCATAGGGTACTTATTCCCGCTGACTGCTACCGTGAAGTCTCGGTAGCTCAGTGGTTAGAGCATTGGATCGGATTTTCAAAGGTCGTGGGTTCGAGTCCTATCTGAGAATTCACTTTGGCCGAGTTGTTTTTTTCAATATTTTTCTATTTAAGTATAAGAATAGATTGACTAAATTTTCCTTTACTTTTGAAAACTGAATTTCGGAAAAACTTTGGAAAAATTAAGAGAGTAATTACTGAACTAAGTATTTATAATATTATGTAAGTATATACATAGGTTCCTACAAATTTGTGTGGAATCCTCGGTGGGCAAGTAATTTGTATGGTACACCGCGGCGTGCGAGGTTACCCACGGTTAGTGGTAGATTGCAATCATTAGGGAATAACAGTAAAAGACGGGGCAAATGGGTTAGTTGTTCCCGCCACCGAATTCAATACAGCGCGGAAGTGTTGCGCCTGCGACTGTAATCTGGGCGCGCGCATATCGCGATATTGCTTGTATGCTAATGCGGCCCTTACCGTGCGACCGTGCCCGAACAGGCTGATGTGATAATACAACGGCCCTGCATATAGAGTGATAACTACACGAGATACCCTTGTAGATAAGGACCCTCAGTAATAGTAATAGAGAGATTGCTATTATAATAACATTACATTACAACTCCTTCGCCAGCTTAATAAAAGAGCTTTGGATTGAGTCGCTTCTCTTACACATTCTGAACACTGAACTCCAAAAACTTGCACTAAACGTTGGAAGGCCAATGTGATCATACGATGGTCTCTATATAGAGTGACAATTACACGAGATACCCTTGTAGATAAGGACGATTGTCCCGTGATTGCCCCTCAGTAAAAGCAATAGAGAGACTTTGCTATTATAATAACACTAGGGCGGTTACAACCCGATACTCGGGTTCGTCGATCGACGAAAAATTCCAAATTATGCGAAAATAATGACACTTTTTAATTGGAGTTTGTGATCATCACGTTTAACATTTTGTATATTTTATAGTTTTCGGAACAAATAGACTCCAGTACCTTTAATTTGATACCTTACTCGGCCGCGTACTACGCGCCAAAGTCCCTATCGAGTCGTCACAAATTTTGCGAACCTGAATTAAGTATATAGATTACTTTACAACTCCTTCGCTGGCATAATAAGAGCTTTGGATTGAGTCGCCTCTCTTACACATTCTGAACACTGAACTCCAAAAACTTGACCTAAACGTTGGAAGGCCGATGTGATAATACAATGGTTTCCATATAAAGTGATAACTACACGAGATACCCGTTTAGATGACGTGTAGATGATGAAGATACCGTGATTGTCCCTCAGTAAAAGCAATACTTAGAGAGATTTTGCTATTATAATATCCACAGAACATTATGATAATAACATTACATTGCAACTTCTTCGCCAGCTCAATAAAATAGCTTTGGATTGAGTCGCCTCTTGGTTAGTAACGGTTTCAATTGAAAATCTGAACACTGAACTCCAAAAACTTGCTCTAAACGTTGGAACGCCGATCTGATCATACAAGGCCCCCATATAGAGTGATAACTACACGAGATATCCGTGTAGATAAGGACGATAGTCCCTCAGTAACAAGTAGACTTATTGCTATTAACTATAATAACTTTACGAGTAAAACTCCTTCGCCAGCTAGATAAAAATGTTTTGGATGGAGTCGTTCTTAGTTAGTAGGTAACTGTTTCAATTGAAAACTAAAACATTATATCTAAGACAGACCAAAACTTCAAAATTCCTCTCTCCAAACTGCCGCCGGGCAGATTGATGACATTTCTGCGCTTCCCCAGGGTCTGCGCCCTATACCTGGGCACCGCCGGCACATCCCTAGTTCCGGCACTGCGGGTGTGGGGAGGGTTTAAGGAAGAATAATAGGGCCTAAGAAAAACTTTGATTTTAAAACCATTTAAGCGTTTTGTTAGCGTCACAGATGTCAGTACGTTTTATTGCATCCTTGTAAAATCTCAAAGTTTAAAAATAGCAATATGTGGAGTTGACCGTAGGTATGCGTTCTGGTTTAACTAGCATATTATGTAAACGAGACTGCAAGAAAAAGTACACAACTTGATATTCCGGTTTCACTTCCTGCGCTTTCATCGAGGAAGCACGGCTGACGGATACATTGCGTAGAATATATGCAGCTTTTTAAGACTACATAATGGAGCGAGCATTCGATTGAACATGATGCTTTACTGCCATTATGGTTATCTAGATGTTCAGTGCAAGTCTTGGAGATAGCGCGTGCGCCGGGCTTGTCTGATGGTATCTATAATTTTGATGGTCCCTTTAACGACTTCTTTCTTAGATAGCCGGAAAACAGTGCGTTACATATTCTATCTTTATTTTGTGCTTTTTTCGTCCGATCTGGAAGGATAGGTATGTAAGTAAATCTGTTGTGTAGAAGGTATTTTTCAGAATTAAAATTGAGTTTTAATCTGATTTAGATTTATCGAATAGGACCCTATATATTGTTTTGGAATCTAGTTTAGAGAAACACTAAGCAAAATAGATGGATTTGACAGAAAAATGAAAAGGGTTAATATAAACAAGACAGCAAATTAAAATTTGTTGACTGAGCTTTTGAAGGCAAATTGGTTTGAAAATATGTGAATTAGTAACTAGTTGTTCATCTCACTTTTGCTTTCAACCTAATTAATAACATTAGAAAGTTTCATTAAAATCCCAAGAAATAAAAAGGCCACAATAAAGGTGAAATTACAGTTTAATTGAGTTAAATACAGATAATTGTCAGAAAATTCGTGCAACTGCATGACTACTGCCCTCTTAGAAGTTAACTAATATTATCTCACAACTGTACCTACAATTGCCCATAACTGGGCACAGTTTTATTGTATAATTCCTATCATAAACTGCCTCGTTGAACAAATACACTAACCGATCTCCGACCTTCTGTGATTTAACAATATTGTCTCTCTATGAAAGTAATTACAGCGCTCGCTGTGAATAATAGCGCTCTCTTGTCTCGTTTCTAGCTTCTTTAATGCTTTTTATCTCAGAAGAAATCACGAATAATTTTGCTTATAAATTACTATTTTCATAGCAATTTAATGGTACTCATAAGTTTAGTATACTACCACTTTCGTCTTTTTTCCTAAAGTAGGCGACTCTACCTTTCTAAGTTTTCGAAATTTCTACCACTGCTGTCGCGAAAACGTGTTTTTTCATAGAATCACAATAAAACTTGGCATAATTGCCGTTTCGTGGCTTGTTGACAACCAATGAACCGAGATGTTGATAGTGCTGAGGAATGCGATGCCAAGTGCAATTTTCCTTCGCAACTAGGTTCAATTGTAATTTTCATTACCGGTCCCAGGGGTTCGCGACTTACTCTAATTAGGATCGATGCTTATGATTAAACGACTCGGTCACGACTCGTCGATTTACCTCAAATCCTCCGCGCTTTTGTGTTGAGAACCTAAGCATTCGTCAGGTTGCTGACTGGGCTGACTGATGTGTTCCGTTTACTTGTATTATTAAAAATAATGTATCATAAGTGAAGCGCCCTCAATTCCTGCGCAGATGTCGCAATTTGATTTAATACTTATAAGATCAAATATATGAGATCTTCTCCGTAAAAACGAATCGTGGTCAAAGTTTAGTTTTTCTTACGAGGCGAAAATACGTTATGGACTTCATTTCTCTTGACGTACGTTTCAGTAATTTCATGAGTATGGGCTTTAGCGTTATGTACTGGTGACAAGCTGGCCCCGCGAACTTCGCCGCCTGAGAATAAATAAATGTCACAATCTAAATGATGTGTTTAGTTATTAGCTGAGTTATATTAGCTAAGTATGTGGTAATAATTACTTAACGTAATTGGGTGGTAGGTGCACCAGTGAATGAACACCCTCCAGTGAATGAACCAGAGGGGAGCTTTTTCAATAAAATAAGAAAAGTAAAGGTTTCTACCGAACGCGTTTTTTTCTAAATGGTAACGATTTAATAATCTTGAATAAACGTTGAACACAACAGTCACAAAGTTATAGTTAAGCGAATCTGATATAGATGCTGAAAATTTTTAAACTTCAAGATTGCCTTAAGTAATTAATGAATTAAAGTACAACAAATGTGGTATACTTACTTTAATTAAACAAAGTATTTTTCATTTCGCTTAAATTCGTTCAAACGTGTTCCGTGTGTGGCTTTTCCACACCTGTCAGAATTCCGTCGAATTAAAAATCAGATATTTTAAAAATTCATGAAATTGAA
This sequence comes from Chrysoteuchia culmella, assembly GCA_910589605.1. Lineage (NCBI taxonomy): Eukaryota > Metazoa > Arthropoda > Insecta > Lepidoptera > Crambidae > Chrysoteuchia > Chrysoteuchia culmella. The sequence goes on from OU342654.1 coordinate 12,014,025, forward strand.
AAATGAAAATGAAAATATTCTTTATTCAATTCAAAGCCCTACCGACTCTATTAGCTGACAAGAAAAAACGGGCGCAAAAAACTTATCTACCAGCTTTATCAAATGTAAGAAATGGTAATATTTTAAACTTTCACGATACATTATAATTAAATATTAAAACAACGTTGACGTTTCGGCTATGTTGCAATAGCCGTGGTCACAAGCAGCAAGACATGGAGTCTGCTTGTGTGTGTGCTTGTTTTAATATATAAGCAAGTTATGGTATTTACAAACAATATACCATTACTAAATACAAATCAATCAAAGTATTATTTGATATGACTAATGAGTAACATAGTAGACATGTTAATTATCAGTTCCATGCGTTACAGTCATTTAGATAATCTTGAACCTTGTAATAACCTTTGCTCATGAGCGTCTTTTTAACATGTCTTTTGAATTTATGCAAAGGTAGTTCAATCATATTTTTGGAACTTTATTAAAGAATGCTATGCCTATCCCCAAAAACGAGCCTCTACTTTTTTAGTCTAAATATTGGAACGGCAAGCTTGTTCTTATTTCTTGTATTAAACTGATGCACATCGCTATTTTTAACATATGAATCTAAATGTTTCCTTACATATGCGATGTTCTCATTAACATTGGCAGGACAACACATCTATGAAGATGTCCTGCCAATGTTAATATATTAATTTCTTTAAACAGGTCTCTTAAAGAATCTCTACACCTAAGTTTGTAAATAGCGCGCACAGCACGTTTTTGAAGTACATACACATTATCAATATTGGTTGCTGATCCCCACAATCACAGGCCATAGGACATTACACTATGAAAATAACTGAAGTAAACTAGTCTTGCCGTTTCAATATCAGTTACAAGTCTTATCTTTTTTATAGCAAAGGCCGCAGAACTAAGTCTACTCGACAAGGCTTCAATATGTGGATCTCTCTCTAATCTTCATATGTGGAACTAACTCGACTACATCTATTAATATGCATATCAACCTGCCTTACATTAGGAAGTGAGAATTTAACACATTTCGTTTTCTTAGAATTTAATGACAAATTATTAGCATTGAACCAATGTGCAACTTTAGAGAGAGTACTGTTTACATCGTCAGAACATTTATTCCCTCAATCGATTTTGAAAATTAAAGAGGTATCATCTGCAAAAAGTATCGTCTCACATAAATTATTCGCGTAGTAAGGTAGGTCATTAATATAGATTAGAAATAGTAGAGGACCCAAAAGAGGCTACAGTAGATGCAGTATTATTAGCAATCACTTTCTGATTTCTGTTACATAGGTATGATTGCAAAAGGCCAACTGATTTATTAGAGACACCATAATGTCCTAACTTCATTAAAAGTGTTCGGTGATCAACGCAATCGAAAGCTTTAGACAGGTCACAGAATACACCAATTCCAGCATCGGTAGTATTTTTTCCTTTACAAAATCCGAATTAATTTTCATGAAGAATTTGATTAGATGTAAAATAATTTACAAATTGAGTGTATATAATTTTACAAAAAAAAAAATACTGAGTGCCGGTAGTATTGATATCGGCCTAAAGTTTGTGGAATCACTTTTGTAACCAGATTTAAAAAGCGGATTTAATTTACTATACTTCATGAGATCGGGAAAAATACCGTCATTGATTATAAATGAAAGCTAAATAAAGAGCTATTTCACCAATTATTTATTGAATCACACTGGTCGATATGCCCCATAAATCTTCAGTTTTTCTAATATTTATTGTCTTAAAAGCTTCAAGGATGTCATCGTTATTAATATGTTTAAAATTGAAAGTTATACATATCAACAGATGACTCCAAGAGGGCAGCAGCAACGTTTGGACAGGAATTTAAAATACTCGTAGTTTCTTAGGGTATCCTTAGGTGCCTACAATATTATCCTTTTTCGGGTTCCGTAACCCAAAGGGCAAAAACGGGACCCTATTACAAGACTCGACTGTCCATCTGTCTGTCACCAAAATTTTCACAAATGATGTATTTCTGTTGCCGCTTTAACAACAGATAGGTACTAATTTATCTTATCATTGTTTTAAACTAAGGCACCGACTAACAGAATATCGATAACATTTGCCTACAATTTCGGGCTCCGTACCCAAAGGGCAAAAACTGGACCGGGGTTGATTACAAGACTCCACTGTCTGGCTGTCTGTCTGTCTGTCACCAGAATTTTCACAGATGATGTATTTCTGTTGCCGCTTTAACAACAAATACTAATAAAATAGGTAAATATTTAAGTGGGGCTCCCATACAACAAACGTGGTTTTATTGTCGTTTTTTGCTCGATATTAATAATAATGTACGTAACATGCCCTTCGTGCGCGATTCCGACTCGCACTTGGCCGGTTTTTAATAACTTGTTTCCTTATGACGAAGTTTCTTGCATGGATAGTATTTAATTTCTTTAACCTCGATTTGAGACTGCAAAACCTTATTCCTTTTATTGATTCGTGAAGCCTAACATTAGAGATAAAAACGTAACTTATACTCGTACTTACATTATCTTGGATACAGTTACTTATAATAAAAAGACGACCAAGTATCAGACGTAATATTGCTATATTCTTCGTACGACTCGGTAAAAAAGCACTTGACAGTTGTCTCATATCCGGATGATCATAAACGCAAGTGTATACGAACAGTTAAGCTCAATAATGTGTTCGTTACATTTGACAGTCAGTAACGGTTGGTAATAATGTTTGCCATATACATTTTACTATAAAAATCAACGTGACAAGTATTTATCCTAACTAATATTTAACGCGAAAGTGTGTTTGTTTGAGCTTTCTTTATGACCTAACTAAGCTACCAATTGGCTTAATTTTTAACCGACTTCAAAAAAAGGAGGAGGTTCTCAAGTCGACTGTATATATTTTATGTATGTTTTATTTAATATAACGTCGTCTGTTGTCAACCGAATTTAATATTTTTTTTTATCTGAAAGCACATAGTTCAATTGTGGTCCCATAATTTTTTTACGAAGATCTGGCAATTTTTTTGGTTTTTGAACCCCCTTAGGCCCACATGCATCAAGCTAGGTCAACATTTAACCCAGAATTAGTCAATAAAAAAGTAACATTAACTCTGGGTTAAATGTGTTAACCTAGTTCGGCGCAAGTGGGCCTTAGGTCCATTTGTAGCAAAATTTGTTAAATCTCGATTTAATTCAATCTAACCCCTACGAAAGTGTTAATATATTAAATCTAGATTTAAATATTTGACATTTTTGTAAAATCGAGATATAGCCAATTTTCCTGCAAATGGACCTTAGGGGTGTATAGTTGAATATCTATAGAGGTATTTTGTTTTATCAGGGCTGTACGTATACCTAATTTAAGTATATACCTGTATATACTTAAATTAGTGTAGTCAATAAATCAAAGAATCAATTTTATTTGAATTCTAATATAATTAAAACCAACTACTTAATGAATAAAAGTGTAAACACACAAATCAAAGTTTCAAAATACATTTTGAACCTTAACAAGTACTAATTTAAGTTGACAATCCATAGAGGAAATTGGATATATCTGAGGCTGTATTTAGTGCCTGTATAGTAAATAAATCAACGTGTCGATTGGCAAGCAAGTGTATTTTTTAAGTGGACCGTTATACATTGCCCACGCGGCGAAAACATTCTAAATTATAATTAGGTTGTCGCCTCAAGTTAAAAAATAGACCTACTCAAATAATTAAGTAGGTACCAACTACTTGATAAAGTTAATGACTGAGACAAAAAGTGCGAAACATAACACTGTATTATCATAACTGGTTTTTTGCTGCCGTATTACTTCTAAAAGGCTTACGAAAATACTGAAGAGAAAAAAATGAGGAATTCATTACGTTTTAAAGTCTAAAAATCACTTATCCGAACGAAACTTACCCTTAATGAGTTTTTTTTTTAATTTTCCACATTTAAAAAGTTGAGTAAACAATAATACAGATAATAAACATGAATTTTGGAACGAAGCTTTTAAGTTTAATTCTCCGTAGGTACCAAATAAATAGTTGATCGTCATTGTAAATGTAAACATCTTATCTCTAACTTAATTGAAATACGAAACGGGCTAACACAATATGTCATATTTAACAATATGTAGTTAGCATTAAATATTCAACAGTCAGACAGAGCTTTTGTACTGATTGCAAAAGACTTTGCCTGGGGTACATTACTAAAGCAATTTTAGAAGAGGGAGTTGTTGCCTGCCACAGAATATATAATAGTACTTACTAGTTGTTGCGTCTGGTATACCTACAGCTAACAATAGTTAGTTAATAGTTAAATATTAGTTCCGCCATAACTTACCGGCCAAACTCAGCGTAGGTCCCACCCACGCAGCCCCGAAAATAGTGTAGGCAGTCGGTAATTAATAGTCATTGATGATATTTTGAAAAACACGTATATAGGCCACTGCTGGCCGAACGAGCACAGTTCATCGATCCTTGATTGATTGATTGATGGCCATTCTAGCATGACTTTCTACTCAGATTTTTTAGTGTACCCAGTAAGTGGGTAACGCTGAATAGCGACGCGAAGCACGAAGGTTTTTTCCGTTTGTTATCATAGCGAAGTGTCGACCATTGATGTAGGTTGTGGTCGCTCGTGTGCTGGTCGAGGGTCCCGTCTGGGCCGTTACTGGGTCACAGCGTCACCACCTGTCAATTACCCGCGTCTGGAGACTCGACCTCTGTGATTACTACTTAAATATTGCACGCCGAGCCATAATTACGACGCCACGTCCAATTTGCTCACCGTAATAGGTTCGCGCTATGTAGTTTTTTGCCGATGCCAACTAAAAAAACTAATACAAACGATGTGCGAATACTGTTAGTTTTGTTTTGCATATCGGTTTCGTTAGAGCATCAATATGCGATGACCAGATTCCCGCTACAGTCCACGTCGGTTTGTTCCATTAGAGGAAAACATCGCGTCCATTGTAATGATGGTCGGTGTCTACATCCGTCAAGATGCTATCGCGATAAAATAAACTAATGACTAAAACACACCTGTAGTGTGGAGGTGTGTAATGGTTCGACGACGCGGAATCCATAATGACGTTTCAGATATCTTCTAGTGATTTGACGTTTGCACAAAATATATTGCTTAGCCGGCTGTTAAATTAGGATTCCGTCAAGGAGGACTTTTAACAAGAGCCGGGCAATTGGCGTAGTGATGAAGTCGTCGGAATCTGAGGTAATTGTACGCAGTGCGGTTACAGCGACCGATGCGGTTTCCCGCGGTGGCAAATCTTCAGTGGCCGGACTAATTGGCCATATTGTGCGGCGTAATAAGGGAGGCCATTAAGATGGCACGGGCTTTGGTAAGAGCGATGACACCGCGGGTCACGAACTAAACAGGAATCGGCTGCAACTAGTAGATATTCAGTAATTGTGATGTTTACCACAGATTCAAAGATGGGCATGTCTGCCTCGCATTTAGTAATGTGGTTACAATTTAGTAGATTGACAAAGTATAAGACCATCGATTCCAATTTTGGGTCTGGGAATTGAAAGCTTTTGAATGCTGCTTTATCTCTGATAACTTTATATTAACTAATACGACTACTGTATTATAAGAAAATAAGAATCGATAGAAAGGTAAGTATCAAAATAACTTAAAGGGGTTTGGAGGATTTTTTTTATGACGTCGCATGATAATACCTATATAAATGAACAGGGGACATACAGAGGAACAAAAAATTTTATGATATAGAATGCTCTACAGTGTCACGGTAGCCAGATAATTAGAGTTAAAAATAAATAATGCCGACCCAAAGTATTATCGTTGTATCTTTAACTCTAATTATCTCACTAACCTGCCACTTTAGGGCATAATGTTGTATAATATTTTTTTGTTCATCTTTACGTTCCCTATCAATGTATAGATAAAACTGTGCAGCGCGATTTTGAAAAAAAAATGGCGGTCCGATCACCAGGCCCAAAGCTTTACTAAGCAAACTCCAAACGGGCTTTCTATTTGTTCCCATGTAAAGAATACATATTAAAAATGTATCGAATCTATGCTCCATTTATATTTTTTGCTTACTGACATACAATCTAGATTATGTCGTCAATGAATGATATCAGATCAATGAAATCTTCAGCGTCACTTCATATTTGCAGGTTAATGTACTGTAGTTAAAAGGATTAAATTTGAAGAATTCATTTGTACTTTTATATGGCACAAAACCTAATGGATTATTAATTAAACAATGTTAAACTATTGTTATTTTTCTTTTAGGGTTCCATTGCACGTTGCGTAAAATAATCTCTATTTTATAATTTTGTAATTTTTGCATTTTTCAATGCTATTTTTATACTTATGGTAAATTTTAAATAGAAAAATATTGGAAAAAATTAACTCGGCCACAAGTGAATTCTCAGACCGGAATCGAACCCGCGACCTTTGGAAATCCGGTCCAATGCTCTAACCGCTGAGCTACCGAGACTTGCGAACCACCGTCGAAATTCTCCAATACTTTTATATTTTTAATACGCTGTAGGCCAGCGTTGTTACATCAATGCTAGGAATAGTTAGAGCATTGGACCGGATTTCCAAAGGTCGCGGGTTCGATTCCGGTCTGAGAATTCACTTGTGGCCGAGTTAATTTTTTCCAATATTTTTCTATTTAAAATTTACCATAAGTATAATCTCTATTCTTTTGTTTTCCGGTTGGATTCTCAATCTCATAAGGATAAATTTTTCTAAGGCTTCAATTTGAGGTACTTATATGATTTTAATTGATATTTTTTTTTTTTATTAGGAAAAAAGATTTTCCTTGTTCTGTGGAAATGTTTCAGTTACCGTTAGCCGTAATAGTAATAGTTGTTTAAAGACGAAACTACTTCATTGCGTATAGCACCATCAGGTTTTTAATACCGCATTCGCATTAGTATCCAGTTCTTTTTTAGTTCTTTCAAAAGTTTTGGTGCATCTCTGCCTTCACTGTATATATTGAATAAAACCACAACAAAAAAAAGTGAAAGATATTTTCACTTTAACATAATTGAATAGCTATCCTGTCATCTTTCGAGTTTGAGCTAATAATACAACAAAAAACTAGAACTACTTATTCAATTGTTTGGCGAATCACTATCTGTATTGTATAACTGTCGATTGTTTTGAATAATAAGTGCTGGCAGATTTGTTCCGACCTCTATGCGATATAAAAGGTCAGAGATGGTCAGTGACATTGGTCCTTTCAAAAAAGTTCTGGGTACCTAGTATTCTTTAAGGGGTAGTATTTAACCGATCGACTAAAAATTTTTTTGAGCGACATAAATACTAGGTGAGCGACTTAGTCGCCAATCTAACCTAACCTAAATCTATTTTTCCGCCACCCAACCCAGATTATTAGTCGCTCAATTTTGTAATTTTTAGTCGACCGGTTTATTATATTCCTTCTTTAAGTAGGTTATTTTCATCATCAAGTATTCTTTAAGTAGCTTATTTTATTCTGTGGCAAAATAAGCTTACACCATCCATTCTATGGCTGTTTATTTCTATAAAACTGTGACCAAAGGAACCTGGAAACGTCAGCGGGTCTTAATTTTTTTATGACGTCACTAAATACACTCAGTTTTCCACTAAATGGCATCAAAATTTACATTTAAATTGAAGTTGAACGCGATCATGCAAATTACTGGCATTGATCCGCTTCTTAGTGCTAATTGAATGGATTAAAATTTGTTATTATTTACTTTAACTGAACATATTTCATCAGAAAACTCCTCGAATTTCACATAATGATCGTTTTTAAGTACCCTGTGGCGGCGATTTAATTGGAGAAACCACTAGGTGACCAGCAATAGCTCGAGTTAATAACTTCACCTGAATAAATCACGCATAGCGGTTCCTACCCAAATGAATCTTAATTTGACAAGCCTTGAATGAATGTGCGAACTTAATCATACACTGCCATCGAACAATGAACGGCGATAAGCAAAAAAATAATTAGGTCCGAAAGCGAAATAATATAAGACAATTAGCAATAATAACACATATTTATTCCATATTGAATATACAGGTCGTAGAATAAAAGTGATGGATTAAGTTACAATCTTAATTTATACAGGTAAAGTGTTTGACCGAACAAGAGTACATAAATTTCTATACAATATAATACATTTCATATAAAAATATTTAAAGTGTACACATCTCAAAGCCAAGTCTAATAATACAGTAGCGATCTAGCAATAGTTCTAAACGAAGCACTTACATAAAATATTATGCTCTACATATTTACATACAACATACCTAGTTTTGTAAAGTTAGTACTAGTTTCAGTAGTTAGTACTAGTTCAGAGTTCTGTATTACAAAATGGACCGAGTAGTTGCTTTGTGATGTATATCGACAACAGTCTTTGTAAAGCTTAAAATACAACACCGAAAAATCACTTATTGGTGATTAGACAAATGACTAAGATACTTGAATATTACACCAAAACTCATATAAGGTACCAAGCGGTGAAATCCGAAGCTGGTGGGAGAAAATGTACAATGACTATACATAAGTACTTTAAAACACTTAGAAACTAATAAAAGGCACATTTCATTACTCAAACATGTTTTAATACAGTTTTAAGTTATTGAAGTACTCACGAAACGTCTTTTATAGACGAGGCTCATACGAAAAACAAGTTTTTAACAGTTTCCTTGTGTGTGGTCTCTTGATACAAACTTATGCTTACGCAAAATTAATCTTTATTACAATAAACTAACACTTGGAAATCGTCCTTAAAATTTTTGACAATGAATATTTCTGGTACTTACGATTTCGTCTATCAATTATCTTATGTATTTTGAATCGTTTTCAGTTATTAGTATAAATTAATAACTACCCAAGTAACAAATTAACGTTGCATAATAGTTGAGTAAACGTTTTTCATTTAAGTGTTGGTTCTTCAGGTTGAGTCGTATAAACGTAGTTGTAGACCTCTATACAACGCGAAATAGGCCCAAAATTAAACGACATTATAGTTTCTAAATAACATTATAGTTATTTAGAAGTTGAATGAAAGTCAGCCATGAACTATTTCAACGTTGCTTAAATGTTAAATTAAAGCTTTTGACCAACTTTTTGGTTACAAAATGGTTATATCCTGACTGAAATGGAAGCACTGAAGTCCCATAGCAGTTTTATAGCCATTGGAAGATGACTGAAATGTTGCACAAGTGTTAAAACATCAGCTGTTATTGTACACATTCGGTCAGTCCATTCCATTCATTCGTTCCTGTGATATTTTGCTGGAATAGTGTCGAGATATCAAAAATATAAACTTCATAATGCTTTACAATGCTTATATGCGAACAGAGTGTAAGGGAAATAAATGTGTGCAGTGCACCTAGTTCTAATGGGACCTTTAGTTTTATGATGAAATATAGGTGTGTTGTTGGGAATTTTTCTACGCCCCCCTCGAATTCCTTGATATTCAATTGATGTAGATTATGATTTTCAATTTGTTTTTATATTAAAGTGCCAGCCATCTTGTCTAAGTTAAGAAGTGACTTCTATACATCAATTATATAATAAAAAGGTCGCATAATGCGGTTTCTTGCAACCAAGAAAAATTATTTTAGAATTCTGTGACATTATAAAGATTATGAACAAAGAACCAACAAACACGGTATTGTATTGTAATTTAGGTATTGATATTTGATTTTGATATTTGAATCAAGAATTAAAAAAAACATATTGTTTAAAATATTTGAACAACGTTGTTGCTTAAATGACAAAATGGAATTTAATTGTTAAAAAGTGCCTGTTGGACCTTTATATAATTTTTAGGTCTGCTTAAAGCGCTGTAAAATGTTATCGACGGTTTGATTACAAAAAGTCGTGTGAAGGTAACGTAGACCACTATCGACGGTTAATCGAACCCTTTTATCTAACTGTTGTATTAATCAGTTGTGTAAACCTTTACCTAACCTATACACTGGCACCACTATACGACGTTACCGAAAATAGTCCTAAAATCTTTTGCGTGATTATATTTTCGTACCATTACATACGACGTTATATAAAGTAGTCGTAAAAACGTTTACTTAACTAATTTAATAGAACCTTTTAATCAGATGACTAAATCGTTGTAGGCATAACGATTACACAGTAGTTGTCTAATAACATCTATTCAACAGTTATATAACCGAAAGTCGCATAAGAAATGTTTTATATGATTTGTTTGTTGGGTAGGTTCTTACGATAAACTTATTTAAACGTTGCTCCGGATAGACAAGTATCTGGATTTATTTTCATAAATATTTGTGCATAGGTTTCTATCAACAAGCTGTCGTGATGTCATCAAATGTTAAATTTAAAAAGGCTAATGGCTAGTAACTTGTGCGTGGCCAAAATAAGTGTATAAATACACATTCGAAATGCAACTTTGATTGTTGTATTTCTCAATTAAGTTAATCACAAAAGCGACAATAACCTTAACGACGATTGGGGCTGACAAGTTTATCAAATTGGCAAACTTCAGAATTAAAAGTAAAAAAAAAACACTGATATAAAATAGAAAAATATGTAATATCCTCAACAAGAGTATGATCGTATTTGGCAAGAAACACTAATCTAGAGAGACTGGGCGCTGCTTAAAAGTAAACTAGATTAATTCAAGACGACGTCTGACGAAGGTTAACGAAATATAATTTAAGAGCGGCGCCATGTTACATATTTTTTTCACTCGCATACCGGGTCTTGACAGCAGTTTCGGGTAATTAAGCGGTCGGTTATGCATGCAATTACATGGTAAAAATAGAGTTTTAAATTCGGGGTCGTTGGACTGTCGAGCGGTTCGCGGGTAAAAAGTGACATTGAAAAAGCGCGTCGCGGTACTCGCGTTCGCGGTGAGCTGTCAAAACACACGTCACGGGATTATCGATGTGTCGCCTGCGGCGCGACCTACCCGCGGTTATCGCCTCACTAGTTTATTGATCGCGGCATAGTACTGGGGACAGCAGTTGTTAGCTAGGCAATAGCTGTTCACCTCATTGTTATTTGATAACTACAGCAATTTTATTAATTTATTCAGATATTTGCATATTAATACACAAATCTGTTTTGAAGCTGAAAATTCAGTACTTATGAATGTCTACATACTGTCATTGCGTACAAAATTTAAGTAATTTTGGAATGCTTGGTGTAAATTAATGTACCCATACGAGTTAACTAATAGGAATTTCATAAAGTTTAAAGTTGTAGTATAATATTATCTGTGCAGAAAATGGTAGTGAACTGTGAAATACTCAGATGGCAAGTTGACAGCAAAGAGACAAAACCGAATACATAATGAGGTTTAAAAATTATGTTAAAGTCAAAGATCGTTGGCAATACATTTCAGCGTTCATCCGATTAATTCATGGCATTAATCCATGGTAATACCTGCCTGGCCCCTGTACTAAGCCCGGTGCGCAGACGCAAGATCATTGTTTGCTAATGAGTTGGGGAAGCGCAGGTGGCCACTAGATCTGTTAAGTAAAACAAATATGATGTCGAACCGATAATGCAAACGGCTCCGCTGTAAATCATCGACGGACCAACCGCATTTCCGCGTTCATAACTTATTGCTCATACGAATACTCGAGCCAAATGCAATAAAACATTTAAAGAACAAAACAACATTGTCCTGTACGTTTGAAAAATTACAGCGCTTTGATGTTGCGGTTTTCAATTGTTTTTATATTGGGTCATTGGCCATTGTTTTTGCATAGACAATTCTATCTATGTACCTACCTATCATTATTCATTTATTTGGGGGTGTGTTATTATTAATATTAGAACTACATAAAAAAAAACCTGACAATAGACAACGAATCAACAAAGAATGTAATCTAGTATTGTATTTCGAGACCAAGTTCGAGCATCCTAATAAAATAAACTAACTTACCACAACACTTCATTACAACAATGAGCTCATAACTAAGTTCAAAAAGGCGAGCGTTCTCGATTATTTGATTTAGCAGAAGCGATTACGCTCGGCTAAATATTAATAATTCTGGTCAATTCACTGCCATAAAACAGCGTTATCAAAAATCACTGGTCATACACCATGAAATATTGCTGCCGCAAATAATAAGCATACTGGACAATACTAAGAAACAACAACTATCTCGCGACTCACACAGCACTGACAGACGAAACACTGAGCTCGAAATACGGAATGAAATCAAGTGAACGCAATCGATTTACTTACACACCTTCAAGGAAGACCGCTTCGCTTTAATTCTAAATTCGCCAGCATAACACAAAACACAATGAGTTGAAAATTTTTGTAGCAGTTAAAAATAAATCCAAAAACAACTCCGTAAAAACTTCTTTTACTATTTACACTTCTAGTTTACAAAACTGCGACTTAATAGCACCTTCACTAAAAAAATACAAAAATACACCGAATGCATACAATTTGTTCATTATCAAAATACGTATGTCCCCTGAATAACAAATTTTATTCCCGATATTTAAAATTTTAAGCTCGTGTATGATTGAAAGATTCTTAAAAAGAACCGCAGAAAGCTTAATCAAAGGACAACTGGATTTTTGAGCTTAAAATTTTTAAGTGTATTTCATATCAGGGAGAGTGTCATATAAAAAAATACCATAAATTCTAAATTTAATAATAGTCTGTTAGTAGTGTTATTATTGGCAACTCATAATCCCATCATATGGAATTATGGACCCTAGAAACATTATATTTCTAGCGTGGACGTTATCGGCGAGATAAGATCACAACTTAGATGGTGGATCCCGTGTCCGTTATCACATTACCATCCCCATACTTCATATTGGAAAATACCAATAATAAATATGTGTTTGCATTGTAAATACAATAAACTTAAAGGTTTCTACCACCAATTAAAGTGAACATTTTCAATATATACATATTTATATACACTGTATCTCTTACAAGCAAAGAGTTATGCAAAAAGTTACTTTCTTTAACGGGATCCAACTCAGTTTGAATTATCGCAGTTTATTACATCTTTCTTGTTTAGTATTGCAAACAAATGGCGTTGGAAATAATGTTCTAACATCTCAACCGGCCTAGATTCTTGTTCTGAGAGTCAACAGGTAAGATTTTTATAAGCTAGGTTTATCAAACTTGGTTTGATATTTTTTTCTCAATCGATTTTCTTTTCTATGATACCCTAGAAGTTTTGGGATAGTAGACTAGACAGCTGATTTTGACGTAGTTCTAGAGAATCAAGAAAGGATTAGGAGAAACGGTGAAATATGTCGGTGGTGATACCTTTGAAGAAATCGAATACTTCTCCGGTTTCCCTCTCACTCTCGGTAGCTTCATCCTTTTTGACAACCTGGAAGTAAATAAAAAAAAAAAGTTAATTTAACTCATCAACTAAGGAAAATGAGACGTTATTGAAAGCAATTTCCACAGATTTTTGCAATTATTATCATACAAAGGCATCATTTTGGAAATCCTTTTCTAGCACTCATTAACATTACAAAATGTGCAAAATTTTAAGTTCCTTATTACATGTGTTGAGGATTTTCTCAACATATTATATATCATATGTGCAACATACGCACCATAACGCTGTTATATCATTGAATTAGTTTCTTTTTTAGGAAAAAAAATTGAAATTGAATTAAAATTGCTTCATTGTAGCATCTACTCGAAGCCTCTAACAGCTACTCGTGATTTGTAAATTATTATAGGTGAAAGAATGAATGATTAATTTTTACCGTTGAATGTTTTTCTTTATAAAATACCTCGAACTTCATTGTAATTGTCATTGTAATTTAAAATTCACACAGCTCAGAACTATACGTGAACGTCTTAGCTTAATCTTTATTAGTGCATGCAAAAATGGATACAACAGACATAATAATTGGAAAGCAACACGCAAATCACAGACGTGCGAAGATAATAATTTAATCACGATATTAGAGCCGCTCGGAGGCAAATTGCTTCGTTTATTTAGATATGAAAAAATATTCTGACACACATTTAAGACAAAAGTCAGTGCGCAAAAAGTTTAATGAATGAGACACGGGCAATGAGCGTAATTTCGAGCTCATTGTTGGCGATTTCTTTGAACGATTCACTAATAGCTGCTATTAACCCGCCTCCTGTCAGAATTTTGATAGCGTACAACTCCCGATGAAACAATGATATGAAAAAAAAAACGCGATCGTTTCTTAACGCGAAGTCAGGGCTTACGGTAAAGCTGTCACATTCACATCGGTATAGGTGTGTCAAGTACAGGTGTCAACGTGACCTCTGCGCTGCGAATTTGTCCAACTGTCCTAAAAGACTCGATATGGAAATGAATTTACAATTATGTGCTGACTTAACCATTTATATTAGTGTGTCAGTCGATTTATAAATTTCATATTTGCACCAGTACCGGAATGATAAAATTTGCTGGGTTTTGTTTTTTGTCACGAGGATGTCATTAGTTTTTGAGGTTCAGTGACATGAAATAAGGTGGGCAGAGTTGGGAATGTTAACAGCAGTCGACAGGAGGATGAGCCGCGTCCGCGTCGCTAAGAGGCGTGATCGACAGCGGCGCGGCTTGCGCCGGCGCGGGTCATTATGCCGAAACATGGACGCTCCTCGAGGCCGCGCAACCGATACCGTTGTGATTGTGACCGTGCGAAGATTAGGATACGGTTAACCACATTCCTACATTTACAAATTGACGTAATGACAGTGCACGAATGGAAAAACGCATCATATTGTACAAAAACGTATAAGTATGTTATAAAATCTAAAAGATTTTTACATTACAATATTTATTTTACTAGGTTGGGTGACAGAGTCACAGAAATCTTGGATTTGTTACCATAATTGCAATTTGGAGGCGACAGTAAATTTTACTGGGCCAAATCAAATGTTTTCGACGAGTACAACGAAAAATAAGCCCTAAGTCCCATGGAAGTCAATAAACGTTCTATATTTTTTATTAACTGTATCGATGTCGAGTTGGAGTGATAGGTACATAACATAGCGATGTTCATTTAATTGAAATACATGGAAAAAAGCAACGTGGGTCAAAGCGTCTCTCCAGATAGCAGATGGGAGAGGAAAGTGTGCCAGTGATAAAAGAGCAAGATACCGATCACGTACCAGGTGGTTGTACTATTAAATTTTCCGCTTAATTTTAGCAACAAACGATTGGTGAACGGCGGACTTGGGTCCGACACCCATTCAAGCATTGGGGATAGTTCACATTGAAAGTAAGAATATTTTACAATTTTATTTTTCAGATATCGGATGGCATTGGTAAGCAAGAAGGCAGATCGAAATTAAATAAATTTACACACTAACTGAATTCCACGATTTTTTAAAAGTAAATTCAACTGTAGTTTTGATTAAAATATTTGTAAGCTTTAGTAATTTTAATTTAAACTGAAGCACAATAAGAGTTAGATAAAAATGTTGGAAATATATACAGTAAAATTGTTTTTAAAATATAGATCCTATATTATATTATAGCTTCAAAATTTTAAACAGGGACTAAAATAAATAAAAAAATATCAGCTTTATAACTGGATCTATTTTCGAACATTCAAAGAACTAACTACGAACTATTGTGTGATAGGCGATTGTGTAAAATTATGGTATTTTTCTGATAGTTTAAATTCTATGACATTTAAATAGGATATGAATTGTCAAAATAATACGATTACTTAACACCATTGCACCCCTGTAAACTATAAACAGCAAAAGCTATTGTTTATGATAAATGATATTTCAAATTGTATCTATCAGTTTACAGGAGAAAACACATCTTTCTTCATTCCTGATAGGGCGAAAATACTTAAGTAGTGGGTTCTAACCTTTTCAGAACTGTTAAAGAGCGCCATGCCATACCGCTTACCTATTGATATTTTATACATATTTCTTTTTCTATTACCCTCATAGAATAGCTGTTTTACTCCCGCGGGGGTAATTACCCCCAGGTTCAGAACCAATGGATCAGATAGTTAAGTAAGGTTAAAAAAAACAATACCTAAAAGACTTTGTTTACTTACTTGGTAAGTATAAACATTTCAAGTTATTTGAGGTCGGCACATAATGGAGTGTGCACTTGTTGAAATAATCAAGTTAAAGTGTCCAAGCTGACTCGTGAACAGTTAGATAAATTAAAAGCCCTTAAGTGACGTTAAATAAGACTGCACAGTATTAATGTGGCAGCGTAAGACTAATAATGCGTCAGGTCTAAGGAGCCGACGAACGAATGTTGGCACTGTCATCGAGTAATGATCAGTAATTGATCTCAGGCATCTCCTTTAAGGAAATAACGCACTCCATCCAACCGACTGGGAAGCAATTTCATCAAAGTCTGCCACTCAAGTAAATTAATAAGCTGCCAGGATCTCGCGTGTCAAATGTTCTAGCTCGCTGGATGATTGAATATCCTTTGAATGAGTTGAGAACGAATAAAAAATGTTCGGACATTGTCTTGTTACATTACATTGAAGTGGGCACTCGTAGGATATTTTACGGTGAGATAAGTGCAAAAACGATCAAACGATTATAAGTCGAACGTCAAAAACGATTATAAGTATCGTTATAATATCGTATCGTATCGTTTTATACTTTAATATTGGGAAATCTAATAGTCTTTTTGATCGACACACACATAAAAAAAGATCATTCAATTAGATACTTACTACCTATAAATAACCATTGTATCAAATTTATGAAATAACTGATCGTGATTTTAGTAGAATAAACTAGTTTTTATATTAACATGTGTAGATAGCCTAATGATAAAATCACTTAGATGAAAAAAATTAACAACTAAAACAGTTTGAACAGAAAAAGCAATGATGCGTAGAAGGCTTTTACTAGAAAAGTCGGACAGAATCATGTCGCGAGACAATATGGCCCGGTCGCCGGACTCCATACATATACTTACAAAAACTTAATGAAAGTCGAAAGTAACACTTTCACTAGCCGGCGGTATTGTGAACTATCTCATGTACAATGCTTACATTTGCGTTTTGTTTCATTAACAATAGGGGTGGCGAATGGACGGCGCTCGATCTGATCAGAACAGACTATAAGGAAGTTAATGTTATTATATTTTGACATTTATAGTGTTTGTATGCTTATATTCATTTCAATAGCTAAGAGGTTGTTTTTGTTAATTAAATACGATGGTAAAGCTACTAATGTAGAAAGTGAGATGTATAATTAGTCTAAACTATAGATATGCGTTAAAAATAAATTGAAGAGACTGAAATAACACAACTTTTACGGATAACTTGCGTACAGTTTATTTACACGAGTTAAGATCTAATATTTCGTGTGTTTTAAGGGAAGATACTGACCTAGAGCTGCCGTATAGAAGTTTTAAATACAAATGAACCTAGGTAGCAAGACCAAGTTAAAAAGACACACGTAACATACTGAAAAGAGCTTTAGATTTTTAGGGTTCCGTACCTCAAAAGGAAAAAACGGAACCCTTATAAGACCGTTAACGGATCACTTCGTTGTCGGTCCGTCCGTCCGTCCGTCTGTCAACACCGTTCTTCTCAGGAACGCGTGGAGGTATCAAACTGAAATTTATATCTTATACTCCATCCAGTCTACTGTCCCTTGGAGCTGTGAAAAAATCAAACTTCTAAGCCAAAACAGTAAAAAGATACAGCCGTTTGCCGCAAATTTCCGCAAATTTTCGAAACTCGCACGGGAATCAAAAACTACAGGCTACTTCCCGTGAACTTAGAATCTTGAAATTTGGTACGAAGTAACGTCTTATAGTACAGATAAAGGAAAAGTTGCGAAAACCGTAACATTTTAGTTACATCATATAATAAAAAATATTTTGCGGAACCCTCGGTGCGCGAGTCCGACTCGCACTTGGCCGGTTTTTTATATTTTTGAAAACTAATAACTGATTTTGAGTCGAAACTATTAAGAAAATGGGGGTGTTTACTGTGAAATAAAACTATTAATCGATGAGATGTAAGTTATGAGACTAATTCAATATAAAATACAAGTATCTGAGGAAGTTCAAAATTTACGGTAAACCGCGCTGACGAAGAGTCCTTTAAACTACTCAGGGAACGTTGCAAAGTATTAGAGGCGTCATGTTACCGGAGCTATATTGATTCCATATCAAGTTCTCTCAAGGATAACCCTAAAGTATTCTGGTCATTCGTAAAGTCGAAATCACAATTTTTCGAGAAGATATGAACGCTAGGGAAACGCTATCAAAAGCTTTCTAGCAATTCCCCTATAGTCCAGGATATTTTTCGGGTATTTCTGCTTGCAGTCAAAATCTTTGATACCTCTTTTAAATCCAAGTTAGGGTGCCCAATTTCGGGTTCCCTACTAGTCTGCAAAATTTGATGATTCGATTTTCATTATATCGAACACGGTGTGTCGATAATTCAGTTGTGCGATGTTTCATTATATCGATGCCTTATTAGTGCGATGTAACGCTAGTGCGAAAAACCCTGTTTAGTTCGATAGTATGTTAGTTCGAAACGCCTACTGTTGTCCTTGCCCTGCATGATGATTGATGACTTATAAATCATCATGCAGGGCAATTAAATGTTCAACGTCCGTCTGAATATCCTCATCAAGCCATTCTACTAGTGACAAGTTTGAAAACTGGGAAAATTCGCGCCGACTAATAATTTTGCTTCATAAATTTCAAGTTGCTAAGAAATGCTGAAATTACACCCATTGTTTTTATTAAATTGATGCTGTCCCCCTGTAATTGTAAGTAAAGTTGGAATATGCAAGTTTATACACGTAACAGTCGCTGAGCTTCTTAAAATATTTTCTGCCTACATTGATAGGTGAAGTCAGTCAAGCAAATATTTTAGTGTTTCACTATGGCAACCAGAAAAAATTAAGAATTGTGCAACCCCCATTTTATTGTCACGCCAACGTAGACCCCCGTCAAGTCTCACCTGTACCACTTTGGGAATCAATGGTCTATCTCGATACAGGTCTGTGTCGTTTAAGGTCGGGCAATGTTTAAGAAACATTTTACTACCATGAAGGTACTTTACAATAATACGAACGATCCGCTATAAACTTTATGTATTTCGTTCTCATGTTACGTCTTAGGAAATTATATCGTTTTGGTTTCAGGTAAACCATCTTCACTTGTTAGGTTAATGAAATACGAAATTAAAGAAGCTTTTACTGCGCGTGCACATTGCCGTTTTATAGGTATAAGAAAAAGAGATTCGATTACTAGGAACACAATTTTGTGTTGTTCAGGTACTGTTATTAAGATTAAAAACTGAAATAGCAGAGCTACATTCAACTCAAATTTAGATTTTAACGGCTGCTTCATGTTGAAATGTTTATGTGCACACCTTATTGCTACTGTAGGTACTAAAAAGCATTATTTATTATTCTCCTGTGTATTTTTTCTACGTTTATTCACTGATCACTCGAAGACGACTGAAGTGATTCAAACGGTATTATATCAAGGTAGTTCCTATAGTGGTCCCATTTCTTTTAAATGTTATAATCGGTTCATAAGTTTTCAAGAAATATGACATATCTACCTAATTATTTTACGCAAACATGCTGGGAAATATGAGCATTATTTTGACAACTTTCTTCGAGATAAATCGATATTATTGTACTGCCACATACATGCAAGCAGCGACCGGCAAAAGTTGTATGAAAATCCATATCAGTCGGGTTTAGCAGCCAAATAAATGACATAGTAAACTCATATCTGTCGTGTAATTGAAAAAATGGAACGATCTTTTACTCCAAAATATGGAAACCAAGGAGGTAAGTTATCAAAGTTTTTATTTAAATTTCGAACTGGCTTGCAAATAGAAAGTTGTTTTAGAAAAAAAAAACAACAAATGAATACTTAAACGCGGGAAATAGTTATTTTCACCTCACACGCTCTGAAAAGGAGGTTTTGTCAATCAGTTTAGGCGTAGAACTAACTATAATACTCCCTTATTATTTTTTTAGTTTTTTATATCATTAAAACAACGAGAATAAGGTATATTTAGAATAAACTTTATGATTAAAGACTTTTTTACCGGAAGTTGACCGCGGAAACAACCATAAAATGTTCCTCGCTGTTGTGAGGTGAAAAACTGTGTGTTGCGCTCGGCAGAAAAACTGAAACCAACGCTTCGCTCAGGATTCAATATTTGAACCACGAGCGTAGCGAGAATCCTAGAATCCTTCACTTGCTCAGCTTTCAATAGAGGTAACTCGCCGCTAAATAACCAACTTTCCAGCTTTGCATAACAAATAACTATTGTTCGTTGTTCCTCTGATTTTGAAAAGTGCCAAAGGTTGGCCACAACTAGGCATTGATGGACTTACGTATGTATTTACACGTTCATCAATTCTACTATATGGACAGATTTTAGTGTTGCCGGAATTAAAAAATTGTGAGTTGAGTTGGGAAATAAACAGCACTTAAGTGCGTTAACCAATAACATCATCGTTATCGTAATACAATTATATTTATCGCTAACATAGGAAAATACGTATGACCTTTTATTTAGAATCTGCTCCTAAATTGGCAATAATATCTAGCATGGTAAGAAAACGCTAATCTAAAGTTAGCGTGATGTTTGATTAAATAGTCAATCTGAGCAAGATTATAATTTTCGTTCATTAAAAACAAGGATGAGGTATTTGGCATTACAAACCAAAGGACTATAATTAAATTTAAGTACCGGGGGTAGCAAAATATGCTTCAAAGAACCTTCCTTGTTTAGATAGATATTATACGGTACTTAACTATTTATTATTTTATTTTATAACATTAATTTTATTCAAAGAAAAAAACAAGTGGTCTCTAAATTTTACATCTCCCGTCTAAGCAATTTGGGTAAGCTATTTTCTGTATCTATGTGTATTATTATGCTTCTTTGTTTGCTTTTAAACAATATACAAAAAGCTATTTCCACTAATACTTATAATTTGTGTTCTTCGTTATCCCGGGGAATGCTTTATGCTGAGCTACTGGGATCATATTGTTTCTCTATTGAGCACTCAGTTAAAATATCTTCTTTTTTAGTACTTGCAAACAAAGTAATTCTTACATGACAAACAATCCAGTTATGTAAGTCCAACTTCGAGAAAGAGATCTCTCGTCGAATCCAACTCGGATTCGACGAGGCAGCATTCGGGAAGCTCCGTAATATGTTCTCATCCGACTTATATCTCAGTATCTCAAGACGAAAGTCTACGACCATTGTGTTGCCAGTGATGACTTACGGCGAAACGTGGTTGCTAACTTTGGGTCTGATAAGAATGCTCAAGGTGACCCAGCGTGCAAAGGAGAGAGCCTATGCTCGGCGTTTCCCTGCGTGATCTGAAGTGACTGACATTGTTCAAAGGATTATTGCTCAACTGAAGTGGCAGTGGGCGGGACACATAGCGAGGAGAACCGACGGCCATTGGGCGGAAAGGTTCTGCAATGGCGACCGCGCATAGTACGACGCTTCGTGGGAAGGCCCCCGACAAGGTGGACCGACGATTTGGTGAACGTCGCGGGAAGCCGATGGATGCGGGCAGCGCAAGACCGATCGTCGTGGAGATCTTTGGGGGAGGCTTATGCTCAGCAGTAAGTGGGTAAACCTACGGGCGGTTTGAACGCCGTCATTGTCCTCAACATATTTTCATATTTTAGAGTTATAAAAATCTGTCCTCGTGTCCAGTTACGAATATAGGTTCCAGACGAGTAGCGTTTAGCAGCATAATCGAGGACAATGACGGCGTTCAAACCGCCCGTAGATTTACCCGTGTCCTGTGGCTGAGATGAGGTGTGTGGAAACATTTTGAAATATATTTTTTACATATTATATATGACAAGTGGCCGTATACGGTTGCACCTTTCCCGTCGGATAGCTATTTAAGAGTATTCTGTTTTAATCCAGGCTATAAATTTATCTGTGAGCCTTTCATCCAAATCCATTTAGCAATTTTTGCGTGATCGAGTAAGAGACATCTAAGCTTTCATATGTCCAATATTAATGAGATAGAGGATAGCTAAAGACACGAGAAGATTCGTTCATTACAATTAATGTTTCTATATTTATGATAAATTTTAAATGGAAAAATATTGGAAAATTCAACTCGGCCACAAGTGAATTCTCAGATGGGACACGACCTTTGCAAATCCGGTCCAATGCTCTAACCACTGAGCTACCGAGACTTGCGTACTACCGTCGAAAGTCTCCAATACTTTTATATTTTAATACGCTGTAGGCCAGCGTTGCCACATCAAAGCTAGGCATATTCCTGCATTCGCAAGATATTAATGTTTCTAGTTTTATTTCGTGGGTTGCTATATTATTGCTGTGCTGTTTGTGGCTGAGAGGCTACATTTTCTATATTTTGAAATGAGAGTCACTTTATATTTCAATAAACAATGACCCTAAGTAACGAAGTCGGCAACGAAATCACCCCAGTAGCCAATTACAATCTTTTTTCTTCATGCCATAAAGCTGTTTGCTTGCTAACTCTATTATTACCTAAATTATAAGGTTGCGTTGTTTTAATCTATTAAGATTTATGTTTGCGGCGTTTTAAATTGAGTTCCATTATAGGAGTTTAGTATCTCGTAAAAGTGCGTGTGTTTGTTAGAATACCTTAGAAATGGTTATCTCAATCGTGTTTCTGTAATAATGATTTATAGTGCACAGACGTAACGGTGTGGGCCCTTGATAGCCGATCGCACACAAATTATTGGGAGCCCATCTTCATTGACCCATCGTCGTTACATGCAATTATAATGCCCCGAAGGCTCAAACTAACTTGCGTTTACACTCATAGCTGTTTCATTAATGGGCACTCGAGGCGTATATAGGAACGGTATTCGAAAAAATGTCTTAATTTGTTAAAAACATAATCTAAGTAGGGTAACCTGTACTAATCTTGGCACCCCCCAGTCATTGCCACTCTGATATTTAAACGCAATTATTAAGGAATTTCCATAGAAATACAATGCGTCTTCTGATATAAATAAAATCTTACATTGCAACACTCTAAAAAAAAATATTATAATTTTCTACCAGATTAATACGGCAACACAGTACTGAAAAGAAAAGAGTGCTGAATTTTTTGTTGTCTTTTCATGAAAATTTTAACCGATTGGATAAGAAAGAGGTATAGAAAAACTATTGTTATTATACTTTTTACTATTATAAAGAGTAATATTTATTTTTAGTAGATATGTTTATAAGTGATATATAACACTTTTTATTTATTTATTTTGTGATCATAACATTAATTTATTAGTGTGCCAACTATTAGTAAAAAGTTTATATGGAAGTGCAATGATTGGCACCTATGCCAAAATGACACACTTACCCATTGATCCAAATGTGACTTCTAATAAAAAAAGGGGCAACTGATCCAGATGTGGCCACTTACCCAAATGTGGAAACTGATTCAAATGTGGCAATTGATCCATCTGGATCAATTGCAACATATGGCCAATAATGGGCACATCTGTGCCCATTGACCAACATGTGGCTATATTTGGGTAAGGGCCACCCCTTACCCAAATTTGGCCAATGATCCAACCAAATTGGGCCATTAATCCAAATGTAGCCCTTACTCAAATGTGGCCCCGAATATAAATATGGCAACTGATACAAATATGGCATTAACCCATTAGAGAAAACCCGTTTTATCCGTGCGGTGACGGAGAAAGAATACAATTCACGGCCCCTTTCTCATTCCCATGGGTGTCGTAAGACTCTTACGACAGGGTGTGACTTAGGGTTTTCAGAGCCATCATCCGTTCTACTGGTGGAAGGGCGCCCAGCGCCCGCCTGGCTAGTTACCACCGTCCGCATGGTGAAAAACCCGTGAAGTCCTCCCCGAGTGCGTTTCGGGGTCAGCCAGCGTACAGCCAGAGCTTGGGTGGACGTTGCCGTGACAGATAAGGACATGTGGAAGCATCCGTCAAACCGATGCCGGAGTGACTGCATCGACCCGCCGGCCAGGGAGACCCGTAGAAACGGCTGTCCCGCTGGCCGCCCGTGGCACAGTACAGGGGCCTGAGCATGCCTAACCATCATGCGAGGCTGCCCTATCATGCCACGCATAATCTCGGGGTGATCCGTCGTGCCGGTTGGTGACCGGGGCGTGGGGTCCCGGCGGTCAGTCCCGGGGGGGTTCGGGAGCCCTTCCGTCCGGTGGGTCGGCGCCATTTCCCTCTTCAAATCAATATCATTTATTCAGTCTAAGCTCTTACAAGCACTTATGAACGTCAAAGAAGCTACGCAATCGGTTCACAAACCCTACGGCGGGAAACCTTGTTACGAGAAGAACCGGCAAGAAACTCGTCAAGGGCTATTTTTTTCTTCCTGTTTTATTTCATACAGAGTCGTCAAATTGAAAAGTGAGCTTAACATATCAGTAAGGTCAATTTCCATCACAAAAGAAAATACTACACTCGCGAGCAAAAGTATGGAATCACTTACTTGGAATTGACTCTGCGCGATCTTGAGTACTTAATATCTAGTTAAGAATAATAAAAATGGTACAATTTTAAAGGTTAAACTGTTAACTTTAAATTGATACCAAATTCATTTAAATCACATCAGT
The DNA here is from genome assembly GCA_910589605.1 of Chrysoteuchia culmella. Classification (NCBI taxonomy): domain Eukaryota; kingdom Metazoa; phylum Arthropoda; class Insecta; order Lepidoptera; family Crambidae; genus Chrysoteuchia; species Chrysoteuchia culmella. The sequence continues at coordinate 12,038,596 of OU342654.1, forward strand.
ATTTAAGAAGATATCCCGGATAAGGTGAAGGAGTAAGGAAAACATAAGGAATATGAAAAAATAATAAATAAAGAAAATAACAAAAATTTACTAATAAAATTTTTATTTGGCCTTAAAATCAAGTTTCAATATTTAGTGTTCCCTCCTCTCGCCCTAATAACTGCTCGAAGACGGTTCTTCATTGACCTAATCAGCTTCTGTATCGATTCTTGCGGGATACCTTCCCACTCCTCTATCAAAGCCGATTTCAGCTCATTCACACTTAAAGGAGCAGGATTTCTGGAACGAACCCTCCTCTTCAGTTCATCCCACACGTGCTCAATGGGATTCAAGTCCGGGCTGAGCGCTGGCCAGTCCAATGTGACGATACCGACTTCTTCGAGGTATTCAGTTGTGGCACGGGAAGTGTGACAACGAGCGTTATCGTGCATAAGGAGGAAGTCATCACCGATTTATCCAGCATAGGAAACGACATGTTCCAGCAGAATATCGGAAATGTAGCGGTCTGAAGTTAGACCGCCTCCTCGTCCCCCGCCAGGAACGAAAACAAGCTCCGTTTTACCGTCGAAGGAAATGCCGGCCCACATAATACAAGAACCGCCCCCATAAGCCACCGTCTCAGCGAAACAGCACTGCGCAAATCGCTCCCCAGGCCGCCTGTAGACCCAACCCCTTCGGTCGCTGCCGTGCAAACACATTCTGCACTAGTCGGAGAACAGGACTCGCCTCCATTGCTCAACCTCCCAATCAAGATGGGAGCGAGCAAATTGAAGGCGAGCTTGTCGGTGACCTGCCGTCAGTTTCGGGCCTGTGGCAGGCATTTTTAGAGTCAAATCAGCTTGCTTAAGTCTTCGACGAATTGTCCACTCGCTGGCAGCTACCCCACGAATATTTCGGAGCTCCTGTAGGACGTGGACACCAGTCAAATGCCGATTTCGGAGAGAGATTGACACGATAAAACGGTCATCCCTCTCCGATGTGCACCGGCGCCGTCCAGATCTTGGTCTCGGGATAAAGGCACCAGTCTCCCGAAAGCGTTTATAAACTTTCGAAACACAGGACTGGCTTATGTGGAGCCGACGTGCGACAGCCCGCTGGCTGAGCCCTTCTTGTAAATCCGATAACACGTGCTTTTATAGGGGGTCAATAGGCCGCAACTCGCGACGTATCAAACAATTGAAACATATCTTTTTCCTTACTCCTTCACTTAATCCGGGATAGCTCCTTAAATACTGATGTGATTTAAATAAATTTGGTATCAATTTAAAGTTAACAGTTTAACCTTTAAAATGGTACCATTTTTATTATTCTTAACTAGTTAGTAAGTACTCAAGATCGCGCAGAGTCAATTCCAATTAAGTGATTCCATACTTTTGCTCGCGAGTGTAATTATAATATTACATTTTATGGTTATCTTAACCGTAAACAATTTTCAACTCGCAAGGAATAAACTTACATTTAAGATTTCTCGCATTACAAGGTTACTGTACTGCAAGTTGTGACGTACATACAGGTCGATAGTAATTTATTTAGCTTGAGATGAGAATATACCTATCACTTTGAAATTATACCTAAGAGATGTTTTAAACTCTAGCTGATAAATGGCTCTTAGGCAACTTCTCGGGGAAACAAGCCTCCACATTTTTGTCGGAGTAAGTAGCGACAAAGTCTACCCATTTCACGTCTCTAAATTTTCCTTCCTTATTTATTTTATTTATTTCATACCAGCAAGTTTACAGAGGTATTCTCCAAAGCACATGCAAGTCACACAAATAATAAAATATAGATGATACAAAAAATGTGGAAATAATATTAGAACATAAAAATGGAATGTCACAGTCATCAATATGAAAAAAAAAAAAATTGAAAACTGTCAAATACAATTATTAAAATTAATAAAACTTATTGTCAAAATCATGTCAAAATTACAATGTCAGATTTCAAAAACATAATTAATTATTAATCATTAGAGTAACATAAAATATTCAATAAAAAAAATATGCAATAAAAAAAATGGAATGTCATAGTCAACTTATAAAATAAAAAAAATAAAATAATAATAATAAATTTAGAAATGTCAAATACAAAAATCTAATTAGATATGAAACATATTGTCAAATTATAATGAATTCAAATGTCAGAAAAATTAGAAGCGAACAAAAAACTGATAAGCCTTAGTACAAATAAGTTGAAAAGGATCAACAAATAGGTCGATTTCATCGCACTGAGTGAGCATGTCGCTGATCAGAATCATGGCGCGAACTGTAGGCGCATGAGCGGCGTTTATGGCTTATGGCAGTACTAAAAACAAAGTCTGTTTGTACAGCGGTGCACACCCCCACGCCTTCTACTCTATTTGAGGTAGAGTTTTGCAACATACGCGGACTCCACTCTAACCACAATGCTGTCCACCATCATCTTGAGACAGCACGGCCAGCATTGTTGTTTCTGACGGAGACGCAAATACTCCCGCCCGCTGACACAGGCTACCTCAATTATCCTGGCTACGTGCTTGAAGAGTCCTTTAAAGCAAAAGCCGGCGTATGTCTGTATGTTCGGGCGGATATTTATTGCCGCCGTTTGAGGTGCCTGGAAGACCCCTCCTTCTCCATGTTGGGGGTACGCTTCTACTCTGGCCCTTTGGCTAGAATCTACGTGTGCCTCTACAGATCCCACACCGGCGACGCTGAGACAACTCGGCTCTTTGAACACCTAAGTCGGGCAGCAGATGACGCGCAGGAGCAATTTCCAAACGCAGAACTGGTGTTTTTGGGGGACTTCAATGCACACCACGGTTTGTGGTCGGGTTCCCTCAAAACTGACCATGCGGGAACCTCTGCACACGCATTTGCTCTCACGCATGATTTGACTCAACTGGTTGATCAGCCCACCAGGATCCCTTACATAGCAAGTCAAGCACCTTCCAAGCTGTACCTTCTGCTTACAACCCATCCGCAGGGCTATCAGATTGTGGTTAGAGCTTAGGTTCTTCAGATCACAGCCTGGTATCCGCTAAAATGCCACAGGCCAAGCCTCCGCAACGAGCGGTGGTCAAACGCCGGGTATGGCATTATGCATCGGCAGACTGGGATGCTATGCGCGAATACTTTGCGTCTGTCCCTTGGAAGCAGCGCTGCTTTAGTGAGAAGGACCCATCGGCCTGCGCCGCCGCTATTGCTGACGAGATCATAATGGGAATGGAGTACTACATTCCTTATTCTGATCTAATCAGTAAGGCTACACGTAACCGCTGGTTCAATCGCGATTGTGCCAATGCTGTTTCGCGTAAACAGGTGGCATATCGCGCTTGGATCAGAGGCCGTGCCCTCAAGGCTCCTGAGGTGGACTCACGGAAAGCAGCCTACAATATTGCTACCAAATCCTGCAAGAAGGCTTACATCAGAGCTGATGCTCAACGCGTTGCACGTATTGGCCTCGAATTGGTAGCGCACCCTACGGGCTCCCGTAGCTACTGGCGTTTGGCCAAAGCAGTGCAAAGCAACTTCTGCCCGCCCTCGCTGCCACCTCTGGGGTGTCCAGACTGTTCACTAGCTCATAAGCCGTAGAAGAAAGCCGATCTTCTGGCAAAACTATTTGCGGCCAACTCCCAAATCGATGATTGCAATTCACCGCCACCAACGTTACCTCATTGTGGCACTACGATGCCTGATATCAAAATCAGACAGCACGATGTTCGTGCGATACTGCAATCACTCGATGTCCGGAAAGCTAGTGGACCGGATGGCATCCCAGCAGTCGTGCTCAAAAAATGCGCAGCGGAGTTGTCTCCCGTGCTTACGCGCTTATACCAACTGTCATATTCTCTGGGAAGTGTGCCGGAGACTTGGAAAGACGCCAACATGCAACCGGTACCCAAAAGAGGGGACCGCTCAGACCCGGCCAACTATCGGCCAATAGCTGTAACCTCAATACTGTGTAAAGTCTTAGAAAGGGTCCTCAACAACTATTTGATCCGTTACCTAGAGGATAACGCCCTGATCAACGATCGTCAGTATGGATTCAGAGGGAAATGATCAACGGGCGACCTTTTAGCGTACGTGACTCACATCTGGGGTGAAGCTATCGACAAGCGTGACGAGTCATTGGCTATCAGCCTTGACATCGCTAAAGCTTTTGATAGGGTCTGGCACAAAAGCCTTCTCTCCAAGCTTCCGGCGTACGGTCTGCCTGCTCAGCTCTGTGCCTGGGTAGCTGACTTCTTGCATGAACGTAGAATCCGCGTGCTTACGGACGGATGTAGTTCGCGGTTCATGTCAGTGAATGCCGGTGTGCCTCAGGGTTCTGTCTTATCCCCAACACTCTTTCTGCTGCATATCAATGGTATGATTCCTCTTGGGAATATTCATTGCTATGCAGACGACAGCACAGTGCAAGCGGGATATTTCGGGCATGCAGTGGCAGGGCAGATAGAAACCAACGAGAAACGGGAGAACCTTGTCATCGAGCTCGATCGGGTTTTGAACCACATCTCGGAATGGGGTACCAATAACCTGGTTGAGTTCAATGCCAAGAAAACTCAGGTCTGCGCTTTCACGGCAAAAACGTCACCATTCCCTTCCCTTCCCTCTCTTCAGGGCACAACACTAGCCTTGAATAGCAGTATTACCATGCTCGGTGTGGAAGTTCACTGTGACCTTAATCAAAAAGATTACATCGAAACCGTGATCAAGACAGCCTCCCGTAAATTCGGAGTCCTCAACAAGGTGCGGCGCTTTTTCACGCCAGATCAACTGTGCTTGTTATATAAAACGCAAGTACGGTCCTGCGTGGAATATTGCTCACACCTTTGGGATGCCTCCGCTAAGTACTTGCTCGATGCACTGGACAGGTTGCAGCGCCGCGCTATTCGCATCATCGGCGACGTAGAGGTAACAAAAAACCTGGAGCCCCTACAATTACGCCGCGATGTCGCTTCATTAAGCGCGTTCTACCGCCTATACCACGGCGAGTGCTCTGAAGAATTATTTTTCCTTATTCCACCTTGTCCTTTCCTTCATAGGACCACGCGCGCTGGCTTGCGTTGCCACTGGTTTACTGTGGCAGCGATTCCAACGCGAACAAAGAAATTTAGTAGCTCATTTCTTTGTCGCACTATCCGCAAATGGAATTGTTTACCTGCGCATGTCTTCCCTCCCGGTCTCCCGTGGTCCTTTAAACGAGACGTGAAGAAGCATGACGTGATGACGTGGAGGTAGAGTCATTTGCTCCGACCTAAATATAAAAAAATAAAAAAAACACAAAAGAAACCAAGTGCCAATCATTGTACCTTATGGCTGCCAATGAATTTAGTAAGTTTCAGTTGGCCGATTTTAGACAATTTCTCTGTTATTGTTAAAAAAATAGAACTTTTCCGTACAAAATGTATTGTGAATTGAAGAAAATATACATCAAAGAATAATTTTAAAATAGTAAATCTTGTCTAAGTATGTTATAAAAATAATAATTACAAAATGTAGGTCAGGTTTTATTAAAGTGCCAATCATTATACAGTTTACCCTATTACGTTAAAAGAGCTTTACACGATCGGTATTTTGCTTTTTGGTTGGTGGTAGGTTGGTATTATGAGTCTGACGCCATAGCAACAATGTTTTCAACATTGTTGTGTTCCGAAAGTAATAGATAAGATAGCCAGTCCCTCAGTGGTTGAGAGTTCTTCAACCTTATCAATATAACATCAGGTATGATGATGGCTAAGTTTCCCCGTCGGTAGTTCATATATATATAATTACTACGTAAAAAGTGTAGGAGCTTAACAAGACCGCTAGTGTTCGTAGTGAAATGGCGATCGTATTAAATTCCAGTGCCTACTAAGTGTTACATAACGTGTGAAATTGTCAAACGGCTTGTTGCCAAGGCATTGAGGCGGGCGCGAGCCGGTTCTGAACCCGTGACCCGCACGTCCGCGACTAGAGCGTTACGGCTCTACGATGACCGCGGCTTTCGTGTCAACCTTTACTGCGTTTGTTTCAAAATGCGAAAATTTTCTTTTCAACAAAATTTTATCGTTGTCGTAAAACCTTTTCTTTATTACCTACTATTTTGAGAAATAGTATAAAGAATAGTCATTTCAGTTTATTACTAGTTTTGTATCACTACCAAAATATACGAAGCAAAATTCGTAAGAAAATTAATTTAAGGTAAAAACGCCATGAAATAGTGTTATTTTTATCTTAGGTCGATTCAAAAAGTTTTCTGACTATATTCTTTAATTATTTTCATGTTTTATATTATTGGACAGACACACGAATAAAAAATTACTTGTACAACAGGTAGGAGATTGTGTAAAATGATACGATTCATTTGACAGTTTATATTGTATGTCATTCATGTCAAATTTCATACAAAAAGCAGCCGCTCACATAGGTACGATATGAACATTGAATACGATTATTTTACACAATCGCACCCTTGGTTATCGTACAGGTATCATTGAAACAAAAATCAAATACAACAGATTTTGTGTACGAAAATGTATACAATTGTATGATAAATAGTACAATTTAATCTTACAACCGTTTATTAAACCCGTTTGACACAAGGGAAAGTTAGCCCTCTAAAGGTCAACCTTCTAACAGTACTGGCTAGGTCAGAGTTTCATCGAAGAAAGTTTTTTGTTAGTATTTCTAGATTTCTATAGTCTTCGTCGTTAAGAAGATAAACAAAAGGATAAACATTATGATATGATACACATATCATAATGTAACTTAAAACTAATGTTATTTAATATATGATACTATTTTAAATGAAGATTCTATCACTCACGTATTGTGCCACCTGTCTTGCAGGACCGATCTATATTCCGGACAAAAAACTAAGTTTAATGTAAGTAGCCATGTACAGTCAACAGCACACACGGCTTTACACTTTGACCTTGAGAGCGCCCTTACGTCGCTCGTAATAGCGGCGGGTTTCGTAGTGCAAATGTAAAGCCGTACGTGCTGCTGTCTGTACCATATCCTGCCACGTATTTATTCTTGAATTTTTTATTTATTTATTTATACAGAGAGCTTAGAAGCTAACAGATTAGTCGCTTACAAGATTAATGGAATAATAATATAATAATTTATAATAGAAGTGTGTTATGCATCTGGATGAACCCTCAAATAATTGTAATGAAGTATGTTGTTCCATCGCTGCAGCTGTCATAAATAAATTAACAAACTACTTTTGCGATATGCGATTGAGTTATATATATTAGTATCTACATGCAATAAATGACAGGAGACGGGTGAAAAATTTCATATCTTTCGTAAATTAAAGTGCAGTTAATGTAGAAATTCGCTAAGATTCGTTTCTGTGCTACTTATGCTGTTTTTATTACTTAAAAGTATTTAAAATAAAAATTATCGTGACGCAGGTAATCGATGATATACATATAAACGTCACATAACTGGTTACAAGTTGCATGTTCTATAGGAGGCGCGGGCAGGGCTTCCCAGGCCTGTCACAAGTTGCCCCAAATGACCGCCCGCTTGGCCCGGTCCACGTATGCCAGCAGACCAGACTAGTTTATCATTAGTTTATCATCACATATCACATAACTAGATACAAGTTACCTGTTCTATAGGAGGCGCGGGCAGGGCCTCCCAGGCCTGTCACAAGTCACCCCAGATGACGGCCCGCTTGCCCCGGTCCACGGATGCCAGCAGACCAGATTGGGGGTGCCATGACACCGCCGTCACCGCCGATCTGCACACGGAATAACTACATTAACGAACTGTCATAAGTAACTTGCCAAACTGGTATGAGGCTTGTCTATTTCAATAAACCTTAATTTGCAGAAATCATCATGAACGAATGACCCAGAAGTTAATTTTGCTGAGACAGGACCTATTAGCAGCACACTTTTTTTATCTTATTTAAGTACCTACTTGTTTCATTGTATACTGTTTTCTGTGTGTGTTGTTCATAAATGATTTCTATTCTATTCTATTCTATCATAACGAACAATTTGTTGTATAGAAGCAACCCTGTAATCATACATGTTTGCAGAACTAATGTATGTAATGTAATTAATGTATGGACAAAAATGATTTATTTCTCGATATAAGGATTACTTCCATACAAAAAGTTGTTCGTATTTGTTCACCTAATATGTTTAAATATTTAAAAGTATAAGTTTCAAGTACAGATTTCAAATGAATTATGTGATCTCATTATTTTTTCTTTGGTTTGAGTCAATATTTTGAAGTTATTACGTTTTTTAATTAGTTTAAATCTATTTCTAGTTCAACATCTACAAAATTTTACTAACAAATTTGAAGCTTGAGACAATATTCATAGGCTACATTATTGCTCAACTCATGTTTTCACTAGTTTTTTGATTCATTCACTATGATTGAGAACATAATGAGTGCTCTTAAGACTCGAAAGACACTTGAAACTGTACATTTGAATATCAAATCAATATACACAAGGAGTTACTTTAACAATCAACTTCACAAACATCATTAACTTTCAATTTTGTTACAAGTGGTTTTAAAGGATACAAAAGGAAAAACAAAACGTAAAAGTTTAGCAAGTATGTAATTGTTAAATTATATAATAATAATAACAGTCACGTCGTGTGATTTTGATAAGGGGGATAAAAAGAGTGCTAAAGCAATATTGCTAAGTGAATTCCCTGACAATTCATTTATTGGTTTATTTCCTATAGTAGTTGCTTTTAGTAAGTTTTCTTGCCTTTAAAAAATTAAAAGCAAATTCTACTACACTAAAACTGGCACAGTTCTAAACTCCATAGAAAATAAACTATTAAATGAATTGTTAGGGAATTCACTTAGCAATATTGCGTTAGCGCCCTTTTTAGACCCTCTGGTTTTGAGTTTTAAGAAAGAAGAAAGAAAGTAAAAATATTAAAATATGTTTCGCACCATTTTGAAATAGCGGGCGGCCTCTAGTAATTAATAACGTTAACGAATAGTATAGATACACTATGACCGAGTTATTTCAAAGAACCATTAAGAATAATTATGGGCTTGTAACTAAACTTAAAACTAAATAATACAATTTAGAGTGAAGTTGCTTAATGATTTTACACATTCCGTCCGAAACAGAGAACCTTGGCATAAATATTTATAATGCTCTATAGTTACTCAGGGAGCTCGCACTGGTTTTATTCTGCGAATAAATAGGTCCACTGTGCAAAATAGGCTTTGAAATGTCGCCAAGTCGTACGCCGCAGCATTTGGCTCCGGCCTTTGGAGTACATGTTGATTTATCGAATTCGTACCTCACTTCCTTTGTTAATTCATTGAGAGATTAAAGCTGAACTATTTATTTAGCTCTTTTTTAGTGTATTGATTTGAAAATGAAATGAAATCGACGATACCATAATCTGAACCTAGTGAATAGGTAAACAAAATTAATGTTTTTTTTTTCTCTTTATTTGAACAATTGGTAACTGAACTGAACAAAATGAACATTTGGTAACTCCTCGTTATGAGATACTCAAATCTTGAAACCTAGCAAGAATCGGACGCTAAGTCTGAGCTGAACCTATCTCTAAATTAAAGCAAAATAAAAAAAAGCAGAAAAGTATTCTGCTTTTGTAACAAAATATTTAAATACTAACTGTATGCCTTTATAAACCAGGTGAGAGCAAAACTGGTGAGGGAAATTTACGCGGCATACGCGGCGGCAAGATAAACTATCGTTATAATATATCGCGAGATAAATATTAAAATGTCTCATAGACCATAAATGGGCAGTAAAAAAATCTTGCTCAGGAATTTCGACAAAATCTAAGTTCGCTAAGGTCATAAAGCAACACCAGACACTACTAAAGTTTATTATGAAACTGGATCGTTTTGTGTTCGAGCCGTGTGCACCGTTATGCTTCTCGGAATACAAGAGGAAACTATGAACGGTATCCCTGGTCGTGTGCCCCGACGTTACGAATATTATGTCGCCCGAATCTGTGTCACTGGCACTCGAAGATTCGCCTTCGCCGCACTAATGCACTGTGTTAATAAATCGAAAAAACAAATCAAAATGAAAGTGTCTGACAGCGGCCGCCCATTGAAGCGACGAAAGGCGGTCAAGTATAGAAATAATCAGACGCCAAAATCAATAAATCGTGGAAGGATCACGACTCGCCGACACACGTCAAATCTGGAAAGGAATCTGCTTGTAAGTCGGTTTGATTGTCGGTAACCTCTAAATGCTCGCCCGCGTCCACCGAGCGAGTGTCATAAACAAGAATTAGCTTCGGGTTTGTTCTGCTCGTTTACACATACCGCTCCCAGTCGCCTATAACAAGCTCCCTGAGGAATATCCAATATGGCGACTAGGAAGCGCCGTAAACAATGAACAAATCTGAGCTCCCGCTGGCGATTGTTTTCTTCTCAAGTAAAAGTAGACGCGATCTCCTTTTCTATTTATCTTGTATCTCGTTTTGGACGAGCTCTATTTTGAATAAAATATACCGTTACTCCTCGAAGCTTTATTAATTGGAATACGTACATGGTTAATTAACATGTAGTTTTTATGTATGGGCCCATAGGGCATAAATTAAGCTATTATTGTAAGTAGTAATTATAGAGGAAAAAATGTCGTAAAAAATCTGCGGACCGGAATCTTGACATTCGGTAAATCGATTTCTCGTGTATGAAATATAATTAGAGTTGTAGTCGGTCCTTTAGGAGTGTCGGATTTCTGCGACTTTGGGCATTAAGGCGAAGGCTTACGGTAGGTTGTGTCCAGAGTCATCCGTGAACGGAAGCTCGTAGACACGAGTTTATTATATTATTCGAAGCTCGGTTTGATTCATAACCACATTATACGCCTACCTTCTACCTACTATATTGAACTCTGAAGACAGGTTACCCAATAAAGCAATTTCAAGAACTTATCTGAACAGGTCGTTTGCCTCTTCAATTTTATTGTCAAACACGTCATAGCAAATATTATGATTTCCTAACAATTAGGTATGTTCCCCAGTGATATTCTGAGACTTGCCAGTTTAATCAAAATATTTTATATTTGGTAAAAGATATAATTTTACACAAACTACACTACTATCCCGAAAACTTGGAATTTTCAGTAAATTAATGTTAAAAAATAATAAATCCCACATTAAGTATACTACGAATTATAATTTAAAACGTTTGGCACTGTTTAATAGGATATAACTCCCCAATTAAGATCGGTGCTTATTGTCAACGTAAGTTCTGGTAACAACCGAGTCGGACAATTTGACATGGCTTCTCAACCAGACCGGGCGTTTAACGCTGGCCACGGTAATTTCTAAGCCGTCTTTGCCCCGCGGGATGTCGTGAAAAATAGAAGAAATGAGATATACTAATTGACTGGCTTTTTCTTAGAATACTGACAATTTATTTAAAGATGTGTATTATATAAAGACATAAAACAGAAAGCTGACGACTTGAACATAGGTAATGAAAAGACATACAGTAGTAATACCACAGACCTATATTGAGATGAAAGGTAAAAGTATACCTACCTTGCGTGCTAAAAGTTTGAGCCACGGTCAAAGTTTTACAACCTATTCAGTCCGCTTGAGACCATTGCCATAAAAACACGCGTCGCTCAGAAACGAAAATGGTTAATTGTGAAATGTTTTCTTGCAAGAGCTCGTCAATAACATTTACACATCACTAAATCTCGCTTGTGACGACATCGTAGGTACGAAAAATTCGACATGCACGCTAGGTTCTCATACAGTTTGAAGCGGTCTTTTCGTCTATCTCGATATAGCTCTGAGAGTAATACAGGTAATCATAAAATTAAAAGATTTGAAGCGGTAAAACAGAATAGTCAATGTCCCATAAATAATTTATATCCCATGGTTAAAATATTTATAGTTTTAGAAACACCTCAACTTGCATCAATGTTTGTATAGGTAGGTACTGCTTCGTTCAATAAATTCAAAACAAAAAAAAATCTTCTGACCTGACGATGTTTTTGAAATTCTGGTAGTTTTTGCAAAGTCTATTCAACACCAAACCTTTTTAATTTTTGATACTATTAGATGATGGTTCGGGTTGCTGTTCCATTTTCTTTTTGCAAAATATATTCAACACCAAACCATTTTAATTTTTGATAGTATTAGATGATGGTTCGGGTTGCTGTTTCATTTTCTTTCCTACACTTCTTAGCTTGTAACGTATATTTTTTTAAAGATTTTTGTTTTCTTTTGTATTTTTCAATGCTATTTTTATACTTATGATAAATTGATATACTTATGAAAATGAATTAGATGGGAATTCAGTTGTAGCCAAGTTGATTTTTTCAAATATTTTTCATCATAATGTATTTCTTTATATACGTAGATTGAGGTACAGTGAACGCATCTGTTGCGTAGCAGTCTCTATCATGTCGTAACTCTGCGTTTTTATTTCACCAGAAGAATAGCGGACGAAGATGAGGCATTTCAATAATTTGACATAATTAGGACGATTATTCTTTTTTTACATTCACTTTTCTATACACTTTAAAAGCATACTCTCGTCTAGTGTTATTACAATGAGAAAATTAAAGGGTACTTAGACGAGCACACAAAAAAACTTCAACGTGTGTGGGCCAAATTCACTGCAAGTAGGCGATCGTAACTGTGACTAGATCTCATACGTTTCCGAATCACGGACCTCTGAAGATTATTTTGTAAACGAGTGAATGAATTGTAATAGAGTGCGGAAATAACTAGTTCGTATGTCACGCAACCCGGCAGTTACACTGTTAACGGTCGGATGTGTTATTTACGAGACACCGACTAGGTGTGTACTTTACGTGAAGTTGAACATCCGTCCACTTTGATCTGGGAACGACCGGGGGGTTAATTGTCTAATTTTAAAATCTATCGCAATCCCTTTGAAAGATATTTCCCATCATTTAAAAGATATTTACATACTTCAGGCCGTCCCTATTTGACATTTGAAAGGGATTGTGATCGGGACGCGTTTTGAAAGGTATTGAAGGAACAAAATTGAACTGTCTAAGCAAAGTGACTTACGAAAATATCATTTAAATGTAAAGATAAGTGTCAAATGAAGTATAATTTTAAACATCAATCGTTCCAAAAGGAAAGTGACTATAAGTTACACAATCCCATAAATCACAATCACAATACCTTTGAAAGGGATTGTGATAGATTTTCAAATTAGAAAATTGGGGGACCGATTAGGTTAAGCATTGGTCTCTGCTGATAAATAGTGATACGGTTAATCGATAAACAAGATCGTAAATCATAATACTGATGACAATAATAAGCGTATGCGCACACTGAATTGAACTAAAATTATATTGACCGTTTTATTTCATTTACTAGTAATATAATATTTATCGATAGACCGGGAAGTTGGTATGCCTGAATGGAAGACCTTTAGGCTTGTCAATTCAAGATGAATTATTAATATAACGAAGTGTATTGAAATAAATCTCTTTCATTTATATACTGCTCGTAAGTCTATTATTATTTTTATTAATTTTAGATTGGATTATCTTTATTTATTACTTATGGGTGCTTCGGCAGTTTTGCAAAGTTTTGGGCACGGATGATTTACTATTTATATGCGATCTCACTAAGAAAATGTAATATGAATGAAAATGTGTCAATCAATTTGGCACAAACATTCTAAAGTGTTTTATAAAGATTTGACGATCAACCTAGAATAAGAGATTGCAGAATTAATCACCCATTAAAATATTAAGTTGAAGATGGTAAACGTTCATGGTAACCAAATAAGGATTTTAAGATTTACTTAATGAGGCATGATGATAAAACTAAATAGGTATGGAGTTAAAAGTAGAGAAAGCTATTCCGAGTATAATTATAACGTGTGCTTGATTTTGTTGATGACATTCTAGAAAAGTAAATTTAGAAAGATTTGTGTTGTAAAAATCATACGGAAAATTTACCGAATAGGTAACGGTAAGGTAAGTATGTTTAATAATTATAAATCTCAGGTTATCTTTATTAATGTTTCCTGTACATGGTACTAAAAGGAGAATTCCGGGAACATACATTATAATAAAGAGGTAAAGTAATTTTTTAGTCGCACATTTACGTTTATATGCAGCGTTTATTTGCAGCAGCAAAGGAATTTTAATATTATGTCTACGATTGTTATTTTAACGATGGTCATTTAGAGGATAGCTATTTATTTCGAAATGTCCTTTTCTGTTGTAATGGTTATTGAAATAGTTATTTGTTACGCAAGGCTGGAAAGTTGGTTATTTAGCGGCGAGTTAACTCTATTGAAAGCTGATCAAGTGAAGGATTCTAGGATTAACTACGAGCGTAGCGAGTGGTTCAAAGATTGAATCCTGAGCGAAGCGAGGATCTCAAAGGTACAAGACGCTAAAAACTTTTCTGCCGAGCGCAACACAATTTTTCACCTCACAACAGCGAGGAACATTTTATGGTTGTTTCCGCGGTCAACTTCCGGTATAAAATTCTATAAACAAAGTTTAATCTAAATATACCTTATTCTCGCTGTTTTAATGATATAAAAAACTAAAATAATAAAAAAGGGAGTATTATAGTTAATTCAAAGTTATTTAAAGTAGGAATACCTATATTGTTACATAAAAATAGCAATAAAAACGATTCCGTAAATGTTGACACTGACATGAGGTACAAGACAAAGACAATTTAAAAATAAAGATTTATGTCACGTTCCGAAATCCAATCATAGGTTGTGAAATCTCACCCAGCCTAATATATTTTTTTTTTATAACAAATAGTTTAATCTTATTGTTATTGTTTTTATGATTCAATGAACTAAAATAATATAATAAAACCAAAACGGAGTATTATAACTAATTAAAAGCTATTTAAAATAAGAATAAAATGTAACAAAAAAGACAATAGTGCGATTCGAAACGCATTATGACATATTTTTAGGTATTAAATTAAAAAAAGTACTTTGCCGCGCTACGCCGCAAAAAGCGATTTTCTACGCCTAAACTGATCGACAAAACCTCCTTTTCAGAGCGTGTGATGTGAAAATTAAATTTTCTCACTTGTTACTCACATCAGTATGCGTTGTGGACTTGTGGCTGAGACGCTTAGTGTGTCGCACTTGTTCGCTCGCCGCACGCTGCGTTCAGAGTGGTATCTGGTGCCTTATGACATGACACACGCGGAAATGTCTTTGATACCTTAACACAACCAACAGAATCATAATAACTCAAGTTGATTTCAGATAGGCTAGTATTTAACTCATTTTAACCTACACAAATACTGATTGCACATGAAATAATACTGAAATTCACATCAAAACTATTTTTGGTGCATTAAGTGTTTAGGAGGACCTAGTATTTTCAGTTTTTTTAGATACACGCACGCCCACTGTAGAGGAAACCACACTTAAAAGGAGAGCATAAAAGGGACGTGTAGGTACGCATCGATTCAGTATAATTTGTTGTTTAGAATGCGCATGGTGAGGCATATGTCGGACCGCTCGCCGCCAGCCGCCGCACGCTGCGCGCGCAGCGACCGACGGCCGCCGTCGCCGTGCGCTATTGTACACACGCGGAAACGTCGCCCTACTCGTTATACCAACCATACTCGACTCGACACAAACCTCCGCGATCACATTAGATTAAAGTAATTGGGCACAAATGTTCGGATAAACGCGAGCTAGGGGAAACGTAATCTATTCTTATTTGAATATTTTCATATAGCGAGCTACCATAGAGATGTGATGTCTTAGAATATTCTAAACAATCGCAGGTAATGAGTCTTCCTGAATACCTGCGCTCACATACCTCGAAATATAGCTGAGTGAATATAATAATAAGCGCTCGCGGTTAAGCGCGTTTATGAAATACAAAACAATGGCTGAAGCAAAAGGAGTACAATCTTTATTGCTCATCTGACTTCACTTCGATATTGTATTACTACTCAAATTGATTTCGACCGAATAAGATAAGAGTTTTATGCGGCAACGGTATATTCAGTGGGGAATTCGAGGAAACCGTAGTAATGTTTGTTTCAATATTGAATTAGAGTAGGTACAAAGTGTGGCCGAGAAGCGAGCAACAGTACCGGAGTAACTGCAAAGATAGAGAGCGGATGTTGCTGTGGGGGAAATATGGGTAAGGCGTGGGGAATGTAGCGGTAGTCTTTGGTCCTTTGGTAGATTATAACTTTGGTGTATTGTGATGCGATTGTATCACGGCATGTTGGGGCGTCACGAGGCGGCGGGACCGCACATGCGCCGGGAACGTACCGTACCGGCGGTGCATTGTGAAAGGTCCTCAATGTGTTCTGCATTAGGGTTAACACGATCATTCAGCGAACTAGATCTTGGTTTCCTGTAGGGAATTGGGTATTTACTAAGAAGAAAAAGACTAATATACCGATAAGGTACGGAGTGACAGATGAATTGGTGCGCTGTTTAGTACTGTAAACAAAATTAATTCATTATTGTTCCCTAATTGGTCTCAATTAACGGTCTCAGCTATACATTTGAAATTCAAGTTACTAATACTTATCTTCTATGTTAGGGAATAAACTGTTTGCCGTTATATTATGTGATACGTAAAGAGGACCATTTAACGTATGTTTAGATGTTGAATCAGTAATATATATTTGGTCTTTCGAAAACCTCAGGCAATTGTATAGGTAGGTATTTTAAGTTGAATACTATCGATTGTATGGTAAAGGAAATAGCAATGTGAACTGAGTGAGCAACGACTTAAATGGTTAATGATCACAAAAGCAGCTAATGACGCAAATAAAATAAACAAAATAAGAGCGGGTGTGTATGGGAAAGAGAAATTTGCAAGACAGCCTGAGTCAATGTTGACCTCACGATTTCAATTGTCCACGCGAAATGTTACGAGGGAACTAAACGATGTCACGATCGAGACAATTCCAGTTTCATATTCAAGGTCAGATATGTGTCCGCCAACACTTTATACGGAGCGAGGGGTCACAGGGCTGGTGGCGGTCCATAAAGAACTGTAGCATTTATTGCTTACACCTTTCCAATCGCTCCTGGCACAAATACAATTTACCACAATCATTTTATTGGACAAAGCACACTATCAGCTAACAGTTTTATTGCCAAGTTGCTAATAAAACATTGAAAATTCTAAGAGGAATTATCAGTGTAAAAGAAAATCAAGCGATAATAAACTAGTAATCTTGTAAGGAATCTCTAGCTCATCTAAAGTTGCAATGTAAATAACGCTAAGAGGTAAGCGTGGTTATTAAATTACGCTCATTAATCGTTTAAATCTTTTAACGGAGTGCTGAAACAGAGTTGATACAGTTGCGTTGTGAACAACTGGTTTCCTTTGGCCATGTTATTGGTATTTCTGCGTCGCGTGCAGAACAGGCTTACAATACTTGGGTACTCTAAGTGATTAATTAAAAGTATCAAGAAAATTCTATGTTTATTACGCAACTAGCTTCCGCCAGCGGTTTCACCCGCGTGATCCCCGATTACGTGGGAATATCTGGATAAAAAGTAGCCTATGTGTTAATCAATTACTTTAATTCCCTATATACCAAATTTCATCCAAATCCGTACAATAGTTTTGGCGTGAAAGAGTAACAAACAAAGAAATAAACAAACTGACATACTTTCGCGATTATAGTATTAGTAGGAGTAGGATAGTCGGTTGGGCTTAGCGTGCTTGCTCTGCGACAGGATATCAGATTTACAACGTGATGATCGGTAGTTTGTAATCTGGCATAAAATATCATAACCGGTCTTCTTAATTGTGTAACTTGGATGTCTATTACAGTCGCTTTCAGTTTAACATAAACCGTATCCATTGCTGCACTAGTACGTTATAGGGTGATAACTGTCTTTGTGAGCTATTGATGGATACATCTGATGTACAGGATGGCAACAGATTTTGAAGCGAATTGGCAAATATACTGTTTCCTGTGTGGTTATTCTAGATGTTCTTCAATTTTTACATTTTAATTACTTATCGCATGGAAATATTGCAGATCCATGTAAGGTTCAATCGTTAATAAGTCCTGTTTTCTTTTATTACTTACTTACCAAAGTAATTGAATGAATTGATGGCATGAGCTTGTCAATAATATTGCTCTCATAAAGGTATGAACAGGTTTAAAATTGAATGCTATTTCAGTATTCGAACGATTGCATACAATTAAAATGTACCTTTTAATGGACAATTAACATGATATTAGAATTCGTATTGCATTTGTTGAACACGCATTACTCGTAAATTCATGCTAATTAAATACATACATAAAAGTGAGGAGATATTTTTTTTATAACAGCTGATCACTGCTTAGTGCTCGCTCGCACCGAGTCGTATATTTGCTATTTAAACCTATACTTACTCTGTACTGTATATACCGTGTTTTTTTGTACTACGCGTGTACAACAAAATTATGAAAATAATTTTTTAAAAGGACTTTTTTATCAAGTATTAGGGCCGTTTCTTTGAATATTAAACCTACCTAAGCAATGAAACACAAATAAAACAAACGTAAAATAATTTTAAAAATAACTATTGAGCGTGCACCAAGCTTGGTTCTGCGATATCAGATGTCGCGGCGCAACGATAAAAAAAATAATTTTTTTTTCGCCTTATTTAGCTCTAAACACATGAACAACCACCCTTTAACTTTTGGCACATAACATAAAAACACCCTGTATGTAGGTTCTAGTAGATGACTGATCGCTCATTTAAGACTAGACTGAATGTGTAATTTGATGATACTCACGTATAGTTCTTTGGTATCGTGTCTAGATTCCACGATTAGGTTTGTTATTCACACAAAGACCACCAACATTCACTATCACCATATTTTAAGACTCGTGAGTCGTGACCGAATGAGTCCGAGCTTTTGTAGGTACTATGATACTCACGTATGGTCCTTCAGTATCGTCTCCAGTTTCCCCGAGCATGTGTTCCGTCCGTCCGGTCATCGATAGCAGCCGCCCGCTACAACTCACACCACCTTAAAAACTCGTAACTGACACGAATACGATGATAAGATGACACTCACGTATGGTTCTTGAGTAGTGTCTCCAGCTTCCCGGAATATGTGTTCCACACGTAGACGGCTCCGTCCGCTCCGCCCTCCGACAGCAGCCGCCCGGTATGAGTCACATCCCACCTTGAAAGGCTCGCAACTGAACAAGTCAGAGCACTGTAATATGATACTCACGTATGATCCTTGAGTATCGTCTCCAGCTTCCCCGAGTACGTGTTCCACACGTAGACGGCGCCGTCCGCCCCGCCCACCGACAGCAGCCGCCCGCCCGGCCCGAACGCCGCCCGCGACCAGTCACACCCCACCTTGAAAGACTCGTGACTGAAATTAATAAAAAACTTTTCATGTTTCATATTCTGAAAGTAACTCATAACTTGCCTAAAATGCAGGTTGAAAGTGATATGTGGCGGCCCTAGGGCTGTAATAAATTTGAAAAAAGAATAGGGGGTGTCATGTCAAATCGATATCTGTAATCTCTTTGGACTTTTATTTACCAAAGGTATGTAGGCAAAGGCACAGAAGCCTATACAGCTTATTTTGCTACATTATAAAATAATTAAAATCGTAGAAACCTTACAAAGTTTTTTTTTTTAGAATATTCTGTTTGTTTTCCTTTCCTCATATTCAAAATGAAAAGTAGAGTGTTTACTTCGGGTGTATGGCCCCATAGAGTCTCGAACTATCGGCGCCCTCACTTCGTTCGAGCGCCAAAACACTCGACTGTTATGGGTGTCATACAGCCCTTGGTAAACAATCTACTATTTTTATTTTATTTTTTCCAGGAGGAAATAGATAATACCAAAAAAATCAGATGCTAATGGAACGTGAGCCACACAAGGTATGATCCTTTTTGATTCAAATACTCGTAAGTATTAAAAGAATAAAATTTTTGACAGACGGTTAGATATAAACATTGTGTTTTTAAATATCCTATAACATTAGAGTCCATGTAAATGTCACGGTAAATGTTAATAGTGTGAAAATTATTAATAATAACCGGTAATTATTAATACTGGCCACGTGATTTGGTCAATGTGATTAAAATAATGAAATTTATCACTTAACGAAAGGTACCTCTACGCAGGGGCGTGCATTGGTTTTTCAGCGTAGTAGGCACTGTAGATCTAACTAGTAACTTTGCAATTATCCTATCCTGCTACCGATTATTAGAAGTTTGAAAGTTTGTGAAGATATTTGGATGGATGAATGTTTCTTACTCTTTTACTCAAAAACTACTGAACTGATTAAGATGAAACTTTACAGAAATGTAGCTTATACATCAGAAAACCATTAATTATCCTGATATTCCCACGGTAACGGCAACCACGCGGCGAGTGAAACCGAGAGCGGCCGCTAGTCATTTAGTAAAATGGTGACGAGTTTGATTGTTTGAGCACGCTAATCTCCGGAACTACTAGTTCGAATTGAAAAAATATTTTGTGCTGGATAGTCCATTTATCTTGGAAGGTAATAAGATATTTAATATCACGCTACAATTAATAAGAGCAGAGCATTAATGTAAAACGTTGCAAAACGGGGAAAAAATATTACTTTTGGGAGCCTCCGTTGCAGACGGTGTGTAAACGGTTAAAGTTACGTAAAAATAATGTATGACAAAATTGTTCCCCATCAAAAGTTCTAAAAAAAAGTCCGCGACAGCATATGTCTA
Source organism: Chrysoteuchia culmella (assembly GCA_910589605.1). NCBI lineage: Eukaryota > Metazoa > Arthropoda > Insecta > Lepidoptera > Crambidae > Chrysoteuchia > Chrysoteuchia culmella. The sequence goes on from OU342654.1 coordinate 12,059,241, forward strand.
TGCTTTATGGTTAACTCACTATAACCATTTTTAAGATAATAAAATTTGTTCTAAACTAATGTATTATTTGAGAAGCTGATTTCATAAACATGATATTAATCCTTATCTAAATAAATACGTTAATTGTTTAAATTAAATCACAAGTATTTAATTTTGAACAAAATTGTCCTTTACATCATTTAATTTTAATGAATATCTTAGGAAATATGATAGTTTTAAAATAACTCCTCAACAAAATAATTCGCGACCAAATTCATTCAAAGTTAAAAGGCTGTAAATATCGATATATTATATTTGACAGACTTCATTGAACATTAATTATATTCATCAAAAGCAAGGTGCATTTATAAATTAATGTGCGGTAAAAAGAATTCATAAATCACTTTTACCTTTAATCATGGTAATTATTAATAATTGAAAATCATTAACATTTACACTAACATATACATGTATGATAATATGATTATTCTTCTTTTTTATGTAGTGGCCGTTCCCTCTACATGTACCTATAAGATAAAAATGGTTTTGATTTGAAAAATAATGTGACATTCGAATATTTTACATGGTTTCATTAAATACCAAAAGAAAACCTTAAGAAAAGTTGTAAAGCAAAATTGTAAGAATTAATAATAATGAGCGAAAAATGAATGAAGTAAATATTCTTAACCAACAAAAACCTAAACCACTTTTACTCTGTTCTAGTACAAGCCGAGCCATCAATAAGACAGCCCGTGGAACAATTTTTTTTTGTCTTAAAAGCTGCTCTCTAACCTTGAAGCAGTACTATTTCAATTAAACAAAAAATATATGGCACTTTGACGGATGCCCAATGAAAGAACAGTTAAATCAACCGTTTCATTTGATTTTATTCCTCATCAATCTTATTATGCTAATCCACGCCTAAATACTGTACATTATGCAAACATTAAATATGATCCTTTCGTTAAAAAAAATAAGTTATTCGAGTCATATAGTTTGATGTATAATTTATGAAATAACGGATTTTTTAAGTACCGTAACTGTTAGGTGTTATTTTCATAATTTTATTTTTAAAATATTACAGGTCTTACATGAATTATGAGTGAGATATGAATAAGTTGTAGAAAGATATTTAAATTTAAAATAATTTATGTGATAAGAATTAGGTAATTCTTATATATTAGTATAGGTATACTTTAGAGGTATTTCACTACTGCAACTGAAACGTATCTAAACCAAATATTATATCAATATGAAAGTAAAATGTAAAATATAAATATTCATAGCTGTTTATCCAGTGGAGAGATGTGAATGTTTTTCTGTAGATATCCCATTTAATTTTACCATAATATTTCTATTTACATCTTTATTTATCTATAGCTGGCATTGGAAGCCTAAGCCTTTTTGAGAGCTTTTTACCGTAACAGATAGTCAATTTAGGTATGGTAAGACAAAGATTTATATGACACAAAAATATGCCTTTTTGAGTCGGTGCCAGCCTACCAGCCAAAGCATCAATGGTGCATTACAATTTTAAGCTTTTATTCTTCTGTTTATTTTTAATTAAACTAAAAACACTATCGTAAAGGAGTCACCAAAATCATCCTCTACCCGAATAGTTGCATCCTTTTCTAGTACTTTATTTTATTTCTCCCCAATGTTTTAACTCGCGTCAAATACAAATGGGTCTATTTGTAACTCGGCGATAGGTGTCCATTCATTCAATCTACAACTTTACGCTAAGTGTGCGAATGATTAGTCTACGGTTATCTGAGATACCAGCCTACGAATTTATCTCTGCGCGCACTGTCGTCGCGTTTGAATCGTCGTCTACACATCGTAACTTTCGTACCTGTCCTAACATTGTAACAAGATTCAATGCCTGAACAGTAGATTTGTGATGCTATGCGATATTCTTGTAGATAGATTGTAGCGGTATCTAAGACAGCAATGTTAAATCTTTCAACGAATTTCTCTTTAATTGGACATTTCGTAATAAACAAGAGAAGCAATTTGTTTCAGTTCAATTGCTTTAATAAAATTATTCTTTGAAATATGTATATCACTTTATATTTTACAAAGAATTCCATAGCAAAAATAGAATTTCACTCTTAGTACTGATTAAAATCTGAATAGTATTGTGCTCGTTATGCGTTAAAGCTTAGTTAAATATCGGGTATACTTATTAAATTTATTATGTGATGGGTTAATCTAAAACCATATGATAACAGGAACTGCTACGATGACCCTTATGATAGCAGATGACAATAAACCCTTACCCATGAGACTGGCACGTCTATTGTTCTTCCAAAGCCAAGACACAAGAATGGTTAGTATGCCATAAAGGATAATATCGCTATATTATCTAAAAAGCTTAATATAATCAGCTGAGGAACTTCAAGCCACACGAGATAAAACAAGCGGAACAAATATTACCTGAAAGAGCGCACAATTGTGTTCCTCCGTAGGTCTATTAGTTGTATTGTGTCGTCTCGCACGCATGCTAACAAATAGTTACTGTCTGCAACAAGAAAAACAAAATTGGTTCATAGCAATACATAATGTTAACAGGAGCCGAGCATACAAACGACAATAATTTTCTATTAAGCCCCGCTATAAGGGGTTAGACAGCATACTTTCCGCCTCCATCACGGAAAGGTATGTCACTGTCGATAAAGCCAGGAGGAAAATTAGCCGATGATGTATAAGATTACAAAATTATACGAACGGTACTCTGGGCCTTTTAACTTCGGTTTTTTTACCGTAAGTAAAGATAAAATTTAACCTTAATCCCTTCAATAGGACGCATAAAATTTTCAATATAAAGTGATCAGGAAACCAGAATGGTGTATTTTATTGAATTAACAAGGGAGATTGTGTGTGACCTGAGTGGCCGTTCTGGCGGCGCGGGTGGTATTCACTTTGAAAGAGTAAAAAAGGACTAGGGGGCGAAAGGGAGCACGGTTGCTAATGATAACATTGAAATCCTTATAAATGAATGATGCTGGAATGTCTTTAATTCTGTCGGAGTGTGTTGAGCTCTTGAATAACACTCGTCAAAAGAATGGATTTAATGTGGTTTTGATCAAGCATTAGGTCCCGGGTTATGAGAGACAATAGATATTCCATTGTTCTCTGGACACTGGTGTCCTGCTAATTAACATTTGTATAACGGGATTCCATGAATAAAATAATGTACAGGAAGATAGATCCAGTGAAGCCAATATGTTAACTATGATGAATTTCAACAAGCTTCTTAATAACTCTAGGTTATACTCATTAGCAAATAGTTGGTGGGCGTCTAAGGAAATTATCAAGTATACGATGTGAAAGTCTACCACTGAATTACAGTTGTAAAGCATCCATAGGTATCATAGAATCTTCGCGAAATATACGTACTTAGAAAGCTTTTAAGCTATACAGTATATGAGCAGTGGCCTGAATTGCATTGATTGCTAGTTGCCACTTTGTCTAACATTTGCAATATATTATTATAACCCGCTATACTTTCTAGCTATTCAAATAAATTCAATAAGATTAAAAGCACTATACGAACAATTGGTATTCATTAGGAAAAACTATTGAGCAAATTATTGACATTCTCCAGAACAAACATGGCGGAAAATGTTCAAAGGAACAATCCAAGTTTGAGAGAAGCAGCAGTTTTCCCAAGCTCTGACGTCACAGATCGCCGGCCGATAGCATTGATATATCTGGAGCGGCCGTGATCTCGAGCCTTCTCCCTATTCATTTGTCAGTGGATCGCCGGCGACGAAATCGACGTGATTTAATCAGTTTCCGACCAACGTCCCGACACTCCGATTGATTGAAGGTATCAATCTCAACGTTTCGTGAGCCATACGGACCGTTACAGACAAAAAAGGGATCGATCGAGACGCGCTAACGGAAATGGGCAGCCAACTCGTCACGTTGTATCGACTGACACGAATACCGATACTAATACGCTGTGCATTCAATTATCGGTTAATATTACTTTCTAAGTTAAATCAATTAACAGGCTTACTAACTGGCTTACCTAACTGTTTGGCTATTTTAATACATTACACCCGTTATTTATAACGATATTGTTTAATACCTCGCTTCTGGGGTAGCAGCGCCATTTATTAAAATGGCAACAAACTAGTACATTGTTATTACCAATTATGATAATAACGTTAGTTTATATCAAAAACACTTAAACACAACTTTATAACATAGTCGTAAATATAAATAACTTCATGTAATGAGAATAGCTTTCGTACGGTTTTGTTGATGAAATTAAACTAATAGTAATTTCAATAGAAGTAGGTAGGTACTTATATTAACCTATTGCTTATTAATAAGAATCTATTAAAATAATCGCTTCATTTGCTTAGAAATAGAGCTCTTAACATCATCAGTTTTCAAATCGGTTATTATTACCGATTATCCAATCAACGTCGAAGACGAATTTAAAACATAATCGGCGAGTGATTAACGTTGCCAAACTCGTTTGCATCGGTAGCTCATTTCAATAGTGCGCCGCAGAAGCATTAAATCAAACATCGATTTGCGGCGAAAGCGTGACCATTGAAAACGTTTGTGCATAATAAAGGGAGGTAATAAATTTGTGAAATAATTACCTCTGCTGAGGTCAAGCGATGTGACCTTGCCCTGGAGCATGATGTCGTTGGCCGACATCTCCGAGCGGATGTCCCAGAATCGGATCTTCTTATCGAAGTGGCCCGATATGATGGTGGAGCCGGCACCGTCTGACGTCACGAGATCGTTACACGATGAACCTGCGAATTTTGTTTCTGTACCTGTGGGAAATTATATGAGATTAGCATTAAATTAACCATGGGAACTAGGTAGGTAGTGCCTTGGGATACTACAACTCGTTCCTTAATTGATTATGAACTTACATTCAACAAGTTTAATATAAGTCAATCGAAGGAACCTGATCTTCAAAAAAAGTCGGCGTCACACATTTGGAGACAGCTATTTGAACAACGATTTAGTTAGAAGCATTTAAAGGGAAAAATAAATTAAGTCGAGTAAAAAATATTATGCTGATTTTAAGTCAAAGCTCATCTATAAAGGTACTGGCTCACTCTCAATGTTTCCTTGTAATCTAAATACGGACATATTGTCTTGAAACAAAACAGAGTTCGATAAAAATACAAAACAGAAAAGTTTAATGTTAATTTTAAACTGTATTAGGAAATAATCCCAGGGTGAATCAAGACTCATGATTTAATTAGTCTGATTGTACATAGATTCAGCTCATGATAGTGTGCTGTGCAGTCAATATCATAAAACTAAACAAAATTGAAAATGAAATGCATAAATTGAACGGGACAATTTTCAGATTATCTTCATAATATTATGTCCAGCGACAATGTAGAAGATTGAGTTTCAAAAATGAACGTCATTGATGTACTTTAATACTGGTAGGACTAACCCCGAACCGGCATCGGCAGCAGTACTTAAATTAAAATCCTTTTTATATCGCCTACTACGAATAAAGTGATCTGATACCTAAGTATCACTCACAATGTCACTAATTCAATTACTAACAATTACAAAATATACGTGGCTTATGCGATTTTATTAACGTACGATAAGAAACATGACTTGGTTTTACGAACTTAGTGGGTGCCTAGATAATGTCGGTGAGATACTGGATTATAAACCGGTCTTAAGCACTCGTTAATAAGGTATATTTATGTGCGTGTTTGCGTGCTTTCTAGCCAAGTACGAAATCTGGGTAAAGGTTGGAACTCACTTAACCGCACGCTAACGCTTTTTCTGAACTGTATTCATTTCGTAGCATAGAAAGCTGTGTCCGACAAGAAAGGTTGTGATCTGTGAAAAAAATGTTCTTTGTTTAACCATCTTGATTGGTCAGCAACAGCATACGTTAGCAGTGTTTATTACTAAGGGTTCCCATGCACGTTATTGTGTTCCAACCTTAAGTGTAGAGGTATCGACTGTGTCGATTACAGTGTACGCGGCGTATTTTACAGTAACTGTTATTCAATTAGAGGACCCGAAGTGAAGTAATAAACCGGCGTGGTTTATGTTTGCAATGACTTACACATTTTACTCCGGAGATCCCATATTTTCAGGGTGCGATCGTGGCTTCCCGTGATGACTTTGGTGGGTTCTCCGAGAAACTTGGCTGCCATCACTTTCCCGCTGTGTCCAGTTAATGTGTGCTGTAAAGATGAGAAACTTGTTATGACTAGGTAATTAAAATGTGCTTTATGATTATACCGGTACCGGTACCGAGTTAGAAATGGCAATAAAAATTTCTTCAAGTGCTTTGTTATGACGTCGCGTCGGCATATTATTATAGCATACTTTTAAGGTTTAAAAAGTGTAATAATGAAATATCTGGAAATAAAAAAATCTGTTTTACTTTTAATTCATCAAACCCGAACCAGACACCGGTGTACAGAGACAATGGAAATCTATTGTCTAATAATACGGGGCCTGAAAGGTTAAAACAGTGTTTGAAGTTTGAAGCTAGAACTTAGCTTTCCCGTTCTCGATTCATAAAGCAATAGGAATGGGGTTGCTTTTAGTGTGGGTAAGTAGGTAATAAAAGGCGCATAAGGCTTCTGTTTCAGAAGCTAAAGTTCGAGAGCCATTTACACGCAGCCGCCGGAGGCAGCAACGATTATTGTCTTCACTTTATAGCCTATGATCCCGGCGCCGAAGGGACTTTCAAAGATCAGCTTACATATAGATTATATACTAATTAGCTATCATTGCTATGCGTTATCTGGAATAGTACAGTCACCATTAGATATATAAGCGTAACAGATAAGGTGGCTAAATAATTCTGCACAGTCAAAAAGCCAATAAGATCCTTACACTCTAAACTATTATTAATATCTGAACAGCAGCTCGCCATAATTGTTGTACAGACATAAAACCAAAAATATCTGAGATTAAAAAATATTTTGTTCAACATAATTCATGCAGTCGGAGGCATATAATTTAATAAGAGCCATCTTTTCAGTGGGCTTGTTTTTTTAAATAGGAGGGTTTTTTAGTTTTTTAAATTTATATATTCGACGGAATCCGTGGTAGAGTACGTACACGGGTATGTACACGGGTTTCAAGGTGTTGCCCACTCTGAGGTCCTGGGATCGAGTCCCGGTGGGGGCGAATGTTTGTATGCGTTTATATATATTTCTACACATAAATACTTATATATGTATTTATATCCGTTACCCAGTATATCATAATACAAGCCTTACAGTGCTTGCTTTGGGGCTGGGTTAATTGGTGTGAGTATATGAAATGTTTATTATTATTATTATATCTTTTTAATTTATATCTTTATAGTTATTTATTAATGATAACCTTTTTGAAATCCCTTAAGATCTGCCCTTTAATTTGATACCCATAGAACCGTTCAGGCTGCAGAGCGTGCCAAACATTTGAGCTTGACGCCAAAAATCCGCCATTTTGTTTTTTTATTTTAAATAATAAATATTCATAAGCCCCTAAGACTTAAGTAATTGATCAACCTAGATTAAGTATATACAGAGAAATTGGCTTCACAATCTGAATCTGAATTGATGTAAGTAGTGATTGGTAAGAGTAGCAGTATGGTGCATGTCTGTGACTAGTAGTCACCGTCAGCTTTACTTCCACTATTTGTCAAGTAAAGAGTGGTTGTTAACAATGCCTAATCGTAATGGATTGTGACGTTGTTCAGTGAAAGTGAACCTTGTACCAGTAGTGAGAATTGGTGTACAGTAAATGAGAAGCCAACTTAACTCAAAATCTTCTTTAAAAAATAAATCACCTAATGTTTAAACTACGTGGTGGGTAAAATATTTATCAACTTAGTTATGGAACTAAGGTATTTCCCCAGTTAAGTGTAAATTATTATCGATTTATGCATTCCTCCTTTAATTTATCGGCTTTTCTTGAATCTTGATTCAACGTCAGTATGACGTTTGATCGTTACAATTTTGTCGTCACTTTATTTCAAATAATACTTAATGGATTTGTTGGATAACACTTGTACTTATTAAATAATAATTAAGGAACACTTTAAAAACATTACACTATAATAAAGCTGTGAATTTATATAGAAAATATTAATTATTAATTAGCTGCTAATATTTGACAAGTTAAAGGACTGGGGTTGCCAGACCCAAATATATTGACTAAATGTAAGCAGAATACGACCTTATTGATTAGGTATTGTAATCACTTTATAATCTATGATCCCGGCGCGCGCCGAAGGGATTTTCGAACGGTTTATCAGTTTACATATAAAGTGTGTGCTAATTATGATTGCTATCCGATTGCTACCTATGCGGTTTTTTCTGCTAATGTTTTGTCTTAATTGTAATTCAATTGAAGTACTCTTTTACACAGTTCTTGTTTCTACTGTAAAGATGCACTATATTTTTTTTTTATTAGCCAGGACCTGTAATTGGCTATCTGTTTCCTATTGTACTAAATATTGTAATTATAACACGCTGTTGGTCTTCATAAATAAAAAAAATAAATCAATAAATACAATTGAAACACGACCAAATTGGGCCTTAATGCTAAGCAGCAATCAAATCTCATGTAATTTAATTTCAATCGATCTTAATTTTCAATGATTTTGTTAGGTTGTAAAATTAACTCGTATATTTGTGATACTAATAAGCATCAATGTGATCAAAGGTTATTTGATTAAAATACCTTAACTTTATCATAGAGTTATTAAAAAGAAAAAGAGTCGTTCCACTGCTTGTGTTATTATTTTCAAATCATTTAATATGAAAATAGTTAGGTTTAGTAATGCCTGTAAATCAGAAATGGAATCTTTCTCATTCTATTCACCTTGAATGCAGACAGAAAAGTTATGATAGAGTTGATTGAAGTTAAACAATAACATTATGGAAAAGGAATTAAACAGTTAAAGGACTCGTGCCACATATTTTACGACATACTTAACGAACTAAAGGTACAATGAATGAATTTTACATATATGGAAATTAAACTATCGGAATCCTTAAGTCGCATAAGAATGGCTGTAAAAATCCATTTCAAGGCATACTACGGTTTGGAATCGTTATCTCCCGATGCCGCCTTCTCAAAGTTAATTGAAGAAAGTGCCATAATATCACCATATACGACACATTCAATGGGATCATTCGACGATGTTATGGCTTCTTACATTGCGTGTAAAGAAGTCAGGAGCTGAAGAGTAGCAATTTTATAAGCCTATATTCAGTTACTTACCTAATTTCCTATTGAATTCCTAAATAAAAATTTTAGAGAAAATAGATGGATTTAAATGGTAAATTACCATTGAAGATTTGTTACATCAAATAAAAAATCTCAAACTAGTACCATAGCTCATGGCATAAATCACAAGGTCTACAAATCACGACTAATCTTTATTATTATCCAATATATATCGAGCAAAAGCATGAATCTCGTTTGGCACAGGCAATCTATTAGTTATAATTAACAAACATTCTTCACCGAGGCCACGTCGTCGCCCTAGCAGATTTATAACGCGAGTTTATGCATAACACGACAGGCTTGTAGTTAAACAATCTGGGTACGGTCAAAATGTCTCCATAACTCGGTGGTAATGTGCGCAGACGTCTGAGCCGCTTTTGCTGCTCTTAATTACGGACAAAACGCTCCGTTATAGGGCGGCGCGGTCGACAAGTTTCATTCCATTTATGTTGAGTAAACAGTAACATAAACAAAGGCCGTGGACGCGGGCCAACAGCGCGCATGCGCTGCGCTGGCGCCGGCCGCGCCGAACTTAATGTATTGTACGCGCAACACGGTGCAGCCGCGGTTTTCTTACTTTAATTACAAGTGTTGCACTTAAACGGTCCGTAATTATTGTTTACGTAAACGAAGATTTTCAAGAAAAGTTTAAACAAATAAGATTACCATTTTATAGTTTATTTATTAAGTATGTTGATTACAAAATGAGATAGTAAGTGCAGTCGAATAGAGCACGCTTTAGCATGGACGTGCGTGCGTGGCTAAAATTTGGCAATGACACCGCGTAGAGTCCTCCGTCAATCCAATTATTGACTTAATTGGGTTGACGCCATTTCTCCTATTCACATTTGGTCTCCATTCTCAAATGGTCAATTTGTAAATGGTGACTTGTCAAAATTTTAATGACTAATTTATACGAGTCGATGATAACTAGCAGACGACGCCGACGATTGCCCTAGACTTCATAGTTTGTCAAAGTATGGTCTAATTGGTTATATTCTCTGTGTTATTTGCAAAAAACTACTTAAAATTAGTTATATAACAACAGTAATATATTAAAAAGGTGTGCAAATTCCACCACGCGTCACAGATTTTTGTTTGCCATTTTATAAAACGGTAAACGAATTTTATGGGTCTGAAAAATTTCATTCCTCTCTGACGAATGACCACGAGCTTTGCATAGCGGCACGGGTTAAGAGCCGTAGAATGCAAATTCGTTGTTCACATTAACATAGCTTTCAGTTTTAATTTTGGTGTTTGTATAAAGCAAGCAACAACTTGGTTGACCATTTAGGGAGTAATTCAACACTGGATACATCCGGTGTTGAATTACTCCCAAACATATTCCTAACTAATATTATAAATGCGAAAATGTGTTTGTTTGTCCTTACTTCACGCCGGAACTAAGCAACCAACCTACTTGATTTTTGGCATTAAGTTAGTTGAATGGATGGAGAGTATTATAGGCTACTTTTATACTGATATTCCCACGGGAACGGGAAACCGCGGGCGGAAGCAAGTACCTCATTAATCTTTAAAATGGCTACGAAATGAAAAAGGTAGAGGACGTATTGTAGGAATAGTAGCATTTACCGTCAGATCTCGATTGTTCACAAGAGCTGTGTTTTATTTTTTCTTTTCCCTGTCCCAGTATATTTTATTGAAAACCTAATAACATTATTAGCCTATCAACAGTTCCTTGTTTTATTCTAGATATACCCGAATATATACTAGCTCCACAACAGTGTTTCTCGCTTTACTATAGATAGATTTATACTACTAAGAGTTGAAAATGAATATGAAGTGGCATTTAAATTAAATAAAGTACGGGACGAAGGGATTCCAGAGGGGACTTCCAGTTTTGGTGATCTCGAGCATTCGTTTTTTTCAGCCTAGACCAGTTTACGACTAATTAAGTGCAGATACTTAATTCGGATTCCATTATGGTCATCACAATCGTTAAGCTTAACGACTTTTTATACAATCGTATAATAATTATTGAACAATGTTTAAAGTGCGAATTTCAGTCATTAATTGCACACACACAACAGAAGTTCAGACCAGACGGTTCAATCAAAATTTCAGTTTTGTTGAATGAATTAAGTCTGGTAGCTTCACGAAAGATAGGATACCCACTACACCTGACATATTTAATTATTTTATTATAAGATAAATTTTTCCTCGGTCGCCTTTATACAACAATGCATGTGAAGTAAACGATAATGATGGTAATGAATTATCAAATGATGAGTGATGACGGTGATGAATCTGATGTGATGAGACAAAGGATTAAAAAATTACAAGTAAATACTAGACACTACTAATAATTTAATATACGCGATGAAAGTAGTAGCAACGTGAACATATCGTTGAGGTTACGGCGCGATGGTGGGGGCACACTAATTGAGGGGTTGCCCGATACTCACCAGACAAGGGCCCTCTAAAGAACCAAGACTTGTATCTTACAAGCAATGTAGGGCGAGCACGAAAATTTTTTGAAAAAGTATTTGTATCGTTACGTCTCGTCAACAAATGTACGACTATGAGGTATTGAGCAGCGTCCCTATCGGACGTACACAAAACATTTTCTAATACGTTTTAGACATGACGATACGAATACTTGTTCGTGGTAGCCCCACATCGCATGTACTTTAATAAATAATAATAAATTAAAAAAAAAACTGTATTTTCATGACAAAATCACTGATCGCTAAGTGTACTAGAAGATTGAACACTACCAATAATTTAATATGTAGCGGTGAAAGTAGTAGCAACGTGAACATATCGTTGAGGTTACGGCTCTAGTGGGGGCACACTAATTGAGGGGTTGCCCGATACCGACCAGACAAGGGCCCTCTAACGAGCCAATACAAGATAAGCACAAGCTCTGTGGGGCGAGTACGAAAAACTTCCGATAAATTATTCGTATCGTCACGTCAACAAATGTGCGAGATATCGAGAAGCGTTCCTACATATAAAAAAGTTGCTAAAATGTAACGACTTCGTTTGAATCATATAACATAGTCAATACAGGTACATTTGAAGTTCGTTAACATCTGTCCTATATTTATTCAAATCGTAAAAATCAAATCAATTATTTTTTTCACAAAAACAGAGTTATTTATAGATGGTCGTATATACAATGCTGACCTTCCGTTTTGCCAAGCAAAGGGCATGTAAAGTGTTACTATATAATTAAAACGAATGATAAATATGTAGGTAAACAATTGCAAATAAATATTAAAATTGTATATCAATGTCATTAGTAATAATAATAATAGTTAAGCAAAGCTCCAAAAATTTTGATACTTTATTAAAGATTTGTATGCAATTAGGATAACAATTCTTTTTATACTACATTGTATGCATTTTGGATAACATCAACTTACCATGGTCCCTCCCTAATCTACAGGTATCTGTATTTTTAAAACTGAAAATATGGGGATGTTTCTTAACAAATATAATTTATTTAATTAAAATAGTGGATGCATTATTATTTTTTTTACATATCAGTCACTTTAACCATATTTTTATGTTTTATAACTTTAAAATTTTTGCATTTTTCAATGCTATTTTTATACTTACGATAATTTTTAAATATAAAAATATTTAAAAAAAACCATCTCGGCCACAAGTGAATTCTCGGTAGCTCAGTGGTTAGAGCATTGGACCGTATTTCCAAAGGTCGTGGGTTCGAGTCTCATCTGAGAATTCACTCGTGGCCGAGTTGATTTTTACAATATTTTTATATTTAAAATTTATCAGATTTTTATGATCAGCCATACTAAAAATAAATATATTAATTAAATATACCTATGTTTTAGTAGCAAATAAATTGTAGTTTCCACTAAAAGTAAAATTAGTCTAAAGGACCGCGTTTATGTCTTTTTCACGAGGTAATGAAAATGACGACAATCGCACGTACATATCTCCGCAGGCTGATTATGAAACTGAAACTGAACCGAGTTTCCGTTAGATTGTTGAACATTCTGTCGATCTCCGACCAGTCCAATTGAGAAAACCCATCTTTTCTCATTGTAGAGTCTGTATACTGTAGGATCATCATTAATTAAATGCTTGAGATTCAAATAACATTATTAATTTATATTTGTTGATTGTAATTTAATCACGCATACTTTTTGTCACGCAATCAATCTTCGATAAGTAAACTTAGCAGACACTGTCGACGTTGATACCAATGCCGACCGATTTGATGATTTATTCCACTCCAGATATTTAGGTTGCGTTCCTTCCTATCAGTTATTCGTTAATTAAGTACCAAACAAATTAGAATATCAGAATAGCTTTTAGTTAGTTAATGTATAAATATCGTACGTGAGCCGCGCAAAATGGCTGACTCCTTATAAATCAGTCGATTTGAATTGCACTCTCTCATTAGCGATTCAAAGAGCAGAGCCTTCTGGAGAAATACACAACTTATTACTTTGCCTACAAAACTGAACATTGTATACGAAATATAGGTTCAGATCTAACCATCTGCATACCGGCTTATCGCTCGTAGATTAACAAACGATTTTATTAACCGAGTTTACCGCAGAATTTCTCATTTTGCCCGATTTGATTTCCTCGACAAACTATGATTAAGATAACTTGTTCTATGCAATTACGACAGAAATAGGAGTGAGCCACCGCAATTTAGTGACACCGTCCTGTAAAATCTATTTACAGGATAATGTAGAACAATTTTTTTTTTAGGATAAGATATTTTAATAGTTTTTTTAGGACAATCTTTACAAAATATGTTTTACTAGAAAGTATGAAATAGTTTCCAAATTGAGCAATTTCAGACGGGACTTAAATTTTTGGCGGACAAACGGGACTTCGACTTTTTATAAAAATCGCATAATATAATTAGTTACAACAGTGCATCTATAATTCTTCAACTTACTCAAAATATTGCACTGTAATTAGTACATAATAAATGTTGCATCCAGTTACTAACGCGAAATTTTAAAATCTTATATTGCACTGTAACATGATTTTTGTAATCTACAACAATACCAACAATCAATATATCAATTAAAAACCTTATAAGTTTTGGTCGCAACTTGCAATAGGTTTTTACCGCGAATATCATTATTTTATTACTGACTAGGAGCGCGTTTATGTCTTTTACAAGACGTAATGAAAATGACGAAGATCGCACATATGTAAGATTCTAGGTCCTAAACGACCGTAACGGTTCTGTAATAGTTGGATATTGCTATGGTCAGGTAAGGTCAACTAGACATGTGTGAATCTGATTCATCCACCGAGGGTTCCGTACTAACATATTGGGGAAAGTAAAAAGATAAATACCATCTTGTTTGTTTGTGGTATTGATTTTTTTTATTAAGTTTTACGATTCTAGACTAACGGGGAATATCCACGTGAACCTTTTACTAATTACTCGGGTTAGTGACGTATAAGGCGAAAAAGTTTAAGCAAACAGACATTTTTAAATTTTATTTTTTTCTTGTGACGTTTGACCCACTTTTAAAGTCAAAGCAATTTTGTATAGAAAAACCTACTGCTTGATTTTACAACATATTTAAAGCGATATCTTTTGAATATTATAGAAATTACTGAATCAACGTAAATTAAAATATTTTTAGTTGAAAGTACCAGGGTCGTATAGCTAAATATTATATTTCAAAAGCTGCTGCCTGTAATAAAAAAAGGCGTAATAAAGAATCAGAACTTTTCTAAACATCTAAAGTAACTCCTCCGGTGGGTACACATACATTTTAAAAACGCATGTGATAATTAATTTATTTATTGTTCTTTTCAGTTATGCCAAGCCACTTTATGAGCAATAACATCTTGATATTTCTGTAATCTAAGCAGAAGGGCTTCTAATAAGTGCGTCTTAACATGATTGACTATCGATCAAATGTAAAGTCGATATTACATCCATCCTATTAGTTGAACTACGAAAACTATTCTTATTACCAAGGAGATAAAGGCTCATTTAAGGGCAACGTGTAAGCCTCGACGTGCTGCCAACTGTATTAAGTTAAACGACGATCGGCCCATTTTATACCATGTATTAATCACTAAAGTTAAATAGATATTTGATAACCATCAATTACCATTAATAATGTAAGTTGTAAAAGCATGTTACCGCTTACGGCTAATTACAGAATTCATCAGCGACTTTAATAAGCACCTACTTACTACCAACCTGTAATAAATCTTCAAAATATTGACGTTGCAATTATCATATATAATACATACATACGATCACGCCTTTCTCTAGCTGGGATAGGGAGAGATCAATCTCAAATCAAAGAAGAATCTTTGCACTTGTCTCATATACAATTCAGGTATGAGTGTGATGAGGATACAGGAAGCAAGTGAGATATTTAAAGACTTCGTCTGACATACAGAATAAGAATAAGAAGAATAATTTTATTTTGCAAGAAACACGGTTACATGGATGTTGTAAAGATACTATGGTCAACATGTTTCGCTGATCAGACAGCATGCAAAGTAAAAAAATATAAATGTTGAGTTCCTAATTTAGAGTTATTAAATACTTAACAACATTGGTATGTAGGCAATGTAGGTAAAATAAATAGCTAAAACTATACAATTGAGATAAAAAGTCATTAATCATTTAAATAGAAATCGAATATCAATTTAGTAAATGTCACAATAACATTTACAGCATTTACTTTACCTTCCATTCCTCCTCTAAAATTCAACGTAACAAACCAGTTGCCCTCACGGGTAGCAAGGGAAATAAAAAATCGATCCTACAAGAGCGCAAACTTTTTTATTTGGGTTCATCAAATCTCAGGATTAGATGGTACATCTATGACAAAGGGTCGTCCTTAGCTATGCGTACACAGGTCCGGCAGAGCCTGGATTGGTGGAAAGGAAGGATACAAGAATAAGAAGAATAAAAAAGATAGGGAAACGCATATAGAGGATGATTTTGGAATTGTGGTAAGGTAATAGACAAGAGCCACCATGTCTACTATCTTATAGTTTTAGTTATTATTTTGATTATTAGTTTTTCAGAAACTCAAATGTTACGGGCCGGTCGGAGGGCATTTTTCACCCAACTGGAAGGAACATGAACGTTAATTAGTGATTTTTCGGAAACAGTTCAATTAGACTACACGTTTTCCACCAGTATTTTTTTAATTGAATGTAGTAATTATCCTGTTTCCGAGATGTTTACTCATTAGCACGATGCTTTAGAGATTTCCTTAAACGATAAAGTGTTCTCAATATTAGACCTACACTCGTTTTATACAGTTAAAAGGATGACACATTTTTTACCGTAAATGACCCAAAGAAAATAAGATATACTGAAACGTAATCATGGAAATACCCGTTTTGGTTAAGGTGAAAATTTCATTCCATTTATTGCAAATGTATTTTATTTCCATCGAACTCATTTCAAACATATAGGGAGTCCCCTAAGCATGTATAAGGGTCATAAATATTAATTTCACTATATCAAAACGTACTATACATATTCGTACTTTACGACTGCCTAACGTGACATTAATGCAGTACCGAGCTCAAAGTCTAATGAGATTCTGGGCACTATCAAATAGAGTAACTAGGCACGCGTTGGGTATAATAAGTAAAAGCAAACAACATTCAAATTATTGTTCATAACAAGTCAGAAAGCAGGCTGGTTGAAAGCTCACTCGCGCATATAAAATAGGAAGCACCTGGTCGCACGACTGGTATTGTTTTTCCAATTAACCGCATAATCGGCCGGACTAGTTGCTGGCCGACGACAGAATGCGGTATGAGCGCTATCTTGGTTCTCGTTACTTCCTAGTGCGTTTATCGAGGGTACATAAACAAAGACAGGTGGCGGGTAAATCACGCACGTATGCGATATGAAAAGAGACAGCACTGGAAATTCGTCGTTTGGTCAGTACCTCATCTATGTATCGCCAACTTTTTGTATGTTTGTTTCGTTCAAATTATGTAGTTGTTTTACCGACCAAAATAAGATTATTAGACATCCAGGTTTGTTATACTGTGGCACAAAATTTGAACGTTTACGTTTGTGTATAGTAAAGAGTCTATTCAAAGAGTTAAATACTGTGCCATGTTTATACATTTATGAGGTATCTGTTTTTGTCAGAAATCACCCAGAACTATTTTCGCGTAGAAATGACGTTCCCCGGCCTTATAGTAATTGTAGACGTCCGAATAAATTAATACTCCCAGCGAGCGATGCGAACAGCACTGGTTTCTAGGAATAGTCATTCAAAGGCTGTAAGAGTGTATAATAAATAGTCAAATGATTAAAATGCTTATTATGAACCAATTTCAAAATACGAGGGTGGGTCAATAAGTCCGTGACTTTTTGAATTTCTGACCTCTTTACTGAAAAAGCAACACTACTCCTGTCAACAGGCATCTGTCAGTTGACTCCTATCAAAATTTGAACTTTCTGCGTCAGTTAGTTTGTGTTTGACAGCTATCTTTATCAGACTACCCCATAATTTGAGAAAAAAAAGAGGTTTGGCGTTGTTTAATCGCAATATGGAGGAGTTTTTGCGCCGTTTTGTAACCGTGGACGAAACATGGATCCATCACAATACACCAGAGACCAAACAATAGTCAAAACAGTGGGTTTCTAAGGGTGAATCGGCGCCAAAGAAGGCCAAGGTGGGTTTGTCAGCCAATAAAGTTATGGCGACTGTTTTTTGGGATGCACGTGGGATAATCCACATTGACTACCTTCAAAAGGGAAGAACAATCAATGGGGAATATTATGCTAACTTATTGGACCACTTCAATGACGATTTGAAAAAAAAACCGACCTCATTTGGCCAAGAAAAAAGTTCTTTTCCACCAAGACAATGCAAGGGTGCACACATGTGCAGTTGCCATGGCAAAAATCCATAAATTGGGCTATGAATTGCTCCCTCATCCGCCCTATTCTCCAGATTTGGCTCCGAGTGACTACTTCTTGTTCCCAAACCTGAAGAAATGGCTTGGTGGAAAAAGATTTGACTCCAATGATGAAGTCATCTCGCAAACAAAGGCCTATTTTGAGGACCTCGACAAATCATATTTTTTGGAAGGGATAAGAAAATTGGAGAAGCGTTGGACAAAGTGTATAGAGCTCAAGGGAGAATACGTTGAAAAATAAAATGATTTATTTATTAAAAAATCCGTGTTTCATTTCAAAAGTCACGGACTTATTGACCCGCCCCCGTAGACTTAAAAAGTGGCTAATTCAAAACTGTTTTTATAATCTCAATGAGTTTTTTTTACTACAAAATGAAATCTATATATTAATGTACTATTTTAAGTCGACATTGTTAATAATTTTATATGAATAACTAACTACTTAATATGACATGATAACCTACAGATGATGATTTTAGTATTTTTTGATTTTGATTTTATGATTTGTGATTAAATATATACATACATATTGAATTTCATTGAATTGATTGTGACATTACGTATTAATTATTATTTTATGAAATCATTAAGTATTAATATTTTAAAAGCTTTAAGTTAAAATATTAAAATTTTGCATGCCCAAGTTGGGTGAATGTGCACGTACTTTTAACGAAATTATGATCAGGGGGCTAATTGTCTAATTTTAAATCTATCGCATTCCCTTTCAATTCGTAATTTGAAAGTTATTCAGGCCGTCACTATTTGACATTTGAAAGGGATTGTGATCGGGACGCGTTTTAAAAGGAATGGAATAAACGAAATTGAACTGTCTAAGCAATATGACAGACGAAAATATCACAATCACAATACCTCTGAAAGGGATTGTGATAGATTTTAAATTAGACAATTAGGGGGCAGGTTATGTACCACATTCCTGCGAATAAAAAATATTCTATTCTATTCTATACTATTATATCATAAAGACATAACGTTATGATGCACTGATTTTTAAAAGCACTGAGAGTGCTTTTCATTATGCAACTTTGCGTGTGTAGACGAGCTGAAATGGGTGCTATGAATCATATTGACAGCGGCGAGATTATTTATGCACATGCTTTTACGGCTAAAACGGTTATTAAACAAACTAAGTTTATACAACGCCTCACTAAATATCGCCTCATTAGTCAGTAAAGTATGAATGCTATATAAATATCTGTATCTCTAACTCTTTATCTAAAACTAACGGCCTGCGCGTGGTATCAACCGCGTAGTTCCCGTTCCCGTGGGAATATCGGGTTAAAAGTATCCTATGTTCATAACCAGGATATACTATCAGTGTACAAATTTCATCAAATCAGGAAAGATTTGATTGTTTGTTTGTTTGCATTGAATAGGCTCCGAAATTACTGAACGGATTTAGATGAAATTTGGTACACAGATAGTAGATAGCCTGGTCCGAATCTTTATAATATTAGTATCGGTAAAACTGTAAAATGAAAATTCGTGTACATTGAATATATTTACCAAAAACTAATTGGCGACGACTTGAAAACAGTAATAGAATACGTTGAGACCATAAAAAATGTCTTTGTTTGTTTGTACACGCCAATCTCGGAGACTAATGAACGGATTTGAATAAAACTTTTTGTAAATGTAGCCACTAGGTCTGGCCGTAAAAACCTGATGCAGGAAGCTAAGAGACCAGCAAAACTATAAGAGATATGGATATGGCGCCTTAGCAAAAGTCTTTTAGTATGATGGGCACTGTATTACCGCGTTGTACCGATTGTACACATATGCTATCATGCTCACAACGGTTGTATAATACGGTACGGACCACGAAATATCGCCGTATTAGTCGGTAAAGTATGAATGCTATATGAATATTGAGAATATTGACAGAAGAGCTTCAGTAGATACTGCGTGGCTCATTGACATTGGTTTGCGCCCGATGCAATCGGCGGCCGTAGTCGCCGCGGGGGCGCACTGTATTACCGCGCAATGTGGACTGACAATTGTAAGCACATGCTATCATGCTAAGAACGGTTGTTTAGTAGGGACCACAAATTATCGCCCGTTTACGTACTAATAGAAGACCTAATTCAATCAAATCTGAGGATGTCCAGGCATTCGAGGCCCTAGTTTAAGGATTTATCGTATGAATAAAAACATAAAGTGAGTGAAAACTTTAAAAGTTCATGTTGGGAATAGAATTGCTAGATAGAAGCTCAGTTTGTTAAGGCTATGCATTGGTGCTAGAATGCATATTTTAAGCCACACCTACCTTGCTGAGGGGGTGCTTTCGTAACACCATCCAGCGAAAAAGCAGTGAACTAAAGCAGCAGCGGTACGTTATTAATTAAGGACTGTATTCGCTCCTTTCAACATAATATCAATTTATACAAAACTTCATGGACGTAGGTACAAACGTAGGTAAGCGCCATATTTATAAATTTTATTTATTTAATAAACTACATGATAAAATAAAAAGAACAGCTTCAGGAAAAAAATGTAAAGTCATAATTGTGCACGTATTAAAAAAAAAAGGTATTGATATAACGCGCTACCATTTTGCTGTAAAACGTGAAAAATTAGAAAAATGGAGCCAACTTAGGGAAATAATTCTATCGAGGAAATTTTATTGAATCGTGTTTTCACTTTGGCAAAAATCTGGCAAATATGATAAAAAAATAATTAAGAAAATTAGACCCACAACCTTCGTATGAATGAAAATATTATGAATCAAATGTAAACCCTACTTTTACCAATGCCTGCCCTTAATATTCTTGAAGAAAATTCTCAACTTACCTTCACGTCGGTAAATACATTTTGATTGTAGTTTTTTGAGGACTAGAAGCCATTCAGAATTTATATCTAAGGTTTGCTTGTGGGGAAATGGCAAGCCGCGTGTCACCAACCTTTTGCATGAAAAGCAAAGGAGTAATTACTTTGTAAGATTTTGAATTTCTTAATTATGTGATTCTAATAATGTTTCCGAGGCAACCTTTTCTTTATTGAATATTGAGACTATTAACAAAAGAGCTTCAGTAGATACTGCGTGGCTTATTGACATTGGCTTGCGCCCGATGCAATCGGTGGCCGTAGTCGCCGCGGGGGCGCACTGTATTACCGCGCTCTGTGGAATGACAATTATACGCACATGCTATTATGCTCACAACGGTCGTTTAGTAGGGACCACGAAATATCGCCCGTTTACGTACCTACTAATAGAAGACCTAATTCAATCAAGTCTGATGATATCAAGGCATTCGAGGCCCTAGTTTGAGCATTTATCGTATCGTATTGAATACATACTTTATTGAAAAGTCCTAGATAGAAGCTCAGGTGGTTTGTATTATTAAAGAGAATCCTAATCTTTCATGTCGTAAATAGATTTTGATTGTTTAGAGAACTAGAAGAAATTTAAAATGTCTATTTATGGGGCTTATGCTTGTCGGGAGCAAGCCGCGTGTCACCAGTTACCACCCTTTTGCAAGAAAAATAAAAGAGTAGTTTCTTTGTATGATTTAGAATTTCTTCACGTTGTGATGTCAAAGTGCCAGTTTTCCCTTCAGTACTAACACAGTTTCTAACTTAGGTCGTTAAAAATATTAGAACACATTAACGACCCCAAAATGTAGTATATTCAATCAGTTATCAGTGTTTACGCCTCGCAAATGTCTCAGCAATTTATTAATTGCATAAGCCGAGTCAAATGAAGCTTCGGAACTAACAGGCATGCAATACGAATAATCTCTTAGCTGTCCGCAAGTTTAAATGCAAAATGCACCCAAGCACGGCACAATGGCGTTTGATGACAATATGCCTCGAGGGTTATGCATCTAATCTGCAGCTCAGAAATCTGAGTAGCGTTACAATGGAGGCTTCGTCAAGTATTATTCTAACGGAAATTGATTCGCACACCACCAGTTGTAATGTTGTGTAGTTTTGATTGCTTAAATATAATTCAACTGACGCCAATGACTTCTTTCGCGTGGAATTCCTCCCAATTAATATAATACCAAATTGTTCGTAAATAGTTTCCATCTTCTTAAGATTCTGTTTGAAATCAGTCAAGTCGCAAAACATATTTTGTAAAAAGTTCAACTTATGATTCAAAATTTCAAAATGGCAAAATATCCACATCTCGAGAACTCCAAGTTGTGAGCAGAGTGTTCTAATCTTAAAACATTCATCCAACAACACTTTTCCAACAGTAACAATAGGCAAAATACTTTTCTCTTATCGTTATAAGGATATCTGGATTTTTCCACTGGCAATTTTTCCACTTTATAAACTCCTAATTTTTAAAGTTACAGCTGTCTGCTTAGTGCATTTCAAAGTTTTCTCTAATAATCATTGTTTTGTCATTACATTTTCTTATAGTATAACTATTATAACTAAAAAGCTTCCTTAATAAATATTTTACAATTTAACGATAATTTTATAACCCATTAAGATTTCTCATATTAGAATATTATCAGCAAATTGTAAACACAGCGAAAAAGATTGATCAAAATCTGATTGAGAATTGGCTCGAAATATAGTAAAACTATCATGTTTCAATGAATCAATTAAATAAAGATAACGGATGTATTAAGATTACCATCTAAACATCCTTTATTTGTGTTAATGTATGAATAGTAGAAACCTTTTAAAAACTGAACTGAGTTACGACATGATGCGGCTTATTAGTAGGATATTATAGCTTCATACAATTTGTTAGGCGAACTCAATAAACGTTGCCAAATTGATAATTAATATGGTAATTCCATTTCCCAATCTAATAAGATCCTTATCTAAGAAGTGGGTAATTATTGATTTTAATTTGCATGCGGAAGAGATAGATGAATTATTTTAAATGATATAACAGAAGATTAGCGGTCATCGTGCTCCGTGAGAATTTAAAGATTCATTTTAGATTAGAGGTAATTTTTGGGAAGAATTATTGTTTTTGCGTTGTAATTGATTTGTTGTGTTATTCCGGACGGTATGTAATTATACTGGTTAAATGCTATTTTAATTATTAGGTGTCAGGAAAGTTATTAGGTAATAGGATTATTTTATTTCACAGACATACCGTTACTAAAGTAGGAGTATTTCCAGCATACTATTGTCCTTGTTATTGGTCTTTTACATATTAAATAATGTTAAAAATAGACTATCAGATAAAACACAATTTTAATTTAATTTTGTTTTTAACGGAACGAAATAAAGCTACAATTTCTTAACTTCCTTTTTTGACTGAAGCCATTGAAACCGTTTACGGCCTCTGACTTCCTATTGAAATAAAAATTATCTTCTTTATTCTTAGAGTTTCGTGTTTGTAGGAATCATCATATACAATATTTATTATGAAGACTGAAAACATACCAAGTGGTGGAAAACTATCAGTTTACACTGATGACGCAACTGACGCAGGCGGGACTTTGCATTCATTCGATTTTTATATGCTATTGGTATGATACGTATGGTATGGTATGATGAGGCTGTTTCTATTTTGCACCTATAAGAAGTTAAATAAGGGACTATAAGAAGTTGAAATATATTATTTGAGCTTACCTCAAAGACCTAGTTTTAAAGTAGTATTTTTTGCTTTCGTTCTATATCTACAAAGTGCATTCGAGGTTCTTAATTTCTATTAAAATTCAATGATTGTATTTAATTTAATGTGCTGATTTACTTACTTAAAATACCTTCTCTGATCTTTTAACTTTGCTCAAAGGAGTTTGGAAGAATTTACTATATGTGAAGGTTGAAGGATAAAGGTTTTCTTTTCTTCGTTGTGATTTATGCAATTGAGTAAGTTCATTGTTATCAGTTATGTTTAACTTTTAGAATATATTACCAGCAGTCTCTGTTTATGCATTTAGGTCTTAGGAATAATAGCTGTTATTTGCGGAGTATTAAGTTAAGAAGATATTACTGAAATTACAGGAAGAGCAGAGCTTTTTGCAAATGTGCGCTTACGTTAATTTTTACGAGAAAGTTAATACAGTAAGTGGTCAAGGAGCGCACAATTTACCCTGTGCACGCACTTTTAAACACCCAGGAGTATTAGCAAAATTATTATTATTAATATTAAAGAAAATGGTTTGTAACTAGTTCCGCATTCTTATTTCGTCTACGTAGAAATACGTATTTCAATTGTATTAATATCCTGTTGAGTTAGAATACGTTCAGGGAGCGAGAGAGATAGAGACCTTCTAATTAAAATATGGAGCGTAAATCCATATTTTAATTAGAAGGTGTAACGAGTATGAAAAATTACAATAGCAATTACTTTTACCACTTTTATCCTTAGGATAATAATGAGGTAACTATATCTTACAAAGAGTCAAATCAAAGTGCTAAGTCACAATCGTATGAATCGTATGAATCGTATGAAAGACATCGTAGTCAGTTCTGGTTACGATGTTGTATTGGTCAGGCAGGCGTTGACACGCTCGCTTCGCTCGCTTACCTTGTCCTTTTTTTGTGGCAACACCTACCTGTTCTAACGCAACTCTCTTCGTTTGCAAGTCGGCTTATTTACTTTTCGTTTATTACTTTCGTCTATTATCAGAATAAAGATTCTGACACTCCTAATATGGCTATGGTGCTTTTCAAATTAAAATAACAAGACAAACGCGACATTGTTATGAACTACTAACATGTACTTACAGCTTGACATTTCGGCTATGTTGCTATAACAGTGGTCACACGCAAAATGATGAGATGACTGACTTATTTTAATTTATAATTATAATGGAACGCGAAAGTTTAAAATCTTTTATGGTGCTTTTCTTTGTATATTTCTTTCCTTTAAGGATTTGTGAAATAAGCAAACATAAAAATCTGATTTTTGAAGTGTTAACTTCTTTAGCGGCGTTGTGCTCAATCAGAGTTTTAAATTTTTGCGATGGGAAAAAAAAATTAAATTCGCGTCAGGACACGTGACCCTGATCGAAAATTCGTAAGAGCACTTACCGTTGACCTATTTCAAATTACATAAAGACTCACACTTGAAAGATATACGTATATTAGTTAATAACAACCATTATATAAAGATCTCTCATTACTACCAACTTTCATATTGATGCCAGAACCCCGACCGCCTAACGGTATAGCTTGTGCTATCGCTATAGCTATCGATTTTTCAAACCCCCTACAAGGGCTCTCGCTGACGCTATTACTTTCATACTAAAAATGCAATAGTAAATCCAATAGATGAATAGAAATATGTAGGAATTAGCCAAAAACACTATCTTTGAAGGGTTTTATGAGAGTTTGAAGTTTGATAGCCATAGCAATACCACACGCTATACCGTTAGGCGGTCGGGCCGCAGGTCAGTTTTAATGGATTTACCTGCCTAATCAAGTTGGTTTTCAGTTATCATCCACATTTTTTGAAGTTGTGGTCAAGATATAGTGGATTTAGATCATTATTTTCGTTTAAGCGTTTTTTGCTTCTGTCGGCATTCCCAGAGTGCAACCCGTTTTTTCTTTTTGTGTATTTGTTCCTTTTTAACCAGTAGATATGCGAAGAAAACGCAGTGATCCGACCTCGACTATTGCATGCGTAAAGAACCACGCACACCTGTACATTTCTCCACTTAATTACTGACTATAATGAATAGTTAACCCACAAAGTGAGACCCTGTGAGTATTATCAGCGCATTCTCACATTTAATTAATAAATTGGCTGCGTGATTCTATCACATTCAATATCGGAGCATTAACGATATATGTACTACGTAGGTACGTACGTAGGTACTTACTTCAAACAATTCCCGCAGCGTGAATTATAAAAAAACTCAACGGAAAAATATAATGCAAGAAAAGCTTAGAAAATATTTTATAATTAATATAATAACTATTTTCCATCCAATATCTTCCATATTTGTCTTTACTCAAACTGGCATTTGTATAAAGTTATCTTTCAGGTGTAGCCATGCTTCAAAACAATTCGTAAACAAAATGTGATCCACAGACTAAGGTTTAATTTTATAATAAAGAAGTCTTGAGAATGGTACCGACGGTACCGGATAAAAAACGAAATTTGCTGTATTACGATTAGCGCAACACATATTTTCGATTTACTTTAAATAAAAAATTTAACGACAGTTTAAAAAATAATGAAATTTTCTGTGTTTACAGCATAATAAAATTGCACTATTACGAGCGGCGCGGCGATACAATCATTAACCGATTTCACTTATATTGACGAATTCTGCCATGTCAGAGTTAATAAGATAATTTGGATGGAAAGTTATTTACAATTTGAACTGATTTACTTATACTCTCGTACCGTTATACCTAATGATCCGTTTTACACAAGACCTTTAGAACGATAGTATATTTTTGACTTTCATTAACAAAAACGGAATTAAAAATCAATTAAGTTTGCTGATATCCATATTATAAATATGCATGGAAAGGATGTTATAAGTATCATGACAAATATGCACATTTAATACAACCATTTAGTTAAAATTTTTAGGGTGTAAAATTATATCTACTGAAGATTGTTGGTGACGTGAGACGTCTCGCTCTACATTCCTACTATCTTAGCCTAGAGCTTATCCACCATGACTGTCCAATGCTAGACCAATAAAAATAAACAAAAGATCTTATCAAAAACAAAAAAAGCTTCAAATGTGAATTAGGAAAATACTCCGTCCTCTCTTTAAAATGTAATAACTTTTGATAGAGTAAACCAAGTTTGATGCAATAAAGCTAAAAAGTTAAGTTGAGATACGGACTATCTATATGTTTTTATATATAATTGAATATATGTTTAACATATATTCAATTCTGGGGATTCAGATCAGTGGTTTTGGTGTGACGATCTTTCAAACACACAGACATACAGACAAACGGTCAGACAAAAATTCTAAAAATGATAGAAATTGGTTCTGCTGTTTATTCTGAGTCCCCCAAGGTATATTTTTTTTAAATCCAAGCAATGTAGAGACACGCTGAACTTTGATTCTTATAAAAAGCATAGATAACAATATATTATGAGGCCATGCGTTAACAAAGTGTTAATATCAATCAACTTTAAAAGATAAATTATATTTACATTGTATCACAAGCCTTAAAATCGCTTACGGTACTCTTAAAATATTTAAGTACGCACAATATGATAACAAAAGATAAAAACAACATTAAACGACGTAAATAATAAATAGATACATATGAATATTTATTATTATTGCGGAATCTTCAAAGATTACAAGATCCTGATTTGCAACCTATACAAACCAATCATAAAATAAATCTTGGCTCCAGTACCGTTGATTGGAAGGATCGGGTCATCACAACATTAGAAAGCGGTTTGATGAGGAACATAAAATATCGAAGCGATCAATTTGTATTTTGACACAGCCATATTCGAATTATTTAGGGAGTTTAATGATATAAATATGAGTTCCATCAATTAATAAAAAAAAAACACGTGGATAATTATACCGATTTCGGTAAAATGAAGTACAGTTAGTCAATTAAAAAAATATTTGGTGTGGAATGGCCGTCCGATATGAGTGCATGTTTGTCGCGCTAAGTCCTGTTTCATGTTGCGCGCACGCGCAAACACGCTTTATCAAAGCCATCAAAGAAATGCGCTTGATGCTAATGCGGTGATATCAAACCGAGCTTTTTATTTAATTAGCCCCATTAGAGACTAAATGCTTGTTTTTAACTTTTAAGTAAATAATGGAATCAGATATGCAAGAGAGAAATGTTGGAAGTCAAATGAGTCGGCTGCTAGTACGAGTACGTCTAGATAGGCCTATAAAGGTAGTTTGTTCGTTGCAGAGCTTGTTTATGTTGAAGCAGTTTTTGGTGCGGCATGCTTGGTGGAGTGACTTCATGCAGAGAGTTTCCCATTATTAATTACAGTGGTAACACGGAACAAGGGGCCGGTAGCGGCGCGGGCGCAGGGCGGCGCACGACGCGACATCGCCTGTCGATTTATGTGTGGGAGCGGCAGGTCGTGAACTCCAAACATGAAATTATTAATTTCCACCGCGAATCTTCGTTGTTGCCAACTGTATTGAATATGTGTGGTCTTGGTACCATCAGCTTGTACTGCTATTAAAAGAATGACGTTTAGTTCCATCTTTTAGAAACAAGTTTTGAAGTAGTAATTTATAATAAACAAAGGTAACTGTATAAAATTATGTGTTTTTTTATAATTTTTGTATCATTATTTATACAGGACTTTACTTACAGACATGTTATCAGAATTTTTAACATTTATATGTTAAAAAAAGCAGGAAACACAAGTACCCGAAATTCTTTCACGAGAATTTGCATGTTAAAATGTAAGTCACAAAAATGTCTAATCACTCCCCTGTGCATATTACAGGTCACACGAATTTCGGAAATTGAAAACGGTAAATCCAATCGATAATGCAGTTCGATAGATCTGAAATGTGTAAGCGGATCATTCATAACACTTTTCGCACGCTCATGTAAAATTGCTCCGTCAAGTATGCGGTAAAAACAAAAATTGGGCGGTCGAGAAACGATGTGACCGTGTTACCGGTGGTAGTAATGCCTCTATGGCGTGCCGGCACCATCTCTAATGTGCTTATAATGGCAATATCGAGCATTGAGCAAGTGCTAAGTAATTGATAGCAACCCGCTGTTGTCTTTGCTATTAGAACTTAATACTGCCGGTAAATAATATTAACAGTGAATTAGGGCCAATGAACTTTTTATTCAATAAGAAATGAGCTTGCACGTTAGCACAACATTAGTGCTGAGTACTTTTTAATACACGCGATGGAATTTAAAATACAAATAAATTAATGGACTCTGAATTTGCAAAAGAAATTCTGATTGTTTACTTTCAGTGCACGGGCGTATTTTAAGTAATAATCATTCGATAAAACTCAAATCTTCTTATAGTAAAGATAGCGCAAATAGCTTACTATTAAAACTTCCAAACGCTGGCTACAGTAAAGAGGTGTGAACTCAGAACATTAGGCGGAAGGCATTTATATAGTTTTTTTTACTAATAATTCTTAACACGTTTTTATACTTTACTCCGGACTAGAGTACAAGCATTTAGTTTTTTATACTTTTAGCAATATTTCTTTATTTTTTTGCTCCTATTTTAATAGAGACATTACGAGTTCCTTCACGGTGACCAGTGCTAATGCGATGAACGTTGTTATTAACATTCATTCGTAAACAAAATTGTTATAATTTACATTTCTTCTATTTTAAAACCGTGAAATTAAAGCACTGTCTGACGTCCAATTAACTAGTTATTCTCCCATAATGACGCAAATGTGGTGAAGGTATTAATAACAACCAGAATATATATAGAGTATTTTCATTTTGCGATGATGAGAGAAGTGCGAACACCAAATTGGTTCAATACTTTTGCAGTATAATGTGTACTTATGGAAGAAAATATTGAGTATTCAGAAGTAGGTACATAAAAACAACAATTAAAATTATGTACTTAGCAATAAATTGTATAATGCTTCTTGGCGTTCGTTATTTACAAAAGGCTATAACTTAAAGCGATTATTTTAAATGTATTGCTTAAAAATTTGCTGCTCAACGTTGTTATGAATATTTAGCTTTAACTATTTCTCATTATTGGATAAGTAAAGTCGAAAACATTTAAAGCGCTATATCTTGTCCTTAACCGCGTCCATATAGCGTTTGTTTTAAGGCCGATTTTCGTAGAGCAACTATCCATGTTAACGTGTTGTTGATTGTACAATGCAATGTAATAAGGAAACGAATGGGATCGTGTTACAGAAGTTAAAAGTTATATAGTAAATAGCTTTATTTAAAGTTTGCTGTATCGTTTCATAATTCTTCCCCATTGTCTATTGGGATGGGAAATATGGAAACGTGCTGTTCTCGTTCGAAACTGCCATTTAAATTTGATGTGCCATTCGAATCAAAAATGACAAACGAGAAGCATATTATTATGTTTATTTACTTTCTGTTTCGTAATTGGACGTTCTGTAACAGCTTCGAAACTATTACGAGTCGTTCACGAGGCCTTTATAAAGACGACTTTTTTCTGCTGGAATTAACTTCTCAGGCCCTGTTATGAGACACAATAGATATTCCATTGTTCTCTGGACACCAGTGTCCTGCTAGCAAATAATTAATTAAAGACTGTTGATAGATATTTATTTATTCTATTAATTTATGACATTCCTAATCGATTTTTTAAATAAAAAGCTTATTAACTGGATATAACATGTGTAACATAAGATATCCATTATGGGCAAATGATTATTAATCGAGATCAATTTATATTTGCATTATTCTTTTTATAAAATGGATTTATGTTTACAAGGTAGACTTCCATACATACTATTCCTATCAGCAATACGGTTCCAACATTCACAAGTTTGGACAAAAAGCCGTATGTGTTGAATGGGCCGTGTAGCTTCGTTTAGTTGCCATATTTAGAGTTCCATTACTTTCTTGCCACATTGAATTAATACACTTTAACGCATGTAAGTAATCATTGATCATTCAATAAGTCAAACTTAATTAAATTTAAAGGCATGGCTGGTATTCCATTTACATAATATTTGTAAGCTGCTGGGAATTAATAAGTTGTTTGGGTAAATGTAAGGAACGATTTCAATATCAGAGATTCCAGTGATTCCAATAAAAACAAAAATGCTGTCAAATTACACTTCTTACTATTTTACCTAAATGTGAAAGTTTGGATGTTTGTTACTTAAAAATAAAATGCTCTAAAGACCACCGTGTATTTTCCACACAAAACCAATAGAATTCAATGTATATAAAGCAAAAAAACACAACTATAAACAATAATAGTGAAACCATTGCACGAGTTACAGTCGCTCTTACTTATCCCATTTTTTATAAAGAAGGGAGAGTGGACGAGGCGAGCAACAAAACGATGAGCTTCAATTGTTCAATGCATATTTGTACTTTAAACGACCATTCACTAAATTATACGTTTGCAACTCGAGAAAGTAATAATTGTGATTCAAATACCTGCTGCAATATTTTTACGAACGAAAGTAGGTAGTCACTCAAGCTTTGTACTCGGAAAGCTCATTTGATTAGAGCGCGCAGGAAGACGATTGTTATAGTTATCTGCAATATAATAGATAGAAGTTTTACTCCAATTTACGCAAATTGGCTAAATCAGAGACTAAGAGGAAAGTGTAAATCAAACGTATATTTAGACCAATTTAACATCCTGCGATTTTATGGGTATTGCCAATTGTTAGATTTAGTAATTTTAGTACTCAAGCCTTCGTTTTACGACGTGGGCACAGGAAATATAGAAAGAGCCCATTGGCGCAGCAGCTTCAGAATAACAATATACACGGCCTACTATTTTCTTCGAAACGGTTAGAAGCGGCAGGGAATGGGTCTATTTGAGAGCTATCAATGTCAGGGAAGAACACGTCTTGTTATTTTAGAGTAAATATCGTTAAATCAGGACTGGCATTCAGCCACAAACGCGACGCGTGAACGTTATGTTTAGAAGTGGGCGATAAGTGTTCCGCTTGTGGTTTTGGTTACAGTGTAGGCAAAGTGTGGCGAACAAAGGATCGTTCACGTTTTGCGCGCAGTGTGAGACAATGCGCAGTCCAGGCACCCAGCCAGCGTAACGCAGGGTGAATGAATCCTAAATCAGTTCACGAGCGTCCGCGCCGCCGCCGCCGTCGATGCTTCCACAAACTGTACTGCTGCTTAGCCCCAACATTTTCTTATCTGCATTATAACCTTAACGCTGGACGACTCCTTTAAAAAGCTCCCCTTTAAAATAAAAAGTTCATTAAGATTGGGTGCGTGAGGATACAGCGTTTTACAGTATGTAACAAGTGCCTCAGTAAACAGTTTTTTACAAAGTTGAGATAAATGTTTAGTTATCAGTTTCGCAGATCATTTTAATGGTGTCTCCCACTTACATTTCCACTCGTTAGTAGCTGTAAGGTGACTAAAGATGTTACGTATGTTTTTGTTCGTTATGAGACAGTTTACGAAATTAGGTACACTAAATCAGCTAAACTCAGCTCATCATTACCAAACCACCGTAACAAGCGCATTATCTTTCCGTGAATATCATCAGATGTCTTCATAGGAGTCGAATCCAATTTGGGAACAAGGTGTCATCACAGTCGTACCGTGTCTAATGTCGAGTTGCGTCGTCTACCGTGGACACGATTCGTCGCAAATATGCGAACGGTCCTTGACTTCTTGTTCTGTGAATAACAGAATGCTGATTGACTGTTTCCTGAACTTGAGTAAACCATTTAACAGCTACCCAGAGCATGAACAATTACAAACGCAAACTACTTTTGGACAAATATTTCGACAGTTTATTTCACTTTGCTTACCATTTCCTGGAATATTGTCTTGTAATACGGATGCTAATTTTTCGATAATATCAATATACTGATAAACTGAACGATCCAGTGAAAATTAAAGAGACAACATTTCCAAAGCACTCTCTACAAAGTCTTATTCTGAAAAATCGCTTACATCTGATGATTATACACTTTATTTAAAACTAAGTAGTAGGTCGAATCTCTAACAACTACAAGTAACTATGCAGGTTTTATAGGAGTCCATAAGTTGCAAAATAGCTGTATAGGTATTATATTATAAATCATCATCACAAATATGAGGCGTGCGCAACCACTCATGATATTGATGAACAATTTAACACTGGAAAGATCACTGTTTATTAAGGGGCGAAGTAGAGAAGCGAGAGTAAAAAAAAAACAGCAAAAACTACATTATACCTACTCAAATCAAAAGTGCCTTCCACGTAATGTAAAGAATTATTTAAGCATGTTAGAGAAACGTCTTTCGTATGGGTAATCAACATCAAGAGTTGGTGATATTTTTTATGATAGGTAATGATTATTGAAGATTTATTCAAAGCTTTTGGTATTTCTAACACATCGCTATACTTTCCGTTTCAAATTTTGTAGGTCAGTTTAGCGTTTCTTTTATTCAACAGGATAAACCATTACAACATTATAAAACGAGCAGAAGGATATAAACAATACCGCGATAGTTACTATCTGTCGAGAGCAGGTCGAGAGATCTTAAGCATTAAGTGTTATCTCGCATCCACGTAACTGGATCAAAATGCAAATTAACTGTAAAGTTGACTTTACCACTTTTTAAATAAGTGACGGAAGTTTTAATATCATTGAATCTCAATTTTTTTAGAATTAGTATTATGCAAACATTTGCAGGCAGTAGCTATCTATAAACTTGAAAGGCTGTTAATAATGAGCAAATTTTGCATATAAATGTTGAGTTTGGAGAACGAAAGTTTAGGTTAACTGTCATATTTCCGTTCGGTTGAAATTGTTTTAAGTAACCGATCATTCACACTTGAGTGGACACAACGATGAACATGAATGAGCACACTTAAATGACGATTCGTCAGAGAGTGTGAATACGGTTATAGGAAATTATGTACAACAGAAAAAAGAGAACCATTAATAATCTTACTGTAAGAGAAGATATATTAATACCTACATATTGAAGTATGCAAATAATTCTTCCTCGGTACCGGTATCGTAAAAGTCAAAACTGGTATCGTAAAAGTCAAAACTCCTATCGAATCACAAGATCAACTTGTAAAATGGATAGAACGTATTTGCAATTTTTTTGTACACTGAAGACTGAGAATTATAGTAAAGCGTAGAAGCAGGTACCGCTATCGGCATGAGGGCATCTGCCTTCGCCACGTTAAATTAACGGTGTGGAACAGGGAATCGAGACTGGCAGCAACGCACCGAAATTCGCACTTAAACGCAGGCAATACGTACCAGCCAACCGTGCCTCAACGGACCACCCAACCAAAACGACATGCTTCAACCTATATGGAATTCAACTAATAAGTGCACATTGTTTTTTTTACGACGATGAGAACAGGATACCACGGAAGCTTACGTTAATTAGTTAACTATGATGTATTGAACTGGACACGATAAAAGTATCGCACCAGAATCGCCTAGGTATATTTCTCCCGTGTTCCAACGGGACAAGTTGCAGCGGAAAGCTTGTGCGACGTCAAGTAACCATGCCGTAGATAAACATAAATCTGAGAATAATAAACTAAGTTCACTGTGACGATACAATCGTGGGAAGAGAGACGTTAAACTGCTACATAATTGTTTGAAGACATGAATAGTCAGGGAATGAACGACGTTAAGATACCAACTATGCGAAAGTAGCCTACCATGACTGCGGACGAGCGGATGAAAACTATGGGTTTATACTTAGAGCTAACATCATAGCATCGATTGATCTTATTGAAATATTCATCATGAAATACGATGGCAATGATGGAACTATAAAGTACTTTTATCGAGAGACAAGGAGCGTGAAACAGAAAATAATCGAGGATTGTTTGAGCACGCCGCGCGATTCGACATGCAGTCAATCCCAAAATATCCTAAACGGTCATTGATATCGGCTTTGTTACCATCATTTGTGTGACGCTACCGATGATAAATAGGAAAAAATCAAAGGTTGGAATGATTTTGACTTTTAAAATATTGGTCTTCATTTATCGATGTGAGTTTGTAAGGTAAAGAAAAAACCGTTTATCGTGTCAAAGTCAACATGTTTTATTTAAATAAACTATAATAATAATAAAAACTTTTCGTACACAACAACTAACAATATTTCTTGATTTTTGTCCTAGGTCAATAACTTTTGTAAGTAACTGTTTCTTTAGAAGATTAATGGTACACGTGAAATTTATTTTACGAGTTTTCAATTGGCGTGCCCTATGCAGTATCCCTATTAATCATAAATTTGGGATCCGGTGTGAGGTAATAAATTAAAAGGGAATTACTGCGATCGCTTAGACAGAATGTGTATTAAAGCCAGCACTATTAATTTCGATCTATAGAATACATTAATAGTTGGCTACTTAAATAAATATGAACCATGTATTATGATGGACTGCGCGATAGCGTAATTTATGCACACGGGCGTCGCCAACATGCGCGGTTCGGAAGTCAAAGAACTTTTCAGGATGATGATGGTAATTTATCATTGTGTTTTTTCTTTCCACCAATGTTTGCCACACCTGCATGTTTAAATAGATACATAAATGAAATAAGCATAATTTAATGGCTTCAGATTTAATTCGCAGAGACTTCTGTAGATACCTTCAAAGTATGTAAACCAATAATGAATAATCGCTATTGATTGAATTAATGATGAAGAAATGTAGCGTAGCATAACAGCCAAATATCAGATTGAGTTTAAGAACGTCGGACGTAGTTAATACACTACACGAGAAACCGACATCAACAAAATTGAAAGATCGAAGCGGAAAATAGTTATTATTTTTGAAATGCATTCCAGTGTCAATAAATCTGCTGCTCAAATTATTCATGTTAAATGCACTTCAAATACACCGATGAGATTATAAACAAGCTTCACATTGCGACCACCTGGTTGAACGAACTCAAAATCTTAATTAAAATAACAGGTATCTAATACTTCATATTGAGCAATCAAAGTATGAGCAAGTATGATCGATGCAACGGGAGCCGTCATAAAACTGTTTTATCGAATTATTCGGAACAACCTTCTGCTAGGGATTTCATTCGTTAATGAATAGCAAACCATGCTATAAAATTATAAGTTATTTCGGAATTTGTAGCCCTAATGGTTTGGGAATATGAGATGGACTCGTTATGTACGATTGCCTACAAATTAATTTGTATTATGTCAACTATTTTAATTTTGAATTCGTATAACTGCTCACATTAGTATTTACTAATAGATACTACATTACCATCTTATAGTCGGCTAAAGAAGTTTTCAATTCTATAGTGAGAAATTCATGGAAGTTATTCATTTTCATATAAACCTAATTTATATGAGAAATTCTATTAGGTTACGACGCGTTGAAATGATTTTATCTGTCGTAAACGTAATTAAACAAGATAATTAAAATGTTTTAATAAGTGACTTACATGTTTCTGTCTCTATTTACAAGTAGGCTAGAAATGTACCTAAAGAAAATAGATACCAATTATGTATAACAATACGTTCTTTCAGTTCACACGTTCCATACGATCACTTAACTTCGCAAAGCGGATTATTTAAGGCTTTATAATTTGTACAAGCAAACTGAATAAATTCATTATTTAATACTTGCTCTTTTGGATTGAAATGAATTATCAGTGGGAGTGTAATTAAAATTGCGAATTTTAAGACAATGCATTATTAGGTGCGTGCACATCCGCGGTATAGTGGATGTAATTAGAGGAGCTGCGACGGTATCGCGGTATCCGACGCCTGGGCAACATATCTTGTGAGAGATCGCTCGCACCGTTTGTACTAAACCGATTAACAATCTGTACTAACGCGCCTAACAATTAGTGCTAAACCGATTTACAAACGTGTAATAAAACGTTCAGTGGTTCAATTCACAAGATTCGATTTGGGTTAATATTGTGTTGCGTTATGTATGTAAAATGGCTGTAATTATTATTCATTTTCTTTTACTGCGTGTTTAATTACAAGTTTATTAGTATTACCGATTGTAACTGACCCGCTCTTATCATATGCTGTAAAATGATTTGTAACGTTACTTTAATTTGTACTAAGTACATCTACTTGCTAAGGATATCTGCGATTGAAAAGTCGCCGCAGGGCGAGGGGTGAATTACGAAGCGGTCGCAGCGTGAGCGAGTAGCGATAAAGTAGGGTTTACCATTTGTATTAGAACTTCATTTTTATGTTATTTATTACATTTGCGTTCACTAAAGACAACT
This sequence comes from Chrysoteuchia culmella, assembly GCA_910589605.1. NCBI lineage: Eukaryota > Metazoa > Arthropoda > Insecta > Lepidoptera > Crambidae > Chrysoteuchia > Chrysoteuchia culmella. The sequence goes on from OU342654.1 coordinate 12,096,134, forward strand.
AATATGGAATATTATTAGCGTTGTAAATAAAGAGCTACACGCCATGAATCGAATGCTTCGGACAGCGGCGTAGTTCTAGTTTATATAGTTCTAGCAATTGGAAAGTTATGAGCAATGAAATCGGAATATTCATTAAGAAATTAAATAGGTAGGTGCTATACGGGTGGGCAGGCCGCCAATGAGACATCTGAAGTGATAATTGGGTCAATGGCGTAGTAAAGCAACGGCAATTTAATTTGAAATCCTACTACCTTTCCGTAAGCTATTCAAGAAGAGACAGAACTGGAAGATCAGAGATTAAAAGGCCTTTGTGGTTAAGTGGTAACACCACTAGTAAAAGGGGCTCAAAGTAAATAAAAAAAAAATACTAATTAATGAAACACAAACCGATAGAAAAAGCAACAGACATAACAGCTCACCTTGAGCTTGAGATGGCCAGTTCGTAACATCTACCAGTGCTATCAGAGCCAGAGGTACCGATAACCATTTCCAGTACATATTGCATTCGGTTTGAGCGGTGGTAGGACTTGTTCTAATTATATGTACATCTTATGTTTTGGCGCGCACTGTTCATTGAAATAAAACAACTTTTACGGATATCTAATTGTTCTAATTGTTCACTTATCTAAATGTGTTTGTGGTGTCGCCAGAACAATACTGTTTTAGCGTTGTTGTATTCGGGCAGAAATGAGTAAAGAAAGCCAGTTCCGGATTCATCAACGTCAGTGGTGAATGAGTCCGGAAAAAGCGCGATTCTACCTTTAGCATTTCATTAGGTAATTGACATGAAGTATCAAGTTAAGCGTTTCCCTACTTTCCCTGTTGTTGAAAAAGAATTATTTCTTTTAATATTAGGTACTAGTAAAGGGAGGCATTTATTTTAAATTGTGAAGATAAACTAAACATAAAATGTATCCTATCTAGAAATAATTTTTTGTCTGTTAGTGCTTACTTTTTCGATGACAATTGGCACATATAACGATTGGATTTTGTTAAAGTACATGTTAACCGCTAGCAGTCAGACTGTTTCTGATTAGCATAGTACCCAACACTGCGGACAGTGGTAACTGTTGATAATTAAGAGTGGTCGCGTAATGGTGGTTGACGGTAACGGCGCGTGCGCCGGGCTTGCTTCCGCGCTACGCCCATTGACAAGCGACGCGCGGCATCGATAAACACCACCCGCTGCCAACTCGAATGAGTCGCGCCGCATCTGCTGATCACCGTCGGGACACATTATGATTTATATTTTTGCATTCATATCATTTCTTCTTTCTCAGTTCATTTTTGAAGTGAAAACTTCTTTAGCGGCGTTGAGCACTTTTTCTGTAATGGGTATAAAATCTTAAACTCGCGTCAGGACACGTGACCTGATCGAAAAAGCGTAGGACGGATGGAGAATGTTGAGGTGACAGGTTGACTATGGTCTCGGTTGCTTAGCGACAGACTGTTGATAATGTCTTTTACTTGTCTCTTGTTTTATTGTCAATATATATTTTTCGATTCTCTATAATAACTAATATTTTCTTATATCTTATTACCTAACTTAACGTTCACTTTAATATGGTTTGTCATGTTTGTGTACGATAGCGCAATAAATGAATATTGTATTCTACCACATAAATGATAGTACTTTTATACTGATAAAGCAATTGGTGCAAAATTATTCCCTAACCATTCCAAAATATCAAACATGCTCAACGTTAATAATCAAGTTTTCACTTCTGCCGGCACTCCCGGAGTGCAACCCGTCTTTTTTTACTTACTTCTATCCATCCATGTAAATATTGTAAACGCGATATTAACCAGCCTATCGTCTTTCCAAGCTTGCCTTTAATCCACTGGCATTTTGCTAGACACATCTAGCTAGAAACTTCATGATTTATTTTTTTAATGCATTCACATAATTTCTCATTCACAGTTCATTCTTTACTTCTTTCATATAACTACTTATCCATATCAAAATTGTAAACGCGATATTAATCGGTCTACTCTCTTTCCACGTTTGAACTACTAAGCCATTTTATGATAAATAATTCTACATCAAAGGGAAATATTAATTCGGAAATAAGCTCGAAAAAAAAGGTTACGAGAGAGATTTTACGAAACGTCAATGGACCTTTATTATAAACAAACAAACAATAAAAGCTTAGTAGAAAAAATAGATCTTCCGTACGAGGACGGCATTTACTATAAAATTACTTAAATAAGAATTCATTAAGTAAATAACATAGGCTTCTGCCTATCTCTTCTGATGGGAATAATCTGGCATCAGTATTTTCCGTATTACCTATAGTTTGAAGCGAATAAAACATTAGCTTTGTTTACCATCTTCCAAGTCGTTTAGTTACCAATTGACCGAGCGAAAGCAAATATCTACAAACGATAGAACAAAGGGGTCCAACATAGCGGAATGGGACATATTTGTATTCTCATAGGTCTCTCTTTCAGGGCTTTCTCTCAGTCGTGTGCCATTACCACTTGTATCATTCAATCATGAATAAGGACCTACTAATTTTAAACTGCATACCAGTTGTGAACTTTCTCAAGGTACGGATAAAATCGTCGACACCAAGCATCTAAAAGTCACGATTTACAGAATTTATCCCAGCAACAAGATTGTCTAAAAGTCAACGGGCGATTGAAACTTCCAAACGGTGCATCTCTCTTTTTCCATTTGGAAGCAAGATTTTCTTTTATGAAATTCAGAAAACTGGTTTTCACATAAACGTCTGTCGAATGACATGACAATCTTACTGTTATACATTTTAGTTTCACAGGATCGTTTTTGTTTATCGACGATTATGAGACATCATGACAAATGGTTAGTGTTCACTATCGAATATATTATAAATTACACAATAAATTAAACAAAGATATATTTTTAATATTATAACAACCGGCGGACCACCACCAAACTCGACGACAATACGTATAAAATCTGACTGACATTGAAAAATAACTGACGAGGTCTTGCGCACGAATGTATTGCAAATGCGATCTAAATATTTATGTGCAATCATTCTTTTCTCTTTGTATAACATCACTGATACAATATGAAGACATCTTAGTGGAGGTAGCGATCAAACGCGAACTGGATAGCAGATTGTATTTAAATGTCTTCAACGTCGTATAACTTTGCTGTCTTGTTGAAGTTATAAATAGTGTTTAACAATTGATCTACTTTGTTGCCTGTAACCTCGTTTGATAAATATATTTTTTTACTTAAATATATTCAAAGCCGGCTATCAGTAGCAGTTTAAAAGCAGTGCCAAGATTTTAGAAAATTAATAGTTTCCTTAATTTCCTGTAAACCAACTCTATAATGAGAGAATTATAATGTTATCTCGTTGGTGTCCGGTACGATACGCAAATACGTAGAAGGGCAATGGCGCCGGAGCTTCAGGAGCCACACGATTGTATTTGAAGTATGTTGAGTTGAGTTATCGTCGTCGCTCGTCGGGGCCTTTGCTCCATGCACTTCCGCGACGGTTGCGTCTCCGCGATATGAGCATGACGTTAGCGGTCCTTTGATAATGCTAATGTTCACGATAGCCTAGACGTAGTTCGATACTGCAGTCACATACAATGCCCCGCTAAATGGGCATCACATACCAGCTGCGGATTCCGACGCGAAATACGCACCAATAGAGGAGACGAAGATAAAGATAGCAAGGGTTAGATCCTTCAGTGACACTTCCATTAGATAAGCAAATGTGGGGATTGAAACCGAGCGTACAATGGTGTTAATGTGACTCATCTGATGCGAGAAGATAAATTACAAGAATCCACAATAAACAATGAGCCTGAGGTGAGTGGCGCAGGAACTATTCAATGGTGGGGTCGTCATAATTATCGGTAAGGAGGAGCAGGCGTTGAATTACAATTGCTTGTGAAATGACAACACAACCGCTTCGAAGATGTTGAACTTTGCGAATAGGAGATGTGCTAGCTTATTGTGTCGGAAGTTCCATTCACTGGGGTCGGGTATTAGTGAAATGGACCGAAAGTCAGTAATTACTGAGCTGTGCGCGCCCGGGGCGACCGCCTATCCCGAGCCGTGCCAACTTTAATTAACATCAATACAAACGTTGGCGTTTAAAAGCAATGGACGTGATATACGCTGCAAATTTATCTTGAACACGAAGACTAGAACTCGATTTGTAACTCTAACTGGAGGCTTTTCCAGTGACAGTCGCCACTGTATAGAATATCAGATACGTATACCTACTTATGCCGTTTGAATGTTGCGAATAATACATAGATGAGTTGCAAATATTATTATTGACTATCAATAGATTCCGGAAGTGGAGCCAGTTCGGCAACATCGAAACGACACATCAGACATTGAATCAAAATACACAATAGTGGCTATTCTTGGTCGTACGTGATCGACCATGAAAGCTACTCGATTTGATCACATTTAATTGATACAACCGTTAGGGCGTAATGATAATGTATTGTGGAAATAATTCGTTCATATTTAAAGTGAGTATAGCGTGAGACGGATGTTCAGGCATGCCTGGGTACCGTAAGGTGATGGATTTTGACGAAACCTCACTAGAGGTATTTGACTCGTTGCAGTTCGGCGAACAATACCACAAATGACTAATATAATTTACTTCTCCGTTGCTCTGTAATCTAAAGCACATTATATATACGAAACAGGTTTTTTCATCAAATTAGATAGTCTGCTTTAGGTATATTATTACGTGCAAGATTTCTTTCGATATGTTTTTTCATTAAAATTAGTATTGATCGTGATTTATGTAAGAGTGACGTCGATTTGTGAAAAAGATTAGGTATCTATATTGGCTTCTAACAGACGTAGGCTATTGTTCTGCGTGACTTTAGTGAAGTAAAAAGCTGGATAAAAAACCTTAATGATAGGCTGGTGCAGAGACGGCAAATGTTAACGGTAACAATCAACAAAATTCTTCGATGCATCGCGACTTGTAAGCCGTCGGTTACATCAGTCACGATCACACCTTACAGTAAAAACATTAGACGAGTAAACCCATCATTTACTATAGAATTTTTAGAACGTTGAACTTAAAAGTAATTTTGTAGTGGTTACGAAATACCCATGGTAACTAATTTCGTAATCACCAAGTGCAAATGATCGCATTATTATAACGCAGTAAAAATATTGGACAAACAGCCAACCAAATTATTGGTACTTAATCGTAGTCACCTATAATATATCTGCGTCTCTTCTCCGTTTAGTATTAATATATGAACAAGAATATATCGAGAATGAACTTTTATATAACAAAGTATAAGTACGAGCTAAACCAGATATCAAATATTTATTTAAAGGGCAAGCACAATTGCCATTCAAAATAGCCTCGCTGCAAATAAAAGGCTATGGGAATATTGAAATTTAATGTAATCATAGTAGTGAAACGTGACGTCGGCAACAGTTAGCCGCAATGAGTTGTGGGTACGGGGCGTTCCGGCCAGGACCGAGTGCCGACGTCCAGCCGGAACAGCGCCTCCACGAAAATTTATTTATCAGGTATCGTACCGAACATCAACGCCTTGGGACACAGTTGGAAATTGCGGGCGGGCGAACCGCGAGGCGCGCCCGATGCGCATCGATACGGGACACTGCTCACTTCCTAACATAAATTCGGTGTACGGGAATCGGATATTATTATTCAATCGGACGATCGAAGTTCGCGCGGGGGCCATAAGTCACGGCGACGCGAGCGCCGGCGGCCGGCGTGAGCGGTGGCGCACGAGCGCGATGCCATCGGTGCGCGCGCGCCGCCCGCGGACCGCTACTCGAGCCGCACCCGCTGCGTTCTCCGCTTATGCTCGCTTCGCGCGGGCGCCGCCGCCCGGACGGGCGGCTTCGCTAACGGCTTTTACAGTTTTACAAATCATTCGGGGTTTTTCGACCAGCCGTATGTCTTGTCAAAATGAAATATTATTATCTCCATAATATCTAACGAGATAAAAATCGAGTTACGAGGGGAGGTCCAAAATTCCGCACCACATCTACCGTTTGCGACCTTCGGTACTAAGGTTTGATGTACTATCGTGGCCTATATACTGTTGAAATCCAGAATTTATTGAGGACTTGGAAATGAAAGATACTTTGCGTTGAAAACCATTTGGCGTCTATATTCGAATTAGGAAATAGGAGAGATGGAGGAGGTAGATTCATTTGTCCAGGAAGGTATTGATTGAGCACCTCATCATGACTATATATTTTAAATTTGAACGTAATCGGGTCAATAATATTTTAGTAATTAACGTGCAAGCAAATCGGGAGGGAAGACAAAAACGAACCAAGATTTTTTCGAATTTTATGTCGGCATTTTGAGCCTTTGGCCTGGCGAGATAAAGAATAAACTTACAGTGCGAATTAATACTGAAGGTGAAAGCTATGTTCACCACCGTAATCTTAGTCGATGAAGGAGTTGATACAGTGGCATTCCGCCGCCCAAGAGGACCGAGTTGGATAATAAGGCGAAAAAATGTTGGCGACTGTTTTTTTTTCTTGTGTATTTTACTCATCGACTATGTATAAAGCGATATTAGTCGAACCGTATAATACTAAGCTTCATTTTAAGCAACATTTGGAGGGGGCCTTTAAGAAAAAAAAAGAGAAATGTTTGCTCTTTTGGCATGAAAATGCAACTGTGCATAAGAGTCACGTTGCAACGGCGTTTATTCATCGATTAGGCTTCAATCAACTACATCAACTTTTTTATTATAGTCCAGACCAGGTCCCAAGCAACAATTTAAAATTTACTGCAATTTACTGCAAAAATATACGGCGACTTTGTGGTGAAGTCTATAATTTCGACCGAAATTACAAATATTTTTTTCGAATCAGTACCTAATTAATTTATAAGTATGAGCAATTTCAGAAATGTATTTGGGATAGTAAAGAAATATACTTGAAAGAAAAAAAAAATTGTTTAGTTTAAATAAGTACTTATTCCGCGGACTTTTGGACCTCTCCTCGTATTTTTAGGATTTGACCAAGGGTTTTATTTATTTATGAACAAAGTCGAAATATGACTTCACCAATGTTCATAAATTCAATCTGTCTGGTGACATTCTCAAAATAAGCGTACACACTTGATGGGTCTAGTTTTTTTAAATTGTTCTCCTAAGGAGAAGAATATGAAGATTTCTAGAAACTAAGTGAGTCAGCAGCGTACACGTGCTGCATAAAAGTACTCGCTTAAATGAGTGACTCACTCGATTATAAAATTCTCAGAATCTTTTCATTTAGAAGTTAGTTGCAAATAGCCTAAGATCAGCGGTCTCAGCTCCTTTCCCATGGTTTTTGCTGGCGGTGAATATTTTTTATACGCAACTTCAAAGACCGTATTAAACATGTTAAAAAAATCTCTCCTTACCTAACAACTTTAGAATATTGATTATTCAGAGAATTTTTGTTTCAGGTAAAATTTAAAATATAATATTCAAGCCTAATATTACAGAAATATTATCACAGCCATGTAGCAAGAAAACAGCAAAACATCTTGACACCTATTCAAAATAACCTCACTGCAAATAAAAGGTCATGGGAATATTATCATAACCTAACAAGATATAAAATACAACCTGAAGAAATTCAATAATTCAATAAATAAAAAACTACAGTTATTATTCTTCTGACATAGGCTAATACTGAAAGTGATTGGCAATATTTTATGTGAGGCACGGGACAGCTAGTTTTTTAGCTTTTAAGAGGATTGTGTAGCTGTAAATTTTCATTAAAAAAGCGAGACTTATTTTGATATTTTTTTTTACATGTTGTTGATATATTAGATAAGGGGAGTCGTACTTTTTTATTTTAAAGAAATATTGCTTATAACAAAAGTTATTAGCATAGCATCACAATATCCATATTTTTTAACTAAATACTACCTCTAGCGTTATCATTTATTTAAGTGCAACTAAACCGAATTACTAAAAGAGAAAACAGTACAACCATAGATTAAGGTGTACTGTATCGAAGGACACCAAAACTGTCTCATTTTGTAAAGGTTTAGGGGACTGGAAACGTTATCGCCCGAAACAATATTTCACGACGCGTAACGGCACTACACAATTGTCTTAAAATAATTAATGAATTGGTCCCCCTTTTCTATACTTATTTTATTTTAGGTGTCTTGCGGCAGTAAGTCCATGAATATCTAGAATACTGTTTCGAAACTATAAGTTTACCATTAAAATAAAGCTGGTGAGCGGATAAAGGAAACAAGTCATTTATCATCTCGTCGCCATATCCAGTTAGTTATTAGACAGCCATTAAACCCTGTGAATGTTTATTAACAAAAACTGATGGTACCGGATGTGAGAATAGTTAATTTCCTTAGTACGACTTCTAATTTCGGAAATAAAACGTGAAGAGATAGTAAAACGCAAAGTCATATAATCACGAACTGTAGGGTTAGCACGAAAAACTATCGAGTAAGTATCGAGCACGTAATGTAAAAAAATGTGCAGTGTAGTTCCGTTTTCGTCCCGTAGGAACGCTGCTTAATATCTCATACATTTTCTTACTTTACTTCCTCGATACTTACTCGCAAGTTATTCGTGCTAGGCCTGCTGTTCCATGCTTTTATGCATCTACCAAGTTTATAGGAAAAGGTATAAACAGAGGGGCCGTTCAAGTATTACGTAAGCACTACAGAGGGGCGGGGGGGTCTTGGGGGAGTGATTACGTCAGCAGTAGTTTTACTTTTTTACACATATCGCAACCCACACTTTGTTTATACAGGAAACAAAATGCATTTTCGGGGATTACAGTCCTCTATTCCAAACCTATTCCTTATTTCTAGACTTATAACTGCTGCTCATAAATCAATCAATTGTACCAATGTTTACGTAAGCATGGGATGGAGGGGTAAGAGGTTTGCTTACTTTCGCTGACGAGGGGGAGGGGTGGGTTAATAATTGCAAAAAATCTGCTTACGTAATACTTGAACGGCCCCACAGTAATGTTTCATTTTAATACGTAATTAAAAGTTACTGCACTTGCATCTTACTACCACCACTAAAAGCAATCGGAATTTTACAAAACGTTATGTTAACTCGAAACCTTAAAACCATTTCTATAGTTCATCGTTAAAAGTTTTTGTATGAAAGTAACCCTGAAATCACGAAAAACAACAATTTTGTATATTTGAACTCTGCTGAAATGTGTGAAATAGTTATACTCGAATACTATAAAACATTAAAACTCATCAATATTGGTTCAATAGTTCACACATAAAAGGTGAAAGAAAAACGAAACCACAGCCTCTGAAAAGGTGGCGAGACGTAAAAAAAACAAAAAATATATAATAACATGCCAGCAAAAAATTAAAAGACATTTTTTATCAGTAATACTTTCTCATTTCTAATAATTAGTAGTATCAATATCCCGACTTTTTTCATTTTCTAGAGTAATTCAAACGCAGCGGCCTTTGCGTCAAAAGGAAAGTGCTCTAAAGGCGAGTATAGTGGCTAACGATCAAATATTTGCTCAACTTGAAACCATTTTCTCCTAAACGGACAAAGTGAAAATTTTGTTAAAAATATATAGTATAATACAGGATATACGCAATCATATGGTTTATTCAAAACTTCGAGTTTTATGTAGGAACCAGTATTATTTTTTAAATAAAATACACTCTACGAGATATTTTCAGGTAAACCGTTTTTCTCCACTATTCCGCATCGAACTTAATCGATACTTCAGATATTTATTTACTGATGATACATTTCAGATAGTAAAAAAAACCTTTTTTCGCTGTGAAGTGATTTTGTGTTTTTTTAGCCTGGTCTGCAGTCGTTCTCGGTCCGGCACGCGTCTTCTTCTTATTACTATCTCGCTTCAGTCGTTCAGCGGCTTCAGTGCCTTAAAGGTCCTCTGCTATGAATCTAGACTAACGCAGCTAAGAGCTCAGTTCACACTCATGTACCATTAATGTTGACAAAACTGTAACTGTATTAGCGAAATAGTGAAATAGAAATAGTGAAGCAGAAAAAAAAAATATCAATGATGAGTTCAAAAACATTGATTTGTTATCTTGGCAAGAAAGCATTTTCGGTCATTAACTGAAAATTTAAAACAATAAAAAAAATAAAAATGAACAACAAGCTTTTATGGAAATGCATACCTAACGATGATCTTACGCTGAACTTAGAAGAAAACGCTAGGTTTTACTATGTTAGTAATAGTTAGTATATTCTTTGGTTTTAGCATAAATGAAATACGATTATGAATACCATACAATAAAGAATTGGCTGAGATTATTAGTTAACAAACTAAATTGAAATTTTCATAAAATCGATGAACGGAAAATGTAATGCCTTTGTATTTTCCAAAGCTAAAGGAGTCATTTACTTTACGCATAAACCTATTTCAATATTCTACATCTACAGCTACATAGCGCGAATGAACCATTACAGTAAAGCACAAAGGTAACTTGAAATGGTCCGAGTAAATAGTGCAAAATGCGCCTGCGACCATTTTGAGGACTGAAGTGCGCACTTCCGTGTAGTTCGTGAATGTGCGTTTGCTTTGCGTGGCCAATAACACTGTATTGGGAAATAGTCTAGTTTGGAAAATGGACTTTGCGACGAGAGGAAAGGCTTACTGTATTAGTCATAGATTGTAGACAATATCCGTTGAAGGGTTAAGTGGGACAAGCGAATAATAATTAATTTTAACAATATACATTTTAAGTATGCGTTTAACTCCTCTACACTTAAGTATAGAACACCTGGTCAAATAATAAAAAGATAAGTAAGAGTACGTGGGACGCAAACTATATATTTAAAATTACCAGATTATAACGTACTTTTAGTAGATAATTATGTTGAGTTTAGCATCAAATCTTGATCCTAAAGATAAAAAACTCTATAAAAGAAACTTATACCTGCAAGCATCTTAACAGTTTCAGTAGTAGGCAGTGGAGCCTAGTCGGTAGAGCATATCGGTAATAATTACTTTACCAACATGATTGATCAAGACATAAATCTATCGAATCGGTAGTCTTAGAGCAAAAAAAGTATGACCAGGGGCAGCGTGATGGGGCGGCCACCGAAGAGAAGAGGGCGAGAGCGTGTGGCGGCAGCGAGCAGCGTGAGAAATATGCCGCCCGAGCGTGCGCGCCCAATTCCCTATGCAAATGCACATCGCAAACGCGCATCCACCGGCCTCTGCCGTGGTACCGCACTACACCCACTTTCGTTAACTTGCGATAATAGAGCTCACTATCGCACTAAATCCCCTATAAGAAAGCTAATCGCGCCGCAAATGCACTTTCAATGCATTATTGGCGACATTAGAAAGGGACTCCGAATGAAGCTTTTTACCGCGCATCACAACAATGGGGTTTAATAACGACAACCGACTGCTCGTTACCATCCGCCGATCTCATGTCGCGAGAAATCGCCTCCCTATTATTGTCCAATGCGGGTAAGTGCGCAATAAGAGCAAAAATTTGCGAACAGGCTTTTTATCTGAATACGGACCAACATAATACATATATAATGGGAGCTGTCGGCGAGAAAGGCGGGTCCAGTAGCCGGTAAGTGGCCAGAAATTGTATTCAAATTATCGTACTAATTATTTTGTTTTATTATTTCTTCATAATGTACGTTAAATTTCATTACCAAGATAATCATCAAAAGAGCCCAACTATTGTAAATGATTCATACGTTATGCGCTGGAAATATTTTCTTAGTAGATCTAAAATCTCGTAGAATGGCTGACAGTTGAGCGATGCGGTGCAGATTGAATAAGACAGTTGACCGAGATGATATTGTTGGAATTACAAACGTTTAATCAGGTAGAGTAGCAAACGGCGCGCGCGCATAGCCGCCGGCGAGCGACAATGGCCCTGCTGTCACGGCGAATGTCGGATCCGGCGATCACGACCGCGACATCGGAAATCAATAATCGGATGATTTAGCCACTGCGCCGCGTGCGAACCTGATTAGACACGATAGTGCTGTCGCATCACCGAAGTCTGCGGGCCGATAGGTTATCGTCGCTCTGAACATCATAACTACGACTGTACTGTACTATTTCCAGAGATCGGCTAACGGCACGACACATATTTTTCAACGATATACATCTGAAACCGTGCCCTGCTATCTTATGTACAGCAACACATTCGATAGCGACTGCAATAAGTTGGTCTTTATGGACAAGTGCACCTGCAGAGTGAGAGTAAGGCTATGTAATAGTACTGTTTGAAGTAATAAAAGGCCGAGGTGTTGATATTATCTTATTGCGGAAGAAAATATAGAGCCTAAATATATATATTGTGAAATACAATTGTAGACATTATCTCAACAAGGAATGAAACAAAGGATTTTAGAGTCTGAGCCTTAATTATATATAATAAGTTATAGCTTAACGTTAAAATTGACGAAATATAATGCAATTATTTACTGTCGTCAATGATATTATCTATAACTGACCCACTTCAATAATTAATGTGTCACCTGCTTTTGCGGAATTATGTTTTTTGAGGTCAATATACAATAGGATGTTATAGAGTAAGGCTAAGCACGCACTACGATTTTTTTTACAACAAATGACGAATCTCTGCACTTGTATACTTTGACTTAGAGTAATCCTACAACTTCTATGCCATATCAACTATTGCTCCAAACGACTAGTTAGTTAGACTAGTCCTAACCACACGTATCAATTGTAGCAATTAGTAGCAATACGTAGCAATTTTTGTGGCCGGTAATTTCAGAAAAGGCCCAAATATGTATAGAGCCTGAATGATCTCCTTTCAAAAACGTCAATAAGGTCGAAAATTGCTTGCACCTGTTTTTTAAACTATACAGGGTGGAAAATTAAGACGGGTCAGTAAGGGCAGATATTAAACTGTTGTAGTTGCATGAAAACGTTATTAAGAAACCATCCTTTATTTTTTGAGAAATTTTGAACTTTTTTCACAGTTTTTGAAAAAATACTGCGACATATACATATCTTTGAACTTGACTGTACTACATAACAAATGTCGTGTTAAAGAGGTTATATGATTTACATGTGACATCTAATAGGAATGTAAAATTTAACCTACTTCGATTCAAACATGATATATTACCTACTTTTGATAGTAAAGCCTAAAGTAGTTCAGAAGTTGGATATTATAATATGGTCTTCGATTGTATTCGAATATTTAATTGGCACCATACTATATATATATATAGGTATAGACTATTAAATTGCCATGATAATCACTTATGCTATTTCATGAGACTTCATGTAAAACTGCTAAGAAACATCCCTAGAATACACATGGTACCGTTTAAATGCCAGTAAATATGAAATATTCCAATATACAGTTTTAAGTATCATTCAATACCCTGCTGTGTTCATTCAGATTGTTGATCGTAACTATTTTAGTATACATCACAAGCCCTTTATACAGGCTATAGATACAAAAATTGTAGATATGATGGGGTTGTTTTATTTGTATCCCAAGGCAGCATTGTGTTTAAAGTTTTTCTATGGTCGGTTCGGATTCTCGTATCAAGAAATTAAATCGACGATGCGCCGTCCGCAACTCATCATTTACTTAATACCATAACGAAATTGCACAATGAGAGCGAATCCTCGTGCAGCACTTAGCTGGAACAAAGCCTAATTACATTTCGTGAGGTATCAATGAGTGGGGCAATTACGTCAGTGGGCTCTATGTAATCGGGGCTCTGAGCGCATTTCCCGGGTGTTTCGCCGATGTATCTAGAATAATCTGCCATTACCATGATTTATATCGGAGTGATCGCGGGCTAGGAGGGTTAATGACAGGCCGGGTCCTCCCAGTGGTGCACATATGGCTCGCCGCGACGGTAATGAGCGAGGGCGCGCAGACGCAGACGCCACGCCACCCCGGAGCGATGCGGCCGCGCTGCGCGGCCGGGGTGCAAACTGCCCCCCCCGGCTATTTCTATCCTATACCATATTATCCTAACCAAAATGAAACAAATAAAAACGCATCTCACGCAGCGACGCTATCGTGTATCGTTGCCTTATGCCCACATACTTGAATTATTCACTAGGATCTTTTCACTCGCGGATCTCTTTGTGGTTCCTAAAGCGCCATATTGAGGCATGCTGGACGAACCGACGAATCCTACATGTTTAAAATCTTATATATTCTTTTGAATTTATAAACTGTGTATAATCGAGATAAAAACATCTTTGACCGAGACATCTAACGTCAAATACGTTATAACGGTTGCCAGGTATATGACACTGATAGAGGCAATCTACCTAACAGTAATATGAGTCAGGTCGATACGCTGAAAAAAAGTTACTAATTAATAACAACTTAGATCCACTTAACACTTAAAATCCAGGCATACCTACTTATTAAATTGATAGAGTTGTTTAAACGTTATTATGTGTCTTAAGTGGCTCTTCACAACAAGTGCCAATTCTGCTGGCTACTCTTATAATACATCTACCCATATACGGCGACTTTTAGTACATTAACATTACAAACATTACACACAATATAGCAGATAATTACGTACTTACTGCAGAAGTGGACGATCCGTAGAGCTAGTGCATAATCACGTATTTTTAAATTATTCAATTAATCTCAATTTAAAACAGTTACCTACTACAATTCCCAGGCAATTCATCACCATTAAGATTATCCATTTTGCGAGGACAGTTTTGATAGGAACAAAAGAAATGTTGAGTCTCAAATTGCGGGACGCCTAGTGACGTATCATTACACCAGTAGTAATTATCCAATTCGATGGTCTTTAAATGTATGTAATTTTCGAACAAGGCGCTCGACAGCTAGTCGTATAGTAAACTAAAATAATGAGAGCTCGGATGCAACACTTTAGCTGACTGTTACCGCCTCACACGAAAAAGAGAACTACAATACAAAGTAAAAATAATAACTACGAGTTTGAGTATGATAAATTTATAATTAATTATGCACTTCAAAGATTACCAAGCTTATTTTATTATAAATTGGATGATTCTGCAGATGAGATTTTCGGTTTGATTTGTTATTCCCCTGTATGGTTAAGTACTATTTTGAGAGCCGTGGATATATTATGGGTCGGCTACAATTCTTTATTAGATACAATGTATTATATGTTTAGATCTAATCTTAAGATACGGACTCTTTCACCAGTCCATAAATTCCTTCTATAAAGAACTGCCACAAACTCAGAGAAGGTTTATGATCTCACTATTAAACTCTAAACAACAGCATCCATAACGTGTACAATCAGAACATACAATTTTTCTGATTGGTTGTTTCACATTTTTTTGTGATCTGCGCATGTAGAATGACGGATATACCTAGTTTTACCATATTATTATGAATAATACTACCAGCACATGGCTTACTTACTTTTTATATTTTCCTTTATAAAACAATCAGACATTAGACGGCAAAGAATCATTTCGTCGTAAAAATAAGGTTTGATGAGCGCTCACTAAAGGATTCCAGAATCTAGACGAGACTCACGGTTGCATATTTGTGTACCTGTTTACGATCTCACTATTAAACTCTAAACAACAGCATCCATAACGTGTACAATTAGAACATAATTTTTTTTGTGATTGGTTGTTTTTATATTTTTTTGTGATCTGCGCATGTAGAATGACGGATATACCTAGTTTTACCATATTATTATGAATAATACTACCAGCACATGGCTTACTTACTTTTTATATTTTCCTTTATAAAACAATCAGACATTAGACGGCTAAGAATCATTTCGTCGTAAAAATAAGGTTTGATGGGCGCTCATTAAAGGATTCCAGAATCCAGACGAGACTCACGGTTGTATATTTGTGTACCTATGTATCGACATCGGGACTGCAATGGGCACAGGAATTTCGTTTTACAACTCTTGCTGGCTTGTACATGATTCTTTGAGCAAAAAGAGCCTCAACGAACCAGTGATTTATTGATATGGTCGTATTACTTCAATTATTTTTAATGAAGATTTTAATCAGTACTTTGATATGACAAACACTCATTACATTTTGAAATCATGTGTATGATTAAATAAAGAAGAGGTTTTTTTAAAAGGTTCACTTAATTTTTATAATCCGATTTTAGTAATTGACAACACATGTAATTTGTTTTAACACTCTTACTCGACCATGAAGTGATAAAAGAGTGCGGCGATGCGAATTATTTAAAAGCGTAAAAATCTAGGGACTTTTTGTACAATATTTATAAACATATTGACAGGACCACCGCTCTGGCGTCTTAAAAATAGAGTCTACAATCAACAGCAAGTAAAAAATCTACACGAGTTGTTTTTCTGTACTTCCTACAAGCCTAGTACCGTAATACCAGCGTGAATACGTCAAAATGGGTTCAGTTCATGTCAAAGAATGTTATTATGAGGTAATTGTAAATCACTAGGCGCCACTACGTTCGATCCGGTTGAGCTACGTTGATGAGTGGAGTGAGCCGAGTATTATATCAGCGATCGTAAGAATGATAACGAAGACATTACAGGTCAGTGGCACTGCGCCGCTCATTCCGAGGACATATTTCGGTGGCCGCTGGAATAACAGCAGCCATTCATTTGTCCAGCATCAAGCTTATCGTGGATACTTTGCAATTTTAATACGATTTCCTCTCATTCATTAAAATCTTTTGAACTGATACCGCCGGCAGCACGCGTGTAATTACTGCTATCTAAGAAATGGTAATCGCGTGACAAACATTTCGAGAATTATTACAACTTTGCTATCGAAAACTGTTTAGACATAATAACATTTAATGTAATCAGTCAGCTTTTAAACTTTTCAGAAACCCAAGGAAACTGATGGAAAAGTAAACTGTCTGACTGAACAAGTAGCTATTATACAGGAAATGTAAGAAACAAAAAACTTTATATCTGGAACATAAATATATTATGTTTTGGAAACGCCCGGCCTTTTGAAATTAATCATAATCCAACTTCACTCAATTTAGTAATCTATAGCTATTCGTTATTATAGTGGTAATCACATAATCACATATCAGATCAAAAGTTTTCCCGCATGATATTGAGAAAGTTAATTTGAATACAACATTTATATTTTTATTAAAAACGTGTAAGTATAGGACGGACTTCTCTACAAAATTTTTTTTTTGTTCAGTTGAGGCTTTGACGGTCGTCGACGAGCGTATCCAATTATCGCGACGTCTCGCGTCGTCGTAGATCGGAGGGTATTCTTCAGTAACTGACGCAAGCAATCGCAAGACATTTAATACCGTCATTGTACTTATAGAGACACCGTGCACATAGGTTAGTGGACGCAACAGTAGGAGACTCATGTTAAAATTGGATTAGGCATGTTCTAAGAATGGGATACAACTGATTACTATCAATCTCATCATTATTCAGCCTATTACAGTCCACTGCTGGACATAAGCCCCCCTTTTAGAAACGTGAATGAATATGTCGAATTACCTGAATCCAGATTACTAATGGTAGCATTTTATAATTTTTGCATTTATCAATGCTATCTTAATCGATTGTTAAACATCTGAAAAGATGTTTCTTTCGAATGCAAGGATTGATGTGACAACGCTGGCCTACAGCCTATTAAACATATAAAATTATTGGAGAATTTCAACGATGGTTCGCAAGTCTCGGTAGCTCAGTGGTAAGCGCTTTGAACCGGATTTCCAAAGGTCATGAGTTCGAGTCCCATCTGCGAATTCACTTGTGGGTTGATTTTTTCAAATATTTTTCTATTTAAAATCTATCATAATGGTAGCATTTGTGTAAGCTTGTAAGCTAATAATTGTTTTTGTTATATATATATATATTTTTTATTTTTATTTATTCAGGACTGAAATAAACTAATGATAACTAATGATTGAAAGAGGAGCAGCCATCGTCACTTAGCTTGGAAATTCCGTTGCGGAAGGTACGCCACGAACTGCTGATGTAAGTGTTTTATAAATACGATTTTAATAACGGCACATAAACTGGAAATTCAGTTAACGGTTTTTTTTACAACTTGCCTCCGAATAGCTCAGAAGGAATATGGATTGTATTAAAAACTAGCGGACCCGGCGAACTTCGTACCGCCTCATAATTATTAAATGTTGTCTATATTCGTATCTCTTATATCTTAGAAGGGCTGCTAGGTGTAGGCTCCAGATCTTTATTTTTTTGTTATCATCATCATATCAGCCGCACGACGCCCACTGCATCCTGGGTATGGGGCCATAATACCCAGGATGAAAAATGATCAAAAAAATACATATAAGGTAGATCTTTATAAAAACTTTCAACGAAAATTGGTTTGAACGAAATATAGTTGGCAGTTTTTCAAAGTGAAATGAAAAAAATTTTTTTGTTCATCATACCTATACGTGTGGTATACCTATACCTGACGAACGAAACATCTGATGCACTATGGGATCGAGCTAAGACACTCATCGCTACATCTATCTCGGAAACCGCACCACCAATAACAACCCACAAAAGACAGCACTGGATGACTGCGAACACCTTCGAACTCGTCGAAAAACGCCGGAAAATGAAAGTAGCGGGCACTGATACCAAGGATCTCAATAAAATATCAGCGCAGATACAGCTCAAATGCAGACAAGACCCAATGCCTACTTGTGCAATATGTGTTCTGAAATTGAGGCTCATGCAGACAGATATGAGTCAAGAGACTTGCATCACAAAATACGCCTAATCACAAAAACGCTGCCATCTAAAATTTGGGCCGTCGAAGATCAGAATGGCCAACTAGTCACGGAACTAGACAAAATTTTCGAAATTTCACACCTACGGAACCTGCGAGTGTCATGCTCGAGCCGGATATTCTTGAGTCTGAAGTAAGAGCCGCTATTCAACATCTCAAGAATGGGAAAGCCACAGGAAAAGATGAGATTCCAATTGAAACCATACGACCATTGGGAGACCGTGGTGTTCATATCTTCTACACCATCTGCAACAAGATATGGCTCACAGGCAAATGGCCCTCTGAGTGGGCTCACACAATATTCACTCCTCTTCATAAAAAAGGTTCCACGAAAAAGTGTAGCAACTTTCGACTTATTTCACTCATAACACACGCTAGCAAAATAATGCTACACATCATAAACGAGCGACTGAAAGCATATTTGTCCAGAGAAATTGCGCCAGAACAAGCTGGATTCGTGAAAGGGAAAGGAACCCGTGAACAAATTCTCATCGTTCGTCAAATCATTGAGAAGGCTCGAGAGTTCAACAAGCCGACGTACATATGCTTTGTTGATTTCTCTAAGGCGTTCGACTCGGTGCAATGGCCAACGTTATGTAAAACACTACTGGGCATGGGCACACCACAACACCTCGTGCACCTGCTCAGGGAGCTCTACGAAGGGAGAACAGCTGCGGTGCGGACAGATGACCTCCTCTCAAAGCTTTCATCCAAGTGCGGGCGTGCGACAGGAATGCATAATATCACCCTTACTATTCAACATCTACACCGAGCTTGTAATGCGAATCACTCTCGAAAACTGGATTGATGGTGTTGCGATTGGTGGACACAAAATCGCTAACTTACGATATGCAGATGACACCACCCTATTTGCGAGTAATAATGGCCTTATGGAGGAATTACTTCTCAAAATGGAGCGCGTGAGCCTGACCTTTGGGTTGAAGATAAACCGATCTAAAACCAAGATTATGATCGTAGATCGCGTCAACGACAACTCGCCCGAAGTCACACAGATTGCGAACTGCGACGTGGTCCAAACCTACGTATATCTTGGAGCTTTAATCTCAAACAATGGCGGCTGCGTAGATGAAGTCAAACGACGTATGGCCATAACCAGAACTGCGATGGAGAAGTTAAGGAAAGTATGGAGGAATCGTAACATTACTAAAGCCACCAAAGTTAGGCTCGTGCGAACACTTGTATTCCCCATTTTTCTTTACGCGGCGGCAGAGACGTGGACAGTGCGCGAGTTGGAAAAGGAGAAGATAGATGCTCTAGAGATGTGGTGTTGGAGAAGAATGCTGGGGATATCGTGGATGGAGTTCCGCACCAACATGTCCATACTCCAGGAGCTCGGCATAAGGCAGCGTTTATCGGCCGTAGTACAGTTGCGCATATTGCAATACTTTGGCCATGTCTCTAGGCGGGATAACGACTCCATAGAGCGATTGGTCGTACAGGGAAAAGTAGAGGGTACCAGATCACGTGGCAGGTCACCGATGCGCTGGACTGACCAAGTAAAATCCGCTGTGGGTAACCGAGTGTCTGACTGCGCCAGACAGTCTACCAACCGGGAGAGATGGCGGGAGATTGTGCGGCAAGCTGTGTCCGCCTCTAACACCGACTTGGACGCCTCAACGTGACCACGACCGCTCTGCCAAGAGCGAAACGACAAAGAAGAAGATACGTGTGGTGTATCTATAGATAGGTCTTTAAAAATTACATTGAGGCTCTTAAATCAATTTTTCTCAAAGTCAACCATTTGAAAGATATACACTTCCAAAGTGGTAAAATGTCACAGTCACTTATTCCAAAACTATGAGGATTACACAGTTTAAACCTGGTAGGTAGATGTATTCTGTAAACCGCTTTACGGTTTTCAGAGAAAATAAAAAAATGTATATATCAAGGGGGGGCTCCCCGGGTGTCCCAGACTATAAAGGCGAGTTTTTTTTTTCGAATTATGATACGCATACCCGCTATTTTTTTTCTATTTGATCCTAATAATTGAAATAATAAATATCATTGCGATCGGATAGCGATAACCCGTGCCGACTAGATGTCAAACTTTGAAAATAAAAGTTAGTATGAAAGATTTCGATTACTTAATATTTATTAAGTAAATAAGTCACTTTTTTACATTTATTAAGTATTTATCATTAAAAGGACATTATTTATCAAATTTTCTTTTTAAAGTTTCTTTTTTACAGTCAGGATATATTTGTCTATGTTGTTGTACGCAACGTAATAAAAATTGCTTTTGTTCCATCTTCGACGGTGATTAAGCCATGAAAGTCTTGCATCAACTTAACCGCCCTTTCAGCCGAATCGTTAACTGCTCTCAGTGTCTGCGAGTTTTTAGCGAGTTGAAACGAAGCATTGTTTGACCATGAAGTGGGTCATTCATTGAGAAAACTGTCATCAATTTTGAGTCGACTGAACAAAGACTTGCTTCTGATTGATACAAAGTCATCGATGTTTTCTCTGAAATTGAAAAAGAGATCAGTTATCAAATATCGAAGTACTAAAAGAAAACAAAGAAAAACTAATCTTTTACTAGACATACTTACCATAAAGTGGGCCACCAAGTTCTTCTTTCGACGGTATGTATCGTTTACCATGGGCAGATAGATTTTCTTTGGCTAAGTTATCAACCATTTTTACTTTAGTTACTTGGTCCACATCATCATCAAATAGAGATAAAACAGACACTTCATCTGTCAAATACCACAAATGCTGACAGAATTTCTTTAAAGCTGCTTCTGAGATGGTTTTGTTAATTTTTCATAAGCTTTCATCGCCTTCAAAAAGCACAAATCCTGATAAGGTGCTTTTACCGCAAACGTGCATTGTAGCCAAGCCTTGACGTAGGATGTTACGATAAACAGGCAGACGTCTAGCAAAGCAGCCTTATCCTTATTTGAAATTTTGAATTGAGAGCTAAGTAGTGATATTTTTAATGAATAAATTGCTCTCGCCATCCATCTAGCTTGATGCATGGCACCTGGGGGCCGAATCTTGAATTTCTTCTCTGTATCTCCGCCAAGAAATATTATTGAAAGCTCTATTAATTCTCGATAGTCATCTCTAACAATTTCTTTAGTCAATTCAGTTCGATAAAATTGTAGCAGTGTGTCAATTTCTGAAACATTTAGGAATGAAAGTTTTTCTGTACAGCTCTGTATTTTTTTGGGATCGACATTTTTCAAGTTTTCTCTGAACTTTTTGAACAATGGAATGTCAGGGCTTGTAGTAATTTGACTAATTTTAACCTCAAATACAGCTTTTAATACCAATTCGTAGACGTAATGGCGACAAGCAAAAATAAGCATTTCTTGATTCTGTTTCTGTTAAAGAAGCAAGCACCATTAATACGACCTGTATTTGAAGCAGTAGTATCACAGCAGAGTATTTTCACTTTATCTTCAAGATTCCAGTCAATAATAGCGTTCCAAACTGCCTGTGCCTGTTCACTTCCAGATGAGTTGTCCAATTTTGGCACAGCGATGAGTTGTTCTTTATTATCATACGAAATAACTATCGGTAGACGTTCCTCTTTAGATTTGCGTGCATCCAAGGCCGGCAACAATTCGCCATCCCAGTGGACAGTTACAGTCTCCGGTACCTCGTTTTGGAAATCAACTTTTATTGCTTCTGCTCGCTCTTTTCGCTTTTCCGTACGAATTCTTTGAATGGAGGACTTGCTTATAGGAAATTCGTCAGTGTTATGTCCAAGTGCCTCAATAGTTGCTTCAATAATAAACACAGAATTTCTCATACTTAACTGACATCTATCTACAGCTGCCATTAATTTTGGAGTGATGAAACTTTTACTCATAGAAGTTTTATTATTATCGGGCTGTATGCTCTCAGTTACGATATGCATATTTTCTTGTAAGCCCATTATTTCAGAATCAGAAGACGAATTTTCTTGTAGTGGTTCAACTGGTTCATAAGACGATGTCGAAGGAGTTAGAGATGAAAGATATTTGGTACGCCGATTTTGTTTCTCGATGTTTCTAAGGCACGCTTTTTCTTCTTTTTCGGTAAGCTTTTTGTCTACTCCCGCTAAGTGACCAGGTCGCCCTGGCTCTCGCTGTTGCTGCAAGAAGATCCTATCTTCGTTAATTTTTATTAATTAGAGCGCATCGGCATGTGCAATGTCAAATAAATCGTCTAAGTTTTCAACAAATTCTTGCCGACGCTGCTCAAACACGTCTTGTTTTTTGTTTGCATTTTTTTGCAAATCTCTCCAAGCTTGGTATAGGGTAACTAGCTATTTAACACAGTTCGGTAAAGATTTTGTCGGTATACGCGCTTTTTCCCAATAAATAATACACTCACGAATAGCAAGGTTTGCACTTTGATTAACACTTAATTTCACTTCACGAATATTATATAACAGTACCCCTATTACGAGTTTGCTTAACATGACATTTACAGGACTCGTGAGCGTAGACTATCGGATACACTGCTCATGTCGGTAAAACAGTCGCTAAGTGTGAAAGAGACAGAGCTACATTTTACGTTAACGTTTACTGTAAAGTCAAGTTTGCCAAACTCGTAATAGGCCTACAGGACTGCCAATACTTGTCCATTGGAAGGAAGTTTTGAGCCGGTAATTTGATGTTTTACGTCCCCTATCAAAAATATTCCCTTTTTAGAACTGCGTAATTCCAATGACATGTTGCCTAAACTAAAACAATGCGTTTACTGATAAAAAAACAAGCAATAACAGGCACATCAATATATTAGCTCCCGTGCGCCTTAGTATGCAAGTACTGACATGTTTCGATGCAAGTCGGCACGGCTTACCGTGGTTCTAATTACATGAAATTGTTTTGACATCATTAAAACAAAATTAGAGGGTATGCGTTAAAAAATATAACTTTTATTTTTTTGGGACACCCCCCCATTCATGGAACTGAAACTGTAAATATTTTTTTTCATCAAAGCTATACGTGTGGGGTATCTATAGACAGGTCTTTAAAAATTACATTGAGGTTCCTAAAACGGTTTTTTTCTCAAAGTCAACTATTTGAATAATATACACTTTCAAAGTGGTAAAATATGTGTCCCCCCCCCTCTAACTTTTAAAATAAGAAAGTGAATAATCTAAAAAGAATATTATGCTGTAGACTTTTATAAAAACTTTCAACGAAAATTGTTT
Source organism: Chrysoteuchia culmella (assembly GCA_910589605.1). Classification (NCBI taxonomy): domain Eukaryota; kingdom Metazoa; phylum Arthropoda; class Insecta; order Lepidoptera; family Crambidae; genus Chrysoteuchia; species Chrysoteuchia culmella. The sequence goes on from OU342654.1 coordinate 12,119,992, forward strand.
TGAATGAAATATATTTAGCAGTTTCAGAGCTATAGCACATACCATATAGCATAAACCGCAAAATAACTTTGTCATTCATACAAATACTATGAAAAACAATTATAGTGGCATTTTGGGTAGGTGTTTATAATAATAGTAGAAACTTTATTGCACACGATACAAAAACAAGCACATACAGAGAAAATTACCAAAGAGAGGAACACACAATAGGCGGACTTATTGCTACATAGCAATCTCTTCCAGGCAACCTTGGGTGAGAGACGAAACCCTTCATGTGCGAGTTCGACTCGCAATTTTATTATATTATAGATGACAACGTGGAATTACGCCACGTATCATCCTCGACAGGATTTCCGCAAGAAGTGTATCTATCTGTAATGACTCAACATATGTTATCTTTGAATAAAGTCATACGACAATCAAGTCATTGATAATCTAAATCGTTTTCTGGTACATTACTTTATTCATTACGTCTTATTAACATCAGAGAAACAGCTTAATGTCAGATAGATATCAGGTTTAACTTTGAAAGTGAAAAAGTAACGAGTAAAAGGAATATTTTAACTAGCGCAAATTGTTTTTAAATTGGATGCGGTTTCTTGTACTTATTTAAAAGGTAATTTAGCAGATTATTATGAAACATTTTAGAGAATAGATAGCTTTATGGCATTATTAAATACCTTTGAACTTTTTGTCCATTTTATAGCCATTAGTCGAAGTACGCGTCATTACGCATTGAATAAAAAAGGACTTAAGAGTAAACGGTTTTTAGTCCTCCTAGTCGCAGTCATTACTGACCTATTACTTGTAAAGGTTGTTAAGGGTAACCTAAATTAATGAAAAAATGATAAACTTATGGGCAAAAATATGGAGTCTATCCTTTTTCTTTCAATCTACTATTCATGAATTTCGGTATCTAATAATTTTATTATACACGTGCATTTCAACTTCTAACACCTATACTGAAAGTAAGAAAAAAGGTGTTCCCAAAATTTGCTAGTAAGGGCACAATTCATTGTTTTCATGGCGTTTTTGTAAGTAAATGGAACGATACATTCGGGTCAGCGATTACGAACAATAAAGTGCGTAAACCAATACATATTTTGATTGTGCTTATTATTCCGGCCTATAGCTTCCAATGATCAATGAACGTTTATTAACAAGGTGTTTGAGAGATAGCGAAGAGATGCAATCTCATTGTAGGTGGGGTGTTGGTAGCTGCTTCCAGTTGCTCATACTCTACACGCCGAGAATTAATCATGATTCATCTCTTTACAGCATCTAGCTTCACATACCGAGCAATTATCGCGTAAAATACGATGGCGACTTACGTATCGGTTCATACTTAGTTATGATCAATCATCTGTTTCTAGCGCGGTACTTAGTTGAACTGCTGAATAATAGAAACTTCTGTTTGCATCAAATCATGATTCAGATGATGATCAGATAACAATAAGATAATTCTCATTATTTGTTTATAGTTTTTAAAAATCAATAGGACCTAATCTATTGTGAAAGTAAGTAAATAGATAAAAAAGGTTAAAAAACAAAAAACCATAATAACACGCGGACAGATGTTTCTCACAACAATATTACATTTATTATGTCTCATTTTCCTGTACCTCACGGGTTAATTAGAGTATTCAGAGACATGAAAATATAAAACCTCTGAAATAAAACAACTTTTACGGAATAAAACAATGTTTGCGGAGTATTTAGTGCGATTTATTTCAAAAAAGATTTAAAAAAAGATTCCAATTCACAGCACTGTGTGGTTCTTTTACACCTTGCTGAGAAGATTGATTAGGCTAGATAATGGTAAAACTGATAAGTTGTCACTTAATGATTCTGCAAGATTATTTTTCTAGAAGAGAGGTTTTATATTTTTATATACGTACATCTTAAATTTTGGCGCGCACTGTTCATTGTAATAGAACAACTTTTACGGATTTTTGAACGCGCTGTATTTCACGAAAAAAGATCTATAATTTATCCGTATTTTTAGGGTTTTTTGACGTTGAATGAAAAGTCCATATATTTTTTTTTAGGTCCTAATATGAACTACCTATTAGAAATAATCTTGGGTCTGGCCGCTCACTTTTTTTTTGGACCAACTTTTTATGAAGATTGCCTGATGTCCTTTGGCTCAAAAATAGCCATTTCCTTGCCGCCGTTAAAGTATGAGTTTCTTTTAATTTTACATGATTTCTGAACGAAATAAAACGTGCGGGTTTTTTTCCGTAGTGTGCTTCCAGCCTAAACCTCGTACAGTTTTTGAAGGAATAATTAATTACTTCTAATTAATTATATTTTTCTGTCCAGATCATAATATTAGGGGCTATTTATTAAAAAAAATGGTCAAAAGGGGCTATTTCCATTTTATATTCTTTAATATTAAGCATATTATTAATAATAATAAAAAACAAAATTGCCATAGAGAAAAGTTGTCTCCTCACGAGTTGTCTTTGTTGGAAAAAAATATAATGTTCCATACATTTTTTATTGTGTAGAGGTTTTTTTTTATTTAGGTACTGAGAGTTTGTTTAGTGTGGATATAGCTCCTTTTGAAATGACGATCCTCATTTGTTTTTTTTTTCTCATTTTATTTGAGTTTTACCGTTTAAAACAAAACCAGATACTTAATCCGTGTTGGACCGTCAGGACATCTCTAAAGACAATAAACATAAAAATTGTTACAATTTGAGGGTGGCTGAAGATCTCCAAGCCCGCCCGAACAGACGAGACGCCGCGCACCGCCAGTCGGCTTGTGACCACGGCTATTGCAACATAGCCGAAACGTCAAGCTGTAATACATAGTTGTACTACATATCAAATGTCGTGTTTTAGCCCCGTTGTTGTAATATATAATTATAGTGGAACGCGAAAGTTAAATAAAAAAAATATTATATCGATATACTAGTATCGATATAATAATATTTTTGAAGTGAAAACTTCTTTAGCGGCGTTGAGCACTTTTTCTGTAATGGGTATAAAATCTTAAACTCGCGTCAGGACACGTGACCTGATCGAAAAAGCGTAGGACGGATGGAGAATGTTGAGGTGACAGGTTGACTATGGTCTCGGTTGCTTAGCGACAGACTGTTGATAATGTCTTTTACTTGTCTCTTGTTTTATTGTCAATATATATTTTTCGATTCTCTATAATAACTAATGTTTTCTTATATCTTATTACCTAACTTAACGTTCACTTTAATATGGTTTGTCATGTTTGTGTACGATAGCGCAATAAATGAATATTGTATTCTACCACATAAATGATAGTACTTTTATACTGATAAAGCAATTGGTGCAAAATTATTCCCTAACCATTCCAAAATATCAAACATGCTCAACGTTAATAATCAAGTTTTCACTTCTGCCGGCACTCCCGGAGTGCAACCCGTCTTTTTATTTTATTTTAAACTTTACATAGTATTTTATGTACTCAATGGTATTTATTTTTAAAGCTTTTATATTTGGTAACTATGAATACACCTGAAAGTTTAGAAAATTACAGTACCATTAAGTATTGAGTGACAACTTCAGTTTACCCATTACCTAGCCCAGATAGAGGCCCGGGGGTCAAAACCGGCCCGCGACTATAAACTATCATCTTTATCGGCCGGCTAAGAACATATAAATATTAATGCTAAAAACAATCGCGTGGCACATACAAGGGCATGCATCATTCACCAGTGCATTTTACTAGAATAGTCTAGATTTTATCAATCATACGGAACCAGCAAGTCAAAGCTTAAGGGCCGATTTCACTGCTTCAATTGAATGGTGGAGTAATATACATGGGAAAATTGTTTGTTTATTTTTAAAGGAAGAAAGAGTGGAAAGAAAATTCTTCTAGTATTTGCATAAATAAAGTAAAAACAATATTGAAAAGTCCCTATAAGTAATTTGTTTGACAATTTACATATTATTACTACACGTGATAATTTTGTAATTTTTTTAAATAAAATAGGTTCTTACCTAATATTTTTAAATTTTTTAATACCCGTTACATTTAGACCATTTTGATTGAAAAATGTGATCTGCATAAATTTATTATACCATTTATAAGGAACAATATCTTTAATTGCAACATTTCGAACCTAACTCGTTTTGTTGATGACATGTTATTCACTCGTTCATTCTTTTCAAAGCTAAACTAAGTTTTAGTGAACGGATTTAAAACGAAGTCGGTGAAACCGGTGCGACGTAAACCGCGATCAAAACTTATTTCTGATCTCGCTTAAGCAGAACCAAGTTAAAATAAACTCGGTTTCTATTGAGAACAGTGAAATCGGTCCTTAAAAAAGGTACTTGATATTTTGTTGTTATTAACTCAGAATAAAATTAATATGTTCCTTGGCGCTGGCCAAAATTACAACATTTACGCGGGTAAATGTTGTAATTATTTGATATGGCCCATCTCTAAACTTATTTCCCTACCCCTGACCTAGCCTAGTTAATCTTCTCAGCAAGGTGTAAAAGAACCACACAGTGTTGTGAATTGTGATCGATATAGTCACGCATTGATTAGCCTAGATCGCGTTTCATTATTCAATGAGGCGCCAGTAATAAGTGCACAAGACTTGTGGTACGTCGTTCAGTAGCAAGTTAAGGCGAAGCTCTTGTAGGATTTTTAGCCTCCGAATGTAGTACCCCGATATAAACTTTGGTTAGGTAATGTTTTTCGTGTAAGTAAAAAAGCACTTAGTAGTTCACCATAAGTGAAATACTTAGGTACATAAATTAATGTGTTTTAGAGATTTATATATTTAAATACTACAGTATCGCAGCTTTATTTCTATTCTATCTGTTTTCTTTTTATACTCTTACGGGATTTTCAATATGGACAAAATGAGATGATGAGATTAAGAGCTAGCGCAGACGACAGATAACGGAGGACTTTTTGTCCGCGACACGTCTTTATTGTTAACCAAATAAGATTGAACTTAGATCGCGAATATCCATTATAAGTACGCGATAGTTTTCGTTATATATTTAACTTTATATTCTTGGTAATAAGGTCGTGTCGCGGACAAAAAGTCCTCCAATGTCCGTCGTCTGCGCAGGCCCTTAGAGAGTCCGATGACTATGATAACCCATAACTTTTGATATTTGTTTTAATAATTCTTTCTTCTATGGAAAATTATAATAAGGTTAATTAAATTTCAAATTTCGTTTTAGCTGCCCCTTAAGTACTATACTGGGCACTGTTACCAACTAACCCACAATCCCTAGGGCTATCCTGTAAATATACTAACATAAAAATTCATGCGAAATCTATCGTCGTCGGTCGTGGCGTGGAATAAATGTGCGTTTTATAGCGGATGTTTTATTATAGGAATGATTATGCGAAGAATCTTTTATTTTTTATTATTGACTAGCGGCCGCCCGTGACTTTGTTCGAGTGGACCATTTTACCGTCAATCCTTAGGTACTACTTGCAAACCTATTTTTTATTCTTTCCTTCTAGGCCATTCGGCGGAATCACTATATAAAATAGTTTGTTGTACTTACTACTTCATCCTAAGTGTTCCACCCACTTCTCACTTGAGAAACTTTTGGAATGATTCCAGATACTTCATTAATTCCACTGGTCTTCTGGAATTCTGCCAATTCGAGCTTCATTTGAGAGCTTCATTTAGTTCCCAACATTATGACTCAGATGTTTCTCATCATTTCTTTTTGTTTGTTTTACGAGGCTAAGTTCTGCATTCAAACTTTTCATCCGTAAATATAGGAAATAACACATTCCTGGGAAATTGCTGCAATTATGAAGGATTTCAAATAAGATCCTGTAATCGAACCACGACGAAGAATGCAGTGTTATATTTGTCACCTTAGAATCTCGATATACCCGTAGGCCACTTGACATCTCTGGAGAGAGTGCTGCACCGCCTAGCTCTCGAGCAATAAAGGGTGTCTCATAGTTCACAAAACCTAAGAGAGATTATGCTGTTCGGTCTTCTTCACAGCCTGCGGCCTGCTTCAATGAATTGTTGTAACGATACCAGCTTGTTCGGAAGGATGAAAGTCGGCTCAACAGGGCCCTAGCCAAAGCAACAAAGCAACGAAGTTCGAAAATAATTAAATGTATGGGAATGGCGGATTGGCATAGGCCGCGCTAAATCACGTACCTAATAGTCTTATCGCAAGTTAATTGGCCAATATAGACAATAACGACGAATCATATTACCGTTTTGCTACATAACGATATTACTTAGTCTACGGGCCCTGTTTTGTATATAAAATTGAGTCTTCCGGCGACTGGGCCCGCTTCAAAATTGGCCCGCGGGCTCACTATTTTAATAATTTTCTTCCGTCAACTGGGCCCACTTTCCGGCCCTAGAATTTCAACAAAAAAATTGATTTCTCAGTATGATCAAAATGTTATTAATTTCTAATGCATTTTCTTTCGACTGCGCTAGAACAAGATCTTGTATGCAAATGGCAAGTGGGCCCATTTGACAGAAGAATATTAAAATAAATCGATGCCACTAGTGGACCCGCGGGCCCACTTTGAAGCGGGCCCAGTAGCCGGAAGATTAAAAAATACTCCCTAAACAAATAAAAGTTCCATTATTTCATTACATCTAATAGTCCTGGGCTAGAGTACCTATGTCTGTTTTTTTTTAATAAATGAAAGCCATGTCATTTTTCGCAGTGTTCGTCCAATTTTATTATGCATTTGAGCATAATATATTGCTAGACATTCCAAGGTATAGAGCACTCTACACGACTTTAAGGATAATGGTATGCTAATGCGCATGAATGGGCGTTGTACAGCCGTAGTCTACGCACAAAAATAGTTCAATTTACATCTATTGAGCGCTACTGACCTAAAATACTTGGAAACAATAACTTTTACAATGTAGGAATACGTAATCGTTTGTAATTTTAGCATTTTTATGTTAACAAGGCATACAATATGCAAAGCAATTATGTCAATTTTGATGTAGAACTGAAGGTGTATGTTGGTACTTAATGATCTTTACTTTATTTTATGCGAATATGCACCATTATGTGTTAAACAACCAAATTTATATTATTAAGGACGCCCACTAAATTGGTGCCTTTTACGTAGGCACCAATTTAGTGGGCGTCCTTACTTAGGAGTATAATAAAATCTACATTTTAGAAATCACACATGAGGTTCATAAGCAATAACCAGTGAATGACGTAGTGTGATTTTAATTAGCAATATATTAGTATTCTGTATAACAGCAACCAAGTTATATTCTTAGGTATTTTCTAACACGGCGGCCGCCATAAGGGCCCTCCTCATTAGGCGGTTACACGGCGCGGCCAGCTCACCAAGCGCGCCCTACTAAATATTCATCACTCGGCAAATTGTAAATAACAATCCCCTTTATAGTAAATTTAAATATGGAACACCATTAAAATTTATTGGACGTTCACCGTAACATTGTAATTAAATCGATCCGGTCGACCTTGCCCGTCTAACTGCACATGCAAAACGAAAAAACATAACGCTCTCCGTTTAGTGCGGTGCAAAAATACATCGGTTCTAAAAAAGGTTCTGTTATTAATACACTTAATACGGCGTCGCACGAAGGTATTTTCATTCAGTCGTAAATAAAAAGGGAACTAGTGTGAGTAAACTCGTCTGCACAGCGATGCGAGGGCCTGTCGCTGAATGCGATTTATCACGACAAGCATCGGGTTTGGGGCGGTAGTGGTCGCCGTTAGAGTAGGATAGGCGACGATTTTTATGTGTACGAGAGAGAACGCTGGATTACGTTTCTGCATGGCGGCAAGGACGCCGCGCAAGGCCGCTCGGGTAGAGTAGTTTGCCCTTGTCGAACCCCAAACCCCAAATATTATTCCACCAATCAGAACAGTTTCTTGATATACGTTCGGTCACATACTGTTATGATTACAGTTAGAGTAAGATTTATGTTACCAAAATTTTGATTGGTTGGTTTATCTTTATCAACATTATACCTACAAGTTGACTAAATTGAAATTTTAGCTGAAATTATTAACTATGCAGAAAGAGTTACGAGACACGACACGATATTTTAGTTCTTGCAATTATATAAATGAATTAAAGTTGATCCTAAATATTCGTTGTAGCACTCGGGAGTGGAACCATTAATCGAATATTGGCCTATCACTTTAACGTAAATAACAATTAAGCAAAGATATCTGAATGGTTTTTACAGCTGAATATTTAAAACATGTTATTAGTAGAACGAGCTTGCACAGGTCGTCGGTCCAGCATCTTGGAGATGTTTTTTTATTTATTAATTGCTCGTATTTTTGAGTGGTAAAATTGTATTGAGTGTAACTAAGGTAGAACTTGTTTACACCGGATGCGGTATGTAGAAGAGGCTATCGGTTATAATCGCACGGTGTGAAGGTTGGACGCAAAATTTATACCATAATCTTTTACATCATCACTTCCAAATTCGATAGCCGTTTGCGTCGTCACGAACTGACAAAGAGGTCAAAGTGTAAATAAAGGTAGACAAAGAGAGACGGCATTCCATTTCCATTCAAAATAAAGTAAGAATTTACGATTTTAATGTGCCGTTGACAATAAAACAAAGGTGTATGTGTTGGCTATTAGTTCCTGACGGCCATAACTCGTGAATGGCGAGAAGTTGCTCTCAGCAGCACCTAATATAAATAGGTTCGATTACACAGTGACAAGATTACATGCACTACCGGTTGCGGCGACGCATCTGCGCAAGATTTGCTCCACGTCCAAGCAGCGATTATGCAGCGCTCGGTGGCGTAAAAGGTAAAAGCATCCATGAGGCACTTTTCGTTTTTCCAACGATAAGTGAACTGTCGCCGTTTAGCAATACCGCCACTGAAGCGTTTAAAGGTATCAGCTTAAGCCGGCTCAGAGTAAGACAGCGCTTTATAAATCTAAGCGGAATAGGATAACAGAAGATACTGGAACCTAGATAGGAAAAATAATAAAACTTAGGTACTTACTTGCTTACAAGAATAAGTTTAGAAGAGCTTTATTTAACTTACACAGCTGAATGTTTTTTTATGATAAAAGTGTTAAAGATTTTGTCCAAGTCAAGACTCATCACCAACTTATTATAGTTTTCAAAAACAAACTACGTTTTTATAGCTTCAGTGTACAAGTTTCTGCATTATAACGTTGGTATAGACTGACAACTTATAGACGATGTCGTGTCACCTTTCATTATATTCTTGCATTCTAAACCTGTCGTACAAGATCACCAACGAATGGTATCTAACATATCGGCATCAACCAACATCAATATCAAAACAGACTTCAAAGTAGCACCTCGTCTGCGCGGGCGCGCCGGAGCCTTCAGCGCTCCCATCCGATACCCGACACTGACAAAAGAAACACGTCGACGACGCGATGACTCATCGCACTCGCGCTATGCACTCGCTTTTTATCATCCATCTTGATTTATAAATTCATATCGTTTAGCAATAATTGGACGCCTTACTCAGACCCACGTATTAGCCTAGGACAAGCTATCATCAACCTGCCCTTTGTTTTAATAACTAGCCTGAACTGTCAACACAAAAAGAATACCAATACCAACCCACCACTATTTATTACGATGCTATTGCAACAAATAATAATAATCGACAGTAAGAAATAGATGCAAAATTATGAACAAAACCTGTTTGATTAAAATTCAACAGCTAGAATAAAAATATGATGCGATCGAGTTTACGAAAAGATATTGACCCCAAGCTGAGGTGGACGGCAGATGATCGATCGCAGAATTAAAGAAGCTTAATTGATATGTTATGTGGCGCTTCGACAAGTATCCGGCTGTTAGTAGTGCTCGTGACTGGAATTTAGAGCGGCAATAATGAGATGAGCTTCACTTAAGTTTCACTAATTCCACCGCTTAAAAGCGCATTGGTGACTAAGAGTTCGCGTTCGTGATGGAAATTCACAATTACCTCGATAAAACAATGTTGCCAGTAGCGTCTCTAGTCTATTAGCTTAGCTATTAGTCTTTGTATCTAAATTATCGCAACAAAAAATAGCTAATGTTGAGTGCAGCAGCGAACATTATTATATTATATAAAGCTTTATATGCCTATGTAGGTATTATCGAACAGTACGAAGAAGGCCCCATTAATGCAACAGGCATATCATGACAAAAAACGAGCAAGATTTTCACAGACCAAAGGCTCAAGATATTAATCAGAATGAAGACAAGACATCAAGATTGATGCAAGTAAAAGTGTGGCGCCCGATCGACAGGCTGCTGCCATTCTATTTATTCGTTTCAATGACTAGTGCCGACTAGAGGAGACGAGAACGTTTTATCTGCCCGCCCCAGTGAACCATGCAAATGGCGGTTAACGCAACAGCGTGAGGTCTTCGACAGGCGCACGGATTAACGAGCTTCTTCCAATAAAAACACACAATATATTTAAAAGAATGTAGAATGTTCTCATTATCGACAGATTTCAGTACTACTGTCAGCACGGCTGCATCAGTACGATGTTAAGGCGATGCCCTCGATGTCCACGGTCGCGAGAGAGAAGGCGGTGTTGTTTTCGCCAATAAGTTTTCGTGTCTTTGACCGTGATGATCTCGGACGGCGCGTATATAATAGATGTATTAAAACTTTGAGCGATGAATGACAGGCTTATTTGCATTAGTGGTACTCTGGGAATAGAGGGCGTGGGGTGAGATGCCCGATAACGGACAGCGGCGCCTGAACAACAAGCTTCTCATTAAGCCGATCAATGTTAGAATCGATCGATGTGCGAATTTCCATTGGCGAATTAATTCGGCGGACGCGAGATCGAGTAACGGTTCCGCGTGCCATTGACATTCGTCAGGGGCCGCCTGCACCGTCCCCGCGGACGCACCGACCACAGCCTATGCGTTCATTCCGAAGAAATGAGCCTATTTTTCATTTCTCTCATTAGCCCAGCCAGACCGATGAGGTCGAAATCCAGGTCGGCGCTTCTGGGAAATCTTATTAGCTTAAGCTGTAGAACTGCGAGGGTCAAACATTGAGCTAACTAGTTTAAATTACACTCTAGGCTTTGACCTAGTCCACTTTGGTATTACTTTTGCATAGCTTTTATTAAAATCATAAGTCGCAGGTCAATGTCCTGATATTACATAAGAAAATGACCGATTCCAGTCACGTACTTGTCATAAACGTTTCATTATATCATGTTTTAATTTCTTTAATAACTGTTCCAACTTAATACGAACGATGCAACGCGCGGAAGCCGTCATAATTTTCGTCCATAATAAATACAGCTAAGTATTATGTTCTTGTCAAAGTTTTTTCTTTTTTTAGTGTTGAACATGTTATTTTTACATTGTTTCATCTTGGTTTATGTTAATGCTATTCTTATTGCCTAGAAACCTAGACAGATTCTCAGACTTTGAGGTTAAAGAGAAACCAAAAAAATAATATTAGAAACAAGAAGATGCCTTCTAAAGCACGATGTTGGCTAGAATTGTTTGTAATGGACATATCGTCTAATAAGTTATTAGATACCTTAATCTTTAAAATACTAACATTATGACAATAATGTATTGGTGGCGGCTGTAGAGCAGATCAGAAGAAAAAGACGTTATGTACCGAATAGTGCCGATCACATATAAATTGACAAATTCTAAGGTATTGATTGAAATGCTTGCGTTCAACCGTAAAGCTCAATGACGTAAAGAAATAAGTTGAGCGAACGGTCTTTGCGAGCGTGACGACTCTGTGACGTAAGCAATCGAACTGTCATTTACAATTTGTTGAGTCAGTCAGCTAGCAGGTCCGTCGTCGCCAAAAGACAACGCGGTCGTACCGCTCCTGATGTGGTCTGCTGTGCCGCTGTAACGTTTCATTAAATAACAAACCGCACGACTCGCCGTAATGAATGAGTCGACGGTCCACCACAAAGTTCGGTTAGCGGCTTTTTTTCCCACTGCTCTCCTTATACTAGATTGATTTCTATTATTACCTTCCATTGAACTGTGAACAGTATCGAAATGGAGTAATTGCCACCTGCAGACAGTCTAGATAAATCAATAACACATCACATGCTAACTTTCTCTCGAATTGGTATAATTATAACAGATGTTATCGCGACGTACACATTTGTACGAATGGTGAGTAAATCAAAAGGGGTTAGTTTTATATCTTGATCTGGATAAAAATGATTATAAGTACCGAATTGTAGAGCTATAATTATGAGACTAGCATAGCCCATGGGTGAACCCTTAATGTATTATAACTCGGTCAGAATCATGTTCGAATTTACTATTAACATAACTGTAAGCTAGAACAAAGGTTGGTAGTATCAAATACTCGTATTTTATTGAAAGTATTTTTACGAGGGGGTTATAAAATATAGGATGAATTATCGAGGTGTTTCAAATAAGCAACGCAAATAAATCTAGTTACCTGTTGTTATGCCATAGGACGGTAAATGTGGCCATAAAACTGTTTAACCTAGTACAACTTCACATTTATGCGTATTATCATAGAGTCTGGGCTCTAAAAATTCCACGTTTAGTTTTATTAAAATTGTGAATTAGAATTACGATATTAAATAAAATTCAACGCGGCGCCACTTTCGGTGGGGGTACCGCCTTAACCTATTCTGTTCTTATTACTCTTACCTAAGTAAGAGTAATAAGAACAGTGTCATTACACTAAGTTTTACGATAAACGTTTCGTTTTAAATTATTATCTCAACAATTAGGTAAACTAGACATCTTGGAATAATACAGAAAATAATTTATAAATACGAGTAAATTTTATTGTGCCTGGTGTATAATTTTCCCACTTTATTATTTTAATTTGTTTTAAGAGCTTTTCTATTAATTAAGAAGCCAGAAGTTCAAATAGCTTTTTGAAATGAAATTTATTTTTATCATCATAGTTTATGAATTAACGACGTGCCTGGTTATTTTTCTCGTTTCGTTTCGTGTGTTAATGGTAAAATGCTTAGTACTGATAAAAAATACTGGTTCAGTAGAAGAACAAAAAAGCTAAGTAAAGTATAACTATAAGTGCTAACATAAAGTTTAATAATTATAATTATTAATTTCTTTATTTAATGTTTGGAAGACCAAATGCGCGTAGACAGAGATGATTGTTAACATTAAAAAAACAGTCGGCCAATAATAGTTCTTCACGTATATATAACATATTTTAAATGGTTAAGTGTGGACAATAAAAAAGCTCTTGAAAACTTAACCTTAGAGTATTACAAAGTGCCTATGATGTGTTTAGTTAAATTTACTTAAATAGACACTTACTTAAAGAATTCCTTAAATAATAAACGCCTCGCAGCTGCTAACCAGAGAGTGATATATCAAGATTTTTAAATTTAAACATGTTATTAAGACTTTTGCTTACTCGCAACATTTTATACTTATTGATTACATGTATTATTCACTTTCATCTTATGTTTTTTATTAACATCTTAAAATTAAACAGTTGCAACTGTAAAATTCTTATTGGATCTGAGTTATTAACTTTATTGAACTGTAAAACACAAAATTGCAGTAGTTACGGTCCATTGCTTCATTAAACGAATCGTTATACACAAAAAAAGTATTTAATGGTCAGGATTAAGGACATTTAAATTGGTAGCTCATTAAAAAAGCTGAGGGAGGAAGATTAACTTTTACATAGTAACAAAATAAATGAGCATTACGAAATTTACTACAGTCGTGGTCAGCGAATATTTACACGAGAAACGGTCACGTTCAATTTTAAGACTTCCTTAGAGAATTCTAAGACTTCCTTAATATGTTGTAGATTGATCCATAAAAAAATCTAAGCAACTAAGCTCTGGTAAACCTATTTCTTACTAAGTAAAGGATATTGAAACAGGCAGTAACGTGAACCTTACGATCATACCTACAAAACGAATACGTCCAAAATACAGACTAAAACTCAGGTCTACAACTTGACAAAAAATATCATCTACTATGAATAATAATTTTATTGCAGCTAAGAATCGAAATGACCTCACAATAGTTTTCTAAAAGGCATACAGTAATCGCAGTAGGTATTCGAGCTAACCTTAAGAAATGAAGATGTAGAAAGTAATCTAAAATTCCAAAACTGTCCCTATCTGAAGCTCTAGAGACGTCACTGTATTCAAGGATCGAGCAACACAAAATACAGTTTTAGCTATCAGTTTATTTTTAAATGAGTTTTATTGTAGGTCATTGGCATTAATTCAATCTTACTTGGACCTTGTTGCCAACAGTGTAAAAATTGTGTTTGAAAACTGATAAACAGACAGAGCGCGACTATACATAATTTACTCAAGTGCCTAGGCCTCCTTTATAGCAACAATCACATAATCTAGGTTTACGGCTGATAATATTAAGGTTGCAGCAAGTTCATATTAAACATTATTTATCGTCTGTTGCGGATCTAAAATAACTGAGAAATTATAATACATATTTAAAAATTACTACTACTACTTATCCGTATTCTACTTTAACAAACATTCTGTATATTACGTTTTCTGAAAAAAGTTACTATTTATTCTACCATATCTAACCGAATAAAATTCTTAAAAAAGGATTTTTTTTTTTATGATTTTTAATTTTTTGCATTTTTCAATGCTATTTTCTATTGTAAACATATTTTTTTATTATAATAATACAATTATTTATATTTAAAATTTATCATAATCTCATAATTTCTGTTAAACTTTGCCAAATGAAATGAAAAACTTTTCAGAAATTGTCATTTACCTAACTGTTTGAATAACAGTTTAAAGTTAAATGTTGTCTTTAATAAATTATAATAAGCTGCAATCTTTACGCTCCGTTTCGGATGTCATTGTTCGGTTCCTTCTAATACCAACTGTCTCAAATTACCACAGGTGAAACTACAAAAAATACATTTAAGCCTTATAAATGTTACGTGTGCACTCATGAACGTATTTAACAATACCACTTAGAACTTATGTTCATTTTTACGATTTCCTATTTAAAATTTTCAAATTATATTACGTTTTTTATCGTGTGAGTTTTGTTTAATTAATTACCGTCACTGGAGAAATAGTTGTGTCGAGGTGATAAAAATAAATTACGTTTTGTTACATTTGGTTAAGTAGGTACAATAATAGTAGTAGTAAATAGTAATAGTGTATCATCGGTATCGGTACGTTACATAGCCAACTAGTTTTTCAATGGATAAAAGATGTAATTTAATCAACTTCTTTTGGCCATCTACGAGAACGAGGAAGGCCAGTGCCCCAGCAGTGGGCGCTTTAAAATGGCTGATGACGAATCAACGTTAGTTCCATTATTAGGAAGTGTTAAGCGGTTTGTTTTATCTTTGTAAAATACTTTAACTCGTTTTTTTTCTGTTTTTCGTATCAATAATAGACATACATTATTATATAATAATCTAAATTAAGTTTCGCAAGTATTGTGCGGTTTGCGGAGATAATTTTCAGGTTGGCTTCGAGACGTCTTGATTGGTGCAAGCAATATCGAGGTTTGGCCAGGAAAACATGAGGTCCATAGTTTGAATCGATATTTTCACCTTTCGATATTTCCACCTTCCTCAAGGTAGTGTTTTGGGGCCTACTCTTATTTAATATCTATATTGACGACCAGCCTACAGATATTTAACTCTGTCTTATTTTTCTTTTCGTATCAATAGGAAGCAGAGATACACTTTAAAAATCTGAATCAAGTTTTGTAAGTTGTGTGCGGTTTACGGTGATGATTTTCAGGCTGACTTCAAGATCAGGATTGGTGCAAGCAATATCGAGGTTTGGACAGGATAACATGTGGCGCATAGTAATCGCTCAACAAGCGCACGCGGCGAAGTATCGTCGTCGTCGTTATTACGCACATTCGTCGTCTCGGAGATAATTCCATCTTCCTCAAGGTAGTGTTTTGGCTCCACTCTTCTTTAATACCTGTATTGACGACCAGCATTTAGCTCAATCTTCTTCTTTTCGTACTAACAGAAGACAGACATACGTACATTATAAATATCTGAATCAAGTTTTGCCAGTAGTGTGCGGTTTACGGTGACGATTTTCGGGCTGGCTTCGAGAAGGTCTGGTTGGGTGCAAGCAATACCGACGTTTGGACAGGATAACATGTGGCGCATAGTTTGAGTCTCTACTTATGCGCACACATCGATTTACAGTCTGATTTTTCATTTGACGGAATTATGACAGAAGTATTTTTTTGGCTTCTTCATCGTCACAAACCTTTTTCTCATGTATTTTTGATGTAGGTATTAAAAGGTTATCAATAAACAAGGAATAACTATATAAATATGACGATAAATAATAAAATTGTGTTTGTTTTAAAAGCTAAATGGAAAAAAGAGTAAAAGCACAATTGTCTTTTGAAATCTTTTGAATTGTTTTTACTGGGAATTGTTCTAAGTGTGATATGGGTTTATGGGTTTATGTGATATCTTTATTAGATTAAGATTGTTATAATGTAGTTTGTTGTTTGTTACATACCTACCTAGTATTTATATGTGAGGGTTTGTAATTGGCTTTAAGGTGTTAGTTTGTAACTTACTGTGTTATTGATAGCTGTAAACCTTCTTAAAAAATAAAAATAAAATAATAATTTTCATATTATTATCAAATATTTATCTTTTTTTTTGTTATAAGTTTGACTTCTTACTATTTTAGCAGTTACCTACACAAGGTGCAAATGATTTTAAATAAAATATATTTTGAACTGATGTGAATACTTACCAAAAAAAAAAACAATAATATTAACAGTTTATTTGTAACAAACAACAAAAATAATTATTCATGAATTTCGTAACAAAGATTTGTAACTAATGCATCGGGGTAATCTAGTGGTCAAGGATTCCAGTGAAAGGAAAATATTTTCCGTATTGATTGTTGTAACTTCAAGAATTTGATATTAAAAACCTGATTTTAAAATTATAAGTATTTTTTTAAGTCCTAGTTTTTTATTGAAACCTTAAAGTCAACAAACGTTTTTTTTTATTTCACTTATTTTCGTTCAAATGCATTCCGGTTTTGGCGAGACCGTTTTTTGGACACACTTCTGAACTGTCAGAATTCCGTCGAATTAAAAATCAGACTATAGATAATTCCAAAATGTTAAAATACTTTAACTCGGTCTTTTTCTGTTTTTCGTATCAATAATAGACATACATTATTATCTAAATTAAGTTTCGCAAGTAGTGTGCGGTTTGCGGAGATGATTTTCAGGTTGGCTTGGAGACGTCTGGATTGGTGCAAGCAATATCGAGGTTTGGCCAGGAAAACATGAGGTCCATAGTTTGAATCGATATTTTCACCTATCGATATTTCCACCTTCCTCAAGGTAGTGTTTTGGCGCCACTCAAAATATACAAATTATTATAACAGGAATAGAAACTTATTTATTTTAGACCTCACCATTATTATAGTCGTGCATAGATAGGTACATATACCTTTATTTTTACGATATAGCGCCATCGAATTCAACAGTGGGAAATAATTTACAGAACAAGGTAAAAGTCAGTGGGAATTGGCTTATTTTAAGAGTAATGCTATAAACAGAAGGCGGACACATAATTTTCTTCATTTCCTCAATGTAATGAAACCAACTATAAAATCGTATCTTAATTGTAATGCGTATCTCGGTTTGCCGATGGCCATATCTCTGTGTTTAATGCCATCGCATATTGTCGGTTAACAAGCAACAATTAGTTTTAATATCGACGCTCTCAATTCCATCATTATTTTTAATTATATCAAATAAAGTGAGAATCGTTGAAACTCTTTATCACGGGTGGAGAAAGTCTAATGTTTACTCTTAAGGCTTCGACTACGAAAATCGAATGCAGTGTACCAATTAAAATGGTAAGCAATAAATTTAACGAACTAATACGCATGCTGCCAATATTTTGTTGTGTTTACGTTTCGTGTTAGTGAGCCCGGTTATTTTACGTGACTGTGCGGTGGGAATGACCATGGCACCTTGTCCGAGTTTAAATTAAAATGTAAATAATGACTTAGCTGCGCCCGACGTTGGTATAACGGATAACAATCTTTTACATTACAAACTTTTCTTGTTCAAATACGATTAACGCTACTATTTGACTGTTTTCTATTTTATGAGTAACGGATACTAATGATCTATGTCTGGCGAGACAGTGAAAAGATAATTTTTTGTTTGTGATAAATTATTCTCGTGTGAGCTACAAGTTAATGATGATTTTACAATTTTACACAGTCTTTGTGGAAACTAGGAAAGGCATTTGTTTTCAAGTAATATGTTTCCAATCAATTTAATTTCGTAACTATGATCGTTTTTGATGAATTGGCTTGCTTTATGTAAATAAAATATAACATAAGGTACGGGATTCGCAGCATTAAGACCCTATTACAAATCTGCACTCTGCGTATCAGTACTGTCCAGACGGCCGGTGCGCCGTATTTTGTAGTAATTTTGCAGATATATTTATCGTTTTTATTGAAATAGGATAATAAATACATGCTTAAGAATTATTCCTCGTGATGTAACAATTATTCTGACACAATTTTTTCTCAATAATATTATCGTAGACAGGAGAAATTCACAGTTTACGAAGTTTTTTGGTTAAGAATAAGATTTTTTTCTATATTAAATAAAAAATAATTCAAAATTCCGAGGCCGCTACGAACTATACGACTATATAAGAGTTATCATTCTATTTTTTTTATTTAATTTGTTTAGAACATTGGTTCAATCCAGATGCTAAAAAAAGTGCATTCGCGCATTTTATGAAATCTTTCTCTGCAATTTTGGGTTTAATTAAAAAGTTCACCAAAATTTGCAAAAAGCGAGGCCTATACCAATAGCTATTCTGCACTATTCAATAAGTGAAAATTGTTAATTTATTTTTGTTTTGTTGGCCATTTTACGCGAAAATCACAGTCGAAATGTAATATGTGTACAGCTTGGGAGTGAAATCTATACACATCACTCTCATATCTTAACGAGACGCTACATATGGCATTGGTTGAGTCTAAGGCCCGTATTACAGAACCTTACTCGAGTAGTGTTCTGTACTTGAGAGCAGTTCGAAAGGGTCGTCGCTACATGCGATGTATAAGCGCGTCCCTTGCTAACTTTACTCAAGTATAGATCACTGCTTGAGTCACATTCTGTAATACGGGCCTAAGATGTTGTCGGAAACAATAGTGACATGTCGCCAGCGCTACTGTTAGTTTTCGAATATACCCTGACCCTGGGCCCGGATCCACTATGACCACTAACCCATTCCTTGCTCAAACCACGCCAATATCGTATTTGGTTTCGACATTTCCAAAATTCGTTTTCTCTATGACACTTATAAATTTTAAAGTTAATTTTTACTTGTTTAATAACCATGTATACAATTTTTGACTCTCATGCTTGTAAATTAACTCAATAATTTGTGAGCATAATGGAGAAAACTAATTTTGAAAATGTAAAAAGTAAGTACGACATTGGCGTGGTATGAGCAATATTGCTAAGTGGACATAGTGAATAAAGCTCCTGATTGGTTTTCACTATCACTAGGATTTCACTATCTGCATTGGAAAGCTATCAGCTGACACATTTTATGTTTTCATGGGAAAGAATATGGAAGATTCAATGATTGGTATTGATATGAACACGTACAAACTTGATAGTGCGTTGATATGTTTAAGAGGATTTACGAGAGTTCCGTTTTTGTTCTAGAAATAAAGAAACCACTTTCGTTCACAAGTAGAATTGAAATGCTTGATTTGAATTGTTCTTTTTCGTTGGGCTTATTCAGTGTCTTTTGTTTGCATACGCAAGTACAGCTTCAGATGATTCTCAATAATATCTCAAACTGAGTACTTACAGTTTCTCACATGACGTTTATGCTTTTATGATCTTTTCTTTTTGTTATTTCTTGATGTGTTGTAAAATGATAAATTTTAAATAGAAAAATATTGAAAACATTGAAAATATTTTTTCCAATATTTTTCTATTTAAAATTTATCATAAGTATAAAAATAGCATTGAAAAATGCAAAAAATAAAAAATCATGTGTTGTAAAATGTTTGTGTAAATAGTGTACGAGTTTTGTGACGTCAAAATAATTATTAATTTTCTTTCTTTTCCTTTTCTTTCTTTCTACAAGTAAACAGCACGAACTACTTTTAACATGATAAACTTTGCAGTGTTGCATTTCCGTGTCATGTCCGAGGGCCGGTATGTCTGCAATGATTAGTGTCAAGTGTCAACAGCGCCTATTGTCGCGCCGACCGCATTCTCAACCGACTACCGCGCATGCGCGAGATTGAGGGAATGTGTGAACTGTGCACGGCTGTAAAAACGGTGCTCACTGTGTTAAGCGATCAATTAACTATTGTTATGTGCTATTCAATCCTCGTATCCGACGACGAAGACTTTAATAATTAATATTGACATTATTGTTGAAACCATTTCAATGCTGGGTTGTGAGGAAGGGTAAAGGTTAACTACGATAGCGAAAATAAGTCTTGAAAATTTCGAAAAAATATTATTAAGTATATAGTTGTAAAAGTGGAACAAAGTTCGAGGTCATTTCTTTTTTTTGCATAAATATGGATTCTAACGCCGATGACCATGAACTAATGTGCATTAGACAAATGTGTTGTTTCAAATTGGGAACGTCATCAGAACTGTTTTGTTTCAACTATGTCAAATTGTGCCCATAATCGTGTCAGAACACTTTATATTGAGTTAAAAGTGTGTCATGTGGGTAGCCTTTGCCGTCCACGTTTCGTTCCGCGAATCACATGTATACTTACCACGTCTGTCAGTCCAAGGAAATGGCATGTGAAAAATGGAAAGTGGAGTGGATTTGTCAAGAGCAGTGTGTTAAGCCTGGGGGGTTACGGTGTCGAAGAAATGTCAGAAAAATAAGGGTCCAGTCACAATGAAGAGGAATGACACTGCACAATGAAGGCAGACGAAGCAGACGTGCCACCAGAAACGCGTTACAGATTGAAGATAATGTGTCCCCCATCTGTGATCGTGATAATCAGTTTACTGCGTAATTGAGCACCGACTTCAACATATCTAATATATTTTTTTATAACGGAAATCAACTATCAGTTACAAATATTTTTTTAAATTATCTAAACGTAGGTAAGCATTAGCTTTTATTTACTATACGACCAAAACAATTAGGCGCATGACAGGAATGCGGTTTTGCACTTTTGGCACCTGCGGCCCACTTCTATCACACACTACTATCTGAGTTATTAACGCTACAGTTATTAACTGGTTGATTCTTGAAATTTTGATTTTTAGTTAGATTTTTAAAGTTTTTCTCAGCTGTCATGCGTCTAATTGTCTTGGTCAGATAGTACGTCGTATGTATTACTTGTAATTATTAGTGTTTGACTATAGGTACTTTTAAGACATACCTATATTGCACACTACACTCTATAAATCTCAATTGATTTGTCTTAGTTGAGAAAACATAAACCTTAGGTTTAACCTATGTCCCATTAGCAAATTCTTTACAACTACGGCTTCGTAAATTAACCTTTCAGACCACGGACTATGAGACACAATAGATTCCATTGTTCTCTGGACACCGGTGTCCTAGCAAATGACGAATTAACAAGTTTAATAATTCAAACTTACCTACAAGTTGCAGTTGTTGAATTGAATCCCCTTAAACAATGAGGTTTACTTAATTGCTTACCTGAAAACAAACAATATGAGTTGGTAAAATTAATAGCAATTTAAACAAAGAGTTGAAACATAATGTCGTAACTACTACAGTTTATGATATTGTTTAATAAGGGTTATCCTTTCGGCTTGATTGTGTAATGTGCCATAAAATTCCGTGGAGGGAGACTTATTAGCAGTCGTTACAAAAACTCCGCAATCCTATGCGGTTACGTCCCAATTGAGCCGACAGGACATGGTAAATGCTGGGGCTGGATAATTGCTAAGTATTGATAAAATTATAGTTGGTGTATCACAATATAAGACTGGTGATTACCCCCGTGAAGTATGCTTTGTAAAAATACCATATGCAAAGATTGGAAATGCTTCGCAATTTTGACTTGCTCATAATGAAATAATTGGTTAATTAACGCAAATATAATAAATTCTATTACTCGAGCCTTCGAAAAGTGCATAGTTTTAATTTTAATGTTCAAGCAATGTAGTGGTTACAATGCATAACTGCCGATTGGTGTACTGTACATCTGCAGTCATTATGCAGTTTTCTTTCCTGATGTTTATTGCTAGGGTCCTTCAGCCGAAGCACTTAACCGAATGCAGTTTGATGATGTTCATTAGTTTTATAATTTTATACTGTGCTGAGTTGCTTGAAGCAACTCAGGAATGATTGTGCTGGCAGTTTTTCTTGTGTCACTTTTGAATTTTCAAATGAGTTTTTTTCTGTTTGCGTTGTCAAGGCGATCTGTTTTGAATTTTTCGTGAGATATTTTCTTGAATTCGTCGTGGCGTGTTATTTTTGTCGAAGTTGTGGTGTTCTTTGTGAAAGAATTGGCAAATAAGCCATTGCTGTTTTTTAAGGCGGCTGTGAAATCCAGCCGCTATAACCGTTTAATTTAATTTGGAAGCCAGGTTTACTGGCTCAACCGTACGGGCTAACCGTGGACCTCGTTGCCCGCTGTCTCCCGTCGTTCACGTGGTGGACTCCGCCTGGGAACCTTCCTGTCCGGCTTACGGAGGGCTGGGGGCGGACGGTCGTCTCGCCGGTGCTCCTGCACGTCCATTTGTGCGTGTAGAGGTTCCGGACGGGCCGTCGGTGCCCGGGTTGCCCGTGCTTGTGGCCGGACCGATATCAGAAGAGGAAGGTATACGGGACTACACTGCGGCCATTGTCCCGTTTTTTTTTATATCCCGTTTTAGTTTTTAAGTTCCGATATTATTGGTGTTTTTTTTATTTAGTTAATGTTTTGCCCTTTATTAAGAAGTGTCTTCCTCCCATTTAATTAACCCCACAGTCGGGCTACCAAGTTTTAGTTGCATTTTTACAAACCGTCGGCTCTCATCCCATCTCACCAATGCCCATCAACACCACCCGTTCACGCCGTTTTTTATAATTATGCAATTTTCCTTTTTTTCAAGTTGAATATATTTTTTTTTTGAATAATTCGAATATTTTTTTTCCCCTTAAATATTTTTTTATATTATTTCCAACGTTTGCGTTATTAATTTTACTTTCTTTAAATGTATTAGTGTATTTTTTCCGGCAAATTTTAATTAAATAAATTATACGTTGTACACGTGAAGTGAAGTTTTTTTTATCTTTATTTTCATAATAGTAGGTAATATGGCTTCGTTAAGGTTTAATCAAAATAAATGTTATATTTAGCAGACATTAGACAACAATACAAACTCACGATACAACACGGTATGTCGTATATTTTAGAATGTTATTACCTACGATCAAGTATACCTACCTCCTACTAAGTAGATAACATATCAAATAAGAAATGATGAAATGGCATCATCTGTTAAGGATGCTCTGTATACAGATCGTGTCAGCACAGACAGCACGCGCGGCCTCGATCGTGATACAAATGTCACTATTACAGATGAGGGAAAAGTGAAATTGATATGGGCTCCTTCAAACGCATCCACAACAAACAAACTTTCAACAGGATTCACCGTGAAATCTCTGAGTCACTTTTTTTAAACAAGGTTATGATTGCCCATTTACGTAAATTGGATTTAGTGCACAAAAACAACTTCCTACGATCGGCCAAAATGTATACCATAATGGATATGCTAACGGTTTATGAAATTGGGATCAACGAATTAAAATGATTATGAGAACTTGAGCAAACAATTGGGCGAATTATCCGCATCAAGAGAACGAAATATAACTAGTTAAGGAAGTGGTCTTGTGACATGCAAAAGGCCGGACACCGAAGATATTAAATTCACGTACGGTATACAAACGGCTTTCAACTTGTGTCATAGAAATGCTCCGTGAAAATTGACTCTAAAACTGGTATTGTCTGGAGATAAAAGATGCAAAAATAAATTTACATATACAAACTGGTACACATCTGGACACTTGGTGACATCAGTCGTAAAATTAGAACGAATACAATAATATGGTCAGTGCATTTAAATTGCAGTCGATACACAAAAGCTTTGGAATAAGCTACTTTGATATTTAGATACCTATGTAAAACGTCAAGTTACTTACAATGTTGGTCCAGCAATAAATTAGATAGGTACCGCAAATGAATAGTGAAATAACTGGACTTATAAGCTTTCAATATTAACTTGAGAATAGGATAGTTACTTTGTTTTTATAGTTATTGTAAATAACATGTCCGTGTAATTATTCGAATACATTGGGGTTAGGTCTAAATATCTAAATGCTTTATCTAGAAAACTGATATTGGTAATGTAGGTAATGGAGTCAGGACCAGCTTTACGCTTTCGAAACATAGAATATAAAAAATATGGACACCCATCCCGTAACCAGACATTGGGAAAGTTGCCTCATCCTCTAACTACTACGCCACTGAGCTACTCTTGTTTAGTGTTTTCAAAAAGAAAATATATATAAAGTTGTATATAAAGAAATATTAGAAAGAACAGCAAGTAATATTATGGGTATTCTATATGTAGGTACTAGAGATAAAAACTTTTTAAGTATAGGTCCTTTTTTAGAGATGCTCACTCAATTATAATCTATGTAAATATATGCTATAGAAAGTCATTAACATCTCTTAAAAGTCCTAATCAGTTAATTCAAATGTCCAAATCTGAGCAATAAATTTAAGCCCAATCACCAAACCATTTTATGACTCTGTAACAGAAGCTTAACAACATTATGAGTTCGCGATAGTGGTATCCGTAATGGCGATCATAATAAAAAAAACTGGTTCCGATGACTTCGTTACAGATTCTGAGAACATCGTTACGGTAGTCTTGCTATTCGCTAATTTATTACAACTTGGCAGATATAATATTGGTGTGTCTTAAAAATATGACATAAGAAACAACA
The DNA here is from genome assembly GCA_910589605.1 of Chrysoteuchia culmella. Classification (NCBI taxonomy): domain Eukaryota; kingdom Metazoa; phylum Arthropoda; class Insecta; order Lepidoptera; family Crambidae; genus Chrysoteuchia; species Chrysoteuchia culmella. The sequence continues at coordinate 12,144,960 of OU342654.1, forward strand.
TTGTTACTGCAGCGTGTAACGATGAAGAGGGTCATCTATTGTATGAACGTGGTTTATCTTGACAGTCAAAAGTCTTTGTAAGAAGTTTCACATTAAGACACATGATTTTCAGAAAAGCAATAAAATTATTTTATGCAAATGCAAATGTGACACAATAATTCAAGGACTCTTTGAAGATCTAGCTCAAATCGATACGAGTATATGTAGACGTTATTAATACATAGATATTTTTTATAAAACAATGTTCTGATACTGGTACTTTTTGCAAGTATGACTTGAGATTTAGTTGTTCTATTGGAATTCAATATTTTTCCTTGCTTTCTCTTATTCAAGCAATAGGGCTAAATCTCAAATGTCTTTAGTGAATAGCCAAAATATCAGTATCTTTTGGTTGTTCTAAAAGATTGATCTTTACCGTCGAAGTTACAAGGGACCATAACCCCCTGATAATTAATTAGATATTTCAGCTTAAAAACTAAAAGAAATATACGTATAAACAAGTTTACACAAAAGTAATCAACGAAGTGGACCTGCCGATGGTTAGCGATGAAAAAATTCTAAATTCCTTTTTCTCCTTTGAGAAGGCAGCATTTAATTATAATATAAAATGAATGTTATGATTAAGTACTATATAATAAACAAGAATTAAAAGTTTTATAAAGTCGACGGAAGCAGTATTTGCATATATTCTAAAAACTTGAAACGTTTCGATTGGATGAAAGCACCAACACCGTTTTTATAGTGCAGATGGTTTATTTAAACTATTTCAGCAATGTTCCGCTGAAAGATGCCGCATTATTTATCAATGCTTACACCATAAAACAAAGTGTGTCGTGTAGGCACGGGAGCTCGGAGCGCCACCGCTTACAGGGTTACCATATCGGAAATTATAATAATGCGGATATTTGGTCACAAAAACGACATAGAAGTGACTTATCAAAAAGCGCAATATCGATATTTTTATTTTCTAAAGGGGAAAATTGGAATAAGTTCCAGATACCTAATGTAATCCGAACTAAAGTCTTAAACTCCGGAAATTCGGAACTATGGTAACCCCAACCGCATGCCGTTTTCAATAGCCAATAATTACATCGCAATTAGGTGTAATGAACGTTGCAACTCTTTGCCTATCATGGTCTTACGTAGGAGAAAATTATTTCAAACTTAATTGCAACTAACCACAAGGCTAGGTATAGGTACAAGTGCTTTTACCTTCACAGGATAAGTAAAGCTTTCAGCGAGCTTATACGTTGTTTGCATCGGGAATGCAATGAATGAACGGCTATGAATATGCACTCGCCTTAATTCGACTAAGTGCTACAGGTATATTAAATTACAATTAGGTACATTGTATGATTTTCAGGAGAAGATCAGTACTTAAATTGTCTATTTCATATCAGCATAGTTCAACATTTCCTGTTGTTCCTAATCGGTATAAATTCTAAACTTAAACGTTCCTTAACAGTTCAAACAAAAAATGATTTGTTACATCTGTCAAATAAGTACAGACACAATGGTACGGATAAAAGTATTCATTTCAAATAATATTTTTATAATCATTAGACAATATTCTTTGTGATATACGATTCATCCAAATAAGTATGTGCCTAAATAGTCGAGATTGAATCAGAAGCTCTTGCTACCGAATAATAAAACAGTTATTCAGTAATGTTATTCAATTTATTATTGCAAATCATAAACAAATAAGTAGGTATTCATTATCAGAGCATCGTAAGATTGACGAGGCTCTGAATTAATGTTACATTCATTTGAGCGTCTAATGACTTGAAAAAAATAAAACGCAACATGTTTGTGTACATAAGTTTTCAATGATCGCATTTGAATTGATATCATCTATGCCATTACATCGCCAGCCCACGTCTTTGTTTTTGCCCGCTCATTGTAATCACTCAATGTTAAACACGCGATATTATCGAACTTCGATCGGACATCAATAGATTGTCATGGCGTGGGTCACTACACATAAACAACAAATTACGGAACTATTATTAACAATTTTTCACGATTCCACCTTAGAATAATTATAAGTACAGTTACGAAAACAATAGAGTCCTTTTTTCGATTTCCACTAAATCCGCAGGCTGATTATCTTACGGAAACTCGGTTGAATTTCAGATTCTCTGTCACATTTTCATAATGTATATGACAGCCACAACAGCGACGAAACTGAAACTGAAACGAGTTTCCGTTTCCGGTTTCCAGTTTCCTAAAATAAGGAAATAAAGAATTTAATTCTGTTGCCAATTGCTTAGTTGAAATCGACACATAAATCTTTGGAAAAATACTTATACTTATTTATTTATAAGACCGTGAAGTGAGCATGATTGTATGTAAAATAACGCAGTGGCTAGATTTATTTGTCCGCTGTGTATATAAAGATATCTTAAATTGAGTAATTAAAATATATTAAAAACCCATTACTGGAAATCGCATCAAAATCGGACTAGTAGTTTTGGTTTTGCTCAAACAAATGTTTATTGCAGCGCCCCCTGGCGACTTGTCATTGTCACACTCTAAGTACATTCACCAATCAAACCCAAACCCACTACTGTACACTGCACCAAATTCGGACTTTTATTTGGGTTTTGCTCAAACAAATGTTTATTGCAGCATCCACTGGTGTGTTGTCATCGTAACACCTATCAAAGAACATGCACCATTCAAACTCGAACCCATCCCTGCAAACGGCATTAAAATCGGACTAGTAGTTTTGGAGATAAATGGTAACATTGGTGCACAAACAAACAACCTCTCATCCCAAAAGCATTTTTACGGTCTCCGTACCGTCTTTGGTAAAAAGAAATGGTCGAGCAAGGCACACTTTAGAGTCTGTGCCTTGCTCGACCGTTTAGACATTTCCAGTATTCTTTAATTTAATAAATATAAACTGTTCTTATTTATGAATAATATCGTAAAAAGCGCGTGTGTAGATTAAGCGTAGCAGGCACAACGTGTTTACAGAAATGATTACTTCAACGTGAACAAGCAATTAGTAAAATGAAATTCAAACATAAAATGCAAAGCTCTTGCCGTAAAACATACGAGAAATTATAGTATACCTATAATAATTAACACTAATAACATACGCGCTTACATCCGTAAAAGTTCTATATTTAGTAAGCGTTCAAAAATCCTTAACTAAATAATATAACTTAGAAACAAAGTATCTAACTTTTTTGCTGTCATGTCAACAAGTTCTATTTCTATTTTAAGTACGCGTTCAAAACCCTAAATATGAAACAAAGTACCTATCTATCCAACTTATTACTGACACTCACTGTCAATAATATGGTCGTCACTTTTCGTTACATTTTTCACTTCCAAGCTGCACTTTTGATGGCCTGCCAACCCCGAAGGGGATATATGGCGTAATGCTATCTATATGTATCTACTTTTAGTATTTGAATTGAAATTATTACCTCGCGTGCTCTGAAGTAAAAATCTATCCCAAATATTTCTGACATGTAAATCAGTACAGTCCGTTAAAAAAGTAGATTACTATTCGCTTTGTGGAGCAAATCCAAAAGCCGTGTAACTTGCCACACGAGAGGCTTGTCACGGCGTTTATTGCTACGGGGACGTGATAACTGTGCGCTCAGCACAGGTTTCACACTTCTGCACTGACTCATTATATTATCATCGCCTTTATGTAAGTGAAACATTAATTTTATACCAACTAATATGACTTAATAATAAGTATGGTCCCGGGTTTTGTAATAATTATAAGTGTTTATTGAAATGATTTTTTTCTTTTACGATTTGCTTTTTACCCGCGACGGTAAGGAGACGGTATAATATGCGTTTAGAGTGAGAGGTTGTTTGTTTGTTTGTGCAAACCAATGTTACCATTTATCTCCAAAACTATTAGTCCGATTTTGAATCGGTTTTCAGTGATGGGTTCGAGATTGATTGGTGCATGTTCTTAGAAAACCGCCTTTGTGGTCTAGTGGTACAACCACCGGTATCAGACCTAGGAGTCCCGGGTTCGATTCCCAGAGGGGATACATATTGTATTCAGTTTAGTTGGTGGTAGTAGGACTTGTTGTAAGTCCGCCTGGCTAGCTACCACCACCTTATCTAAGTCTGACGCCATAACAACAATGTTTTCAGCATTGTTGTGATCCGGCAGTTAGAGATAAGATAGCCAGTTCCTTAGTGATTGAGGATTCCGGGAGAGGCACGCTTCCAAATTCCTTCCTTTTAAAAACTCATGACGGTTAAAACGTAATTGAAAAAGGATAAAATCATTAAAAATCCCTCGACTTAATTATCCGTCGGGGGTTGCCATCACTATTATAAATTTGATCAGTATGAATATGAATAAATTCAATATTCACGTTACTATAAAACTGCAAAACTAGAGATCATTTAATGCCAGCCTCTTACGGATAATTAAATTGGAGGATTTTTTATTATTTTATCCTTTTTGAATTACGTTTTAACCGTCGTGGGTTTTCCAATTTTATAATGTTGCTTTTTATTTAACACAAGTTTGAAACTTGGCACAGTTGTTCCCCTGGGTCAAAATAAGCCTAAATAAGATCGGTAGCCCCGGTAGCCACCCCTCTGGCGTCAGAGTTGGGAGGCCAAAGTACCGTTCCGCCCGGCTTTATTCCAAAAATTATAACCGTCCATGTTTAGCTAATAAGTCAAGTTTGGTTTCACTTTTGTATAAATCGATGACGAGGAATACATTTCTGGTATAAAAAATGTCATTTCTCAATTAGTTTCTTAAAAATTACACTATATTCGCAAAATTTTCAATGATGTTTTTTACTTTAATGGAGATTCAAAAAATATATCTTTCAAGTATGTACCTTCACGACCAAAAAGTAGCGAAAAATAATTGTGAACGTCGCGCGCCATCCGCAGTTTTTTACCACTTATAACCGAAGAGCGCATTAATGGGTCTATCCGAAGCGATTCGTATGACACAAGTATGAAACTCAGCTGGGTAATTTTCGGGACTTTTATTCGCAAGTCGAGTATTCAACTCATACAGCGACGTACAAATGTTTACATAACTGTTTATTCGTTTTGAATAAGGCTCGTTTTATTTGCTGACAAGCGTATGTTACTCCTAAAGTCGGGGGCAGAACTTTTCGCGTAATGTCGATTGTCCTAAAGTCGTTTGTCATACATCAATTGGCATAATCATCAAATAGCATAACATTAATGTCACATAATTTTTCCTTTGCATAACTTTTAAGTAGCATAACTGTCTAAAGGCATATTATTATGAAGCATAATAAATTAAATCCCTAATTTCATTTAGCATAATATTAGGCAGTCCTAAAATCCCTTAGCATAATTTTATTTGCCATAACTATAGAAAAACATAATTTTATTTGGCATATTATAGGTAGTCCTAAATTTTTTTTATAATAAAACAAATGATACATAACAATTTTTATTATAGTTTTGGGTTAGGATGTCGCAAAGGGGGGGTGCAGGACTTAAAAAATTTCAACTGATTTTGTATAGAGACAGGACTTAAAATATTTTTGACTTGTAAAATCTTCAAGAATGAATTTTATAAAAATGCGAATATCTCGAAAACGGTGAGTCGTAGCCAAAATACAACAAAATTTTCGCACCCCCTTTGATGCCCTCGGAGATACTAAGGAGGCATCCAATGGACATATAAGTTTTTTTTGCTCTAAAAAAATTTGGAAAAAACAGAGAAGGGGGGACGGGGCTGCAGCAACAAACTGTAACAGACGTTTCAGGTTAAGTTAGGTTAGAACTGTGATCAAAACTGACCAGAAAATATAGTTTTTAAAAACCCTTTTTTAATTTATTTGTCTATCTTTTTTCGAAGCTATGATTTTTTACATTTTTTGGAAAAAAGTTAGTTTTATTTTTATGCACCCCCTTTGCGATACCCGGACCTTTTTGCATACCCGGACCCGGAGTTTTGCATACTAGTCAATGACAGAAACGAATTAAAACCGCTTAAAAACCTACTCCACGCAGTCTTGTATGCCCTACCCCTAGAGTGCAATTTAAGCCCGCGTAGGCGCGGAGGGGCGAGGCGGCCCGCGAGCTGAGGAGCAGGTGGTTTGAAAGGTCACCGCCGCGGATGAGGCTGGCCAGCAAAGCCTGCCAGCAAGCCGAAGCTGCGGTGGTGACCGAAAACCATCTGCGACGATAAGCTCGCGTGGGACCGCCAGAGCCCCGCAGCGCCGGAGCCGTAACGGAAACCATCCATGCTGCATGCCTGCTTGCATGCTGCACGCCTGCTTGCTTACAGAAATTATGCTTTTAAAAAAAATATTGTAATTATATTACTCCTTGTTATTATTATGCTATATATTCATTATGCTTTAAACAAAATATGCGTTAAGTTATTATTCGTTGTGATCATTATGCTTTACATCAGTTATGCTTTTAAAAATTATGCTTAAAGCTATTCTGCGCTTCAAAATTTATGCGTTTTAATACTTATGACAAACAATTTTAGCCTACACTATATTAGGACTTTTAAAATTATGCGTCGCGATAACATGCAACATGATAATTATTGGTATTCAAATTATAGAACATGATATTATGACAATAAACGTTATGCTTAAAATTACGGAGCCCCTAAAGTCAAGACAAATCTATGACATATCTCATATGTTAAATCCGTCAAACAAATCGTTTCGGACTGACTCCCAGAATCGGACTTCGGTTGTTACCGTTAAAAATAAATTAATGGTGCACGACGTTCACAATTTTTTTTGCTACTTGTTGCTGGCGAAGATACTTCAATGTTATATTTTTTTAAATGTACACTAAACAAGCTTTACTTTTTATTTTCTTGTTTGTAAAGTAAAAAAAAACTATAAAAATGGAATATTGTCCAAGTTTTAAGAAACACTTAAGAAATAGCATTTTAGATACCGGAAATTAATTCTTTGTCATCGATTTATACGAAAATGACACCAAAGTTGACCTATTAGCTAAACATGGACAGTTTTAATTTTTTGAATGAAACCGGGCAGAGCTGTACTTTGGCAACCCCTCTCTGGCGCTACCGATCTTAATCGGCTTATTTTGACCCAGGGAACACCTGTGCCAAGTTTCATACTAATCGTTTTGGATAGACCCCAGAATGCGTTCTTCGTTGTTAGCGGAAAATTAAAATTGAAGGCGCGCGATGTCCAAAAATTTTTTCCGTTCTTATTGTTGGTGATGGTACTTAAGGTACGTAAGGTATAAAGGCTAACTAGTATAATTTTTGTTTGCAAATAAAAACACAAGTATATAAATTAAAGTGTCTTAAAGTCAAATCATTTTTTCGAAAGTTCTGACTATAGTGTAATTTTTAAAAACCTTTAGAAATTTCATTTTACTAATAGAAATGAATTTCTCATCATCGATTTATACGAAAATGATACCAAACTTGACGTATTAGCTAAACATGGACAGTTTTAATTTTTTGAATGAAACTGGGCAGAGCGGTACTTTGGCATCCCCTCTCTGGCGCCAAAGGGGGGGCTACCGATCTTAATCGGCTTATTTTGACCCAGGGAACACCTGTGCCAAGTTTCATACTTGTGTCAAAAAATGTAAGGGTCAGGCGTTTTTTGTCGCTAAACTCCTCTACTGAAAGTCGGGCGCTATAACAAGAATGTTTTCAGCATTGTTGTGTTCCGGCAGTTAGAGAGAAGATAGCCAGTTCCTTAGTGATTGAGGATTCCGGGAGAGGCTCGCTTGCATCTTCAGCCTCATCTTATCACTACTTAACATCAGGTAGGCTAAGGAATCTCCCCGTTGATCATAAAAAGAAACCCAGCGGTTCGTTGTCGTCACATTATACCTATTACTTAGGATGGATTGCACCATCTTACTATGACAATAACTTTAACGGTCGATATAGGATTTGACAGCTTTGACAACCATAAATCGGTTGAAGTTAACTGGTGCAAATCAGTCTTAAAGATGGATTTTAAATTCAGTAGAGTTATTAAGCAGATGCCAATGTTATTTAGTAAAAATAATGCTGCCTTAAAATGTAGCTAAATATAATGATAATATTGGATTTGTGCACGTGAATGGAATCAATACTTACTAAACTTGAACTGGATCTGAGCAAATCATTGCGAAAAACAGTTTTAAGCAGGATTATTTTTACAAAGTGACATTGGCACCTGTCGAATTACTCAACTTAATTAGAAATTCCACTATAATATAGCATATAAACGTTATCAATCTTATAGTAATAAAACAACACCCTGACTGACTGACAGGCAACGCACAGCCATAACAGCTGAACCGAATAACTTTCAGACACAATTGATTTTCAATTGTTCTGTGGAATACGGTGTCCGATTCGGGTAAGATGAATTAAGATTAAATTTTTCATACAGGATCCTTTAACGATGTAGGTGAGCACTAAGAAAGGATTTTTTGACATTCCCACGGGAACGGGAAACACGCGGGTGAAACCGCGGGCGGCCGCTATTGGATAATAAAAAGCTTACTGCCTCAACATCCTTTAACGTAGAATAATGAAAAGTGGCGAAAATTCGGAGTTAAATAAAGTAAAATACTAAAGTTTAATGCTTGAGGCAACTTTAAATTAAGCGATTAAACCGAGTCTGTTTTTTTACCGACTTCAAAAAAAGAAGGAGGTTATCAATTCGTCGCGTTTGTTTATGCATGTTCACCGATTACTCGAGAACGCCTGAACCGATCGAAATGAATTAAATGTTATAACATCGAGTTAGTTCATTGAGTTAATTTTTTTAATCTGTACAGTAGTTTTCAGGAAACCTTGAAAAAACTGTCGTTTTTTGGTCAAGCCGAAGTACGGGACTTATCTATACTTATAATAAGAATCAAAGTTCAGCGTGTCTGTACATTGCTTGGATTTGCAAAAAAAATAGATAGGGGGACTCAGAATAAGCAGGAGAATCAATTTCTATAATTTTTTGAATTAATGTCTGTCCGTCTGTGTGTATGTCTGTGTGTTTGAATGAGCATCACACCAAAACCAGTAAACTAAGTCCACAGAATTGATTATATGTTTAAAGTTTGATTATCTCAACTTATCGTATAGGCTGTATTTCATCACAATCGGTCAACTCTATCAAAATAATTTCTTCGTCCGTCCTCTCTTTAAAATGTAATTCAATTTTAAAGAGAGGACGGACGGAGAAACATATATTGTAACGCGCGTATGCAGAAGGCAGAGTTGGAGTTTACGCGTCGTTCAGGATTTGGTTGCTTAGCAACAGTTGTTGATTTTAATTCTTGAAAAATATATTTTGACGAAACTGACTATATCCTTTTTGCTGCTTTTTAACCTTCTTTCTTAGTAAATGGCTTGCTCGCGATGAAATTCGCGAATTTTGCCAATGTCCAGTAAATATATTTTTCACCTCACACGCTCTGAAAAGGAGGTTTTGTCAATCAGTTTAGGCGTCGCTATTTGCGGCCTAGCGCGGCAAAGTACTTTTTTAATTTAATACCAAAAATGTCATAATGCGTTCCGAATTTAACAATAAAAATAACAATAAAATTAAACTATTTGTTATAAAAAAATATATATTAGGCTGGGTGAGATTTCACAACCTATGATTGGATTTCGGAACGTGACATAAATCTTTATTTTTAAATTGTCTTTGTCTTGTCAGTGTCAGTGTCAACATTTACGTAATCGTTTTTATTGTTATTTATAAGTAACAATATATTCCTACTTTAAATAACTTTGATTTAACTATAATACTCCCTTTTTTATTATTTTAGTTTTTTATATAATTTAAACAACGAGAATAAGGTATATTTAGATTAAACTTTATGTTTAAAGAATTTTTTATCGGAAGTTGACCGCGGAAACTACCATAAAATATTCCTCGCTGTTGTGAGGTGAAAAAATTGTGTGTTGCGCTCGGCAGAAAAGTTTTTAGCGTCTTGTACCTTTGAAATCCTCGCTTCGCTCAGGATTCAATCTTTGAATAACTCGCTACGCTCGTGGTTCAATCCTTGAATCCTTCACTTGCTCGGCTTTCAATAGAGGTAACTCGCCGCTAAATAACCAACTTTCCAGCCTTACATAACAAATAACTATTGTAGTATAAAGAAATTGTAAGGTAGATTGAGTTAAAAATGGAGCCTCACAACACGTGTTATTACGAAAAAAACTCGGGTGAAACCCTGCTTTTTATACTTTCGCGGTATGGCGTGCACGAAAGATGGCGTTGTATGTCTATCTCTAAATATTTTAGTTCTTTTAAAAATTATTAAGCGACTTCAAAAAAAGGAGGAGTTTTTCAATGTGTCGCGAATACAAGTGGTATTTTTATGTAGTCAACAGCAGGTCAAGCTTTATACTTTGTGCTTGAGATTGCCCTTTACCTATGTCGTTCATTTTAGATGTGATTTTCGTAATACAATTTTTAAATTATTACACAAGTTTTATGTCTCAGTACCTATGAACAGATTGAACAGTCGTCATTTACCATTTCTTATGTCACCACTGCCGGGGCACTGGCCTTAATTCCTTATGGAAGGATAAGTCATAAGATAAGGAGAATGGGCCATGAACCGCCACGCGGGCCCAATGCGGATTGGTGGTGTTTTCATGACCGCAAATACAGCCGCGACCAACGGTTTAACGTGCCTTCCGAGGCACGGAAAAGATAAATAAATAAATAAATATTTCCGTACAAACACACCAATTATCTAGCCCACATTAAGTATCATGAAGAACTTGTGTTATGGATATTAGATAACGGATAAACATACTTATATATTTTTTTTTGTAAATACATACATAATATATATATTCAACACCCTGACCAAGACAAATAGACATGTTCATGCACACAAATATTTGTCTTGTCCGGGGATCGAACCCGGGACCTCTGGTGCAGAAGGCGGCGCTAGTACCCCTGCGCCAAACAGGTTGTCAAATAATAAATGATTGGTCACCTTTCCCATGACCGACCATTGCGAAACTAAATCGTAGGCCTATTGAAGGCGATAAGATGATAAGAATGTAATTAAATGGTGTCATAATGTGTAAAGTAAAGTATTATCTTCAAAATGTAAAGAACATAGGCGACTCATTAACCTCTTCCTTTTCTGAAGTTGGTTAAAAAGACCGCCTTACCAAATAATTTGTCGGAAGGATTGCAAACGATGTTCCGGTTCTCACGCGAACGAAGTTGCGGGCACAGCTAGTAAAAAAACTATTTACAAAAAACACTAAAACCGACTTCAATAATCAAAAAGTTAAAAATAACTTTTTGGAGTCGTTGCAAGACAAGGTAAGAAAAATGAAAGTAATAGAAGTGCAATGTAGAATTCCTTGGCTGGCAACGACTCCAAAAGGCTTATTTTTAACTTTTTGATTTTTGAAGTTGGTTTTTTAGGATTCAACTTTATTCGTTTGCATAAGTAACTAACTATAACTATAATTGAGCTTTAGGGCCAACATGTAAGAGGATTAGTTAAAACTAATTAGGGCTACTAATTACTGCAAATTGAGGAAATAAAGTGCTCACATCTATAAATAATTCTGGTCTCAGCATAAACAAGGACCAATGAAGGAAACAGACTTGATTTGTGATGCCCGTTCGTCAAATGTAAACTGAAATTTATGCAAGTGCATTAAAATATATTCCATCTATGGGTTTACAGCGCAACGTTAGATCGAACTGAACAAAAATCGTTAATCTAATTTGAATATTATTTTTGTTCAATCGGTTACATAAGTTTAAACAGTACCTAGGTGTTATGCAATATATGTAAACAGAGTTATTAAAAATCAAAGTGTGTGTGTGTTAAATATTAAACAAGAAAATATACTAGAAAAAAGCAGCTAGTCTCATGTCGCCCTGTGTGTGTGTGTTTGTGTGTAAGAGTGAGAGATAGATTTTCTGGAGCAGCCACAAACCTGTATTTTCGACGTATAATGTTAGCAAAGAGTAGAAAATTCTAATACTCAAATAAATATGGTTAGAAAATGACTATCTTAAAATGTTAGCTACTTATTAAAATGTAATCAATAGCCAGATGCTAATTTACATTCTCAAAAAATAATTATATAAAGGTAATTCATTTTATTCATTCAATTTAAGTGAGTACAGTCGTGTGATGTTAACAGTATAAACTTTAGTATCCGACTGTAACTTGCAAATAACTTAGCATTTACTTGCACTAATACGCAAAGTTATGAGGATATGATTACTTACATTTTAAAGTTTAATCAAGCAGTATGTTTTAATAAGTCGCATGTAAAAATGTTTTCCTTTTTTAACTGAATAGTAGGTCTAATGAAAATTATCAACACTATAACATATTAGTTAATAACCGAGTAAAATAAGGGTATTTTTTCTCAGAAAAAGTGAATTAATGACTAGAAATTATCAAATTACCTATATGTTTATTTTACGTTCAGCATCGTAAAAAGGTCAAATTATAACTTGGTTGTGAAATTTATGTTTTTTTTTTAATTTTTGCATTTTTCAATGCTATTTTTATACTTATGATCAAGTCAAGCAAGTCAAATTATCTTTCGCAAGTCTCGGTAGCTCAGCGGTTAGAGCATTGGACCGGATTTCCAAAGGTCATGGGTTCGATTCCCATCTGAGAATTCACTTGTGGCCGAGTTAATTTTTTCCAATATTTTTCTATTTAAAATTTATCATTGGTTATGAAATGTTTTATTTTTAGCTATGAAGTACGCAGAAGTTAATATCACTGCTCTGTTGTTTCTCAATATAAAAATACTTTAAAAGGAAAGAAAGGAATAAAAAAATATTGCCCTGACTTAAGGCGTCTACAAATTCAATCAATTTGACGACCTGTTTGGCGCAGGAGTACTAACGCCGCCATCTGCGCCAGAGGTCCCGGGTTCGATCAAGACAAATATTTATGTGCATGAACATGTCTATTTGCTTGGTGTGGATGTTTAATATGCATATTATGTATGTATTAAAAAAAGGATATAAGTATGTTTTCTCGTTATTTATTAACCATAACGCAATTTCTTCATGAAACTTAACCTGGTCTAGATTTCAATCCATTTGACGACCTGTTTGGCGCAGGTGTACTAACTCCGCCTTCTGCGCCAGAGATCCCGGGTTCGATCCTCGGACAAGACAAATATTTATATGCATGAATATGTCTATTTGCTTGGTGTGATGTTTAATATGCATATTATGTACCTATGTATTTAAAAAAGGGATATAAGTATGTTTATCCGTTATCTATTATCCATAACGCAATTTCTTCATGAAACTTAACCTTGGGCTAGATAATTAGTGTAAAAAAATAATCCATAGTTTTCCTTATAAATACTTCCACGGATAAAACGAGCTAGAGGCACAAGTCACCACCTGTTTACAAAGAGCAACAGTAAAGGAAGTATGTGTATCAGAATATAATTCAAACGGACACAGCGAAATTCATTCTACAAGCAGGTTCAACGTAAATCATGATAACTCCATGTTACGTATCGGAAACAATGATTTAACATTGTTAACTGAAGTTTATCGGGAAAGGTACAAGGCTGATATGATAAATTATACGGATAATTCATTCCGTTAAGGCGATTTAATAAAATCGATACTAATGTTATGAATGGGACAACCATCGCTAAAAGATTTAATTTGTATGAATATTTTACTTATTTTTGAATTGTATCCATGTTCTTAACTCAATAATATAAAACACCATTAACATACTCTCAAGTTTTTAACAAGAGATAAAGAAATAAGTTCTGCAATATGAATATTTAAAAAAATGTTTTTCAATTAACTACATATTTTACTAAACTACATAACGCCTTTGCCATTTTATTAATCTTCATAAGATAAGAATGTAAGATAAAAAAATGTATACGGAGCCAGTCGTTCTTGGAGGCGGTAAACTCATTAATTTGCGAAAGCTTCGTACTTCAATACAACAAAGTGGCATATTTTTATCTTTAACTACTGTTATTTAGAAAAATGGATGAACGTTTAATCACAAAAAAAGTTATTAATGCGATTTTCGACCGTAACCTATAACCGAAGTTGAAGATCTTAAAATTCTTATATTTGATAACGAATGGCATTTAAAGACCATTTGATCTACAAAGCATACACACTCGTCGATGAGAATCAGGAATAACAATACCGGTTAAAAGATTTTAGATAAGTTTTCTTAAGATGGTTAAATAGCTTAGTTGTAAATACTGAGGAATAATAAGAAACATAGTCGCCTTCGACAAATAGGTGACAACCTCAAAGAATTTATACGGAGAAATGACACTATAGGTTATAAAGGGCGCGACTCTATTACAAGTGCAAGCACTTAACGCCACCAGAGAAATATTAACACAATAAAGGCTCGCAGAGTGCGAAGAATTAACGCCGCAATGATTCAACAGCCGTGTCCGACGTGAAATAACACTTAATATACACCACGGAAGCACGGCGATTGTATTAAATTTCTCTGTGAACATGATAGAAATAGCCCCTTCGCCAGGGACGATTTAATTTCGAATAGTAAAACTAGATAGTGATAGCCATTATAACGAAGAGAACTAGGACAAATAATATCAGTAAGTAGATTTGAGTATCGGTCGTAACTATTATTTAACACGTTTCCATTTTTGTATAAAAGACTAAATTAAATATTAATGACAATTTTGAAATAAACTTATTTGAAAACCAATTAAACTTTCAATAATAATATAGCAACTAAATGTTCAAAATACGTAGTATAACGAAAACATTATGATATGATATTATGTGATATTAATGTACTATATTTCGAAACTGAAAGATATTTCTTCACGATCAAAACACAAATCGACACACAACACAGCATGATGTAATGGAACTAATTGCAGAATCCAGAATTCGTAATAGTCGTTGATTACAAACAATAAGATATATCTCGGCAGCCAATAAATGATAAGCAACCTCATAATAACTCGCATAATAAGCAGTCGGGGAAGCTCGATGGGAATTCAGAAGCTCAGACGATCTTGGGAACATTCTTTCATAATGCAACCAATAAGAATTATGAACCATGATGAATTGATGAGAACACGGATCGATTACTGAACGACAATGCTGCGTATTAAAACACAACACGCGTAGGCCATATTAAGTGATGAGTGAAAGCTCAGCATGCTGTTTGGAAGTACTATGAACAAGTTAATACTCAGCACAATCGAACTTCGCCTTTGACCTGGAGAAAGTAGAGTTTGTCGCAAATCTTTTAATTTGCTTAGGCTCTTCCGTATTAGGAGACATGTGAAATCTTTTGTATGTGTTGATAAGCAGTTGAGACTGAATTTTCAAATTCGCGGTATTGTTTCAAATGCGTGGATAAAATGCGTGGGATGTGATTTCGATCTTGATAATTACTTTGTACAATTTATCTTCGCAAGTCGCACGACGATATCACTGAGGTCTTTGTTAGTATTTAAATTTTAAATCAATGTGATAATTTGGCTCAAATTAAAGATTACAGTCACGCCTGCCAAGCTAAACTTACTTATTTTATAAATGTACCTATATTATACCACATGGGCATCGCATATAAATGGTCAAGCACTGACCAAAATCGTTTTAATTATAAGATATGTTTCTGAAAAAGGTAAACTTTGGCTGAAATCCTTAGGTAGACTAGGTATAGTGATAATGTAAAGATGCAATGCACTATATTTACGACAAAAGAAAAGCAAGTATGGTGTGGCGTGGCCATGATGCATTCATTGCGCAAACAATGAGATTGTTGAGAAAAATGTGTAAAATTAATTGGTATATGTATGGGAAAAGGTATATCGGAGGATCGGGCGGGCGGCGTCGACGCGGGGCGCGCGACCGGAGGCCGGCGTCCGGCGGCGGCAGACGGCGCGCGCGCAGCCGTACCGGCCGCACCATCTCTCCCTTTCTCTCGGGCGTATCGCGCTCTCTCTCCGTCCTTCGGCGGCTCGTTCCTCTTCTTCTTGCAAGGTTAAGGTTACGTCAGACGTGTTATGTTATAACCGTTGGGGCGCACACCGCCAAGTTCAGTGTCTCGTCGAGAGTGGCCGCGACACAAGGTTCGCGACCATCACTACGCGCGCGTCATCAGACGAGGACTGTGCCAGCCTGTGATATACGAACAGTGAAAAGTTCATGAACTTGGGTGTTGAATTTGTTTGAACTGTATCATTTGACGCACTCGTCTGAAAATTTATCCTGTGGCCCTTCTGAGGTATGTAAACAATGCGTACTTCTAGGGCGTATTAAATTTATTTTTAATACAGGAATATTTCTTTAAGAACTATTTTTCATGCGAAAGCGAAGATCGAGTTGAGGGCACTCGAGTGCATCTCGTTCAATAAACTGGTTTATTAAATATTTTATGGTGGTTGGATAGTAGCCGCAATCAAGGACACGGTTGCTCATATACTTAAGATGATTAACCTTTTTGAAATAGTTTAAATGGTGCAATGAAGCCTGTTTAAAGGACAGGATAAAATAAGGACTATCTGAATAAAAGTTATGGCTTTCCTTTAAAACAACACTTAATTATATAAGTAGGTACATATATGCAAAACGTGCTGAATTATATTATAAAAATAAGCAATTATGTTAATTAAATAAATTGGGAATTTGGAGAATAATGTGAGCCTCTTTTTTATTTTATAATTTAATTTAACGAATGGCAATGTAATTTTGATGGTAAAAAGTGTTCAAAATAAATGCTTACTTTAAAATTTATATCTTCATTATAATAAATTATTAATCATATTAAACATATTAAACTATATTTCAGAATTCAAATGTTTATTTTCAATAAATATACATTTAAGTTATGTTTAATAAATCAATTAACACTAAAACTACAATATTAAAACATCCTTGAGGATAACAAAAAACAACGACAAAAATAATAAATACAGCCGTTATATAAAAAAGAAAAATATTTTCCCAAGAAAAAACTACTGCCGATAAAATGGCATCGCTCAGCGTAGAAATAGTTCAGCAAAAGAATGTCGATAACTCCCCTCACTACCGTTACCGTAGAACCAAGGAACTTTTTGCTAACGTCAGTACGTGAAAAACGATCAATACATTTATCTTCGCCATTATAGGAATCTCTATTATTTTGTCGCACATCTATTTCATATATAATATTACGTACTATTATAGTTATGATGGCAAAAGGGGATAGAAAGGTACAATCAAGGAACTCCGTCAACCAGTAGAGCTTTTTGGGACACGTTATTTTTTCGAAAAGTATTACGGTTAAAGAAACAATTTATTTTTCAAATAAAATACCTATTAATGCTTTTACTTTTTGAAATGACGGTCCCTAAAAACTCTACCGGTGTCCAAAAATATTATGAATTAAAAAGAAACTAAACTGCAGGTACCAAAAGGAAAAAGCGCTCGAAGCCTAAAAATCAAACAAAATACTATCCCCAGTTAATTACAATTAATTATAAAACAGTTGTAGCGGTGACCGCGTGGTCGCAGCGATAAGCTCCGATGCGTACGCCAATAGCCGGCAACTCTATATTTAGAGCCGCTTCGTTTGGTGCCTTCGTATAAGATTTATCATTTCATTCTATCGTCAGTACTATGTACGATTTACTAATGTAAACTAGTTAAGAATAAATAACAGGCTGGAGAGAGGATTTGTAAAGTTTAAGTTCGAGTTCTTCTTTTCTTGGCCATTCCTTCGAAACTAAAAAAATTGCTTTTAGAAGCTTTAGGGCCGAGGCGGTTTCACCACCGACAGATGAGTTCTAGATAGTTTATCTGGCAGATAATTTGACAGTTGAAATATAAGAAATAAGCACAACTTATCTTAGACTTCCCGCGGGCTTGAGGATTAAAGGCAGTGAAGGTACTGTGGAGAAAAAAAAATAGTTTGATGAAAAAAAAATATCAACTCAAAAACACATTTTCTATTGGAAACTGCAATAACGTAGAAAGTAATAAACTTTTGTAGACATAAACGTGAACTTATCACGAAAGACTAAACTCCTCAATAAAACACAAAACAATAAATCAGTAAATTTAATAAGAAACCGAAATGTCTCCAATAAAACTACTAAGTATCCCAATAAAAACACGACATCTTCCCAATAAAACCGCACAGACCGAGACGAAATGCGGCACACAAAAAGGATTCGAGATAAAGAAACGTTAGAAATACCGCTGCCGGCTGATTGCACGCTCATTGGAAACCGTTTTAAATTTAATTTCAAAACAATAAATATCTATAGAAACGCAAGATTTAACTAAGTTATTATTATCTAGGTCTAGAGTGAAATTATTAATTACTACGTACGTGTCGTGCCACATGTGTTAATGTGTTAAATATGAATTACATGATTCAATTACTTTTATAAAATAACTACGGTTCTTTTATAAATATATTAAGAATATTCCCTTTAATAAATGTTATTATATAAGGTCTTTATCTTACTTAATTAATTAAAACACTATATATACTTAAAATCTCATTTTTTTATTTTAGTATTTATTTTTGCTTCTATTTTTTATGTACTGTCACTAACCTTTCTTCTGACACTTTATTCCGTGGTTGACGGGTTCCAAGAATGATTCTTCTTTAAGTTTACCAAAAAAATTGCGATATATGATTAAGATTTTTATAAAATATAATATTTTATTTATATATTTAGCATATTGCGTAAAGGGTAGTAAATAACCGATCGACTAAAAACTTTTTGAGCGACAAAAATACTAGGTGAGCGACTTAGGTCCACTTGTAGCAAAAATTGTTAAAGCTCGATTTAATTAAATCTAGATTTAACCCATACGAAAGTGTCAAAATATTAAATCTAGATTTAAATATTTGTCATTTTTGTAGGGCTCAATGTAGGTATAACAAAATCGAGATATAGCCAATTTTCCTGCAAGTGGACCTTAGTCGCCAATCCAACCTAACCTAAACCTATTTTTTCCGCAACCAAACCTAGTATTTTAGTCGTGCAATTTAGTAACTTTTACTCGATCGGTTTATTATCCTTGGTTTCTTTACGTAAAGGGTGAAAAAGAGTAGAATAGTAAATCCCAAAGCCTTATAATAGCTATAGCAGGCTATCTCAAAGCATCGATTTAAAAAAATGATGAAAATAAATTATTTGAAATTCGATGCGCAGAGCCGTCATACAAAAGACATCAACGTCATAAAACTCACGATTCCGTTGCGAACTCACAGGCGACATGAACAATAAAACAGATTAATTAAAAGCCATTTGAGCATTCTTAACGAGTTAAGCCATAGGCTTTTAAAATATTTTTTATTTTAACCGCCTCTGTGGTCTAGTGGTTCGATTCCCACCGGAGGAATTACATATTGCATTCGGTGTGGTTTGTGGTAGGACTTGTTGTAAGTCCGCCTGACTAGCTGCTCCATCTTATCTTAGTCTGACGCCATAACAACAATGTCTTCAGCATTGTTGTGTTCCGGCAGTTAGAGATAAGATAGCCAGTCCCTCAGTGGTTGAGGGTTCCACGAGAGGCTTGCTTCCATCTTTAGCCTTATCAATACTTAACATCAGGTATGATGAAGGCTAAGAGTCTCTCCGACGATCATTAAAAAAATATATGTAGAAAAATACCTGGGACCTACAATTTCACTGCCGTTATGGGATGAACACGAGGTGGATATTTCACTTCTAGCCATACTAATATCTTTACGCAAAAACTCGGTAAATTCACGTAAACTGATATGAATATGATAGACAAATAAGTGTTTTAGGATTTGAAGAATATCAAATTTTATCTTTTGTTGCGTTTATAATCAAAGGCCAGGGAAAATGTAATTAATTCCGGTGACACGGTAGGTGTTGAATAATTTTTAAAAGGAGATCATTCAGGCTCCGTACATTTTTGAGCCTTTCGTGAAAGTCTCGGCCAACAAAAAAAATCTACGTGTGTTTAGAACTAGTCGTATGGGGCAATAGTTGATATGACACAAAAGTTGTAGGATTACTCAAAGTCATACATCAATGGATTTTTGGAAGTATAAAAAAACTTGGTATGATTTTTTTTTATTATGCAGTGAGGTAATTATATGTTCTAATACATATCAATAACAAATCTTACAATATCCCTGCAACAAATAATATAAATCTTACGTACGTCTAAAATCATTTTGCTAATATGTATCACTGTCAGGTATAAAAATGATCGGCTACTAAATCTTTTTGTCTCGCAATGACTTCGTATCATTATATTTATCATTTTTATTTTAGCATTTTTAAAAACGAAGGAATGTATGAAATTGGCTCATCCTTGAACTTGTCTATCTAGACTTAGAGTAATCTCACAACTTTTGTGCTATATCAACTATTGCTCCAAACGACCAGTTCTATAAGTAAGTAAGTACCAATTTTTTTATTTTCTTGACCGGCTCAAAATAGCCTAAAAATAATGATCTCGTTAATGTTATTTTTAGCATTACTCATTTAAAATATTACAAAAATTACTAAATTAAACCATAACCTGACCACATTTCATAAACAGTTAAAAGAATATTATGGATAGTTCGTGTACCTAAGTATGGATAAAATAGAATGTTATTAATAATGTAAAATGACCAAGGAATTTCTTGTGCACGTTTTACAGTTTTACTATTACATTCAGTGACAAAGAAAGCAAATATAAGAGAGTTTATTTTCAGTTTGAATCGTTTGGCCGCTGCGGGTGTTAAAAAAGGGACGTGGTTTAAAAATCCCATTGGCGAAATATTAGCATTTTAATGTTAATTGTGATACTGCAAGTGAAATGTGGTACAATCGAAAACCGACCTTATTGTTCAGGAGAAAGCTTTTATTCTAAGTACTCAGATATAAGAAGATTATGTGACACGACTGACGTCTCCTTAGGTTTATATTAAAGCCTAATGGTGTGGTCTATAGTACTGAAATAAGAAATGACTTGCAGCAAATCACGTTTCTTTATAGCGAGTGATAAATGTCATAAAACTAATGAGATTTTCTGTGCAATTAAATTGTCAAAGCTAATGTTTTGGTTGCAGAATACACATTCCTTTAGTTAGAGATCTGATAGTTTTATAACAGCAATACGTCAGGGATTAAATATTAGAGTGATTTATAAGAAGTAAATAAGAATGAGCCCATTACTTAATTGTTTTGCCTATATTCATTAAAATAATATGAATTCTTGTGGTTATTTAGCTAGCTATCTACTAATATAAATTCAGTGAAAAAAACTAGAGTTTATTTTACTACTATATATCCTGTAGCACGAACAACTGATTGGAACTGATTTGGATGACATTTGGTACACAGATAGAAGATATCCTGGTTAAGAATATAGGATACTTTTTATTTCAATATTCCCACGGGAACGGGAACCATGCGGGTGAAACCGCGACCGGCCTGCGTTAGTATGTTATAAATTTTTTGACGATTCGTCTTCGATACGTCCTCGATAGTTTTTCGTGCTAAAGATATTGAATGAACCAATTTTTATTGTCAGGATTTTTTATTGTTTTAATGATTATGTGGCATTTAATTTGTTTTATATTGTAAAACAAATGATTATTTTCAAAAGTCAATCTAAGGTTGAATTAACAATGTTCATTCAACCTTAGATTGAAATTGTTTCAAATAGATAAAAGTAAATAAAGCTTCATTTTTCCATTATCTCTTAAGATAGCGATTTATTTCAGAAGAATTGGCATGCAAACGCATCTGCGAAGAGAGATAAAGGGAATTAATCAATGCCATCGTGCTCGTTAAACTTAATTAAGAAAAAGGATAAAGAATACATTATTTGTGTGTTCAATTGAACGAGAAAAATGCTAAGTATTTCCCACGCGATTCGTTGTTATGTATTTAGGTAGGTAGTGGATTGTCAGGGCATCTAGGCTGGCGATTGCGAACGAAACAACTAGTAGCTTTCGCAGGCTAGTAAAGTATAACGACCGATTTCGTGTGCACGATCGAGGTCAGAGGTCGACATTAGTACGGCCCTCGATGCGCCCCCTCCGATGCAACCCGCTGTCTTGTTAGTAGGAATGTTTTAATACACTTGTATAAGATAATCAGATGGAATTGCCAAGGTAAAAGCTTTGAATGTGAACTCAGATAATGCATGCGATTGCGATCGCGAAAACTATATAAGTTGCGATTGCTTGATGCATCAAATGCTTTAATATTATCGGCTTTTAATATTTATACAGCAACTAATTTTATTTCAAAACGGACGTTTTATTTATATACCTAATATAAATAAAACATCCGTTGCTCTCTGACAATTAGACAAGCTTTGAATTAATGGTTATTGCATGATCCCTAATACGACAGACTTTGGGGCCTATTTATACTCTGATAATAATATAAGATCACAATGAGCTACACAGACTACGAGTGACTTTCTACAAAGCTTAAGGATTTAAATAATAGTTAGAGCTTTTAGAGAGCTTTTGCAAAATATTCATTCATTCAGTACACTGAAATGCAATGATACTTAGATGTAATCGGTCGGTTAATCAATTGGCGAACTCAGGCCTTAATAATAAGAGATAAGTTGAATAACGATTGCAATAATAACATTATTATATGGCCAGTTAGAATTTAACAAGTAGTCTAGCAAAAAGTCGAACTACTGATGAGTATCTTTTCAAATCACTTATTCCACAGACATTGTATCTGCCGTATAACATTCTCGCATCGGAGCGTGAAATCTTTTTCGATTTCAATTAAATGGAACACCACCGTACCTATTGCAAACCTTTACGTGACACTGATTTCGCATGACCGAACTAACGGAACACTTGTGTTTAAATCACTGTATGCAAATGCTTAGTTTGGAACAACAGATGAATCACAAGTGAAAGACCCATATAATGTGTTAAATACGTAAATTTGCATCTCTCAATTTTTTTTCATATATTGAATTTGGAATAGGTAATTAACGACTTTTGTTTGAACATTAACAACATGAGCTGTAACATTTTCTCAAATTAGAATCAGTGTGTGCGAGTGATCACAGACGGGTACGTTTGACCCCGATGCTGGCGCCCCGAGATTATAATTAAGAGGGTCACGTGAGAACAGCGGATCGTTCGTGACTGCGCGCGCGCAGGCGACACGCCACTCGGAACTATCAGGCACAAGGCGAGACTGCGTTCCGATTTCCTGATTAGACGAATGGAAAAAGTCTGATGCTACTGATATATTGCCGATTTGATTGATGTCAAGTGACTCTTCTACCTACAAATAGTCGTGAGAGTTTTTTTTTGCTTCGCGTGATTACTGTTTTTTGACGATTATCTATTAAAGAAAAGGAAAGAGAACTTCGCTTATCAAGGTTTTACTACCATTTAATTGATTTATTAGAACGAAACCAAAATGATTCAGAAATAAAAAGCGATAAATTCAATCATACGCTCTCGGTACCGGTATTTCACACTTAGATTTTCTTGTAAGAAAAATAAATGTGTAGTAGTCTAGAACGTAGTCCGTTGAGCAAAACGAAGCGTGCTTGTAACAAGATGTAAGCACACAAATCGTAATACATTGTAGCGTTTATGGTGAACTTTACCTGGGCTAGCGGTCGAGCCTGGAGCGTAACCTTAGTGCCAGATCGTTCAGAGACGATATTTCGAGAGCTGGTTTATAGTGACACTGATATATGTAGTAAAATAAAGTATCAGAATTAAATAAAACTGGCATACAAATAGAAGAGAGATGAAAGAATGGAATGGCAAAATAAATTTAAAAGTCTATGGACATTTTAAAATGTTTGATGTGCCATTATAGAGACAAGTAGAGCTCCAATGCTTTCGCTATAAGGGTGCAATTGCAGGCACACTTATCTGCTCCTATTTATAAAGTAACGCAAAGGGCGGTTGAGCCGCGCGCGGGTCACGACGGATTCCATCAGGCTTTCCATGAAGGATTTTAATTACGAACGCGGGTGAACGACCGGGCCGGTGCGCGGGCGCCTTTCGACAACCTTCCGTGAACAGGTGTCCTACTCATCATTGTTCTTTTTGTCCATATTTTATGATGTAATCGATACCTCTTTTTGTAGGTTAAAATCGACGTGTGTTAGAAAAATAAAACTTAAACGCTGTTATGTTCAAAAGATTTATACTCATTCAAGTATTCGAATCAATTTCGATTACAACGGACATTTAAATTGGGTTTTGGTGTAACGGTATTTTAATGTCCTGCATTTTATTTTTGAATAAGAAAGTTGGTTATTTAGCGGTCCTAAAGTGTAGATGGTAATAGGGTAAAAAACCGAATCTGCCTAATTTGCGTTTTTTGTAGAATGACTAAAAATATCGATATAAAAAATTCGCGGATTAGAGTCAATAATGGTAGAATGGGTATGCAAATGTGTCTGTTATGGAGACAACAGTGGGTGTGAGATGGCCGCTGAGTCACGCTGGCCAGACAGCATGCCCAAATATTGACACGTTAATAAATTAAACTACATTAGAAGTGGTTCGGTGACCGCACCGTTTGTATTAACCCAAATCTGCACAACAAGTTTTTGATGTAAAATAACAATATGAATACTTTCGATTTGAGTAAACAGCTTTTTGCGAAGCTTTTTGTTAGAGTTTAATATCTGTGTCGATGATCTTAACGTTGTGTGGGTGTGTAGTTTATTTTCCGTATAGCACTGACACTAAGCCAAAAAGATTAATATTACAACATCTATATTTGAAAGGTGAGTCCAAAAATTTATGAAATCTGGGCCACGTCTGTGTACAGTATATAAAAAAATAGATAAATACATGATAAACAGTTTTTAATTATTCAATTTCAATAAAATCGCTTTGTTTTTGGAAGGAACAATAAATATAATGCAAAAACATATAAAAAAAACATTATGGCGGAAGATGTCATTTTGTAAAGTCAATAGATTTACAAAATCCAAAACAGAGTAGAACTCAATGAAGTGACACTGACATTTTTAACCGACTTCCAAAAAGGAGGAGGTTCTCAATTCGACGGTTTTTTTATTTTTTTATTTTTCTATTTTTTTATCTATGTTTTACCATAACTTCGCCATTTGTTAACAGATTTTTATAATTCTTTTTTTTATCTGGAAGAAAATGGTTTATGTGTGGTCCAATATAATTTTTACGAAGATCTGGCTAGTAGTTTTTTCATAATCTTGAAAAATATCAATCGCCTTTTGGCAAGTAGTCGTTTACCTAGATGACAGTGTTGTGTATGGGCTGATTTTTAGTGTAAGTAACGGCACATGATGTAACTAAAAAATCTGAAATAAAAATATTTTATAAAAAAAAATTCAAACCGACTTCAAAAAGTAAAAAATAACACTTTTGGAGTCGGTGCTAGCTAGCTAAGGCCAAGAAAATATATAGTTAATAGAAGTGCAATGTAGAATGCCCTGGCTGGCACCGACTCCAAAAGTTTTATTTTTTACTTTTTGAAGTCGGTTTGAATTTTATTATAAAATGTTTTTTTTTACGTGGAGTAGTCATATTTGACGCCTTATTTCGAGTAAAAAATATTGATTTGTTTTTATAATTAAAAACATAACCGTGCATTAGGTTGGTATATAAAATTAATTGTTAATTTTCTCTGAGTCAGTAAATTTTTCTTCATCTGTGGGTGTGATGTACATAGACGTGGCCCATATTGGGACATGTTCTGTTTCAAAGATTTGTTTTCAGACTACTAAAAAGTTTTGGTTTGACTCATTATCAAAACATTATTTTCATTTATTTAATAAAAATTACTTTTTCTCACCTAGAATAGAATCAAATGAACGTGGGTTGCACTTTATTACTTTTACGTTTATGCTGACTAATCCCATACATTTTTAAGCTGTAAACATACAGTAATTGTAGAGTAACATGGTGCAATGCATCCCACTGTAAGTGTGTCTACTCGTAAAGTTAGATATTCTATTATATATTTTGCCAGCATTTAAACGTACCTATCTATCCTGTTTTGAAATGACTTAGAAGCGGATGTTCATAATAATAATAACTATAATAAACTTTTACTATGCAAACCATTTTAATTGTTAGTACTCAGTGAAAGAAGCAAAGAAAACGTTAAGATCTTGCACGAAGAAAACAATTAGCGAGACTGGAGCTCCTTCGACTAATTTAGTATAAGTATGAATGTCCTGCAAGATGTACGACATTAGTTTTTACTTTCATTTAATAATAACATCTTAAGCCTTTCGATTTTATGACATATAAACTAACTTTTTTCGAAAGTGTTCTAGCATAAAAGTAGGACGGCGGAACAAAATGCTAAGTAATGGTTATGAGTAACCTAAAAAAGACGTGTGAAATATTCGAAACATTAAATAAAATTACACGGTTACAAGCGAATGATTGTTTTAGCAACGCTTACCAAGACTAAACAGTAAAAAAGTATTATTGAAACAAACAAAAAGTAGGTACTGATCTTTTATTAAGAGTCCTCTCTAAACAGTTTTCCGATTAGCACTATGAATAAAGGACACTGTTCAGACTATAGCAATTTATTTAGAAGCTGAAATGAGAAGAAAAAAGTTTAGAACAAGAGCACTGAAAACGTAGTACCGCTACACGTTTCGGGGTCAGCGTGACAAATAAAATGAAGCAAACTCGAACGCTGAATAACCAAATACACAGACACTAAAAAAACTATTTACACAGACACTAGAGTTCGCAAAAATTCGCATATTTTGCAGCTTTCTAATCACGCACTTGCATGGCTGTACCCAATGAAACAAGTAATTCCAATCGACATAAAATAGATTTTATCCGAAGATACAAACACAACATTCAAGACCGTCGAGTTATCGTGTTAATAGTCACTAAGATGTTTATAAAAGGTGTAATTTAATATGTTGTACTATAACGGCAACGAACAGAATTATGTTTAGCGAGCTTCACATAAGGCTAGATTGAACATCGCGAGCTGAGCACCGTGGCTCAGCGTTTGCGCTATATAATGTAGTCGCAAGTGGAGCGAGTTACAACGCCTGCAACGTGCTCAAATTGATTGCGGACGATACACGCGAATCGTCTAATAAAATCGCTAATGGAACGGTACTGATGGCGTGCGTCGCATAACGGCGCCGGCGCAGCCCGCTCCCACGGCTGACGCATTATGCAACCTGCGGCTGCGGCACAATGTGCCCGACGGATCAATCGCGGTCGCGATCTCGAAAAATCAATAGTGAGTGGCAAGACAGGCATCGGTTTGATGGATAATTGATGTTGAATTTTTATTAAAAAGTAGAACACGTTGGAGCTTTAAACTCAATCTTTAAATACATGGGTATTTTTATAGCAACACGAGAGACATTTAAATTGACCTTGTCCTTCGTTACTTACTCCCTTACTCTATTGATTCAATTCGAATTAAACCTTTCTCTGCAATAGCAGAGACAAACGCAGCAATCGTCCCATAGAAAAGCAAAACTTCACGTGACTCCACCATGAAACAACTGACGATTTAGTCGATTAATAACACGGAACGAGGTGTACGTGCTAATTTCATCAAGGGTCATTAAAAATGATTTGCGTTTATTTGTTGCTGTTAGTCAAAGTTTAGAAAAAAATATAATGTTCATCGAATCAATAGGCCTTGACGCAGACAGTAGGGTCAGCTTAATTGTTATGTGGCCATGAGAATACTAATAAGGTAAAATGAAAACAAAGTTTAAACGATAGAGATTTCTTTTTGACTATAGTAGTAGCAGTTTCCCTAGTATTTCTACATAATATGATATTTTGCAAACATAATTGTTTTAAAAATCAAGCACTTCGCGGTCAACTAGAACTAGGAAATACCAGAATTATACCAAAAGCATTGTATTTTATTACTTTTACATTAATTAACTGTTAAAAGCATACAAAAAAAATGCCAATGTAAAAAGGAGATTCATTTTACATTAATAAACTCCGAATATCTACCATCACCATTGGAACGCTTTCTCACATATATTATTAATCTCTTTGTGAAAATGGTATAAACAGCTAACAATACTTGGAATCAGAAACACGTCTTCGTCAATTCTTGCAGGCCATTAAGTTTCAACATGCAAAGAAAACGGACTTCAGTAAAATTAAAAAAAAGTTTAAATGCGGTCGATCATTTCGGTTAGACCAACGCCACGTCTATTAAACGATCAGTGAACTTGTAATGTTTTTGGATTGCCTCATCGGGGGAAGAAGTTGGGGTCTGATGATGCACGTTTCAGCATTCGGATTCGGTCGAGGCACGCGCGTGACCGCAGCCCGAAACGCACGATCCGCAAATTACACAGGAACTTAAAATGCGCTTCTCAAATTGCTTGCGGTAGAGCCCCACAACTTAACGCCCGCACTTCTATTACCCAGAGTATGTGACCCAAATACAACCCGAGTTCCGCACCTATTTGGCATGCCGTGAATGAGACATGCCATATCAGAGCGTGCCGCTATGTTACACCGCAATGGGCATTCGTCCACATGTGGTCGTTTACAGCTGTGTTTTCGTCAACTTCATTAATCTTTAACATTCTTTTCACGGTAATTTTTAACGCATGCGGTGGTACAGTGAAGGTCCATACAGGAAAAACGCATGCTTATATACTAATTACTATACTCTGAAAGTTTCATTTCAAACCGATAACTCTAACACAAAAAAAAAATCAACTTAAAACTCTGGGCGGATATGACTATAACAATTATGTCCTATGAGAAGGACCGTTGGTCATAGTCAAGGACGAGCCATAAAAGCTCTGGCGCTACGAAGGAGTTCCAACGCGTAAGTTATTCTAATATTTCTAAAATGCTTATCAGGCTTGTCTTATTGCAGTCCTACCGAATAATTTCCACTATCAAAGCATTCAATTGTGAGTCGAGGATTTGCGTTTGTACTTAACAAGAGCTTCTTGACAAATGTTGTAATTTCCATACATTAAGCGTTTATCTATCTTATTCATTACTGAGCATTTAGAAGCATCCACTGCATTTAGAAATTACCTTATACGCGCATTCACCAGATCGTTCAATATCTCGTTTCCTCTTAACAAACTACCTTCAACCACGTGAATAACTCCGCCACTTATCTCAACTACTATCAACGATATAGGTACTACATGCTTTAATAGATGGGGAATTGTAATTAAACTTTTTTTATGCAACAATTGATTGATGGTTAATCAGAATAGGGTTAGATAAATTAACCACTGCATTGATCAGCTTTCTATTTTAGACTCCTATGTGAAGTCTAAAGCTTGTAGGCAACTAATCAAAGAATCTAAACTAATTTAGGGAAGTGTGTCAAATAAATAACATCAGAATATTCCGATTGAGTCGTGACGATTGGTCGGCGCTCCGGGTGTGCAAAGGACGGTCAAGCACGCGGTAACGAGTCGAGTAGGCGCTTTACATAGATCCAATGCAAATTGAGTAGCGATTTGCGCGCGCATAAATCAGAGCCTGCGAATATACCGGCACTCCGCATTTCGTCAATTAACGTCAACCATATTATGCGCGATAGGAGAATGCGTCACTTGACTTGATTTATTCACAACTCACTAAGATAACCACTGCTGATAGTGACCGCGTTCCCCATCTATTAAGCGAAGCACGCTATGCAGAGAAGTAAAAGTCTCCAGAATTAAACTCAATTCGAGCAAATCCCGTGGGGCATTCGCGTTAACTAGAAAGTGAATTACAACTCTGGCATAATTTGTCCGGTGCTGTTTGAGCAGTCGAGCAGGATTAAATTATAGGGAAGTTCTTTTAAAGACAGACGTATAAGTATTCGAAGTGGTGACTAAAATTATAAGAATTATTTACTTTAATAATAATGAGTAATGCCCTCCTTATACGAGTTTGTGTCCAGGATGCGGCTGTTTATCATTAGTATGACGCCCTTCAGGTATTCTAAACTACAATTATAGGAGTCTTCCAATCGGGCGGAACCAATGTCCTAAATCAACATAGCGGACTCGCCGATTATCTGTTTATCCTGTTAGTGAGAGCGTGCTCGCCTATCATCGATGCCTCCGATTAATTTTCGCTGTACTTTGTTATTAACCATGGACATACCAGAGCGTCCAGCATACCGTATGGCGATGGCGGGCGGAAATACGAACGTCGTGAGATCGGCTCGACGATCTCGCAGATGTGATCGGCGGTCGCGAGAGCATCGACAATACTCAATTAATGAAGCGTCCGTAGCATCTCGTCTTGCGTAACGAGCTGGCGAGTGCCACTTCTTATCGCTTAATGAGAACTCAGCTGGTCGAGTATTGTCGCTGAAAACTATTCCAGATTCGTCAACATCAACCTGACTGGTTAGCCGTTCTCCGACAGTTGACGTTATTTAATGTACACACCATTACCGTATTCTAATCGAAATAAGTTTTCTTCTTATCAATAATAAGAGTCATTACACAGCCATCAGAAGGCATACAAGTTATTGTATTTCTGTATTTCTTTTGCTTTTCACGGGCCGTATAGAAGCGACCCATTATTTGTTAAAAGTTATTACAACCGACTAGTAGCATTGTTTACACGAACACTAGACAAACAATGGTTAGTACATCTTCCGTGTCCATTAAAATAGAGAAACCATCGGCAATAGCATCTTAAAAATATTTACAGAAATGTCTCCTTAACGCGATTTATGATTCGTGATAGCGTCAGACAGTGTCTGCAGTTAGTTCTATTCTACCGCCTAACGCGTTAGGTGTTCTTTGTGTTCTATTTATTGGTTTCGAAAACATCTAGATCGAACTCCAGAAAAGATACACTAAGGGACTGTTTGTTTTTAAAATTGATCAGAGTATTTAAATTTTATAACAAAATTGTTTATTTTTTGCATTCAAGTTGTTTTTGCATAGAGTCTTATTTAAAAGGCAATATTTGTTCCATTTCAAAATAAATATTGTGATTGTATAAAGATCGTGTTAAATGAACTTCTTAACCTAGGTAGTATTTGTAGTTTTATGGTTCTCCTGGTTGGCCAATTCTCACGTGCCGAATGAAAACATGTGTCCAATTGGCGGGAGCCGGGA
Source organism: Chrysoteuchia culmella (assembly GCA_910589605.1). Classification (NCBI taxonomy): domain Eukaryota; kingdom Metazoa; phylum Arthropoda; class Insecta; order Lepidoptera; family Crambidae; genus Chrysoteuchia; species Chrysoteuchia culmella. The sequence goes on from OU342654.1 coordinate 12,175,973, forward strand.
GGTGTCGCCGAGTCGTGTCTAATCGATCGTGTTAAAAGAACTATACTAAAGAGGCTACTCGAGTGAAGCAAGATAGTGATAAGAAAAGGACGCGCGCGAGAGCGAGACCCATTTTGCAGATTTGGCGAAAAAACACGAAATCATTTCGTAGTAAATACTTAACTATAACGATTAAAGAGAAAATGAAACTATACGATCCTAAATATTATTGGTGGCCACTAATTAAACCAATTTCCAATAGTACCTATATGTAACCCTATTTGAAAACAATCTTGAAAATTCGTATTTTTAAGGGGTCATTTCGAAAAGAAAATCGTGTTCATGTAACTATATTTAAATCTAGATAAAGATGTGTTGAAATATATATCTTATTCTAACATCTCTAACCGTTTTATAGTTTTATACAAAAAAGTACCTACGTACTTTTTCGATACAGCGTCCTAACCAAGGGAGATTTCCTCGAAAACATTTAGGTGATCTGTTCGATAGTTTTCCTAGTACATATATAGAAATGTTTATGAGCCCGATCGGCGGGAGCCGGGAGGTGTCGCCAGGTCGTGTGTCGGGGGCCCCTAACTATCTAATCAGGCGTCGCCTTCGATATTGTTATTGTTTATATCGTGATAAAAAAACTTTTAAACCTAGGAAGAACACATCAAAATTTCATTGTTATGTGAATCTATGGTTCTCCTGGCCTCGTGTTCAATGGAAACATGATCTCGTCGGGAGCTGGGAGGTGTCGCCGGGTCGTGTGTCGGGGGCCGAGCTATCTAATCGGGCGTCGCCTTCGCCGGTGGGCGGCGATGGGGATACCAGCCGCGCCCACACGCCAATTATGTGGGAAGAGGTTACGATCGCAACCACGATATCTAACGCGAACGGACCCACACTGCCGATCGCCCGCATTTATCTGGTCGGACATTGCCGACGCAACTCCAATTAATGGGCATACACACACTGATATTCTAATTGTCCACTAAATTTAAGATGCGCATCACGAGTCTCGCGTTCTCTTTGCCGGTTTTGCATACAGATTTTCTTGAGAAAAGTATTCCAACTAACAATGCTTACAACTGGTTTTACTGTTGTTAAAACATCTTAAAGCTCTGTTAGTAAAAGATAATATATCTTACAAAGATTTACGTAAATATCCGTGATTGTATGAAATAGGTTTAATAAGTTAGCTTTTAAAATTTACTACCTCGAGCTCCTGTGTGCTTCGGAAGGCACGTTAGGCAGTTGGCCCCTGCTGCATTTGCAGTCGTTTGAACCCACCAATCCGCATTGGACCCGCATGGTGGGTCATGGCATGGCCCATTCTCCTAATCCATCTAAAAGGAAGTGCCCCAGCATTGGGGGGGGGGACATTAAAAATGGACGATGACGAAGTTGCCTTTTACTATAATCAAGCAACAAGCAAGCAAATAAGTTTTATCATAACCTTAGTAGTGCAGACGTGATTAGAAATCCAATAGACAAAGGTGTAGGCCTATCAAAAGTGTAAGTGGGTACATAATTAAGGCAAGCGATGGTATCGGCGCGGGCGCATCGGTCGCGCTCCCGTCTCATCGATGGGAGTCAGCGGCCGTAATTATAATAAATACGGTTCACATGCGAACAGGAACCGCGTCAGCAACGATGTGCACGCCACCGCATTCTTCCAATTACGTAACACCTCGCCTGATCGCTCATTCAAATGGCACGTCTGAAAAAAAACGGGTAAAAACTGGTAGACCGTTAAGAAAATCAATTGTTTCGTGACGTTTTTTGTTTGTTTCATCCTGCTACTTTGATGTAAGCCTATTGATTTTTCCTGCAAAAACTGTACATGTTGAAAGAATGCTTTATTACAAGCTTGGTGTTGGCATTATGTCGTGCAATGAGTGAATTGAAAAGTTTGCTAGTGAATAAAAAACATATTATCATTCGTAGTTGCGAATCAGTAAGGTACCTATAGCGTTAAAAGCTTTATATGAAATTAGTACCTTACCTGATAAGTACATAATACAATATGATATACACATACTAACACAAGCAGACATAAAGTTAGGTACTATATACTCAAAACATAAAACATACAGTACTTTAGAATACCTTTAGAATTTCAGAGTAAGTTTTATAAAAACAGTAAGTAATCCTGCACAACAGCTTTTTACATTGACCAGATTGGTATCAGTCGTTTATTCCAGTTTGCATGCACCATGTTGATCAACATTAATTGTCATAGTGATATCAGATTACACACAACCACTTGTCATAAACTTCAGATATCCATCTCTTGCTTTCACTCTTAGTCTTCTTTTAAGCATATAAGCTTAACATGTCACACAGCTGTTACAGCAATGATGTTTTTTCCGTTATTTAAATAACCGGTATTAAACGACATCAGTCTCTGCTTCGGTATAATTGTATCCAATATTCTATTAATATAACAACTTTTAATTACACATATTATTAATACTTTTTAGATTAGATGCGTTATTTCGGTATACTTACCCATAGAGTTAGATATCGGTTAGACTAGGTATTCGTCGAAATAAAACTTTAACGTAAAGGCGTTGAGATGGCTATTAATGTGGTTTAGAGTTTGGATGTTTTTAATTTAGTTGGTTTTCTTATACTTTAAACTCATGACTAGTATAAAAACGTTTTATTTTTTAAGAGAGCCTAGTTGCTAATCATATTTCTTTTTATATAAATTAAAAGCCATTTACTATATTATCTTATTATTTATTTGCATTAAGGTCTACGCTTCCAAGTTAATTATAAACTGTATGAAATCGCTACTCTACAGACACTATTAATGTATCTTCATGTACTTCAGCCGTAAAAGCGATTTAGTCATAAAGTAATGTAAACCCGACCCGTAATCTATTAGCTGACAATAGTAGGTTACCTCATGGGCTTCTTGTATTATTATGAGCAATATAGGCGTCGTAAAAGCTAGCCGTAGCACCATCCTCATGACTGTATCATTATAATCCACACCCACGCCATTATCATCAAATAAAGACATAATTTCACTTAGTCAACGTCGCATAACATAATTCCTTAATAACGTGATGCACTTAAATGCAAATTACTAATGTAAACAAGGTCTTCCATCAAAACTTCGTTAGTCGCGGCAGGCAAAGAATCCCGAGGCGGTATGGGCACCTAAAAGCAATTGTATAAAGAATACGCCCGTGGAAAAAAAAAGAGTTCTATCTTTAGTTACTCGAGGAAAGTGTACAAAGTAATGACAGAAGGGCGGTTCGGAGTTATTACAGTAATGTCAGGTTGCTTCGTCTTCGTTCGCGAGCGTTACATAGCATTTCTCCTGAGCGTCAGCGAAACTAAAAAATAACACAAATAACCGGCTTGCCACAAACTCTATTAGATTTCCAACTTACTTTTTGCAGAGGTTGTCGTCGCCTAACTCGATCTCGATGCGGACGTGAGAAAATTGTTAATCTTATTTTGTAATGGCAGTTTGCCAGGGGGAAATGATGAAGCGACTTTGTGATAAAAACTTATTCAAATGCGATCAATTGTTTAATTCCGTTTATATTTCGTTACACGTCATTTAGTCTAAGAGGAAAATATCAACAGTCAATTTAAGAATATCGAGAACCCACAGAGATGTTGCAGAGAAAAGGAACAAGATATAATCATAACCACTTAATTAAATGAAAATGAAATACATAGTTATGTTGTGCATCTGCTGAGACTAGCGCCACTTGTCACATTCGCGATGTATAGAAAGGAAGAGTGCAGATGTCAGGGTGCAATGCCGTGACAGGGAAAGCGGCGCGCTATATCTCGAAAGGGAACTTCTGATCCACACTATCGACTTCAACGCGCTCGCCTCATTCTAAGATAGGATCGTAAACAGGAACTTGTGCGGGCACTTTCTTCACGATAGTTCGAGTTTTTTTACGGCTGAGTAAGGACGGAACAAGAGCCGTGATTAGTAATCGGTTACCGCGAGCCGCTCCGTTTACATAGTGGTAGTTTACAATGGGAACGCCGGGCCTCGGCCGTCCTGTGTGCCGCTCGGAGCCCGCGGCATGATCGGATTTCCCGTTCGCGATTATTGCCTTTCTTTATTTCGCGGGGCGGTTCGTTACCGTCGATATCGGTGTGTAACGGGGCTCCGTGGGCACAAGCATTTGCATGGTCAGCCCATTACAGAGACCGGGCGGCGGGTGGAAGTTATTAAAATATGTTTAAGATCGTACTGTATTCGTCGGGAGCGATAAAGAGTAGACATTGCGGAGTCGTGAGCTGGCTCCGAGGTTTATTGCGTTCGGGATGCGATCGGGTCGAACGGGCGAGTTCGGTTCTAACGTAAACAAAGAGGATTGAGGTGTTCCGCGAAGTGGCTGATGGACGCCGCCGCCACGTCTCGTTAGCGGCGCATTGTTCCCGAGGCCGCCGACACCGACATCGACACCGCCGCGTTCCGTCCTTCTCGGTGGACGTTACAATTTTGTCTCCATTACTTTGGCAGCTACAATAGAGTCAGCGTTGAAAGTGAAATAGGATACCTAAGCGTGATAAAATTAAATTTTCGCACGAGAACGCACTCGGGAAACGCGGCCTTGTGAATAGACCGAGTTCAAGGACATAATGTTAGAAAGTGGGTCTATGAAAGGTGTCCGGTAGTGACACGGCGGGGATTGCGTGTCAAGTCTCACCGTGAACATTATCATTCCACGTACGATGCTAAACCACTTATTCGGCGCGTGGTGACCGTTATCCGCGCACGCACGCTGCCTGCATCAATGGCATATTTTTCCTCGGCAAAACTCTACGCACATTTACCATTCAAGGCTAACCCGGTCAGTCTGGCACTTTGTTTACACGATCGCCGCGTTGTTTTATTGTGAAACAGTTGCCACCTGGCAACAACTCATTTTCTTATTCATTTACATTCTGGCGATCGCTGTTAACTTATAAACACTGATTCTAATGAACGTAAATTAAACGAATTGATGATAAACTCAATTTTCTAACCCCTCAACTAAACCCACGGGGGTACCACAGGGCTCAATATTTGGCCCTCTTCTATTTTTGTTGTACATCAATAAAAGATAACATATACTTGTTTAGGACGTTAGGGATTTTGATATAATTTCGACAATGAAATTATAAAATGTAGTGGGTATCATTTTTCTTATTTCTTCATCTTCTTGATTTACTCAAACACAAATAGAAAGAAACATTTTAATCAAAGAAAGAGAGTGCTACGAGCGTCTTTGCTGTGAATAAACTTCGGCCTAACATCTAATTCTTCGCTGGGGCGTGGACGTTATAAGCACTCGGTGCCTCTGGATCTAGATAGTGTATGCGTGCTTGGGCTCAATAACACTGCCGATGGCCCATAGGCAAGGCTGAACTATTACGTCAATAAACAAACAGCTTCCATTAATTGAAAAGGCCAATCAGGGACTAAAGCCTACGCGGCTGCGACTCTAAGAGGTTCGATTTAAAACCCGTCAGTTAAGTAATTACAGGGTCAATCAAGATAGCTCTTAGTTCGCGAACGCGCTTTATAATGAGATAATAAACCATTTATCGCGCACGTGCTTTGAATTGACTTAGAAAAGATATCGATGTAGTCTTACGAAATAGTTCTGCCCTTCGGTATGCCGTTCATCTACTCGACATCAGCTTTTTATCATCTTTATAGAGATGCATCAGAGGAAAATAGCTTTTACATTAAACGATTACGTTGTACAAATCTTATAAAGATTTGTTTGCCAGTGTTAGGAATTTATTTATCGACAACTAAAAGATAGTTGTATCTTATCCAGAGGATCTATTATTTTTGTAAACTTAGTGGCCGGCGTGGTCCTCATAAGAATATAACGATTAAAAATGTCTTATGTTTTAAGCCATGATCAATATCGGTTCGGCAGTTTTTGCGTGATTAAGTAATACACATCTAAGCTTTCACATGTAGAGTCATTGTTAGTAAGATGTGAAGGAGTCATTCCTAATCTAGATATTGATATCACCATATCATTAGCGGACTAATAAAGTGGTCTATAATAAAATGGTTTTGTTTTGTCGCAGGTGACCGCATCAGTCAGCCAAAGCGTCGACAAGGTAATTACAACGTAGCGGCATTACATCGAACGTTACACCGTACTACAGTTATACAAATGCATGCTTGTTGCTTGGACGTCTACAAGATTATTTTAACACTCCACTGACATGATTCAGATCATATCATTTTGATATATAGAGTAATTATAACGGCATAGACTTGAAATGTAAGGATTTAATTAAATTGTAAGTTGCATCAAAACAAACAGTAACCGTACAACTTTATAGTATTTGTTTAGATAGAAGCTTGAAATTTTCGCAGTAGGTACAAATTTTAAAGCCGTAATTTTTTTCCTATCTAAATCTAATATTTTGAGAGTAATAAGTGCTCTCAAATAAATTGTTTCATATGGAAAAAAATGCATTTACGGTTACTTTTAAGTGGTTACATCCATATTTAGAATATCGAAGATACTCACAGAAAACGCAGTCTTGTTTTAAATGTTAAGTGTCAATAGGACGGGGCTGTACGGGATATGTGCTCATAACGAAAGTATACCACATCCGCGAGTGCGTATCACAACCATGTGAGCTGACAAACCTGTCGGTGGACGCGCCAGTTTCTTTAAACTGGTACCAGATCAACAAACTAGGCTTTTAATTACCCACTTCATACATGCATCTTCCTAATGACACGAAACAATGCAATGCGGTTAAGTGAAGGATTTATTTTTGTCCTGTTATGTTCTAAGTTAGTAAACATTTGAAACTGAAAGAACTAATGTTATAAAAAATGCTATTACTATAACAGTTGTAATAAAGAGAATAACAGAAGCTATCTCAAAATATACACAAAACGCAGGAGAAGTCAAAACACACCTTCTGATCCTTAAAGGATTTCCACAAATGTCATCGTTATGTCCCGCAAAATTTATCACATCCTGCTGGCGACAAAGTAACACGCAACAGTGGACCTGGGAATAACGCCCATCGCAGCTTCCTAATGTTTTATGATTATCTACCACTATTGAACCCAAAGTTATGAGTTGCAGTAAATATTTTATAGACGAGCTTTTAACTGACGATCACGAAAAAGGCCGAAGAAAATAGACAGATGACAATTCACTAGAGATATAGGTACGTGTATGTCACCAGAAACGAGAGAGCGTTAATAATTGTGTTTTAGTGATTTGGGTTGGAGTAGCATGTCGATAGGTGATCGCGTGCCTGACGAGGCCGACCTGTTCAATACGAGCACTCGTCATGCCATCCGTACATTTTAACGAGAGCGCGATCAGCCGCACCGATATCGACAGTCTAATGAAAATCCCTCTGAATAATGCATTAATACCAGCGTTAAATCGTGAGCACCCACAATCTCCGCGGCGACAAAAATATACCTGATGCAAATTTTAGTCAACACCGATGCCGATAAGCTTCCGGAGGCGATCTGAGGTACCTACTCAATGTCCGAACTCGAGTAAAACTGAATTAATCCCGTTTAGCCGCAAATGGCGTTTGTGCGTCGATGCGGAAAGTGGTGCTAATATTTCATAGCTTTATCGAAACATGAAACATTCTCTTCAGTCGTTCGGGTCATGCGACTCGATAACAAATGATTTATGTAATGTCCGAGGTCCAGAATGAGCCATAAATAAATAATGGAAGTCAAAAATAAATAAGACATTGATAGGGAAACAGCCAGATGAGATATATGTGTTAGGGATGTTAAGTTATAGTTCGTGAATAGCGGGTTAAATCACTGTGCTAGTACATTCACGAACATAGCATTTGGCGGTGAGGAGATGAGAGGTCGCGTTCGTTGCTTGTACAGGTATAGACAGAGGTCCGTAACTTTAGCAATGCAGTGCAGGTAGGACGCTCGTGCCGCGTCTCACGGCGCGACCCTCGCTCACCTTCTCTATTGAAATGTCAGTGCGCGGACCAGTGACGAGACAATCGTAAAATACAATGTTAAGGTCACATCATGACTTCAATAAACAATCCTTAACATGGGAAACGTGACATCGTCGCCGGTGTAAGCGGGACCTCCTGAAAGTGTGCCAACCATGTTACAACTCGGTGAAAAGTCGTGATCGCGTATCTAACTTTTCTATTTCCACGTTTCGTTTTGCTGGATCTTTTTTTACAATTCTCAAAGGTACAATTAATTAACATAGATTACATTTTGCCAGTGATTACTTTGACGAAGTTAAACAATTGTGCTGTCAAATTATATAAAGAGATTGAGCTAAAGCGTTGAATTATGAAGTAAAAGCACGCAAAGGTCAAAGAGTTAAGGCGGGACAGGGCAAGAGCCTGACCGCGGTTGTACTACCGTTCCCGCGTTCCACATACGCCACAAGTTTATGTGACCGGGTACAGGTACACATCAATGGGGTCGCCGCCTATGCTTACTTGTCGCATGTCTTCTACATAAACGGATACATTTCACTGTAAACGTTAAGGCCAACCGTTTGCCCGATACTGATGATTCACACTGTTGGAATAAGATATTTGCAGCTGGAGCACAAGGAAAGTTGGCCATTTTTTACATAGGCAAACGCATGCAAAGCAGCTTTAAAGAAAATGAAGATCCGACAGCAATACAAAATGATTATTTAACAGAATTAAACTTTCACATTTGTTTTCCAAAATAAAATTACTTGACTTTACTTCTCCTTGGCTAATATCCAAAAGCAAACGTCAATTGCATTTAAGGCACAATGATTAGAAATCAGAACTCATCCCAGAATAACTTATCATAGCAATTTGTATGTCATCAGGACACGGGGCGAGCGCTAGCGTAGCGGGGTTTTACTTTCTTATGGTGGCCTCAAGAAACTAGTTAAGAGAAAGTAGGATTAGAACTTCTAATAGTAAAATCGTTATATAACACAATCGAAAGGACGATTTACTGGAATGATGAAAATATTGTGATTTTTTTGGTAATAATCTCAGTTCCCGTTATATCGAAGGACCAAACTTGAACAACGTAATTAAGAATTTATGTTGGATCATGGAAATATAAATAAGGGATTCCTGTCAGAGTGAAACAAATTCGCGCCTACAGACGTCCAATTAGGCCGGCAGTATCGTGCGTATCCACCAGCCCACGTGTAGAAAATAGGCACTTACTCATAAATATTTATGGCGTGCACAAAGCCGTCTTTGTATACTTCCACATTCACTGGGAATTATAATGGCTGTCACAGTAGGACCCCGAACAAGAGCCGAAACGGCTCGCATTAAGAACAGAAAAGATTCTCGAGACTGTTTCACTTGGCAACCGACACGGCAAATAAGTCGAATAGAGATAGCAGAAAGGGTTTTTACCACAAGAATGCATAATGAAAAGACTGGACGAGTGAAGGTAACATTACCGCGCAGATTTACTTTCGTGTGAGAGGCGGGTCACCGAAGACGTTGTTGGTTTTTGTCGTTCAATTTGACGGTTGTGGTGAAGACAGGTAATTGTGTGAAGTGTTGAATTAGGTGGCCGACTGTGGGGCTCCGAGACAACGACACCGGGCATTTCCCGTTGCGGTGGTGGGTACAAGCAGTGAAATGGCAACCGGCCTGTGTCGTACGGTAGCAACGGTACAGTTAGTCTGAATAAAGGCGGTTACGGAGTCCGCCGCCGCCGTCCGCACTACTATGATCTTTCAATTAGAGCCCCATAACCTTGTTCGCATCACTTTACACAGCAAACCTTACGACAACAATAACAATAACTACCATTTTATAACAATGAATGAATGAGCACATTTAACCGATGAAAGCAAATTTGACAAGCACAGTGTCAAGTGCAAGGTCAAAAATGTGAGAAGTAACTCTGATGTAATAGTACAGCGTATTTTTAAATTGACATACTAAACAGATTTTTGGCCTCATTGCTTTTAAAATGGTTAAGTTTAATATTTTTAAATATTTAATCTTAAATATCGTAAATCATAGATGTGATAGACGAGGAATCTAAATTGATACGGATTTTCATTGTTGTCAGACCAAAACCGTTCCACGAAATTCGGAAACCTTGTGGCTCGAGACAAAATCACGTTTTCCATTGTGAAATCTTCCAATAGCTTTGCAATTTGGTGGAACGGCGATGGCGAAGTGAGCGTGGCATCACGTAGATTCAGTTCCGAAAATGAAGTCGAGGCTTCTGCCTCCGTGGGTCGATGCCCGACCGTCCAATGTAATCGAATTAAATACACTAGGCAAGCATACCCATTTGGTCAAATGTGTTTCACAATTTCGCTTCAACTGTAGTCGACAGAGTTAAGGTCCTCTGTAGCAGTCGTGGCTTAATTTATTTATCTATTGTCTGAAGGAATTTATATGGCTGTATTTAAAGTGCGTTGTTTTACTGTCATGAAAGTTGAAGTGTCATCGAAACTTTTACTGTGCGTAGGGCAGGAGTAAAGTGATAATGAACCTCGACAAAAACGCAGTGGTATAGGTGCGTGTATAATAACATCGTTTGTTGAAAACATTGGCTAGTTATCAAAACGAATATCTATAGATTTGAAAACGTGAGCCCACTGTACAATGGATTTGTTCGACGAAGTCCCGACTGGGTTACGCAAATGCTGGTCATTTATCATGGGCGTAAGTCGCATAGCTTATAAATTGCAATTATAGTAAAGACCATTAATTTAACCGATAGCTTTTATATACTTTAAATATACCTATGGAAAGTACAGTTATTGGATAGGTCCCTACTTTACCTTTATTGGGCAGCATGTTTAGGAAGTAAGTAACCACTTTGAAATATAATATCAATTCTCGTAGCCATTATTAAATATTAAATTTCTTTTAAATCAGTGCATAAATATTGCATGTGTGCTTTACATTACTTACTGCTTCTATGGTACTAATGGAAAAGAAGTACTGGCGGCTGTGACACAAACACGCATTGTATGCATAGGCGCATGCCTTAGCGAGATAAATCAATATTTACAGGTGGTTGACCTGACTTCCTACTTGAACAGGTCTTAAAATGGAAGGATAATACAAAAGTAATGCTTTCAGTCTATAATAGTGAATCGAGAGCTTTCGGACAAAGGGGAATGGATGCAAATTTTTAAATACTATGAACTAAAACGATCTGATCGTGAAGTGATTCTATATTTCAGTACCGTGCCAAATGATAGGTTGAAACGGAATGTACTCGATTATGCCGAGATACAAAGGCACGAATTCAAACCCGAGCACCCATGTACGTGGTTCGGCTGCCGTTATCTGATGTGAATTTACTGCTTGAGATTAAACTACTTTAAAACAGTGTATCGGAAGGGCCGAGGCAGTGCGGTAATGGCTTCTTTACGTAATTGTGATAAAAACGCTTCCTCCTGGTGGCGCGCTCACGTGAGAACACAGGACGGTGTGACAGTGACGGATGCGCGCGCGCTGGTCCCGGTCGTGACAGTGCGCGTCAAGAACTCAGGAGGAGCAGCGCTGACGCGGCATCACCTCGCACCTCTGAAGCGCCAACGCTGTAATTTGCGCGTCAAACTAATCGAGACAAAACACCACAAAATCGGGTCTCGCAAATCCATGAACCAGTATCACGAACGCTATAACGGTTGTATAATTCGCCCTATTGAATCCATTTGAAGATTTTCATTTCAAAAATAAAGCAAAGAACGACTGGAGTTGCTCAACCGCATAAAAGTTTTATTAAAATAGATCACAAACCATGATAGGTGAAGTTTAACTGCCAACTTGGTATTCATATATAATTCATCGTTGATCGTGATAATGAGTATGCATTAAAATTAACGCTTGTCGTAATATATTATAAGAAATAGATGAAAAAAATCATAACATGATATGTATCGGCATCTGTCTAAACAAATAAGAACGGTAAACAGCAAAAAACAAGTGCGATGGCACCAGGTACCGATAAAATAAAATTAATACCTAATAGGTAGTTAAAATAATACTTTTACAAATAGTTCTTGATAACGAAAAGAAAACGCGTAGTTATACCATTTCATTAAATAAATATAGCAATTGTACTTACATAAAAGAAAGTATAAAAATGTAATAGATAAGAGCAAAATATAGAGGCTTTTAATATAAAAAATAGTATTATACACAGAAATATTAAGTAGATTTTATTGCAATAAGGTTTTATCGAGTAACGTAAAACTTTATAATATAAAAAATGCTTTTTAATATTACAAACATCTCCTTTAAGTCGTAAGAATAAATTGAAACGGAAGCCTTTACTGCTCAGAGCAGATAGAACAAGACCTCAATATTTATAATAACCAATGGGAATTGAGGAAATCTCACGCTATAAACCTGGGAATTATTTGTTTTAAAATATTAATACTACTATGGACTACTTTTGAATCGTTAACTGATAAATAGTTATTGAATTATGAACGTCAGGTGTGCAACAGTAATTTTCACTGTGATTTACCTATTAAGGACTATGTTGTTTGCTTATTTAACGCTCTTCGGTCAAATGATCTTTATTTATTAGGTAATAATAAATCTCAATAAATTTATCATCACACAATAGGTCCTATTCAATTAACCTTTTCCCATTTTGAACAAAATCGTATATGTTTATATAGTATTGTTAGACGAGGAATTGTAAATGTAGGCACTGGAGCGAAAATCTTTCAACGTAACGATGGGAGTTGATGTTTTAAGGTTCAATGATCACACTGGCTGCATGAGTAAAGTATCTGACGGATCGGTACTTTTTCTTATGATACGAATACTAGCGTGGGATAGCCAGTAGACCATGATGACGCAACCGTTCATCTGATTAATGGAACTGATTGAGAAAATTGAGATGGCATAAGTGACTTGTGTTTTAAAAAGCGAAGTGCGGTTAATCGAAATGGACATGTACAGGTTTTTTGCAAGTGAGCATAGATAGAGAATATCTATATATCGTAAGGCATACAAAATATTATAAAAAAAAAATATTCTGCAAACTAAATATGTAATAAAAAGTAGAGAAGCCAAAATGTGTAAAAAAATGTGTGTAATAGACTAACAATTGATATTGACATTTTTGACTGCTTTTCTGCAGATTTGTTAGCTTTTGATCACATTTTAGCGAATGGGTTGCGTTAAAAACTAAAAAGTTACGAGGGACATTCGAAGTTTCCGGTTTTGGGGGGAATGGTGGAGTTAGATTCATTTGACCAGGTGGCTACTTCGAGGAATACCTCACTAATTAAGTATCTTATCATTAGTGTATATTCCAATGAACCTAATTGAGTCGTTAAATTTTGTATAGTCAACGTGCAATCAAGACAATCGAAAATAAATCCACAAGTATGGAGAAAACTGAATATCGGGTCTTCATTAAACGCCTTCCTAGACAAGGAAAATCCAGTCAAACAATTTTTTTAAGAACTGTAACTGATTAACGGGTATTCTCCCTTGGCAAAACCATGGCTTATAAGTGGCATTGCCTTATGTCAACTCCTCATCACCTTTTACAAAATGCTGCTTTTCCCGGTGCAGGGACGTTGCTTATGAGGAGTTCTCCCGTTCCTTCATCACCAGCTCTACTTCATCACATGCATTGAGTCGAGCATAAATTGCTTATAAACCACATTAAAGTAATCGTATCGCTTCCGTGAAATGCTAAGTATTTAATAGTTCCGATGACCATTTGTGGTCTTCATCATCAGTTCCACTTCACCAAATGGTGCTTTCCGGAAGCATATGCATAAGTTACTATAGAAAACACCGAAATCGCTATAGGAGTGCCTATAATATTTGAAGAGTTCCATCAGTCCCATCATCAATTCCTGACATATGACAATGGGACCACATGGGAAGTATACCCTTTCGAACAAAAAAATCATTACTCAAATCGGTCCAACCGTCTTCGAGTAATCGAGTAACACACATAAAAAAAAGATTCCGTCGAATTGAGAACCTCCTCCTTTTTTTAAGTCGGTTAAAAATGAATAATGCCGACACGAAGAATTTATCTTTGTACTCGTATCTTTAACTCCAAATATATCTCACTAACCTGACACTTAAGGGCATTATGTTGTGTAATATTTTTCATTCATCTTTACGTTCCCCATACATTTATATAGGTATTATCGTGCGGCGCGATTAAAAAGGTTCAAGCCCCATTTTGAGCGATCTAAGGAATGTATTGTGCCGTGTGGCGACGGCCTAAGAATACAAGTGTCACCACTTTCTTACATGCCTAGGATGTCGTTAAAGTCGAATAAGAGGCTTGACGCATTGAAAACCTGTGAGAGAGAAGGAAACTTGAAACAAACCCTCTACCAACCCGTCTGGCCAGCGTGGTATCTGTAGGCTAATAGCCTCCAGTCCCCAGGCTGATCATGGAAGAAATGTATTAGGGTTATAGAAGAATATATTAAAAATGATAAATATTTTCCTATTTAGTTTCTTACTCCTTCCCCCCTTAACCTACCGGAAACTTTTCGATCGCCCCTCCTACATCCATATTTAGAAATTTCTTCAACGAAAAATCCTTATTCCCGTGAGAAAATGCTATCCCATATGCTAGAAGTTGGTAGTAGGGTAACAATTTTTTGCTGTGCTGCGATTGATTGCTATTTGTTGTTAGTTAGCAATATTCGACGAGACGAGTTATGTAGCTTTGTTCTAAGAATTGTATGAGCTTTACAGTTATACGGGTACATTTAACATCTTTCAGTCAAATTGATATAAATAAAAATTTATACCGCATACATTGTTTAAACTATTAGTAAGATTCAGAAAGCTTTGTCTTTTTATACTTCTTTACTATCATACTTGTGTAAACTATCTGTATAGACTTTCTAGCAAAAATAACTAGTCATTTAACGAAATACCAAAACGCATTAAGATTTTGGAATAACATTTATTAACATCGAATTACATCTTGTTGAATAAAGCTATCTTTACTAGTTTATGAAATATCGTCGTCGTTGGTGTAAATGACTTGTTATTTTTGCTCATCAGTGCATTTAAAATTCAGAACATTGATCAGGTAGGTAATGTAAGTATTAAGTATCAACAGCTTGAAGTTCAAATCAAACTTACCGAATCCCTTCCACATAACACCACCATAATAAAGTAGTAAATTTATTACCTGGAACAAAGAAAAGGAACGTTTAATGTATTTGAAGTATCCACTAAAAATCTCATAGGTAATTCTAATGTTGTGATGTGACGGCACGCCGACAATGCGACGGTTTATTAGCGCGGGTACTGTTAATATGCAAATAATACTATCCTCTTTTTGACATGCCTCTTTAGAATACAAAGGATCAAGAAATTTAAATATCAACAAAACGGGTTCATGGAAAACGTCGCATGATAATGACGCTAAACCCTTGTTGCTATCCTGTCTGATAGAAATATTTAAAATGATTTCCTTTTTCGGATTTCGCAAAACTTAGGTAACTTTTACACACGGAAGTCCTTCTTTGAAACAAATAAAATTAAGAATGTGGTTCTTCTTGGTTAAGATTTGGTTGCTAAAATTATCATGACGGTTTATTTGAAAACCTTTTAAACATGGTCATGCATGGTGCTCTATTTTCATATTTTACCAAATAAATTTGCATTTTTTACTCTTTGCGAGAGTGAAAATATGAATTAACCAATTGACTGACTATGACTAGAGCAGTTTTACTTAGGGACTTACATTTTATCACTAGATATTAAAGAAAAAGTAACGGAGCTTTCGGTCAAACGGGTAACAACGGAAATTTTGTTAACATTCCTGGAAGACCCTAAGGTAGAAACAATAGTAAGTACAAACCAATACTGGGAAGTAACTTGGTTTCTGAATGAGAATCACGAGCGTGAGTTTACCTACCACGGCGGATTCCTGCATCAGCCATGTGATTACGAGTCACCTGCCTATAATCAAACATGTCATGATTGAGACACGCTTATGTGTAAACTGCGTAATTAACAATTGTATTTTTTCCTTTTGATTGCAGAACGGCGGCGGTAGCGGTTAGCGGTTTCTGGAACCTACAGGTCAGTGACCCGACGACGCACCTTACTCTCCTGCGATTGGAATTCGTGAATCTTCAGAAATAACACGTCATTATGTCTTATTAGACGTTGAGGAAGCACTTACAGCAAATGTACGGAAAATAACACGCTCGCCTCTTGTGCGGGAATGTTCAGGGACCCATTATTGCTCACATTATAAAATATAGAACTATCAATTTACTATATTAATACACATAAATAGTAATACAGCTAAAAGACAAAACATCTTGCAATGAATGAAATACAAGTCTTGACGAATAAACGTTACTTAAAAAGTAGAGCACAATGAAAACTGTTTATGAGTCCAATACCAACCACATCGTAATAATGTCAAATTATCTAAGAATACGTTTTGGAGAAATAACGATCTCAAACCCAACGAAGTGCGAATGGAGATACAGTTAGGTTTTTTGGTACTGCCTGTCATGTAAGCAGTGACTCGCAAAATAATTAGGGAAGCGTACGTGTATTATCTTTAATGCAGTGTTCATTATCAAAATTGATGCACGGATGTCATGGAATCGTTTGCCATCATGGTAGAGTAATAATGAGGTTTTGAATTTGTTTACTACTTACTTATGAAAGAAAGACACAATCATTATTTCCGTTCAACGTTTAAGTATGAGTAATAAAAATTAGCAGCCAATTTGTACTAACTACCGCTATTCAAAATTACTGGTGAATACAATGTACCGCATGTCCGACCGATCCCGTCTCAATTTTTTGCTCTTGCAATATACAATTTAATCTTCCTCAACGTAAAAATGCAGTCAACCGGTTTTTTTCTGGCATCGTCCTGTTATTTTTACCGTTTTCCAACTTTACCACCAAATACTTTTCTTTCGGGTTTCTTATACCTACACTTATGGTACTTATTCAAATTTCGATATTCGATGGAATAGGCAACACAATTTGCTTATAGGCAAATCAGCTAGTATCGATGATTTTTATATTTTCAACAGTTTCACAATTGAAAACCCACATTACTATACCACAGGGAGAATAAATAATGTTAATTACACGTTTGGCGTCGAAAATGAAGAATACGCAACCAAGCAGAACTAGATACCTACGTTCTTTAATTAACTGCGCAGCTTACACTGTCAATTGCACTTACAAATGTATAAAAGTTCCCGAGGGCTCGTTAGCTAAGAGGGATAGCTCGAATTATTCTCGCTCTTGTATGGGATAGCTAAAAACGTTTACCACATAGTTCGGGTTACGACCCGCAATGATGCGATTATGAAGAAAGCCGACGCTCAACAAACGCGTTACGGTAATAGATGAGGGGTATAACACCACATTTATAAGGGCAATTTAGCTGAATATTATAGAATTAACACTACTTACGTGATTGATTACAGTGCGCGAAGATTTATGGTTTCACATTATTTATAAAACATATAAGCAGTTCAAATGTTATATAAACATACCTATATTTATTCATTGAAAACTGAGTTTCCGATTCTGATCATAAAGTAGTTAATGAATATAAACAAGTACCAGCAATAGGCTATTTGACAATGCGAAAAATAAAGTGTCAATTACTGTAATCAGTATAAATTATGAGTTTAAAAATGGTTTTTTATTAACTTAAGTTGAAAATAATTACAAATTTATTAAAAAATTCGTAAATAAAAATGCATTTTTTAAACGTTTTGTCACGTGACACAAAACGCTCCTGTTTCGTCGAGTTTATAACGACGTCACCTACTTGTAAACCTCGTTTTCCCTACGTATGTGGATGATATGCAGAATACAGGCAAGTGACGTCACCCAGCGCCATATTGTCAAAGTAGCGTTTTGGCGCGCAATTTAAATATTGAATTTTTAATTTGATATTTTTCAGCAAATATGTACCAGAATAAAAAAAAAACAACTTTTACTGGGTTCCTTAAACTCCACTACATAATATAAAATGGATTTTTAAAACCTGTCAAATAGCCTATTACTGCGGTTGTCAGGTAAACTGATTGATTATATCGTAGAATCACTTTGCTCAACTTGACGGCGATATAATGGGACAAAAAGGTTTTGTTTTATATTCCAATTCAATCTTGTCTGTAAAATAAACTTTGCTACTCTGGAATGTCTTATTAAATATAGCTCTGTTGAAATCAATCTAGACAAGAGTGAAAACAAATACTCGTTATCTAATCGATCATCCAACAAACAAATAAACAATGATTCCAATTTCGATTCAATCTTAATAAATTTTATGTTAATTTAGCAAACACTAGGAATAAAGATTAGTTCAAAGCGAGCATGCCTAGTAGTAATACAGGAAATGTCCGAGCAATATCCACCCCGAGGCGCAGGGAACCTATGCATCGGGAACCAATCCTTGTAGAGACTATAGAACAAGCAAAAGGCGGTCGCGACGTTAGCCAGCGGCTTTTAATTGACAATGGATAGCAGACGACCCGTGCAGATCGCCCGACCGATAAGATCTTACCTTTAACCCTCTCATTATACCTAGTATGAGGTCCGGTGATCAGTGCTTTACCTCGTTCTTTGACTAACGCATCGGGCAATATATTTAATCATTTATTTATCGGATCTTCGGTAATCTGCACGATTAGCTGTCGTACCTTATGATATCGCTTTGCGAGGCACGCTTTAAAAGGTAACAGCGAATTATGGAGTCATTATTTGTAAATGGGTAATTGCAAACTGTGATAAATGGTCGTAACTAATCAATGTGGTAGCTTGACAGTTAAAATTATAGTTTCGTTGATTGAACATAGTTCTATGAAGTAGATTTAATGTCGGGTGAAAAGCTCGAGTGACATTAGCGGGTGCTATTAGTCGACCATACGTGACCTATGCCGTCGAGCATTTCATCATTAGTTTAACAATTATCTTCACATGCTGAACATAATTGCTCACATTAAAGTTCTATTTCCAGTGTAATTATAGCTATAGACAATAACTTTTAAGCTTCACGTCCATCACAGTCGAGGATTCGGAATGCTGTTGGATTGATGGATGAAACGGACCGAGCCTCGTAGTCTACTTCGCTGTTTCGCACAGCTGATTAACGTTACTTATCAAAAATATCAAACACGATCTTATCAATTCCTCATCATCTAATAGACGGCGCCTGAAGCCAATTAATAATTATATCATCACAGAAAACTTAGTAATTATTTGCAGTTCCTACGAATACAACAATTAGTCTGCCACTATTTCTTATACTTATTTTCATTTAAAAATAATGTTTTTGTTTGTTTACTTTGAGATAACAAGATGATTCACAAGTCACCAGGGCCCTTAGCCAAAGTAACAATTAAAAACGATAACGAAGTTCGAAAAGAATTAAATGTATGGGATTGGCGGATTGGCATAGGCCGCGCTAAATCACGTGGTCTTACCGCAAGTTGATTGGCGAATATAGACAATAACGAATCGAATTATCGTTTCGCTACGTAACGATGTTACTTTGTCTACGGGCCCAGTTCACAACATAGCTTTAGCTTTAGCTTTAGCATAGTAAATTTTGTATCTTTTTGTTAACACAAAGAATCCAAATCTTAAAAGTTGCTACAAACTCTATGGTGGCCTTACCTAACTAGGTCGTAAATTGTGTATGCTTTTAAAATTAAGAAGCAAGGTAAACCTACTTGAAGCTAAAACTTGCGTTGTCAGCTTTGTAAGCAAGCCGCAGTAAGTGAAATAAGTAGGTGATTCGAGAGTTTACATTTTAGTTCCATCAAACAACACCGAACAAACTAGTTGACAGTAGTAATACAACATAAAAATGTACATAACGTAAAAAGAGGTGGTAAAGCAGCCGCCTCGCATTTTATAAAGAAATGTTTGTTTTACGAGAGTTGTTTAGTAACCTGCGGTGTCGTGCGATAGCCACCTTGCATGCAGATGTTGGGGAAACATTCTCATAGTTACACATATACTGTATGTGCGACAAACATAATTGGATATTCTCGGTGAGCTTCCGATTGGGCAGATAAAGATGTGACGGGAGCGGAGATGCGTCTGTCGTCAAGTGTCCGTCGAGCGTTATCTGTAGACGACATCTTTGTGTCGGGGTCGGTTTTTCAACGCGTGCGCGGTGCGGTGGGCGGTAATGGCGTCCGCCCCAACGGGATTTGCGCGCCGACATGGTTTCGCGTCTCATCGTGCGGCCGCAATACATCGCTCCACTTAAATTACGTGCGAGCTTGTTCCGGTAAACTATCGCGATACCAACACCATAAAAACTCTGTAGCTCACACTCGATGCGCGCGATCGTAGCGTACTGGTATCACTTAAAGGCGCTTGAATTGCTTACAACGAAGTTAAGGCTGATTACTCCACTCAAAGCAAAATGTTCATAATGCAATATCATGCAAGAGTAAGATTGAGACGTTCTCAACTTAAAATATTCAATTACGTGTACTAAACTAATTTAAGTCGCGATTTTGAGCATCTACGCGTGCACGTTGCATTAATTGTCGTATAAAAACAAAACGGTTTGTTGTACAGTACAACGTCGCAATTTATTTGCCAATTCACGCGCGATATTACGGCCGAATGACTTTTTATGCACGTTGATGCAGGGAAAAAAGCAGTAGTTTGGAATTGGAACATTTCGTAAATTTTGATTGATGTCATAAGTATACAAATAGAACCGCTCAAAAATACGCGCATACGAAGTCACAAAATAACGCTAGTCTTGTTTATCTAAACCGCCTTCGATGTCTTGATGAGGGACAAGAGATTCATGGCTGATAACATAGACTAACATCCATGCAAGAAACTGGCTGCAATTTAGAATAAAAAAACAGCTGATCCCTAATAGCTCAGTATCAAGATGAATAGCAATGTGCTCAAACGAGCCTCGTAAACGGCCGATCAATCGCCGGTAACGGTAGGCAGTGGATGACGTGACGCTTGAATAAGTGTATTGACCCTGTATTCAATATTCACGGAGTAACGATCTAGTCATCTGGATTACTGAAACAACTTTGAAAACCAATTTATGTTGCCTTTTAGATAACCGGCTACCTTACAGAAAAATTTGCATTTAAACAAGGAAAATATTGCAAAGTACAGTTTTGTGTGCTGATTTTAAAAGATAAAATTTGTGAAATGCTACTATATACAATGGAGTCCCCAATGAGAACCTCCCACGTTCAACGGAACCTCTTCCGCCGTTTAGATTGTGGGGCATCCAAAAGTAACAGGCGCAAATAAAAGCAAGTAAAAGACCATTATGACACAATGCATACCGTTACTGATCTTGTCTAATCTGATGAATGATGTGTTTGGTTTTGCTAGTAACCACTGATTATTAGTTATTTGTTGCATTAATCATTCATGCCCCAGAACAAAAATAGATTACAATCTTAAACTTTAGCCAAGTGATTGTTTCTCGAGAGGTGTCATTAGTAAGCAGTCGAAATTTTAAACATGTTGATTGACAGTTTAAAACAAATAGATTGAATATAATTGCTGTAACATTTCATTTAAAATGTAATGTAAGTCATCAATAAACGCCGACAATGTAACGGTTAACATAATGTTTACGCACCATGATCATTTTATCTTTCAATCTTGACCCCCTTTTGGATGCTTTTAACTTGATATTATGGATTTTATCTTCCATTGAGTACATTAGATAGAATATCGATAAATATCAAGCACGATTATAATGTAGTGTTGCTTTAGTATCATGGTGCAGTTCTGAAAGCATGTGGGGCGTAGGACCGTCGAGTGGATTGAAAGCGACCGTTCAATTTATCAAAAGTCAAAAGCAAGCGTTAGCAGCATATTGCGTGCCGGAAGAGTCTGCTCACCGTTATAGCATTAGTGTTTTTGCATCCGACATCAGTGGGACAGGAGTGCGTCGCCGCTCCCGTGCACCGGGAAGTCAATCAATTACATATTAGCTTAATGTGACGTAGATGGTCGTGGTTCAAATTTGCATGGTTGAGCAAAATGGTCTTGCCGAGACAATCGCCTGATTGTTGTTTATAGCCTCTGCAGCCAGATCAAAAACTAACAGGTACTAAACTAAATTATTAAATACGGCTTAACAAAATTTTCGAATATGTCGATGCAAAATTTAACATCGAGTGTTGAACTCGGAAATTGTTTTCCTCGAGGCATGCTGCACGATCTCGGGTGTGCATTCGAATAGGATTTATGTATGAAATTCTTTTCATTAGATGAGAGTTAGAGCCAGCTCATAAAGTAGGTTTTAATTGTAAGGGCCGGGGATATCTGGCGCGGGTGCGATAGGGCGAGGTGGAACAATGGCGGCGTGCGCGGTAGGCGGAGGGCGTCGTGGCAGCCGGGGGCCTGAGCCGCCTGCTCGCCCCAACTCGCGCCTCTACCAACCTACCTACCCTCCTTAGAAAATGTTTAATATTAACTTGCCTACATTTCTTAACTATAATCTACACTTAACGGTATCTATCCTTAATTCGAATTGACAATATCGAAACGATATCGAAATCTTTCGGATGCATTGCTCATATAGGTTAAGTAGTCTATGGATATGAAGATTTCGATATTTATCGATAACAAATAGGCAAAGTTTGCAAAACTTGTACTAGGTAGGGTACAGCTGATACAGGGGTTGATATGCTGAAGGAGGATAATTATATTACGTCGAACTTTCATTCCGATTTCTCCATTGAGGATATTTTATTATTTTAAGTACATAAATATGAAATTTCGAAATAAACGAGCCAAAGAAAATATATGGAAACGTTTTGTCGTGAAACATCTAAACATCATAGTTTATTGTCCTACCTTGCCATTTTGTGTAAAGGCATTCATACCATGTGAGAATACTCTGTTCATATATTTGACAAGTAAAATAGATGCTACGGCAAATAAAGTCTGAATTTAATAAAAGCAAAGAATAAAAGGAGACAGGTTCGACGTGAGAGTACAACCGATGCATAAAATGTGCGGACGCAGTAATAAACATGCCACTATGGGCGCGAGCTCAATGCTCATACCTCTCCCAGGACGTAAAAAGCCATGCATTTATTATTAGTATTATTGTACAACCTATAAATACATATCAGCTGTATGCATAACTGTCTTTATTGAAGTATAAACCATATAAACCAACAGTTACTACGAACGTGATATTGGCCATTACATGAAACGCATCAAAACATTTAATAAAATAAATTCAACGCATAAAAAAAACCTTTATTAAAAAGCAATAATGTTGTAAACGATTAGGTACTGTGCAGCACCAAGAACGGTAATAACATTGATTAAAGTGACGTTAAGCCTGAGCCCGTCGAAGATTACGGAACATCACATATTTATTACTTATAAAGTGCATGAATTCTTTCAATAACAAGTTTATGTAAGCCGTTAGTCGGAACAGTAATATGCGTATTACCGTCCACTATACAATTAGTCATTACCAACATGCCTTTCAAGTAGTTTCGTCATAGAGTGGAAGACGGGCGCCGGCTCAGGAAATCGACAGATCGAATCTACCTATGCGTACATGCTCGCACGCTTCCTAATTCCAATCTCACCGTAACGGTTGTCTACGCAGCGATAAATTGAATATGACGGCAGTTTCTAAGTGATGGACACCCATCAATATGCTTCTGTAAAGTTTGACTATAAAAGAGAATCAGTGAATGGTAAACATTTCTTCGTAAAAGCAGATTTGCGCTGCGTTTAAGGCCACCAAACTAAAACTAATACAGGTTACTTTCTTTTCCATATAAAAGTCAAAATTTTCACTTTCATCTAAAAAGTGAGACATAAACGGAGTATTATAAAGAACCGATTAACTTTTTTAAAAAGAAACAATTCTTCGTGACTGAAAACATTTTCAAGAGCCGATGAAAGAAACAAGTGAATTTTATAAGGTCCCAGGTCCATTACAAATGACGTGCAGAAACACAATAGCTTTACAACTTCTCTATTTGTACAAAGCGATCGGCGCGCGGTCTAACACGATCTCATTTCCGCAGTGGTTTTGAACTATTGAGGTGTTAACTAACTAATATTGCCCGCCAACGACTCCCATCAATGAAAACTAGATTTGTTACTTAGTTTCTGACCATTTGAGTGAGCACGATCAGTACCTTCAATTCGATTTTACGGACACCCATGTAGCCGCAATGCAATTTTCAATGGAAGTACTTGCAGACTTACTGCAGTATGATCAAATTGATCATGGCCTGCAAATATAGCCGATGTCATTATAGCAAGTCCAGTTCCTGTGGTCGGCAATCTTACACGCGTGGCTTAGTTTAATCTGCTATTTGTTTCGAAATCCCTTCGCCAGTGTCTTGTTTATTGTGCGCGGTAGATGTTAATCTGGCTAAATTG
Organism: Chrysoteuchia culmella; assembly: GCA_910589605.1. NCBI lineage: Eukaryota > Metazoa > Arthropoda > Insecta > Lepidoptera > Crambidae > Chrysoteuchia > Chrysoteuchia culmella. The sequence goes on from OU342654.1 coordinate 12,200,339, forward strand.
CTATGGAATATCCGCATCAATACCTCATTATCATAGTTCATAACTTTCGTGTGTCTAGACAGTTACTCATATTTCATTCGGTATCGACGGATGTATCACCGAGTCGATAGCAGATTCTATTTACGAGTGCGGGCCACGTCGAGCTGCTGTACGTAGATAATATGAGCCGATCGTGTTTCCGTTAGTGCAATACCATAATGCAGTCCATAGCGTCGTCCGACCTACGACAAGTGGAAATGCAGTACTGTTACCAACGAATACCATTATACCAATACTTTTACAAAATCTGGCTGCAATACTTCACAATTTTACTTACGTATCTAAAACAACTTTGGGTTTTATAAAAGTAGAATAACGTGCCTGTATATATTTTTGTAAGAATCCAGGTTTTGATATTTAACGTTATTTTGTGCGTAAATAATTTGGAATACAATTTGATTTAATAAGAAAAAAAGCGCTACAACAGGCAGGTCAGCAACGCGCCGTGCGCTTTGTTATAGCATAAATTCCGAGCCACAAAATAAGTTATTGGTGTAAAATTCGAATTTTCTGCGTACCTACTGTTGATTTCGGTGAACGGTCGTCTAGGCGGAGCGGATCTCAAGCCAGAGTGCTCGTGCGAAACCATGCCCCTACCGTTACTGCACCACTTCGCCGGACAGTTAGCCGCACGAACGCGTTACCGACATCACCATCATACGCACCCCATGCAGAAATGTGGAATAAGTGCATCGACAACCATTGTAAATAACGAGTGGTAAAATTTCTCCAATAACCAAATACAACAATCCACTGTGCTGCATGAGTAGGTCACAAAGTGCGTCGTTAGTGGCGTCATCTTGTCGTTAAGGAACACGTGTAGCATGGACATCTGTCAACGTGATGGATGGGAGACGAGTCGGTGGTATTACCTAGTTTTGAGCATGGGTCGTGTTTGATGAGAAGCGTCAGCGTTGGCACCCGCGGCTGCGTCGTGACCGCTTCGCGTGCGCAGCTCTGTCATGCGCTACCAACGATTATCATGACTAGCGCCTGCATCACGGCACACGATTGTGACACCAGCGATGCTACTGGTGCTGATGGAGAACTCTTTAATCTTAATCTTTGCAAACTATAAACTTTTGATACTGCAAACACGGTTTTACTTGCATATAGTGCAGTACTAATGCACGAAGATGATTCAATCAAAAGATGATAAAAGCCGACGAGCACAGAAGCAAATTTAGGCTAAAAGACTTTCTTCTAAGCTACATTATCTATTTAACCAGCACAGGACATGACGGTATGTCGCTATTTTACGAAAGCAGAACTAGTTATCACGGTCCATTGAACACAAGCTCCACAGAATACAAGCACACCCTTTGTAGAACACTGTTAGGAAAAACAGTGCCACTGATGTCCGCTTTCGAGAGAAGCCGATCTCGAGTTCACAAACGCATTAACTTCATTAGCCTTCGCCACAATGGCACGTCCACACAACCACGACAAGAAAAGTCCGAGTAAATTACTCCTCGCCGAGATGTAATTGCATCTCGATTTTTATTACGTATAGGTGTAATATAATAAGTCCGCGGAATACGATTCGTGGAGTCACCGCGTTTAATCTGAATTGAAATTTTACGTTCCTTTCAAGTTTCACGGCGCACGACCGCGAAACGATCGTGCGGTGTCTGATCAATAGAATTCGTGATACTGGTCACGTGACAAAGCTACCGATTTCAAGCACACGCCTCTTTCGCTCCGCATGACATCCATCAAATCGGGACCATTGTTAACTTTATTGGTTCAGCAAAATTAATGACAATTGAATTATGCAGACGGATGATGCTGATGTGATACCGTAAGAAAATTTTCTTCATTGCGTATGTTTGCGTAATTTGTTGTATATTATAATGCAGAAGGGCCGGTGGAAACGGGGAAGTAGAGAGAGTACGGTTGGCTCGACCTCCGCGAACGCAATAATTGAGCATAGAAATCAAATTACAGATGATTGATGATGCCGTTACAGCACGACTGAAGCCGCAGTGACGCCCGCCGAGCGAATCGTGTCATTTGCGTAATAGGATTTTGACAAATTTGAAACTACATGGCTATTATTTGAAAAATTCAATAAGAAAGAAAAAAGTTCTGAATCAACGACAAATATAAAACTAGCTAGAAAAATAAGTTTGTTTAAGGCGGTACCCCCACCGAAAGTGGCGCCGCGTTGAATTTTATTTAATATCGTAATTCTAATACACAATTTTAATAATACTTTACGTGGAATTTTTAGAGCCCATAGTCTAGTATTTTTAGACGGTATCATTACATTCCCTCGTAGTCACTGCTAGAAGTAGATAGCAAAACTGCTAAAAGTGGCCGTTTTTGACACATTTGCTATCTACTTCTACGAATGACTATGACGAGATGTAGCGATACCTTCTAAAAATACAAGACAATGGGCTCTAAAAATTCCACGTTAGTTTTATTAAAATTGTGAATTAGAATTACGATATTAAATAAAATTCAACGCGGCGCCACTTTCGGTGGGGGTACCGCCTTAAGATAAAACCAAATGACCAGGACTGGACCCTGCAATAAGAAGTTTATAAATTACGCATAGGTATCGCAATTCCCAACAGCAGCAGCAGCCTATTTTATATGGCTAAAATTAATAGTGGTTCGATCCATTCTCCTTTCGGAAGAGCCATACAAATCTGTTTATGAGTTAAACATAAGACACCTCACCAATTTTATGGCTTCGAACATATAAAACCATTAGTGTTCTATAAACGTCCATGGAGATTGCAAGTGTGATCGTGTAGAAAGCCGCCGCATGAAATATTACATTTCATTAGTCTTGCCTTCAAAGACTGCATTGTCATTTGTTTAGTGATAAGATCTGCACTAAATAAATGACAATATGTGATCCATTAAAATGTGTATTTATTTGATTGATTAGTTAATTTGCGTCTGTCTATATTTGTATTTAGTAGGCCATCATTAGTAAGCAGTCTATTCCCTTTCCGCTGCACACAATTAAATCGGTGTGACGTGACGATCGTTTTTAAGGTGACAGCTCGTCAGACTTTAGTCATGAATTCCTAATTTATTTATTATATGCGAAATAAGAACTAAACGAAAATTATATAAAAAGTAAATAAAATGAAGAAAGTAAGTAGGTACTTATAAAAAATTATAGATGTAAATACTGATATATTAAAGTTACCAAAGTAGTTTTTTCTGCATTGTAAGGGCTATCACAAGTTTATTTACCCAATTACATCAAACAGTGCCGTGAAACAAAGTAAATCGCTAGCGCAGCATGCTTCGGCGCAGCGGGTCGCCTCCGGCGTGTAAGTAAGACTCCTCTTATAACCTCTGTGTTATAAACGTTTATTGCTTTATTCTATTTAGAACGAAATTACCCAACTATAGGTGATTCAAGAGCAAGCTTGGCTGAATTATCCGCATTTATGGTAGGTAGTAAGTTTTAGTAAGGAAAGAGATTAAAATTTTACAGCATCAGGCAACGGAAGCAGTAAGCAAAGCTCAGAAAAAAAGATATCAAATACCAATAAAAGATATAAAATAATACGAATAACGACATACCTAATCTACCTCACAATAACAAGATGCGCAATCGGGATAAGGATTAAATCAGTGACTCTAAGCCCTAATATAATAAACAATATTGATAAAACAACATTTGTAATTAAGTCAGTAGTTCATAAATAAAGATTTGGCTTTGTAGGGTAAGTAATCAAATTACGTATTCAGGAGGTTAGTGTAGTGGAGTTATGGTAAACGTATGGGGAGATAAGCAAGAACCGGTCGCTTCTGCATTGGCGCAACAGGTGCAAACACGGTCACGGCCCTACATGGGCTTGACAGTCCACAAACCAGTTTTAGGCAAAATTTACGCACCCTCTCACAGTTACAAAGACGATAAAATAAGTTTTAATGGCACAAATCGACGATATCAAACAGGAGAATCGGCCGTAGCGACAATAGATAAATTGAATACAAGCTCTAAGGCTTAGCGTAAACTTATTTGAAACTAATATCTTGCTGTGTGTGGATATCAAAGAAACAAGAAACGCCCATTACGTTTATTTAGCTTTTAAGGTAAGAGAATTGCGGCTGACTCGGTACCGATTTCCTTTTAAATATGATGTATTTTGGTTTAAGAGACATAAGTACTTGAATTTTTTCACAAACTATCTAGTTAATGAGTCAAATAATACTGAAGTGTAATTGCTTAACTGTCAATTGAGCTTCTTTTTCAAAACTGCTGACGTCATCAAAATATATTAGAGTGTAATTAAAGAGAACGGTATTGAGACGCTGTAGTAGAAATACGGTACATGACTATCTATATAATTTCATACAAACAATAGGAAAAGAACGTACATAACATATCAAGAGACTTTGAAGTACCTACAATTTGAAGAAAAATATTATATTGAGTAAGACTCTTAATATAAAAATTACGAGTATTAAAAACACAAAAGCAGTAAGTACCTACTTATAAAATTATTTCAGAATATACTCCTTGCATTGATGAATAAAAAAATCTCGCAAATACATCGAACAACAAGAAGAAAAGGTGTAAGAGTAAGCGACGCCGACGCCATAAAAGATGGTTATGAGGGATAAATGCGAATCCAATGCTTCGAAGCAAAATAGGAACAAAATCAAATCGTAACCGACAATTTTATTACTTTATACAGTGACCACAATATGCAAGCCAATAAACGCTTGATAGTGGAACATTCCATTCGATGATCATGATGATTAAGAAGTCTTTTTCGCCTTCCAGACAAGTAAAAACGAAGTATACAGAACGTAAGTAGGTATTCAGAGGAAGAAAATATTGGGATTTGGAAAAGTGAAAACAAAGTGAGATGCGGAAAGGCAGAACGAGTGCACTGAAAACCTACTTCCAAGCTCAGGTTGCCTTACAACAATGCTATAAAATTATAGGATTTAAAAGACTAGTCCCTCATTGAGTTAGCATGATTAATCGCGGAGAAAACTAGACGGGATTATACGTTAGTAATTCGAAGCTGCACGTTTTACATCGTCCCGATCATTAGTAGGAGTCATTCCGAACACGATCAGACGATTTTTTTGTCAGATTTTCAGCTAGAACATTTTATAGACATTTGATGTGTTCAAATTACACATATTACTCTATGATTCCCATGAACTGAATATCTCGTATTGCACGTCCGTTCGTATTGCTTAGCACCAGAAAGCGCAACATTGCAATCGATCAGACACTTTTTATGACGTTTCACAATATGACAGTAATACGTTTGAAATTATGATATCCTATTACTTATCTCAGGTATCCAAGTATATAATGGATAGGGTGTATAAAACGACCACAAAAGTAACCGAGAGAACACTCGTAGCGCGCTTCTAAACTTATCTGAAGTAATTGTCTCGCTTTATTTAAATAGCTTTTATAGTTTTCTACAGACCGCGAGTAAAAACAAATGAAGCAAATATTAAAGCGATGTAATTTCCACCTGCCCAATGGTATGTGACGCCTTGAGCACTATCAAGGAAAGTGGTTCGATTTTTCAAACTGCTTTCTGAAGGGTTCGGACCGCAATGAAGTGTTGGCATTTATTTACCGCGCTTGAGAGTAATAAGTAACTTCGCACTATGCATAACGCACTTGCTAGTTTGTAGCTTTAGGCTGACGTAATTGCTAAGAATAAAGATTAAAATGCAAGCATTAATAAATTGCATGAAAAAGGGAAAGCAAATAGTAGAGTATTTACAGAAACTGATAGGTGATATGCTAACAAGCTTTCTATGCTGACATCTAAGTGAGCTAAAAGCTTTCAATTGGCGGCTGATATACTGATTAGTTTGTTGGTTTCTCGTATCTTAATTGAACAATTTAAAATAGAATTAATCGCTGAACAAGTTAGCCACGTAGGTTGTGTATCAGGTAGTTTTATGCGGATCGGGACCAGAGAAATCGAGATCTTCTCATTAATGTAAATCTTGGTGCAAACTCGCCACTGACGCATCAACCCACTAACCTAAAGCGCGAGGACATGTGGCTGTAGAAAATACTGCCAATGGCAAATTCCAAATGCAACGAATGCCATATTAGCAATAGCAACTCTTACAGGTTTCGTTAGTGTGTAATTTTTTGTGGTAACGAGACCTGCAAATAATATTATCGTCAATCAATAATTAAATAATGATAAGGCTAATGTTAGAATCACGCTTCTTCCGGATGGTACTTTCAACCACCGAGAAACTGCTATCATATCTCTAAATGCTGGCAATACTAAAAACATTGATGTTATATAACCACAGACCTATATAAAATGGTGGTAGCTAGCGTAGTGGACTTAGAACAACCAAAATACCGAATACAAGTGGGGGTACTGCAAATTGTGCAAGCTGTGTTTTTGGGGTAAAATTTGGTACGAAGCGAACCAGGAACCTCTGGATCTGATACCGGTAGTGTTACCACTAGACCACAGAGTTAATCCTAGTCCGGATTATATTAGCCTCAATAGAAGTGGCGCGGTGCAGCGTACGGCAAAATGCTTGTGGGAACACACCATATCTCATCATTGTTTACTCTCTGGCAGGTGGAAATTGCAAACTAGTAACAATTTCATCCACTATTATGCTGGCTGCTCTAACATAAACATTTCGCAGAAGACTCAATTATGATAATAAGAATTACTCAACTGACTATAAACTTAGGCCATAAGTAAGTAGGCAATTATGTAGGTTAGCCGTGCGAAGATTGTCTAATCTATGATGTTTTGTTTTTCCGGTTCTAGTATGTTGAAGCTGGATAAAAACATTGAAAACTGTTAGAATAGATAGGTTTAAACTGTGAAGTAAATATTTAGCTTAGATTATTTTAATTGGTACAAGAAAACTAATTAGCAACCAATAAAATATAAGTGAGTATGAGCGCACCTTTCTTTTAATAGATGTTTCTCTGCCTGTATTTTGAAAATCTCGAAATCTGTATTTTATTACAAATTGGTATTCGATAAGGAAAATTAAAATGGCTTATGAAAATGATGATTCGAAATCGAGAAGGCAGTTTTACCAGTTCACCCATCCTATTTTTATATAAAGAGAGAGAAGGATTTGAATTTCATATTAAACTAGAAACGGTGTGGTCACAACTGACGATGGGAGATGTCACTCCGAGTTTGGATGAATATCTATTAAGGCGATAATCTACCCTTCAGCCACACAAAAGGAAACCACAGACTGTGTGGTCTTTGCCACCATTTCATTCAATGTTAATTCGAAAAGTGGGTTTAGCTTTTTTTATTTCTCTTTCACATACATTACTAAAGGCATGTACAAAAATTTCTTGAATTCCAAAAAGAGAAACGAATAACGTTATTTATCTTAATTTTGCTTTAGAGAGAAAAAAAGAGAAAGAAAAAATAGCCCTCGACAAGTTTTTTGCCGGTTCTGCTCGTTACAAGGTCTCCCGCCGTAGGATTTGTGAATTGATGGAGTACCTTCTCTGACGTTCATAAGTGCTTGTAACAGCCTAGACTGAATAAATGATATTGATTTTGACTTTGACTTTCCTCAATATTAATAAATGTATAATATTCTGCTCCATGTTCCAACTTACTGGCAATCATACGCAAAACAACTATGGGATTTTATTTTAAACCATCTAAGTGTTATGCTTAAATAATTTGGTAATTCATAATTCACGTCTGCATGGTGCACAGTATATTGAAAGTAGCTAGCATTTGCACCCGAATGAAGTACGCAAGTATACCAGTAGAAGGAAGGTTTATACAAGTAGAAGGAAACTATATGACCTTTATGCGTCAAAGCATACTTCCTGTGACCCAAATTTTATTAAATATGTCAGGAAGTATTCTCAAATGTTTAGAAATGTATGTGTAGCTGCTAAGGCGATGTTCTTTTCAAATAAAATAAAATTAGCGTATAATAAAATAAAGGCTACTTGGAATATTATTAACCAAACAACTGGGAAAACTAAACATAATGTAAACTCCTTCTCCCTTAAAGTAGATAATAAATTAATTGAATCTGACGTTGAGGTTGCCCGTGTTTTTGAAGATTTCTTCTCTCGGGTACCCTTAGAAACTACCAGTAATTTAAATTCCTGTCCAAACGTTGCTGCTGCCCTCTTAGAGTCATGTGTTGAGAAGTGTTATAAAGTTTTCAATTTTAAGCATATTAATAGTGAAGACATTTTAAAAGCTTTCAAGTCTATAAATATTAAAAAGACTGAAGATTTATGGGGCATATCAACCAGCGTTATTAAATCTATAATTGAAATAATAGCTCCATATTTAGCTTTCATTTTTAATCAATGCATAGATGAAGGTACTTTTCCCGATTTAATGAAATATAGTAAGCTTATTCCTCTTTTTAAATCAGGTGACAAAAGTGACCCCACAAATTTTAGGCCGATATCAGTCTTACCGGCACTTAGTAAAATTTTTGAAAAAATTATATACTCTCAATTATTAGACTATTTAACAGTAAATCAAATCCTTCATAATAATCAGTTCGGCTTTTCTAAAGGTAAAAATACTACAGATGCTGGAATAGCACTCCTCAAACATATTTTTGAGGCTTGGGAGGGCAAGCAAGACGTAATTGGTATATTTTGTGACCTGTCTAAAGCTTTCGATTGCGTTGATCACGTTACACTTTTAAAGAAGCTAGAACATTATGGTGTCTCTAAAAAATCAGTTAGCTTTTTGCAGTCATACTTGCACAATAGACATCAAAAAGTAATTGTAAATAATACTGCTTCTACTGGAGCCCCCATTATTATGGGCGTGCCCCAAGGTTCAATATTGGGCCCTCTGCTGTTCTTAATATATATTAACGATCTCCCTAACTACGCGAGTAATTTATGTGAGACAGTACTATTTGCAGATGATACATCTTTAATTTTTAAAATTGATAGAGGAAACAACTGTTCTGACGAAGTAAATAGTGCTCTCTCTCAAGTCGCACACTGGTTCAACAGTAATAATTTGTCTCTTAACCCTACCAAAACGAAATTTGTTAAATTCACATTACCTAATGTAGGGCAGGTCGACATGCACATCAATTTGAATGGGGATGTAGTAGAGTTAGTTGAGAGTACTAAATTTCTTGGTATTACATTAGATTCAAAACTACAATGGGATCCACATATTGAAACCTTGTCGAGTAGACTTAGTTCTGCGGCTTTCGCAATAAGGAAAATAAGGCTCCTAACTGATATTGAAACGGCAAGACTAGTTTACTTTAGTTATTTTCATAGTGTAATGTCCTATGGCCTGTTGTTGTGGGACTCAGCAGCCAATATAGAAAATGTTTTTATACTTCAAAAAAGAGCTGTGCGCGCCATTTACAACCTTCGACAGAGAGATTCTCTTAAAGAATTGTTTAAAGAGATTAATATACTAACTTTGGCGGGACAATACATTTATGATAATATAGTATATGTAAGGAAACATCACGATTTATTTATTAAGCATAGCGATGTTCATAATTTTAATACTAGAAACAAGAATAAGCTTGCCGTTCCAAGATTTCGACTTGAAAAATGCAGTCGCTCGTTTTTGGGGAAAGGCATAGCCTTTTTTAATAAAGTTCCACAACAAGTGATTGAGCTGCCTTTGCATAAATTTAAAATACATGTTAAAAAAACGCTCTTAAGCAAAGGTTATTACAAGGTAGAAGATTATTTGAAAGACCAAAATGCATGGAAGTGATACTAACATAAAACATGACTATTGTAATTGTATAAAAGGAAAATATTCTAATAACTGAGTATAAGAAAATTTTCCTCTTATATTAAATATGTTTCAAGATTGTAGATTTGTGTTTGGCAACGACATGTTCCTTTGTAAATGTTGTTGCTTCTGTTAAAGCTGATAAGTTTCTTGCGGCCGTTCTTCTTATCAGTTAAAAGATGTCCTGAATGGCTGGTAGGAAAAAAAAAATTGGACGATTCGAAAGCACTTATCTATAAGTCTATTTGAATAAAAATCTTTGACTTTGACTTTGACTTTACCTTGCGTCGTTTAAGTCTAATCGCTAAAAAATATCAAATTAACACTAACCAGTTCACACGTTTTACAAAGTATCTATTTTAACGGTAAGCGATAGAAGGATACAATGTACCAGATGCGTCGAATATGGGAATTTAATAGGGCAAGCGTGATATTTTCGTGGTCTATAAACGGCTAGCACAAGAAAAGGCAGCCATAGTGTGCCAACTGGTACAAGTATGGAGAACGTAAATAGCAGGTTGGAGGCATCCGGCTCATTGAATGCGCTGACCCCATCTGATCTGGCTATGGGCAGGCGCAGGCTTATGCACGCTTACAGAACCCAAAACGAGCTCTTCTACCATACTCGTCTACGTTTATTTGTTTTTAAGTAACTCAATCTTATACAGCATACTCTGAAAGTAAAAGCTTCTCCTGGTCGAGACGTTAACTATTACTTGAAAATAATGATAATCGTAAGATTGTTAAACAAGCAAGTCATGCTTTACAACTACGCGAGTAATAAAACATACCTAGATCTCTTTTTTATCCTAGTTTCCAAAGACTTTAGCCAATAAAAGCCACATTGTAAGACAGAATTCATCGTTAAAATACTGACCATAAAACTGGACAAACCGGGGTCCTGCTGCTTTAACTCAAATAAAATTCTTCAGAATACATCGAAATAATCATCGTGGCCGCTCGACGTACAAATTAAAAGTACTTTTGACGTCAAGTGAAAATGAAAAATTCTGGAATGCAAACGAGCCTTCGCAGCTCCCATAAATAGAAGCAAAATTAATAATAACAAGACGTGAGAATAAGACGATGGTGCATCACAAGTGACCAAGGAATGTTATTACTTTTACCCTCATAAACATGGCAAGTTTTTTTTATAGAGAAAATAAGTTATCCACAATAAAATTGACGGCCTCCGTGGTAGAGAGGTACGTACACCGGTTTAAAGGTGTCGCCTACTCTAAGGTCCTGGGTTCTAATCCCGGTAGGGGCAAATGTTTGTATGATGAGATGACTACGAGCTTTGTACCCGTGTCATGGATGTTTATATACATTTAATTATATGTATTCATATCCGTTACCCTAGTATCTCATAACACAAGCCTTACAGTGCTTACTTTGGGGCTAGGTTAATTGGTGTGAGTGTAAGAAATATTATTATTATTATTATTAATTACTGGACCGCATCTTTCATGGTAGGAATGGCTGTGCCAATTATTATGCCGCTTATATTCCAACTTTGCTAAAATACCACAATATAACTTCACAGCGAATAGATCTATCGCATGACCTGTATAGTATTGTAATCGTATTAAGATGATAAAGTAAGCTAGACCTTTGCACTAATTTTGGCTGGTAACGAGATATTTGATCACAATCAATATTAGAACTAAGTCGTGTTACTTTCTTTATTCACTTTTGCCACATATTTTATATTAGAAATGTAATTAGCTTTAATAAAAGCCGTTATCAGCTTTCGTTAAATACACTAGCTCTCTTTTACATTAAATTCCATTTTGAGAGAACAAAGTAAAGCCACCAACTAAATATTAGGTAAAACACGAAATGCATGTGCACTTAAGATTATATCACACGAGCTGTGACCATGTTTACAGCTACCCGGGTGTAGGTCACTGCCGGCCGTAGGGCACCGAAACAGTGATCGGCACTCCTGTTATTTCACGCCATTGAGGACGAAGCCTTTATTTATTAATACTTTACTGTCTGAACTTTGCCTGCTACGACCATGACAAATAACACTGTCTCACCGACGTTCCGGTGCAATGTTTATTCTATAAAACTGTTAGAAGCCTTGCACGAGAACATTTATAAAGCGATTACATCTAATCGTAGAGCTATTTGGACAATTTATCTCTTTCTAGCTTATCTCTTTACCTAAGAGAACTCAAATAAAACTGTTTGTAGAGAAATGACGTGTAAATAATAAATATGAATTTCCAGTGACATGTGATAAAATAAATTAATACCTATAACTAGACGAAGCATAATTAAAGACATAGATAAAAAACATTTTAATAAGACTGAGTTGTCTAAGTAAGTAATTGAGTACCAACCAAGACGTTTAAACAATCAATAGCTTTTCTAGTCTGATTCTAGTGCATATATAAAAAAACCTGTTTGGCGCAGGGTTACTAAACCCGCCTTCTGTGTCAAAGGTCTCGGATTCGATCCTCGGACAAGACAAATATTTGTGTGCATGCACATGTCTATTTGTCTTGGTCTGGGTGTATAATATAAATGTTATTTATGTATTTACAAAAAGTGTATACCTAAGTATGTTTATGCGATATCTAGTATCTATAACACAAGTTCTTCATGAAACTTAATGTGGGCTAGATAATTGGTGTGATTGTATGCAATTATTTATTTAAAAAGTCTTAGTACAACAATTCACCATACTTCGAAGTTTATGCCGACATAATTCAAAGTTTATGACACTTTTGCGTATTTACTATTCAAGAGGCACGACACGCTTATTACTTATAATCTATAGCCCATAGAGTTTTCGTAGATCAATAATGTAAACGAGGTATAAAATAGATGAGAAATAACGACAGTAAAAATATACTTATTACGTACTGCAGAAATTTTACCATACAGTTCCATACAGAAGAACTTTAATAGACTATTAAAGAAATATAATGAGTATATCATCAGTTCAGGCTCTAACAATAAAATTTATGAAAAGAACCAATCAAACGCAGCTTATATTGAAAGTCCATCAATAGGCTGTAAATCGCAATATAATAATATGGTTATGTTATGAAAGAGATAAAAAGCACATAATAATTGACGGCGTGATGTCGTCTACCGGTAACAATATATAATTTGTTATTTGGCGTCGGGCGTAGCCAACATTTTTCCAATAAAATCGGAATAAGTGGTACCGTTGACCGCGACGTGGACGGCCAAAGAGACAAACCGTTACGAACATTGTACATGAAACGTGAGCGAAACGTAATCGGTACTCCGTCAATTCGCATGTTGTTTCCAATACCTATAAAACATTGCGAATTGTAAATAAAGGCGGCAAACTGTTGAATAGTAAGTACAAAAATGCAAAAATAAAACAATTCTCTTGACACGAATTTCAAAAGTAGGAGATAGGTAAATGAACAAAAATTGGGCAGTTTTAATTTAACACGCAGATCAGACTGAAGACATTAAATTCTTAGCTACTACTATTATGACTATACTATTATGACATTAAGGGCCTGCGCAGACGACGGACATTGGAGGACTTTTGTCGGCGACACGACCTTATAACTAAGAACATAAAGTTGAATATATAACGAGGACTATCGCGTTCTTTTCATGGATATACGCGATCTAAGTTCAATCTTATTTTGTTAACAAAAAAGACGTGTCGCGGACAAAAAGTCCTCCGTTATCCGTCGTCTGCGCTAGCTATAAAAAAGATATATTTCATAATGACACATCTTGTAGTGATCTCTCTGAAGTACCATATTCTACAATGCACTTGCAAGTTGATTACAATTTTGTGGTAATTATAAAGTTAATGCCCTCGGATAGCAATCTTAATTGTTGCACTTTTTATTCCCACATTCGCATGATGCATAGCTCTACGTAATTTGTGAAATGGAATACAAAGGATAGTAACTACTTCCACACTTCTTCTAACATACGTAAAACTACTTCCATATCAGCACAGAGAAAAAATAAGTAAAAAATTATTGTAGAAAGAATATCAGAGATATCACTCACACGTCACATCATGCAAGAAATCTATAAAGTTGCAATGCTTTTTTCTATTACTTGAAAACATTTTCCAACAAACAATAATTTTTCTTACGGAGCTAAGCTATAAAATTCTATTTAGGTGCGACGTAGTACTATGGTTTCATAAGATATTTTTAGCTTCACCCGTATAAAGATGTTTAATCACCTTTATTTCTCTTGTTACAGATATAACATATACGGCCACGGATTCTCAACGAGAACACAATGCGAATTATAATCGGCTTAGTGTTAGTGGCGTATGTGGTAGAAGCTGCTAAAAAGTTTGAAGGCACACTCAGATCAGCGGCTGAAGCTCCACCACAAGACAATCTTGCAGTAGAATCAGGTCCTCCAGAAATATCAGTGTTGTCCGCCCCACAAGACTATAAAAACCCTGGCGCACCCCCGCCCCCACAACAAGATAAAAAAGATTCAGATGATGATTCAGAAACCAATGAATCAGTACCAGAAACAGCTTCAGGCGGTGTCCCACCGTCTGCGCCGAGTGGCATATCAGCTCCGTCAGCGCCAGCAAATTCTTTAGAAGAATGCGATCCCGAGATGATTGGATTCGAACTCGTAACTGGGTAAGAATGCGTTTCTAATTTAACAATAATGTAAATATCAGACAGTATCACATAGATTGATCTGACTCCGAGTTAAGTAACATAATCACTTCTGTTACGGATACTAGGCTTATTGAAGGTATTTCAAATATAGACACAAGCAGACACGGATCGGACACAAATTTTTTATTGTATACACATTAGCGGAAGGTAAATAATGTTTGCGGAGTACTGACCGATAATTATGCATGTAATTATTGTAATTAAGATTGTAAAGCAGACTCGACGGGATGGATAAGAAGCGATTTTATCAAGATCTTACTTCTTTTGCATTACCTAAGAAAACGTTTTACTATCGTTCTTCAGATGTTAATGTTAATAAGATAAAGTTTGTGCGCTAAGGCTTACATATGGTGCGGCAGGTATGTGTTCTCGGCGCCATCGCACATTCTCGACGACATCCCCGGCACTCTGATGTTGACCGACTGCCTGGAGCAGTGCCAGGCCAACGACACCTGTCGCGCCGTCAACTACGAGACAGGTCTCTGCGTGCTCTTCAGCTCCGATGCCGACCAGTTGCCGGGTGAGTCATAGCATTGTTTACGATAGTTGTTTGTTTATTTACTTAAGCGATTGGATCGAGTTCATCAACTGTCGAACAGATAATCGTGATTTAAAACATCGTCCTGTCCATTTAAATTTAAAAAGAAACGAAAGAAATGTACATTTAAATTAAGTTTAGCGTTAATTAGGTAATTGGTTGATTGCGGACCAAAACTAGATTCCCATTTCTTTCAGTTATAGAGAATAACATTAAATGACGATACAAAACAAAACGAAAGCCGTACAAGTTTCGATAAACAAATGATGAATGAGTGTAACAACTGACATTGCTCTAGTTGCGATAGTAACTGCGACACCACCTTATAACGTACGTGTTGTAGAAATGATATGCGTATCTAAAATATATCCCTATAGTCAAACCAAAGTAACAAGTCGTGTTCATCATAGCAATACCTTTATTTATTTGAGTGGAAATATAAATATCACGACATCATAATGATCGCTGTCCTATTAATAATCATTTAAATGTCACTGCTCATCTTGTTGTGTCACAACAGATGCAGGCAAAAAAGTGATCCTTGTCGCTTGAGTTAAAAACGGGTTCATTAAAACAGGACAGGATTGGCTTGATTTAATATTGACTAGGTATTTGTGCGCACAACTTCAAACGCGTCGAGAACTATTGGCTGACTTTGGACACTAAATTTTCTTAACGTTTAATCAATATTATATAATAGATCTAGTATAAGAGGCAAGTTCAATACTCAATACATTTATTGCCTCCATGTTGTAAAGATGTTAATTAAAAAAAAAAAAAAAGGTTTTTTATTTTATTATTATTTGTTTATGGTCCCTGGTTATGGTCCCTGTCTGGTATCGCAATTTGAGGAAGAAGAGAGGAGGGCGACTTTTCCAATCATAAATAGATTATAGGCCATTTACAGAAAGGGGTTTGAACCCCGGCCCGCCATTTTTATTTTTTTTAATGGCGCCGCACGTTAAGACAATGTATAAGATAAGATATAAAAGGATAGGGAACGTAAAGATGAACAAAAAATATTAAACAACATAATGCCCTAAAGTGTCAGGTTAGTGAGATAATTGGAGATAAAGTTACAAACATAATATTTTGGGTCAACATTATTAATTTTTAACTCTAATTATCGCGCTAACGTGAAAATTAAGGGCATTATTATTATAAATAAACGTACTGTGTCAAAAGATGTGTTGGCCATGGTATCGGATCAAAAATGTATACTATATGCTGACGATATGTTTATTATCATTAAATCGAAGGACAAAAGAGAATTATGAAACACAGCCAATGTAATTTTAAGCGAAATAATAAAGTGGCTAGAGAATAACAACCTAAATATTAACTTGGACAAGACAATATAACATATACTATTAAAAACAATAAATGGTGTAGATATAAATTTGAATATCAATTATAAAAATAATCAAATAGTAAACGAAAACATGATAGAGTTCCTAGGTATAATAATATACAAATTTGGTGACTGGAAACCTCACATTGACGCAATAGCAACAAAATATATATCTATGTTCTTAATAGAATTAGAAGAATTGCATCAAAAGAAGCGGTAATCATGGCCTATTATGGCTATGTATCTTCCTTGTTGCGCTATTGTCTCATAATATGGGGACTCAGTGGATATTTTCAGAGATTTTAAGATCCAAAAAAAAAAAATTTGTTCAATCTGTGGTGCTAATTTTTAGACAGTTGTAAACCTCTATTTAAATCTCGATATTTGTAAAAAAAACATAATGACTTGTTAATGAAGAAAGACATTGTACGCAGACAAAGAGACATTGCAAATACCTAAGAAAAGACTAGCTTTATATTCAAGGGACGCATATTTATGGCAACACGAGTATTTAATAAATTGCCAAATGACATGATAAGCTCTGACATAAATTATTTAAGTTTCTCATAACAAAATGTATTAAACAATTAGCGAGTTCTTGAACGATAAAATATGAGTTTTGTTTTATTTACCTTATGACATTTTATAATGGACTTAACTATATCTTGAATGTATTTCTTATAATCTTGGACATTGTATTGTAATTTGAATATTTTATATTTGTTTTCATCACCATCACAACCATTATATTCATTAAATTTGTATTTTATACATTCTATAATGTTAAATTAACCAAAATATAACAATAATTAGTATTTAAATTTTGCACGTCGTCAAAGGTACGATAGAATATGTCGGAACGAACCAATTGCAATAACCACCACCACCATATTATTATTTTTAAATGGCGTCTATTACCTTCTACGGATTTGGACGAGGCCAGCCTCCATACAAAAAAGTTCAAACCCCTTTACTACTTATTTAATTACATTTTCAGATATTTTATCGTATATTGTAGTAAAATTTTTGAACTAATAATTATTTTAACTTATTTGTAATTTTTTTATAATTATTTTCTAAAAAGAGATCAAATTGTAGACATGGCGCCATTGCTGCGCCAAAACATGCACGTAGATTAAGTTATTAAGCATGTGAATAGACGAACAATAACGGCATAATCACGCGCGGCGCATGCGCATGCCATAACCGGGACATAGCAGGTGGCACAATAAAGACGCAAATATACTCTCGTTTGTTCGATATAAACGTGTGAGCTCACAAACAAGCGAAGCGTTCCGATTTTTTGCTCCGACGCATCATTTGAATGCCAATAACGGCATGCTGCTTGCTCATCATGCCTTATTGGAGAAAAAATACTCTCACCGCGAAAAGGAAAACTTGACCGTCTATTAACACGGGCAAGTGGAACATGCCTTGACCTCTAAAGCAAACAATGGCCGAATTATAAAGAATGATCGAGCTTTATTAAGTTGACCCGTATTTTGTTTTAAATTAGGTACTCTACGCTTTTATGGAGTTATTTGGAAAGATATTAAGCGCTAAGATACGATTAGAGGTAATATTTCTAAATCTCTTAACACTTCATCAAAACTACCAATATGTAGAAACTTTATATTATTAATTTGAAGCTGGAGGGTACCTACCCTCTAGTACCTACTAGAAATAAGGTTTAATGGTGATTTTATTGAACTTAATGATTCTGTTATAATTGGTACTTCCAAAAACTGGTCCAATTACAGAAGACGTTGTTAAAAGCGTATTTCCAAGTAATAAACGTCATTAAAATAATACCATAAACTATAATTTTTCAACCGCGCCGTATGATTGATTACTGAAAAAGGAACGACGACCATTTAGTTTGGGAATAAAATTAATGACCAAGAAACTCTCGTGTTCAAAGAAGTTACATTTAATTTTTACGTAAATAACGGTAAACTTTTTCGATTAAGAAATATTGCCCACCAAATCGAAAGCAAAAAGTCTAAACGAAGTGATTTCAACCAAAAAATTATAATAGAGTTGCAATACAATAGAACTGTTAGAAGCCACAACATCCTGGAATGCTTTATTTTATAGTCAAACCGCAATGGGAGTCGCAGTGCCGAAACAGAAGATACGGAAGACAACAACAATACTAACGACCTAAGATGCAATGTTTTTATTATAACTATAGCAAGTAAGCTTGTACCAGTTAGGATTGAATAAAAAAAATACCCGACTTCAATTCACACCATTACTAGTAGACAGGCAACAAAAATATAACACGGAATATATTCGCAATGTGTACAGACGATATTTATAGACAAAATAAATAAAGCCACAGTATGTTCAAACGTGTTGTAAATGAACCTGAAAAATCAATACATATTTTAAGTTAGATCTGAATATATTATTTAATAGCAAAGAGAAATAAGCGTAGGGATCCAATTACACCGCTATGCATCGCCCGTGTCTAGACATGGACTGAATTCGCTAAGGTTGAACGCCTCTTTACTGAGAACACTTACGTTGGAGCATGAAGAATTTAATGATGATATGCGTGTTTAATAGAAAACGTCCTTATTCTCGCATTTAGATAATTCTAGCACTATTATTGTAATCGTTCAACTATTCATCAGTATATTATACTTTAATTGACCTGTCAACGCAAACACCGTTCTAAAATATAATGCACCAAGAGAATAATAACTCTACTACTGTGCAATGCGTCCTAAATCTGTTTGTCTTTACAATCACAACGTTGCAGTGGCTTTTTATCAACAACTTTGTGTAAATAGAAACTATAACCTCAATTCTCAATTACAGGTGCATTAACGAAGTCCCAGTTTCCTGTGTTTACGATCTACGCTCAGAAGTCATGCCTCGGAGTTCGCCCTTGTGAGAGGGCTTGGTGCTTCGATCGTGTGAGAGGCTACAACCTCAAGGGAAGAGGCAAGAGAACCCACACCGTGAGCTCTCGACAGATGTGCCTGGACCTCTGCCTCGGAGAGAATGAATTCGTCTGCAGGTGAGTTATAAAAGTTTTAATTTTTATTATGATTGGTTCTATTTAACAGTACAATAAAGATAGCAAAATTATATTTCCTCGTAACGCTACGCAACTACTATTGCAATTTATTCACATTAATGACAAGCTGCTATAAACCCCTATTAGAAAAGAAAACTTAAATCTTTTAGATTTCCCAGATCACAAATTATCATAACCAGTACAGTCTACTTACAAGACGCACTGATAAATGTTTTGAAAGTTTTGATATTACCGATCAAGTATAACAACATAATTTTATAAGATTTAGATTCAGAATAAGACCGTCCGCTAGTTGTATTAAAACATTACAAAGAAATGGACGAAATAGAGCTTTCTATGGGCGGAGTGAGACATGAATGACCTGCGAGCCCCGACACGACCCGTGCACGGGAAACCAGACGTTCAAAACGCTAGCCATTAGTGCAAATAGGTATCACTGTGAATATTAATGAGTTTCTAAATCCTGATTGTACAATCCAACACACGATTGCTAGAAAATTTACTTTTACAATTAACGTTAACTATTGAAATGCAGATAAGTTAAGATTCATCGCCATATTTTTTTTATATCAAATGAATCGTGAATCATAATTTCAACGTTCTACTATCAGCATCTAAGCACACAAATTAAGTTCCTATCTAATCGTTATTATTGGGGGTTTAATGCATAGGATAGTTTTATCGTGGTGAGTATTATCAAACAATAAACTATTTTGAGAAAACGACCATAAGGTCGGCTATAGATCAGATATTGGTGGCCCAATAGCTTGTAAATCTTTATGTTCAATTAACGATCCAAGGGTTGCAAATTGCTAGTTAATTAAACCTTCGAAACTTAATTAAAACTGATTGAGGTTAGATTCATTAGTAAAATACAACTGGCTCTCGTGTTCTCTCCTTATACGATAAAAAAAATAACAAGTATCATCAATTAATTAATTTGAATAGTCTATTTCTAGATATTTTCTTGATAAAAAATCCTACATGATCATTGATGTAGTCAATAAATTGTGTATGCTACACAGATTTTTGGCTAATACTTACATAGTCAATTTCATGTTCATTCTGTCTTATTGTAGGTCGGCAAGTCACTTTATGATATTAAGAGGTTTGCATCAAAGAGAGTCGACTGCAACAACAATAGTTCTAATAAAGCAGATAAAGCACGACAGCAAGTCTAGGCTTCATTTGGTTAAGATGAGGATAATGTATACCCAGTTCTACCTTTAATCATAGACAAGATTTCTCCTTTGTAACAAATTGGCTTAAAGAGATTTTATAGTGGAACTGAGCTGTAAAATTCATTTGCAGAAAAGTCCTTTGATATTGTTAAAGTTTCTTGTAACATATGGTCACGGTATATCTCAGCCATGGATAAGTTACGGACTCTTCCAAGTAACTGTTTCGTTTTTGAATTCAGCAAACGAGCATTATATACAAAACAGGGAGTCCAATTGCGTTGGCTGCGTCGCAGGCGTCTAATGTAGCTAGACATGACTGTCCTATTGTGTTTATTTCCTTGTATGGTTTTTGATATCATTAACATAAATAGTGTCCTGACTTTGACGCTCACATTCGGTACACGTATACTACTGATTGTACATATGTTCAGTTAATGCACTTGCCATAACAGGTAGTATTTCCTACGTTACTGCCATAACTGTTTTAGTTATCTGTAGATAGATGTAAAGTATATACAATATACCTACTATTGGCTTTACTGTGCGTCTATAAGATTTTACAATCAGTACTGTATTGCATTCTAGCTGTATTATGCAAGCTAATGTGATGACTTTATTAAACTTTAAGATTCTAAATCAATAATGATTTTTATAACGATTCAAAATTAAGCTGTACTTACTTTACACTTAGCATTTGTTGCGCTAAGGTTTCTTTCCAAAGTTATCGGGTTATTAAGTTTATTCATGTAAACAGGCATGACGCGGCTGCAACGCCGCCACCGATTAGCCTCTACTTCGACGGCTAAGAATGAATTGCGCGATTTAGCGTGGTCGAGAGTAGTTCGACACGTGTACCGTTGGGTACAAATCGTCGTATCTCCATTGAGAGTAGCGGGTAGCGAACGAAGCAGGCGCACCCCGGGCGGCGCGCATCGCGATCGTAGACAGTCACGACATTTGGCAAATATTCAGCGGTACGTGGCGGCCGCGGTGTGGGAGCGGTCTGCCCTATCGCTTCCTACTTTCACGATACAATAACCGATAAAACACATATTGTTCGGTCAGAACCCTTCGAAAGTATTTTCCTTTTTGCCAATTGCACCCAGATCCAACCGCAGAAATGATTGGTTGACATTGGTGTGAAAATTACAATAGTTATGAAAAACTGGACCAAGGATATTTCTGATACATTTAGAGATGTCCATGTATCCATAAAATAGTAATCAATAAAATTGCTTAATACTTAGAAGGGTGCAGATTTAATCAAAGTCATTTTCTAGTAGATAAGAACCCTCATATAATGTAGACCTTATATATCGTATCAAAATATCGTACAAAAATTAACACTGAAATTGGAATAATTCCAATACACCTGTATTTTTGGTATGTTGTGTGGGTCCACCTAGATAGTATTTCTCCTGATTTGCAGCCTTCTAAAATGTTAGACTTCTAAAACTAAATACTATCTAGGATTCTAGAACCTAGGTGGACCCAAACAACCTAGTTGGACAACATTGCATGATAAGTCATCTATGTTGTGTGGTTTATCTGCATACACGCAAAATGTATGGCCAAGCAAAACAAAGCAAATTGCAAGCAGATTTAATTATAATGCGATGAATACTCCGCATTCACTCAAGCAAGCCGACGCGATTGCAGTCTCTAATGAATACAACGGCTACTGGTAGCGGGACATCTCGCAATCATAAAGTAAGCTACTCGTACTTAAAATTAACATTATCTGGTAATATCTCCTACGCCGGTATTGAACAGAACAAAAATAACATTAATTTAAAAGTAATGGCAAAAGTGACACAAACACATAAACATAAATATTAACGTTCCCATCAGTTGTATTAATAAACAGAATTGTCCGAAAGCTCAAGTGAATCTAAAATTATAACTTTGCACATAAATAACAGAATAATTTAAAGGCATGCGTCGCAAAAACTGTTGTTTATTTTCATGCTATTAAAACACAAAAGAAACTTGGAGTTATCTTTACAATACGTCCCCACATTAAAGGTCATCTGATCACAATCGGATTGTACATCAAGAGAAAATACAGGACGAGATGGATAAGATAAAGTTACATGTGGAATACTTGCATTTAAATGGTCATAATCTTCTCCACAAGCTAAAAGGCACAGTTAAAATAGTGTATTTCATCTCAAATATAAATACCAATGTAGTTAGGTAACAGGATTGGTAGAATCTGCATTTTCTAATAAAAGCGTTGAGAAGAGTAGAAATTATGTGAATATATTTTAACAGAGAAAATCATATCCTCTCGATGTAATTAAGCGCTGACAGTGGAAACAGGGACATAACTCGAAAGTATGCTTCAGTAAATAGATAGTGAAACGATTAACATTTACGATGTTATATAGCACAATGTACGGGTACAGGTTTATTGCGCATAACCGTAAGTAGTTGCATTATTACAGTCTTAAACTGGAGAGCGAGCTGAGTGGCCCCTTTTTTAATCAATGAAATATAAGGTTACGGCTTATGTGGCATCGAAATCAATCATGTAAAATTACATCATAAATTGGCTACAATATTCGTTCAATATGGATTTAGGTTGAGTAGAATATAATAAGTACTTAAAAACCAATTTTTTTTAAGTGTTCTTTAAGTCTCATCCTACGTCAACCTGGGTCGTTGCTATTAAAGCCCTTCTTCGAACTTCGGCACCTTAAAACTATAAAAAGTATAAAACGCAGAGCCATAGTAATAGTTAAGACAGCACCATTATTAATGTGAACTTAACTCCTGAGAAAGTTCACACAATAATAATGAAACAAAAAACGTAGTTTTAAAACGCGTGTAATCTGTTTCAGATCGGCGAACTACAATAACAAGACCGGGGAATGTGTACTATCTAACATGGACCGCATCACTTTAGCAGGAACTAACGCTTTTCAAGCTAATGAAGGTAATACATTTGATGATATGTGAAATGCATTCGACGAGTTCGATTCGAAATTTAATACGTATATTTTATTTTGCGCAGATTTCGATTACTTAGAAAACAACTGCGTCGAAGAACCTACAAAACTCTGCGAGTTCAAAAAAATGGGTGGTCGTATTCTCAAGACAGTGGATTCTGTCTATCAAGATGTCCAAACTGTCGAGGAATGTCGTGAACTTTGCTTGAATTCGCCCTTCCGTTGTCATTCATACGATCATGGTGACACTGGCGATCACGTCTGTCGACTATCTCATCATTCAAGGGCAACGCTTGCTGACATCCAGGTAAAATGAATAAAATTTCATTAGGTCTATTACCTTGACATATTCTTTAGATATACCTTAAAAGAATGAGATAAAAGTAATAAAATAAAATTGTTGTCTATAGGATCCTTATCTTGAAGTACCCGAAGCAGCAACATATGAATTATCGTCATGCTACAACGTTTCTATTGACTGCCGCGCTGGTGATATGGTCGCTCGTATACAAACCTCCAAATTATTCGACGGCAAGATTTACGCCAAGGGCAGTCCTAACTCATGTGCTGTCGATGTCGAACAAAGTCTCGAATTTGAACTGCATATGGAATACACCAACATTGAATGCAATGTAAAGCAAAATGGACTCGGAAGGTAAATTATCAATAAAACGTTAACTGACAATTTGACCAATACTGAAACAAAATGAAGACTAATTTCAATTCTTCTTGCAGATATTTGAACGATGTTGTGATACAGCACCACGACACTATTGTTACATCATCTGATCTTGGTCTCGCAGTAGCCTGCCAATATGACCTCACCAACAAAACGGTAGCTAATGAAGTCGATCTCGGTATTCACGGTGACATCAAGACTGGTCTTTCAGAGGAAGTGATCGTCGACTCTCCCAACGTAGCTATGAGAATCACAGACAGGAGTGGTGATGACACTATTGCTTCTGCTGAAGTTGGAGATCCCTTGGTAACGATTACATTTACAAATGCTCTTGCCTTCGGTATTATTTATTTTAATGTAAATTTGACTTAACTGTGATTTCTTTATTGCAGGCCCTACGTTTCGAAATTTTGGACCCGAACTCACCCTTCGAAATCTTTGTGCGAGAGCTTGTTGCTATGGATGGAGTAGACTCAAGCGAAATTACTCTGATTGATAGCCGCGGCTGCCCAACTGATCATTTCATTATGGGACCTCTCTTCAAGTCATCAATGAGTGGAAAGGTAAACAAAGTTTCAACCAAAATATTGGCCCCTAAGTTTTATAGTTACAATAAAAATAAAAAAAGCTCATGTTAGTTTTTGTATATTAAGTAATTCCTAATAACTTGATTGAATTTGCAGATGTTGCTGTCTCACTTCGACGCTTTCAAATTCCCTTCATCTGAAGTGGTTCAATTCCGTGCATTGGTGACTCCGTGCATGCCTACTTGTGAACCAGTACAATGTGACGGCGGCCCCAACGAGTTGCGCACTGTTTCATCTTACGGACGTAGGAAGAGGCGTTCGACACCTGCGGCACCCACCGAAAATATGCTTTTGGTTCAGACTATACAAATTACGGACAAATTTGGGTTTGATAAGCAACGTGCTAAGAATGTCACTGAAGACTCGGTGTACATCAGAGAAACTGATGTGACTTGCGTAAACGCAGCGGGTGCTATGCTCGCAGCGGCTGCTTTCTTGGCAGCTCAACTAGTCGTCCTCGCAGCGTGGACCTGCAGTTGGCAACGGAGACGTGCGGCTGCGAAAGCGGCCGAATTACTGCCAGGACCCAACGCCCCCTCCTCTTTATGCAAAGTTTATGACGCCAACTTCTCTCGCGCGCACCAGAGGCATTTCTGAGCAACTTTAGACATGTCGACGTGATCAGCGTTCGCAATAATAGTATATTTCTTTAGTTTAAAAACCCCCGTCGTGTCCCGGCTCGTGAGGCTGACGTTTCACGAGAGTCCACCTTTTCGAAGCGTAGGGGAACGATAGCGGTTATTAATGATATTGTCCGAAGTTTTCCGTGCCAAGCTACGTACGGGCAGGCACGGAAGAACGCGGCAAGGAGGCGGGGACGACCAAAAGTGCGTGTGTGTTTGTGGATGAATGAAAGAGGTGATTCAGTGCGTAGATAATCACTAGCTGGCTGTGCGAAGTGTGCGATGACGCTCGCTTGTCCCCATCTCCGCTGTCGTCGGCGGGACCTTGGCCGTGTGTCGTTATCAAGATCACGTCGCTCATTCGTTCACTTTACGCTCGGAATTCCATTCGGAAATCCGAGAACGTATTGTACCATATTTTTTAAAGTAGTGTAAGCCTGGTTTTAATAATAGTGATAGGGTAAAAGTAATATTTCAGTACCTTTTAAGTAGATAACCGAACGTGCGACCTAAGTCAAGAGACGATGGATTGACGGCCGTCCCGACATCGTAATTTATTTAAATTAGGCTAGTTTCTTTTAACGTAATTTATGTTTGAGGATCGAATTATATCTATTTAATAAAAATCTTAATATAATTGAATACCTAAACGGGACATATAGCTTATTACGTCTTAATGTACTATCGTCTACAATGTAAACTGAAAGTATTTTAGTATGATGCTAGTGCCTTACAATGAAGTTTTAAATATAACAGAGTGTTGTAATAAATACATATTTCAACTTTCTATCGTCCGATTTGTCATCATCTAAAAATAAATTTCTCAATACTTATATATTTCGTTGTTTCATTCATGTTTCTCCTAACTAATTTAATCCTCTACTCTTAATAAAATGTATGGCATCAGTGACTGTGACAGCAGAATAGAAGCAGCACATTTCAGCCAAATGCCTTTTATAAAATACCAATGCGCTGGGATTCTAACAAAATAAATGAATACAAGTATTTTAAAAATATGTAGATTACAAAATGTATCGAGCGAAAAGTCTGCGGAGAAATCACACAAATCATAATCTTCGCAAAGTCATTCTTCAAAATTCCACTTTACTTACATTTTTTTTCAAGTCCCAGCCATCACGCATTTATTTATCATCTTGCATATATTCAAGCAAAACA
The DNA here is from genome assembly GCA_910589605.1 of Chrysoteuchia culmella. NCBI lineage: Eukaryota > Metazoa > Arthropoda > Insecta > Lepidoptera > Crambidae > Chrysoteuchia > Chrysoteuchia culmella. The sequence continues at coordinate 12,226,908 of OU342654.1, forward strand.
AGAGTGATTTGTATAAAGAATCTTTCATAATATTGTTAATGAAAAACCTAGGCAACATGAAGTTGAAAAATGTTTTTCGTATCGACGCGGACGCGGACTATCAGAGTATTAAGGGATGAGTTTCTTTATTCGGTAAATAAATAGCATTTTAAATGCTGAAGATTAATACACCTTATTCTACTTAAGATTGATCAAATAATAATCTTAGTAAATGCCTACTTCAATAAAGCTTTTAGAATGGAAAGGCATATCAATTAGGTACCTAAGAATTTCAACATTCATAGGACAAGCAACCAGCCATAAAAGAAGAATTCACAGCTTAGTTGAACAAAAAGCGGGTTAGATGAACTCCTCTCGGACACGAGAGCCAAGAAACTGATTTTTTGTAGCGGATCAAAAGTATTGAGTTTATAGTGGGCTACCATCACCTCGTTGATATTTATTTAGAACCAATTACTATAAAAAGATACTAAGCAGGTAGATAACAAAAAAATTTAAGAGAAGAAGCGTCACGACAAAACGTACAGAGTCAAAAGCTGCCTCGATCGCAATGTAAATTCACATCTGCAACAGTATAAATAAAGAGGTCATATTGTGAGAGTCAAGCCTTGCAAAAAAGATTTCTAAAACTTGGCCACTTAGCGCCAATTTCTGCTTTTATATATGATAGATTTATCTTTTCTCTTTTTTTTTCATGCTATACAGGCTAAATCCACAAGTAGGTACTTTTACGAATAATTAAGTATATGACAAAAATAAATTGAAAAGCTGTACAGAGCAAATACTTTGGTAACTATCGTGTCTACCAGCAGTTCAACTTTTGTAAGGAAAGGCAAAGCCTTCTGTGTCTTTACTACAGTTAAAAATACTATAGTTAAATTTTTCTGCAAAAGGCGAAAGAACAGTACACGACATAGTTTTGATACCTTTTTTTTTAAACTGTATCAAAGCAATGCGAGTCGTATGCAATCGTTAAAAAATATTCAGTCGTCTAGCTAAGTTTATGCAAAATCTCGCAGAAAATTGCCATTACCAAACGAGTACAATAAACATCATTTCTTGAGTCCACTTTGAAGTATACTCGTACATCAACTAGATGAGATCTGCTAGTCGTCGCGCAAATACTCACGTGTGAAACGGCATGGCTCATAGCCTTCGTTCGTGCCCGAGATTGAATCGCACGCGCAGCGCGGCGCGGCGGCGCGGCGGCACGCGACACTCAACACGTGCCGCCCGTGATAACAACGCTATTAGAACACAATCTAAGCAAACAAACGAATCAAATCTTTCACAAAAATAGTGTCACTCCTCGTAAATGGGTATTTATTCAAATGCCGAAATTGCCGAGTTAAAGTTTTCCTCATTTCAAAACTTTGTAAATCTTTTGTGGATGAAATATTTGTAGATGATGTGGATGATGTATTGAATGGAATATGTTGCAGTGATACGGAAATGTTATTTTCCTTACAAAACAGGACTTTTTTTATTTAATTTGCTCAGTGCTCACTTACAAAGAGATGGTTAGAATATGTTACAGAGATACGAAAATGTTATTTTCATACAAAGAGGAAGAAATTTCAAATGTTAAATAACTTTCGCAAAAAAATCTAACACTACGACCTTACATTACTTTCCAATGTTCAAGGAAATTGCATTTTAAGTTTATGAACAGTAGCGTAAAAGCATTTGCAGCGTCATAAAATCACTGCGTTGAATACAACAATGTTACCAAGATAAAGTCGTTTACAATAAATATGAAATATTCATGAAATAGACTGTGCAGCTGGAGTGAAGCGACCACCGGGGATCTCAGCGAAAACGCACAGTGAATCAAAAACGAGAAAAAAATAAATTGAATGCGTACAAGAAGATTGACAGGCGTCGGTAAATTGTTGCAACTTGTTCTGGTGCCTTTATAACCAACGCGCAACGCCGACTTTAGAAACACGCAACATAGGGAATATCTCAAAGGACAAATCGTTTTAAGACCCTTTATGATAGCGTTTCCGATTCCACTTATTGGACGAATAGTTGTAGATTTAATCTTACGTTTGGCATTGCGACACAAATGAAATATCGCTGGGCCGGTTTGTTTCTCAAGAAATATTTAATCTGATTAAGTATTACAATATAAATGAGTCACGCTGGGGCTCACAGTCTCAACGACCTTTAAATGAGTAAGAAAAACGTTTAAGTTAAACGTAAACGTTTTTTTTTTTATTTTATTCACGACGGACACTCTTTGCCTTCATCATACCTGATGTTAAGTATTGATAAGGCTGAAGATGGAAGTGAGTCTCTCCCGGAATCCTCAACTGAGGAATTGGAATTGGAATCTTATCTCTAACTGCCGAAATGCTGAAAACATTGTTGTTATGACGTCAGACTTAGATAAGATGGTGGTAGCTAGCCAGGCGGACTCACAACAAATCCTACCACCAACCAAACCGAATACAATATGTACCCCCCGCTGGGAATCGAACGCGGGACCTGGGTCTGATACCGGTGGTTGTTACCACTAGACCACAGAGGCGATAAAATGTAATTATCTACATTCATATGTTGTAATTGTTGAAGTCATGTCCAACAGAGCAAAAAAAAAAACAACAAACCTCTTGCAATTGAGGTCGTAATTCAAAAGATAAGAGGATATTTATTCGTGTTTTTGTTCGATAAATACAATAAACATTGGTGTAAAGAAAAGAAACAGCCTGCCATAAAAATTAAGTGCGAAGTTGCGAACCATCTTATTCCAAAAACTCAAATACCTAATTTACACACAATGGCACTGTTCGGATTAGTCATAGCTAGGTGATTTAAAAGTGGAAAAACTGTTGATTTTCGAAGGCACCTCATTGTCTGGCAAAAGATGTCTCGGATAAGAGTTACTTTCCTCGGTCACTTTTTAACTAGAGATAATTATCGGAATTCGAAGCTTCGTTGGTTTAAAAAGTTCTTGCTGATAACCGTGTAAAACCTTGTAATAGTTAAAGCTCGAACACCGCTCATTGTCGTAGCAAGTGTGCATTGATAGAGCCTTTTCAAACCAATCTAGGACACACTTTCGCTGTAAAAACGAAAGTAATAGACAATAGACTCGTTCGTCTTACTAAACGTTTACCTATAAATGATTATTTAAAAAGGTAAATTAAGTTTTGTACAAAATACGTCATTTATATTGGTAAGTATCTACTATGTTGTTATGTAGTTGTTTATTTTGCGTTTAATACAAACAGTGCCTAATTTCTGAGGTTTAATTCGGGTAAACAAAAATCAGATTTAATAAAAGTTAATCAAACGTTCCTTTCTGTCAATGAAATAAAATTGTTTAGCCCAAGCGTTATGTGTCTGTATAGGCAACAATTCATTGAAAGGCTGAGAAGCCACATAAAAATAATAATTATTCATCATAAATTCATTATTATGAACGTGTGTTTTTACACTAATCATGTACCGTGACGTGCGGGTGATAAAATATATTTTGCTTTAATTACGAAAATAAAGAAGTCATTAAGGATCCTGTCTTTGTTGCCATTGTTTTGTAGGTGTCATTAACATCTGAATTTATATTCCTTACAAAGATGTTCCTTAATAGGTGTTATACAGTGCTATTTCGTTGAGAGTACCCTCGTTAAATATAAATAAATTATTTTATCTAACTATGTAACATTATTACCTGAAATATAATTTATACCACCACGTTTCAGGTAACTTACATTTATATGACTAGCGCCGACAATAAAAGGCTTATTTTTTACTTTTTAATTTTTGAAGTTGGTTTTATTTATTTATTTATTAAACTTTTATTTCAGGCTATTGATTCTTTTTATTTTACAATTTTCAAAGTTAGGTTAGGCTTACCTACACTACTAGTTTGAGCCAAACCGAAATGAACGGGTTTGTGTCAAACCGCTTTACCGAAAAAACGTCAGCTTTTTCAAGATTTCCTGAAAACTACTAAACCAAATTCAACATTTCATAAAATGGGAATAACTTGGGTACACAACCAATGTTGTAACTAGCGATGTGCCGCTGGGAATATTCCCATTTCCAAGTAATTTACTCGTTGTAAACTTACGGGAATATTCCCAATATTCCCGGAAACTTTCCCAAAGTTTCCAAAATAATATATTTTCAAGTATGGTAAAAATTCTGTGCTATTTATATTTTCTTCTTAATCCCACGGTTACGCAACAACAAGTATGTGCATGCGCTTGCTTGAGCCGCGAGGGGAGGGTCCCGCCGCGCCGCGCCGCGCCGCCCCCTCCTCTTTCCTCTAGTTTAAAACAAAAGAAACACGTTTACCCCAGTGTCGCTTTGATTGTCGAGTGTGCTGTGCTAGCCGTGTTAGTCATAGTGAGACCAAAAAGTAAAATTTTTGATTACTTTCTACAAACTGTTAACGAACAAACAAATGATATATGTTCATTTTGTAAAATTGTATACAAATATAAAAATAACTACTAGCTTTGCACGCGACTTCGTCCGCGTGGAATAGTGATTTTCGGCGGGGGCGGAACTTTTCGCATAATGTCGATTGTCCTAAAGTCGTTTGTCATACATCAATTGGCATAATCATCAAATAGCATTACATTAATGTCACATATTTTTTCCTTCGCATAAATTTTAAGTAGCATAACTGTCTACAGGCATATTATTATGAAGCATAATAAATGAAATCCCTAATTTCATTTGGCCTAATAATACGCAGTCCTAAAATCCCTTAGCATAATTATATTTGCCATAACTATAGAAAAACCTAATTTTATTTGGCATATTATAGGTAGTCCTAAAATTTTTTTATTTTTAATTTTTCTATTATACTTTTGAGTTAGGGTGTCGCAAAGGGGGTGCAGGACTTAAAAAAAATTCAACAGATTTTGTATAGATCAGGGACTTGTAAAATTTTCAAGAATGAATTTTATAAAAATGCGAATATCTCGAAAAAGGTGCGTCGTAGCTAAAATCTAACAAAATTTTCGACCCCCCTTTGACACCCCCGGAGATACTAAGGAGGAATCCGACGGACATATAATTGTTTTTCTCTCAAAAATTTTGGAAAAAAACAGAAGGGGGGACGCGGGTCTGCAGCAACAAACTGTAACAGACGTTTCAGGTTAGGTTAGGTTAGAACTGTGACCAAAACGCCGCGCGAGCCGAGCGAGCGAAGCGAGCGTGCCGCGGAAGCGGCCGGCGAAGCGCCAGAAAAAATTGTTTTTATTTATTAAAAAAAACACTTTTTTAATTTATTTGCATAATAGTCAGTGACAGAAACGAATCGCCTAAAAACCGACTCCACGCAGTCTTGTATGCCCTACCCCTAGAGTGTAATTTAAGCCCGCGTAGGCGCGGAGGGGTGAGGCGGCCCGCGATCTGAGGAGCAGGTAGTGACTGAAAACCATCTGCGACGATAAGCTCGCGTGGGACCGCCAGTGCCCCGCAGCGCCGGAGCCGTGACAGAAATCATGCATGCTGCATGCCTGCTTGCATGCTGCTTGTTTGCTTGCATGCTGCATGCCTGCTTGCATGCTGCATGCCTGCTTGCATGCTGCACGCCTGCCAGCATACAGCAATTATGCTTTAAAAAAAAAATCGTAATTCTATTATTCCTTGTGATTATTATGCTATAAATTTATATATTTATATTTATATTATGCTAAAAAGTTTCGCCCGAGGGAAAGTGATATTTTTCCGGGATTAAAATTAGCATATGTCACTCTCTATCTCGTAAACTACTACAAAACACGTCAATCCGCTGCTCCGTTTTCACGTGAAAGACGGACATACAAACAAACACACTTTCACATTTATAATATTAGTATAGATTGTATGTCTAAAGAAAATACATATTACGCTGAACAATGTCTTTTAAGATACTATATTTGTATCTCTTACAGTTTAGCTGGGCTGCTAGAGTTCCACATCAGGTGTACCAGACCTTCGATATTTTTCCGTCAATAGAAAATGTTCATTACGTTAAACAACTTTTCTTAAGACCGTATTTGTATATCTCTCATAGTTTGACTGGACTGCTATGGTTCTACATCAGATATTGCGATCTTCAAAATAAATTATAGCCTACATGTTGGCGACGACCAATAGCTGTATAACAAAAAAAGTTTCATTAAAATCTGTTCGGTAGTTTTTGCGTGAAACGCGGACAAAAGACAGACAGACAGACAAAAAATTCAAAAACTATATTTTTGGTATCTGTTTCGTTTAAGAAGACCCCTGGTGGGAGGTATTTTTTTCTATAAATTCTTTTCAATGTATATAATTGGATAGCTTACAGGTTTACTATAATTAACTATATGGGTATTGGAAATATTCCCGTAAACATTGGAAATTTACTGGGAATATTCCCAGGAAAATTGGAAATTTTTGCCATAAGTGATAATTAACCTTTGGCATATTCATTAAGCCCTGTAATATTGCCAATAGAATGGTTAGCATACAACAAAAAAATACTGTAATACAACACAAGCAATTTTCCCCTAAATTTCCCCTTTGGGAATATTGCCGGGAACGCTTCTGGGAATATTCCCAATGTTTCCAATATTCCCGGGAACGGCACATCACTAGTTGTAACGTTTGAATCATTTCAATCGGTTAAGACGTTCTCGAGTAATCGGTGAACTTTTGAAATGAACATAAATAAAAAAAATATACGAGACGAATTGATAACCTCCTTCTTTTTTTGAAGTCGGAAAAGAAACACAAACAGCAATCGAAGAAACTTATAGTCAGTTATTCTGTGAATCGAGGGAATCTGTTAGCAGATCGTAAATCTGTTGAAGTATAAGTGCTTATCTAGTTCACGAAGTGCAATCGCTTTTGGTCTATTATATTCCGATTTCTCGGCGCCAGTTACCGATTCGTGGTGCAATTTGTGCACCTATTTGCATCAAGTTAGTCTTTCGACTCAGATCACGCAGCTTACTCCATTGCGAACATAAACGAATAAACTGGACACAGCTAGCAAGCCACTAGAACAGTCCAAAGATATCATTACTTTTTACAAAAAAAAATGCTTATAATCAAATATTTGTAAATTAAATATCATCTACGATTAGACTATATAAACATTTTTTATGGAATAACAATCACTTCTTAATTTAAATCTTAGGGACTCTTCCTAAGAAAAAGTTCAGACATGAATACGCGCAAATATCTTCCTAAATTGATTCCCACTAAACGTTACTTCCTGTTATGGGTAAAACAGACACGAAAAACAAAAGGAAGGAATCACTTGGCGAACCCAAGTAACGGCCGCTGCCTCTTCCAGGAAATATTAACATGATTCAGTAACCGAGTAGGCGGACCCTTCAATTTGTTGAACTTGAGGTCCTGATTGTATGTTTACACAGGTATCCGCGATGGCTAGACCACTTCGGTCCGCCCAGGTGGGTGGTGGCAATGATATTTGTTGACTCCGATTTCAAAAGGCATAATATCTTGTCACCATATCGAGTAGGTAGGTACTCTGAATTTATGGAATTTAGAACCGAGATATCAATATGCATATTGACCACTTAGGAGATTGAAGTTTCCTTTGCTGAATAAAACAGTAAAGCAAAACGAAAATAAATTATTGGAATAATTTTTAATATGTACATCACAAGACTTTACGACCGCGATTCATCAAAAAAGGCGATCCTAATTCACCTTCAAATCGCAGAACATAATTAGATGCAAATCCATAGCTTTCTTTAGCATACAAACTAGAATGATGCAACAGGAAGGAGTTTCGTATTTTTCCAGTCACGTTTTCGGCGTACCAAGGTCCGAGGGACAGTGGGAAGAGATGAAACATCCCCGGTCGGAAGTGATCAGAGCGGGATCACGACGCGCAGACGCGCGCTAACTATCCGCTAATAGAGGATCGTGTTCGTGACCTCTTCCGTCCGATGATAATGTCCGAACTGACGGACACTATTATTGTTCTTCCTTTATCCAATTATGTTCCGATGCTGTGAGCTCATATTATTACCCAAGTTATTCTCACGCTCGTGGGACTCACATCCTTATAAATTCAAATGGTTGTTTGGTGGTTTTAATTGTATCTCCTGTCTAGATAAAGAGTGAATTATTTTATCCTTCTTTTAATTATTATTTTATGCTACATGAAAATACCGATTACTTACAAATACATATTTGAATATTCAGCTTATGTGCCTACTTAGCCGAGAATTGTCAAAAACAATAAATACTTATGTCTGGTACAAACCTGTGTCTGGTTTTGTAAAGTTGTATAAAAACGACCTTTTTAGAGAGTTACTTTTGTTGAATATAAAAAAAGTAGTATGAAATTATATAAATTTGCATCAACAAAGAGAGACGTAAATGACCATTTATTGGGTCAGTCAACTAAGTGAGTTGTATACGTGGGCTGCTTACAATATTTTAATCAATTTTATTGTATTATTTACTTATTTAGTCACAACGGTGCAATCAGTAGCTTTAACTTATACAGACATTTTAGTGGGTAAAGTTATTTCCAATACAACAACTATTTTGATCCGTCTAGCACAGCAGTTCTGCGTATATCTATCTAATTTCTACGAATAGAAATATCATTGAATGAAACGGGAAACTCATCGTCTGCCTTCTTTTGTCATTTGATAAGAAATATGGGTGCCGCTAATATTAGAGAAATGAGCGACGAAAAATAAAAGAGTGAGAGAAAATGGGAGGTCATGTAGTAAGTCCGTAGTCCTAAGGGTTGAATTCGCCGACAAAACTCTTATGTTCTAAGAAAGTAAAATATTTTTTTAGTTTTCATGCTAAGCTTGCAGATGATTATTTAATTCAGATTTTGAATATGTTCAATGCCGTCAAAGGGTATTTCCGGTATGATATGATAAACAAGCAATTGAAAAATTAAATTCTTATTTAGCAGCAAGAGACGTTTAAAACTAGGTGGACATAATAACGTGAACCGTGCAGTGCAGATTTATATCATCGAAATGGCAAACGCACCGCCCGCTGATTGCAAGCTATTGAAATTGAAATTGGCTGTTATGATATCGCATCATATTTAGTAAATAGTATATTTCAATAACTAGATTTGTTTGTAGATTACTAAGTTATGTTACTAGTTTACGATAGAGTTAGAATTAGTAATAAGAATAAGTATGATAAAAAGTAAGTATAATAAAAAGCAGTATGCATAATAAGTATGTATAACAAATAGATACTTACCTTAAGGAGTTACTTAAACGGTAACTACGAGTATATCATCCGTTCTAAAAGGAATCGGTCGCATGAACCGAGGTGTATTTATAACTTTTAAATTATGTATTTTACAATGCTATTTTTATGTGATAAATATAGATAAATATGTGTTAGTGCATTTGGCCGGATTCTAAAGGATGCGGGTTCGAACCCTGTAGAGCGACATGAGACAAGTTGCTTTTTTCTAGTATATTTTCTTCTTTAATATTTATCCGAGGTGTAGTTTTTTGAAGCTTTTATGTTTATTTTAGCAGCCTTTATCCAAACTTTTAGGCCACTTACAAATTAGGCATAAATGAAGTGTTTTCTAAAGTATCGTGACTGAATTAACTCAGCTTTATAGCGTAAGTATTACTAATAATAAGCGTTGTTCGTTTATTTAAATAAAACGCTAAAACGGCTAGACTGCATATGTTTGTGAGGATGTTTGGATGGATGGATGTTTGTTTGTTACTCTTAAATGCAAAATGCAGTGGCCGTTAGTTACACTGTGCTTTAGCGGTTTGGGTCGAGCCAGGACGGCGTATCTATTAAATTCCACGCAGTGTTGACCCGTCTAGTCTTTACGATGATTCAATTATCTCACTATTTAACTCTTTCCACGGAGACAAGTAAATAGGAATATACACAGAGCTGACTGACTGGGCAGCGATATGCAATTGCACTGTACAGAGTACCTACGTAATTCTGTATTTTTTTTCGTTTTTTGCTAACGCTTATTAAAATTATATCTTGTATCTTATGACTTATGACACGCACCAGGCGGCCAATTCGCAGCGCCGAATAATTTACAATTGCTGAAGGAAATTGAAAAATCCGTAAAGAAGTTCCATATTTGCGCCATTTAGTAAATATAGATGAAATCAGGCAACATCACATTGTCCGATTACACCCCGACTCAGGACAAACAGAAATTTCCGTCACATATCTAAGTATTTGTCCCGGGTAGAGATCGAACCCATGATCTGCCACAGTCGGCAAGTGACTAAAATCAATAGTTTAAATAAAAAATGCGTTCAAAATGGTCAACTTTGTCAAGTTAAATAGTCGGGTTAACATTAACTTCTTTCTGTGAACAGAGTATTATCATCATCATCCCCACTGTAGGGCACAGGACTTCCTTATGGATGAACAAGGAAAACAGAGTTACGGCCTTTATTACGTCATTCGCCGATTTTGCCGCATTCCCGTTTTCTGTCTTGGTCTAGCAAATGACGGTACTGAGCGACAGTAAAGGATAGCAGCACAAGAAAGTGCTGTTCCGTGCCGCCAGATGTGTCCCAACCCTTACGCTCTATAACTAATTGATCGTTTACAGGGGCTAACCCAAATACCACTAAGCGGTCTCCGGTAACGCGGCTTTAAAGTCTATTGTATAAATTCAAAATTCAAATTGATTTATGTTAAGTTAAGCTAAGAAAAAAAATCAATGACAAAAGATGTTTTGATAGGTAAAGTTAAGACCTAATTTCTAGGCAGTTTCTGAATTGCTGCAATGCTATCCCTTTCTCCTTATACATTCACCAGCACATCTAACCGCCCATCCCATTATTTTCATACAAATATACTCACTTTGCAACTCTTCCCTACATAAAAATGTCAATATATTTCTGCAAAGATCTTGAGATGTATTTTTGAATCTTTATCAATGCAATCAATGCAAGCCTGACATTGAAAGGTGATATGACTCACCCTTTGTCTCTGGTCGCAGACCGTCCACACCCGGCAGGCAAAGTCATAGGACGCTCCGACGATGTACGCGCCAGTCGAGTCGAAATCCACTGACATCACGCTTGCATTTGAACCGACAAGAGTGCCTTTGTTTTCCACAGCACCTACTGAAGAATATACACTTTAATTTCGGAATAAGAAAGCCAATAAGGTGGTTTGGCAGATTGGAAATAAAGATATTTCCGTTTTGTTACTGTCGTTGCAATAGTTAATACTCTTAGGCCCGTATTACAGAACATGACTCAAGCAGTGATCTATACTTGAGAACAGTTAGAAAGGGACGTGCTTAATCACCGCATATAGCGACGTCACTTTCTAACTGTGCTCAAGTACAGATCACTGCTTGAGTCAGGTTCTGTAATACCAACCTTAGTCTGACGACGATATTAAAAGGCGGAAAGGCTGCAAAAATCGCTAACGCATTAGTAAGCTCTTTTTACAGCTATATGATTAGACCAAATTTTAATGCTATTTAGTAATCTGTGGTTTTACAATATTCATTTCACAATGCATTCAATGTATGATTTATGTATCTATTTTTTGCATTTAAGACATTTGGAATGACCTCTTGCAGTCACCTACATTATGATCTTAAAGATTTCCATATAGTATCCGAATATAATACAATAGGTGACTTAAAATGAGTTTGTTTAACCGTATAATGAAATAGCATACCTACCTATTATTTTTGTGCGGTACATGACTTACATTTGGAAACATCCCATAACTTGACTTTTCTGTCCGCACCACCCGTAGCCACCATGCGGTCTGTAGGACTCCATTTGACAGAATTAACTTCGCCATCGTGAGCATCCTATATAAAAAAATTGATTGTAAGAATTGCAAAGTTTTGCTTCCACATTAATACAGCATATTATTATCGTGCGTGATGAAGTTCATTGTTTAAATATTTTAAATTGGATGAATTTTATCATATGACAGCGGCGATTTACATGCTAAGTAATTAATGTTCTAACATAAATCCCGGTAAAAGAACTTCCCGTTAGTCCAGTTTTTCAGTCAGAGTTTTTTGGGATCGTTTATTCGGAAAGTAATAGTGTTAAAAAAATTATTTATAAATCAAATGAAATAGCTATTAATGTTCTATATTTGGTAGAAAGCACATAGATACCACATAAACTATATCTTATCTCAACGAGACAAAGTTAATGATAAGAATAGCAGTATCTATTTATTTATGTTGTCCCATCACTTCCACGCTAATATGGAATTGCAAAAAGGCTTACTATAATATATTGTGACATTATTAGAATATTCGCAACTTTCCGCCGACTTCTATCGTATTTGGACAAAGGCATTTCATCTCAATTCTATGAGGTCATTTGACCTTCACATTTGTGTTACAGATTACAGAACAGATCAGAATTAACATGAAGAATTTATCTGTAACGAATGAGTATGGAAAAATGCCATAAGATTGTTTTGGTATATCTATATATTATACTACTTTGAATACATAATTAGGCTTTTGAAAGAATCTGGGGAAATACAACAATATCTGCCTACATATTGTGTAAATTAAGCCGTAAACGTTCATCATCTAGATATTAATGGATCGTAAAATTGTTTTGGTATGTAGACGCTTTATTCACTTTATGATCTGCCGACTAATCAATCGCGGAACTTTCCGGTAGTCCAATTGTCGTGCAAAATCCCTTGTGACGTTGTCAACCCATACGACTGTCCAAATCGAGCGCACGCGAATATCGTCTGAAAGTGGTCGCGTGGGAACTTCCGCGGCAATACTTTTATGCACCAGAATGCATAGTGCGAGTTTTTTCTACTCACGGTCGATCGTGAACTCGTTGAGTATTGTATGAAATCTGCGGCCCGCCATCAAACAGAACGCACGGACTACACTAACGCCATATAAAAACCTAACGCGCTCACTATCGACCGTGAGTAGAAAAAACTCGCACTAAGCACACTGGAGTCGTATTTTTTAATAAATCGAATTACATTTGCATACATAATCGCAAGATTCCCATGCGAATGCTTTTGTTTCAAACCACATTTACATGCGCATAATAGTAATTCGATTTAAATAATGATGAAATAATAATGATAAAATACGTCTGCTGGACCACAGCACTAATTTTATATTGGTACAATTCCTAATTAAGGACATTAGGTTACCTATTCCGCGTAATTAGAAATAAGGTTACATATACACAGAGTTTCATCTTGTGTTTTTCTCATTATTGGCATAACTAAAGGTTATTTTGTACGACGCCAGTTAGATAACAAACGCGTTCTGAATAACGAAACAAGGGCCTTGCCACAAGCTGTCGAGCAACGTTACAGTAGTACAAGTAAGAGACATGGCGCTACTAGCAGTGTATGGCGCCTTCCCTTAATTATTTATTATTATTATTTATTAAAATTTGAACAATATTATTACATTATTATATTACATGAAAACAGTGTCACAAAAACCTGTTTAGGTGTAACCTTACACTTAATTAAAATAGAGAAGTAATTGATTGGCATGCAATTTTAAAATTTGGTTAGCAAAGAAAACATCCTATAAATAATTTGGCTAGTATACAAAGATTTTGTTAGCAATAATAAAATTACAAGCTACAATTCTTGTTCTGTAAACAATCATGATAATGGTCAGTAATTTAAACAAGCAGGCAACTTGTCTTATTATGTATCTGCAAAATAAATAGTCACGCCGCAAAATATTTATTTGGGCAGCAAGATTATACAATTGGGCAGCAGAGAAAATATTTCTATATGCAGTTTATTTGAGTGGTGTGCATATTTAAATTTTGGAAAGCAATATAAATAGTTGGATTTGCATTGTTCGTTAAAAGTAGGCGGAACGGCAACGGGCGCGTGACACTAATAATAATAGTAATAATAAAAACGATGAAGAAAGGTGTTACTTCCACACTACGAATCGGACGCGGAGTGCAGCAGTGACAATAAAGAATTGGTGGTTATGAAGAAAACAAAGCTGTGTTTGGACTGGAACTTAGTTCAAAAGTTGATAACTGTGAACAGGCCGAAACTTAATGTTAAAACCGAAGGTACTACTTGGGCACTACATTATTGTCACAAAACAGAAGATGGAAATAAGAAATACTATAGGTGCAATAAGATGAAACAACGTGATTCACAATATTTCACAATAATGTATTTATTGTTCGAAAGCACTTCAGATTCTGTGTTATTGTTTAAAACTAAGTAATGCTGATCACGATCATGACGAAACAAAGGAGTTTGCCTCGATGTATGGTATGAGTGACCCTTTGAAGATCGAAATATTATTTGATTAAAAAATCGGCCAAGTGCAAGTCGAACTCGCACATTTCGTCTCACACCCAAGGTTGCTTGGAAGACATTACTATGAAGCAATAAGACCGCCTATTGTGTGTTTTCTCTGTATGTGTTTGTTTTTGTATCGTGTGCAATAAAGTTTCTATTATTATATTAAATACACTACCTACTACCTACCCAAAATGCCACTATAATTGTTCGCCTGCAAAAATAACTTTGTTTTTCATAGTGTTTGTATGAATGACAAAGTTATATTTGCGTTTTGGCAATGTGCTATAGCTCTGAAACTGCATAATATATTTCGTTCAAACTAATTTTCTATGAAAGTTCTTATAAAGGTCTACAGCATATATTTTTTTTTTGGATTTTTCAATTTCTTATTTTAAAAGTTAGAGGGGGGGGGGGGAGGGGCGACACACATTTTTTCACTTTGAAAGTGTATATCATTCAAACGGTTGACTTTGAGAAAATACTGTCTTAGGTACCTCAATGTATTTTTTAAAGACCTATCTATAGATACCCCACACGTATAGGTTTGATGAAAAAAAAAATTTCAGTTACAGTTCCATGTATGGGGAGCCCCCCTTAATTCATATTTTTTTTTTATTTTTATGTAAAAACCGTAAAGCGGTTTTCAGAATACATCTACCGACCAAGTTTCAACTGTGTAATTCTCATAGTTTTGAAATAAAGTGGCTGTGACATTTTACCACATTGGAAGTGTGTATCTTTCAAACGGTTGATTTTGAAAAAAAACTGTAATAGAAACTTCAATGTAATTTTTAAAGACCTATCTATAGATACGCCTCAAGTATAGGTTTGATAAAAAAAAAATTGTTTCAAATCCCTTCAGGAAAAATGCTATATTTCTAAAACTGACAACCATATTTCGTTCAAACCAATTTTCGTTGAAAGTTTTTATTAAGATCTATTAAGAAAAATATCTAAGAAAAATTTAAAAAATATATATGCTATATATTTTTTTAATTTTTCTCTCTTTTATTTCAAGAGTTAGAAGGGGGGAGACACACATTTTGGAAGTGTACATCTTTCTAACGGTTGACTTTGAAAAAAAATCGTTTTAGAAACCTCAATGCAATTTTTAAAGACTTATCTAGATACCCCACACGTAATAGGTTTGATTAAAAAAAAATTTCAGTGTCAGTTCCATATGTATGGGGAGCCCCCCCCTTAATTCATATATTTTTTTTATTTTTGTGTAAAAACCGTAAAGCTGTTTACAGAATACATCTACCTACCAAGTTTCAACTGTGTAATCCTAATAGTCTTGGAATAAAGTGGCTGTGACATACATCGATTTGGCCGAATCTATAAGGGTTTCGTTTTTTATCCGACTTCAAAAAAAAGGAGGAGGTTCTCAATTCGACGGAATCTTTTTTTATTTTTTTATTATTTTTTATGTATTTTACTCGATTACTCGAAGACGGTTGGACCGATTTGAATAATTCTTTTTTTGTTCGAAAGGGTATTCACATGTGGTCCCATTGTCATCATGTCAGGATCTGATGATGGGATCCTGGAGAAATCCAGGGAACTCTTCAAATATTATAGGCACTCCTATAGCGATTTCGGTGTTTTCTATAGTAACTTATACATGTGCTTCCGGAATGTACCATTTGGTGAAGTTGAACTGATGATGAAGACCACAAATGGTCATCGGAACTATTAAATACTTAGCATTTCACGGCAGCTAAACGATTACTTTAATGTAGTTCATAAGCAATTTATGCTCGACTCAATGCATGTGATGAAGTGCAGCTGATGATGAAGTATCGGGAGAACTCCTCAATAAGTAACGTCCCTGCACCGGGAAAAGCAGCATTTTGTAAAAGGTGATGAGGAGTTGTCATAAGATTATCAGCGTAGGCACGGGACTTCTTCTACCTTTAAAAATTGTGAGATAAAAACTTTATATAAAAAAAATTAAACCGACTTCAATAAATTAAAAAGCAAAAAATAAACTTTTTGGAGTCGGTGCCAGCCAAGGCAAGAAAAATAAAATAGTAGCACCGCAAAGTAGAATGCCTTGGCTGGCACCGACTCCTAAAGGTTTATTTTTTGCTTTTTAGTTTTTTGAAGTCGGTTTTAATTTTTTTATAAAAAGTTTTTCGCGTTTAGGCTACGAAACCCTAAAAATGAAACCAAAGGCAGTTATGCAGAGTCTTACACAAATGGAAAATGTTCAAGTTCCTAAGATATCTCGGTTAAGAAATTACTAAGTGTTAGGGTAAGTTTAGGAGATCTTAAAGCTTGGATTCATTCTCACTGTAGTCTTCCTTTGGATACGCATGAAGTTTTTGTGATTTGTTACCATATTGATAATAGTGATTTATTACTTTATTATTATATCACAGTATCCCTATATTACTTAATTATGCCCAGTAAGAGAGAAAATAAATTAATTAATAATTTTTGTAAGGGATTTTGTGCATGACAATTATATATTTTTTTGCTATACATATATTAGCGGCACAAAATTTCATTGATTGCTTACTCTCAGAGTGCTTACCAAAATTTGATTAAATATGGGTCACTCATTGGAGCTTTTATGTATAAAATTCGGCTGTACATAAAAATTTACTGCAGTTCAGACTGATATAAATTGCAGACTGATTTAGAAATATTTGCTGACCATAAGTTGCTGCCCAAATAGATATTTTGGCTAACCGATTACTATTTTCTGGTAGCAAAAATACGAATACTTTGCTAACCGTTTAAATATAACCCATTAAAATACTTAAATATTGCAATGACAGCCGATACTATAGTCGGGTTTTTAATTCAGTTAAGTAATTTGACAGGTGCAAAATTTTTATTTTTTTAAATAATGCTGCCTTATAACGAAGTTTTAATGTTATGGTAGGGGGGGATTTCAGGATTTACTAAAGCGCGGCAGATTAATATACAGGGGGATACCTTGTACCCGATTAAGTACCCCCACCAAATATGAGCCCCATACATAAGGCCGCCCGTCGAGGATAAAGGATCAGATTAGTAAAAAAAAATGATCATCAGACATTCTAGAGCGCGTCAGATTAAGTTAGGGTGAGATAATTACATGCTAAAAAGTGTAAATTCCACTAATCTGGCAATTTGAGAGTGACGTAAAGAAAGGGGAGGGCTACAAAGTTGTAAAAAAAACGTCATCTCGACATTCTCGAGCGAGGCAATTTTTTTTATTTTGAAGGAAATAATTCAAGGTTAACGAAAAATATCTAATCTGACGATTTCCACAAGACGAAGTAACAAAATTCGTCGATAAAGTTGTCGACGGAAAGTAAATAATAAATAATTGCACACAATCACACGAATTATCTAGCCCACGTTAAGTTTCACGAAGAACTTGTGTTATGGATACTAGATAACGGATAAACATACTTATATACTTTTTTTTTGTAAATACATACATAATATACATATCAAACACCCAGACCAAGACAAATAGACATGTTCATGCACACAAATATTTGTCTTGTCCGGGGATCGAACCCGGGACCTCTGGCGCAGAAGGTGAGCTTAGTCCCCTGCGTCAAACAGGTCGTCAAAGTAAGAAAGAAAACATTTTTTTTTTATTATTTTCTTATAAATACAAGTATTCTACTTAAAAAACATACACTCTTTTATTTGCATGCTATTTCCCGAGCTTCTCAATTAATTAGGTTAAATGATTTTAAAAAAATGTCAGATTAGGTGAATCCCTCTAGATAATCGTCAGATTATGAGACAGCACGTCATGGACATAAAGATGAACCATATATATCTGACGCGCTTCAGTATTTCAAAATGGCGATTTTTTTTTGCACATTACAATAATGGGTGCGAGTCTGCGTCACATCGAAATCGTCAGATTATTGAATGAAAGCTTTTTAAAATTAGCTTCGCTTAGAAAATCTGACGTGCTCGATTTTTTTTTCATTTTCAACCCTTACGTACGACCACCCGCATTATGCAAACGATCAGATTAACATACGTTCATTATTAAAAATACGTAGGACATTGATGCTATCAATATCTGACGCGCTCGAGTATGTCCATGCAATATTTTTTTAGACATATTTGAAAACCTATAGCCGCTCCCCCCACCGATGAAAAGGTATACATTATATAACATTTTTTTCTTCTTATCATCTAAGCTTTGCAAACCAATAGGTCTCTATGACGCTCGAGTAAATCCCTATTTAGCATCGTGGGCTCACCTACTATTAACATTGAATTTGTGTACGTGAATAGAATGAACTTGAACTGGATGTGAGCAAATCATTACGAAAAACAGTTTAAAACATTTTTTTTACTAAGTGACATTGGCACCTGTCAAATTGCTCTACTGAATTAAAAATCCGACTATAGGGCCTGGTAAGTAAAAAAAAAGTAGAAAATAAAAACCAACGCTTACAAATCTCAAAGCTACTTTGCTGGGTAACGCAGTAGTATAGTATGGCATCGAATCCATTAACTTGTCTTCAGCGGAACTCCCAGGTGAACCACCGCTACTTCTACTTCCTCCCTCTCTCGCAGCTTCTTCCAGTTCTTTCCGAAGCTTGTCGCTCTTCTTTCTGCAAATAAAAGAAAATAGTTTACAGCTTATTACACAAACTATATAAACTGTGGTGTTTTGTAAATCAAAAAGCAGTTTGCAAAAGCTTTCGGCCTACTTTGAAAACCGAGACTAAAAATAGGTCGTCAATATTTTCCGCATAACTGATGTTTACAAAGGTCAGACATAAAATCTCGGCAGTTTGGTGGTTCGAAGTAGGCTAATTGTTAACGCTGCTGTACAATAAAAACATGCACATGTGCGTTGTGAAAATACAAACCGTTAAAACAAAGTTTGGTATTTGAAGCCTTTTTATAAAACGATATTATTTAACAAATTACAATAAGCACATTGGTCATTTTTCAGTTGCCGTAACAAACAATATACAGCGTGGACAAAAAGAAGGTAGCTGGAGATAAAGTACCTCAAATATTGATGTAATCAAATTAAACTCAAAGGGAACATTCCTTTATTTTAAAAAATAAGTTAAACTGCATTCAAACATTTTTAGATAAATCACTTACCTGCACCGGGAATCGAACCGGCTTAAATGAGAAAAATAACACCATGTACTTTTATGGTACCTTTCGATAGTCTTAAGTATAAATATCAATTTAACTTAAGTAACTTAGGGCCGGTATTTCAATATCGACTTATCTTGAATTGATCCAGGATTGAAGATATGTTTCACTTATGTGTATTTCAATAAACGATCAAAGTGAAGTAACGCTTAAAGTCCATCCTAACTAGCCAATATTTAAGCTAAGAAATTCAGGGCCGGTATTTCATTGTCACCTTATCTTATGACTTAAGTTAAGTCCAACATTTGAGCTAAGTATCATTTGTAAAAGACAATAGCGTATTTCAATCCGGATATTCCTCGCCTTAGCTAATCTAGGATTCATCGCAATATTGCAACATAACAAACAAAATATGATAATTGTCTATGAATTTTTATGTCATTTGGTGACATCGAGCGCTCATTGGCTGCGCGTGTGCGCTCGGCGACCAATGAGAATCGTTGTGGAGGCTCCACAATGAAAAACAGCGCCAAAAAATTTATCACTTTAGAATTTCTTCTCACTTCGAAATTTTTACATTACATTACGTATCATCTTCAAAATTTCGCATAATATTCTTGTAATTTGCCATTATTTCTACACTATAATATTTTTTATGCTACAACTGCCTTTTATTTACTGATAATAAATACCTAAATGTAAAACTAACATATCTTTTTGCCAGTCAAAAATATGTTACCATAGCAACGAATCCCGGATCGGCACTTAAGTCTCTGAATTCCTTAGCTTAAATATTGGCTAGTTAGGATGGACTTTAAGCGTCACTTAACTTTAATCGTTTATTGAAATACACATAAGTGGAACATATCTTCAATCCTGGATCAATTCAAGATAAGTCGATATTGAAATACCGGCCCTCAGAGACTTAAGTGCCGATCCGGGATTCGTTGCTATGGTAACATATTTTTGACTGGCAAAAAGATATTTCAGTTTAACATTTAGGTATTTATTATCAGTAAATAAAATGCAGTTGTAGCATAACCAGCCGCGTGCCGAAATGCCAAATATTATAGTGTAGAAATAATGGCAAATTACAAGAATATTATGCGAAATTTTGAAGATGATGCGTAATGTAATGTAAAAATTTCGAAGTGAGAAGAAATTCTAAAGCGATAAATTTTTTGGCGCTGTTTTTCATTGTGGAGCCTCCACAACGATTCTCATTGGTCGCGCAGCTCGATGTCACCAAATGACATGAAAATTCATAGACAATTATCATATTTTGTTTGTTATGTTGCAATATTGCGATGAATCCTAGATTAGCTAAGGCGAGGAAAATCCGGATTGAAATACGCTATTGTCTTTCACAAGTGATACTTAGCTCAAATGTTGGACTTAACATAAGTCATAAGATAAGGTGACATTGAAATAGCGGCCCTTAGTGCCCTAAATTAAAACAAAGTCTGTAAAGATAAAAGAGGTAATAGTTCAAAATACTTTCTTGTATTTGGGTACTTTACTTTTACTCATTACTAAAATAAAATAAAATTTACTAACATTATCAATTGCTCCAAATGAAAGCCAATTGCAGCATTTCAATATCACAGCTTATAACTTTTAGTAAATTAAGTTTTTTTTTAAATAATATTCACCATAAATCGATACAAAGGCCACGAGACGCGAGTTCTATTGATAAATAAGTTTGTGTCCTATAAAGTTTTTGGAAAAAAATTCAGGATTTGTCTTTAATTTTAGATAGTTTTTCACACACTTAATAAATCTTTAAGATTACCACTATCGATAGGTAAAAGTACACGATGTTATTTTTCTCATTTAAGCGGGTTCGATTCCCGGTGCTGGCACGTGATTTATCAAAAATCTCTGAATTCAGTTTTACTTAATTTTGAAAATTAAGGAATATTTCCTTTGTGCAAAACTTGCTTAAATCAATATTTAGGGTACTTTCCCTCCGGGGATCGTCTTTTTTTCCCACCCTGTAGATATTTCTTTAGCATAAAATCAGCTTAAAATAGCAATGATAAGACTTTAGGTTCTTTTAACTTTATACTTATGCTTCTGCTTAATGTAATTATTAGATGTTTAGATAATCTATGGTACTTATAGTAAAACAAAAATTAATGTTTCAAGTTACCACCCGTTTTTATTTATTTATCAAACGAATACTAAGTAAGACTGATATACAAAAGATACCTTTACAAAAGCTGTATAAATCTTAGACCATGTAAATTGACTTTATCATATGACATCAGAGTAACTAGACAATGTAAGAGATATTGAGTAAAACGCATACCTTATACGTGCCGATTATCTGTAACCATAAACGTGCAGTAGTCATGCAAAAACCATACCAAAACATAATTAAAATAAATCATATCTTCAACCAAACTATTTACATAATACTTACTATGGTGAAAAACTATAGATTAATAAAATATTAGTTCACAAGTCAGCACATAAAACGTTAATTTCAACATAAAAATATAAATCTATGAAACAAACTTTAAATACAAAGTTAAAACGGAATACACTACAAAACTGTCAACTGTGAAATCGTAACATTGTATACAAAGTTAATACAAAAACAATTTGATTCAAACAAAGAAAACTCAGTGATATTATTTACATGCACACACACTCATGGACGTTAAGAGTTCATTTTAATATGTTAAGAAATAGATTTTCACAAATTTTCAATAATTATGAAGAAAGAGTACACCGAATGTCATTAAACAATGAAAACAGATGTAAGTAATGATATATACAATGTATTTAGAAAAACACTAACAATAACAATTATAGGTACATCGAGGGAATGTACAAGAACAATTGAACAACGATCATGAAACAGTAAAGATACCGAATATGAGTCAGTTTCAGAGTGCAGTTAAGACATAAATGGGTCTTTTTTATGAAAGAGATATGTTCAACTGTGAACGTCACAATGCCTTCAAACCACCACATTCTCATTCACATTATGTCAAACTCACCCGAAACTAACTCTACCAAACGTGTTGATGAAAAACGCGGTAGGGTTGCTTGACCTGTTGAAGAAATTAAACAAAAAGAAGCAAAAACAAAAAAAAATCATTGGATACATAATGCAAGCTTTAAGCCGCGTCGCACACACGCACCCACTCTAATCACAACAATCGTCAAGTAATTATTACACAAAACTAAATCACAAACTAGTCTGTGCAATTTTTGTCTGAAAAATGTTTGTCTTTTTTATTTAAATAATAATGTACCCTATTTTTTATTATGAAATTGAGCACCATCATTTATTGTTCTTACTATAAGACAAACATTTTCAAATATGCGGTGCACATTGTGTATGTAAAATAGCAGCGACATTCACTAAGACATACATCTGTGTAGCTCTAGATATACTTACTTATTTCTTATATTATTTTGATTTCATAAACACCATATTCTCCCGTTGTATGCATTTTTAATACTGTTATGTGATAAGTTTCTACAATAAAGTTGCTTTTCTGAATTACAGTTACAGTAACCACTTTGTGTCAAGGCATGAGGAAATAGTTTCATGATTATAACAATGCATGCTTTGCAGTTAATCACTAATAGGGATAGTGTAATAGTTACTTACTTAAGAAAATGTTCATTTTCTTCATTCATTTTGTCCGCATCCTTAGCTTTATATTTTATTAGTCTATCCACTAACGTTCTATTTTCGTCCTGAAATCACAATAATATTGCACTGTCACAAATTCAAATAAAAATTACTATTACTATTTACTTTAAAAAACACAATGGCTACCTTTCTGAACAGTTTTTTCATATTTGGAACGACTTTCGATTCAATATCAAAGTGAATATCTGGACAAAACTGACACACGATGATAAAATCTCAAAATTTCATTCAGACTGACTAGGGAGCGTTGTTATTCGAGATGCAGACACATTTCGCGTATAGGCACTACGATAATCATGTGAGGATCGTAAAATATACAGCTTGATCTATTTTATCGCGTAACTAAAGTATTACTTTTAATTAATTTAAGTAGTCGCCGTCGTAGGTGTGTTCGTTTTATTGAATTGGCACCGAACAGTTACCTACACTGAGGATGGAACGCAATACTATTAATATTTTTTTAAGGATATTGAATTGTGTATTACCTACTATGTTAACTATCTAATATTCTTAATTAATTTACTTTATCATTTACCTTATAAATACTAACAACATTAAAGTTTATGATTTTGTAATTTTTGCATTTTTCAATGCTATTTTTATACTTATGGTAAACCGAGCTACCGAGACTTACCTAGCTGAGCTACCAAGTCTCGGTAGCTCAGCGGTTAAAGCATTGGACCGGATTTCCAAAGGTCGCGGGTTCGATTCCCGTCTGAGAATTCACTTGTGGCCGAGTTAATTTTTTCCTATATTTTTCTATTTAAAAATTTACCATAAACATTAAAGTATAAAATTTACAATATGATTCGAAATTTTGGAACATGCTGGAAATACTAAAGGAAACCTAAAATAATGCTGGCAGTTATCCAATGTTTAAATGGTGCTATAAAAATCTTAAATGTTAGCGAAATAATAAATTTATGTAAACAAAAATCTTACATCATTGTTTCTAAAATATTACGTTACATAAACAATAACACAAACACGAGAGCTTAATGGCCATTAATTCGCGGCGAATAAAAAGTATATTTCTCGCATCGCAATGCAATAAGCAACAATAATAGTAAGTGATAGTAAAATTCTGAGAGAGAGGTAGGTTTCTAAACAGTTTATTACACTACTGTGTAGGCAATACTTCTTGAAAGAAATTTAGGCAAATGTTGTTAGTAATTAAGGTGTATAATTATGAGTACTGTACAGTCCGGGAACTTCCCGGTTCACCAGTAGAGTTTTTTTAGGGAGCTTTATTTAAAAAAGTAATAGATATATAGAAAACGTTTATATCCTAAATGATAGAACATTAAGAGGAACATTTATAATAAATTATTTCCAGGACCTTTCTAATTTCCGAAAAAATGTTTCTTAAAAAAACTCTACTGGTCAACCGGGAAGTTCCCCGATTGTACCATATCGTTTACTTGTCGTATGTATAGGGTGTCCTAACGGGAACGCACATTCTGATACTGGTAAATTTTTATTTTGCTACAAATTGGTGAGAAAACCTTTGACATTATTATACACTAGCGGCCGCCCGCTGTTTTACTGGCGTGGTTCCCGTTCCCATGGGAATATCGGGATAAAAAGTATCCTATAAATTTCCTCTAAATCCGTTCAGTAGTTATAGCGTGGAAGAGTAACAAACTCATATACTTTCGCAACCCATTTAGCACTAAGCGGTCCCAGGTGACCGCGCTTGACTTTACGCGCTACGCGAATTTAAACTCTATTGTAATTGCTTAGAGTCGAATTTATTTATGCTTAATAATATTAATAGGATGTTATTGTTGATATTGCAGTTGTCAATTATGGAGCGATAGACTTCGGAAATATTGTCAGTGATTGATAAGAAAATTCGAAGAAACCAGATCGGTTAAGTACGAGAACCTGGGGGCCTACCACCAACTGGATTGCGATTCATTTTAGGTTATTTTCAGGTAGTAAGAGTGAGACGCCTCTATACGCAGTATGGCAGCATCCCACTCTCACAACCTAACTTAAAATTAATCGCAAAGAGTTGATGGTACGGCCCCTGATCGTCGCATCCATACAATTAAGAATATTATCCACTCTGTAAATGAAAGTGTTGCTCAAAATCCACGAACATCGATTAATCATTGTGTCATTTCTTTACGTGCCAAAGTTGGCCTGCAACATCTGACGATCCTACGACATTTTATGGAGTTTTGTTAAATCACGGGTATATGCAAGCAATTCTCATACAATTCCCGAGCTTTAGGCCGAGATCCAAAAGGAAAATCGGTGAGATTCAGCCTCATCTCTGTGTAAATTTCATTAGAAATTGATAAAACGAACACAAGTGTGTAGAGACTGTGGTGGAAGATATTTGGCTGGTATTTTATTTTAAAATAATCTCATGACGTTTATTTTGATTTTAAAATAAAATACTTGCTATCGATTTACCAAAATAATAATATTCTATTTATAAAAGTCTGTCGTGTTTATTTATCCGTGAATGCAGTTTAATATTTCTCAAAATAAAATCCTAAGAACGTTTTCATGTAGCAACAACGGTTAAGGTTCCCTTCATGCCCCGTCTTACGTATCCACCCTGTATAACAATTATTTCAGACAACCTGCGTACGCGGAAGTGTGTTTATATTTTTTTCATCAGAAAAACATTTGCCCCTATTGGAATAGAACCCAGGTTCGCAGCTTTTGCGACACCTTGTAAGCCGGTGTACATATGTACTACTACTACCGCGTAAATCCCACATAAATAACGTGGTTTATTGTGTTATACAAGCGTATTACATAAATTCCTGAAATATATTGTAATAACCTTTACATCCATCAATAATAATATAAGCAAGCAGAAAAAGACGTAGGTACTTATGAAATCAGTAGAATAAAAGTTTTAATAAAAACTACACATTCTTAAATCTTTTGGTGGTAATTTTTTGTAGCATTATTTACATTACAAAAATAGCTATATAAATTAAAAAAGTTGTTTTACTTTTCGTGCATATATCCCTTTATCCATATTTATATCTGGAATTTTTATATAGATAGATAATACATGAATGTCAATATTTATGTGAAAAGAAGAGGCGGTCAAGGAGATAGTACTAAACTAAAACTAACATTATGCTAATTCTACTATCAATGATTAAAATTCAAATAATGCTATTATGAAATCAGTATTTACCTGTGCTTTTCTTAATTTATCTTCAATGGCGGCGAACGCTATTTGTAAAGCTTGATGCTCATCTCTTAATACTTGATTTAACCCTTGTAGTTCAGTCATGTTTGTCTCATACATTTGAATCTCAGCTCTTAGAGATGCTATTAAAGCTGTATTCTCTGAAATTCTGTTTTAATTTTTTTTTTATATAAATCATGTTACATTAAAGGGTACACTAACATATGTAATAATTAATAACCACAGATTTCGTGTCTACCGTGGTACATGCAATAAATTTACTTCTTCAAGGAAGTGTTCTGCCACCCTTACCCTTAGAACTCCTTCCCGGAGTCACGATGACTAACCTAACTTATGGCCTCACAAAAATGTTTTGACTTTTTGCTAATGATGTAATTTTGTCTGACCAAACTGAACCTTATGCAGAAGTTGAATGGAAGCCTCAAAACGAACTTGGATCTCTTAACTTATTATTCAAATAATGTTTTGTAGTCAAACTTATCTTAAACAAAATCTTAAGGGTTCTCCATTACAAGAAACATGCTAACTGTCCACTAAATGTACTTATCTTCTCTTTTTCGTATCAAAAAATGATGATGAGAAGATTTAAATTAAGTTTCGCCAGGAGTATGCAACATTAAAAAGGTATTTCTGGTTGCAAGCAGAGGTGACCTTTTTTGTGTAGTTTGTTGAACTAGAACATTACCTAAGCCTTAAGTAACTTTAGCACCAATATCAGGGTGTAAAGTGTGGCTTATGCCAACTAAACTTAAACTATTAATCCTTAAATTGAACCAACATAAGATTATGGATAGTATGCAAATTACTTACATTATATCCTTGGCTTGTAATTGCTTTTCTAAATCATGTACTTGAGCATTGAGGTTTATAATTTGCTGTGAACTTTCTCCTCTTCTTCTATGTAAGGATGTTAATTCTTCCTGTTGTACAAGTATTTTCTGTTCTAGTGCTTGTATTTTTTCATTTACACCAGCACCTACAAAAAGATAAAATATTTAAAATGTATCTAAAATTATATGAATTACATATTATTATTAAATTAATATCTGCTTTATGTCAAGATAATACTTTCAAGACATTGATAGAAAAAGTTTTCTATTAACCTTTTATGGCCTCGGCTTATGAGAGACTATAGGTATTCTATTGTTCTCTGGACACCAGTGTCCAGTTCGGGTTTGATGAATTAAGATTTTGTAACTTTTACATTGTCATACAATTTTATTTATAACTTTCGTTTTTTTTTAGAAAAATATTAGAAGAAATCAACTTGACGCATAATTTGCTCAGATTGTGCTATGTAAGTCATTATTTTATCTACATGATTACTCCAGATACAGCAAAAAGTAAATTAAGTAAGTTTAGAAAAAGGATTGAACAAAGCTTTTATGTTAATCTGCTAAGTTTTTATTGCACTAAAATAACATTACTGTAGTTAATAATTTTTAATTTGCTCACTGACAGTAAACAGCTACAGCCAATATTACAATAGAAATTATATTGTTTTTCATTCACTGTAATTATTACATGTTTACAGAATATAACCCTACATACTGTTAATTCGTTTATTATAAAAATCATTTTAAACTTACCTCCTCCAGAAAAAGTACTATCTGTATTTGAATATCTTATTCGCTCATTGACCAATGTTAACTGTAGGTTTTCATTTTTCAATGTATTTACATTGTCAAAGAGTCTACTTTCTGAAAACAAAGGTGAAAGTTGCCGTAATTAATTTTTTAGAAAATATTGACCTAATCTATTTTGTTGTATGATGGTAAAAATCATCATTCTAAAGTGAAGCCAGATTAAGTCTATTGCCCAGGAACGGTTTCTACATACTTGTTTTATTATGAAATGTTACATTTACCAAGCAATATTAGTAAGTTATTGTAGCCCTGATCAATTTTGTTTTGGACATAAACTACAGCCAGAAGCAAGTAAATATTTACAAATTGATATAAAAAATTGAGCTATATCATTGACTATTTCAGGTTAGTCACGAATTTCTGCTTAGGATTAGGTTATAGAAATTGCTCTTAACTTAATCTTTAGTTGTTGTTAACATGTATAATTTGTTTTATTTTATAACTGACACATATAGCAAGATGATTTATTTTATAGCCCTTGAGATAGCTCATATCATTACACCGTGACTTAGTTAGCCGAGAAGAGTAAACAACGGCTTTTAGATAATTTTACTACATTCAAAATAGTTTACAATGTCAACAAGTAGACAAAGGTAACAAAAATGTTAGGTTATGATACTTACGAAAAGCAATAATATCTTGGAAAGCAGCAGTTTCATATTTATTCCTGGATTGTAACTGGTTCACAATACTCTTTCTCCAGTCGCCGAGCTCCATTTTTACTTGAATTTATATATAATGTAACACTGAATCAATTAAAAGTTGGATCAAAACAAACAGATGTCATGTTAATGCTTCCTATAGTATTTACTGATCACATTTAGATTATAGGGTCCGCACAAATAGAATCGACATCACTATCAGGTTATTAACCTTGTATTGAACGTAGAAAATTATTACAAAGCAATAAATTACTTTTCTCACAAGTTTAATTGCTCCTTCAACTCGAAAGTCGAAACGAAATAATCTCAAATCGAACGAATTGTGACATTTGTTGAATGACAGCTGACTTGACTGCAATCAAATCTGACAGTGTCAGTTTGACGTATATTTTTTTACTCCGGCTTAGGTCAGAGACCATACTGCCTATTCATTTATTGCTTAAAGTTGTTTTTTTAATTTCATTAATTAATGTATTCTTCTTCATAGATCGCTATAGTCCGTGCCATGGGCTTCATTTGACACTTGAAGCTCATAAAATTACCTTATGGTCATTTAACTGTCAAATGAAGCCGATGTCCATATCCATATTTTTTACGCTGTAGGGCCCCAGCTAAGTGTGCAAAGAAGGTTATTGCACTCTTGTATCACTTTAACTATTTACTCAAAAACGAGCGACAGAATCTATGAAGCAAGCGTATCGCTTAACCACTCCATACTTACGACCGCGCGCGAAGCCTACTACTAGGTACTACCACCTACTACCATCAATGTGTATACGTGTCAATGTTTGCGTGAAGCGTGAACTAACGTAGGGCTTGCCGTCGTCGTAGCTCATGCCTTTGACAGATTTGACTGGTGGACAAATAGGGGTGGGGTCAAACATATTTAATACAATACAATATCTTAATCAAATGAGTTATCCGTTATCAAGAAGTTCGATTAATCGTTTATTTTTTACCGATTACTCGTATTTTCGTATATAAGTGAATCCGAAGTGTCACAACACTGCAGGAAAGGACGTAACGATGTGAATTAATTAAATAGAATTTCGCTCATTTGCAAGAAGGACGTCACATCTCAAAAAAACTGTAATTTTTAGTTATATATACCTTCTTCGTGTAGGTATATATAACAAAAAATTACAGTTTTTTTGAGATGGGTATGAGCAATTTCTTTCTTTATATACTGTAATAACGTCATAATTCCTAAGCGTAAAATGAGAGATTGAGACAAGTTGTGTCATACTGTATCGATCTCTTTCGTGTGCACCTCTTTTTTCGACACTGACACATTTCAGTTGTCACGGAGATACATTACTATATAATTTGTGCACGGACAAAAAAGGGCTAGTTCTCAGAAAAGACGTCTTATTTAAGTTTATGGGGATATTTTCGAAAAGGTGGTTAAAAAAATAGTGGTTTTATAATTTGTGAAAGAACGACACATAGTTATTTGTGTCGTTGTATAACTAAAACACTCAAAATCAAATTTTTCATTGTGTCTTGTTATTGAGAAGAAAGTTCGCGGCTTCTGTGACGTGAAACATCTGACTGCCGAGCTTCTACATGTCGAGCAAGTACTGAGAAATAACAAATTGCAAGTACCACGCAGACGTCACAGAAACTGCGCCAAACCAGCCACAGTAGAACGTCAACCTGCCATTCTACCATACGTCAAGGGTGGCACTGACAAGATTAGAAGAATAAAGTGTGCTTCTATTAATACTTACTTCAAGTCAACCAAGAAGATCAACCAATTCCTACCACCATTCAAGTGTAAAATACCCCTTCAAGCAGCAGATGTTTACAAACTGGATTGTGACTGTGGACTCTCATACATCGGGCAAACAGAGAGAAGCATAGGGACCCGCGTTAGAGAACATGTAGCTGACGTGAAAATAGGCGCGAAAAGAAGTCTGCAGTGTGTGAACATGCTTTTGAGGGACCCAACCGCTACATCAGGTTTGATAAGCCACAGATCCTCGCCAGGGAACAAAAATTCGTCCCCAGAATTCTACGCGAAGCTATTGAAATCATCAAATATCCAAATTTCAGTAGAGATGATGGTTGGAAGATACCACCAACTTGGGACCCTATTATCCATAAATTAGTCTCAACCCAAATCACACACTGCAAGACACAGTTAGCTCTTTTTGTGGTTATATAAATAACAAACATAAAGATGGAGGTCGGCCCGCTTTCGAAGTTTTCTTGGCAGTATCTTTCTTCGAAAGTCCTCCCAATTTGTGAACTGCCAGTAGAATCATTAGTTTTTCCTTTGTTGATAATAAATAATTTAACTAGCATTCAAATCAAAATATTAAACTCAATAATTGTTGTCATAGTAAATTATCTAACCGTTTTCAAACGCACTAATAAATTATCTTTGTGAATGTAGACTTTTAAGTAGCTAATAGTGACGGCAACTGAAAAGGTGCCGAAACGTCGGGAAACCTCAAATAAACCGAAACATTATAGTATCAAATATATATTTCGGATAGATAAATCGCAATAAACTTCCGCAAAAGTTGTTTTATTTCAATGGGTAGGTAATGTAATTTTGAAGTGGAATAATTTAGGTACTTTTGACGAAATCATGCCTTTATTCTTTTTTTTCTGGTGTTACTATCAAGTTTTGGCCCATTTTTATTTTCGCTGAGTTTTAATTGCAATGTTGCCAAACAAAAAAAAAACTGTTTTATCGAAAGTGGAATAGTCAAGTTTTAAAATTAAAAAGAACCTCAATTTGAAGCGCTTATATTTTTTTTAGGTAGACGGCTGAACCGATTGAAATGATAAACGTTATAATTACATTAGACTTTTCCCCAAGTTGATCCTAATTTAGAAAATTATAAATTAAAAATGACAAAAAAAAATGAAAATTTCTGAACTGCAGCATTTTTCGGGAAATATTGAAAATATTGTTGTTACACAAATTACAGCAGTTATTACCTAGGCATTGTTTAGAATGCATGAATGATACAGATTGTCGTTAACATTTACAAATAATAGTCCGCGCCCGCGGTTTTACCGGCGTGGTTCCCGTTCCATTGGGGATATCGAGTTAAAAAGTTGCCTATGGCTACCATCCAGGCTATTTTCTATCTGTGTGTAAAATTCTATCCAAATCGGTTCAGTAGGTTTTGCGTGAAAGAGTAACACCCATCAAAAAAATAAAAAAATAAACTGACCGACATACTTTTGCGTTTATAATAATTATTACTAGTGGCCGCCCGCGTGGTTCCCGTTCCCGTGGTAATATTGGGATAAAAAGTAGCCTGTGTGCCAAATTTCATCCCAATCGGTTCAGTAGTTTTTACGTGAAAGAGTAAAAATCATCCATCCATGCAATCATCTTCGCAAACTTTCGCATTTATAATAATAGTATTATTAGGAATTAGGATTTGTCTTTTCCGGGGATTGAACCCTCTGGCAAAGGCTATATACATACCTACTCTTACGTTCGTTTTTAAGATTAGGTATAGTTTATTTAGGGCTATATGCCCTTTCTAAAGCAGTCACAATATTTTATATTGTGTTTATACTTAAATAACTCCACCCGCAGTCATAAATTACTGAAGGTGAGCAAAAAAGGTAGCCATTTATTAGAAAAGCGGCTAATTATTCTTGAATTTGGCCTCTTTTGTATAAGACGACTCTAAGGGGGGCGATTACGCGCAATCTGGATTTCCCCGGTCGGCGAAAGGAATCTGTTTAAATTGCACCTTTTAATCTGAGCAAAGCGAATAGATGCCGACTTTGCGGCGAGCGGCGGACCGGAAAACAGCATTCTGCTTCTTCAGTGCCGTACAGACTAAAGATGCTAATTAACTCCCCAGATATCATGGAACAATACTCTTTTATACAGTCTGAATCTGAATAACTTTGCTACGCTTATTTCAGATAAGTAAGCCAACTAACTTTTCGTTTGAAGTTGTGTGTTTTGTGTTTCTAATTTATTTTGAAAAGCACAGGTGGGTGCTTATTTGCAGTCATTAAAGGATATTGATGTTATTAATGGAGAAACTTCTCTGATGCACCTAAATATACGACGTACTTGGGCCAAGATAGGTTAAAATTTAGCCCAGAGTTGGTCCATACAAAAGTGGCACTAACTCTGGGTTAAATGTGTTAACCTAGGTGCATGTGGGCCTTTATTGCTACCTCTCTTGTTGTTTAATAAGTAGGTAGATACCAAAATACTACTTATGATGAGTCGTGTGGTAGAAAGTTGATTATTATACCACCAAACCAAAGTGCCTACCTAGGTA
This sequence comes from Chrysoteuchia culmella, assembly GCA_910589605.1. Taxonomy (NCBI): domain Eukaryota; kingdom Metazoa; phylum Arthropoda; class Insecta; order Lepidoptera; family Crambidae; genus Chrysoteuchia; species Chrysoteuchia culmella. The sequence goes on from OU342654.1 coordinate 12,259,691, forward strand.
ATTTCAAAAATTCAAACAAGAGAGCGTAGCAATGGATGGACTTCTACTCCACTACTACTACTTCGTAATTTGAACAAGGCTTCAGGTTCTGGCAAGGAAATAGGTAGTTACTGAACAAGTAAAAGGTCCTTGAGAGAATTGGTTTGATGAAACCTTATTATTCTAAGGATGAAACAGAGCGTGCTTATAGTTTGCACAATCATTCTACAGAACGGCGACGATGTCGGTGACATTGGCATTAAATACAGCCTTACCAACATTAGCCAACATGTGCATAATGATGCATTCACACATACCATCAGAGCGTAAAATTATTACTTTTTTTTCCTCTTTCTAATTAATTTTCTGTTCTTCTTTTCATTCCTTGTTTTGCTGTAATTACCTGTTTGTTTATTTGCGTGTTACGTCTCTCGGTGTCAACAAACCGGTCCCGGCAGAAGATCAGCGCTAGTCGCAGACCATGCATTATGCAGAACCGGTACCGTTTTGAGGCAATGTGATTTTTTCCTTGTATTTGTCTGGTGTTGTCTAAAATAAATGTATTTTATTTCTTTCTTCCTTTGGCTGTCTAATGCGATAGTATTTATTTTACACATCCCACATGCAAGTCATAAAAATCATATTTGTTTTCAGACAAATGAAATACCTGCATACCTTCACATTTGTTGGGCAACCACACAGCGCAAGTATTCAAACATCTGAGACTATTACGATAATAAATTGATTGCAAACTTTTGGAATCGCCAGCAGGCATTTTGGGTGGCAATATATTCGGCTTAATAGTGTAATTCTGTTGCCCCGGGCAATATCTTGCGGTGGAGCCCGCGCCTTGACCTCTGATAGACGGGAACTTGCAACCTGGAGGAAGGAATGACCGAAATGGGCTGTCTGTCAGCTATTTTAAATTAATTCGTCATTTGTAAGCAGGTAACCGGTGTGTCCAGAGAACAATGTAATATCATTGTGCCGATTTGTGACTCATAAGTCCTACCTAACCTACTTAACTCTTCTAGAAATCTGAGCTAGGTTATCCGGATTTATGTAAAGGCCAAAAAACACTTATATTTATTCTGGCCCAGAATAAATATAAGTGTTTTTTGGCCTTTACATAAATCCGGAGATTGGTCTAAGTAGTGTTTGTAAACTCGAAAGTAATGGATAAACATAAACGTAAGTAGGCACACATATCGTCAGGGGAAAGGCTAAATTACTGAAGCGCCAAAACACCATTTCGAGAAAAAGCCATTTAAAGTTTTTTTTTTTTCAGAATAAAATTCATATCTTTTTACCATATCATCCGATTTTAATAAACTAACTTGATTTAGGCAAGTTTCTTCTTCTTTTATTTTTAATAGTATGATGGCTCAGGTTTTGAATGCAAGTTTAGTAAATAATTGGCGGTTCAGTAAAAGCAGCCTCATTTAGCAAGGCAGATTTACTCAAAGTCGTCAAGTTAAATTTTATATGTAGTTAAAAAATTCTGATAACACAGAAATGAAGAAATTGAAGTTGGCAAAAATACTTATAACATAAGTATACTGCTAAGCTGGTAAACCAGAGTCACTTCCGGGACACGTCTTCCATTTTCATGCGTCTATCATAACGTCTTAAAAGGTGTTCAGTATTTATGTTACTTTGCTATAATGACTTAAAAGTAAGTTTGTCGTACTTCTTTTGCTGGTTAAACGACGTTATATGTTAATAGTGCTTTGGAACTACAATAAAAATACTAAAGACTGATTGGTTGATTTGGCTCAGCTGTGGAGGTTATGGATACACACTAATGGACAGAGGTCACATAAACTTTCTCTAAGGAAACCTCAACCACTGCGCCACTCCATGATCCAGTCGGCGACGGAGTGGTTGATCGACGTAGGTAATTGTAATTGCAGAACCCTACTGTGTATCAAATCGTTCCTACTGGGCTTGTGATACTGAGGACAAGGGGGCAGTAGTGATCCCATCCCACAGACACTATTCTTCTCCACTCACAATTAAGGAAATGGGACCGGGATACGTGGTTGCCACTTGGAATGGGTTGAATATAGTAGGATAGGAACATACTTCTCGCCATACAAAGATTTATCAGATCTACAAATTTGGCTAAACAATTTTTATGGTGTCATAGGTTGTCTGACCCCAATACCAGTAATAGTACTAGGCGACGTTAACACCAAGGATGCGACCTCGTGGCCACCGACAAGGAAGAAGCAGTCCTTGGTAGGTCTGCGCAATGGGATTGGCAGTAGTAAACTCAAACTCAAATAATTTATTCAGTTTAGGTTGTTACAAGCACTTAAGAACGTCTGAAAGCTACGCCATTGGTTTACAAACCCTACGGCAGGAGACCTTGTAACTCGTCAAGGGCTGTTTTTTCACCCTGTTTCATTTCACACAACATACAGAATTGTAGTGTAGCAAACTGGGGATCTACCGCACTTCTTTTCGAAGATGAGGTGATTAATGGTGGATCACACACAATCACCTTTACCTCCTCTGCACTAGCCAACCTTGTAAAAAAGATGAAAAGCCATCGAATATGTGGAAACATTTTCAGTGCCGTGTCCTGAGTACGAGTTTGTCAAATCATATTTGTTCGAAATCTATCTCCAAAAGGGCCAGGAAGATGGAAAAGTGTCTGTCGGCTATAATACAACGCCTCAATGGCAAGAGTAAGATATCCCCCTACCAAGAAACGGGTATATTGGTGGAATGAGGAGGTGGCCACTTCGCGAATATCCTGTGTAAGAGCCAAAAGATCCTATATGCGTCACCGCTATAGTAGAAGAAGAAGGGATCTTGACATAGAGGAAGAGCTGTATCAGGTTCATAACACAGCCAAAAACGTGACGGCCCTACAGAATTGGAACAAAGCAAATCACGCCAATCAGCATCACCGACCGACACTTTCAATCCCGAACTACTGGAGGAGATAATTTCTACCGTTTCCATCAGAGCTGCTAAAAGTTCCTCTCCGCACTGCCGCAGCAGCGATAAATGATGTTTAAATTGGAGGAATACTAGCAAGATACGATCGAGGAGTTAGAGCTGGCCATGCACCGACTAAGGGGGAAAAGAAGGACCCGGGGTCCTAACGGCGTGCCAGAACGTATTCTCTCCATAGCATTTAATCACCTCGATTATTATGTTGAGCTCCTGAACACGTTCCTGGAAGCGGGCCTATTTTGGCGGGTCTGAAAACAGGGTAAATTTCGTCTTTTGACAAAAGATGGTTGATGGCCGGACGATCCCTCGGCCTACCACCCTATAGGCCCCTTAATGAGCTGGTTAAGGTTTTTTACAAGATTAAATTAGACAGGTTAATACAGCATCTAGAGACTAATGGGTCAAACCTTTCCAATAACCAATACGGATTCAAGAGGGGAGCGTTATTGCTAGGTTTCGTCTTATTGGGTTGGAAGTCATGGTCCACAAGAGCGAAGTCATTCTGTTTCATGGGCATATATCAGGGTAGTAGGTCTTAGGGTAAATATTAAATCCCATTTAAAATTTGGGGGCTGGTGTTGGATAGTCATTTAGAGAAAATTTACTCCCAATTCCCAAACAAAGTTGCTGATAGCTCACAATCTTGCTCCATAAAAGTAAGGCTAAATTACTGAAACGCCCATTCCCTCAATAAAAATGATTTGCCATATCTTCTTAAAGCCTACAAAGTTCCTCAGTAGCAGTCAGAAAGTAGTAAAGCAAAATTACTTAAACGCCATACCTTTCCCGATTGACGTAATCAAAATTACTTATCTTAGATTATCTCTAATCACAAGAAGAGCTAAAATACTAAGGCTGCATCGATAAAAAAAAGCAGAAAGTCAATTTTACTTAGAAAGACAATTGTGAATTTATAGGAATTAAATATGACTTAAACGCCACTCGATAAAAAAAACCGAAAAATGTGTCGCTTCAGTAATTAGCAAACAAAGAAAACCGCCTTTTTATCGGTTACTGAAGCGCCACAAAAGTGCTCTGATTAGAATGATACCTAGATAGATCGACGCAGAAAAATTCGCTGATTCCGAATATATATATAACTCATTTTGGCCAAATTGGCGTTTAAGTAATTTTGCCTTTCCACTGACGATATAGTGGTACCTTCTCAATATCATTGACTTATTTTAACAGACACTAGACACGCTAAAATCCGTTTGTTCCCAACGAGTCACACACACCACAACGTGTCATACTGTAACTCGTTGGGAAAAAAATCCTATCGAGTTACAGTGTTACTCGTTGGGAGAACAATTTATAAAAATAATTCCCAACGAGTCACACACACACACACACCCCGAAGGTAGGATATTAGGCGTTAGTGCAAAAATCTTCTCAACCTTTTACACTCTGAACTTTTAGTAGTCAAAACATAAATAAATCCTGGTTAGCTATGCGACCCTGGTACTGTCACCTAAAAAATATTCCATACCTTTGGGGTGGGCGGGGGCGAGTAACAATGTGACTCATTTTGGTGTGATTCATTGGGAACAAACGCTAAAATCTTGCATGTGGGTTAAAGACGTGATCTCTGCATATTATTATCTAAATCTTTTTTTTGTCAGAAGCTATAACATTGGTAGATAAGTAGGTCATTGAAATAAAATACATAATTTGTTTTTTTTTATAAATATAATCACAATAACTATTTTTTAAGCTTGAAGTTCCATTCTACGTGAAACTTGCTTCCGAAAACTGCGGACTTTTTTTACTGAAAAAAAATATTTAGGTAATCAAACATACTCGTAGAAAGATTTTAAAACGACAGGATATTTAAGATAAATTTTAAATAGAAAAATATTGGAAAAAATTAACTCGGCCACAAGTGAATTCTCAGATGGGAATCGAACCCACGACCTTTGGAAATCCGGTCCAATGCTCTAACCGCTGAGCTACCGAGACTTGGTAGCTCAGCTAGGTAAGCCTCGGTAGCTCAGCTTCACTTGTGGCCGAGTTAATTTTTTCCAATATTTTTCTATTTAAAATTTATCATAAGTATAAAAATAGCATTGAAAAATGCAAAAAATCTAAAATCATAACGACAGGATATACTTTTGTATCCAAATATAAAAGACATAAGTGGTTATAGGTGATAATTAGCATAATTGCGATTTTGAGTAAATCGAGGTTAAAGTTAGACTTTTATTTTTTGAGATAAGTTGCTACGTAACTTATTTTTGTACAAAATTATGATGCAAAGTTCTTTAAATAACCTCAAATATTTATGGTATGACAGTAATTAAACGCGTGTAATATTTTTCATTAAGTATATAATTTAAATAAAACAACATATCACCTTCTTCCATAAACAAAAGTTAACATTTCTGCAGTTAACTTATTAAAATTAGGTGATAAGTAAGAGTGTAGTAACTTGTCTCGCTCGTTATTTCTTATAACTAAACAAAATTAAAAAAATAGTGAACTATTAGCAGAGATCGCTGGTTTGTGTAGTCTTAACTTACTGCTGGCTTAATATTGACTCATAAAAGTAAAGATATTCTGGCTTCACGTACTTAAGTTGGTTCCGGAGATGATCTTTTTTTTCGACTGATACTGTACCATGTTTTCCGTTCATACGTATAATATCTATATCGGGTACCCGAGATCTTTTTTTTAGAATGTCTACCTTTTTGAAGGGTGTCATTTCGTCGTATGTTTCTTTGAATAAATAGGACCCATACTCATCTACACGTATCCATTTAATCCCATCCCTAAAACTTACTTTTCCATAATTGACATCTTTTTTCCTGTTTATCAAACGAAGTTCCTCCTGCAGCTCACTAATTTTCCTTAAATGTTCGGTCATCTCGATCACGGTATTATTGCGAGAAGCTTTGCATATGATGCTCCGGTATTGATCAGGAACATAAACAGTATCATGTTTCCTGAGGACTTTTTCTATCCTACCAAAATCACGATCGGAATCTAGATAAGAATGACCAACTTCAGGAAACTTGTGGTCGATTACTTTGAAATATCCTTTTAAGATAAGATATTGATAGAGTGCAAGCATATTAAAGTTCTTGTTTTGTCCAGCGCATGAATCTGGCCAAATCAATAAGTGATCTTTGTTTTGGCACCTTGGATCTACCTCCACAAATCTTAGAAGAGCACTTGCGACTTCAACACTTCCGCGATCTGCAACATCTTCAGTCCATGTACAACATACGGCTTTTTCATTACCTCCATCATTAGCATGAATGCCTAAATTGTAAAACCACAGTTGGCGTAAGTAGAATGCTTTTGAAGTTGTCAGTTTTGGTAACGGCATTGTTTGTTGTAAATCTATCGTAATGTACACAATATCGCTATCCCGGTTTGGTTTCTTTCTATCTATTTTCATAGCTTTAACAGCAGCATAATGATTTGACTTATGGTCATTATTTGATTCTCCAGCATCGCAAGTAGCACACATATCACTCTTTGGGTATCCATAAAAACTTTTTATAAAAAAAAACGACTTCAAAACACTAAAAAAACATTTTATAAAAAAAATCAGACCGGAGTCGGTGCTAGTTAGAAAAGGCAAAAAAAAATATAGTTAATAAAAGTGCAATGTAGAATGCTTTGGCTGGCACCGACTCCAAAAGTTTTATTTTTTACTTTTTGAAGTCGGTTTGATTTTTTTTATAAAATGTTTTTATTTCAGATTTTTTTGTTACATTATGTGCCGTTACTTACACTAAAAATCAGCCCATACACAACAATGATGTCATCTAGGTATACGACTACTTGCCAAAAGGTGATTGATATTTTTCAGGATTATGAAAAAACTACTAGCCAGATCTTCGTAAAAATTATATGGGACCACACATAAACCATTTTCTTCCAGATAAAAAAAGAATTTTAAAAATCTGTTAACAACTGGCGAAGTTATGGTGGAACATACATAAAAAAATAAAAAAATACAGTCGACTTGATAACCTCCTCCTTTTTTGAAGTCGGTTAAAAAGCAAAAATAAACCTTTTGTAGTCGGTGCAAGCAAGGCAAGAAAATAAAATAGTAGGACCGCAAAGTAGAATGCTTTGGCCGGCACCGACTCCAAAAGGTTTGTTTTTTGCTTTTTAGTGTTTTGAAGTTGGTTTTTTTTTTATAAAAAGTGTTTATTTCACAGTTTTTAAAGGAAGATAATATCATGTCATCCAAGTAACAAATATGAAATTAAATATATAAAAATGCTCAAAACATAAAAAGTACTGGGTCATTTATATATGAGTCATTTCAGTCATTTATATATCATTTATTTATGGGTTTATGGGACCAATTGGCAACTATTCTGCATCTAACAAAAAAATAATCACGGAAATCGGTTCAAAAATCTCGGCGTACCTAATCGGTGTAAATACATAAAAAAAATATATACCCACCGAATTGAGAACCTCCTCCTTTTTTGAAGTCGGTTAAAAAGACAAATTAAATTCTGTAACAAAAATTTTGTTGTATGAACTTTTCTTGACGCGATATTTGTCAGATAAGTCCTCATTTTGACACATTTGCAGGTACAGACTATGCATTTTAGTTACATTCAGCAGCGGTGACAAATAAAGTCTATGTATATTTTTGTTTCTGGAATAATGTGACTGTTCACCAGGAAAACTTGATATGTTTGCTTTACGTTGGGAAACGTTATCATCAATTTTGTGTGGGCGATTCTGATGTCTACCTCTCTGATCTGCTTTTGGAGCTGAAAGTCCGTCCTTGATATCTTTTATAATGAGATTAATATTTTTGTGACCTATCTGGTATATCCCAGATAAACCTAACTTGCATACTTCTTTTGTAATTCCTCGATTTTTCACGTACAACTTGTAGGAAGCAGATTTATGCTTTCTAGCGTTACTGCGTTGTCTTGCTACAGGCTTACTCACAATATCACTGAATAACAAGGCATTCTTACTATTGATATCCAAACAAAAAAAAGCAGTTTAAAATAGATTGCCGATCTTCAAGTGAAAAATTATTGGAGCATTTAAGTCTGCACTTCTCGTGGCATAAAATCCCTTCCTGAATGGTTTTCTTCGGAGCTGTCTCTCGTTTGTAAGTAATATATTCCTCTCCATTTGCTCTAGCTATAGCTGCAGACTTTTTCTTCCAAGATAGTTCATTTCTGGGGCGTTTTTTTGAGTTGTTTGCTTTTGGTGGGAATATTTTACGTTTTTTGGCACATTATTTTCCTCCAAATCTTCACATTCGTGTTGGTTACTAGTAGAGGGAATAATAAGGTCTTCTTACCTTGTACTGTCGGCATGCTCGCTTTTACTAGAAGAACAAGAGCTTATGGGCCTTTCCGGAATAAAAATATCATCAATACTACTACCCGAAGAAAAGTTTTGGTCATTTTTTCCAGAAGAAGATACATTCTGCAAGACAGTGTACTGCTTTTTATTTAGCAATATAGTAGAATATATAGGTTCATCTAGGGAATTCTCTATAATATCTAAATCCGAACCATCGACAGTAGGAGGAGTGTTCATATGACTAACTCTAAAATTTGTGTCTTGACCGCTAGTACAAGGCTCACTGCTTTCATAAATGCATTCATCTTGAAGATCGGGTGCAGGGCACAGCTTGCCTACGAGAGAAAAAAAGCCTTAAGTACATAGAAGAAAGCATGCCAAAAGAAAGTAAATAAAAAGAAAAACCATAAGCTGAACAATGGTTTTCAACCAAATGTGACTAAACCGGATTTTTTCCCTTTGCCCTTCAGCTATCATTATGACATATATTTAACTTAAACACCACAAAGCTAAAAAATAAGCTTATATCATTTTATAACGAAAAGCATCATCCTCCATACAAAACAGTAATGAGCAATCTTAGTAAATATTCATAGACCATTATTATAACCACTTCCAGTTCAGCAGAAATCTTCAATAAGGCATAGTAAAATAGGTAGTTAAGGTGGTACGACTTCCATACAAACAAACATTGCACATTAATTGGTTCATCATACATTAATAATTCATAAATACATGTGCAACTAACTCGTTTCAGTTATTTGTTTGCGCGAAATTATTAAAAAAAATACTTTCATACATAAGCTTTATAAATGCGATGGGTCACACACACATACGTAGAATTATTGAAATTATAAGATATTAAGTATATTCGTGTTTTATGTATGAATGTACAATTTTTTAATTATTTCGCGCAAACAAATAACTGAAACGAGTTAGTTGCGCATGTATTTATATATTATTAAGGTATGATGAACCAATAATTGTGTAATGTTTGTTTGTATAGAAGTCGTACCACCTTAATGTAATGTCAACAACTTTAAGGTAAGTAATGAAAATAACACTTACCTCTAACATTTTTGAGGTTATGATTGTTGTAAACAACATTGTTTCCCGTTTTTTCGACTACAGGGTGACTAACAGCAGCTTCCACCAATAATCTTGCTCTTGATTTGGCTCCCGCCATTGCTTTTTCACTTTATGTATTTTAAACAATATTTTTCTTAGTACACAAGCCACACTAACCACACTGTTAGAAAGCGCGCCAAAATGTGACAATGCAAATCAAAACAATTGAATGTCGTGAATGAATGAAGGTGATATGTACGTCACATAACACCGTCATTCACTGAAGAAGGTGCTATATCCGTACATATCACCTTGTTCCACGTTAGAAAAACAAAGGGTTCACTTTATTTATCTGGAAGACGGTGATATGGGCCCATAGCTCTTTCTTCCATCTACATTTTCGAACTGAACTGCACATAACACCTTTGGTCAACTGTTTATTTCTCAAAATGTGCTTTAATCAACGGTTTTAAGGTTTGTAGTCATTTGTATCAACATATCACCTTCATCTACGCAAAAAAACATCAAAAGCCGAAAATGCGACATAACACCTTCATCCACAAACTTACGTCTTCTTACGTACACAATATTTATTTAAAAAAAGATTAGTAACTTAACACCCCTTTTTTATTTTGTTATATTAAATGGGCTTACTCGTGACCTCAATCTGGCCGATGGGCGTAGATGAGGCCTACGATGGAGCGAGTTCGCCCAGAAGAAGCCTGTGCACCTTGAAGAGGTTTGGGTTGTGTATGTGCTCGGGAAAACAGACGCCGGCAGGGCATTCCACTCCTTGGCTGATACCCCTTGTAAGAGAATGCCCTGCGTAACATATTTTAGATTTCTTGTTTTAAAAGGTACTTAATAGTAAGTTTGTAAGGTAATCTAACCTTTCCTCTTCGTGGGCTCATAGTTCTCAGCTTTCCTTTTGTAACGCTTGCGTCTTGCTGAAAAATTGGATTTTGTTCTATTACTACAGTAAAACATATAATTCTAAACCAAAGCATCTGAAAAGGGGCTGAAATGCCGAGAAAAGCCCAAAAAACATAAAATACACGTAATTTTAAATCTAAAGTGTGAATAATTCCCGTTGTAAAGTTTTTTATAAATCTCTCTCGTCTCAGCCACATAACACCCACTGCTGGGTATAGGCCTCCCCCAAGGATCTCCACAACGAGCGGTCCTGCGCAGTCCGCATCCAGCGGCTTCAGACGACCTTCACCAGATCGTCGGTCCACCTTGTCGGGGGCCTACCCACGAAGCGTCGTCGTCCTGTGCGCGGTCGCCATTCCAAAACCTTTCCGCCCCAACGGCCATCGGTTCTTCTCGCTATGTGTCCCGCCCACTGCCACTTCAGCTGAGCAATCATTCGATCGATGTCAGTTACTTTATTTCTCCTACGGATCTCCTCATTTCTAATTCGATCACGGAGGGAAACGCCGTACATAGCGCTCTCCATTGCACGCTGGGTGACCTTGAGCTTTCTTATCAGACCCATAGTTAGCGACCACGTTTCATTATCGTAAGTCATCACTGGCAATACACACTGATCATAGACTTTCGTCTTGAAACACTGCGGTAAGTTGGACGCGAAGAGTTTACGGAGTTTTCCGAATGCTGCCCATCCCATAAATCTAAGTAGGTAAGTATTATTTATTGAAATGACGCTCCCAAGTAACCTCTACTGGGGGCTTACCATTAACTATTTGCGATTCATTTAGGTTATTTTTAGGTTGTGAGAGTGGGATGCTGCCATATGGCGCGTATAGCGGCGTCTCACTCTTACTACCTGAAAATAACCTAAAATGAATCGCATTAAAGTTGATGGTAGGCCTCCTGGTCTACCGGAAAGCTCCTCGATTGTACATGGGTTTTGTTAGTCTTCTTCATTTAGATACTATATTACACTGATAGCAATTCTGAAAACAACCTGGAGTTCTTGACCGTATAAAAAAATCATTCAGAATACAAATCTGGAGAAATTTTGGTTTTATGTGTTCACGTGAATCTAATCAGGGATGAGATAATCTTTAGAGCATCGTGAACACATAAAACCAAATTTCTTATGATTTCGAAAAAAAGGAAAAAGTAGACTGGTATTGAGTACCTACCTACTTCGGAGAGGAAATGAGACAGTAATCTAGATAAGTACAGAGATAGTAGTCTAGATTAGTAGAGTAGTCGCTATGCTCTGTTGACGACACCAAGTTTTTAATAAGCAAATATGGTTTGATTATGATATTTCAATAATATAAGTAACTTGTGACATCTCATCTCTTAACGATACAACTCAGTTCTCTTGGTTACTATAAGCTTATCGGTAGGTATATATGGTATATATCTATGGCTTATACGGGAAATTTGGTTTTATACTGAATGGGTTTTATCGAAGTAAATCGGAAAAATACCATAAGGCAACTAGTTCTATGTTAAAGTATGCTTAGTCATTGATATAAATGATATAACAGTTACCTAAATTTAATGGAAATGATGAAAGTTATTGTCGCCAAACAGCTAAAACATAGATTAATCATTGGTCACTGCGTTGCTACAACTAGATACCGCGTTTCATACAAACAACGGATCAAAAATATGACCACAAAGATGTTTTTCTTCAACCAACTGACTCGGTTGCTAGGGATGATTGTTGATGCCGTATGCCTTTGTCACAGTAGACTGTGCCGTTTGTGGTAAAGTAAAACAGTCAAGAGCTAAATGTATGAGGGCTAAATATATAAACATAACTCACCGTCATCGGAGTCATCTTCTTCATCCTGGTACCTACCGTGCACGCCTCCATCATCTGCAGTGATTTTGCAAATTATAGCAGTACATAATTAAGTATTTTTAAAGAAAATTTAAGTCTTGAAAAATATGTTCAATTACCATCTGGATCATATTCTCCAGGCCTCATGCCTCTCGTACTTCTTACATTGTAGACATGCGACTCTTTTGGAGCTGTAAAAATGATATTTACTTAACATTAAACGAATCTTAAGAACACCAAAGTTAGACCATCAAGGTCAGATTCAAAATCGATTAGTGATCATGACCGAGAAAACGTCTCGTCCTGTGCGAGTGTTTTAAAGGGATCCCACAAGGTAACAGGGGCTTTTGTGACGTAGTTCCTGTTTCATCAAGTGGAGCTGTGAGCTGCGAAGCTGAGAGACCAAGGCGGAAGAGAGCCGTAAGATTAAAAAAAAAAAAAATATTACCAGAAGCATCCTCATCACTATTAGATTGCGAATCTGCTTTACTATTTGAATCGTCTTGCATTTTTTCTTGATTTTCCTTGCTATCGCTAAACGAATCGGCTCTTATGACTTTTGGTCCTTCTTCGACTTCCGCCGCTCTAGGGTTAAGTTCTGAAGACCCTGACAAAATTTCAAAAATTAATCATTTAAACACTTGTCTCTGGATGTGAAACTAAACAAAAGAAATAGAGCATGGCTGTGATAATCTTTGGTACCTAGTTTCGGGTAGCAAGCAAGTAGGTTATTCAAAATTTGGTAGAGTGAATTGAAACAGTATAACAAAAAACGAATTTAAATTAAAAAAAAAATCAATTTTGAAGACTTTTAACAATCAAGAAAGAAAAAAAACCCACATAATTATGCTTGTCACTAAATAACCAAATAATACCTACCTACCTAATGCAACATAGTTAACAAGGTAGGTACTTGAAAAAATTGATAGTGTAATTTATGTAGTTACCTTGAAAATCACGTATCCGAAGTGACGGTGCCCCATTTTTGCCTTGATTCAAATCAAATCCTATTCTTAAATTAACTGGAAAAAAGTTATGTTTATCGTTTATGATAAATTTTAAATAGAAAAATATTGGAAAAAAACAACTCGGCCACAAGTGAATTTTCAGATGTTCTAAGTATAAAAATAGCATTGAAAAATGCAAAAAATCAAAAATCATAAATTATGTTTATCGTTTAATGTTTTTTTACCCATGAATCTGTACCTAGGTATTTATCGTCATTGATTTTTTTTATTAAGTAAGTAGTTTCTTTTTCTCTCTAAAGCAAATTACGTACGAGTTTTAGCTCCAGAGCCCGCCCCAACAAAGCCGATGGCCCATGGTATGAAAACCTGTAAAAAGGACTAAATTAACTGTATAAACATATGGATAGGTCGGTATAACAACGCGATGTTAGTCTGAGAGTCAGTTTGTTGTATTTATTTACAATGCTATTTTATTTGTAAAATATTTTTCCAAAGTAATACTCTACCAGTTGATAGAATCACAATAAAACCTTAGCTTTACTTTATAAGCGGTGGGGTGCACATGAAAGGAGCCTCCCCGTGTGGCGCAACAAGAAAAGTATGCGTCCGGCGCACCCTGGGCAATGGTCTGCGGACGGCAAGTCGGTAACGCAGACTAGCCGATCCTTCCACCACGACTCAATGGCAAAAACCATGCGTCGACGGCCCTTGTCGGGCTTCCAATAGAGCCTTTATCAAGGCTCCGCCTCCATGAGCAACAAAAACACTACTTTATGAGCAGTTATAATAGTATTAGCATTGCTAAGTCTTCATGTAAAATAAAAATAATATTTTTTTCAAGTCCATTATGTCTAAATGGATGCTAATATTAAAACTGTTTTAAATTAAATTTTACCGCGAAGAAAAGCACCGTCTTCGAAGTGACTTCAGCAGGAAAATACATTTTCATAATGGACGTTGAAAAGCAGTTAGCTATGTAATTCAATACGAAGGAACAATGTTGCGTTTCGCTTTGATTTTAATTTTGTTTTACGTTTAACACAAACTTACGTTTTACGACCAAACACTTATCTAGAAGCTACACGAAAGACTAATAGGTGTAACTTATGGAATTAATATTATAGGAAATCCTATGGATGTTGCTAACAGGTGGTTTCCAGGAATTTTAAATTTAAGTAACTGAAATGTCCTTATAAATTATAATGTAAATAAGAATAAACGGTCAGTACTATCAATTATCGTATAAAAATTTACAGCATCTTTTCTGAACAAGTGGGGTGGCCCCAAGTGGCGAAGGGTACACATACATACCGATTCCCATCGGCTTTCCTTTTTAGAAATTCCACCCCACCGACGACGTATCCACCATACAGTTGTAAGAATTTTAGGAGAAATTTTTGTTCCGACTTAAGTAAGTACCTTGTCCATATTTTGACCCCTCGCCACTGGACCCCGATATCCTTCCGAAGGTTAACATTTCTTACACACACACAAAAAATTTAGTTTTATAATTTTTTGTGTGTGTATTTAGTTTACAGAACGGTAAATATTTACTTAGTAGGTAGGTACTTATATTATTTACGAAGGTCCGATGGCAGATTTTTCATAATCCTAAAATATATAAATTACGTTTTGGCAAAAAGTCGTTTACCAAGATGATATTGTCGTGACTGATTTTAACCGACTTCAAAAAAAGTAGGTTATCAGTTTGACCTGTATGTATGTATGTTTGTCCGCAAAACAATTTTATTACAGACACTAAAAAGTAAAGTTGGAGTTGGTGTCAGCCAAGCCATTCTATTTGCGCTCTTATTATTTTATTTTTCTTGACTTGGCTGCCATCGACTCCAATAGGCTTATTTTATGCTTTTAAGTTTTTCAAGTTCTTTTAAACATAGTTTTTTTTGTTTCTCTTGCCTTGGCTGGCCTGGCACCAACTCCAGAATATTTATTTTTTACTTTTTGAAGTCGATTCGATTTTTTTTATTCACAATTTTTTTGTTGCCTTTTTACCGGCCCATTCACAACAATGATCATGATGTCATCTATGTAACGATTACTTGTCAATAAGTTATTGATATTTAGATTATGAAAAAAGAACCTTCTAGCATGATCCTCAATAAAAAAATATGGGAACACAAATGAACTATGTTCTTTCAGATAAAAAAAAAATTATGACTTATTAAAATCGGTTGACAAGGACAACTAACGAATTTCCTCAATAAAAAAATATGGGAACACAAATGAACTATGTTCTTTCAGATAAAAAAAAAATTATGACTTATAAAAATCGGTTGACAAGGACAACTAACGAATTTATGGTAACACATAAATAAAAAATAACCGTCTATTTGAGAACCTCCTCCTTTTTTGAAGTCGGTTAAAATAGAATATAAATTTTGGGGTTTCGTTAATATAGGAGCACTTACGTTATGGCCCAGAATAAATCGGTTGTTATGGTAACTAAGTACCTACAAAAAAATATAGGTGCGATATTATGACATGGTATCCCCCCGTTCACACGTAGACATTTTCATATAAATTACTAGCGGCCGCCCGCGGTTTCACCCGCGTGATTAATGTTCCCGTGAGAATATCGGGACAAAAAGTATCCTATGTTTTAATCCAGGCTACTATCTCTGAGCCAAATTTCGTCCAAATCCGTTGAGTAGTGAATCACTACTCAACGGATTTGGACGAAATTACTATTACTACTAGTGATAGCGTGAAAGAGTAACAAACAAACTGACATACTTTTGCATTCATAATATTAGTAGGATAATAAGTAGGATATTGTGACTAAAACCGGATCCAGCAAAATCGGATCCTCATGCATACATACAACATACGCTATGTTCACACGGACATGTGGACACACCACAGACATAGATCTAAATCTATGTCTGTGGGACACACATACGCGCGTGTGAACATAGCGTATGTTGTGGTTAATTCGTCCAAGATGTTGTGTCATCATCAATCATTAACGGTCAGTTTCAATAACCTATCTACAGTAAGAGATAGGCTTACTAGAGCTTTGTTGCCTAGATATTTTTGTTAATCAGCCCAAAATAAACCAAAATAACAGCGGTTGCTAAGTAACGTAACCAAGATAGGCCTATCTCTTGTTAGGGATAGATTATTGAAACCGGCCGTAAATCACTTTATTGCACTAGTAAGTTCGTCACTTGTTATTATTTCCAAAATTTTACTTAGTTAATAGTCCGGTCAAATTAGATATAGTAGTATAATAGAGTAAAGATACAATAATTCCCAAAAAAAACAAAAACCTGGAAAACAAAATATCTTCGGATACCTATCTAGATTGACTGGGCTATAAATATAATGTTTTCATCATCAATATTCATAGTGTACTTTTTAAAACTTACGATAATTTTCTTCTACCTTGGTATCTACATGAAACTAAAAATAAACCGAGAAGATTTTCTGCTTTAAATTAGAAGAACTGTGAACCCCAGCAGGGATTTGCTCCATCTTCTAAAGCTCGTTGTGAATGCTTTAGCTTCCCAAAAGTGTGTTATAACGACTGCAGACAAGAGCATAGAGCGCAGAGGGATTTTCTAACACTTACATGAAAAATGAAAAGAATAAATCTTAAACGGTTCGTGCAGTGACGTAGCCAGCACGGCAGCCGGTGTGGCATGACGCTATTTGTTGTCACCCTGACAAAGAAAAGTTTGATTTATTCTAAAAATCCAGCGTTTTTTAAAAAAAAAACATATGATGGGAATTATCTTGTCTTCGTTTCCGAGATTTATTTACCTTTAACATGTAGTAGCCCTGCTACGCTTTATTCCTTCGCACGAGTATTCACAGCAGATAAAAAAAAAGAATTTTTCCCTTCCACCGTTTACTTAGAACTGGCGCTCGACATTGACCTCATTATTGTCCGTGCGCGCGCGCCGATAGCACGAGTGTTCAAAAACCCGAGTTTTTTTACAATAAAATGCCGAAACGGAAACTCGAGGAGTTCAAAGAAGAGCGATGGTCAAGAAAGTTAGCAAAATTACAAGAAACACGACGTCGTAATAGCCAGCGAATTATTTATTCAAGCGATGAAGATGATGTACAATCTGAAGGTGCTTATTGCTGCCGTACTTTTTTTATTATTATTTTCTTGTCGAATTCGTCAAGATCTTTTTTTTTGTCCCGTCGAATTCTTCGGGATCATTTTATTGCTAGCTTATTGCATAGCATATTTGTCCAAATTACAATTTATTTTAATAGAAAATACATTAAATTATTCCTTGTTAAAAGAAGTGAGAAAATCATTTGATTTTATTGCATAAATATAGTAGGTACCTAAAAAATTAAATCATAAAAAGAAAAGTGCCAGTTTCAGTGGATCATATTTTATTTTTTCAGAACATCAAAATCAAGAAACTGATGATATCGTACTGGCTGATGACGTTGGTGAGATCTGTAATAACCAGATTGAGCCGATAGTTGAGGAAAGTATCGTGTTGCTCGAGAATAGTGAGGTTAGTGAGAACCCCGTTGATGATTTTGATAAAGAAATATTGGAAGCTCTGGGCGGCGTCGAACCGGAAATAGTCGAGTTTGGTGAAGACTTACATGGGGACATAGCAACCAGATTTCAACAGATCTTGACCAGTGGTTTAAAAAAAGAGTTAAAAGGTGAACTCAATAAGAAGAACTTGTTTCCCAAAAATTTGCCTTTCACAAAAGCACCCAAACTTAACCCGGAAATAGAAGCTATGCTCGCCGAAACCTACCGCCAAAGGGATAAGCGATTACTTAGCAAACAAGACCAATTGGGCCGAGCACTGTCCGCCCATGGTAAAGCTATGACATGTCTTGCAAAGAAAAACCCTCAGATATCCGAAGTTGTTCGTATTTTGAACGACGCGGGAAAGCTTATCGCCGATTCGCGTCGCGTCGATCTCTTATTATTCCATTAGTTGAAAAGTCATTAACAGAACCATTTAAAAATAGAAACAGAAATGCCTTTTTGTTTGGCGAAGGTCTGGGCGAGGTCGTCAAAAATTCTCAAGGTATCAAGAAAACTAGTAAACTTATTCAGGCCGCACCATCTACTTCAAGTGCAACTTTAAACTTCAGGGGCCCATCGACTCAACCACGACAACAATGGGGCAATCTAACATATTATCAACATCGAGTCGGTGGGCAACGAAGAACGTATCCGACTCGACGTCGCATCTTGCCGCCGCCGCCGCCATCCCGTGCACAAGTTCCCGCACGCCGCCAGCTGCCACCGCCGCCGCTGCCGCCGCCACAGCGGCGCCAGCCCACACAGCGGACGCGAGGAGTCACCGACCGCCAACAGAGATAAATAATGATACGGAAAATCAGGTACATATACCTACATGCCGGTCGCTTAAAATATTTTTTACATGCCTGGCGTTCTATTACAGATGACAATTTTATTTTAAAGTTAGTGACTGCTTATTCTATCCCATTTCTTACCTAACCGGATCAGCAAGCCTATGAGGTTCCGATGCGATCTTTTTCTCGGAGCGAATCTATAGCCATCAAACAAGAAATTCAGCATTTACTGAATATAGGAGCTATAAGAAAATGCAACCCGGTTAAAGGTCAATTTATTTCTGATATTTTTCTTGTCCCAAAGAGTGACGGAAGCATGAGATTTATCTTAAACCTTAAAAAACTAAATAAGTTTGTCAAAACTGTCTACTTTAAAATAAACAAAAAAAAATGTTTTATGGCTAGCATAGATTTACAAGAAGCTTATTTTTTGATCCCGATTCATACCAGTCATAGGAAATACTTTAGATTTTATTTCGAAGGTTTTTATGAATTCAATGTACTCCCTTTTGGTTTGTGCTCAGCTCCGTACGCTTTCACTAAACTGTTACAACCAGTCATAGCACATTTAAGATCTTGTGGATTTAAGTCTGTAAAATATTTGGATGACCTTCTTCGTATAGGTGATACGGTAAAAGATTGCTTAAATAACGTACACGTCACTATTGAATGTTTAACGAAATTAGGCTTCGTTATCAATTATGATAAAAGTAAGTTACAACCAAAAACTATTTGCACCTTCTTAGGATTTCTTCTTAATTCTGAGTCAATGACATTAGAACTACCAGTTAAGAAGAGAATTAGTATTTTACATAATTTAGAAAGAGTATCTGTAGCAAGATCTATGCCCATTCGGGAATTTGCACGAATGCTTGGTTCTCTAACAGCAGCATGTCCGGCTGTTGCCTACGGGTGGCTTCACACAAACTCGCTTGAAAGAGCTAAATATTTAGCTCTTTTGAATTGTAATGAAAATTACGACTCTATCATGGCCATTCCAGATAATTTATGTGATGACCTAATTTGGTGGAAAAATAAAATACCAATAACTGTTAATAAAATCCGTAACAATAAATACGCGTTGGAGATTTTCACGGATGCCTCCACTACAGGCTGGGGTGCGGCCTGCAATGGTGAAAAACCGGTGGTTTGTGGACCAAACATGAAGCATCTTATCACATAAATTACCTGGAGTTGCTCGCTGTTTATTTTGGATTAAACTCTTTTGCAAAAAAGGAAAGTAATTGCAATATACTCTTGAGAGTGGACAACACCACGGCAATCTCTTATGTAAATAGAATGGGTGGAGTTCAGTACCCTCATCTTAATGAAGTCGCTAATATGATTTGGAAGTGGTGTGAAACAAAAAGTTTTTTTATATTTGCTTCATATATCAAATCTTCTCTTAACACAAAAGCAGACACAGAGTCTAGGAAAGTGAATGTAGACACAGAGTGGGAGTTAGCCCCCTATGCATTTTCAAAAATTATACGTTCGTTCGGAGTCCCCGATATAGACCTTTTTGCATCTCGGGTCAATGCTAAATGTCCCGATTACATATCCTGGAAGAGAGACCCCTATGCCTTTGAAATTGACGCCTTTACCGTAGATTGGTCACCTTATTTTTTTTATGCGTTCCCACCCTTTGCTCTGATTTTAAAAGTATTAAACAAAATTAAAACTGAAAAAGCCACAGGGATTGTAGTAGTACCGCAATGGCCTTCCCAGCCTTGGTACCCAGTCTTTAAGTCATAATTCATTTCAGAAATGGTATTTCAACCTTATAAAAAGTTACTCTCTTCTATTTTCAGTTCAACACACCCCCTACATCGCCAACTTACCCTGGCTGCGAGTGTGTTATCCGGGAAGGCTTTAGAGGACAAGGCGTACCCGAATCAGCAATAAACATAATGCTCGTTTCCTTGTCACAAAATACTGTAAGTCAATATAATTCATGCCTCAAACGGTGGTGGAACTACTGTTATCAAAACAATTGTGATTTCTATAAAGTTGATATAGGATCATTGTTAGATTTTGTTACAAAGAACTTCGAGTCAGGTTCACGCTATGGGACCCTTAACAATCATAGGTCTGCGATTTCCTTAATATGTTCTAACGATATTAGCCATGACGATCGGCTAAAGCGTTTTTTTAAAGGAATTTTTAAATTAAAACCTTGTTTTATAATGTCACGTGGGATCCTATCATTGTATTGGATTATCTAGCCAATATTTGTAATGAATCAGCTGATTTAGAAGCGTTGACAAAAAGTTAGTAATGTCACTAGCCTTAGCTACTGGGCAAAGAACACAAACACTTTCATTAATAAAGATTTCAAACATTCAATCATATAACGATCGCATCATTATAACCATAACCGACTTAATAAAAACATCGGGTATAGGTCGAAGTCAGCCTATTCTTAACTTACCGTATTTTTTACAGAGACCGAGTGTTTGCCCAGCAGCTACCCTTCATTTGTATCTCGAAAAAACATCAATACTTAGACCGCATAATGAAGATCGTTTAATTTTAACTTATAAAAATCCTCATAAGGCTGCTTCATCTCAAAGTATAGGGCGATGGTTAAAGTTAACTTTACATGACAGTGGGATAGACACTACTGTATATGGTGCTCACAGTACGAGGCATGCCACTACTTCGGCTGCTTCTCGAGCGGGAATAAGTATCGATGTTATTAGGAAAGCTGCCGGTTGGTCTCAACAATCGGCAGTTTTCGCTAACTTTTATAACAGAGCGATTGTTGATTCGTCCGTTAATTTAATAACACACTGATAACTATTCTGTTTAATTATTGTGTTAATTAATAAAACTAATTATTATTACGTTTTCTTTTTTATTTCCTTTTATTTTACCTTTATACTATAATGTATAAGCAACATATATATAATAAATCTAAACATCTACATGTTAAAGGTAAATAAATCTCGGAAACGAAGACAAGATAATTAGATGATCAAACGAACTTACCTGAAGTGAAGTTCGATCCTAATTATCTTGGCTTCGTTGAAGAGATTTAAGGTCCCACCCAAACCCAATTACTATCAATTTCCCGTGCTAACAATGTTGCTTCTACATAAGTAATTACCGTTTCTTTCCTTCTCTAAAAAAATGAGGTCAATGTCGAGCGCCAGTTCTAAGTAAACGGTGGAAGGGAAAAATTCTTTTTTTTTATCTGCTGTGAATACTCGTGCGAAGGAATAAAGCGTAGCAGGGCTACTACATGTTAAAGGTAAATAAATCTCTTCAACGAAGCCAAGATAATTAGGATCGAACTTCACTTCAGGTAAGTTCGTTTGATCATCTAATTAGACACTCTTCGAATTAGAGGTGTGAATCTATCTACCTCAATAAAATATCTACTTATCTCGGATCTCTCTCCCTCTCTCTACATAAAAAGAAAGTTTAAGTTTCAGCGTTTTTTAATCAAGTTTTCATTTTGGAATCAAATTTAGTTGTTATATTTTTATTAAAACACCATTAAGGCACCATTTATATTTATTATTATCACACTGTTTACGATTGAAGAAGCCTTAAGTTGTAAAACAAGCGGCACACCTCGTTGAATACAAAATGTCGATCTGTCAACGTTTTATAGATTGAGTTGGATAACATACTTAATAACTACCTATAATAACCCATTTTCATCATAGAATGTTGCATAATTCAAGAAGAAAAAGGAGTCAATAAAAATATTTCCTAAGCAGAAGTTTTAGTTAAATCACGACCATTATATAATGTAAGTGCATAATACGAATACGAGCCGAGATAATGTGTGCCTCGGGGCGGGACAACTTTTTCTGTAGAACCCCTTCATAATATGAATGTTTAACGCTAAGTTCAAATGCAAAATGCAATACATAAAAGTTGGTGCATAGCTACATAGGTAGTTTTTGTAAGGTATTACTTAGGTAGGTACCAAATAAAATTATACCAATTGTAAGAGTTTTTGTTAGGTAGTGTAGTCAATTGGTGACCCAAGCTGGGAAACGCTAGTGAAAAGATGATAAGCTCGCAAAGTAAAGATGTAAGATCTAAACTTATTCTCGTTATATTCAGGGTTCCAACTTGGGGACTTAACCGTATTATGCAGAATATCATAAAATCTCATTTTTAGGCACATTTCGTTGCATTTTAATTAGTTTTTAAACCGAGGACGAATAATCAATTCAGGCACCTACCTAAATCAGCACACGCGTGAGTGTCTGCAGTTTTCCCCGAAAATTGTCTCAGCAATCGGATTTGGGTGGAATCCTTGCAAAAACCGACAGCTTAAAATTTACATGAAAAGTACGTGGCTTAGCGCGCCACCCAGGACGTGTTTTTACCTTGGCTTTAACTGCTCACTCTTTAAATTTGGAATTGGCTTCCAGGCTTATTGGATAAAGAGATTATAAAACGTTGTTTCGAAGGATCGGACACAAATTTGTTTTGTGTTTTCTTCTCTGCATTCGGTCAATCTTTTAGCGATGGATATAAGTAATAAATTGCTGAGTCATTGAATTGACTACCGTCAATATTCGTGAATTTGCATTTTTAAAATTTTTGCTACGTACCTACTGTGGTTTTGCTTTTGTTTCTATTTTCAGCAACATGTGGAAAAGTAATAAATAGGCAGGAACGCCCGTCGTCGCGTGACTGGGAAATCACACCATCGCATGACTCAGTAGCTAACAAAACTTCTTTGCCTTATATGTGAAGCTTGACGAAGTCTTTTCGTAGGACAACTTTCATAGAGACAGTTAAGTATACTAAACTGACGTTTTTTTTTTTTTTTTTTTTACGTTACACTAAAATGGTTCTCGCCAGCTCTACCATTTACCCAGATCTTTTTAGACTGTATGTTTATTATGCTGGTATGCTTAATTTAAATAGTTTTTTTTATGAACAACGATTCACCATAACTCATGTCATGTTACCTACAATAAGTTATGTTAGTGGAAGTGAAAGCGCACCTCTCCCGGAATCCTCAACCACTGGGGAACTGAACTGCCTATCTTATCTCTAACTGCCGGAACACAACAATGCTGTGAACATTGTTGTTACAGCGTCGGTCTTAGATAAGATGATGGTAGCTAGCCAGGCAGGCGAACAAGTCTTACTACTAACCAAACCGAAAAGGTACATTATGTACCCCCAGTGGGAATCGAACCCGGACCTCTAGTTTTGATACCACAGGTTGTTGCCACTAGACAACAGAGACGGTAAAATCTCTTGGACGAATTAATTAGTCCAAGTAAACTCTAAATCTGACCCGACAGATGTTTTTTTTTTACCTAAGTACTTACCTACAACGGGGAACAGGGAAGCACTAGTGATGAATAAATGCTAAGACTGAAGATGGAATTAATGCACTTCTGTCGGAACCTCGACTACTGCGGAACTATCTCTTAACTGTCGGAAGTAGTCGGAACAGAAATAACGGCTCAAAAAATTCTTGTCATGGCGACACAAATCCTGCCACCAACCAAAAAGAAAACAGTTATAATTGTACCCCCAGTGGAAATCGAACCCGGGACATCTGAGACCGATACCGGCTGGCTAGTTGATTATCTTACTCTGTTGCTAACAGATTTTGATTGAAATTGATTGAAAGTGCAGTTACATTTCTGTTTTAGTAATTTAGCGGGTGCCCTTCGAAACGCCTAAACTTATTAGTCCTAATTTAATTTGGCCGAATTTCTTTGGCCTAAACTCTTTACGCACAATTATTGTCTCGCCTAACAGATCTTTTCGCATTGTTATTAGGGCATGTAATATTGGAAAGTTTTCAATTTCGATACTGATTTCCAATATTCGATCTCAATATCGTAATTTCGATATTAATATCGCAATTGCACTAATTCGTTAAATCTGTACCTACATTTTCTTTATAAATTGCACATTTGTTTTATACATAGCACACATTAGGTATGAGGTTGGATTGAGTACAATAAATTATAATAAAACCGAACTTAGTATTCTTATTGTTTTATTTAAGTATTGACTGCACTAATTTATAGAGCGAATGTGAATAGAAATATTGGGAAAGTTCGGTCTAGATGAACAAACATCAGATTGAGGATGTTCTAAAAAGGCCAGGGATACTTCCCTAAGAATAAGCGAGCTTGTATGGAAATATTGATAATCAATTTCTTTAGGTACAGTCGTATGGCCGGGCTGGGTCACGTGCGCTGTAGCCCGGCCAAAAAAAAGGGGGGTTATAACTGGTGAAATACTGCGGTACTTATTTTTTCCTCTTGAGTACCAGAAAGTACACACGCATAGCTTATAGAGATAGCACCGCCTTTTTGGGCGTCGTGGTCGGGCTAGGTCGGATCACACCAGAAGACTTGCCTGTTGCATGATTGCTTGCATGCGTGCTTGCTTGCATGTTTGGTTGCATGCTTCCTTGCATGCCTGCTAGCATGATTGCTTGCATGTTTGCTTGTATGCTTGCTTGCATGCATGATTGCTTGCATGCATAGGTAGGTACTCGTCACATGAAGGAATTTATTATTTATTTTATTGACAAATCCAACACTTAATTTATCATTTGATGTACGGTTTGTTAAGCGTAACGATCGTTGTTGTGCGAATCGTAATTTAGTACTTGCAAATATTAGAGTAAATACTTGAGTTTGGGAAGCAAAAATGTGGCTAAAAAAAATTGGCTAAATGAAAATAGGCTTAACTAGGTAATTTAGGTCATTTGGAAATTGTGCGAAAAAAATTAGGCCTAATGTAGGTATGCGTGCCAAAGGCCATTACGACAAAAAAATTGGCGTTCCAAAATATAGGTATATAGACGTACCAACTAAAAGTAGCCATGTGACTGCACTTTCAATGAAACGTTGATAGAAACAAGTTACATAATCAGGGAGCTGATTATACAAGTCAATGTTTCAAACCCTCAGATAAATAAAGTAATAAAAGCATAAGGAAATAAAATGGCAGGTATGTAGGTAAGTAGGTACCTAAATTATCTCCCGAATGCAGTTCTAAAAAGGTTTTCATAGTGCTCAGGGATGCATAGTGGCCATAAATCCAGGCAAAGCCTTCACAATAAAAACGGCAATATCCACGAATACCCGCGCATCCATTTTTCGAAGGTAGGTATCACAGAACATTCCTTGTTCTGTGGTAGGTATGCTAAAGCGCCCTTTATTCTTTTCCGTTAGTGGCGAGCGTCTTTGCGAGTTTGTGACTTAAATAAGTAGTTCTGACTTAAAAAGCTTTCATTCAGAGTTCCAAACATTTTTAAATTAATGTAGTAGATGTGGTAAAACCTGACTAGTAAAACATAATAGGGTTTTTTGGTCTTTCCTACGTTTCGACACCTTTTGGGGTCGTGATGACTAGCTACTTATAAGACTACTTATATAAGGTAACAAACCATGGGGATCGAGTTGAGACACCCTTTGGGTCTTTTGCGGCTTTGAATAGCCCAACCAATTGAAACACAAATGAGATTCGATTATGACATAACTAGTTAACATTTCGTCATCAGCCATTACGTGTCAGTGTATAGTGGTACGTCCCCACTGATGGGGACTAGCCTTCCTTAAGGATAGCAATAAAACTTTCACAGATCTGTTTATCTAATTCAGGGACAGTAAATTTACAGCGATCCCTTTGCGGGGTGACCAGACTTAGCGAGGTCAGGTCAGTCGTGACTCTGTGTCTTGGACGAAGTCCATTGTGTATTTAGAGACATGGGCCGTGATTTATAGGGGCATCGACAAACAACGGAACAGCAGAAATGAGAGACGGCCAAGTGTGGAAGACGATTGCTTGAGGAATTTTGGAGGGTGGTTTAGTTATTCAATTTTAACTTTTCTTAGAAACTATTTGAGAAGTGTTGATCGAAAAAAATGCTTTTCATAATTACCTACCTATTACAACAGAAAACAGAGGTCAGGTTGAAGTCCTGACTCTATATCCATTGTGTAGGTTTAAAGAGACTAGGATCGTGATTTATAAATGTAGGTATTTACAACGGAACAGAAGCAATGAGCGACGGCCAAGTATGGAAGACGATACATGCTTGGGGTTGCTTCGGGATTTTCGGAGGGTGGTTTGGTTATCGAACCCTAAGAACACTTAAAACTTTTCTTAGAACTAATGTGAGAAGTGTATTAGATACTACAACGCGTGAGCGCTCCTCAAAAGAGTGACAGTGAGAGAGAGAGAAAGAGAGAGAGAAGGAGAGAGTGAGAGAGAAAAATGAGTAGGGTAGACTGGGGGCCAAAGTAACACTTGTTGTTCGACGGGCTCTGGTGCAAAATTTATTTGTTTTAAAGGTACTTTATCTGTAGACTTAGGGACTAAGGTTATTGATCTACCTACAATATTTTCTGTTAATATTGAACTTAATACTTAAGAGAAAGGTCACAATTTAATTTAATCCGAACGAAGACGACTGTTACAATTATACCCATTGTGTGGTCAATTGTAACAAAAGTTTTATATTAAATAAAACACCAGTAAGTTGATTAGAAATACTTGAACTGTTATTTACTTGCAGTCTCATAGGTAAGGAATCAGTCTTAAATCAAATTAACAAGATGCTTCCTAAAATATTAAAACAAAACATAATAGTATTTATAAAAAATAACATAGCATCTCTAGCTTCACGAAACAAACGAAAATGACTTCTTTGTTTGACAAGTGATAATTTTAAATCTTAAATTTAATTTTAGCTTATTATTACCATTATAGCTCTTATAAAATTCGAAATATTCAACATTTTTTGTTTGTATGGTGTTACAATTGTCCACCGTTACAAATATCCCCTGCCACGTGACTCACATTATTTGGAATATCCGCGTTATTAAAGCTTTCCATACAGGGTGCGGCAAGTAGGTTTGATCTTACAAACGGGGAACCCATTCAGTCTTTCTTACTCTGTTCCGTGGCATCTGAAAGAAAATACATCAATACTAACAAAGTTTAATATGTTTAGTAAAACTTGCAACTGACGACGGAGGTTCACAAATTGTAATCAACTACATGCAGTATAGATATTAACATACCTACCTACCTACCTACCTATGCAGGCGCCATCTGACCGACCATCATAACATCTAAAGAACAATTTTATATGTATTGCCAACGGACACTGGGACAATTTTATTGTTACACGGGGACGATTGTAACGTTTCAATTGTCCCCATTGGCGGTGGCACAACTGTCCTTTACACACAATCTATGGAATAATGTAAATATCTAATAATGTACCGTACATTAAAGGAGAAAAGCTAGGCTATAATACTCAGTGTAATAATTCAGTAATTGACTAAATAAAAAACCTGGAGAGAATAAAGTCAAGTCTCGGTAGCTCAGCGGTTAGAGCATTGGACCGGATTTCCAAAGGTCGCTGGTTCGATTCCAGCCTGAGAATTCACTTGTGGCCGAGGTTATTTTTTCCAATATTTTTCTATTTAAAATTTACCATAAGAATAAAGTGATTCAAAGCGAATATCAGACCGATAATAAGAACGAATAATTTACTTTGGTCCTGCAGAAAACGAAAATCCGTCGTGAACACGTCCGTTTCGCAGCTCGCGCGCAGTCGTTGACTGGTGAATAGGTACAGTATCTGTCGGCACCGACATATATCAACAGATGGTCAGATAATTATCTGCGTATACAAATATACCGGCAGATAACATCTGCGTATACAAATATACCGGCAGATAACATCTGCAGATAAAAATATAACATCATATTTTATCTGCATGTAAATACAGGATGTAGGCGCAGGGGCAGGGACTGTTTGCGGTGAGACAGAGGCCAGAGGGGAGGCAACCACCCGGTCAAGCTCACAGTGGGTTTAAAGTTCTAATTGAGGGTCTGGGACTTTTCTTCAATTCGTACATCTTTTTTAGATTTATCGATAGATCACTTGATCCTAGTGACCAATCATCTCAAGGTATTTCTTTAAAATCAATATTTAGGTTAGATTTTTTTTGTTTTTTCTTTTGAACGGAACGATACCTTTCGTGAGCTCTTGTAGCCAAGTTGTCAAGACTATTTCCCGGCCCGGCTAAGGAACGGGGAACAGTGTGAGCAGGTTACAAATAAAGATAAAATAAAACTGAGTTTAAGTACAAGCGTATAATAAAAAAATAGAAAAACATTTACAGGAAGATGTATGTAAGTAAATATAAACCTAAACTTTGTTCAAAACAATTATATAGCTGGGGGTGGTTACCTTAATCTTTTGCTCTCTTAAAATGAAAATTACTTTTAGATTATTACTTCAAATCGTTAAAAACTATTTATACTAAATCGTAGTTTATGGAAATACAATGATCGCTGCCTGAAGTCGCGTCGGTTGTAGGGAACGGTGGAAAATAGAGATAGCCGCCCGAAGTCGCGTCTCCTCGCTACATAAGGTATAAAACAGGAACGCCCTTACTTGTTTAAAGTCAGGTCCTAAAGATCAGGACCGGTACTTAGAACTTCGCAGACTGTTTTCATTCAGACTCATCTTAGGAAATGAGGCAACTTGTTTTATAGATATCGATCTATTATAAATGAAAATATGTATGGATCTCGATAAACGAGTTGTGAGTTAGTTGGTTGGTTGGTTGGTTGGTTGGTTCCTCCTCTTCCCTCCTGAAAAGTACGGGAAAAAAGAAGGCGTTAGTTAAAGTAACTACAAAAACATCTTGAATATACATAGGTACTACGTATTTCATAATAATATACGTAACTACCTAAGAGATTAATTAAAAGAAAGAAAATAATACGTACCCTTTAATTTATCAATATTCTTTTAATTGAAATGAAAGTTCCTCCAAGATATCTCCACGTCCAAGTAACTTAACGTGTATGAAGATGAAGCTAAAAGATATCAAACCTATGTAAATTTTGTGAAAACTTCAATAATGATAGTATTTATACTTTTCAAATACTTACCAATAAAATGTGTTAGATATTTAAAAAGAAATGACAAAAAAAATAATTCTTAATAGCAAAAGCAAAATCTGGCTTCGTCCCGTAAAAAAGTGAAAAATCTTTTCAAAGCGCGGCACGAAAACGCGGGAAAACGACGAAGAAACCCCATCGTCAGAAAAAAAGAAATGAGTAAAAAGGATGAATGATAATAAGAGTGTGTGTGAAAAGGATAGGTAGAATACTTGAATATTTTTAAATGAGGTCGAACATGATTTAAAACTTATTTCAAATATTACATAGATACCAAGGAGTTTTATACAATGAGGTTGATAGTTTGAAAAAAGAGTATGGATGAAATGAGGTCGCATGTCCGAAATAAATATAAATTAAGGAAAATTATTGAAATATAATAATAAATGATTGTGATTAAATAAATAAGATGAAATATAAATAAATACTAAAATGAAACGTTGTTTTGAAAAAACACAACGTTACAATACCCCCCTTCCCATAAAAGTTTCGAACGCGAGGGAGAAACGAAACGCTGCCCTCAGCGTTGTACTAAGGTAAAAAAATGTTTTAGAGAAAAAAGCAAAAGAAAAGTTTAAGTACTAGGCATAAAAATCCTGTCAAACGTAATGCAAACCTAAGGCGTTGGTTAAAAGTGTTACATGCTTCCGATGTCTAACCCATAGAGTCACTACCCGCTCCAAAAAAATATAGTGAAGGCTTATTTAAAGGCCGACACGGTTGCGATGGTGAAACATATTTAAACCTAATCCAAAACCATAAGATAAGACAACATTATTAAACATAATATTTACAAAACCAAACTCATGAGTTGATTCACATTTTTATCATAAGCTCCCGTGTCTAAGCCATAGAATAGTCACTACCCGCTCCGGAAAAAATATAGTAAAGGCTTATTTAACGAGTTACAAACCGCTCGAGTGAATGGCTTAATTAAAAGCCGACACGGTTACGTTGGTGGTACAACTGTGAGTCAAAAGAAAAAACAAAAATATTATATACAAATACACTTAGGCTCCAGTCATCTTTGTGATGGGAAGGTCTCCTAGAAAACGACCCCCACACTAAGAAATTAAACCTTAACTACGCCTGTGTGTGGCCCTAAGCACAGGTCGCACACTAGTGTCCCAAAACTACATATTAACAAATAAACATATAGACAAAAAATACAAAAGTAGATATTTACATACGCTGGGCAAACAGCACGCGTAACCTAACTTTATACACAATTTACATCCACACAGGACACAAGCGGAGCACTAGCCCTTCAAACCTGCGCCTGCATAGGTCAGACCCCCATGACCTATAAGTCCTATAACCCACAGCTGCCAAGGTGTTGTTTGAGCTGGTAATAAAAAGACATTCGTCGCCTCTTACGACTCCCGTGTAGGAATGATACTATTCTAAGTCCGGCATCACACGGATTAGGCACTACGGTGATGATTTGTGCAGCTAAGACATTCGTCGCCTTTTACGACTCCCGTGTAGGGGTGATATTATTCTCGCTCCGACATCACACGGAGTAGGCACTACGGTGATGATTTGTACAGCTAAGACATTCGTCGCCTTTTACGACTCCCGTGTAGGGGTGATATTATTCTCGCTCCGACATCACACGGAGTCAAATGTACATATTTACACCTTAATGTCTTTGACATGCCAAATGCCCAACGATCTACTACTATCTACAGTCTCTAGTTCAAGTACTAGAGGAGAAATTACTCTACGTATTTTACATTTCTCATACTTGGGTGCAAGCTTTGCTGCCTTATACTGGGCTGCATCGCTCTGAGTATAACATTTTTTATAAACAATTTGGCCTACGGAAAATGATGTTACTGGACGCCTTCGGAGGTTATAATATTTAGCGTTCTGCTGGTGAGCTTTTATTAAGTGTCCGCGAACTGTCGTAAAAATGTCGCGTAAAACACCAAGTTCACCCGCATACTCCTCCCTAGGCATATTAATGTCATACTCACTCCCGTCGGTCTGTTGGTAAAACGAGCCATTCACTACAGGTTCTCGACCATGTACTAAGAAAAATGCCGAGAAACCTGTAGTTTCATTTACTGCACTATTTAATGCAAATTGTATTTTCGAAATATTAGAATCCCACGATCGATGGTCATTTTTGACGTACGATGCTACCGCAGTCATAACCGTTTTGTTATACCTCTCAACTAAATTAACTTGAGGCGTGTAGCGAGGGCCTAGATGGAAATTTCGCACACCGTATCTATTTAGAATCGTACGAAATTCAGATCCCGTGAATTGCACTCCATTGTCAGCAATTACGGTCTCCGGTATTCCGTGGATCAAAAATAGTTGGTTTTCAATTTTTTCAGCAACGGCCGCGCTCGTAGCTCGCCTCAAGGGAAACAACAAGGTGTATTTTGAAAAACAACAGGTTATGACTAATAAATGCATGTAACCTTTGCGTGATTTTGGCAACGGACCCACCAAATCGGCTGATAGCACTTGAAATGGACGGTAGCACCGCTTTGGCTCTCCCATTTGTCCTGGTGTTAGCTTTGTGGAATGCTTATAAGAAGCGCAAACATCACACTTGCTCACAAACTCAGAGACATCATTAAACATTCCGGGCCAATAATATTGCAAGCCTAGTCGCCGATGAGTTTTAAATACGCCAAAGTGACCGGACGTAGGAGGAAAATGATGTTCAAAGATAATTTGTTCTCGGGCACCCTTTGGTATTACCTTTTTCCAATCAAATTCTCCAGTTAAATTATATTTTGATTTGGTGTAACGGAGTAAAACGTTATTTTCGACGCGAAAATTTGGAAAATTCTGTGGTGTTGTTTGACACCCGTTAAAAACACGATCATACCAATCATCGCCTGTAACATTAATCGCATCGCATTTGAGCAATCGTGATAAGGTGTCGGGAATGATATTATCCTTCCCCTTTCTGTGTTCGATCTCGAAAACAAACTGAGACAAGCGACAACCCCAACGCGCAAGCCTACCACTAGGGTTTTCTAACTTCATAAACCATTTCAGTGAAGCATGATCCGTAACAACCTTAAAAGGTCTCGTACCTAAGTACGGTTCAAACTTCTCTACAGCGTAAACCACAGCCAAAGCCTCTCTTTCTGTGGCACTATAGTTACGCTCACACTTGTTTAAAGAACGGCTTATGTATGCGATCGGATGATCGATGCCATTAAAATTTTGACACAACATCCCACCTATTCCATAGCTAGATGCGTCACAGTGTACCACAAATGGTAAAGAAAAATCAGGACATGCGAGTATTGGCGCTGTCACCAATGCATTTTTCAATAAATTAAATGCTTGTTCAGCCTCTGTGGTCCAAGAAAACTTTAATTTGTTACAAGTTAAAGCATTAAGAGGCGCAGCTATGGTTGAAAAATTTCTAATAAAACGGCGATACCATGAACAGGTACCGAGAAACATTTTAA
The DNA here is from genome assembly GCA_910589605.1 of Chrysoteuchia culmella. Classification (NCBI taxonomy): domain Eukaryota; kingdom Metazoa; phylum Arthropoda; class Insecta; order Lepidoptera; family Crambidae; genus Chrysoteuchia; species Chrysoteuchia culmella. The sequence goes on from OU342654.1 coordinate 12,292,441, forward strand.
CTTCTTTTGAAGATGTCGGTGTTGGAAAATCTAGAATTGCCTGGATTTTCTCATGATCTGTTCTTAAACCGTGTTCATCAACGACATATCCTAAATACTTTAAAGATTTACGAAAAAAGTTACACTTATCCATATTAATCGTTAAGTTGGCGCCTTTAAGTTTCACAAAAACACGATTTAAAATTTTTATGTGAGTTTCATAACTGGAGCTGGCGACGACTAAATCATCGACATAAACAAAGCACATGCCATCGGATAAATCGCCGTTAAACTGACTGCCAAACAAATAATCCATCAGTCTTTGTTGTCGAGCCGGTGCTCCACAAAGTCCAAATGGCATGACAGTAAATTTAAACAACCCTCGCCCCGGAACCGTAAAACTCGTCTTCTCTTGCGAAGCTGGATCCAGTGGGATTTGCCAAAAACTCGATTTTAAATCAATAGAGCTTAGATATTTAGCTTGCTTTAAGCTGTCCAAGATTTGGGGAATATAAGGAATTGCATAAGCATCGCCCTTGGTCACTGAATTCAACTTACGACAGTCTAAACAAAATCTTAATTGACCATCGGGCTTTGGTACCATGAGCGTAGGGTTGTTCCATGGGCTCTCACTCGGCGTGACCACTCCTAGCTCTAACATGCTATCCAGTTCTTTATTAAGATCCCGTAGCTTCTCTGGAGACATAGGGTACGGCTTGCACTTAATAGGAACTGCATTTCCTGTATCAATTGTATGAGACACTAAATGCGTCCTCCCTAAGCCAGCCTTTTCGAACGAAATATTTACAAATTTATGTACAACCTCGTCAGCCATACGTCGTTGATCTGGTGACAAATGTTCATAGGGCTGAATAGAGTGAATAGGTTCATGAACACCTGATGTGATTGTTAGAAAATTTGTCGGCGTTTCAGAGTAAAATACATCCTTAAAAATATGGGGTGCTATATGAAACGCCTTCCAAAAATCTACACCAAATATCACATCTGAAACAATAGACGGAATGATATAAAACTTTATAACATGTGTCATTCCGTTATATGAGATGGGTAAAGACATATAACCTATTGTCTGACTCTCCGCCCCATTTGCCACCAAAACACTACTCTTAAAACTTCTATTTACATTAAAACCCATATTTACAAATTTCTCGTGCGCCCCGTTACCTAAAATAGAAACAGCTGCACCAGAATCTAGCATGCCACATAAGGTAAGATCACAAATAGAAACATTCAAATGAGGCCTTATGTCACCTTTCTCTGGTTGAAACAGAACCGAAGATATAGACTTATATTTGAAAAAATGTTTAACAGTTATAAGCCATTCCTTCCAGTCGTCAGATTTAGAAGATTTCACTCCCCGATTCTGGTCAACTAGTTTTTTGGATTTTCACTAGCTTTTTGAGTGCATATAGGACAAGTTTTAACAGTGTACCCTATCTTACCACACTCAAAACATTTAATTATTTTTTCAGCGGTACAACTTTTAAAGGAATGGCTTTCGGTTTTGCAGCGTCCACAGTAAATTTTGACATTATTGTTATTAACATTATTATTTACAGAAAATACAGGTTTGGAAGTAGACTTGTACGAATGTTCGGGATTCATACACAAATTGGCAGGTTCTTTAAACAACAAAGACCTTTGTTGACTCTCCTCAATTTGTCGCAAAACCGATCTCAATTCCAGAACGGATTGTACTTTTACCAACGCTAAATGTTGAGAAAAGTGCGGTCGAATGTTGTGGAGTAAAATGTCCAATTTGTCAGTCTCGTTTAAAGGCTTCTTTAAACGGGAAAATAGACAATTCATGACGGAAAAATAAATATGTACAGGTTCGTCTTTACCCTGAGAACGTAATCGAATCTCCTCCATCAACCTATAATCGTAATCAACAGGTTCAAATTCGTCAAGTAATAACTGCCGCAGCTCTGGCCAACTTGATACCTGATCTTTTATACCTCTAAACCAAGTCAACCCTTCTTCGACAAATAAACATACTGCCGCGGAAAAAAGTTTTGCATGTGGAATACTATACGCAATGGCCAACTCTTCCACTCTTTCTAAAAAGGCATGTGGATTTCCTCGGCCGTTGAATCTAACACTCCACTTCGAAAAATCATAACACGACTCAGTACTCTGAGGCGAACAGTTAGAAATAGGCGCACCAGTAATTATATTAACAGGATGCGCATCACTTATTAAACTGCTTTGCAAACCCTTTAAAACTTCCATACAACTTGCTTTACCTTTTACTTCCATCTCCGACTCCGCGGGTACTCGTTCTAATCTAAAATACAAGTGACAAAATAGAGCGCGAGCACGGGCTAACACACCTCTATTACTTTTACCCGATGAAAGATAATTATCAAGTTTCAATTTTAATTCATCTAATTTCTGTTGAATAACCGGAAATTCGGTTTCGTACGTTGCGTCAACATTTATAATTTCGTCAGGGGAAAAATCGTATTGTAGTTTTTTCAATTGGCATTTTAAATTTGCAACAGTATCTTCAGGCGTCTCAGCTCTGATTGACACTTCGTAAATAAGCTCGTCTTTTAAAAGTCCGTGAAAATAAACTTTCGTCAAATCCATTTTAAAAGAGCAAATTCTCATACAAAACAATTTATACTAAATACTAAATTTCAATATCTACAGTCAAATGATATGACAAAACATTAAAAAAACTCAAACGATTTACAAAACGCAGTAAATATCAATTTTCAAAACTGTTATTTTAGATCCGCATGTACAAATGTAATGCACAAAAAAAAATACAAGTTTTATGTAGGTATGTACAACTCCTAAGATTTATATACTTTGTTTTTAATAACATGAGAGAGCAAAAGAAAAGGCCACTAAGTTGGGCGCCAACTGTCAAGACTATTTCCCGGCCCGGCTAAGGAACGGGGAACAGTGTGAGCAGGTTACAAATAAAGATAAAATAAAACTGAGTTTAAGTACAAGCGTATAATAAAAAAATAGAAAAACATTTACAGGAAGATGTATGTAAGTAAATATAAACCTAAACTTTGTTCAAAACAATTATATAGCTGGGGGTGGTTACCTTAATCTTTTGCTCTCTTAAAATGAAAATTACTTTTAGATTATTACTTCAAATCGTTAAAAACTATTTATACTAAATCGTAGTTTATGGAAATACAATGATCGCTGCCTGAAGTCGCGTCGGTTGTAGGGAACGGTGGAAAATAGAGATAGCCGCCCGAAGTCGCGTCTCCTCGCTACATAAGGTATAAAACAGGAACGCCCTTACTTGTTTAAAGTCAGGTCCTAAAGATCAGGACCGGTACTTAGAACTTCGCAGACTGTTTTCATTCAGACTCATCTTAGGAAATGAGGCAACTTGTTTTATAGATATCGATCTATTATAAATGAAAATATGTATGGATCTCGATAAACGAGTTGTGAGTTAGTTGGTTGGTTGGTTGGTTGGTTGGTTCCTCCTCTTCCCTCCTGAAAAGTACGGGAAAAAAGAAGGCGTTAGTTAAAGTAACTACAAAAACATCTTGAATATACATAGGTACTACGTATTTCATAATAATATACGTAACTACCTAAGAGATTAATTAAAAGAAAGAAAATAATACGTACCCTTTAATTTATCAATATTCTTTTAATTGAAATGAAAGTTCCTCCAAGATATCTCCACGTCCAAGTAACTTAACGTGTATGAAGATGAAGCTAAAAGATATCAAACCTATGTAAATTTTGTGAAAACTTCAATAATGATAGTATTTATACTTTTCAAATACTTACCAATAAAATGTGTTAGATATTTAAAAAGAAATGACAAAAAAAATAATTCTTAATAGCAAAAGCAAAATCTGGCTTCGTCCCGTAAAAAAGTGAAAAATCTTTTCAAAGCGCGGCACGAAAACGCGGGAAAACGACGAAGAAACCCCATCGTCAGAAAAAAAGAAATGAGTAAAAAGGATGAATGATAATAAGAGTGTGTGTGAAAAGGATAGGTAGAATACTTGAATATTTTTAAATGAGGTCGAACATGATTTAAAACTTATTTCAAATATTACATAGATACCAAGGAGATTTATACAATGAGGTTGATAGTTTGAAAAAAGAGTATGGATGAAATGAGGTCGCATGTCCGAAATAAATATAAATTAAGGAAAATTATTGAAATATAATAATAAATGATTGTGATTAAATAAATAAGATGAAATATAAATAAATACTAAAATGAAACGTTGTTTTGAAAAAAACACAACGTTACAAAGTCTCAAATTTCCCGCTTTCAAAATATTGAGCATCAATATTGGCTATAAGTACTACAATACTAGACTATAAGCACGTGCCCAAACTTGCCCATTCAACTTATATTTAAATTATGTTTTCAAAGGAAACAAAATTCACAACAAAGATCATCTCATGGTGCTGAAATGGTGTAAGGCAACAGTTTTAGTTGTTGTACTTTTGTTTAGATTAAGTTCTTGTACAGATAGTTTTAAAATCTTGGGGATTCGGAAATAGCTTGTTTTGTTATCTGATACATCCTGGAAGATATTAAATTCGCCTCGGTCCTTTTTACGCTTTATATGGCGTTCTATCCAAATTCTTCGCGTTTTAGAAAGTGAAGCAAGACGTGCATCAAATTCAAAATCAGAATCATCTTCTGACGAGCTGTCTAATCGAGCAGCAATAAATGCGTTTTTCCGTAAAACGCGAACTTATTTTTAAACACACTGTATAAACAATCCTTACCAAAAAACAACTCTACTTATTAGTGACTTTGTAGTAGAAATATCCGCAATGTTACAATTGTCCACTGTTACTACTGCCCCCAGTCTACCTTACCTACTTACTCGAAAAGTAATGCGTTATCTCTATTTGAGAAGAGTATTGCTCGAAAAATAATGCGGTAGGTACCGTTAAATTGAAAAACTAAATTTTAAGCTTAGGTAAGTACTTCCGCAATAAATAAATGCAAAAATAATTTGGAATGGCGATCGCGCACAGGACGACGCTCCGTGGGTGCCCCCGACAAGGTGGACCGACGCGACGATCTGGTGAAGGTCGCGGGAAGCCGCTGGATACGGTTAGCGCAGAACCGATCGCTATGGAGACCCTTGGGGGAGGCATATACCCAGCAGTGGGTGTCATGTGGCTGAGAGGACGAGTATTCGTTACTTAAAAACTTATATCTACTTTTTTCCTATTGAAAGAAGACCGCAACGAGTTCGCATTACAAATTGCTAGTAGGTACATCACAGTAAATAAGTTTTTAAGTTGAAGAGCTTGGTGTGTTTTACTTTTAAACAATGCGTATGTAACTTTGCAGATTGGCGGGCTTTAACGACTGTAAATACAGCCGGGACTATCGGCTTGGCGTATGTACCTTCCAAAGCAGCGAGGAGCTCGAGGTAATAAAATTTTGGTCATCCACCATTGTAAAATTCCTGTAACAGACTAATAAGAAAGTTGCCTATCAGCTACAATCGCTGGCCAAGCGCGCGAACGCGCAGTGGTTCGCGCGCTTGGCCAGCGATTGTAAGCTCCATAAATTACGATTAACATTGAAATCAATCAGTTATTACTAGCGGCCGTCCGCGTTTTTTCCCGCGTGGTTCCCCTTCCCGTGGGAATATCGGGATAAAAAGTAGCGTATGTGTTAGTCCACTATTAAAAGTCCCTACATAATCATCCAAATCCGTTCGGTAGTTTTTGCGCGAAAGAGGAACAAATAAACAAACAAACTGGCATACTTTCATAATATTAGATATTAGTAGGATAGGTGACCTGACGATTTGACAACACCTTTTGTAAGTCAGCTAATAAAAGGCTCTTTTTACTTAATGAAATAATTTAATGTAATGATATAGTTTATACCTACACTTACAGTGCATACAACTTATCTTCATTAGCAAGTATTTTATCCACATCAATTTGAAATGACTTATCTAATATTTTTTCAGTCATTATATCCAAACTCAATAATTCATTTTCCCAATTTATAATATATTTTTCATACTCATCCCACTTATCGGCAAGTATTTGACCCATTCTTAAATGTAAGTTCTCCCGCAAAGATGCTGGACTAAGGTTTTCAAATGAATTATCATCCAAAGTAGTACTTAAACGGCTCCATAATAATTCTGTTATTGCTAGCTTTTTACAGCCGTAAGGTATTCTTACAACTTCATAGCCAAATGCTGTCAGCAACTTATCCAAATAATAAAACTCTTCTTTCCTTGTAATTTTTTGTGATAATTCATATAATTCAGCTTTGTGCATATCTTCATTGCATGGAATATTATTAATTTGCAAAATTTTTAACATTTCCTCTTTTGTGTGATATCTTGTAATCTTATTAGATATTAGTTTACCATGAATTTGGTGGTTATCCATAATTATTACACACCCAGGTGTTAATGATTTAATTAGCACATCAAAAACCCATTTTTTAAAAAGTTCTCTTGACACAACATTACTTAATAAACTGTTTTTAATTTCTTTTGAAGATATAGAATGTACTAAAAGGTAACTACCATCTTCAAGCATGAATTCATTGTCACCAATTTTGCCTGGCCTTTCAAACATATGTCTGTTGTCTATTAATCTTTCATCAAAATAATAGATGGGAGTACCCTGAGCCCTCACTTTTTTCATTTTGTTTAAGTAATTGAATCTTTCAAATCTTATTTTTGGGTCTTCTGTTAAAATGTAGCCAGTTGTTGTAGGTAAGTAATAAAATCCAAAATTACACATCTCACTTCGGAATTGATGATAACCAAACATATATAGTGTCGTTTTTGCTATTTCATAGACATCCGAGTAAGTAGGGGCTTGATCCTGTAGATAAAAGTTTTGTAAGATTCTTATGAATGTGATTCTTTCAGCAACATCAAATTTTCCTTGACTAGCTTTTTCATTAGACTCTTTTAATTTTGATATTACCCATGGAGGCATATTGGTATAGTTGGAAACTCTTGCAACAAACTGCTCTAAAGGCACCTGTAACGCTTTATTGTCATACTCCTCCTTACATTTGTCAAGAACATTTTGTACAATGGAAATTGCTTGCGGCTCTCTGACCATGAGGCTATTAAAACTATCTTCATCCATCACTAAAATTAATAAAATTCATCATAGTTAGCATTCGAATTGTGGCATGAATTAACTTGTAATTTGTGATAGAACTAATCACCAATATTGCTTAGGTATTTCAAAGAAATGACATACTATCTGACCAGTAGACAATTTTATTAGGCACATGACAGCTAAGAAAAACTTAAAAAATCTAACTATATAAAAACCAAGATTTCAAGAAACGGTTATCAATCAGTTAATCCCTGTAGCGCGAATAAATCAGATAATAAGAAAAGTACGGTGATAAAAATAGGCTGCAGGTGCCAAAAGTGCAAAACCGCATTCCTGTCATGCGCCTAATTGTCTTGGTCATGTATATAGTAGGTAACATTTAGGCATTTGGTCATTAGAAGTAGTATTGATTAAAACTCCTTTGCGTAATTCTCAACATAAGCACAGTAAAAATTAAACACTTACTAGAAATCTTACTAAACAAAGCATAATCATGTTCCATATTTGTAAATAGAAAACCTTTTATATCGATAACCTAAAAAACTAATATAACTTTTTAAAGATAAGTACTTGTTTGTTTTACTTATATTTGTTTGTAATTATAAAAATTCTAATCAAGTGATTGCAATCAAAATCTTAAAACAAAAAGTGAACAGCAGCACAGTGTTGCCCAGCAACTCAAAATCACAAGATTTGTCAGTGACATTCATTGACATTGACACTGACACTTTGCTTTTGTTTTCGTTCCATATAATAGGCTAATGTCAGAGACCATACGGCCTAGTCATTAGAAAGATGTAAACTTGTAGCTTGACAATTATTTTTTATAGTACTCTATGGGTTGTATTCCACTTAACTTGGTCCAAGTTCCTTGTACAAAATCTATCTATAAGATATTCTACACAAATTTTCCAGCTAAAGAATGGGATTCAAAATGGTGGCTCACTAAGTTTGTACCATCAACAAAAAAAGTTTTTTTTTTATAATAAACTTTTTAATAAACTTGTAATAAATTTACCAAATATAATTGTATTGATACTACCAACTACCTAACCTATTAAATTGATAGTACTATCAAGTTCATACAAATTAATAAGACCCAACGTGATAATAAAATAATAACGGCCGCTCGCGGATACACTCGCGTGATTCCCGTTCCCGTGAAAATATCTGGATAAAAAGTAACCTGTGTTTATAACCAGACTATCCACTATCTGTGTACCAAATTTCATCCAAATCTGTTCAGCGGTTTTTGAGTTTATTCGTTACAAATCAACAATCATATATTTCCTCTTGGAGGGCTGCCGTTTAATTAAACGCACCGGCATACAATGGAATGGATAAGGTACGCCATTTCATTGGATAGCTAAGTCGTTAAATGAAACGTTTAACGATTTGACATTGAGTCATATTTAGGATAAATTTTAAATATAAAAATATTGAAAAAAAAGAACTCGATCTTTGGTAATCCGGTTCAATGCTCTAACCACTGAGCCACCGAGACCTGCGGACCACCGTCGAAATTCTCCAATATTTTTATATTTCTAATACGCTGTAGAGCAGCGTAGTCACATCAATGCTAGGAAAGTCACAAAAAATCAAATCCTTACATTCGAAAGAAACACCTTTTCAGATGTTTAACGATCGATTAGGATGCAACAGCCAATAATTTTTAATTTTTGTATTTTTCAGTGCTATTTTTAGACTTAAGATAAATTTTAAATAGAAAAATCATATTTCATATTATAAATTAGGTTAAAACGAAAAAAAAGCATTAAAAATTTCTAGCTGATGTGAGCTATCTGACGCCATATTATACATACTACCAGCGCCGCCGCAGTGGCAAAAAAATAAAATAAAATTGCCTCCTGGCTAATTTTACGTTAGCCATCTTCAAAGGGCTAATTTATAATAAACCAACTAGTTGAACGTTAAGTGATGCTGGTTCAATCAATGATCAGCCTAGGTATTCAATTGAGTGTCGGCGTTTATTTAATCAACGGGCTAGCCCTCCAATTGAACGGCTGATTTAACCAGTTGGCTGCGACATAGACATACTTAAAATAAAACAAGTTAATTTGATTGAAAGATATAATATCATTATAGTGTAAATAATAATAATTATTATAATAATCATTTTATTTCGGACCTTGATCCATATAAGAATAACATACAAACAAATTTCAATTACAGGTATCATTTAATCATATAAAATTTAAAAATCATTATTAAATTACAAATTCATTATTAATTTAAACTCTAAAACATTATTTTGACTATATTACATTCACATAGGTAAATAATAAATAATAAAACAACAAAAATATTAAAAATCCAATTATAATTACAGTTCATTAATATTTATTTTGAAATATTCTACAACAACTACCTTAATATAAATTAATGTAAAATATCATTGACATTATAAAAGAAAGTACAATTTATGGACATTGTCGTGTCGCGTCAGTATTGCAATTTGAAAAAGAAGAAAGGAGGGTGACTTTTCCAATCATAAAATTAGACTTTAGGCCAGTAGTTCCCAAAGTTGTCTGGGTCATCATTCTGTCTGCCTCATCATTATTAGGATAATTATTTAGGTTGGTACTTTGTACCGTCCTGCTAGATTTAGCACTTATATTTATACCTAGTCTGGTAAAGCCAGAGACTCTCTCCCTCCCCTGGCTTTGATCAACATTAATTAAAGATCTTAGAAATTCTGTTTAAAAAGTGTTTGATATGCTAAGTCTTAAGTACCTAATTAAGGAAATAAGCGGCACTTACATCGGAGTCACTAGCATTTGCGTCTGATAGGTTATACAGTGGTATGTATACGATTAATTACAGTATTGTATTAAGTATGTACCTATAAGTAGTATTTCAGTTCCACTTGCGCCAACCATCGAATTAAATAAAATGTAAACGGCCCCAACCACTGAACATTATAAGAGGTTAGAAAGGCTCTCATGCGCCGTTTGTTGTCGCCACTTGGTCCTCACTACTACAACTGCACTTAATAAACACAAGCTTACGCACACTTACGAGATTCTAATAAAGCCAATCAAGCGCGCGCGACATCAAATGAACAGTCAAAAATAACCAATAATAGCGCGCACTCACATTAGTAGTCATGTATTGTGCACAAACAGATTTGAGTTACATTTACACTAGCTAGAGCTTGAAGTGTCGATAAATAATTGTTATCGATAGGTTTTGAATATTGATATTGACAACAGCTAACAAATGAAAAATAATTTCTATTGATATTTTGTCATGTGTCTTTCAAATTTTAATCGGTACATAACTTACTAATAATTTAAGCGGCAAAATTATGAATGTCTGCTAGAGAGTCAACTTGCGCCCCGCCCGGCTTCCTACAAAAACAAGTAATGTTGGTAGAGGAAATTTTTTATTACGCTTTTTTTTCTAAATTGGGATATCTTTTATGTTATATTTTTTTAATTTTGCATTTTGCAATGCTATTTTTGTGTGATAAATATTAAACAAGAAAATATACTAGAAAAAAGCAACTAGTATCATGTCGCCCTGACGGGATCTTTTATGTTGTTATATCAATATATCATATAAAATATCTATTCTATAGGAAGTCGAGTAAATGTAAGTATTATAATATAATCTGTGCTGCTAGTAATGTAGTAATAAATCAAAAGCAACGGGACTCTACGCGATATTAATTATATAGTACATGTACTAACGGCTTGACGTTTCGTCGAGTCCCGTTGCTCTTGATTTATAATTTTAGTGAAACACGAAAGTTTAAAATTTTATAACAGCTAGAACCTAATAAAATAATACCCATTTTTTAGGGTTTCGTAGCCTAACGGCAAAAACTAAACCCTTATAGATTCGTCATGTCCGATGTATGTCACAGCCACTTTATTCCAAAATTATGAGGATTACACAGTTGGAACTTGGTAGGTAGATGTATTCTGTAAACCGCTTTACGGTTTTTCAACAAAAATAATAAAAACATATATATTAAAGGGGGCTCCCCATAGATGGAAGTGAAACTAAAAAAATTTTTTCATCAAATTTATAAGTGTGGGTATCTATAGATAGGTCTTCAAAAAATACATTGAGGTTTCTAAATCGATTTCTTTTCAAAGTCTACCGTTTGAAAGATGTACACTTCCAAAGTGGCAAAATGTGTGTCCTCTAACTTTTGAAATAAGAGAGTGAAAAATTAAAAAATATAAATACATATGCTGTAGATCTTAATAAAAACTTTCAACGAAAATTGGTTTGAACGAAATATATTTAGTAGTTTCATAGCTACAGCACATTTTCCAAAACCGCAAATATAACTTTGTCATTTATACAGATACTATGAAAAACAATAGTTATTTGTTATGCATAGGCTGGAAAGTTGGTAATTTAACGGCGAGTTACCTCTATTGAAATCTGAGCAAGTGAAAGGGTTCTAATTGAATCCTGAGCGAAGCGAGGATTTCAAAGGTACAAGACGCTAAAAACTTTTCTGCCGAGCGCAACACACAATTTTTCACCTCACAACAGCGAGGAACATTTTATGGTTGTTTCCGCGGTCAACTTCAGGTAAAAAATTCTTTAAACATAAAGTTTAATCTCAATATACCTTATTCTCGTTGTTTTAATTATATAAAAACTAAAATAATAAAAAAGGGAGTATTATAGTTAATTCAAAGTTATTTAAAGTAGGAATATATTGTTACTTATTATTAAGAATAAAAACGATTCCGTAAATGTTGACACTGACATGAGTTACAAGACAAAGACAATTTAAAAATAAAGATTTATGTCACAGTCCGAAATCCAATTATAGGTTGTGAAATCTCACCCAGCCTAATATAAAATTCTTATAACAAATAGTTTAATCTTATTGTTATTGTTTTTATGATTCAATTAACTAAAATGAATGAATAGGACTTTATTTGGATACAATGAGATGAGACAATTACAATTTTATAGCAAAAAAATAAAAAATAAAAAACTAACTTAAATCAAAAGGTGTACAGTTGCCTGAAGTGGATGTCTCACGGCTGCAGCCAAAAAGGAAGTCAATTCAGCATTTTGCCGGACCCAAAGAGCCTAGCGCTGATTTTCAATTGACCCCTGGACATTCTTTTTTGACAAAAGGATGCCAAATATGCCGATGCCAACCATCATTAGTTAATTTAGCAATGCTCAGACAAGTCCCGCATACTAGAAAAAGATAATTTTAAGGAACTAATTTTCACAAAGCTGTTAAAATTAATTGCCATAAATATATACACAAATATATACTACACAAATATTAGTAAATAAAAATCTAGACTTACATAAACTTAAAATCGACAAATAATCACACCCTGTTGCGCTTACGTACAGGAAGCTAGGAACAATGCACCGCACCGCCTATATGAATGAGATGTTGTTTATTTTATAACCTCCTATGCCGAGTTGAGCAGTTATTCCTTTAATTTGCCTTTAAAAACCAGAAATGAATTTATAGCTCTTAAGGGCGGGGGATGTTATTCCATACCTTAGAGGCGGCGCGCCGCCGCTACGCCGCGGCGTAGCGAAAAGCGCCCCTGAAAGATGCGGACCTGTGCGGCTTGATAGACAGTTGCTGAGATCACTGTCTGCTTCCGCGTTGCCTCCTGCTAGCAATCCAGTCAAGCTTATTATACAAATATAATGGTTCTTTAAATTTGATAAAACCAAATAGTAAACATGCCAGGTGCAGCTTGCGCCTTGACTTCATTTTAAGAATTCGATTGTCGTTGAGGAATTTGGTGACATGACTTCTAGGTGGAATGGAGAAGCAAAATCGAGCACAAGCATTTTAAAGACGCTGTATCAGTCGTTCGGTTCTTGAAAACAAACGTGACATAAACAGTATCAGCGTAGTTTAACTTAGACAACACTAACGACTCAATCAACTGCACGCGCAACTCCTCAGAAAGGTATGGCCTTATCTTGTGCCTAGTAACATAAATTTGGTTTTGGATGGGTTTAATAACAGAAAGTTTCTAAAAGAGAAATTCTATTCAAATCATCCATCAAATTCATTACTGCACTATCAAGTTGACTTGGCTTGAAAGAAATGAAAAGTTGAATATCGTCTGCGTAAATATGATATTTACACTTCTCTATACACTTGATGATGTTCGCACAGTATAAATTGAAGAGGATTGGACCCAGTATCGAGCCCTGAGGAATCCCTCTATCCAGCGACACAGGGCTCGACACTAGGTTCGTTCCATCCTCCAATCACAAGTGCACATATTGTTCACGGTTACTAAGTTAGCTGTTAAACCAACGGAGCGTCTTGTGATCGAAACCATATGAATGCATTTTTGATAAAAGTAGACCCAAATGTATGGAATCAAACGCCCGCGAATAATCCAATTGTACAAGCTGCGTACACATCCCCTCCACCTGAGCTGATAGGATGTTGTCAGTAACATCGATCAGCGCCGTGGATGTGCCACGTTTCTTTCTGAAGCCCGATTGAAGTAAAGGAAGAATGCTATTCTGTTCTAGGTATTCAGTAAGTTGCTGGCAAACCACTCTCTCCAAGATCTTGGAGATGCATGGCAAAATACTTATCGGACGCAGGTCTTTTATGTCTATAGGATTAGAATTCTTAGGTAGTGGTCTTACTATTGCAGTCTTCCAGCCATTACGAAATTCAGCTGTCAGTATAGAAAAGTTTATAATATCACTTTTATACGGCAAGGTGAATGGCAGAGTTGACTTTAACATATCCAAAGAAATATCATCACATCCCACTGCATTCGATCGTAGTTTCAAAATAATTTTAGATATTTCATTTTCGCTGACCGTAGCGAGTGAAAAGGTAGACTCACAGAATAAATGAAATTCGTAAAAAGTTAGGTTTGAAATGCTAGTCAAGGTGCTTCCCGGAACATTTACAAAGGGACTGTTAATAGCGTTAGGGTCATTATAGTGAGAAGGCAGTTCTGAATTACGTTTCGATAGCAAGAGGTGCGACTTTAAGTTCTTCCACATGACTCTGGGATTTTTTATCTGTGAATTAATGTTATAGCGGAAATAGGCTGCTTTTTCATTGTGTAAGGACGATATTACTAAAGATCGTAATTGCTTATAGTATTCCTTACGCGGTGTTGTTTTGTTTTTTTTTTTATACTTGATCAACGCATCGTCTCTCAATTTAGGAGGCGAAGGCTCTTTTATAATACAATTCTTAAACGGCGCATGAACATCAAAAACTGCCAGAATGTTCCTGCTCAACTGGTCAACCTTTTCGGTCACTGTTTGCAATAAATGAAAGTTACTCCAGTTTAAATTAATTAAATCCTTAGTAAAATTATCAAGACTTGTATTTTTAAAAGGTCTGTATTGCAGCGCGAGCGGTCTGTATTTTTGTTTTTAAGATTAAATTCGCAAACAATTGCTGCGTGACCAATCAAGTTACCATCGACGGTTTCGACCGAAATACGTTTTGCTTTGAGATCAGTGCACACGAGGTCGATCAGTGATTCACTGGTATTAGTGAAGTGGGTTGGAGAATCGACCAACTGTTTAAGATTAAGACATTTAAGACTGTCGCTTAGTCCTTTTACTCTCGCGTCGCACGCGTTCCTTAAATTAATATTGAAGTCACCTAAAAGCACACAGTAGTCACAGCTCCCTAATTCCATAAATGAATGGGTAACCGCATCTAGAAAAAGTTCCACATCCAACCATTGCGGACGATACGCTGTGCCATCAGCTATACTTTTCCCGCCTACACTAAGTTTCAACCACATCTGATCGATCTTGTCGTATTTAAGTTCGATGGGCAAAGTGCAAGTGCGCGCGCCAATTCCCCTTTTAACATAAAAGCCAAAACCCCCCACCACGACCGGAGCGCACGTTCGCCGGGCGAGGCGTGTGGCGCAGACGGTACCAGGGCAGCGCGGGCGCACGGCCCTCTTCACCCGGCCGCAGCCAGGTTTCGTTTATGGCTATAATGTCACAGTCGCGTGAACTAAAAAACTAAATAAAATCGTCGTGCTTCGTGCCCCAGGAACCCGCGTTATAAAAAGCTAACTAGAGAGAAAATATATAATTAAACCAAAACGGAGTATTATAATTAATTTAAAGCTATTTAAAATAAGAATCTAATATAACAAAAAAGACAATAGTGCGATTCGGAACTCATTATGACATATTTTTAGGTATTAAATTAAAAAAGTACTTTGCCGCGCTAGGTCGCAAAAAGCGACAGAGAAATTGACAAAACCTCCTTTTCAGAGCGTGTGAGGTGAAAAGTTATTTTTGCAGATGAAAAATTATAGTGGCATTTTGGGTAGGTGTATTTAATATAATTGTTATTATATTAAATACACTAATATAATATATTGCACACGATACAAAAACAAACACACACAGAGAAAAAGACAAAAAAGTGGAACACACAATAGGCAGCCTTATTCCTACATAGCAAGAGATTGCTATGTAGGAATAAGGCCGCCTATGGTGAGAGACGAAACCCTTCATGTGCGAGTTCTACTCGCACTTAGCCGATTTTTTATAGATATTTACTTACTAGCAGGGGCGTGCATTCCATAAAGGCAATTAAGCAGTGCCTACCTGATTTAAAATCTAAATAAATATACAACTAGTGTTGAAATTAATTTAGTTTTTTTTTTCTGTTATTCTATAACCAAACTTCTATTCAACACTCACCCACAAAGTTTTCCCTTACACAAATACTCAATACCTACGGTAGTCAGTCTCCAAATTGCCTACTCGAAGCAAGCAGCGCTTTATACAAGAATACAACATAATTAGAAAAAGTATTGCTCAAATATAATCCGGCCACGGCACGAAGGGCGCTATTTGAAGTGTAACGTTCTAGCTTAAACGTCCGGAATATATCAGTATAAAATAAGCAAGCCAACCTGACGAATGAATTTTGTCGCGAATTATTTTGTTGCAGAGTTATTTTAAAACTATGATATTTTCTAAGATATTCATTAAAATTAAATACTTTAAAGGGCAATTTTGTTCAAAATTAAATACTTGTGATGATTAACGTATTTATTTAGATAAGAATTGATATCATGTTTAAGAAAACAGCGTCAGAGATAATGCATTAGTTTAGAAAAAAAATATATCTTAAAAATGGTTATAGTGAGTCAACCTTAAAACATACAAATATGCTGTCGTAGACTTTTTTTTAGAGCTTTTGATGGGGAACAATTGCGCCATACATGACTTTTACGTAACTTTAATCGTTTATACAGCGTTCGCAACGGAAGGAATATTTTTTTTACCCGTTTTTGCAACGTTTGTCACCAATGCTCTGCTCCTATTAATCTTAGCGTGGTATTAAATATCTTATAGCCTTTTTTAGATAAATGGACTTTCCAACACATTTAGAGAACTAGTAGTTCCTGAGATTAGCGTGCTCAAACAATCAAACTCTTCAGCCACAAGTGAATTCTCAGACGGGAATCGAAGCCGCGACCTTTGGAAATCCGGTCCAATGCTCTAACCGCTGAGCTACCGAGACTTGCGAACCACCGTCGAAATTCTCCAATACTTTTATATTTTTAATACGCTGTAGGCCAGCGTTGTCACATCAATGCTAGGAATATCCTTGCATTCGAAAGAAACATCTTTTCAGGTATTTAACGATCGATTAAGATGCAACTGCCAATAATTTATGATTTTGTTATTTTTGCATTTTTCAATGCTATTTTTATACTTATGGTACATTTTAAATAGAAAAATATTGGAAAAAATGAACTCGGCCACAAGTGAATTCTCAGACGGGAATCGAACCCGCGACCTTTGGAAATCCGGTCCAATGCTCTAACCGCTGAGCTACCGAGACTTGCGAACCACCGTCGAAATTCTCCAATACTTTTATATTTTTAATACGAAAACTGCCAAAATGTTCCTGCTCAACTGGTCAACCTTTTCGGTCACTGTTTGCAATAAATGAAAGTTACTCCAGTTTAAATTAATTAAATCCTTAGTAAAATTATCAAGACTTGTATTTTTAAAAGGTCTGTATTGCAGCGCGAGCGGTCTGTATTTTTGTTTTTTAAGATTAAATTCGCAAACAATTGCTGCGTGACCAATCAAGTTACCATCGACGGTTTCGACCGAAATACGTTTTGCTTTGAGATCAGTGCACACGAGGTCGATCAGTGATTCACTGGTATTAGTGATGTGGGTTGGAGAATCGACCAACTGTTTAAGATTAAGACATTTAAGACTGTCGCTTAGTCCTTTTACTCTCGCGTCGCACGCGTTCCTTAAATTAATATTGAAGTCACCTAAAAGCACACAGTAGTCACAGCTCCCTAATTCCATAAATGAATGGGTAACCGCATCTAGAAAAAGTTCCACATCCAACCATTGCGGACGATACGCTGTGCCATCAGCTATACTTTTCCCGCCTACACTAAGATTCAACCACATCTGATCGATCTTGTCGTATTTAAGTTCGATGGGCAAAGTGCAAGTGCGCGCGCCAATTCCCCTTTTAACATAAAAGCCAAAACCCCCCACCACGACCGGAGCGCACGTTCGCCGGGCGAGGCGTGTGGCGCAGACGGTACCAGGGCAGCGCGGGCGCACGGCCCTCTTCACCCGGCCGCAGCCAGGTTTCGTTTATGGCTATAATGTCACAGTCGCGTGAACTAAAAAACTAAATAAAATCGTCGTGCTTCGTGCCCCAGGAACCCGCGTTATAAAAAGCTAACTAGAGAGAAAATATATAATTAAACCAAAACGGAGTATTATAATTAATTTAAAGCTATTTAAAATAAGAATCTAATATAACAAAAAAGTCAATAGTGCGATTCGGAACTCATTATGACATATTTTTAGGTATTAAATTAAAAAAGTACTTTGCCGCGCTAGGTCGCAAAAAGCGACAGAGAAATTGACAAAACCTCCTTTTCAGAGCGTGTGAGGTGAAAAGTTATTTTTGCAGAAGAAAAATTATAGTGGCATTTTGGGTAGGTGTATTTAATATAATTGTTATTATATTAAATACACTAATATAATATATTGCACACGATACAAAAACAAACACACACAGAGAAAAAGACAAAAAAGTGGAACCCACAATAGGCAGCCTTATTCCTACATAGCAAGAGATTGCTATGTAGGAATAAGGCCGCCTATGGTGAGAGACGAAACCCTTCATGTGCGAGTTCTACTCGCACTTAGCCGATTTTTTATAGATTTTTTTTTATTTTTTTTTTTATTTTTTATTTAATAGGCTTACTCTTGGCTTAATTCTGAATCGTTAGATTAAGAAGAGGCCTAAGATGGAGCGAGCTTGCCTAGAAAAAGCCTATTCACTCGAGCTTTAAATATACCAGGGTTGTAGACACCCGGGAATACAGATATAATAATATATTTACTTACTAGCAGGGGCGTGCATTCCATAAAGGCAATTAAGCAGTGCCTACCTCATTTAAAATCTAAATAAATATACAACTAGTACTTATGGTAAATTACAAATAGAAAAATATTGGAAAAAATTAACTCGGCTACAAGTGAATTCTCAGACGGGAATCGAACCCGTGACCTTTGGAAATCCGGTCCAATGCTCTAGCCGCTGAGCTACCGAGACTTGTGAACCACCGTCGAAATTCTCCAATACTTTTATATTTTTTAATGCGCTGTAGGCCAGCGTTGTTACATCAATGCTAGGAATATCCTTGCATTCGAAAGAAACATCTTTTCAGGTGTTTAACGATCGATTAAGATGCAACTGCCAATAATTTACTTGGAAATCCGTGACCGTGACCTTTCAACCGTGACCCGTGACCTTTGGAAATCCGGTCCAATGCTAGCATTGGACCGGATTTCCAAAGGTCACGGGTTCGATTCCCGTCTGAGAATTCACTTGTGGCCGAGTTAATTTTTTCCAATATTTTTCTATTTGTAATTTACCATAAGTATAAAAATAGCATTGAAAAATGCAAAAATTACAAAATCATAAAATATACAACTAGTGTTGAAATTAATTTAGTTTTTTTTTCTGTTATTCTATAACCACACTTCTATTCAACACTCACCCACAAAGTTTTCCCTTACACAAATACTCAATACCTACGGTAGTCAGTCTCCAAATTGCCTACTCGAAGCAAGCAGCGCTTTATACAAGAATACAACATAATTAGAAAAAGTATTGCTCAAATATAATCCGGCCACGGCACGAAGGGCGCTATTTGAAGTGTAACGTTCTAGCTTAAACGTCCGGAATATATCAGTATAAAATAAGCAAGCCAACCTGACGAATGAATTTTGTCGCGAATTATTTTGTTGCAGAGTTATTTTAAAACTATGATATTTTCTAAGATATTCATTAAAATTAAATACTTTAAAGGGCAATTTTGTTCAAAATTAAATACTTGTGATGATTAACGTATTTATTTAGATAAGAATTGATATCATGTTTAAGAAAACAGCGTCAGAGATAATGCATTAGTTTAGAAAAAAAAATATATCTTAAAAATGGTTATAGTGAGTCAACCTTAAAACATACAAATATGCTGTCGTAGACTTTTTTTTAGAGCTTTTGATGGGGAACAATTGCGCCATACATGACTTTTACGTAACTTTAATCGTTTATACAGCGTTCGCAACGGAAGGAATATTTTTTTTACCCGTTTTTGCAACGTTTGTCACCAATGCTCTGCTCCTATTAATCTTAGCGTGGTATTAAATATCTTATAGCCTTTTTTAGATAAATGGACTTTCCAACACATTTAGAGAACTAGTAGTTCCTGAGATTAGCGTGCTCAAACAATCAAACTCTTCAGCCACAAGTGAATTCTCAGACGGGAATCGAAGCCGCGACCTTTGGAAATCCGGTCCAATGTTCTAACCGCTGAGAGACTTGCGAACCACCGTCGAAATTCTCCAATACTTTTATATTTTTAATACGCTGTAGGCCAGCGTCTCAGCGTCTTAAGTCTCGGTAGCTCAGCGGTTAGAGCATTGGACCGGATTTCCAAAGGTCGCGGGTTCGATTCCCGTCTGAGAATTCACTTGTGGCCGAGTTCATTTTTTCCAATATTTTTCTATTTAAAATTTACCATAAGTATAAAAATAGCATTGAAAAATGCAAAAATAACAAAATCATAAATTATTGGCAGTTGCATCTTAATCGATCGTTAAACACCTGAAAAGATGTTTCTTTCGAATGCAAGGATATTCCTAGCATTGATGTGACAACGCTGGCCTCCAGCGTATTAAAAATATAAAAGTATTGGAGAATTTCGACGGTGGTTCGCAAGTCTCGGTAGCTCAGCGGTTAGAGCATTGGACCGGATTTCCAAAGGTCGCGGGTTCGATTCCCGTCTGAGAATTCACTTGTGGCCGAGTTAATTTTTTCCAATATTTTTCTATTTAAAATTTACCATAAGTATAAAAATAGCATTGAAAAATTCAAAAATAACAAAATCATAAACTCTTCAGCTTTATAATATTTCTACTAAATATTACGAATTTTATAATTAATGACTAGCGGCCGCTCACGGTTTCATCTGCCACGTGGTATCCGATACCGTGAGAATATCGGGATAATTTGTAGTCTATATGTTATTCTGATGTTTAATCTACATTGCTGTGTAAAGTTTCATTTTAATCAGTTCAGTAGTGTTTGCGTGAAAAAGTAACAAACATTAATCCATCCAAACATCCTCACAAACTTTCGCACTTATGATATGAGGTAGCAGTATAGTATTTTACTTAGGATAAGAAAAGTTAGAGCTACAGTGCCTACCGCGCTGGAAAACCAATGCACGCTCCTGCTTTTTAGGTAACAATATTTGAAGCGCTCATGGCCGCGCTTGACATACTGATCGTATCCGAAGCAACGTGAGACCCCAGTCAGGTATCAGACGGGTGACCGTAAAGTTAAATTATAACCGAGCGCTTCCGTGCTTCGGAGGGTACGTTAAACCGTCAGTCCCGGCTCCTGTCACCTGATCACTCTGATACCAGAGGAGGTTACTTATCCTCATACAATAAGAAAGAGAGAGAGAGATAGAGATTAAGTGAAGAGTGAAGAGTAACTAAGAGTTTTGTATCAGATCAGGGGTGCGATTGCGTAAAGTAATCGTATTCATTTGACAGTTCATATTGTATGTCACTAGTGTCAAATTCCATACAAATGCAGCCGATCGAATACTATATGAACTGTCAAATGAATACGATTGACTTTACGCAATCGCACCCCAGGCCCTTTATATCCGAGGACCTCAGGATTCGACTAACAGAATCACTGATATTGTTTAAACTTAATTAGGGGGATATTGTTTATGGACCGCGATTGCTTGCCAGGACCAACAGGCTTATACAAAGGGTACAAAATGCTGTGCTCGCTTCTTCTTCTCCATACCGCGTCGTAGTCATATCACTCCCTTTCTTAATGAACACTACATTCTTAAAATGAAATCTAGACGTAAACTACATCTAGCATGTCTACTTTTTGGCGTGATCAGAACTGGGCACCCTGCTTATTTGTACAATCGGCTAGTCTGGCTAAATTGCAGAAGGCTGTGTTCGGTGCAGCTAGCTACGCAACCACATCGATCTCCATCGTTCAGAGGTAGCTTCCGCTACGCAGCGTCTAAAATCTGGAATAACATTCCGCCCCCAATAAGGAATAGTACTTCTATATAATATGTTTTCTAAAAACATATATAGAAGTACTATTCCTTATAGGAAAACGTCTACAACATCTTATCGATGCGCAGCGGGAGCTGGGAAATATTAATATCGATATGTCCTACATTTAACGATACACGCGCAGATATAAAAACTCTCATTCACACGCACGCACAGAGATGAACACACACATTCACACGTACACACATACATACATATGCAAAAACACACACACAATCGCACATGTGCACTATTGTTTATACATTTTTATGTATATGACATCCGTGTCAATAAACTAAAAGCGGTCTATAATTGAAAACCAGCGTCAGTGTAATACTGACACAATGCTGAACTAGGTTCCTTTTAGTGCAGCCGTGGAACAATTTAGGTATTCAATACTGGAACTTAAAATTAAGTTTTTTTTTTGTGAAGTATCCTTTTTATTGTATTATGTTAATATCACTTCTATGTCCTTCGCCTATACAAAATAAATGTTGTGAGTATGAGTATGAGTAAGAAATCCCTCCATTGGCTACATTACACTTTTGGCTTCTCGCTCTGCAGGTAATAATAAGCGCAAGACGGCATTTTCAATATTTTGGAAGCAGCGCTTTAGAATACACACTCAGTCGGGGTTCGCGAGTGACTATAAAAGCGACGCGATCGCAGGTTTTGGTAGACCTTTGAGCATTCGCTCAAATTTGTAATACGCCTGCCCCGCCTACAAGCCCTTTCTACCCTCTTTTAATGTTCTGTGGCCCCAACTTAAATAAAAAAAATAAAAAAAACATTTTATAAAAAAAAAATCAAACCGACTTCAAAAAGTAAAAAATAAAACTTTTTTTTTTTTCATATTTCTTCCTTTTTCAACATGCGATCGGTCCTTGAACCATAAGCAGTTGTTGTGGTCTTATTAGTGGCGTGTAGGCATGCCTTTCCAATGTCTAGCTGCCTTCATGTTTTGCTAACTAGTAGTGTTTGTGTTGTCCCAAGTATGCAGTCTCTTCAGACGTCTTGTCTGCAATGGTATACAATAAGACTCCGGGCCAGTTTGTTGTGATGATTACTGATTCGCTCTTTATACGAACTTATGCTTTTAGCAATTTGCTCTTTAACTGTTAGGATTTTCAGATAATCATGAACTTCATCCATTCTTGTAAACCATGGGGCATTGACTATTGTTTTCAGCACACTGTTTTGGAATCTTTGCAGAATTTCTATATTGGATGTTTTTACTGAACCCCACAGCTGTATACCATAGGTCCATATTGGTTTTAGTATGGCTTTATATATCATGACCTTGTTCTCAACGGACAGCCGCGAGTTTCTACCCATTAGCCATTCCAGGGATCTTGATCTAAAGTTTAGCTCATCACGCTTCTTCTGAATATGTATTTTCCAGGTTTGCCGTCTGTCGAGGTGAAAGCCAAGGTATTTGACGCTTGTGTTATGTGGTAGGACCTCATCACCTAGCTTAACAGGAGGGCAATCTTCTTTCCTCAAGGTGAATGTGATGTGATTTGATTTAGTTCCACCAGCTTTAATTCTCCAAGACTGCATCCAGGAATGAACATTATTCAAATGTTCTTGCAGGTTTCTTGATGCTACTTCGGGATCTGTGTCAGTTGATAATATGGCAGTGTCATCTGCAAAAGTGGCTGTTACGACGTTCTCTGACTCTGGTACATCAGCTGTGTAGATGAGATATAGCGAGGGTCCCAGCACAGATCCTTGAGGAACTCCTGCTTTTATATCGTAAAAATTGGAGGTAGAGTTGTTGATTTTGACATAGAAGACATTGCACTTCTATTAACTATATATTTTTTTGGCCTTAGCTAGCTAGCACCGACTTCAAAAGTTTTATTTTTTACTTTTTGAAGTCGGTTTGATTTTTTTTTATAAAATGTTTTTATTTCAGATTTTTTAGTTACATCATGTGCCGTTACTTACACTAAAAATCAGCCCATACAATGTCATCTAGGTAAACGACTACTTGCCAAAAGGTTATTGATATTTTTCAAGATTATGAAAAAACTACTAGCCAGATCTTCGTAAAAATTATATGGGACCACACATAAACCATTTTCTTTCAGATAAAAAATAATTATAATTATTGCGTGAAACTTCAGCTCGAACAAGAATCTAACAATTACCTGGATGATATAATTGTTTCATGACTTCCATGACATTAGGCCCCATATCTCCGAAGATTATCATCGGATCTCAATGAGACTTATATGGGACCAAATTGACAGTGTACCCGATCAAAAGAAAAAACAATTATTAAAATCGGATCACCAACACCGGAGTAATAGGTATACATACATCAGAAAAAAAAAAAAAAAATTACGCGTTGAATTGAGTACCTCCCTCCTTTTTAAAGTCGGTAAAAATTAATTATATCTTGTTTTTCCTACAATGTTGAAGTGATGCTTTTTTTTATACATCTACCTTCTAAGTTTAAAATAAAAGTACATTTTATGGTTATCCTAACCGTACCTAAACAATTTTTAACTCGGAAGGTTGTCATGGTGATTCTTTAACAATGCTGCCTATTCTATTGCCATAGTGATGAGTTAAAAATTTAACCCGCCGAGGACCCTAGAATTAATCAATTAACTCTTTGTTTGCACTGTTAAAAATACCAATTTATTTTTTTCAGTTTTTAGGTTTCCTCTTACATTTTAATATCTCCCTTTTAGGTACCTACATCACAAATCAGCAAATTGTCGATATTTGTGTTTTGGTTGGCCACGCAACTGAGGTTTCTTCGCCGTTTTGAAGATAAAATTATCTTCACAAAGTTTTATTATCAGAAGTTATACATTCTGTGATCAGAAGGTAATCATTAAGATTAAGACTCATTCTAAAGCGACAAAATACAGTGTGTCATTTCAAATTTGACATTAAGAAATAGACTTATCCAAAGTACTGTGTTACGAAAGAGAGCTGTATAGGTACATTCAAAGCATTTAGCATTAGTTTCACTGTATTTGGCCGTATGTAAAAATAACTCTTGGGTGAAAACAGCGCTAACCCAGCGTGGTGCAAGTGGCCCTAAATCATGTATTTTTAGGGTTCCGTAGCCTAATGGCAAAAAACGGAACCCTTATAGATTCGTCATGTTGTCACAGTCACTTTATTCCAAAACTTTGAGGATTACATAGTTAAAACTTAGTAGGTAGTTGTATTCTGTAAACAGCTTTAAGGTTTTTAGAGAAAAATAAAAAAAAATAGGTATATATTAAGGGGGGCTCCCCATACATGGAACTGAAACTGAAAATATTTTTTTTTATCAAACCTATACGTATGGGGGTATCTATAGATAGGTCTTTAAAAATTACATTGAGGTTCCTAAAACAGTTTATTCTCAAAGTCAACCGTTTCAATGATATACACTTTCAAAGTGGTAAAATGTGCCCCTACCCCTCTGATTTTTAAAATAAGAAATTTAAATATATAAAAATACTAGAGGCCGGGCGCGGTTTCACCCGCGTGGTTCCCGTTCCCGTGGGAATTTTGGGATCAAAGCTATCCTATCTCTTAAGTTGGACCAGACTGCTCACGGTGTGCCAATTTAATTTAAAATCGGTTAAGTAGTTTAATATATATTAAGATATGCCGTAGATCTTTCAGAGCTATAGCACATTTTCCAAAACCGCAAATATTACTTTGTCATTTATACAGACACTATGAAAAACAAAGTTATTTTTGCAGACGTTAAATTATAGTGGCATATTGGGTAGGTGTATTTAATATAATAATAATAATAATAATAATAATAGAAACTTTATTTATTGAAATTATTTCACAAATTCACAACTAAAACCCTTTATTTTACGTAACTTTCTATGAGATGACATTATTTTTTGTGTGTGAATAAAAAAGTAGGTAAGTAGGTACCTAGGTAATTATTAAAATAAATAATCCAACTATAAAACTGTATTTTTTTATAACTACCTACATAAAGTGGCTGTGACATACATCGGACATGACGAATCTATAAGGGTTCCGTTTTTTGCCATTAGGCTACGGAACCCTAATAAAAAGGGAGAAATAAAAGAGTACCTTTCTAACTTAAACCTTTCTAACATAAATAACTAAATAACATTATGCCAGCGGGCTAGCCTTATAATCAAATGGCTATGCCTCAACTGACAGTATATTGTACCTATACTTACCATGGCGGGATCGGCATTGGCAATTCGCGCTGATTGAAATTAATTCGTAGCCTACTATCGAAGTTTTAGTTTATTAGGTATTTCGGTAATATGTAGGTATAATACAACAGTCAAAGATCTCAAATCATTAAAAAAACCTTTAGGTTGGGTTGCACTCCGGGAGTGCCGGCAGAAGTGAAAACCGCAGCAGGAGAAGGCATATATTTTCGCCGCGCGAGGGGGGATATTTGCTTCCTCTATAGGCTGCGCCCCGGGCCGCTCTACTCTCCCCCCGTCTTACGAATTTTCGATCGTCCCGTAACCTGACGCGACTTTATTTACTTATCCCAAAAATTTAAAACTCTAACCCTTGTTGGGGATCACACAGTTTTTTCAGAGTAAACACGATTAGTATTTAGTACATGTATTTCGCAAAAACATTTATATGGGAATGACATAAACAACAATAATAGACAGCTATCAAAATACATAAAACACGAATACGAATAAAGAACTGAGAAGCCTGGAGGTTGTATACTCCAACACTGTGCACAACGCCGATTAAGAAATTTTCACTTAAAAAAAAAACGTAAGAAACACTAAACGTTTGATCTATATAATGTCCAGTGAGACATAAAAAAGCTGGAAAGCACTGCCGTTCTTCTGATGCGGATGCGGAATGCGGATAACCAAGGTAAGACCATATTTTATTTTCATTGTACCTACTACCTAGGACTAAGGGCAAGTCACACAATACCCTTTGTTGTCCATGGTCCTACTTAGTATGGTACAACTGGTAGAACCACGGATAAAAACATTGTCCTTGGTTCTACAAATAGGACTACGGATAACTATTTATATCTTGTCATTTTTTTTGTTAACCTTTGTACAGTTGATAGAAAATCTAAAGCTGAAAATACCAGGGTCGCAGTAACCAAGAGGTATTTTTAAATGTTTTGAGAAGTTTTGATTCTCATTACATTGTAACTTTTTTTTTGAAGTGAAAACTTCTTTAGCGGCGTTGAGCACTTTTTCTGTAATGGGTATAAAATCTTAAACTCGCGTCAGGACACGTGACCTGATCGAAAAAGCGTAGGACGGATGGAGAATGTTGAGGTGACAGGTTGACTATGGTCTCGGTTGCTTAGCGACAGACTGTTGATAATGTCTTTTACTTGTCTCTTGTTTTATTGTCAATACATATTTTTCGATTCTCTATAATAACTAATGTTTTCTTATATCTTATTACCTAACTTAACGTTCACTTTAATATGGTTTGTCATGTTTGTGTACGATAGCGCAATAAATGAATATTGTATTCTACCACATAAATGATAGTACTTTTATACTGATAAAGCAATTGGTGCAAAATTATTCCCTAACCATTCCAAAATATCAAACATGCTCAACGTTAATAATCAAGTTTTCACTTCTGCCGGCACTCCCGGAGTGCAACCCGTCTTTTTTTTTTAAAGGCAGCAGCTTTTATGAATAAATAACTCCTAGTTACACTTTAAACTAAAAATATTAGGAGAGGCCTATATCCAGCAGTGAAGGTCCAGGAACTGATTATGATGATGTAATGTAATGCCGTAACAATAGTTATTTGTTATGCAAGGCTGGAAAGTTGGTTATTTAGCGGCGAGTTACCTTTATTGAAAGCTGAGCAAGTGAAGGATTCTGGGATTGAACCACGAGCGTAGCGAGGGGTTCAAAGATTGAATCCTGAGCGAAGCGAGGATTTCAAAGGTACAAGACGCTAAAAACTTTTCTGCCGAGCGCAACACACAATTTTTCACCTCACAACAGCGAGGAACATTTATGGTTGTTTCCGCGGTCAACTTCCGGTAAAAAAATCTTTAAACATAAAGTTTAATCTAAATATACCTTATGCTCGTTGTTTTAATGATATAAAAAACTAAAATAATAAAAAAGGGAGTATTATATTTAATTCAAAGTTATTTAAAGTAGGATTATATTGTTACTTATTAATAAGAATAAAAACGATTCCGTAAATGTTGACACTGACATGAGGTACAAGACAAAGACAATGTAAAAATAAAGATTTATGTCACAGTGCGAATTCCAATTATAGGTTGTGAAATCTCACCCAGCCTAATATAAAATTCTTATAACAAATAGTTTAATCTTATTGTTACTGTTTTTATGATTCAATGAACTAAAGTAATATAACTAAACCAAAACGGAGTATTATAATTAATTTAAAGCTATTTATAATAAGAATCAAATATAACAAAAAAGTCAATAGTGCGATTCGGAACGCATTATGACATATTTTTAGGTATTAAATTAAAAAAGTACTTTGCCGCGCTAGGCAGCAAAAAACGATTTTCTACGCCTAAACTGATTGACAAAACCTCATTTTCAGAGCGTGTGAGGTGAAAACAATATTTATCTTTTTTTAATCTCTTTCCTTATTTTCTCTCCTTCGATTTAAAAAAAAATAATCTAATACATTCTGCTTTAAAATTACAATTTTGCAGTACGAAAAAAATACCAACTAAGTATAATTACTTTAAAAAGTTAGCTATTCCCCTTTTCCGCTTGAAAAATGGATCACGCGGTTGCCGTCGTATACAGGGCGCCTGACGTCCGGGGATCTTTATCGGACAGAGCTGCGATATATGTCGCCGAGGAAGCCACTTTACATTTTTAAACTTTCTTGAGCAATATACGGTCTTGTCATCGCACTGCAGCGCAACAAAGAGTGGTGACTGCCGACTGTAATGTACGACAGAAATTGTAAAAAAAATCTCTTGAGTGTTGTTTTACGGTCAATAGCGAGTAAAGCCTTATGCATAAGGTACATAACTGTCTTTCTCTGGCTGTAGACTGAAAATGACATAAGTATTTTAATAGATTTGAAAAATTTACGGCTTACGTATCGTCTACGGATCGTCGGTTTACGGTCGTTGGCTAACAATTAACTTACCTTGACAGCTTGAAAATAAGACATCAAATTAGGTTTCAACTTCAAGCAAACTAGGTTATAGTTTGCTGTCTTATTTTCACCAGAAAAATTGTCAAATTATGTACGCAGTGTCCGCAGCGAATGTATCAAAGCGCAGCGTTGTAGGTTTCAGTGTGATTTTTTTACGCAACATTAATATACGGTCTTGTCAGCTCATTGCAGCGCTGCAAATACAATTCTTTTTTTTTTCTAAATGCAGAAACTCTCCAGTCATTAAAAAACCTGAAAAGTCAGCGCCGATTAGTATACCAATTTCGTCAGGACAGTATCTTGTATCAGTTAAGGATATGAATTTAAGATTTAGTACTCAATTACGGATGTAGGAACCCTAGGCAAAAAACCACATATTTGGTTTTGTTCCAATACAGAAATAACAAAATCAAAATCATTAACAGTACTTCTAAGAAATAAATTATATACAAATCGTTCTTCTACCTGCGACTCTTTACCACCAAATACGCAATAAGTGATGAGTGAACGCTTTCACGCGTTCACGCGATCATGCTGATCGGATTTAATCCTAATTTTTGTACTAAATCTTTTCGCACGTAAGATCGCCGAGTGTCATTATCTAATTGTGCTCGTATACAAACCTCTTTGTTGCTATGACAAATTAAGACAGTAAAAGTTTGAAGTAAAGTTGTCGACTTCATTTGACACAGCATGTTGCTTGACTTTGAGTTGTCATTGTCAGTGCTTGAAGATTTCTAGTTTAATCAGAAACGTCATTTTTATCATAGAGATCAACACACATTAGTGTGACATGACTGGACATGACGTTTGTTGCAAAACAAACATTTTGGAAAACTTTTACATCTTTAAGTATGATTCGACTTTAGACAAATCTTGCAAGCCCTTTTATTAAATAAGAAATCTTGCCTTTCTTTATATGACATCTTAGTAGCCGTGTGACATTCAGAGCTAGCATGAGAATCTTTGTTTTTCTTTTAACATACATAATATTTTCAATAGAGAAGAAAGTAAGCAATAGAGAAGGCCATGGAAGCTAAAGGCATGGAACACTGGATGGTGCCTTTTCTCTGTTGGCAGAACTTGCGGAGAACTTATTAACCTTGGAGTCTGCGATAAGTAACATTTGGTGCGAGAGTGAAATCATTGACGAAGGTTCTTTCCAGGCGGACCAACATAAAGCCTTGGAGTAACGTCGGCGATGGCTACAACTCGAAAATAAATACAGGGAATTAACGAGGCCATCGATTCCCAAACCCAACAGTGAGTCGTCCTTGGTCAGAGTTTTCTGTCAAGAGCGTAGTGGATGTCCGTACCATAGCAAAAAGTCGAATACTAAATAGTATGCCAAAGTTGGAACTCGTTCAATTTGATGGCAATATAAAAAATTGGTTACTGTTCTGGGGACAATTCCGGAACATTCACGAGGACAGTGACTTAGAAAACATTGATAAATTTCAATTTTTGATGCAAGCTATGGTGGTTGGTACTAGCGCAAGACAATTAGTAGAAGCTTAGCTATGCAAGCATTAAAGGATCGTTTCGCCCGTGATGATCTCCTCATAGAAACCGATGGCTGACTTACCTTCCAGAGGGATCAGTATTAAAAGATATCTCGAGAGCCGCTGGTGGCAAGGACCCCCATGGCTGTATTACCAACCTGAGCAATGGCCTACCCGCGGAACTTACCGTAGATATTAACGAAGGTTAATGAAGAACGTAAAAGGCGAGCTGGTGCGGAAATAAAAGGGGTCCCAACTGGTATAAAAGTTATGTTAGTGGAAAATGAAAAACGTTTTGATAGATTCATTTATTTTTCTAAATACACTAAGATTTTAAGGATGTTGAGTTGGATTTTACCTCTAAAAAATAGATTGAATAGACAAAATCCCCTGCCCTGCCGTTACCATGGCCGCTGTCGTAGCCAGGAATAGCAGGGCTGCCGGGAACTGGGGGCCGATTTTTATTGGATCCTTTCATATGGGGGAGGGGGGGTTTGCCATAATCTCCACGCTTGGCAAGCGGGTTGGCGATCGCAGTATGGCCAAGTTTGTAGGAGACGCTGCTGCCCGTCTCCTGAAGGCTGAGTCCCTTAGTCGCCTTTTACGACACCCACGGGATGCGAGGGGGTAGTGCTATTCTAAGCCGACACTACAAAGCTAAAATTTACGAAGAGAACGAAATTATGATGGCAAGAGACGGAAGTAACGCTCTACATGACAATGTGGTTACGTTACGTACCTAGGCTTAGGCATACTGTTTTCCTCGATTTGATTCAAAACAAAATTAAACAGTTATCTAGTACGCTGTAATTTTAATTTATAGATTTTAAATTTAAGCAGACTTTTTTAATATAAGCTTACTTTTTAAGTAAATAAGTAACTAATTTAGAAAACATTTGTTACATAGCAAATTGCCATGTCAACCTGCCGCGAACAGCGTCTTAACTCTTGTCCTTACCAAATCTATCCACCCGACCTTACTACTTACATTACACGACCTCGTGATGTTTGAATTTTATCCCAATAATACAAAGATCATTACAATAAAAAAATAGTAAAATCTCAGTGAATAAGTATTTTAACATTTCATATTAAAGGTTAGGAAAGGCGAGCTAGCATTGTCTGCGTTCATCATGGCCGCTAAAGGCGGAGCTCTCATTGTTCTGAAGTCACAACGTTGTAATTGTTGAGAGTTATGACTATGTGAAGATTAACCGAGTCGTACTATTATTGCGCTAGCACAACCGGGTAAAATGTGCGAAGCGAACGAAAATCGGGTGGTATGACGGAGCGTTCTATTTTGTTTTAAATGCTTGGTTAACGTCACAGGCACTCTTGTGTTAGCCTCGATTTGATCCGAAACAAATATTGCAAACAGTAGACTTAGGCTGTAATTTATTTAGCAGATTTTAAATGTAAGCAGATGTTTCTAATATTATGTGTATAAATATGTATGAGAATGTAACTACTCTCGAAAATAAAAAAGTTTCAGTAGGGCTAGCACGACAAACTATAGAAATAGTATCAAGAACGTAATGTCAAAAATGTCATTTACGTTCAGCCTGTGGTTCTATGTTGTTACAATAGCAATATCGATTATTTGATGGCTAATATTATAAAATTAATATTCTTTCATGTTCGCACGCACCTATCCCCATTGGGAGCGCATGGTGGATCATGTCATGGTCCATTCTCCTTATCCATATTTAAGGAAGACCAGTCTCCACCCCAGCAGCGTGGATTTCAAAGTGGCTGATAATGATGATTGAAATACATGTTGTAGGTTTAGGAATCTAGTTTAAATTGGCTAATGCACACATTTTAGTTTTACACCCATTTGTACTAATCATAAGAATCGTCTAAGGCTATTCTTATCTATTATAATCTTGTTTTTTTTGACTCATAGTTTTAAGTTAAATAGTTCTAAATAGATTATACAGATCGTTGTTGGTAATACAGCTTGTGGAATTATGTTAACTTTAAATTTTTATATTCTTCATTCATACATTATGTGCTTGTTAATAGAGGTTTCAATATTTTAAATAGCTGTTATTAGCGAGGACCTGTAATTGGCTATCTGTTTCCTACTGTACTAAATATTGTAATTATAACACGCTGTTGGTCTTCCATAAATAAAATAAATAAATAAAATTTTGCTTTGCATTAACCATAAAAGATGATCTTAAATTCACTAAGGCTAATCTTAACTTACGGGCCCAATATGGAGCGCCTAAGGCATAAGCTATTCTTAATGATAAGAATAGCCTTAGGCGATTCTTAAGTTTAGTGCAAATCAGTGTAACTAACTTACAAAACGATAAAAAACGAAAAAAAATGTAGATACAAATACTTCATGTTAATATGACGTTATTTTCACCATAAGTGAGTAATAAAGTCTTACTTATAATAATGATAAACTTCTTTAAAGGCATTTCAAGCAAGTAAGACATTTTAATGAGACATTAAAATCCAAGCAATGTAGTGTCGTTATTCTTAATAAGCATATCGTGAGTCGTTATTCATGTTGAAACATTATGGAGCCACGCGATTCATTGTTCTAACACGGTGAAGTCTAACTGGCTGTTCATTTAGCTACAGTTGACAATTGTTTGGTTAACAAACATTTATATTTGAAAGGAAATAATGTTTTGCTTTAGATAAAATATATTTCCAAGTATAATACTTACTTATATTCTTAAATAAAATGCGTCAGGAAATATTCATTTAATATTAATGAACTTAAATTTGAAAACGATATCGCTGAAAGTTGTTGGGGCACGTGGAGAAGTAGCCTTTAACAACGAAAGAACAATATTACTAACGTTGGTACTACTTATAACTGACTCGTTTAAACGAGACGTTTACTTTTATATTAGTCGATCAACTCTGACGAGTCAAAATTCACAATTAATTAAACTGAATGAGAGGCTCCTATGTCCGATGTTCACAGGTCAAGTACAGTGGCAAGCGCCTGGACAGTGAAACAAAAGACAACGCCCGATTTACTTGCAAGGCAGCTTGCATGCCAAGTTGACTCGCCACTGTCCGATCGTTTGCACCACTGTACTTACCAACTTCGGTAAAGACTTTGACCCGTGTAAATCGGGCATTATGCAGTGACAGATAGTCCAAATGAACGCATGACTCTGCCAACGCGTGGTCTATTTGGTTTAAATTTCTGTGGATTTCAAACATAGTTTGGTCAAAACCGCAGTGCAGGGAATGCTTCAGTTTGTGTATCTACAATTATGCTGTATTTTCAGCGCAAACGATTTGTCTAGCGCTAGTTGTTTTTGGCAAATAAAACTAACCGTTTGGGGGACGACGACGCTCGTTAAGCGAGCGGCTATTGATGGTCTGTCGGACCCCGTGCATCTCGGTGCAGCCGCATCCGTCACTGACACGGACCACCTCTCAATTTTATCACATACGAGAGTTGAAGCTATACAGCTTTATTCGGTAAAATGTACTCAAACAAAATGTAGAGTTTTCATAAAATTGGAATTCACAAATTATATACTTACGAGTATAGTAGTAGTAGTACTTATAGTACGTAAAGTATTTGAACTTAAACATGATTATCTAGTTATTTTCAAACAATAGCAGTCAAAGAACATAATGACAAGATGACTAGCCAGAAACGGTTCCACAATCGAGTGTTACTTAGAGACTTTGAAATACTTAAACCAGCAGTGCTTAAAAAATTGAACCTAGGCTTCAAATCCTGCAATACACGTAAGCGATTTGGGTATAGTTTAAAAACGAATAGTTTTATTGTTAGCAGTGAGTGTGTAAGTAATTAGATACCTATCCCTGATGATTCATCTTAGCAGAACGATACTTAAAATGTTATAATTGAATTACATACTTATCCGTTACCTTAACTCCCACACAGGACTGGGAGTGAAAGAAAAACAGGCAAGAAAGAAAATATTATCAATGGTCAGGGTATATTCGAAAACTAGTATGATGGGCTGGCAATCTGCCACTATTGTCTTCGGACAACGTCTTGGACCCAACCAAGAAAACCCTGCCGTGCCAAAGGTGGCGTACTGGCGTAGTCGAGTTGCGGCTGCAGCTTTGATCCTCTGCCAACCTAGAAAGGGATTTTTGTGAGGGTACGTGTGTAGGTACTGTGGAGATCGTATATGTCTCCGCACCACCGCCGTTGCTGGCTGGTTTTGCTTTTATAAAAATTATGAAAAGAGAAAGTCCGTCGTGCCTAGATATGGACGGTCGCCTATTAATGAAGATTTAATGAAAAGGAACCAGGGGGCTAATTGTCTAATTTTAAAATCTATTGCAATCCCTTTCATATCGCCATTTGAAAGATATTTACATACTTCAGGCCGTCACAATTTGACATTTGATAGGGATTGTGATCGGGACGCGTTTTGAAAGGTATTGAATGAACGAAATTGATTTGTCTAAGCAAAGTGACACACGAAAATATCTTTCAAATGTATGGAAAAGTGTCAAATGAAGTGTCATTTAAAACATAATTCGTTCCAAAAGGGATTGTGAATAAAGTTACACAATCCGAAAATCACTATCACAATCACAATACCTTTGAAAGGGATTGTGATAGATTTTGAAATTAGACAATTAGGGGGCAGTAAATTGTTATCCTTTGTTTGGGGGCAGTTTCACCGGTTCGGTGGAAAATTATTGATAAACAAGTTGAAGAAATGTTAAAGTTGGTTGAAATTAGGGAATCGACGAGTTCCTATGCAGCACCAGTAGCATTAGTTAAGAAACCTGATGATTCTTGGCGTTTTTGTATTGATTATTGAAAGCTGAATAAGAAGATATGCATGGATAGTTATCCTATTCCGCGGATAGATGATATTGTCGACAGTCGTCAGTAGCTGTCAGTAGCTGGGGCACAATGCAGAGTTATATCTCAATTCTGGCTATTGGCAGACGGAGATCACAGAAGGAAGGCATATGAATGCATTTGTTACATAGCTACAGGATTGTATGAGTTCAACGTTGTTCCTTTTGGGTTAGCTACGAGTCAAGCTCTGTTTTAAACGAATGGTGGATAGGGTTTTAGGTAATTTAAGATTTAAAGGAGTCATGGTATATGTAGACAATGTAATTGTCTATGGCAAGACATTTGAAGAGTTTATGAGTGTCTTAGATGAGGTTTTTATGCGTTTTAGGTAAGCGAATCTGACTTTCAAGCCTTCTAAGTGTAAGTTTGGTTTCCAGGAGATTGAGGTTTCAGGCTATATGATTTCGAGCTTAGGGATAAGGCCAAGCGAGAAGAAGCTTAAAGCTATGAAGGTGTAATGGCTCCGACTTCAGCGAAGGAAATAAAGCAGTTACTTGGTTTGTTTTTTTATTATAGAAAGTTTATTTCCGATTTTGCAAGAATAACCCTACCGTTTACAATATTGTTGAAGAAAGGTGTGAAATTTTATTGGAATAGCAAGCTTCAAGATTCATTTGTTGTTTGATTTTAATGTTAGGTTAGTAAATTTCTCTCACATATTCTTAAAACATTCGGAATTACTTAGTAGAAATTCTACCTGAATAATTGATTGGGGTTTTGGGGATTGTCTTATCTTTTAAAATTTAGTCGATAATTCCCTGATTCCCTATAGATTATGCGGGGATATTGTATCATTCGCACCAAGTCATAAAGTCGACTAATTGACATATTTTTGGGATTGTATTTCTGGCCTTGTATTGAGCCTCTTCAATTCTCGAGAGTTTTAATTATAATATGGTGATATTACTCCTTTTGATAAAGTTTATATCTTCTTTGGGCCTTGTTATATTAGATTGCCCTTATAATGTTTGAATTTATTTCTATATTAACTTGATTATTTTGCAAAAGATGTAATTATAAGTGGTGACATTTACAAGTCATTGATTAGTGTTTGTGCGAACGGCCAAGTTAGGCAGTTGATTTTTGGTTGGTTTTTCACCTGCCAAGTTTTTCGAATGATTGTTTTTACATATAGCTGAGTCATTCGTGATTGTACATGAATTGCCCAACCTGAGGTAGGGTGTCCACGAATATTGTATGAGCAAGAAAAAAAACTTTTTGCGTTATTTTTTCCTCTAGTATGAGGAGAATGTGGAGAACGTACCTATATGTATGTGTTCGCACTACAAGCAGGTGACTCCACCGCCGTTGCTAACTGGTTTTGCTTTTATAAAAATTAAGAAAAGAGAGGATCGTCGTGCGTATATATGGATGGTCACCTTGTCAGATAAAAAAATAAAAAATAAATTGTAAAATCAACAAATATTACTGAATATAAGAAAAATTACAGTCCAAGCGAATGCTTATTTACATCTAGAAATACTCCTTCGTCACAGTACGCTGTATACAAACTTATGTTGAAAAAGTAAATAAATTAGTAAAATAGGAGTCTTTTCCACCAACCCAATAGTTCATTATCAATATCTGAATCTTACAGGGTTTTCATAGAAACTTCATAATTATACAAAACCCGAAAGAGATATTCTAAGATTTAAAGTAGGTAGGAGTACCTACCTACTTTACTATTTCTATGTGAGCGCCATATTACACAGTTTACATTTTGTTAACAACACAAGTTGTTCGTTAAAATCACACGGCTATTGATGAGCCGTCCACCGTCGCGTCCGTAACGACCGCGGCACCGCATCCGTCAGTGACACGGACCGACACCTACCTATTTTATTATTCACGATAATGTGAAACTTCGGTATCCTTACCTAAGTAGGTTAAGTATGGACCAATTATTGTAACCTAAAATTCGTGAGTAGCTATTCCGTTTATGACAGCATCAACCACGCTATTACGTAGGTTTTTGAAGACAGCTTATAATTTATCAAAAAACAAATGAATATTAGTACAGTAGATGGTTTCGTAGCTGAAAGCTATACCTATGACTAATAGGTACATAGTTATAGAGAACTTACATTATTATACATACATTGATAGGTAGATCCCTACTAATTTCCAGTTTAGTCTGAAATGGTGATTCAAGAAGTTAACAACTGAATAAGTAATTAACTGAATGCAGCCTGTGTATACTTTCGTCGCTAATATTTACCCTCAGAAATTCAGTTTCAGGCTGATGTCGTCTTGCTATTTCCGCCATTGTAAAACTCCCTCAGTTTCGTGATCAAAATGAGACTTGGCAATGCTTAAAATTTCCTTTCTCTTGAACGCGTTACGTAAACGAAATCTAAACAAATTACGTCTTTTAGGATTTCTGTCGATACATTGTCGAGCACTTTGGAGACTCCCAAGAATGGAAGAATAAATCAAAATTGACGCGATACAACAGACTTTGCAAAAGTGTATTCTCTTGTATAATGGAAGAACATACGTGTAATACTTGACTTTTATTTTTCTGGTAGGCATTGGATAGGAACAATATGATGGTATGAATAGAATTTTCCTTTTTATTTTTGTTTTCTATATATTCAGAATGTGTACAATGTTCTAGTTAAATTATCAGTCATAGTCACGCTACTGCCGCTACCTATGCATTTTATAATAATTTATTTCTTCGTAGATACATTTTCAAGCGTTCCGCGTTAGGAAGAACTTAAAACAAAACAATCTAAAGCCTGAAGAGGTATCCATTTCGATTGATGTTAAAAATGCCGTTTCGAAACTGTATCGCCAGTTAATAGACAACCATTTAGTCCGCCCGTATTGAAGTGCCAACTGTTCAAAAAGTGTCCAAACGATGAAGCAATTTCCGAATCGAGCTTTAATTTGGTCGCAAACGAGCATTGGAAGTAGTAACTATCACAGTTGTTAGTGTACTGTTTAGTTTCAGGGAGCAGTAGTAGCAAGTTTAAAGAGACGCAGGGATTCACACTAATATTATAAATTTCTCTAAGCTCGAAAGTTACTTTGTCTGACCGTCTGTTACTCACACCTTAGCTTCAAATCCAATGTTGTCGAAATCCTACTTCCTACTTAATATTATAAATGTGAAAGTATGTCAGTATTTTCTTTGTTACTCTTTCACGCTCAAACTACTAAACGGATTTTGATGAAATTTGGCACAGAGATAGAAAATAGCCTGTATTAAAACATAGAATACTTTTTACCCTGATATTCCCACGGGAACGGGAACTACGCGGGCGAAACAGCGGCACCCGCTAGTTTTAGTATAAAGATATATTAGACCTTCCAATCTGCATTGTGCCCGTGTGGAGGGTAGTGCAGTGGGTAGTAGTAAAGCAAAAAAGTTTGTGAAATACAAGGAAAGCTATTTATCCGATACTTACCACGACGATGAAGACGTTAGTTATTTAAAAAAATATTATTGAAGTGGTCTGAGATGATTTTCTTTTTTTTTATTTACTACGGAGATACTCTTAGCCTTCATCATACCTGATGTTAAGTATTGATAAGGCTGAAGATGGAAGCGAGCCTCTCCCGGAATCCTCAAACACTGAGAAACTGGCTATCTTATTTCTAACTGCCGGAACACAACAATGCTAAAAACATTGTTGTTATGGCGTCAGACTTAGATAAGATGATGATGACAGCAATGTGGTATAACACTGCTTTAAAATGATAGGCAGCTATATCAGAGATAGAGCCCTGTGCTTGGGGGCTATTCTAAATGTACATACTTCAGTGGATATGTTCCTTAAAACAAAAAATCTTTTTTAACCTTTATACGCGGCAATAGGAAATTCTAAAGCGCTGCTTTGAAAAGGCAACTGAGTAACTACAAAGACTACATGAGATGAATGAACGAAGGTAAATTTTTGGAGTATTAAAAATTCAAATTCTGCTTTGAGTGATTTTTATGAATGTAATGAGCTTTTGTTGCACTAATGTAAAATGCAGTCAGTATCTAACTTGAGAAATTCTCAAACTCAACTCAAAGCAAAATTTTGACGCAATATCATGCATATATGTAAGGTTTGAGACGTTCTTAGCTTAAAACAGTTTTTAACCGACTTCCAAAAAGGAGGAGGTTCTCAATTCGGTTGGCATTTTAAGGATATACATCGATTACGCAGAGATTTCTGAACCAATTTACGTGATTCTTCTTTTGTTCGATGCGGAATAGTTGCTATTTGGTTCCATAAAAGTTGGTTCAGTTTGGCCCAGTAGTTTTTGTGTTATGAGCATTTATAAGCATTATATGTTTCATATTTCTTAATTTGGACGACGTCACCATAACCGAATTTGGCATGATACTTTTGTACATGTACATGAAAGAAACCTAATCTAATCTTAAAAAAAACTTTCTGTAGTTTACGAAACAAACAGTCACAGAGACACTAAAAAGTAAAAAAGAAAAAACCGTTAAAAAACCGATTTTAAAAACTACAACACAATAAATAGGCCTTAATTTTGGAGTCGGTGCCAGCCAAGGCATTTTTGAAATAAGTTTAGCGGCTAAATAAATTACTTTTTATTTTCCGCGCATTAATTGAAAAAACTATACACGCCTTGACCACGTACGTATATGTGCATCGGCTTCGCTTCGGCCCACATTTACAAGTTCGTCCATCGATGCCTCTTTTGCTGGCCGCTGCAGTAATTTACTATATTTTACCCGCAGTACGAAAGGATTTTACAATTCTTTCTGTCAATAACTTTTTCAATCCCTATAATTAATATAAATGAATAGCTGTTATTTGTTATGCAAGGCTAGAAAGTTGGTTATTTAGCGGCGAGTTACCTGTATTGAAAGGGCAAGTGGTTCAAAGATTGAATCCTGAGCGAAGCGAGGATTTCAAAGGTACAATTAAAGTAGAAATATATTGTTACTTATTAATAAGAATAAAAACGATTCCGTAAATGTTGACACTGACATGAGGTACAAGACAAAGCCAATTTTAAAATAAAGATTTATGTCACAGCCTGAAATCCAATTATAGGTTGTGAAATCTCACCCAGCCTAATATAAAATTCTTATAACAAATAGTTTAATCGTATTGTTATTGTTTTTATGATTCAATGAACTAAAATAATATAATCAAACAAAAACGGAGTATTATAAATAATTTAAAGCTATTTAAAATAAGAATCAAATATAAGAAAAAAGTCAATAGTCCGATTCGGAACGCATTATGACATATTTTTAGGTATTAAAATAAAAAAATACTTTGCCGCGCTAGGCCGCAAAAAGCGATTTTCTACGCCTAAACTGATTGACAAAACCTCCTTTTCAGAGCGTGTGAGGTGAAATAGTTATTTGTTATGCAAGGCTGGAAAGTTGGTTATTTAACGGCGAGTTACCTCTATTGAAATCTGAGCAAGTGAAGGATTCTAGGATTCTTCTCAACTTCCGGTAAAAAATTCTTTCAACATAAAGTTTAATCTAAATATACCTTACTCTCGTTGTTTTAATGATATAAAATACTAAAATAATAAAAAAGGGAGTATTATAGTTAATTCAAAGTTATTTAAAGTAGGAATATATTGTTACATAAAAATAAGAATAAAAACGATTCCGTAAATGTTGACACTGACATGAGGTACAAGACAAAGACAATTTAAAAATAAAGATTTATGTCACAGTCCGAATTCCAATTATAGGTTGTGAAATCTCACCCAGCCTAATATAAAATTCTTATAACAAATAGTTTAATCTTGTTGTTACTGTTTTTATGATTCAATGAACTAAAATAATATAATTAAACCTAAACGGAGTATTATAATTAATTTAAAGCTATTTAAAATAAGAATCAAATATAACAAAAAAGTCAATAGTGAGATTCGGCACGCATTATGGCATATTTTTAGGTATTAAATTAAAAAAGTACTTTGCCGCGCTAGGCCGCAAAAAGCGATTTTCTACGTAGAAACTGATTGACAAAACCTCCTTTTCAGAGTGTGTGGGGTGAAAATGTTATTTATTTAATCCTACAACTTTTATTGGGCTGTGTTGTGATTGCGTTACGAATTGAGAGAATGTTGCTAATGTTTTAATTAACATCCTTTCTTTCATTCAAAATGTCAAATCCAGTTTTTCACGGCTTTTTTATAAACTTTCGCATGTAAAAGAATTTACCAGTGGGAACTGGCATAGTTACCTACTTTATTGTTGGGATTATTATTATCTTGGAATAGGTAAAAAGATGTGACCTAAAAAATGTTTAGGCAGATAAAGTCGCGAGCGGCTAGTAGTATAATATTAATTGCCTGAAACACTATATTATTGCTCAGCATTATGAAGGTAATCAAATCTATTAAACTTGTAAGCCATAATAGCATTTCTGTCGTCAATTATGATGTGAACTTTACTTCTCAGGTTACATGGGCCGTCACACCGTTCGTCGGTAACTTGTAAACAATTCACGAAGAACTGAGTATCATAAATCAGGTGGTTATCATTCCTTTACGCATATCTATTTCTAATTCGAAAAAATGTAAAAGTAATAAAAATAAATCTCAAAAAACAAAAATCGGCCAAATGCGTGTCGGGCCACGCGCAGTATAGGATTCCGTAGTGAACATATACCACTAAAATTTCTTTGTCTGCAAAAATAACTTTGTTTTTGAAAGTTCAGCAAAGATTTACAGCATATACTTATATATTTTTCAACTGTGTAATCTTAATAGTCTGTCACAGCCACTATCGGAATAAAGTGGCTTTGACATACGGACGGGGGGCTACGGAACCCTAAAAATTTTGTGAAGTGAAATGTGGCACCATTGAGGTGTCTGTATACTAAAATTAGACGTTTACATAACACGTACTATTTATAATTTTTTATATACCTCATGATTAGTACTACTTCAAAAGTTCTAATGTCTAACAAACATAGAAAGTTAAAAATCTTTATGAGATTTGTAAATAAATAAGCACTCACAATTATCATATTGTATTTGTACATAAGTCCTCGTATGTTATTAAGACATACAAGAATTGAATCGTGGGCCACATTTCAATACAATCCATCTTCGTTTTTATCGTGACATTAAGAAATGTGTTCAGCGAAATAAGAACAAAGCTGGATTATGGCGGTTAATATTGTTATGT
Organism: Chrysoteuchia culmella; assembly: GCA_910589605.1. Taxonomy (NCBI): domain Eukaryota; kingdom Metazoa; phylum Arthropoda; class Insecta; order Lepidoptera; family Crambidae; genus Chrysoteuchia; species Chrysoteuchia culmella. Next base: position 12,334,763 of record OU342654.1, read on the forward strand.
TGCAGAGGAAAATCCCGAATACTAACCCTATTTTTGAGCCAAGAGCGAGGGCTCTCAAAGAAACAAATATTTGCGGCTTTGCGCCAACCACAGTAGCTGGTATTTGTCTTTTATCTTACAAGCTTGAGCTATTTTTCCTGATTTATTTGTTAGTAACATACTTCAATAAATGGGAAGGAACTATTCAGATATTTGGGCTATTACCTATCACAATAAAATTTCTGTGAATTTGGATTTATTTGTTTACATTCTTAATACATAAAACGAGCTTTTCACTGAAGGAGTACCATTACTTTGATCACGAAGATTCAAAGCTGTAACCTTGATATTTTTTCTGTTAGGATTCAACTATCTACCAATGTGTATTGGGGTATGAAATATTGACATTCCTCAATATGGTCTGAAACCTACAATTGATTTTAAAACGTTTTGATGACAAGAATTGGGAAAAGAGCTACTGTAGTCTGTTCTGTGACTGTAGTAACTACTAGCTGTGTACTAAAGAGCTTGCTGTTTTCCGTCTTTTGATTGAATATCTACGAATGATATTATTGTAGACTTATTTACCTCTTACTAAAAATGTTGCAATCTGCGTGTCATTTCATCATCATCATTCATCATCAGCCTGTAGACGTCCACTGCTGGACATAGGACTCTCCGAGGTCCTAGTTATGGAGGATATCAACTAGGAGATAATTTTTGTTTCAAATCCCAAAAACTACTTTCCTAAAAACATAATCGAATATTCTAGCAAATCACAATGAAGAAATGTTCGTTAATTAATTAAAAAAGTAGCAGTCGTGTCTTCTTGTGTGGGTGTGGCCATTATTTCTGTCCGCCAAGGGGAAAGAAAGTTAGATTAAACGAGAGTCATTGTCTTTCATTGTTATGCCAAAGTACTCAGTCAGCAAAGAGCATTACGATTAGATTATCACGGGTGGAATTGACAGAGGCGCCTCGCAATGTTGATTGAGAGTCCTGAACATAAAAAAGGATGATTTTCTTGTGTTCCGGGATTTGGATGGACAAAGATGTGTATAAGTTTTAATGTAAGAGGATCATAGACTCGTCTGCTCGTCGGTGCAGTGAGTTGTAATCTTCCCTATTTGCTTTATGCCCCAGGTAGGCTTTATGGTTTGATTTCCATCCAGGACTGCTTTTTTTGTTTAAAACAATTTTTTCTGACATTTATATAAAAAATGCTTCAGTCACTATCACAAAAACAGATTAATATAAATCAGTCTGTTTCTTTATTGGGCTTTATTGAACGTCCACAAAATAAGGTCATCATACCTTAAATGGAGACAACATAGTCATGATACGCCCGGAGAGCAGCGTCTTCCCCCTCAGTACTTTTGATTACTTTTAGAGCATAAACAAATGTATATATTCTCTTACACAACTTTTCAACGTGTGCGTTTTCAGTTGCAATAGTCTAATGTAAGTCCTAAAAAAGCTGTATCTGTTTCTTGTTTTATTTCCTAACCTTTATAAACTAATTTTAGTTTAGACAAATTTGTGTTATATTTCGAAAACTCACCATATTATTTAGTTTTAGATAAGTTGGCTTACAGCTTATTTGTATCTAACTATGTCATTATATCGTTTACACTAGAGTTTAAAGTTTCATTATATGGAATGTCAGTTTTCTTATTTTCTGGTACAATTACGCAGATGTCGTCAGCAATAAAATATATTGATGATTGTTAATGTCAGGAAAATCATTAATAAACATAGGGCCCAAAACAGAGCCTTGTGGGACCCCAAGCAGATTTGTCCGATAGTTAGATCTATAAAGGTACGGAAATTTCATTTGAATCAATGCGATTTGTTTCTGTACATTGTAGACGACCGTTTAGATAACTTTCGATCCATTTTAGTGCCGGACCTCTTATGACGTACTTACTTTACTTCTAACACTGAACAAGGGTTTAAAAAAAACGATGAATTGTTACTAGCTATTGATTTGGTAGCTGTGATTGCCAAGTCAATAATCATCTTAGTGACCTTGTTTCCAATGCCCAAAATTAAGTAATTTAGAGAAGAGTCTGCGATTTTCTTACAGTCATTTAAAATGTCATTTCATATATATATTTCATAGTTCTCATATTTATTGGTAAGTCTTATCGTACTAAGTTGAGACCCCAAAGCTACGCATCGTTCATCCTTTAAAATTAATATTTTTCGCGAGTCATTCGTGCTGTATGTTGTCGTCCTTGTTCTGCTCAAGCTATTCTCTTTAGTCGTTTCATTTTGAATGACCTCTGTAGTCTGTAGTAGTATATAGTAGTTAGCTCGTCCCGAAATTGACAGCTATAGGTGTAATAGGAGTGTCATTTTGATCAGTATTATTATAATTGTTATTGTCCGTTTCATTTTGAACTGTGATTTTCCTCATATTTGTTTGCGATTTGGCAATTTTAGGTGATCCATAGTATACGTTTTTGTACTGCGATATCTTATTTTGCTGTTCATGTGTAAGTTTTTTCAGAGATGCATTTTCCATCAGCAAGTTCTCGATCTCTGTATGGGCTTTAATTAGTTCTAATTTCAGTCTCGTTACTTCATCTTGCTATTCTTCCATATCTTGGGTGGTAGTCGAGATATCCGGCAAACTTTTTGCTAAATATTCTGAGTTATTTGAAGTTGTCGATGAATCCAATGAATCATTTATGCTAGTAGCTCTCATCCTTCTTAGAGTAGGTAGGTAATGTTCTTATTTATGAAACTTGATCTCGATGTGGTAGTTAATAGTTTTTGCTGCGGTGTTTCTTAAATAATAGGAGAGCGATGTTTTTGTTAATGCATGTATCACTACTTAATGTAAGAAAACCGAGATCGATGGACTTGTGAATCACAAATCTTGGTTTTCTTTCGGCATTAAGTAGAACCGCTTTGTTGATTCATTTGCGCAGTCTAAGTCGAAGGTATTTCGACATTTGTGACATGTTATCTGTCTTACTTTTATATTTTTTTTTTAATTTAGCACAATTTGAGATTTTTGTATCCATCGTCATCGTTATAATATAACTGTTGTATGAAATTAATTATGCAACAAAAATGTTTTACCCGGTTTGAGTTTGACCCACGTTCGTCATTATTGCAAGTAGGGAGGATGGACCACTGGGCTATAGCTGCATTTAATTTTGCTGTCCAATTTTGTAGTTAATTGTCTTGCGGCACTCAAAGTCAAAGTCAAAGTAAAAGATTTTTATTCAAATAGATTCAAATAGATAAGTGCTTTCAAATCGTCCAATTTTTTTTCCTACCAGCCATTCAGGACATCTTTTAACTGATAAGAAGAACGACCGCAAGAAACTTATCAGCTTTAACAGAAGCAACAACATTTACAAAGGAACATGTGTCGTTGCCAAACACAAATCTACAATCTTTAAACATATTTAATATAAGAGGAAAATTGTCTTATACTCAGTTATTAGAATATTTTCCTTTTATACAATTACAATAGTCATATTTTATTATGGTACTACATGTATTTATGGAAGTGATACTAACTATCACTTCCATGCATTTTGGTCTTTCAAATAATCATCTACCTTGTAATAACCTTTGCTTAAGAGCGTTTTTTTTAACATATATTTTACATTTATGCAAAGGCAGCTCAATCACTTGTTGTGGAACTCTATTAAAAAAGGCTATGCCTTTCCCCAAAAACGAGCAACTGCATTTTTCAAGCCGAAATCTTGGAACGGCAAGCTTATTCTTGTTTTTAGTATTAAAATTATAACCATCGCTATGCTAAATAAATAAATCGTGATGTTTTCTTACATATACTATATTATCATAAATGTATTGTCCCGCCAAAGTTAGTATATTAATCTCCTTAAACAAATCTTTAAGAGAATCTCTCTGTCGAAGGTATTAAATGGCGCGCACAGCTCTTTTTTGAAGTATAAAAACATTTTCTATATTGGCTGCTGAGTCCCACAACAACAGGCCATAGGACATTACACTATGAAAATAACTAAAGTAAACTAGTCTTGCCGTTTCAATATCAGTTAGGAGCCTTATTTTCCTTATTGCGAAAGTCGCAGAACTAAGTCTACTCGGCAAGGTTTCAATATGTGGATCCCATTGTAGTTTTGAATATAATGTAATGCCAAGAAATTTAGTACTCTCAACTAACTCTAGTACATCCCCATTCAAATTGATATGCATGTCGACCTGCCCTACATTAGGTAATGTGAATTTAACAAATTTCGTTTTGGTAGGGTTAAGAGACAAATTATTACTGTTGAACCAGTGTGCGACTTGAGAGAGAGCACTATTTACTTCGACAGAACAATTGTTTCCTCTATCAATTTTAAAAATTAAAGATGTATCATCTGCAAATAGTACTGTCTTACATAAATTACTCGCGTAGTTAGGGAGATCGTTAATATATATTAAAAACAGCAGAGGGCCCAGTATTGAACCTTGGGGCACGCCCATAATAATGGGGGCTCCAGTAGAAGCAGTATTATTTACAATTACTTTTTGATTTCTATTGTGCAAGTATGACAGCAAAAGGCTAACTGATTTTTTAGAGACACCATAATGTTCTAGCTTCTTTGTAAGAGTAAACAATGTTCTAGCTTCTAGAAGTGTAACGTGTTTAGCGCAATCGAAAGCTTTAGACAGATCACAAAATATACCAATTACGTCTTGCTTGCCCTCCCAAGCCTCAAAAATATGTTTGACGAGTGCTATTCCAGCATCTGTAGTATTTTTACCTTTAGAACAAATGCTTATGCTTTTTCGCATGAATTCCTCGACAATGACAAGTTAGAAGATTGAAACCTATGTTGCTAGATGGCGTTACGTGTTCTGTTTAGTGTATTATGGTTTTTAATACGATGTCATATGGTTATTGGTTCTAGAAATATATTTAAACTGTGTCGGTATATATAGATTTTGTATTAATGCCCTAATTAATGTTTTTATCTCACTGTTCATATAGTTTAATGAATTGTCTTTACTCACGATTCTCTTGTTGATGAAATACAATACTTAATTTAAGGGAATAATTGTTAATCTCACTGATAATCACAACCACTGTTTTTGGCTATTTTTTTCGCGCATTATTTGAACGTAATTCGAGGGGTTTAATGAATTAACATTTGAAATTTCAAATAAACTATTTAATTTGTCGAATAATCACGGAGCTAGTGTTTACTGTGTGGCTAGCGCCATCTATCTACCATATAATAAAACCCCATAATTACAACAGAAACCGTCTTCAAAATGTCATTTTTGGAGTAGGTGCCAGCTAGAACGAAAAAAACTGAACGTAGGTACTTATCTATAAGTAGAATGCACCATGTTGATGCCCTGGCTGGCAGGCTGTTTTTAACTTTCTAAATTCTTTTTTATTTATTTTTTTTTGTATTAGATAAGCTCAGTACTCTTTTACCATGTCCATCGTGAGGAGCATAATTGCATAGGAATCGTATCCCACCCGTGATATATTTAGTATTTATAAGTTCCGATGAACATGTGTGGTCTTCATCACCCGTTCCACTCCACCAAATAGTGCTTTATGGAAGCAACTGCACAAGTTATTTAAGAAAACACCGAAATCGATGTAGGTGTGCCTATAACATTTGAAGAGTACCCTTGATTTGTCCAGGATCCCATCATTATATCCCGTCTTGACGACAACGGGACCAACTTTAAAACTATACCCTTTCAAACAAAATAAAATATTATTCAAATCGCTTCATACAAACTTAAAAAAAAAACAGACATACGAATTGATAACCTTCTCCTTTTTTTTAAGTCGGTAAAAAAATATGACAAGCGGACTATGAGTACAGACAAAAGTGTATTATCATGATTATCTAGTTCACGAAAGTAACTTCCTTTAAGTCGTTGAACCAATTTGATGGAATTGAATTCTGTACTTCACATATCCTCGAGATATGTAGCAAAGAAAGTATAATGTATTTTTCAGTCTAGGTAAGGTAACAAATACAGCAATATAAAAAGAAGAACATAATAATATCCGATTTCATAAGCTCATTGCATTACCTAACTGCCTATATAACTCTTCACTTTTGTCTTTTGAAGAAAAGAGTTAACTTAAAACTGAGTTTGTTGATTTTATAATCACAAAATCAATCGTTGTTGGAACTATAAAAAAAGATAACCACATAGATTGTGGTAGGGAAATTAATCACATTTGCCGTTATTTCTATGTGCTTCTATCTATGCCAACAACACCTAACACCCTACAGTTACACTCATAGTGACATAAGGTATTTGCCACAACAAGTTTAGGGTAAATCTGACCTTATCAGTCCTCATACTGACACTAGATAATCATTGAAAGTTGCAACGCATTTTGCACTTGGTTTAGTAAATTATTATATTTTGAACGATGATTTTGATGCAATATAACCATCTTTAATTTAAAATGGACTTCAAGCCAAGTCTTTAATTAATTGTAGGATATAGGGGCTATGCAGTTCCAGTTGGAACTGTAGTCACTGCGACCTATAAGATCTATAAAAGCCAAGTCTTATACTAATAGATAAAAAATAACCAGATCCTTACTCAAAGAGGCAGAACGAATTTGAAAAAATAATTATATTTGGCGAGAGGTCGTTATTTGTGTTTCTCGGAAGGTTAATCTCATGACGTTTGAAAGCGATGAGAAATTTTCGAAAAAGTAATTTATAATCGACCACCACCGGTTCAAAGGGCCGAAATTGGCGAACTGCTAGGATCGCCTATTAAAATTTGAAACTTCATTTTGGCGGATAAATTGCTTCTTGACTTTGGCTATTTTCAAGATAAATAAAGTCCGCAATCTGGGACCGGTTGGCAAACAAATTTTGTGAGGTAATCTTTGCTTAGTTCATTAGTTTGTCTATATATCTTGAAACAAGTAGAAGTATCTACTTCCAGTTAATATTCGCGGATACTTAAAGGTACTTATATAAGTAGGTACTTTTATTTTTTATTTTAACTGCAATTTTAAAGAGGTCGAAAGAGGTTTTATACCTCATTGAGTTTTCGAACTCCCACAAAATTTAGAAACATAAAGCAACTTCTTGTCAATCATGACTCATGAGAGGAGTAAATTGTAAATTATATTTTACGAAATTAAATTGTAAATTAATTAATTTCCTAATGATTGATATCATGTACATACGCTGTAAATATCGTGTACATATTATTACACAGTTGTAAATACATTCAAGCAGTATTATTCTACAATCCCATAATATAAAGTGCGGTATGAAATTCCCATACACATATTAATTCCTGTGAATTATCCTTAATTAACTGCCATGAGAATAATGAGTATGAGTAATATGAAAGGTGCATTTTTTTATATTCGTTTTCTGAACTAGAACTAGAATGGAATAGGCACATTTGTTTGTTTAAGAGATGAGTCTGATGGTCCCTATTGCCCACTTTACATTCGAGGAAATTCGCCTACCTTTTCCACTTATTCCTATACAAAAACAAATACTTTTTCGTTGAACCGCGAGGTTCGCATCCAAATTAAAAAGGTTGGAATGGAATAAACAAAGGCCGCGGCGGCCGTTAGCACTCCTTCCGAGTCATTATTCAAATGCAAGGAGAGCCATTCTTGCGATAACAATTTGGATTTGTAACGGCGGCCGATAAATAAATTATAAATACATTTAGCGAGCACGTCTTGGACCATTTCTCTTCGTGTTCGACTAGCCCATTTGCAGATCTGCAAACGGTGCCATTACTCAGCAATAAATTGGCATTTACGCCGTCATACATAAATTACGAGTGCGCACAGAAAACCAAGTTCCTTCGTAGTCACTTTTTGTACGCTTTGATATCACGGAATGTTACATTTTATAGCAGCATTTATCCAATGATTTAGTGATAGTGGGAATATACAAATGTTTCACTACTGTTGCGGCTGATGTTATTTTGTCTTTGTAACTTATTTATTCCATAGGTAAATACGATTATACATAGCAGTGAGACTCGATATTAAAACGGAGGCGCTTTTTCTTGTGAAATTTAAAGTTAGGTTGTTATGTCACTAAATTGCTTGAACAAACTGGAGATTATTTGACTTAGATACTTAATGTAACCCATTATTATATCAGCAACATAACATTTTACATAATAGTAGATTATGCACAAAGGGTCAACAATCAGGGTCTTATGTCACGGGCAGCATATATAATCCTGAGCGAAATGAAGTATTCTGTAATTAATTCCCGAACATAGTGAGGAAATTCAGATGTAAATTATGGTATTAATCCTGAATGAAGCGAATGATTCAAGTCTGCCCAAGGCTAAGATACTTTATCCCCGAGGAGCATACTCTACTTTATACACCTATTGTGCATACAGTGACGTCAAATAAAAAAGAAATAAAAAAATATAAAACTAATAAATTACAACAATTTAACAATTCGCGGAAAAAATATAGAAAGGCTCGAAAATAACCGATTTTTTCTTTAGATATTTAGTTCCGTAGGCAATGATAATTTATATTATATCCATTGACTTATATATTACTATATCTGTGACCAAGAGTCAAGACTACACACATTCACAATTTGATGATTTGCCATGTTTTACTGATAAGTAAGACAAAAGAAACAAACAAGCACGGAAATAAAAGAGATAGCTATTGCATTAAATTTAAATGAGTGCACAATATCACTTAATTCCATGTTCAATTGTTTTCTTGGTTCTAGAGACCCTGCATCTACATACAGCCATGTTTATATTTTTTATAGGAGTAAAGTCATGTTAAGTCTCTTTGAAGTGTCAATTTTAAAGTTAAAATCTCCTTGGACCAGGAAGTTATTCCTTGAACAGTCTTGTTTTTTTTCGAAACTATTTTTGAAATAAGTTTTTGTTTGTTTTTGTTTTGACATTTTGGCGATCCAAGTTTAAATGTTATCATAATTACCCAAGGGAAGTTACATACAACATAAGCTCCCTGCGGGCATTAATAGCTTGCTTTTTCTTTATTTTTCCACTAGAAAAAGAAACTATTTAGGACATGCGAAATCCCTTCGAGGTACTGTAGGGTAACTCACGGATAAATGCCTCACTTTTTTTAAATTACCTCACAGCTTACAAATCATACGTGCAAAATCACCAATGTTTATGTATACATCCTTCATCTTTAAGTTCATGTAATACATAATTAATTATTGTATTGCGTATGAGCTACAATGATTTTCACAGACCTCTAAAATTTGGGGAGTTTTGCCGCACCCCGGATTGACGCCTCATCTATCTAATTGGTCGGAAGGATAGTTGCCGCTCAGAGAAATACATAAAAGATTTAGTTTACCACTACATCGAAGAAATTTTAAAAGGAAATTAAATACATTAAAAACATTAAAAACATCAGTCCATTAAGAATAAGTCGTTGACCCATAATCTCTCCATAATGGATAGACGCCGCGGTACGAAAAGCTATGTTTTTTTACTGATATTCGTGTCATTTTGTACAAATTTAAAGAAAATTTTACATTTGAAAAACCAATTAAAATTATAATAAATATCAAAACATCCCAGGACTAAAAAAAAATTCCATGAAGCGGCTATCCTTCAGACTTTTGTTGTATTAACGAATATCGTGGAGTAGCGGCCTCTTTGAATTTGTGTTCAAAGTATAAAAAACTTTCCGCACAAAAGCCACTTCCAATTCGTTATTCCACCAACTTATATTCCGTGATTGGACCCCAGACTTTCTTTTATATTTTCTACTCATTTTGGTACTGAAACGAAATAAAAATATGTGTATTATAAGTATGTGTTGCTAAGAGATACGCCTCTAAGGGCATCTATCCGTTTCGTAGAAGATAGATGCCTTGTATTATAAATACAAAACATGATTAAATAATAAAATAAAAACATGTTTTAAACAACAATTACATACCTTAACTAACGATCACCAAGCAAAAACAATCTATTATCCATTACAAAAGATTAGAGCCTTCAAAGTAGCACTAAAATAATTTTAGTCCTTTTTTTCACGCATAAATATTTAAAATTGCTGATTGCGAAGCACACAAATTCTCACGACCGACATTTGGGGTACGCGGAGCGGGCTATCTAATACAGGGCAATTCAGACATGCGGTCATCTCCCTTATAGGAGTTTTTGAAATCGCGGCATGTATCCGACTGCGGCATCTATCCGTGACTTACCCTAACGTTGCTTATCTAGGAATTTATGGTAAAATATACTTTTCACCTCACACGCTTTGAAAAGGAGGTTTTTTCAATCAGCTTAGGCGTAGAAAATCGCTTTTTGCGGCCTAGCGTGGCAAAGTACTTTTTTAATTTAATACCTAAAAATATGTCATAATGCGTTCCGAATCGCATGACTATGTGTTACATTTTATTCTTATTTTAAATAGCTTTAAATTTATTATAATACTCCGTTTTGGTTTTACTATATTATTTTAGTTCATTGAATCATATAAACAATAAGATAAACTATTTGTTATAAAAACATATATATTAGGCAGGGTGAGATTTCACAACCTATGATTGGATTTCGGAACGTGACATAAATCTTTATTTTTAAATTATTTTTGTCTTGTACCTCATGTCAGTGTCAACATTTACGGAATCGTTTTCATTGTTATTTATAAGTAACAATATATAAAAAAAATGTGTATTGCGCTTCTTCGAGATAAATCGGTATTACTGTACTGGCCACATACATGCGAGCAGTGGCCGGCAAAAGAGTATGAAAATCCATATCTGTCGTGTTTAGCGCCCAAATAAATTACATAGTAAACTCATATCTGTCGCATAATTTAAAAATGGAACGATCTTTTATTCCGAAATATGGCAACCAAGGAGGTAACTTATCAAAGGTTTTATGTATAGTACATTACTGCCGCGGTCTATAATGACTACTTTGCTGGTCGCGCAGATAATGGCCGACAGCGCAGCGTAGCGCAGCTCCAGGCCGACACAGCGCGTTAAGCGTGCAGCAAGGGCTGCAATGATGGCCTAGCTGGAAGGCCTAGAGCGTAGCTAGGCTAGCTCGAGGCAATCATAGCGTGACCAGCGAAGTAGTCACTGTGGGCCAAGGCTTGTATAGTGCTTTACTAAAAAATGCAAGTACCTAATCTAAATAAAATCAGCAAATAATTTAAATAAAAAATATATTAATTAACTAGAAATTTAAATAAAATGACAATTATGAAAAGTACAGTTACTAAAATTCAACACTGACTTTCCCGGTTTGATATTACTAATAGTTTGCGATAATTCTAATGCGGTGTTTGACTGCTGTAATATTTCTTCATTTATTTCATAATTTTTTTCTTCATGTTAATATGCAAGCTTTTATTTTTCCTTCGAGTTTGGCGATATTAAATTTTCAACCACTAATTTAGCTTCATCTTTAATGTCTGGCGGTGTAAAACATATTGAATCGGAAGAATTTTCGCTTTGAGAGCTCATTTTTAGCGAAAAAGTCACTAAATAAAAATAAAATTTCCGCTGAACCGCGCTTTTGTTACTTCTTTGTTTTTTTAGCAATGATAGTCGGAACTATACAGCCCCATATGAAATAAAATCTTTTTGTATCTATCTCTATAAATACAAACAGCTGTGCAAAAATTTAAAATGAATTGAAAATGAGATGAAATTTTTTAAAACGTTTAAACGTCATACTAGCGGCCGGCAATGTTTTGCCGGCCTGTTAGAGCGACCAGCAAAACTTTGCCGCCCGCTTCTTGAAACAGAACGGCTTGAAACAGGTCGACTTTGCTCAAACAAGGTTGTCAAAATAATGACCACATTACATGCATTTTTGAGTAAAATTTCAAATTGGCTTGCAAATAGAAAGCTGTTTAAGAAAAATAAACAACAAATGATCACTTTGACGCGGGAAAAAATATTGTTGTTCGTCTAATTTCTAAAAGTAGTTATTATTTCCGCGCATTATTTGAGAAAAGTACTGTACAAGCCTTGGCCACAACTAGGCATTGATGGACTTACGTATGTGTGCCTCGGCTTCGCCTCGGTCCACATTTACACGTTCTTCCATCAATACCTATTTTGCTGGTCGCTGCAGTAATGTACCATAATTATTATAATACTCCGTTTTGGTTTATTATATTATATTGTATTAGTTCGTTGAATTATAAAAACAATAACAATAACATTAAACTACTTGTTATAAGAATTTTATATTAGTCTGGGTGATATTTCACAACCTATGATTGGATTTCGGAACGTGACCAACCCTTATTTTTAAATTGTCATTGTACCTCATATCAATGAAGATATTTACCGAATCGTTTTTATTGTTATTATAAGTAACCATTGACAACATTTCATAAAATTTGTCCTACGTTTTTATTTTTTATTTATAAATTACATATAAAAGTAAGAGACACGTATTTTTTAACTTTGCAATTTTTTTACTTTAACTTATCATAAAATTAATTTGAAAAATTACTCATTCTAAAAGAGCTTAAGTCCAGTCGTACGGATTTCTGGCGGACATACCTTGGCAAATTAATTTAAAAAATACACTGTAACGTTGTCAAGTCAACATGACACTTAAATGAAGTTTGTTTGTTTTGTTTACGTTTGTATTTCTTGTATGGTTTTCGCCTGCAAGACTGTTTTGTTGTTGTTTAATTACAGTCTTGCTATTTTACTTTATTTTAAAGGGAGGAAAGACCAAGACGTTTATGGAAAATGTGAAATTTGTGGAGTTATGAGAGTAAAAATGTACTTAAAACATATTCTTAGCCAGATTTTCATTGGAGCCTTACAGGTAACTAAATAGGTCAGTTTATCTAAGATACTAAATATGCACGCAATTTCTGATGCCTAATTGAAAAATAATTATAATCATTGAAAAATTTTTTGTGTAAATAACGCCAGTTATAGTGAGGTGCAATGTAAATTTTTTATCGATATTTTCGGCGATTGATTTCTATGCTATGGTGTTTATAATATTATACTGTTTTGTTGTTGCAGCCTCCGAAGGGACTGAAATTCGAGGCAAACTAAAATCGAGCAGTTTTTACAGCAACGTATTTTCATAGAAATAGATTTATTTGAACTCGCTGCTTCATAAATAAATTGATTCCTTTTCCTTTTGTAATTCAAAAAAGTAAGCGATAATCCATCCACCGCGTCATCATCAGGAGAAAAAAAAAACCAGATTATTTTTAGACGAATATGTTTATCATTTAATGTTGACAATTGTTTCGAATAAATTTGTTTTTGCTAGCATGTGTGTTGAGATTTATCGCCTGGTTTTAGCTCCAAAGTATAAAATATATAATATTAGAGATAAATGAGTTATTTATTAATATTTTTATCGATATCATGTCCAAGTTGTTAAGATACTTCACTATTCTTTTGATTTTTCAGTTTATGTTGGTAGTACGATTTTATTTATTAGGGTGGTAGAATTTTACTTACTCTTTGGAATTTCAAGAAAAAAAAATATTTAGTGAAATATTTAGAATTTTCATTTAGGAAATATATTAGTTTCGAGTGTCTATTTTTGCATTTTTATTTGGCATTGAACCCTATCAAGGCTTATATTTGCAGCAAAATTGCGAATAGTCATAACTAGTCTATCTCTATGCTACAATTTGTGAGTGTTTTGATGTTTAGTTTGAGTACTTAGATCTTTGTTACAAAATCACGCAAAAACGGCTGAACGAATTGATTTGGATAAAATTTGTCACTCAAAACTAAAATATTTCAATCCGTTTTGCAACATTTTATCGTTTATTTATTATTTTCATTTCATTGAAATGCACTGTTACATACTCTTTGACTATATTGACAGCATTTTTTTTATTGATTTTTAATAAGAGAACTTTTATAAGCAAAGGAATGTCATGATTATTCCGTGATCACGACAAATCGGGGTTTATTCCAAATATTTCGTTAAATAATTGAATAAACAATCCGAAAAAATACGTACGGTGTTAGAAATTGAAAAATCTCGAAATGGTTTTCGATTTTAGGTACCTTGTTAAAAATGAAATCATGTCAATTTATTCCTATTGTAAATAATTTTTAATTAACTATACTCCTTTTTTTATATAAATAAAACAACAGTTTTTAGCGTCTCGTACCTTTAAAACCTCGTTAGAATCCTGATTCTTTGAACAATCCTAGAATCTATCGCTTGCTCAGTTTTCAATAGAGGTGACTCGCCGCTAAACCCAACTTTCCAGCCTTGCATAACAAATAAATAGTTATGTTGTTTATCACGCCTCTTGCTCGAAAAGTTGGTCATTATAGCGTACCAGAGAGGGAGTAAAACTGAATTTTAATCCCTAGGCCAATAAAGTAATTTGAAAATGGAACTAACCGCGATCTCTTCGGTGCAGGTTCATTCTCATTTGCCGCTGTGTTTTTTTTGTGGCAATTGAGTTTGCCTATTTTGCCAAGCCGCTTTGTTGATACCCCTGTTTTATCTACCAAGAAGTACTTATTATGTCATAAAAAAATCCCTGCATTTAATAAGTTTTGTATTTTGTGTTGTAATCATGCCCAAAACATTAAAAAGTGGCAAAAGAAATAATGGGGGCTAGTTCGCGCCTTCGCGCTTTCTTGAAAAACAGGGGTACCAACATAGCGGCAGAAGGAACGCATTTCAGAATGCGTGTATTTATGTTCCGTTAGGGTTACATAAAAAAACAAAAAAAAGACTGACTCGCCATCTTTTCTTTAGAATATTTTTTTAATTACAAATGTAATTGGTGACCGTTATTTATTAGTAATGAATATTTATTTTCTCGCAATCGTAGTGAAAAGCAGAGTGTAATTATACGGCGCTAAAACCTATATTAACTCAGTTTATATTTACTCCCTCGCTAAATTTTAATATCAGGAGTAAAAATACTTCTTAATTTTTGAATTTTTGAAATTTTCATTGCTATTTTTATACGTATGATTAATTTTAAATACAAAATATACGAGAAATCAACTCGGCCACATATCTGAGAATTCACTTGCGGCCGAGTAGATTTTTTCCAAAATATTTCTCTATTTAATATTTATCTATAATAAATAAGTATTATAGATAAATTTAAAAAAAATAATATTGGATAATACTTATTTATTATAGATAAGTTTTAAATAGAAAAATATTGGAAAAAAATAGTTCGTTACAATAGGACATTTTAGCCCTTAGTATAACAATCTACTTCTTATTACCTTAATTTGGTAGGCATAAAAATTAAGCTGAGAACTATTGTGAACCTCTTGTATATCAGAAAATATTACCAAATACAGTTAAAAACACACTTTATTATTTAAATTAAGTTTTATAAATTTTACAGACCTGTGTAAAATTTCAGCGGCGTTGACGATGTCGGCAGTCGTTAAAATCATAATCAAAAGTCTCTTCGCGTAATTATGTGACAGTAAATACTGTAGAGGTTGTTATTATCCATTTAAATCAAGTTTTACTGCAGTTTTGTGAACATTTGAAGCCTGACTTCCGTTATTAGCGTCGATCACGCTAATGCATGCATTATTCATACAACTTTTTGATGGGTCCAATTTTACGGTTTCAAGTAGAGCCGCGAACGCTTAAAACGCGAACAGTGTGTAAAATACTGAAATATTCAATTATGCTGCGTATTTACTGAGCTCACTTTACGAATGCCACCTTAAAAAATTCAGCTACAGCTCTGTCGTTCTTACAATAAGAAAAATAACACTTGTATGAATACTATCATTCGAGATTTGCTAATAAATATAGTTCCTGCACCAGCGCCATATAACAAATGCGAAAAATAAGCGCCTAAATTCTTCGACGGCCTCGTCTGCAGTATTAAATTTTCGCCGACGAAGCATTTTTTTACCGTGAGAAAAAATCGCATGGAGCTAAATCTGGGCTGTACGGAGGATAGGGTAACATTTGTACACCCGAAGTTGTAGAAAAGTCCATGGTTCTAACAGCTGTGTGAACGAGCGCGTTATCTTGGTGAAAAAAAAGCCACGGACGGTGCTCCTTGGGCGTTCGCTATCCAACTCCCCGAAAGCTTGAGGCAGACAAACTTCGCTATACCATTCACTAGTAACTGTTCTACGGTCTTCTAGTTACGGTCTCGGAATTACTGCTATTGGTCCTCTGCGGCAAAAAAAAACGCTATAATTTTTTAATAACGCTCCGACCGCGAACAACTTTTGTGGGAAAATCGTCTTCTTCAAACACCCATTGCGTGGATTCCTGCTTCTGGAGAGGATCGTAGCTAAATATCCATGATTCGTCAGTTGTATGAATGTAGGATACGTTTTGCGAAGTTCCTCCTTTGAACTTTTCTAACATAAATTTGCACCAATCAACACGACGACATTTTTGCTCATCGGTGAGAGAGTGAGGTATCCATCTCAAAGCAAGCTTCCTAACTTTAAGGTGTTCTTGCAGGATGGTGGAAACTGTCTGTGATCCAATGTTTAGTTCAGCCTGTATCTCTCGATGTGTAATATGTCTATTCTCTCGCAATAGCCACTCTACCCTATATCTAAAAGATATAATCTAAAAGATATAATCTAAAAGATTTAATCTAAAAGATTTAAATATATAATATATAATCTGCAGTCGGTGGTCGGCCGGGTCTGGTGTCATCGTTTAAGTTCTCTCGACCACGTTTAAATTCACGAAACCAATAAGTAATTGTTGCTAACGCAGGAGCAGACTCCCCAAAAGCAGCTTGTAAATTTTCTTGAGATTTCTTGAACGTTTATTATTAGTATTATTATTATTGTTAACCCTCGATTATAATCATAGAAAATCATAGCTCGAAAAGCTTCCCGCGAGACGTCCATTGTTGCAAAAAAAAAGAAGAGTGAGAGATAATCTTTAAACATAAATAATAAAAATACCCCGTGATTTTCACAAAGGAGGTTTGTGTTGAAATTAGCCGGTCAATTCAAAGTAGTTTCATGAAAGAAGAGGTTGTATTTATTCTGTAGCTATCAATTTTCGGAATTTTTATTTTTCTTGCTTTGGCTGGCACCGACTCCAAAAGTTTTGTTTGTTAGAATTATGAAAATAAAACTACTAGCCAGATTATCGTAAAAACAAAATTGGGACCACACTTGACGACGACATTATGATCATACAAAAAAAATCAGTCGACTTGAGAACCTCCTCCTTTTTGAAGTCGGTTAAAAAGGTACGCAAAATTTTAATATAAAACATATGCAAGAAAACACCATGAAAATGTTATTCTCCATACAAATATACTAGAATAATAGGTATTGTCGTAACTTCAATAACATAAAAACCAAACTTGTCACAAATCTCATTAGAAATATGTTACTCTTGGGATTTTAGAAGGTCACCTTCAAATATGAATTAAACATGAATTTTCCCGTAAAGTTTGAATGTTTTGCAATTGAGGGTTGAAAGAGAATTGATGAAAATAAGCAACGTTATGTAATATTTTGTTGTTGGATATATTGGGTAGCAAAAATTTCATCAGCATTAAATCTCAAATGTGTGCAACTGCTTTTCTTTTTCAGTTTGATTATTTGTTTGTTACTATTTCACGCTAAAACTACTGAACGGATTTGGATGAAATTTGGCACAGAGATAGTAAATAGCCTGGATTAAAGCATATTATGTATACTTTTGCCGACGGGAACTGGAACCACGCGGGTGAAACCGCGGGCGGCCGCTTCTCTCGTATTTTTTATTTAATAGCATTAGACCACCATTAAAGTTAGGTAAAACATGAGAGAAAACACTTAATTTTTTACGTGTAAAATGATCTAGAAAGTTGTGTTTTATAGCAATTTATTGAAAATTAGAATCTAATCAATATCCTTTGTCGATTGCATATAATGAGTATACTATGATATAGCTAAAAAAATATAATTTATGTATTACCATTAAATATTCCATAATAAATAAAAACATAAATTATATAATATATATAAAGCAGCCTTGGTCTTGTGACAATAAATAGATTCTTTTTCTTAGTCATACTTTAATTTACCCAAGTTCAAACACTGATTCATCTGTCTTTCAAAAAGTATTTCTGTGATCTCTATAAGTTTTCCAATACTTAACTACCTTTGCGACTATTATGAGCAGTCGCGTTGAATAGAAAGCAAATTAAACTTAATGTTCATACTGCGTTTATCGAGTAATTTCCAAGGCAATCACGTCGCTCGTAATAAAGGCACGTCCTTACGTGGATGGTTTGCGGCTTCAGTACTAATGAAACTCTTAAGTATGGATCTTACCAACCAGTTCCCAACTGCACAGGGTAGAAAAACTCCCCTTCACCACACCCCAGTACCGGTTCTATTAAAATTAACACCCAAAACCTTAACGCGACCGCACTGAGGAGCTCGGTCTCCCAGTGGTTCGTGCGCTCGGTCTAAGATTGTAGCCGTTATGCAACTGTCGCTAAGGTCGGTTAATGGATGGGTGACCAACAATGTGTCATGTATTTTCTTAATCTCTTCCTGGTGTGATGCTATGAGTGAAATATTGTAAAAATATTAATCTTTATATGAAAATCACCACTTGCACTGACGAATGACTATTTTACACATTTAGTTGATATATTAGATTTAAAGTGGAGCAGTAAAAATAACAAAATATGGTGCCACTTGTGTTATAGAGTAAAGTTTCATTTAAAACAATAATAAATAACAGAATTCGTAACACTAACGACTTTTATCAAATAACAAACTCCTGTGTTAAAGGAAACAGTGTTGAGGACCAACATAACATGTGTACACTTAACAGTGTTAATTGCTTTTGATTCTGAGAAATATGTGGTGAAACGAAAGCTATAAGAAAGAAATATTTAAGGAGGTAGGGATGGCGAGGAACAACGACGGTGTCGGGAGAAGGTTTGAGGATTCGAGCTACGGCCACGATGACGGTCGGTCATAGGAAATATGTTAAAAAAACGGGTGTCTTAGGTAGTGGTGGAGTTAGGAGTTAGGACTCCTATTAATATTCTAAATTAAGTGTCATAGTTAGTGTTGGTGTTAGGATCCCTATTACAATGTGAAAGTAGGTACTGTAGTTCCGGATTCGGATTGAGTAAGTTAAATCCTAAATATTTAGGTCAGTTTCTTACATTATTTATTGCTCATAAAAAATTAAAATTAGTCATGATTATTTAGCCCTATTTCTTCCTTCCCAGGGGAGAATGCCCGCGCATACCTCCCTGTCCGGGGAGACAGGTGTTAAGCCCTGGGATAGACCATTGAGTCACACTGGCTATTTTAGTAGTCGTTAAAACCCATCAATCCGCATTGAGCCTGCGTGGGGTTCATGGCCTAATCTCCTTTTCGATTCTTAAGGGAGGCTAGTGCCCTAGCAGCGGAGCTCACTGCGAGACAAAAAAATAGTTCACTTATTAGTAAACACACATAATGGTGAAACAGAGCCTCTTTTCATTATAAATAAATGAGTTCTTTGCCTAGAATTTAATTAGCTGAAATCTTCAAAGCATTTTCGCAACTAAAAAGAGTAAGAAATAGAAAACAAAGGAATGCACTGAGATCAGTACAGATAGTAAAAAAATGAGAAATGATCTCACAATATTTTTTTAAGAATGGAATGTAAGTACCTATATGTAAAAAAATGTAGGTCTCGTTCTAAATATTTGTTTCAAAGATTTTTCCTTTTAGAGCTTTTTTTTATTAACATCACTTTCCGGCACGATTTTATTTTTGATTAATTCTTTATTTGCTAGCAGGACACCGGTGTCCAGAGAACAATGGAATACCTATTGTGTCTCATAATCCGGGGCCTGAGAGGTTTAATTGATGGATAAATGTCACAATAACAGTAAGGCACTTCTAGAAATCTGAATTGGATTAAGTTAGCTTAATACTTTCAACTGGTAATGAAGGTTGCCTTTAATGGCCACGAATGCATAAGGAATGAGCAGGCAAGCTACCTCAGGCTTCTATATAATTAGCCTCTTTATGCCCTGTTTTCTTCTTTACAACATTTAATGAAATACTAATTGTGTGCGGTGGAACCTTCGCGGAAAATAATAGCACTCATCCAAGCTTAATAACGCGGAGCAATAAAGCGGAAAATGGCGGAACATGGTATGTTTAGCGGAAATCGCGCCGTTTAGACAAAGCAATCTTAGTTAGGTGCGATACTTTCTTTGCCTTTAATTACCTAATTAATATGAAATGTAAGTAGCATGTATTTTAGTGTAAATAGCTGATATTTACATTTAAAAATACTTCATGAAATCAATTTTAAATCAAAATAAATGTGTATCTGTTAACTGCATATGGTACAGTTGATAATATAGTTTTCAAGATTACCATCGCGCTTGTGGCCGCGCTTGACAGACTAATCGTAATCGATCACGTTTGTTAAGCAATGTTCGGTCCGGTCAGGTGTCGGATGGGTGACGTAAGGTGGCATTCCAACTGAGCGCTTCCGTGCTTCGGAGGGTACGTTAAACCGTCGGTCTCAGCTGTTGTCATCTGACAACAGTCGTTAAGCCAAGCCAGAGGCCTTTAGGCGGCTTGATATACTCTGACACCAGAGGTGGCCACTAATCCTCATACGATAAGAAGAAGAAGATTACCATTAAATTTTATAAAATAAAAAACAGAAAAATATCTTTCTCTTTACTAAAGAACCCAATGTGACAAAGGCAAAAAGAAAGTATTTTAGCTTTTCTTTATAAACAACAGGAAGACTCTTAGCCTTCATCATACCTCATGTTGGTCTTGATAAGGCTGAAGATGGAAGCGAGCTTCTCCCGGATCCTCAAACACTGAAGAGCATCTTCTTCAGAGGTTTTCTTTTTTACAACATTAAATGAAATACTAATTGTGTGCGGTGGAGCCTTCGCGGAAATTAATAGCACTAATGCAAGCTTAATAATAGGAATAATGAATAATAAAGCGGAACATAGCATGTCTAGGTAATCGCGGCGTTTAGACAAAAGCAATCTTAGTCAGGTGCTGCGTTACTTTGCTTTTAATAATTAATCTTAGGTTTAGGTATGTTATGTGGCTTGGTTGCAATATTCAAAACGGCTCTGCTTTTTCGATACCCTATTAAATATCGGTTTTGTGGTATACACATAACAGCTAAGTAAATGTGAATATTTATTTAAAAAAAAAGGCAATCTTAAATGCAGTGTTACTTTGCTTTTAATAATTAATCTTATGTGGCTTGGCTGCAAGATTCAGAACTTCGCTGTTCTATACTAAATAGGTTGTATTTAGCCTTGTAGTATTACAAAATCGTTATTTAGGACTATATTTATATTTGTTCGGTCATTCGAGGTCGTCTCGTTTCGGTTACGTGGTCATGGTTTTCATTATAATTTGTTTATTATAAAACGTTGTTTAAGTATTTGTTTTTAATACAAAATAATAATTTTGTAAAGTTTCTGTACTTTTAATGCTCGTAAAACATAATGTAATCATCCATCAAACTTAGTGTTTTTTTTATGTAACAGAGAGCTGAGAAAGACTTTCTGTGTTCTGTGGAGCTGATCATTGCGGAAGCTCATCACCAAAAATAACACGAAAAACTTTAGTAATCCAACCGGATGCAGTTCCAATCAACATACTGCTCCCTAATTATGTGTTTGAACGGCAAATATTTCTCCTAAACTAATTCCATAAAGCCATCGAGTACGCACCGCGACTCGTATCGTCTTGTTTAATCTCCATTCAATGCTTCCCTTCTTGTTAAACAACAATTCTGACGTGTTAATAGCCAAAGTTTATTTACGCCTATCGAACGAACCAAATTAACACAATTTAATTTAATTTGGAAGCAGAAACTCCTTTGTAGGAATTTACAAGATCGATTGCACATTCAAAGTTTAAAGTACACATCCCATTTAAAGTTACAAAATTATGCTGTTATTATTGTTTCACGAACGATCAGTTTCAATAATATATCATAAGAAATTTTACTACAGCTAATTTACCATGATATTTATGACACATTTGGGTAGGTACTTACATTGTTACCGGTAAACTGTTAAGTAACGAATGAAAATGATAGCTAGTCAATTTAAAATGGGTATCGTTTAATTTTTCTTATATAAAACATTGGAATTTGATTGTAAAGAACTTATGAATTCACCAGCAGTAACTAGGCTTTCATGCGCCCGCCCGGTGCAATCTAAATGCGATGCGGCGTTTTGAATAACTGAATTGAAATGAAAATAAGCTGGATAACTTAGAGTAATTCTATACTTTCAAACTTCACTACGTTCCAAACTATTGCTATGGTTATTAGCTATTATATCTGTACGAGCTCTATTACTCGTACATTGAACTTCCCCGCGCCGCCCGCTGGCGCGTGTGTATTGCACCGTAAGCATTTTATGCATCGCGCGGCATTTAACCTTATTATAGTTTTTTCAACTAATATTAGTCGCATATTTACCACCATACCAATCGCGCGTATACCATTACCATTCATTCACCATACCATTCTAATTTCGTAGTTTATTTTATTTTTAGTTTATTTTACCATTGTTATAATTGTCATAGTCGCGTGTGTTTATAATAAACTTTAGTGTTTTACCATAACCAGTGACTTTACATTTACCATTCCCCTTTTTCTCAATGTACGCGGCCTATCCCGTACATTAGTGGTCCTTCGAGCTAAAACGGGACCTATCGCGAGTTTAAAAAGTGACTTTTCGCGTGAACCAAAGTGAACAGTGACCAGTGCACTATACGCGGATCACAGTGACTCGTTGGAAGGCTCCTGATCAGTACCAGCGCGCTGGACGTTACCAGTCCATTGCAACACCAACCAGAAACCAGAGCTACGTGTCACCACAGCCAATTTTGAGCTGTACCATAAGCTCAAACCACCAGCGTTTACAGCAGCCTACGAACAAGTAAGATCTTTCCATTTTCTACCACTCTTTCTTGTACTTATTTACCATGGAAGCTTTATTAGAAACGCAAAACCAAATCATGCAGGGCATGGACCAACTTCTTAGGAATTTTAAGAAGGACAGCCACGATCGTAAGACACCAGATTACGTAAGGAGGAAGCTTGAGACTTTAGAGTCGTACTGGCATGAGTTCCATAACAATCATTTACAGTTATGCAACTACGGTGAGCAGGATAATGCTTACTTCACGGGCAAGGAATATGAACGTACCATAGCGTTCTACAACCAGGCGAAGCAAGTCATGCAGAGTTACAGGCAAGAAGGTACCAGTAAGCCATCCACTCCGCTCCTGAAACCAGCAACACCGCTACACGTGCCAGCAAACCCAATCCCGTCGCCGATGGCTACGCTTCCACCCGTGGTTCCCCTCGCGCCACCAAGAAAATCTGAAGGTACCAATAGTAAGTTAGATGAGATGTTGCGAAAGCAAACCAGCAACTTCAAGGCATTTTCTCGGACCTTAGGTAATGTAGAAGTTGACAAGCTTTCCGATACATGGGAGTTTCAGGACGCGCTCTCCCTTTTAAAATCCAGATGGGGTGTTATCGACAACTTGCATTGGGAAATCGATATCGAATTGAATGGCGAGTATCCATTATATGAGGAGGAATTCGCGAAATATGAGAAGTCCTACCTAGATGTTAAGAGGACCATAAACACCAAAATGTGGTCAGTATCGCACCGTGAAAAATCCACACCACAGATGGAGATACCAGTTTTCAACGGCAACTACCAACAGTGGACTTCGTTTAAGGACTTATTCCAAGAGGCCATTCATAAAAACCCATCCTTGTCTAGCGCTCAAAAACTTCAGTTTCTAAAAAGTAAATTGAGGGGTGAAGCTGAAAAGTTAATTCAGCATTTATGCATTAGCTCAGAAAATTACCAAATTTCTTGGGAAATTCTTAACCATCGCTATAATAATAAGAAACTTATTTTTACATCCCATATTACCACTTTATTGAGCATACCAATAATGCAAACCCAGAGTTTCGTATTAATTAAGAGGCTGCACGACACAACCAACGAGTGTCTGCACGCCATTCAAAAGTTGGGGGTTGATATATCCACGTGGGACCCGCTTATTGTACACCTTCTATCCCAGAAACTAGATGTTGATTCTCACAATGAATATATACAGTCATTACAGAATCCGAGAGAGATACCAACACTCAAGGAATTTGTGAAGTTTTTGGAAACGAAGTTTACGTCCTTAGAATCCTTCCGGCATAAACAAGATTCTACCAAGGTGCACCGTCAAGAGGACTCTCGTTACAAAAAACCATTTAACCCACCTCAAACCAGTAACCAATATTATAAATCGGGTAATACCAAACCAACGTCATACAAAGCATTACACGTGGAAGCAGTGAAAACGTGCCCTCATTGCAAGAAAAACCATGCGATTTACTTGTGCAAATCGTTCCGTGAATCGAAACCAGATGTAAAACGGAAAACCATTGGGGCCAATAAACTTTGCACAAATTGCCTAATCGATCACAACGGCAAGGAATGCTTATCCAACAAAACTTGCCGGTTTTGTAATGCCAACCATAATTCGCTAATTCATGACATGTTCGCGAATTCAACCGAAGTTGCAACAACCAGCAATTCAGCGACAGCAGTGAATGACCGCAAAACATGTCACGTGTTTCAAGAAAATGTGGCTGAAATTTTGTTAGCGACAGCGAAGATCAACGTCCAAGCTGCTGATGGATCTTATCACACCATGCGTGCGCTCATTGACCAGGGCTCACAAACATCATTAATAAATGAAAATGCAGCACAGAAGCTAGGCTTACCACGCCAGCGCTGTAAGGGAGTTATCTTCGGAGTCGGCGCTAAAGAAAATAACTGTAAAGGTGTTATAAAAATTCACATACAGTCGCGACACAATGACTTTTGTATAGATACCAACGCATACATTATCAATAGTCTTGTAAACAAATTACCAAACCAGTCCTTTGAAAAACCAACGTGGAGTTATTTAAACACTATTGAGTTAGCGGATCCCGAATTTTATCTCAGTCGCCAAGTAGATATTTTATTAGGAGCAGATATTTATACATCTATAATATTGAGCGGAATCATCAAAATAAAATCATCTATACCAGTAGCACAAGAAACTCAACTCGGCTGGATACTATGCGGTAATACCAGTAACGTTCCGTCATTTCACTGTAACGTTGTTATCAACCAAACTGACGAGTTACAGAAATTTTGGGAAATTGAAGATATTACACACCATGAATCTTTATCTGAAGCAGACGACCACTGTATTCAATTTTACCAATCCACCACAATAAGAGATAAAGAAGGCAGATACCACGTACGGCTACCCCTGAAACCAAATTATAGGGAAAAATTAGGAAAATCAAAACCAATGGCTGTCGCTCAGTTTCGTCAATTAGAAAAAAGGTTTTCTAAAAATAGAATTCTTGCGCAAGATTATAAGTCATTTATGAATGAATATCGCTCGCTACGTCATATGATACCAACCGCGCACGCCTCCGGCGCCGGTAACATGACGCTCGATTGTTATTTGCCGCATCATGGAGTATTGCGTTCTGAGTCTACTACCACTGCACTTAGAGTCGTTTTTAACGCATCCGCAAATACATCTACAGGTTATAGTCTTAATGACGTAATGGAAGTTGGACCAAACTTACAACAGGACTTACAGACTTTAATCCTGAAATGGCGTCAATATCAATTTGCATTTACCGCGGATATAGAAAAGATGTTTCGGCAGATAAAGGTTCAAGAATGCGATGAAAAATACCAAAAAATAATTTGGCGAGATACACCAGAGAGTCAGCTTCAAGATTACCAACTTACCACAGTCACTTACGGCACCAAGGCAGCCCCATTCCTAGCGATGATGACGCTAAAGCAACTTGCTATGGACGAAAGATCGAATTACCAAAATTCGGCTGCGCCATGTGCTCTTGAAAATTCCTTTTACATGGACGATCTGTTACATGGATCTTTCAGTATCTCGGAGGGGCAACAGCTGCAATCAGATCTCATCAGGCTACTCAAATCAGGTGGTTTCAATTTACGTAAGTGGAGGTCAAATGTAAAAGAGTTATTACCAGATCAAATTGTTAACCAGGAACACTTTGACTTCAAAAGCGCCGAGTCAACCAAAACTTTAGGCCTACGTTGGATACCACAGGAAGACTCGTTTACATTCGACTCCAAAATAGAGGATAATACCAAGCATCCTACCAAGCGATCACTTTTGTCTGACATCTCTAAGATTTTTGACCCCTTAGGATGGCTCTCACCACTTACGACCAAATTAAAAATATTATTCCAAGCGGTCTGGAAATTGCAAATCGAATGGGATGACCGTTTACCAGAAAATATCCTTTCCGAGTGGACAAAAGTGAAAGCTGAAATACACCAAATAAACCAAATTAAAGTACCAAGATGGTTAAAAACCAGACGAGACGATTCCATCGAACTTCATGGCTTCTGCGACGCATCTACCAAAGCATACGCAGCCGTGATTTATTGCAAGATAAAGAGAGGTGATATAACGTCCGTCGTTCTAGCCGTTGGTAAAGCGAGACTAGTTCCAGTGAGTAAAACCATTAGCTTACCAAAATTAGAACTTTGCGGTGCTCACTTATTAGCGAATTTGATGCGAAAGGTAAAAGACAGCTTTCCAGATTACAACACCAAAGTATATGGCTGGACTGACTCTATGGTCGTCCTTGGCTGGCTACATGGAGACTCGAGCCGCTGGAAACCCTTTGTGGCAAATAGAGTTCGTCAAACCACTGAAGTGATGCCCGCCTCCTCCTGGAATTATGTGAAGTCGGAGGAGAACCCGGCTGATTGTGCTAGTCGTGGTTTAAGTGCCACTCAACTACACCAACATCCTTTGTGGTGGCAGGGACCATCTTGGTTATTAGAAACCATTGAAAATAACCAAGAATCGAACCAATCATATACCACTGAACTAGAATTCAGAAAAAACATAAATAATATAAGTAACGTTGTAATTCGAGCGGACGACTGCATAATAAAATATTTAATAACAAAACATAGTACAATAACTCGAGCCGTTCGCATTTTAGCTTGGATTATGCGATTACGTCACCATCAGAATGTACCATATTTAACCACACATGAATTAAATACCACAAAGTTAATGATTATTAAAACCATTCAGACACAAGAATTTGCAAAAGAGTTTACCATTTTAAAAAATAACCAGAAATTAGATAAGAAGAGCGTTATTCATAATTTAAATCCTTATATTGACCAAAATGGATTATTAAGAGTCGGCGGTAGGCTCGAAAATGCAGACATTGACGAGGCCATGAAACACCCGCTTATAATACCACATAACCATAGATTAACGACTCTTTTAATCGAACACGCTCATAAACAAACCCTTCACGGTGGAGCAAGATTAACTTTAGCTTACCTAAGGAAAAATTATTGGATTGTTGGAGGAAATCGGGCAACCAAGAAACAACTCCGTTTATGTGTCAACTGTAAGAAACACGATCCCATTAAAAACCAACAATTAATGGGAGACTTACCTGTATCTCGCAGTAACCCATCAAGACCATTTTACCATACGGGCGTTGATTTTACGGGTAGTGTCCTAATTAAAGCCAATAAAGGACGAGGAGTCAAAACCACGAAAGGGTACGTAGCAGTGTTTGTGTGCATGGCAACCAAGGCCGTGCACTTAGAGCTCGTATCTGATCTCACCACTTCATCTTTCTTAGCTGCTCTAAGAAGAATGGCAGCTAGACGGGGCACACCTCACCATATTTACTCTGACAATGGTACCAATTTCGTGGGAGCAAGTAGAGTCCTGAACCAAGAGTTAGAAGAGCTCAAGGACATATTAAGCACCGAATTCATGTCAGAAACCGCAGAAATGGGTATCCACTGGCATTTTAACGCACCATCGTGGCCAACGGCTGGAGGTCTATGGGAAGCGGCCGTGAAAAGCATGAAATACCATTTAAAGAGAGTCATAGGTGAACAAAAACTCACTTACGAGGAATTCACAACCATTCTAACACAAATAGAAGCGTGCCTAAACTCACGACCCCTGTGCCCATTGTCTGAGGATCCTGATGACCTGAATTATCTAACACCATCACATTTCCTGTCTAGCGGACCAACCCTTACCATATTCGAGACCGAAAGAGATCTAAGAACCAGATGGCAGTTGACTCAGAAAATCTTTCAAGATATCTGGAAACGTTGGCAAGCCGAATACCTCACTCAACTATCCGCGCGGTCGAAGTGGAAACAACCAAAAGAAAACATAAAAATAGACGACATTGTAATAATACATGATAACAACTTACCTGCTGGAAAGTGGGCCTTGGGCAGAGTAATTGAGCTTCACCCCGGCTAGGATGGTTATGTCCGAGTAGTCACCGTAAAAACCAAGAATGGTGTCATGAAAAGGCCAACAATCAAGCTGTCAGTTCTACCAGTCCCCAGTTACCAAGAAGAGACAGAACCTGCGCACCAAAACTTACCAAAACTCCAATAGTCCAAACCAGAAATTCCAACTCGACCTACCACAAGAAAAAACAAGACCAAAATAAACAGTTATTTTTCACTGTTACTGTTATTGTTTACGTGCTTATTTACACCAGTACATAGTTCATACAATATTTTACCATTTAATAATAACCAGAACATGTACTTCGATAAAACATCCTCTTTATATTTAATCCGAGATGAATGGAAGCTCGTAGTTTATTACGATTTAGATCCGTACTGGCAAGGCACAGAATTGCTGAATAAGTATGTCACTCACCTCGGAACCATATGTTCGAAACTGAAACCAAAGACACAATGTGACGTGCTACTATTACAATTAGGTCATGGATACGACGAATACAACTACTATAACCGAATTTTACTCGGTCAGCAAAAGGCGCACGCTACTACTCGCCGCCGCCGCCGTGGATTAATAAACGGTGTTGGTTCCATTGCCAATAGTTTATTCGGTATCCTAGATTCTAATTTCGCCGAACAATATACCAAAGATATTGATTTGATAAGATCTAACGAAAAACATCTCGAAACTTTGTGGAGAAACCAAACATCTGTCGTAGAAGCGGAATACAATTTGTTGAAAAGAACCAAAAATACCATGGACCAGCAACATAAAAAGTTTCACCAACACTTAATAAACCTGGAAAATACTGCCAAAGCTTTAAATACCGAATTAAACAATGTTGCCAGTTATAACGACTTTACCATGTCAGCATTAATCGCTAACAACATTCTCTCTAACTTACGATATATTCAAGACACGTTATTAGACACCATTACAAATGTTTATTATAGCAACTTTAATATACATTTATTAAAACCAGAGCTACTACTGCAAGAATTGCATCTTATCGCAGGACGTATTTCTAAGGACTTGTCCTTACCAGTGGACAGCATTCCAAGCGAGTTACCAAAATTATACCACCTTCTGAAAGTCAAGGCCACAGCTACCAAATCATATTTATTATTTGAAATAAAAATACCACTCGTGAGCCGAGACCTGTATGACATTTATAAAATCATACCCATACCTAAGAAGATCGGCGAAAACATGGTCACCCTACTACCAGTTGCCACGCACGTCGCTATCAACTTAAAGAAGGATTTATATTTACTAATCTCTGACAATATTCTGCAAACATGTATTCTATATGACATAGATACACAATTATGCCCAGTCCATACGCCGTTGTACCAGTTTAAAAGCGATGAAAGCCTGTGTGTTAGGGATTCAAGTACCAACAGCTGCAAAACCAGTACTACACCATGTACCCACTCTTGGTCTCAGCTTCAAAAGATAAATACTTATATTTATTCGTGTCGTGGCGAATGTCCTATTAGAATCATGTGTGATCAATTAATATCAGCGGAGCGACTTACCGGGTCCGGTATCATTACGCTCGGAAACGGCTGCGTCATGAAAGGCGAGTTAGTCACCATTATATCGCACAAACAGCTCTCAAATAACATAAACATTCAACCAGACATTTTGACGCCAGCCATACCACCTATAAATAATATAATAAATATTACGCTTCCTAACTCTACCATGGTAATAGGATCGAGTGGTTTAGAAAAAGATCTTAAACTCCTTGGAGATCAGATTAAGGAGATGAAATCTCAAGGAGTAGCTGACGTCATCTCATATCACGACGTCCACCATTACGTCGTCATCTATGGGCTGATGGGCGCAGCAGTCATCGCGGCGCTCGCCTGGGCGGGCCGCCGGCTGCGCGCGCGCCGCTTGGCGCGACGCGCTGCCACTCGCAGCGAGCTTCACGATACGTGTAGTGTTAGTGCTAGTGTTCAGTGCGTAAGTGTTAAAGAGAGCTCATCTAGTGATAAGTGCAATAGTATTAGTGATGTGAAAGAGGCAGTAAGGCCAAGTGTGTCCAAAGTGCAAAACCACAGTGCGCGTTCGGATAAGGCAACGACGCCTAACTTTCGTAACCATTTTAGATCATCTAAGTAACTAACTTAATTTTAAGTACTTATTGATTCACCTTGTATAGCACCACATATCACAAACATCTACCACCATACTAACCAACTTTTGTAACTACCATACCATCCCCTTTTTCTCCCCCGGGAGCATGTACGAGCTCTATTACTCGTACATTGAACTTCCCCGCGCCGCCCGCTGGCGCGTGTGTATTGCACCGTAAGCATTTTATGCATCGCGCGGCATTTAACCTTATTATAGTTTTTTCAACTAATATTAGTCGCATATTTACCACCATACCAATCGCGCGTATACCATTACCATTCATTCACCATACCATTCTAATTTCGTAGTTTATTTTATTTTTAGTTTATTTTACCATTGTTATAATTGTCATAGTCGCGTGTGTTTATAATAAACTTTAGTGTTTTACCATAACCAGTGACTTTACATTTACCATTCCCCTTTTTCTCAATGTACGCGGCCTATCCCGTACAATATCATTTAAAATATACTTAACGAAGGCGATATTTGCAAATACAGTAGATAAATCCCTATGGGTATACAAGGATCAGTTGGAAGCACTGTCACAAGATCCTACCAGTTACCCGACGATAATAGGATCAAAGAGGGCTTTATTTGGGCCGTGTCCACGCGATTTCACCTAACTTATCGAATTTGCAAATCGGCTTACACTTCGTTAGTAGTACCTATGTAATGTACATTACAGGCACTACTAACGAAGTGTACCAATGTTCGTGGACAGATTAAGCCAGTTTTATTTATAATTTCGTGGTTACAATAATGGTATTACAGAATTTACAGGCTTTCTATAATATTAATTATAATTTATATCATCATCATCATCAGACTGGAGCACTGGACTGGCTTTCCATTATGATGGATAAGGAGAATGAGCCACCTTGAAGGCTCTATGTGGATGGGTGGGGTTCATATCTACATTCCGAAGCACAGAAGAATTTGAGATAACGAATTTTCGGTAACCCATCCCGTGACCGACCATTGCGAAAGTAACTTAACCGTCACAGACACAGACCGCAAATGAACGGAGCGAAACACTATACAGGGTGTTAAAGGACCCACACCGAAGCCGTAATATATGCGTAATCTACATCAATCTAAATAAAAAAAACATATGTAAAGCAATTGTCGGGATACGGACTTAAATATTTCATTTTCAAAAAATTGGTATTATTTACACACAAAAAACGCGTGCAAATACTGTGCGTGTCTAGAGGTACGAGGAGGCGGCCGGGATCCAGTTGCTTTGATTGGTTTTGATATTCAATGCGGTTAAGTAACTTTAATTCATCAAACCCGAACCGGACACCGGTGTCCAGAGAACAAAGGAATATCTATTGTGTCTCATAATCCTTTAACGATATTCTTTAAAAATAAATATTGACGTTGATCCTCATTGACTCCTCAACTTCCAGGTTCCCAGATTACCATACAAGAAAATTATAGTAACGATGGGGAGGATGCGTGGTTTTCGTTTTGGGTCTTTTAACACCCTGTATATGTAGTATTATTTTTATACTTTTCAGTTGTACTACCTATTTTGTGGGATTTTAACCACCTCTGTGGTTTAGTGGTAACAACCACCGGTATCAGACCCAGTGGTCCCGGGTTCGATTCCCAGCGGGGGTAAATATTGTATTCTGTTTGGTCGGTGTAGGACTTGTTGTAAGTCCGCCTGGCTAGCTACCACTATCTTATCTAAGCCTGACGCCATAGCAACAATGTTTTCAGCATTGTTGTGTTTCGGCAGTTAGTGATAAGATAGCCAGTTCCTCAGTGATTAGGGTTCCGGGAGAGGCTCGCTATCATCTTCAGCCTTATCAATACTTAACATTGTAACGATGCCATTTCGTTCTATCCTTATGGATGGATGAAACCTCCATAATGGCTGGAAACTCCGTAGTTTCACTCTATGGTAATCAAATTATATTTTTATCTGTTCTGTCTAAATTCACGTACCTGTTCAGCTCATTTTGACGTAATCTTACAGAAACCAGCAAGCTAAACGCTACTATTTAACCATTTTTATCTAAAGTTGTGTAAATAATATATTTTTCATATTACATCAGGAACCCGTGTATCGGGGTAAGCATAACTACTTACCTACTTTTTTACTCATTGTTTAGATTAAGTATTTATAACTAGGACTTTTGCTATATTTTTGTATTTTCATATTGTTACAGTTCCTTATTTCCATTATTACAAAATAAAAAACAAGTCTCCTGTGAACGATACTTTATTTCGTTTCCAATTTATTAAACGAGTGCGGCGGTTCCGACGTCCCGGCGACTGTAGTGCCGCCGGACTAGGAGCCCCGTTACAACATCAGGTATGATGAAGGCTTAGCGTATCTCCGTTGTTCATAAAAAATAAATAAAAAAAGTATACACAGTGTTTACCTACGAATCCCGTTGCTATCAACTGAGCACGCATTTAGTAAGCCGAACATTTTATATGTACGGCGTAAGTACTATCCTTTAATCCCAAACGATTTTGTACAGAATTCAGTATTCAGTTCGTAAACGCGAAATGTGATTCGCACTGTTTGTTTCCCATTGCATGTTTCATTCATTGGTATTGCAGTGGTGATGGAAGCGAAACAATTTTAGTTTAAGTAGAAAATAGACGGGAGGGCTTCTCGCGTTTAGTCTACTAAATAAATTATTAACCTTTCGCAGGGTGATACGTAGAAAGGTTCTATCTTGTTTACGCGTTAGGGGAGACGATGGGAACTTAATGCCCTATATCACTGCCGGGAAACACAAACTTGAGGGGTTGAAACCTTTTCCTCTAAATTACGTATCGACGCATGAAATAAGCCGAACTAACTTGACTAATGTGCCTAATACCTTAATAAGTGCATCTCGTTAAGATGGTTTTGGGTTTAATCTGCCTTAATTACCTTTGAGCTGATTTGGTTAGAGGAATAGCTATATTAATAGTGAATTACGTGTAGGTATATTTGTATTTTTCTATAAACCGGTAGGTAAATAATTCTTGCAGAATCTTATAATATTAGCAGGTAGGTAATCATTAAATTGCGTTCATGTCATTCGTCAAAGGTTCATTGTGTTTTAATTTTTGATGTGTTTTATTTTTTCTTCTATATTTTTTTTGCATCAGCGCTCGTGCAAACTCGTTTGGATCGAAAAAGGTTGTGGGTTACATAATTTATAATATTTATTTATAATAACACATAATATTATTGGAGTTATAGTAAATATAAAATAAAAATAAAGTAATTTTTGTTTTATTATTATTAAATAGAAAAATATTGAATAAATCAACTCGGCCACACGCAAGTGAATTCTTAGATGGGACACGAACCCACGACCTTATCGTTAAGCATTTGAAAAAATGTTTCTTTTAAGGATATTCCTCGCATTAATGTAACAATTTAAAATATAAAGGTATTGGAGATTTTCGACAGTGGTCAGCAAGTTTCAGTAGCTCAGTGATTAGAGCAGCGGGCCGGATTCCCAAATGTCGTGGGTTCGAGTACCATCTGTGAATTCACTTTTGGCCGAGTTGAGATTTCCCAATATTTTTCTATTTAAAATTTATCTATCATAGTTTAAAAATAGCATTGACAAATGCAAAA
Organism: Chrysoteuchia culmella; assembly: GCA_910589605.1. Classification (NCBI taxonomy): domain Eukaryota; kingdom Metazoa; phylum Arthropoda; class Insecta; order Lepidoptera; family Crambidae; genus Chrysoteuchia; species Chrysoteuchia culmella. The sequence continues at coordinate 12,368,807 of OU342654.1, forward strand.
TTAGGAAATCGTAAAATAGTCAATATAATATGATTGATGGATTTAGTTCATGCACGTCAAATTTGAATACTACAGTTGTAATTTTGTAGAATAATATTAATTTTTGACCTCTTTTTATTATCAACGACAAACACCTGATTTAGTTTATGACTAATCAATTACTAAAATTATGCTAATTCTAAACATATATAATGATCTATAATACTTTACTTTACTATTTACTTCATTTGCAGTTGCATGGATGAGTAATGAGGGCTCACAGACAAGTTTAACTGTAATAATTGTCTGTATTAAGTGTATCAACGATTGAATCAACTAACATCTAATGCATAAATTATGAGCTTATCTATTGAAAGCCTTTGGGGCTTTACCCTCAAAGACATAATGTTTGACAGTACGGTGCGTCTATCGTTAATAATGTATCGACGTGACATAAATCCTTGCATAGCTACTCCATAACTTTTCTTTGACTGATGGTTAGGTTTTCGATTAAATATTTGTCATTAGCATTAACAGCATACAGAAACGCAACTTATAACAGTTTCCCTAATCGAGTTCTTAAATCAAAATGCCTAACAATGTAAAAGTTTAAAATCTGAAAAATAAATCTGAGAAATAAAATAGCCGGTTTTATAAAGTTTCTAATAATCAAAAAAGTACGCCTCATTTTTGTAAAGTGTCGAGGCAAAACCATAAAATCGTGTTTTTGAAGCTATACGAATCTAGATAAAGGTATGAAGAAATATATATGTTACTACCAGATTTGTAACAACTATAACCGTGCTGTTTTATATAAAAAAGTCTATGGTTTTTCCGAGTAGCGCCTTAAAACATTAAAGTTAGGAGGCGGTCAAGCTACTCAGTTAAGTGGTAACAAAAGAATAACTCGGTTTTATTTTCCACCCAAACACTGATTTCTCGGCGAGTAACGTGGAGATTAAAAATTAATTTCACAGAATAAAATTGCGATGTGATTCCGCCCTCGTGAGTGGAGTGAACGGATTCCTCCATCTCGGGGTCTCGGGGCGCCCGTAAGCCGCATGTCGCTTACCCGTTACTACTTGAATTATTTATCACACTATCCCCTATATTGGACAGAAATATCCAACTCCGCGCAACTTTCGATACAATACTAGTTTGAATACCGACCAGTAATTAAGTTCAATCGCTTTAGCTATTGTAATCACAATTACCTAGCTCATTTTCAAAACTGAACGTTTCAGAAATAATAGAATTATAAACTTTTAACGACTTTTATTTCTTAATACGAACAATCAACGTCGCTTACGTCTAAGGGTAGGTGAGGTATAAAGTTTTATCGGCCAATGTGTAAGAATAGTTATTCCGTTTATTACTCTTCGTCCGGTCATCTCGAAGGCTATTAAATTCGTCGAAAAGTGTCACATAAAATCGTTCGAATCGATTTCGCATAAACGGTAAACGTGACCGCCGGAAGAGTGTGAGCCTAATTTGAGGATAGATATCCGAGGAAGCGATCTGATGTATAGCTTACCACGTAATGAATTTCTTTACAACATACGATCTTTAATATGATTTTTATGATATTGGCATTCGGCTATACCCACCGGCACATTTAATGGCCCACCCCTTATTTTCATACAAACATTTTGCCCACTTTGCGACTCTATACATAAAAATGTTAAGATATTTCTGCAACGATCTGTATGCTAATGTATAGGTTAAGCGTTCGGCTGTCCTATTATTAGCAATTTTAATGAGTACCGAAACCACTGCATTTGTCTATAGAGGCAGAACAATGATTGCTTCATAATCACATTTTAAGTTTCTTCTCAGCGTACTCATCATTGAAATAAAAAAAGTTTGACGGATTTAAGTGCACTATATAATGCACTATACAGAATGGAAAAAAAAGACGGTAGCTGGAGGGAAAGTATCGTAAATACTGATTTAAGCAAATTGTACTCAGAGGAAACAATCCTTTATTTTCAAAAATAAGTTAAACTGCATTCAAAGACTTTTGATTAGTCACTTACGTGTACCGGGAATCGAACCCGCTTAAATGAGAAAAATTACATCCTGTTCTTTAATGGTACTGTGGAGTATTTGCATCGCAATGCAAACTCCTCCGTATAATCAAACGGTATGTCATGATTCGAATATATTAAATATAATCGTTTCTAAAAACAGTTGCGTAGCAGCGGTTGATCCGCCCGCGCACGAAATTATATAATTCTCTTGAAATAAATTGATTCCAAATTAAAACAGTGTCTTCTTGATTGCCTCCGATCACCACAGTATCAATCGATAGTCTTAAGTATGATGATCAATTTAGCTTAAGTAACTTAGTGTCTTAAATTAAAGGCAAAGCCTGGAAAGATAAAAGATTTAATAGTTCAATACACTATAATGTACCTACAGGTAGTAGATAGTTGGTAGGTATTAAAAACAATCGTACAAAAGACCAATAACTATGCGGATTATAGCGGTAATACAAGTTCAAATTTCTGTTGTTAGTAATAATAATCATACACTGACTCAATCGGATTGAATATTCGCCGTCTGCGCAGACTATGTTAGAGTAGTGACATACCAGTCAATTTGACTGAATATCGGCAAATGTACTTACAAAATAAAATTTATGTTCGGACATAATATGTGAGTATAATGTAGTTCAGAAAGTCTCGTTAAAGTTAGTTAGTAAGTTAAAAAAGGTTGTCACACTCTCTGTTCGGACAGTAAATATGAGGATCAGTTGAAACCACGATAACAGAATTTTGTTCGAGGGTCATAAACTCTATAGCTTTGTTAACTTTGTACGGACCACTTAGGAAATGTGGTAGATGAGAAATATCTCTTACAGTTCCCTAGTCAGCCGAATAAATCAAAGAGTCTATGATATTTGTAAAAGTTGGTGTAGTTGCATGATATTACGATGTCCAAGTTTGCTGAGACTGAAATTCAATTATAAGTTTCGAGCGTGAGTGACCATCAGATTAGGGGTGGGACAGACCCAAAGATTGAAATTAATTGGCTCATCCAGATATTGTTCAGGGAAGCACCCTCATCTCTCAGGATTTATGTCTTACTGTGAAACATCGATGGCGAAAACTGTTTACTGTAAATGTATAGTTGTTGTTTGCTTGTACATCTAACTTTATATCATTTGTTTGTAGATAAAGTAAGGAATTAAAACTTTTTGTTGCCGCAGTAAGTACCGACGGGTAAGTAGACACTACTTTTCACGTAAGTAAGTGTAAAACACAACTCAATAATGTTGACGATACCAAGAAGGTAAGTGTTACTTCCAGACCTTTTTCATTGGAAAAAAATCTAAAGAATCAAAATAAGAAAATATAAATATTTAGAATGAAATACAAATAGAGAAAAGTCTGATATTGAATCCGGAGCGGTCATTTTTTCCAGTCTAAAAATACATATAACATCACGATTATTCCTAAAACTGGTAGTACTTATTACAAGTATATTTTTTAGGCCGTTTACAATATAGCGTAGGTATTTACTACGTTTTGCGTATAAATGGCGTTTTGTAGTACTTCGAAATTAAAAATCTAAACGAGTTGTGTCGTTTTTTTGTTATCTTTAGGCAACAGTGTTAAATTTTTCTTTATTAGTTTCGTTGTCCATAATATTCCATTGATTGATTTACGTCTTGTGTTTTTCTGCTTATTAATAATGATAATGAAAAGTGACGTTACCATTGTAATTTTATTTTTTGCACTTACAGTAGCGCTTTCTGGGATTCACATTCTTAATGTATACTTACGAAAAACTTCTAAGTACTGCCCACAATCCAGCTGTTAGGTATATCATCAAAAAATCCAGTCCAATATATCAAAATTATTTATGTAAAAATTTTAGTCGGAGCGGAACTATCTAAAAGTGGTCTTATAATAGTTTGCTTTTATAAGACCACGTTTAGACAACAGGTTTTCATTTTTTTTTCTTAAAAACTTGCCAAACATGAGGACTAAATGAGATTCATGGTCTGACGGGGGCTTAGTTTTCGTGATTTCACAACATACAAAGTATGGTCGATTCTTTTCAACTTTCCCGCTAGCCTACTATTAGAATCTGCTACGAATTGTATTTAAGTTTTAGTGCTCAATTACCCAGTTCTTAAAAAAAACAAAATACAATTGAAACACGATTCAGATACGATTGCCCGTAACCATTGACCCGCTCCCCCGTAGTAAGTAGCTCGTAGTCCACTACGAGCGTAGCGGATTCGACGAGTAGATCCTTAGAAATAAGTGTAAGCGAATAAAAGGTGCGGATTAAGCGAGTCATGCGGAGTCTTGTATGTATGTCAGTTTTGCAAAACCCAACACAAACACACAAAGTACAATTTTTCTTCAGTTTTCTAGAAAACTAGTGAAAATTAAGATATTTTACTCTGTTCCGTAGGCCTTTTGCTTGCTACTATTTCGAACCAGAAAGCGAGCATGCGAGCGTAACCACTGTGGCTAAATCAAAATCTATGTACTTTTCTAATCTCATCTCGAGTTTCCTTTTAAACGTATTCCAATTTAAAGTTACTTTAATACTGTTCTGTATTGTGTACGAAGTCTCCCTTAAGACGCTATACGGAAAAATACGTACTTACTAAATTAGAGGACGGTTAGAGATGTTACAAATCTGGTAATAAGATATAACTATATTTCTTCATACCTTTATCTAGATTCGTAAAGTTTCAGAAACACGATTTTATGGTTTTGCCTCGTCACTTTATCTACCATCTATAAAATACCAAAATTCAAGATTAGCTATTCTCAAATGGGGTTGGGTTGCATTCACTATTAGAAATTAAGCTTACCTTTTCGCTATTCATACTTACAAAGGATCACAGATACGATCGTAAACTTTATTAATAATATCGAATAACCTAATAAAATTTTGTTGGTATCCCGTACAGTATCTTGTTATAACAGCAAGTAATCGTGTTTACCAATGTGAAGATTATTTCCAGATTAATAATAAAGGGAATCGTGGAAATCAATACTGGCGTAGAGCGTAAGTCTTCGTGGATATTATGACAACATCGTTATATTGTTGGGTTGTCTAGTGTAATATGGTGAAGTCTGACGCTGATCGTGATGTTTAATAACCAAATGTAATGTATACTCTGAAGCTATTAGATGTGATGGCCTCTCAATTAAACATGAGTTCATTGTAGCTACTAACATTATTGTACATACCTACATATCTTGTGTACCTGTCTATAGAATTCAATATAGTTTGTGACTAAAGAAGGAAGTAGGTGTTTTAAAATAAAACTACATTTGAGGGCTTACAGTGCAAGCTTTAGAGTTGAGTAAAACCAAAAGTTAATGTCTATGTACCCGCGACTTTACACTTTGTAAGAGGAAAGTTGTTTTTTAAGTATTTTTACATTTTTAATAACTTATTTTATGGACCAAAATTTTTATGAATCTATTTATCTATAGCACAATTAATACTTCTCATTATTTTAACATTGCATTTTGTGCAAAAAACGAGACCAAACAATAACTAGAAGGTTTTCTATTTTAAGGTAATATTGAGTCGTCTAGCGTCGTACCCAAAACCATTTTCAGGATAAATTTGGGCCTATTCGCATAATGTTAATAGCAGCTAATTTCGCCATCTACTTCTTCAGCCATCATCGCCTTCCGTGCCGTAATCGCCACCTTTCAAATGAATACAACATTGAGCCCATTATTTCGTCCAATGTAATCGCGTGGCAGTGAAATAGGGCACGGAGTCTGGAAATGAAGACGCCGTTTGTTCATAACCAGATCGTTAATTCCATTATAACAAGTCAGAGAAGCGAGAATACCGGTAACAGATGTGCCGCTCTACTCTCCAAGTCCTTAAGATTTGATGCTACGATTTTGAGACAGTCGAATCATAATTAGGTGTTTTTTTGTTTATAAGTTTCAGGGCGACTTTCACCAACTGTCACAAAACACGTTTAGTGCTAAACATATTTAAAACAACGCTGTGTTAACACGTTCGCTGCTGCGCTTTTTGATGGACTTTTAGCCAGTGCGTATGAGGTCTTTTCGAGGCAAAGTTTAACTTCTTTACAGTACGAAATACGTAAATATAGTAAACGACTACTTGTCAAAAGGTGATTGATATTTTTCAGGATTATGAAAAAATTACTAGCCAGATCTTCGTAAAAATTATATGGGACCACACATAAACCATTTTCTTTCAGATAAAAAAAGAATTATAAAAATCTGTTAACAACTGGCGAAGTTATAGTAAAACATACATAAAAAAAATCAGTGGACTTGAGAACCTCCTCCTTTTTTGAAGTCGGTTAAAAATATATATGACATCGGTTCTGCTTCACATCGCACTAAAAGAAAGTTCGATTTGTGCCTTAACTAGGGATGGGCATAAAAGACGCAGTTACTTTATTTTTTTTTTAGTTAAATATCAATTAAAATGTTTATCGTTAAAACAAGGCATACAGAAGGATTTTTCACACTGGACACAAAGATCCCGCCCACACCTAACTCAGTTCGGCTATGAGGCCTACTACTTTTGAGGCAGATTAGACCTCACTCCGCACTGTACGTGATTTTTCCATTCAGTGCGTTTGCTTATTAACTACACCGTTGGGCTAGACTTCGTAAAAGATACAATTTAATATTTTTGTCTCTGTTATACTCATAGAAATGTTAATATGACGGCCCCCCGCACAGAGTAAAAGAACGCGACTTTGACTGCCGCACCTGCGAGAAGTCACGCATGTAGCTAGTTCGACCTCATGGTACCGTGAACGTGTTAAAGGAATGACTAAAATAACAATCTAATTTTAAATGTTTAGATCTTAAATGTGTCGTTGGCGAAAGTCGCCCTCAGTTACTTATTTTTTTATACGTGGCATTTGGAAAAGTATTTTATAACTACCTATAAAATATTAATATCATATCCCGTTTACATATACCTAAGCTAGATGTTTTAGTTTAATATCAGTCTCTTGTAACAAAACATCTAGCTTATTTGTTTTCATTTTTACGTATACGTGCGTAAAGTGAGTAGTCATGTTACAGATATATCGATAGAGAATAAACGCTGAATAAGTTATATACGCCTCTGCATTGTTTAAAAGTATATCACACTCCAAGCTTTCAACTTATAAACTTGGTTACTGTGATGTACTGGCAATTTGTAACGCTAACTCGTTGCTATCTTCTTTCAATAGGAAATAAGTAATTTTTAATCAAGTAAATATACTAGAAAAAAGCAACTTGTCTCATGTCGCCCTGACGGGACTCGAACCCGCATCCTTGGGAATCCGGCCCAATGCACTGACCAATTATGCTACAGAGACCTACGAGAACACTTTGAAATTCTCTAGTATAATCACATTTTTCTACGGTGTTGGCCACCGTCGTTTCATCAATGAGAGAAATATCCTCGCATTCGAAAGAAACATCTTTACAGCTGTTTGACTATCGATTAAGATGAAACTGCCATCTACTTATAACTTTTTAATTTTGCATTTTACAATGCAATTTTTATGTGATGATAGTTGCTTTTTTCTAGTATATTTACTTGATTAAAAATTATCACATAAAAATAGCATTGTAAAATGCAAAATTAAAAAGTTATAAGTAGATGGCAGTTTCATCTTAATCGATAGTCAAACAGCTGTAAAGATGTTTCTTTCGAATGCGAGGATATTTCTCTCATTGATGAAACGACGGTGGCCAACACCGTAGAAAAATGTGATTATACTAGAGAATTTCAAAGTGTTCTCGTAGGTCTCTGTAGCATAATTGGTCAGTGCATTGGGCCGGATTCCCAAGGATGCGGGTTCGAGTCCCGTCAGGGCGACATGAGACAAGTTGCTTTTTTCTAGTATATTTACTTGATTAAAAATTATCACATAAAAATAGCATTGTAAAATGCAAAATTAAAAAGTTATAAGTAGATGGCAGTTTCATCTTAATCGATAGTCAAACATCTGTAAAGATGTTTCTTTCGAATGCGAGGATATTTCTCTCATTGATGAAACGACGGTGGCCAACACCGTAGAAAAATGTGATTATACTAGAGAATTTCAAAGTGTTCTCGTAGGTCTCTGTAGCATAATTGGTCAGTGCATTGGGCCGGATTCCCAAGGATGCGGGTTCGAGTCCCGTCAGGGCGACATGAGACAAGTTGCTTTTTTCTAGTATATTTACTTGATTAAAAATTATCACATAAAAATAGCATTGTAAAATGCAAAATTAAAAAGTTATAAGTAGATGGCAGTTTCATCTTAATCGATAGTCAAACAGCTGTAAAGATGTTTCTTTCGAATGCGAGGATATTTCTCTCATTGATGAAACGACGGTGGCCAACACCGTAGAAAAATGTGATTATACTAGAGAATTTCAAAGTGTTCTCGTAGGTCTCTGTAGCATAATTGGTCAGTGCATTGGGCCGGATTCCCAAGGATGCGGGTTCGAGTCCCGTCAGGGCGACATGAGACAAGTTGCTTTTTTCTAGTATATTTACTTGATTAAAAATTATCACATAAAAATAGCATTGTAAAATGCAAAATTAAAAAGTTATAAGTAGATGGCAGTTTCATCTTAATCGATAGTCAAACAGCTGTAAAGATGTTTCTTTCGAATGCGAGGATATTTCTCTCATTGATGAAACGACGGTGGCCAACACCGTAGAAAAATGTGATTATACTAGAGAATTTCAAAGTGTTCTCGTAGGTCTCTGTAGCATAATTGGTCAGTGCATTGGGCCGGATTCCCAAGGATGCGGGTTCGAGTCCCGTCAGGGCGACATGAGACAAGTTGCTTTTTTCTAGTATATTTACTTGATTAAAAATTATCACATAAAAATAGCATTGTAAAATGCAAAATTAAAAAGTTATAAGTAGATGGCAGTTTCATCTTAATCGATAGTCAAACAGCTGTAAAGATGTTTCTTTCGAATGCGAGGATATTTCTCTCATTGATGAAACGACGGTGGCCAACACCGTAGAAAAATGTGATTATACTAGAGAATTTCAAAGTGTTCTCGTAGGTCTCTGTAGCATAATTGGTCAGTGCATTGGGCCGGATTCCCAAGGATGGTTCGGGTTCGAGTCCCGTCAGGGCGACATGAGACAAGTTGCTTTTTTCTAGTATATTTACTTGATTAAAAATTATCACATAAAAATAGCATTGTAAAATGCAAAATTAAAAAGTTATAAGTAGATGGCAGTTTCATCTTAATCGATAGTCAAACAGCTGTAAAGATGTTTCTTTCGAATGCGAGGATATTTCTCTCATTGATGAAACGACGGTGGCCAACACCGTAGAAAAATGTGATTATACTAGAGAATTTCAAAGTGTTCTCGTAGGTCTCTGTAGCATAATTGGTCAGTGCATTGGGCCGGATTCCCAAGGATGGTTCGGGTTCGAGTCCCGTCAGGGCGACATGAGACAAGTTGCTTTTTTCTAGTATATTTACTTGATTAAAAATTATCACATAAAAATAGCATTGTAAAATGCAAAATTAAAAAGTTATAAGTAGATGGCAGTTTCATCTTAATCGATAGTCAAACAGCTGTAAAGATGTTTCTTTCGAATGCGAGGATATTTCTCTCATTGATGAAACGACGGTGGCCAACACCGTAGAAAAATGTGATTATACTAGAGAATTTCAAAGTGTTCTCGTAGGTCTCTGTAGCATAATTGGTCAGTGCATTGGGCCGGATTCCCAAGGATGCGGGTTCGAGTCCCGTCAGGGCGACATGAGACAAGTTGCTTTTTTCTAGTATATTTACTTGATTAAAAATTATCACATAAAAATAGCATTGTAAAATGCAAAATTAAAAAGTTATAAGTAGATGGCAGTTTCATCTTAATCGATAGTCAAACAGCTGTAAAGATGTTTCTTTCGAATGCGAGGATATTTCTCTCATTGATGAAACGACGGTGGCCAACACCGTAGAAAAATGTGATTATACTAGAGAATTTCAAAGTGTTCTCGTAGGTCTCTGTAGCATAATTGGTCAGTGCATTGGGCCGGATTCCCAAGGATGCGGGTTCGAGTCCCGTCAGGGCGACATGAGACAAGTTGCTTTTTTCTAGTATATTTACTTGATTAAAAATTATCACATAAAAATAGCATTGTAAAATGCAAAATTAAAAAGTTATAAGTAGATGGCAGTTTCATCTTAATCGATAGTCAAACAGCTGTAAAGATGTTTCTTTCGAATGCGAGGATATTTCTCTCATTGATGAAACGACGGTGGCCAACACCGTAGAAAAATGTGATTATACTAGAGAATTTCAAAGTGTTCTCGTAGGTCTCTGTAGCATAATTGGTCAGTGCATTGGGCCGGATTCCCAAGGATGCGGGTTCGAGTCCCGTCAGGGCGACATGAGACAAGTTGCTTTTTTCTAGTATATTTACTTGATTAAAAATTATCACATAAAAATAGCATTGTAAAATGCAAAATTAAAAAGTTATAAGTAGATGGCAGTTTCATCTTAATCGATAGTCAAACAGCTGTAAAGATGTTTCTTTCGAATGCGAGGATATTTCTCTCATTGATGAAACGACGGTGGCCAACACCGTAGAAAAATGTGATTATACTAGAGAATTTCAAAGTGTTCTCGTAGGTCTCTGTAGCATAATTGGTCAGTGCATTGGGCCGGATTCCCAAGGATGCGGGTTCGAGTCCCGTCAGGGCGACATGAGACAAGTTGCCTTTTTTCTAGTATATTTACTTGATTAAAAATTATCACATAAAAATAGCATTGTAAAATGCAAAATTAAAAAGTTATAAGTAGATGGCAGTTTCATCTTAATCGATAGTCAAACAGCTGTAAAGATGTTTCTTTCGAATGCGAGGATATTTCTCTCATTGATGAAACGACGGTGGCCAACACCGTAGAAAAATGTGATTATACTAGAGAATTTCAAAGTGTTCTCGTAGGTCTCTGTAGCATAATTGGTCAGTGCATTGGGCCGGATTCCCAAGGATGCGGGTTCGAGTCCCGTCAGGGCGACATGAGACAATTTGCTTTTTTCTAGTATATTTACTTGATTAAAAATTATCACATAAAAATAGCATTGTAAAATGCAAAATTAAAAAGTTATAAGTAGATGGCAGTTTCATCTTAATCGATAGTCAAACAGCTGTAAAGATGTTTCTTTCGAATGCGAGGATATTTCTCTCATTGATGAAACGACGGTGGCCAACACCGTAGAAAAATGTGATTATACTAGAGAATTTCAAAGTGTTCTCGTAGGTCTCTGTAGCATAATTGGTCAGTGCATTGGGCCGGATTCCCAAGGATGCGGGTTCGAGTCCCGTCAGGGCGACATGAGACAAGTTGCTTTTTTCTAGTATATTTACTTGATTAAAAATTATCACATAAAAATAGCATTGTAAAATGCAAAATTAAAAAGTTATAAGGAAATAAGTAGATATAAGTTTTTGATAAACGAATACTATCGTTTTTCTTAGAACAACCGACAGTCGTATGCCAAAGAGTACGTATGTAATCACATGTGCATCAGGATAAAGGGCTCATTTTGAAAACCTTGCGCAACAACTTTCACTAGTGCAGTCTAACAACGAACGAACAACAATTATTAAAAAAATTATTTCATTTATTTAATATTATAATAAATAAATAAATGAATTAAGTTTCTTTTAATCTAAAATTCTTCCGATCACCACAGTACCTACTCGCCTCTTCGAAAGAATTCTACGGAGTAACTCGTGCGAATCAAGAGTGGGTGGCGACTCGCGACTAATATGTAAATAAGGCACTCCACTCCGAAATGAAAAGCGCAGACCCAACCCTGAGTAATGAGCCGCGAATCGCGATACCATCGTGTCTAATTGTTAGATGGAGACATCTGACCCTATGCTAATTGCTACGTCACTTTAATTCATGAATGGAAAATTATTATTAACCGACTTCAACAAAAAGAAGAGTTACTCAATTCATCGGTTTTTTTATGTATGTTACTCGATTACTCAAAGACGGCTAGACCGATTTGAGCATTTCTTTTTTGTTCTAAAGGGTATACTTCCCATTTGGCGCCATTGTCATCATGTCAGGATCTGATGATGGGATCCTGAAAAAATCCAGGGAACTCTTCAAATATTATAGGCACTCCTATAGCGATTTCGATGTTTTCTAGTGTAACTCATGCATATGCTTCCGGAAAGCACCATTTGGTGAAGTGGAACTGATGATGAAGACCACAACTGGTCATCGGAACTATTATATATACTTAGCATTTCACGGAAGCGTTACGATTACTTTAATGTGGGTCATAATCAATTTATGCACCACTCAATGCATGTGATGAAGTGGAGCTGATGATGAAGTACCGGGAGAACTCCTCTATAAGTTATGTCCCTACACCGGGAAATGCAGCATTTAGTAAAAGGTGATGAGCAGTTGACATAAGGTTATCAGCGTAGGCAAGGGGCCTCTACCTTTAAAAATTGTAAAATAAAAAACTTTTTATAAAAAAATTAAAACTGACTTCAAAAAACTAAAAACCAAAAAATAAGCCTTTTGGAGTCGGTGCCAACCAAGTTAATAAACATAAAAGAGTAGGACCGCAAAATAGAATGCCTTGGCTGGTACCGGCTTATTTTTTGCTTTTTAGTTTTTTGAAGTCGGTTTTAATTTTTTATTAGAAGTTTTTTTTTTATTTTACTAAAGAAGTGATCTTTGTTAGCGCGTCGGCAGAAAATAATGTACAATCGCCAATCTTAAGTTTCCCGTAGACCATCAGTTGAGTTTTTGGGGAGCTGTTGTTTCAAAAAGTAATAAAAGAAGAAGTTTATATCACAAATTATTATAAAAGAATAAGTATTTCATTAGAATAACAAATTATTGCATTAACCGTATTACTTTTCGAAAACACGTTTACCGAACTGAACTCTACTGGTCTACCGGGATACTATACTATTTTTGTTCTACAGTGTTATATTATTTTAGGAAAAGGGTTTAAATTTTGAAAAGATAAGTAATGTAAAATAGGCATAGACATAACGACTTTGATCGCGATAGCCTTGGAGCATTTTCTACTACTTTTCCATTTACACTTATCCATTTGCTTATATTATAAATGTTAAAGAAATACTGCACTGTCTGGCTGTTCCTTTTCACGCGTAAACCGCTGAATCGATTTTAGTAAACATTTATGTGGACATAACTTCCGTGGAGATGGACATTAAATACTTTTTACTCTGATAAATGCTGATAAATGGCACACTTTCGGTAGTGAAACGTGGTCGCTAACTATGGGTCTGATAAGAAGGCATGGAGATGGCTATGCTCTAAGAGGGAAATGAGGAGATCCGTAGGAGAACTACGCACCAAGGATTGCTCAGCTGAAGCTAGCAGAGTCGATGGCCGTTGTTCTGGAATGGCGACCGCGCGCCGGCCGACGCTCCGTGAGTAGTACCCCGACAAGGTGGACCGACGATCTGGTGAAGGTCCCGGAAAGGCGCAGGGTGCGGGCAGCGCAGGGTCGATCATCGTGGAGATCCTTGGGGGAGGCCTTTAGCCAGCAGTGGGGGTTATGAGGCTGAGACGACGTAATGCCATTACCACGCGACATCCTAAATCTGCGCGCTAACCTAATTCCTCGCGGACAAAGTCGCGGGCGGAAGGCTAGTATATATATATATATATATATATAAAATTCAATGTCCTGACTGACTTATTGACTGATCATCAACGCACAGCCCAAACCGTTGGCTCTAGAAACTCTTAATTTGGCACATAGGTTCCTTATGAGGTGTTATTTTATACGTAATTAAATTAAGTTATGTATATAATTAAAGTAAAGTACCAAATTATATAGTTAAGGTGGTACAACTTCCATACAAACAAACATTGCACATTAATTGGTTCATCATACATTAATAATTCATAAATACATGTGCAACTAACTCGTTTCAGTAATTTCTTTGCGCGAAATTATAAAAAAAATGTACTTTCACACATGAGCTATATAAATGCGATTGGTCACACACACATACGTAGAATTATTGAAATTATAAGATATTAGTATATTCGTGTTTTATAAGTAAGTAAGTATAAGTATAGGATAGAACAGCTATACGAACAGATAAGTGGAAACTCAATACACTTCACATATTCAAGGAAAAGTACCAGGGCAGCATAACAAATTAAGAGTTATTATGCTTAGTTCAAAAGTTGCTGTCTACAAACACTCGAAACATCTAAAAAAAAATAACTCATGGTCAGCTATGCTATCCTGGTACTTTTATCTAATAATATTTTAATTTAATCGGTCGAGTATATTTAGGTGTACCACGGCCCATATATGTTTGAAATGTTTTATTTCATTTTATGTCATTGACAACGCGGTGTACCACGGGTAAGAAAAAAGTGCCCTTGGTACACATAGGTGAACCACCCATGACGTAAAAACCTTAACTGAGAATAAAATGTATTTACTTATTTAATTTATTAGGGATAAGTGAATCAAGAGTTCCCACGTATCCCTACCAGTAGGGATACCTTGGTAGGTATATGTGTACCAGGGGGCTATAATAGTTTGCCTCATTTTATCGGATCGAACGTAATGTGGCCGTTAGAAAACTCGTTTCCTCTTTAATTATGTTTATTATCCGTAGAGAAAACCGAATTTACGTTGTCACGCGTACAAAATCCATTCGCCAAAATAGCCACCATCCGGTATAATGGGGAGGCTGAAATCCAATTAATTAGCAGAGATGAAACTACATTCTGGGTATACGCTCTCGATCTTATATTGGATATTTTTTTCTGACAATATATGTGGACATTGGACATAATATCAGAGACGGTGATTGAGGTAATAAAGAATGGAATGAAATATAATAAATACATTTGGAAGAATCCATCTAGTTAATAAAAAGAAAACCATAAACAAAACAAAAATATGTATCTAAAATATGCGTGGTATTGCACACTCTAACTGCTGAAGTGATGATACTCCGCGTGGCGGCGAAACACGTGTATAGTAGTAGGTAGTCGAAGGAGCAACGCGAGATGTCGTGTCACTGTTTTGGGATTGCATTTATTTATTGCGGAAGTACAAGCTTAATATTATAGTTTTCATAGTTAATGAATTTATTTTTCGAGCAATACAATTCTCAATTAGAGATAACGTATTACTTTTCGAGTAAGTTCTCACTTTTATCTCTCTCTCTCACTCACTTTCACTCTTTCGAGTAGCTCTCACGCGTTATAGTACCAAATACACTTCTCAAATTAGTTTCTCAGAAAAGTTTTTAGTGTTCTAAGGGTTCGATAACCAAACCACCCTCCAAAAATCCCTAAGCAACCCCAAGCAATGCATCGTCTTCCACACTTGGCCTTCGCTCATTCCGTTGTTTATCGAAGCCCCTATAAATCACGACCCTCGTCTCTGAATACCTACACATTGGACACAGAGTCACGGCTTCAACCTAACCTCTGTTTTTTTTTATAGGTAATTATGATAAGCACTTTTTTCGACCAACACACTTCTTAAATAATTTCTAAGAAAAGTTTCAAGTGATAACCAAACCACCCTCCTAAAGTCCCCAAGCAATGCATCGTCTTCCACACTTGGCCGTCTCTCATTCCTGCTGTTCCGTTGTTTGTCGATGCCCCTATAAATCACGACCCTCGTCTCTGAATACACAATGGACACAGAGTCACGACGTCAACCTGACCTCGCTAAGTCTGGTCACCCCGCAATGGGATCGCTGTAAATTTACTGTCCCTGAATTAGATAAATAGATACGTAAAGGTTTTATTGATGCTACGGTTAAGCATACTTGGGTCTTAAAAGAATAAGTGTTTAAATTTTTGGCGTATTCGCTTAATGTGGATCTAAGGGCAATCTTTGAGTAATTTGTTACAAATAATTGGATGCAAACCTCTTTATAAAAAAAAACTATGAACGCTGAATTATATAAATATATCTTTAAAGGTTTAATTGATACTTCAGTTAAGCAGACGTGGGTCTTAAGATAAATTATTATTACTCAAACCCGACCGGACACCGGTGTCCTCTCCGAACGTCGGCCGAAAACCATCATTTTATAATAGTTAGAGTTTAGTCTTGTATGAACATCCTGATTTCAGAACGAAGCCTGATAAATATACTCCAATCTGTGATAAAAAATTTAATCTACTCATTCGTTTGAAGTGACATTTGACATTTTCGAAAATCGTGATTTTTTTGGGGTTTTTTTTCTTTATTTATGTGTTTTTTTGCCATTTCTAACCACGTCAAACTAATATACTGTTGATGTTATAGTTTTTTTAGTTTAGTATCTGAACAGGTTAAAATATTCATCAATCTAATACAGTTTACAGATTGAAAAAATATTGTACGGTAACTTATAAAATTTTATAGAATAGCATAATTTTAGGAAAATTGTTTTTTTGGCATGTCAGTATGGACCGGGGTCTGAATGGTACTGTGCTTAGGTATATAACATGTGAGTATAAAATTAATGTGGACCGCAGTCTCCACGAGGGTTCCACATTGTTAGAGTCCATATAATTTCTAAGTAACTTGTTGCAAACATAGGTAAGTATATATATATAATATATATATATATACTTACCTATGTTATATTATATATATATATATATATATATATATATATATATATATATATATTTAAACTCGAACAATATAGGTATTTCAATTATAATTATCTTTCTTTTGCACAATACGTAATTCCTTCACAATAATAAAAAAAAACTTTTCACAAATTCACTGCAAAATTAGTATCTTATCTATACTAATATTTTAATGAGGAAAGATTTGATTGTTTGTTTGTTTGCATTAAATAGGCTCCGAAACTACTGAACGGATTTGGATGAAATTTGGTACACAGATAGTAGATAGCCTGGTTATGAACAAAGGATACATTTTATCCCGATATTCCCTCGGGAACGGGGACCACGCGGGTGAAACCGCGAGCAGCCGCTAGTGGGAAATAATTTAGTCAACATTTTCATCGGAATCTCCAAAAACAAACGAGTTACCTAATAATTCAGTCGCTTGAAATTCACGTCATAATATTATGCAAAGTCAAAACTAAGCTCTGCGGTGAACTAGGGACCTGCTGTTTGATAAAGTTTGCTATTTAAACAAACTAGGAACTATTTGATGGATCACTTCCCCAACAGAGAGTCTTTCAACCCTGAGTTTTACTTAGCGCAAAACCAGGCCGTCCAAGTTTCCCTGCACTTAACTTAGTTCTTAAGTGTTAATCGATCATGTCTGGTCAACGATCCGTGAAAACTAGATTACTTTGTAATTAGTTATTGAACATGAGTCGTACTTTTGAATCACTCGCATTACATTCGCATACGGAATCGGATTCGCATGCGAATGCTTTGTTAAACACCTTATTCGCTTGCGAATCTTGCGATTCCGTATGAGAATAGTAATTCGAAGGTTTTTAAGACGACTCCTGAACCGCAGCGCTAAGTTTGATGCGAGTTATAAATTAGGTGGAAAAACTTGCTTGAATGATGTTTTGTAGTTTTTCGACAGGTTCTAGTCTCGCCCGACTGGGTTGTTAGGGGTAAGCTCACAGACCTTTATCGAGATAGACGGAAAGAGCGCTTCAAACTGTATGAGAACATAGCGTGTGGAATTTTTCGTACCTACGATGACGTCAAGAGCGAGATTTAAGTGTTGGGAAATGTTATTGACGAGCTCTTGCAAGAAAGCACTGCACAATTAACCATTTTCGTTTCTGAGTGACGCGTGTTTTCATGGTAATGGTCTCAAGCGGACTCACTTAGGTCGGAAACCTATGACCGTAGATCAAACTTTTTACACGCAAGGTAGGTAACCTTTTACCGTCTATCTCGATATAGGTCCGCGGGTAAGCTTTTTGGTTTTTTTGTGTATTTTTTTATTTAAGCAACATAGTACTTAAGTGACACCTACCTATTGTGGTTTAGAAATATTGTAATAAAATATGTTTCACCTTGTAAATTCGTCGCAATGAAAAAACAGAGTTGTACAGTTGTAGAAGGTACATAATATGTTTTCATAAGTCTAAACTTGTGTTGTAGGTTGTACAATTCTGTTAAAAGAAGATGTAAGATCTTTTTTTACAAAATAGATTATTTATATTATACGGGTTAGTAATATTATGGTAGGTATTGTCTATCCTTGTTTATTCCAGACATCGAATTCAACCAACGTGGATACAGTGTTTATAACAATAAATTCCATTTATAATATTATTAGAATAGAAACCAAACTATGACTAAATAAATAAATATGTAGTAAATAACATTCAATCATTGATTCTGGAGCTGAGCTATATAAGTACCTACTTACTTACGTTACGGATATAAACAGCGACGAAAATTTACAAATAACAAACAAACACAAATACAAATGTTCATGGCATGAATGTTTGTCGCGTCCTTCTGGATGTAGCGTCGAACTCACGACAAATGGTTCAGTAAACATGTTTTTTGTTTATTGCAAGTCAGATAAGAAGACCACCAAGCCACCGGATCCGTCAAATAATAATTTGTTCCCTTCTTTATCTTTCATAGAAAACGAATTACAACATTGTTTTGTTTCCCGCGGTTGAACGAACTCAAATCGATAACAATATTTACTCTGCGTATCGGCTGTGATTTGGTCATTCAAAACAAATGCACTGAGCGAAATTTGTAGTTCAATTTTAGGGTTCCGATTCCGACCAAAATGGTAAAAAGGAACCCTTATGGTGCGACTCAGTCTGTTACAGTCATGGCTGGCTACATCAGGAACTACTACTTAATGCTATCAACTTGAAATTTGGAATAGTTTTCGACGACGTTTACCCAACTATTTTGCAAATAAGAGAGAAATAAAAAAGTTATTTTTTGCCACAGACCACACATGACCCAGAAGTTCGCGACCGGACAAAACAACCGAACTACTGGAACTAGAGGGAAGTTTATGTAAAGATTACAGGAAAAATAAAACGTCTCTAAACAGCATACTTTTGCAGAAATCTTAAAAAAGTGATTTTATACATTTAGTTATTAGTTGGTGGTATACTTTATATATTTGGTTGGTGGTAGGACTAGCTGTAAGTCCGCCTGGCTAGCTACCATCATCTTATCTAAGTCTGACGCCAAAGCAACAATGTTTTCAGCGTTGTTGTGTTTCGGCAGTTAAAGATAGGATAGTTCCGCAGTGATTGAAGATTCTGGAAGAGGCTCGCTTCCATCTTCAACTTTATTAATATTTAACATCAGGTATGATGAAGGCTAAGAGGCTCCCCGTAGTTCATAAAAAAGAAAACCCGACTTGCTCTTGACCGGTTTTTTATACTGCATGCAATATTTCAGTTATCGTAGTGCATTGTACACCCGCTGCATTGTAAAGGAGTTTTATGACGCCCGTATTCATGGGTTCCGTTCATGGTTCATTAGGTATGAGGGTGGCTGGGGTGACGAAGCATCGCGGATGTATGGACGAAGATTGGGGCGATGTGATCGGGAAATAAACGACGTTACCGTTTTCTTGCGAACTTTCTTAGTTTCTTTTTAATTCAACCCTCTTTAAACAGAAAACGTTTGGTAGTTCGATTACAGAAATAAAATTGTTGTTATTTAAAATAAAAGTATCTTCAGCAAATAATTTTCTTTAGCTTCGTAATGATAATCTGTATAACACACTAGTAGCAGACATCAAAACTCTCAGCGTTATAATATTAGTAGGTAGCAATGGCGAAGGGTCCATACATACCGATTATAATCATATAACATTTATAATCATATAACATTTAACATTATGTAATTAATTAGTTAAATATGTGGATGCCAGGCAGTTGCAAGTGAACGCAATGTTTTATTTTCCATATTTATTATTGTCTGATTTGTACGTTTTCATGGAATGGCTTACCTTCGCCATTTTGCGACCCCTCGCCACAGGACTATTTGTGATGACCAATAATTGGCTTTCTTTTGATAAGCTATTGGTTGCTTGGTCGTCCCAGAAGAAAAATAAACATACTATAAATGGCGCTCGGAGCTAATATTAAAACGTGGTAATGGTAAAATGTAGAAGTACCTTAAATAGTTTTCAAAGACCACCATGCTGAAAGTAGTTTCTTAAAAGTGACTTTGTTCCATTATTTTGTAAAATTTGAAGCGGCACCTTCACAGTCAGCTCATTAACATTGCCCCGCTCAACACATCATACAAAATGTTTACTTTTCCATAAATGTTTGACCGTGTGCGTGTAACGTGAATCATGTTTAGTGCAGCGATCTTGGCCTACCAAGACACTATAATCGTGTTTACTATTTGTAGTAACAGCAACAGGCTTTGTCATAACATGTCATATTATTGGTTTAACAGCTGTTCGGTTATTAAGCAAAAAATTATCCTTTTTTTAATAGTAACTGGGCAGGCATTTGACCACCATCGTGCTTAATAAACAGGATGTGGGCTAAGGTGTTACATGCTTGCCCAAAAATGCCTATTTACTCTTGCCTTGAAGAGACCAAGGTTGTAGGAATCGAGGAACACATGAGCAGGCAGCGCATTCCATTCTTTAGCGGTCACTTAACGTTATCTTAATTCTTATCTTGCCTATGACCCTCAGAGCTAATACTAAGCGGGTAAAAGGTATACCCGTACCTAAATATTAAATTAAAAAGCCACTACGCTGAAAGTAGTTTCTTAAAACCTGCTTAAAGAAAGTGGCTTTGTTCCTGTGCTTTGTATAATCTGAGGCAGACCGGCACCTTCTCGGTTTGCTCATTAATATTGATGTCTGCGTGGTTATTGCAGCGATCTTGGGCTACCAAGGCACTATAATTTGTGTATAACGTTCGGTTAATGGCTTCTCGTATGAAACATGTTCACAATGAAGCCGTGCTCTGATGATAAGTAAGTTTTTAATGAATATACTTGAAATTCTACATTTTGTGTCGTGCTTGTTTTCATTTGAGTATTTTAAGGTTTTCTATCAATACAGTCATATTTTAAAGCTGCTGTTCTCCTAAATACACTTACAAAAATTATACAAAGGTCTCTATGACGTTACATTACAGCTGTATAAACTAAATACCCGTCAGCTGAATAATATGACATTCTTATAGATCACATTATTATTCGTATAAAAATTGATTTTTAGTTAGAGCAATAGAAAAGTATTGCTATTTTTTAATTTGGCAGCTTTCACAGAATGCCCGTTAGGTTATAATTGCCTTTTCAGTAAGCTGGTTGCCTTTAGATATTTAAGCCGAATTTGATTAAACGTCATGTAGACATTATCAATCCGAATACGCTTAGTTGCTTAAATTAAATTCGCACATGGACGCTGCGTTTCGCCGCGTTTATAAGCGGTATTAAGCCGCGGTAAAGCCGGGCCTACGAGCTTACTGGATTTATTTTATTACGTTTGCTTATTCGCCGTTTAGATCGCCCCGTGATGACCGTCCGTTTAGAAGCTACTTAGTTAATTAAATGTAGCACGAACGGATTTGCTGGGTTTGGATGGCTGTCTGTCTAGGCATTTAGTCCTTGTTGTAATTAAATTATTGTTTCTTAACATTTATGACAGGTATTTATTTAACAACCTCCATTAATTTATAATTATTGTAGTCTTTCAAAATTTAAAATTTTAAGGAAAGTAAGAGAAATACTAATGTTATGGACATCTTAAGTTTCTTGGCGCACTCATAATTGGAATAAAAAAACTTATGCGGAAAATCAACCCGTGATCACGAAACGTAGGGAAAAAAATCTCAAATACACCGAAAAAATTTAGTAAGTACCAAATACATATTTCGGGTAAATAAATCGCACTAAAAAGTTGTTTTATTTCAATACTAATGTTTTTTAATGGTTCTAAAAATGTGAGCAATTTATTATTGAGGAAGTTGTGGTAATACTTAGACAGCGATACGGAACGAAAGGGGTGATCCTGGTGCAATCAATCTTTATAGGTCGACGACATATTGATAAAATATCGTCCGTCTCTCGCTCGAGTATTTTCGAGAGTGCGACTGAAACGACTTTACATTCACAAGTCACGTGAGATGAGGAATGAGGGCTTTTATTTAAACGTGTCGAAGCGTATTGAAATTCGTGTTTGTAGGGATTTTTATTGAAAAGGAGTTGGAATTTTGGCAAAGAGTGGTTAACATAATATCTGTCTTATCTTATCCGTTTGGTGAGGTATCCTTCTGTTTTACGTTTCTACTTAGATTAAACGCATAGAATTGTAATTTAGAATGTACCATCGACAAAAAATATATACACTTATATCATCTATGCCTTGGCTGGCAACCGACCTTTCCTTTCAAGTATTTTTTAAAGTACATATTTAAAGACGTAACTATAATCGCCGGCTTATTGCAAGAAATCACTATGTGACCAAAATCGAATTTTGAGAAATCAATTAATGAACTTTTACTTAAATCTTGAACATGCTATATCATGTTAAATACAATAAGTAGGTATACTTACAAAAAATGAAATGCAGTTTGAAAGTGTTTATTCATTAAATCAACAAGAATAAAATTCTTAACATAAAACTTGTTTTTAAAGCTAAAAACTTCTTAGCAAGCTAGTTAAAATTTGGCAGAGAGTGGTTGATATAATATTTGTCTTATCATATCCGTTTGGTGATTTTACGTTCCTACTCAGATTTTCTGAAAAACAACATTAGGTGTCTTTCAGTAAATCTGACGTATCTGGTATTGTCTCAGAGGATATCGACTTACAAATGAAACAAAGCTAGTCATTAAAAATGTCCCATCCAAACAATTGGCAAATCTTTATTGTTGGCATCATCCTAGAGAAAACCCTAAGCACTTACAGTATTGACCTCTATCGAAGGTACTTATTGACTGAAAAATGGTGAATGGAAATAATTTAATAAATATAAATATCAGACAACATCACATACTTGATCCGTCTTCGAGATAAGTAGCTTAAGTATTTAGGACAGAAGTTTATTTATTTATTTATGGGAAACATACCTACATCATTAAATAGTACAATAAAGATAAAACATAATTTTAGTACCTTTAGCCAAAAGAGTTTCCACCATTAACTAATACATTGGTAATGTTGAACAGACAACTAAAGAAAACTATCTTGAAGAAATAAGAAAGAATTACTTGAATTGAAATGCATTAATGACAAAACAAAATCTATAGCAAATCATTAAGGTTTTAAATTTAATCATGCAAACTTTTTTTTCTCATAGACCACTTTCGAAATTTTGCTGGTTCCCCTGCAGCTGCAAATTTCTACCATATTCCCAAACTCTACAAAAAATTTGAAAATTAAATCTAATTATGGAAATTTGCGTTGCGGCTGAGTTCCAATCACGAATTAACAATTATCGAAAACAAGGTGATTCCATGCAACATCGCTTTGATACTCACAGCACAAGAAACCAATCAATTCTCACTTAATTTATTTAGAAAACTCCCCGTTCGGAAACCTATATAATTTGTAGTTCGGTGTGGTAAAAATAAAAAGAAAAATAGTATATTTTCTTCTGTTGTCTTCAAATTAAAATTAAACATCAATAACGTAACATATAATTGATGGATTGATTATTATCTATTTTTTACTTCAGTTTTTAGGGTTCCATACCTCAAAAGGAAAAAACGGATCCCTTATAGGATCACTTCGTTGTCCGTCCGACCGTCCGTCCGTCTGTCAAGACCGTTTTTCTCAGGAACGCGTGGAGGTATCAAACTGAAATTTATATCTAATACTCAGGTCTACTGTCCCTTGGAGCTGTGAAAAATCAAAATACTAAGCCAAAGCAAACAACAGATACAACCTTTTATGCCGCAAATTTCCGCAAATTTTCGAAACTCGCACGGGAATCAAAACCTACAGGGTACTTCCCGAGAACTTAGAATCTTGAAATTTGGTACGAAGTAACGTCTTATAGTACAGATAAAGGTAAAATTGCGAAAACAGTAAATTTTTAGTGACATCATATACTCATAATAAAAAATATATTATGGAACCCTCGGTGCGCGAGTTCGATTCGCACTTGGCCGGTTTTTTAGGAATAACCGCAAATCACCCTGTTATGTGATATTCAATCTGCTCATTTTTAGGATTCCGTAACCTAGTGGCAAAAAACGGAACCCTTATAGATTCGTCATGTCTGTCTGTCCGACGTATGCCACAGCCAGTTTATTCGAAAACTATGAGGATTACATAGTTGAAACTTGGTAGGTAAAGCGTTTACAAAAAGATGTATTTTTGTAAACCGCTTTACGGTTTTTACACAAAAATATTAAAAATTACATTGAAGTTTCTGAAACGATTTATGGATTGCAATGAAATTGAATTGAACTAAAATGTGTCCCCCCCTCTCTAACTTCTGAAATAAGAGAGTGAAAATCTAAAAAAAAATATATGCTGTAGATTTTAATAAAAACTTTCAACCAAAATTTAATTGAACGAAATATAGTTGGCAGTTTTATAAATATAACACATTTCACAAAGGGAACTGAAGCTATTTTTTTTTCATCATACCTATACTTGTGGGGCATCTATAGATAGGTCTTTAAAAATTACGTTGAGGTTCTAAAAAAGGTTTTTTCTCAAAGTCAACCGTTTGAAAGATATACACTTTCAAAGTGGTAAATGTGTGTCCCCCCTCTAACTTTTAAAATAAGAAAGTGAAAAATCAAAAATATATATTTAATGGAGATCTTTATAAAAACTTTCAACGAAAATTGGTTTGAACGAAATATATTTCGCAGTTTCAGAGCTATAGCACATTTTCCAAATATAACTTTGTCATCTATACCGTGGGGTAACCGTGTCCGAGCAAAATGTATTGGTGAAACCTCGCCTTTGTCTCCGCTCGCTCGGGCTCGCCGAGTAGAATCATTTTGTGTTAATACGGATATCTTAACCATCCAAGATATGACAAATCTACACAATATTATACTCGTACTTACACTCTGAGACGGAACCAACACAAATGTTGATATAAATGTTGCCCCGGCTGGGGATCGAATCCTGCGTCATCGGGCCCGGCAAGCCGCCCGGAAATCCAAACAGTTTATTTAAATCTCCCCTTCTTTCCGTACAAGAACCATCACACAGAGCTCATAAAGAATTCTTTGCTATTCCACCGTTCTTGAATGTGTTGTTGCCTACTTCACCTTAACATTCATTGTTCTGTACACTATGTGAATGCGTTATTTAGATTAGCTACAAACAGCAGGTATTGTGGGAAGGATCGCTGCCGGTCGGCGGGTCCACAAACAAATACCTTTCTAAATTAATGACAATGTACGCCTGAGTGGCAAGGGCCCTATTACAAATATTATATTGTTCACAAATTTGAATTATGAATAGTGTACACGTCTATTGTGAGCCCTATTAATAATACTGGCCTTGTCTGTTGTACTGTTTAAGGGCGAGTTATGATACACTCACCGGCACATTTAATGGCCGAACCCGTTATTTTCATACAAACATGCTCACT
Source organism: Chrysoteuchia culmella (assembly GCA_910589605.1). Lineage (NCBI taxonomy): Eukaryota > Metazoa > Arthropoda > Insecta > Lepidoptera > Crambidae > Chrysoteuchia > Chrysoteuchia culmella. The sequence goes on from OU342654.1 coordinate 12,394,295, forward strand.
TTGCGACTCCATAAATAAAAGTGTCAACATATTTCTGCAAAAGATATCTGCTCTAATGTTTAGGTTAAGCATTTGACTGTCCAATCAACAATTTTAATAAGTACCGAAACCACCGCATTTGTCATTGAGGCAGAACAATGTTTGCTTCATAATCACATTTTAAGTTTCTTCACGTATTCATCATCGAAATAAAAAAGTTTTATGGATTTAGGTGCATATTATAATGCACTATTATACACTCATTTGCAAAAAAAAACGGGCGGTTTTGATATTCATTCATCTTTAAAAAGATACAATACCAAAAAGGTTTGTACACGTTACTGGCCGGTTTTAAAAATGCTGTAAAATAAAAAAGTACGTTCTAAATTCAAATTTTCATTTGATGCTCATTTTTTCAGAAAACCTACATTTTTGGCGCGAAGTTCCAGAAGTTAACATCGATTTTCATAACTTTTATTCAATTTTTATCGATTAATTTCATATCCTTGACTGTCAAAGCTTTATTTATTGCTGTTTGGCTGTATCAAAAATGCTAGATAAAGTGGTAAAAGCTACAAAAATTATCGCGCTGCTTGAAGAGGGTTGCCGCCAATGTTTCGTGGCTAGGAGGCTAAATGTTAGTCGCTTGACAGTCCAAAGGACCTGGCAGCGATATCAGGAGACTGGTTCCGTCGAGAGAAGGCCTGGTTCTGGAAGAAAACCATGTACCCAACCACGGGATGATCGTTTTCTTGTGAGTCGCGCATTGAGAAATCGCAAATCTTCGTATGTGGATCTTAAGAACTAAGAAATCCAAGAAGTAAGAAATGTGCATATTAGTCTATGGACGGTCAGGAGGAGGCTTCTCGCTGCCAATATACGCAGTCACCGCCCGGCCCGTGGCCTCAAATTACTCCGTGAGCACAGAGTTCACAGGCTTAGGTTTGCTAGAAATTGTGAATCATGGACTCGAGAAGATTGGAATAGGGTTTTGTTCTCTGATGAAGCCAGGATATCTCTGTTCGGCGAAGATCGACGTCGGCGAGTGCTAAGAAGACAAGGAGAACGCTTTGCAGAGGCATGTTATTTATTTATTTATTTATTTCTAGGAAGACCAACAGCAACAAACAGTAATAAATAATACAAATAAAAGTAAATGGCCAATTAAAGGTCCTCACAAATAGTAATTTAAAAATATTAAATACACACTACGAACTAAGTCACACGCATCGCACACACTGGAATCGATTACACAAAAAGAAAGATGTATCAAAAACTACTTGTTACATATTTTAAAACAATCAAGTATTGAAAATGTTTCGAAGAAATCACACCTTATGGGGTGATATGGGGCTCTGTTATGTTTTGGGCAGAAATAAATTCAATGGATCGTACAGAGTTAGTCTTCATTGAAAACGGCTCACTGACTGGGCATCGATACATAACGGAAGTTCTAATTCCTCATGCACAACCCGCATTGGCCGCTCTAGGTGAAGACTAGATTTTTATGGACGACAATGCTCGCGCCCACCGATCCCGCGATGTTAATGCGTATGTGCAAGAGGTCGGCATTCGTCGTTTGGATTGGCCAGCTCGAAGTCCCGACCTCAATCCCATAGAGCATGTCTGGGACGTTCTGAAACGGCGTGTGAGATCAGTACACCCGGCTCCGCAGACTATCCATTTATATGATACTAAACATTTATCTGCTTTTACTTAATTAAAGAAAAACAAACAAAAAAACTTTTTTGTTTTTACTTCATGAGTATATGCACTACTAGAGAGGTTTAGCATTATTTCCCATAAATTGTATAAAATTTTTATGAAATACTGATGAAAACGATTATTTTCTTATTAATTTACCAAATTGTGAGGATAAAACTACCTATAATTATCAAACAAAGCAATATTAACATTTGAATGGTTCATTGCTTAGGTGCCCGTTTTTTAGACTTCTAAACTCTAAAGTTTAGATAAGTCTTATAATCCCTCTCTGTCCGTCCGTACGTACGTATGTATGTACGCATCGAGATCTCAGAAACCATAAGAAATAGAGACAAACGGTCAACGGGAATGAGTTTAGGACACCTTGGACATGTGTCAAATGTACTTTTTTTTTTTTTTTTTTTTTTAGTTTCTACACTACAAAACAATAACAACTGTCACGTGGTTTAGAAGTCTATTTTGTGCCTGCTAACTAGCAGGCGCTGCTAACTTGTTTGCAAATGAGTTTAGTAGTGCACCTAAATCCGTCAAAGTTGTTTCATTTCAATGAATGCTTCACCGAATTTCATACAATGTGATTTGGCACTAAAGTAATGCTTTGCTAGAACGAAGGTTTGGAAACGGGAAGAGATAAGAGAGAAACTCTTTAAAGTGCTTATTGGACAGTCGAATACTTAACTTTGCAGAAATATATCGCACCTCCATTCGTAAACTGACCCAATCCAAAATTTTGGTGAATTGAGTTAAGTATACAGAACGATTTAAAAAAGCGCGCTCTATCGCCTAGTAAATCAGAAACTGCCCTATTAAGGCTAGACAAGGAGAAACCCAATCTTGCGTCTCTTTCTTATCAATGAATCCTGCGCCTTTCGTCATTACAATAGTGACGTATTTAGTATTGCGTTACAAGCCGACAGAATTACATGCAGCGCAATAAGTAGAGAAGTGGTATAAACCTTTATGTGTCACTGTAGTACAAACTTGGGGTAAGTTTACATTACATTCATTTTAAATCGTAAAGTGACCGAAGTTTGTTTTGGGTCACTTCATCACTGTAAACTGAGATATTTTTGTGACCTAAACCAAATAGGGTTCGTTTACTACTGAATATTTTATCAGTATATCCGGCTTTTTATATTTTAAGTCTGTATTTGATTAATATTTTTTTATAACGTTCTAGATTTCTGGTGTTTAGGTCCGTTTCTGAATAAATATAACAAAAATTCTGATGTTGCATTTAGGCAAAGGTCAGTTTATTTCTATTTTTTTGCAATAAAACAGTGAACTCTTTTGTATTAGATTTAAATTAGCATAATGAAGAGAAGAGTTCACCATATTTTGGGAATGGTACTACGCGAGAAGACGAGGTAAGTACCTACTGTGTTACAATTTTAACTTACATGTTTTCTTTAATAAAATATCTACGGCGTACCTTGTGGTGTCATTGCACCAGTATATTTAGTTAATTTTTATACTTCTTTAAACGCAAATAAATCGGTTCCCCGAGTCTTTTCTGTTTAGTTTACACATTCTATAATTTTCACTACCTAGAATTTCACCTTTCACAGAATTACACAAGAAGAAATAAAAGTCCATTAGTCATCGGAGCTACACCAGGAAGAAAAATGCAGGCTGAAGTATGTGTTAAAACTACTGATATTTATTCTTACCTGAGGTAATTATTAATATAAAAAAATATTTGTGCAGATTACTGAAAGAGATCCGTTCGTTAGTTCGTTTTTTATTGAAAATACGCCAGAGAGAGCCATATTTATAACGTTTGACTACCTATTTAAATAACAAAATTAGAATACTAGATTCATACAATGATTTATTAGCACTCATTTATTTATAAAACAGATAACTATTTATGAAGGTTAAGTACGTGTAATTTAATAATAACATCCAGTTTGCAGTGTGATCTTGAAGAATCTTAACTTGGAATATAATGGGTAGATAAGGAATAGGTATGACTTTTGGAAATTATTATTCCAATTTGATTTCCAGATTGTACAGTCCACTACCTATACTGGAAAACCAAATCTGTTGACACAGACGCCCGAAATGCAAGTCTATACTAGTCAAATTGAGGTTATCTAATTCATTTTATGACACGTATTACATTATTATAAGATTTTAACAATTATGATTTTTCATCAACATCATCAGCCTTTTTATTTACCCGCTGCACAGGGGCTCTTATATCTCTTAGGGGTTCATCAAGTTCAAACCAGTCAAGGCATGCTAATTCAGCTACACGTTCAGCAGTTCCTCCAAGCTATCAGTCAAAGTCAAAGATTTTTACTCAAATATACTTATAGATAAGTGCTTTCGAATCGTCCAATATTTTTTTCCTACCAGCCATTCAGGACATCTTTTAACTAATAAGAAGAACGGCTGCAAGAAACATATCAGCTTTAACAGAAGCAACAACATTTACTAAGGAACGTGTCGTTGCCAAACACAAATCTACAATCTTGAAACATATTTAATATAAGAGGAAAATTTTCTCATACTCAGTTATTAGAATATTTTCCTTTTATACAATTACAATAGTCATGTTTTATGTTAGTATCACTTCCATGCATTTTGGTCTTTCAAATAATCATCTACCTTGTAATAACCTTTGCTTAAGGGCGTTTTTTAACATATATTTTAAATGTATGCAAAGGCAGCTCAATCACTTGGTGTGGAACTTGGAGACTATGCCTTCCTCCAAAAACGAGCGTCTACATTTTTCAAGCCGACATCTTGGAACGGAACATCTTGGACTTATTCTTGTTTCTAGTATTAAAATTATGAACATCGCTATGCTTAATAAATAAATCGTGACATTTCCTTACATACACTATATTATCATAGATTTATTGTCCCGCCAAAGTTAGTATATTGTTCTCTTTAAATAAATCTTTTAGAGAATCTCTCCGTTGAAGGTTGTAAATGGCACGCACAACTCTTTTTTGAAGTATTAAAACATTTTCTATATTGGCTGCTGTGCCCCACATCAACAGGCCATAGGACATTACACTATGAAAATAACTAAAGTAAACTAGTCTTGCCGTTTCAATATCAGTTAGGAGCCTTATTTTTCTTATTGCGAAAGCCGCAGAACTAAATATATTCGGCAAGATTTCAATATGTAGATCCCATTGTAGTTTTGAATCTAATGGTAATGCGAAGAAATTTAGTACTCTCAACTAACTCCACTACATCCCCATTCAAATTGATATGCATATCGACTTGCCCTACATTAGGTAATGAGAATTTAACAAACTTCGTTTTGGTAGGGTTAAGAGATAAATCTCTTAAGTATCTCTTGAGGGATAGCACTATTTACTTCGTCAGAACAACTGATTCCTCTATCAATTTTAAAAATTAAAGATGTATCATCTGCAAATAGTACTGTCTTACATAAACTACTCGCGTTGTTAGGGAGGTCGTTAATATATATTAAAAACAGCAGAGGGCCCAATATTGAACCTTGGTAGCAAATAATATTACGAACGTTGATTAATTAAGAAATATATATCAACAGGTAATAAAAGAATGTGATTCGAATTTATGTTTTATTCCTCATACCTTCGAAATATTTTAGTACAAAACTGCATCATTGAATATTCCTCTGCATAAAAATATTGAAGCTAAGAATTAAAGGGAACTATTTGTAAATAAGTCATCCAATAATACGTAGTGCTTAGAAATAAAGAGACATAGTTGTACAAGAGTCAAACGTTCAAAAATGTTTGTATTGCTAAACTGACTCTTTATTGGAAGTTTTTTTTCAGCGTCTATTTACTCCTATATTATAAAATATTTGAAAGATTTTTTTATCCGTATCAGTAGTCTTTAGACTAAATAACCTGTAGAACTTTAAATTTTGTAAATACCTCGTTATTTCATTAAGTTATAGTGTAATATACTAAAATCTGCCGAGGACCGAAACACGTTTTCTGCATTTCCCAAAAAACATTCATTTTGGATTGAGCCGCTTTACGACTGGAGGTGCGATATTGTCATTTTTTAGTATAGAGTCGCAAAGTGAGCATATTTGTATGAAAATAACAGGGTGGACCATTAAATGTGCCTTTGAGTGTACTTCTACATACATATTTAAATGAATCCTTCTTGTGGATTAAAACATTATAGTGACTAGAGTTATTATCTCAACTAATTTGGAGGATCTTAACTACTTTTATTACAAACGCAATAAACGCTTTCGTTTTGTGTCAATTACTTATTTTATTTCTCACACGCTCTGAAAATGAGGTTTTGTCAATCAGTTTAGGCGTTTTTTGCGGCCTAGCGCGGCAAAGTACTTTTTTAATTGAATACCTAAAAATATGTCTTAATGCGTTCCGAATCGCACTATTGACTTTTTTGTTATATTTGATTCTTATTTTAAATAGCTTTAAATTAATTATAATACTCCGTTTTGGTTTAATTATATTATTTTAGTTCATTGAGTCATAAAAACAATAACAATAAGATTAAACTATTTGTTATAAGAATTTTATATTAGGCTGGGTGGGATTTCATAACCTATAATTGGATTTCGGACTGGGCCATAAATCTTTATTTTTAAATTGTCTTTGTCTTGTACCTCATTTAAATACTTTAAATAACTTTGAATTAACTACAATATTGAATTTTTACTATTTTAGTTTTTTTATATCACTAAAACAACGAGAATAAGGTATATTTAGATTAAACTTTATGTTTAAAGAATTTTTTACCGAAAGTTGACCGCGGAATACAACCATAAAATGTTCCTCGCTATTGTGAAGTGAAAAATTGTGTGTTGCGATCGACAGAAAAGTTTTTAGCGTCTTATACCTTTGAAATCCTCGCTTCGCTCAGGCTCGCCGCTAAATAACCAACTTTCCAGCCTTGCATAACAAATAACTATTTTTATATACATTTTCTGCCCCCACTTTTACCATCAACGTTATGGCAATCTTGGTTGCTTCTCGTCGTTTAATATATTTAAAAAATACCTCTTTGGCATGTGTAAAATTTTGCGTAAAATGGATTTTGTTAGAAGATTAAATATTCAATTGAATTATTATATTGAATATCATAACATATATGAAAAAAAAGATATTTTATTGTAATTTTAATTTAAACATATCCTTACACATATCTGCAGATTTTTTAAGTTTTTTTTACATAACGTCACTACCCATTTTACTACTTTATCTGTGCCGCTGAGTACGTACTAAATCCGTCGAACATTTCTTTTCACATGCTTAGAAATAGTCTGGGTCTAAATCTGTCGCCCGTTATCTTTATGAATAGTGCTCATAAACATTATCAGCTGGCCTTGTAGACGTGAGTTAAATATGCGACCTTTTAAAGATAAAATCCTTTTTACATATGGATTTTGGTAGTCTTACCACAAAACAGTGTTTATCGCGTGTCTAAGTTAGACAGTGTTTAAATGTGATGCTGTCACTTTTTTAACAATATTGTTTGAAAGAGACAGTATTGCATTTGAACTCTGTCTAAATGACCTCAGTCAAACCTGAAAGTTACCAAAGGTACCTTCGGTAACTATTATGAATTTCCTCAACTAACTAAACAATAAGTGCAAACAGTGCTTGTAACAGCCTAGACTGAATAAATGATATTGACTTTGACTTTGAATAAAATGTTCAGTGATCAGCACAAGCTTTTAAATTTAATAATTTCCTATTTTCTTTTTTATATATTTGCATGCTGTAATTAGCATGCAAATATATAAATAATAAATAAATAATATTGGAAAAGCGCTATAAAATTAAAACTCCGAATAAAGTAAAAATTGGAAGTTCACATGATAGAACCAATTTTTGTTGGTTTGACACAGCAATAATGACATCATTTATTAATGACAAAGAAAACTGCGAGGTCGTGATCTCCTAAGTCACATTTAATTATGTTCCTTTATTGATAGATGGCATTTTATAAGCTCAGTAATCCCGACGGATTCCACAGTATTTGGCTAGCGGGATTTCAGAATTCCGGGCACGATCTCTGCTTACGATCTAATTTAGCCAGTCCGTTAGATCCGTTTGACTATCAGTTTATTGAAAGTTGTTCATGAATCAGCAATTTCAGGAACAAATATTTATTTAAAAAAACAAGAACTTTCTGCTGTACTGTGTTGGTTTAGATAAGCTAGAAATAACGAAGGTCTATTAGATATATTTATTAAGGAGGGACTAGTCAAGTAGGTACTAAGGTTAAAATTTTTTTTAGGAAGCTTTATTTAAAAAAGTAAGAGATATTATGAAAACGTTTATATCACAAATAATAGAACATTAACAGGTATTTCATTTGAATAATAAATTATTTCTTTTAGCTTAGTACTTTCCGAAAAATTGTTTCCCAAAAAAAACTCTACTGATCAACCGGGAAGTTCCCCGATTGTACCTAGGTACTTATAATTTTTAGATTTCATAATTATCTAAAATTATTTTAGTAATGTTAGGTTGCTCAGCAACAAGTTATTATTAAATTTATTATTTATTATGAAGAAAATAAACAAATATCTCTTAAAAACAACAGCTATTTCGCAATAAAACCCTATTTTTTACTTTTGCTCAAGTAAGCCTCTCTGACCTGAATGACTGAATGAAAATTGGCAGAAGCCATTTTCATAAATTCACAAACGATACTAATTGGTGTGCAAACACCGACATATCCACAAAACATGTACGTTGAAAGAGCGTTAAAAACCAAACGCTCATTCCGAGGGACTTAATTGCTCTATCCCGAAGTATCAAAGGTGTTCCGCCAATTAACAACGACTGCCGATGCGTTCCCGCTTAGGGTCGGGACACATCTGGAAGCAGAGCATTATCATAAAAATTTGCAATAGTCGCGCAGGCATCGCGCGATCGACGCGGAAATTCAAATAAATGGTATTACATATAGTATACGTGATCGCTGACTAATCGCTCGCTGGTGATTCGTATAGCGGCATCTCACTTTCTCGCGCTTACCTAGAGTGCGAAAGTGAGACCCCCGTTGGTATGACGCTAGCGCCAAAAACAATTTAGTTGCAATAACAGAAACTAAATGAATGCAGATTATAGTTCATCGATTGTACTGCACTGTAATAACAGTACGATTGCTATGGTGCTACGTGAAGTAAAGCAATTATTGTGCAATTTTTGCTATCGCATTGCGTTGGCAAAGATAGGTAATAAGGCGGCTATTCTGTCGCTCAAAACCGTTATCAGATAGAGAGAGTTAGAGAGTGGGAGTGGGACCATACGCAGCGGAATCGTTATTGCTTGCCGCGGTTTTTCTCGCTCTGACAAATGACAGATTTCAGCAACAGAAAAGGATAGGGCGACGGAAAAATTCAGATGTAGTTCCACCCTTTACTCCGAGTCACGATTAAACGATTCAATTTTCGAAGTGGCAAATTAATGAAGATTTTCCCGTCTATTTTCTGCTCCGAAAGTATTGAATGCGGTCGGTGAAAAACAAGCGAGAAATTTGCCCGACTACGAAAGCAACGTTTTGTTTTGATATCATGAATAGATTACTTCTGAAGAGGGCACCGTTGGTGCTAATTTGGTTCTAAGCTTAGGGAAATTATGGGGCTTATAACTTATAAGCCCTTATAAGTAATACTTAAGTATATACACCCTATCTCCTTATCAGATTTGGGAAGACTAAGTAAATTTCAGTTCTTATTTGGTTTTAAAATCAAATGACGACCGTATTTTATTATGTTATTCATTAAAAAGCCTCGTTAAGCAGTAACTTACTATTTATTAAGTTATTTCTGTTGCTGCTTTGTGAAAACATAATATAAAGTAGGTGTCTATGGAAGTAGCAAAAGAAAAACTCTGCCAACTCTAACTCACATGGACTCTCTGGCCAAGAGTTAGAGACACAATAGATAGAATCTATTGTTCTCTGGACACCGGTGTCCTGCTAGCAAATGACGCATTAAATTATACAAAGTTATTTACGGTAATATTTTAAGTTGAATGTCAAAAACGACCACTAAAACAGGATGAGGGGGTTTATTCTGTTAATAGCTACTAATTGGAATATCATGTCATTTCATCGAATAAAACAACCTTTCCGGATATTTAGCCCACAATTTATTTATGATGTCAATAATGATTTAACATTACAGGAAAATCCTCTATAAAATCAATATCAATAAATAAATTTCATACATTCACACCAATCATCAAGCCCAAGGTAAGTTTCACTAAGAACTTGTGTTATGTACATGACAAACATACCAACTTACATTATGTAGGTTTTTATTACAAATGCATACACATTATCCTTCCTACTAATATTATAAATGCTAAAGTATTTTCGTTTCTATTTTTTGTTTGTTTATTTGTTTGTTACTTTCACGCAAAAACTAGGGATTCCAAGAAGTAGACAACTTTTATCGCGATATTCCCAAGGGAAGCAGAACCACGCAGGTGACTCCGCGGGCGGCCGCTAGTACATAAATAAATTGAAAAAAATTACATGACAAATACCTTGAAAACAACAAAGGTTATTCATGCACACAAATATTTGACTTGACCGAGAATCGAACCCGAACCTCCTAGGCAGGCGTCTGTACCCGTAGACTGGTCGTCATTATCCTGTCATGTGTTAAATTGTTATTGCATTTGCATCCGAACAATAATAACTATTTCAGAATTAGTAACTTCTGTTTTTAAACAATTCGACGAGATAATGATCCCCGCTTTTACCCAACGCTGAGTAAGAGTACGATTACAGAGTAAATAATTGTTTAATTATTATTCATTGACTCTTCTAAGAGGACTAATAAAACTCAGAGGCTCGTAAGACTGTAATACCACATTGAAGTAAAATTAATTTTACGATTTCAGGAAAAGGGTTTACCTTCAGAAATTCAAACTAATCCTGGATACAAAGCGATTCTTTAGACCTGGCCTTATTGAGGCTACATCACAATTAAGTCAATCACGCCTGCTTAACTCGATTTCCTTTTAAGAAACCTATTACAAGCCGCAGGGACCATTCTCGGAGAGAGCTGGGACAAAATTACTCCAACGTGGAACCAGTCAATTTAAATGTTAAAAGAGATTCATTTAAAAAATTGCCGATGCAAATGGTTGGGGTGGGACAATATTACGTCCAGATTGTGATCGTGACCCTATTTTGGGTTGGTTTCATTTATTATTATATTAAATCTTAATTTTATTACACTTGGGAAAAGGTTGTTTAGATTTTATTACAGGTGGCTCTTCTAAGAATTATATTGTTTACTTCTCGAATTCTTATTCTCATGGGTATAGATAATAATAGATCATCTATTTCATTAATAATTATTATATTTTCATTTTCATGAATCGTTCAGCATTTCTCGTAGTTGGCGGCGCAAAATTTTCCCTCGTGCATTTCTTGGTAATTTATCTAAAAATTTCACTCCTCCTCTAAGCTGCATGTACGGTGATACCTGTAAAAAATAAGATAATAAATCTTCTCGGTGCAATGGTATTCTGTTTTAAAGGATAAATTATCAATTCGAAAGGGCACTGTGTCGGGTATGGACGTTAAATCCACAAAACGAACAAAATGAGTCTTACAATCTGCAAAGCAACCAATCACTGAGCTGCGAAGTTCATTTTGTCAACTGTTTGAAAAACATAAATTGAAAAATCGAAAATAATCCGATTGTATTAGCGGTGTATGTCTAGTCGATTGACCATTAGCAGATCAAATAAATTAATATTTTATGTGAAGTACATTCGATAAAATAGTAAAAAATAAAACTTCGAATTAAACTTAGAGTTGGTGCCAGCCAAGGCAAGAAAAATCAAAATATAGTTATTAGAAGTGCAATGTAGAATGTCTTATATTTCACTCCAAAAGTTTTATTTTTTACTGTTTTATCAAATGTACTTCACATAAAATATTAATTTATTTGATCTTTACTTTTTGAAGTCAGTTTAAATTTTTAACCGACTTCAAAAAAGGAGGAGGTTCTCAACGGTTGGTATAATTTTTTTATTTAAAGTTTTTTATTTAACTATTTTTGGTTACATCGTGTGCCTTTCAATCAATCAAACACAGCCCATACACAACAATGATGTCATCTCGGTAAACGACTACTTGCCAAAACGTAAAATATTTTTTCAGGATTTCAAAAAACCACTAGCCAGATCTTCAAAAAAAAATTACGGACCACACATGAACTATGTTCTTTCAGACAAACAAGATCGGCGCCCTTCACTATCGTAGCGAAGGCATCAGACGACTTCTAAACTATCGTATTTAGAGGTTTGACATGGCTATGTATCACCTCAGAAAAATTTCAGCTTTCTAGCTATAGTAGTTCTCGAGATTGAATTATGCGCACACACGGACAGGGTCAGCACATAAGACTTCTCCTATCGTATGCATAGCATAGTTTAGAAGTCTAAAAAAGAATTATATAAATCAGTTGACAACTGACGACGTCATTTTAAAACAAACATAATAATATACAGTCGACTTGAGAACCTCCTTCTTTTTTTGACTCAGATTTAATATTTCAGATTTTAGTAGTAAAATATTCAGTTGAATATAAAAATATCTATACCTATAGTATAGGGGAGAATTTACGTCCCGTGAATGGAAGGCCTGTCGTTGACTTTTGGAATTTTTGGTATTCGATTACAGATGTTAAGTTCCAAATAGCAATAACGTATAATAGCTTCGAGTATTGGCATTACATATCAGTATTGAAATCGCCCCTGAATGTGTCAGGATCCGTAAAAGCTTTGTGAGTTACGCAAATTTACCGGCAATGTGTGTATTTTATGATTTCAACGGTTTATTATTATTTATTATTATGTTTGAAATGGAATTCGAGTTCCCGATTGCGGTAATCGATAGAAAGTTAAGTTGCAATGCTAGATTTTTTATGGTGGTGGACGATTTGAAGATTACAATGTACTTTTAGTTCACAATGTATGGTAAAGGATTATCCTGATAAAAAATAGCGCTTATAGACCCTCATCGATCATCATCAGTGGAACTATTTGGTATTGTACTATACTTAATTATTATTACATTTGTGTATTTATAAACCGAGACTAGACTGACATGAGAATATATATTGCAGATGCTGCAGTACAAAAAGAAAAAAAAATACCTCAGAAGCAACGTAGACAATCAACTCTTGCTCGGTAACTTGAAAACCTGGTTGTTTAACCACAAAGGCCGTAGGTTCTTCTCCAAATTCTGGAACTGGTTTCCCAACAACTCCTGCTTCTTTCACTCCCGGATAAAGTTGCAAAATTGTCTCTAGTTCTAACGGAGCAATCTGTTGAAAAAAATATCAAAAATATCTATTCAAGAAAACCACCAAGCATTCTAGTGTTTTCTTAGTTGGCAATACTTACTTTATAACCGTCGTATGATATAATTTCTTTAATTCTATCTACGATAAAGAAGTATCCATCGTCATCATAATATCCCAGGTCACCAGTCTTAAAGAAACCATCGTCATCTAAATAAGAAGATGGATCCACATTAATATAGCCCTTCATAAATATAGGTCCTCTGAGACAAATTTCTCCTTTTTGGTTTGCTCCGAGAACTTCACGAGTTTCTGGATCCACGATCTAGAAAATATTATTATTATATATATATAAAATATTATATATATATATAAAACGGTTTTCAAATACAGCTAGAAAGAGTTTAGTAAGGTATAATTTTGTTCTGACCTTAATGGTAATTCCTGGAGAAGCCATACCGACACTGCCAGACTTGACGCCTTTTGTGCCCCAACTCTCTGATGTGGGTTCACCACATTCTGTCATGCCATATCCTTGTAAAATATTCTTCAATTTAGGCAACCTATGACAAAATATGTTATTTCATGGCGCCATGGCAAATAGAATATTCATCATTCATCATCAGCTATTTTGTATGGTCCCTATGGTGGGGATTGCCTCAGCAGAGGGAACATAAAAAATAGCTGACCACCCCTTTCCATCAGGATGGAAAAGGCATGTAAATAGCTATTCTAGAAATAATTAACGCTGTCATACCTTTTCTTGACGCTTTCAATTGTTTTAGCGTGAAGTGGGGAAGATCGAGAGTAGATAACCTTCAGCGAGCTCAAATCAAATTCCTCTAGTCCATCTGATTTTGACAAGTAACCAACGACGGACGGTACAATCATAGCTATATTTACCTAGAAAATTTAAACAATATTTATTTTTACTCGAGTAGGTATTTTGACGTATAAGTTTTAATTTTCTGGGAATGTCATAAAAAATGTCTTACCTGTTTATCTTGAATAGTTTTTAGTAAAACATGTGGCGTCGGATCATTTACGTATACAATTTTTTTTCCCATAGCCAAAAATTTGTAAGTCATAAATGTATCATAATTGTGATACCATTCCCCGTAAATAAACATAGTTTTCAAAGTGTGGTCATCAAAACTAAAAAAAAAAAGATTTGAATAGAAAGATCATGTAAAAGCATAAATAATTTATTAGTTAAATAACGTAAATTTTAAGTATACTTACTCATGGGGCAGGCTATTTAGTATACAGTTTAGATGAGTCAATAAAACTCCTTTTGGCATGCCCGTTGTTCCAGATGAATATAAAATAAACGCCACGTCAGTCTGGCCTTGTACCTTTGCAGGTTCGAAAAGGTCAACATCGATCTCATTGTTTTCAACTAGCGATTTAATTGGTTTTAATAATTCAGTTGCGTCGTCGAGGGTTATAAACACTTTGATGCTGTCAAATTCTTTCAATACACTTCCGTATGTTTTCCAGAAGAGATTTGAACATATAAAATATTTAGGATTGGTTATACTCAATTTGTGTTTCAGTACAGCTGAAAATAAAACGAAAACTTTTTATAATTAATATGACATATTACTAACAGGCAGCCATCTTTACCATAGTGCATTAATCTTCCATTACTTACAAAACTAAAGGTATATTTTCATCGTAGCTGAATTAATTGACTACCGTGCTTACCTTTACCACTTTTTGTGTCATAAGGAGTATAAGTGGCCCCGGTGAAAATTATACCAAGGATAGTAGCAACAAATTCATTCCGCTTTTCGGACCCTACTGCTACAGTATCCCCTACTTTGACACCTAACTTATGGAGCGATACGGCCAAGTTTACGGCGTATTGTGTCAAATCCTTGTAAGTTAGTTTGTCGCCAGTTTCACCAAGTTCCTGTTGAGGAAAAATTAATGTAACATTTGTATCATGCAATTCTGTAACTGAATCTATTATATTCAAAACGTGTATGAGGATTTCTACAACATTATAGGACTGTAGAATATCATTGAGACTAAAGGATTTTGACAGTAGTAATGGTCCGCAAGTCTCGGTAGCTCAGTAGTTAGAGCATTGAACCGGATTTCCAGAGGTCGTGGGTTCCAGTCCCATCTTAGAATTCACTTGTGGCCGAGTTGATTTTTTGCAATATTTTACTATTTAAAATTTATCATAAGTAAGTATAAAAATAGCATTGAAAAATGCAAAAAATCAAAAGTCATAAATTATTGGCTGTTGCATCTTAGTCGATCGTTAAACACCTGAAAAGATGTTTCTTTCGAATGCAAGGATATGCCTAGCATTGATGTGACAACGCTGGTACATATAAAAGTATTGGAGAATTTCGACGGTGGTTCGCAAGTCTCGGTAGCTCAGTGGTTAGAGCATTGGACCGGATTCCACTTGCGGCCGAGTTGATTTTTCCCAATATTTTTCTATAATATAAAAATAGCATTGAAAAATGCAAAAAATCAATCAGTAATGACTTACATTTTTAATAAAGAAAATAAAATAGAAAAATGTCGAATTCGACATTACGCAGCGCTAGAATCGGTCCACTGTGCGGAATTATTTAGCTACAACTTGTAGGCAAAAAAATTTAAGATATTAAATTGAATTGTGACTACCTACCTATCCAATTTAATACAAATTATTTCGTTCTTTCAGTCCGTAAATTATATCTACCATGTAAAAAAATAAGACAGGCACTAAATAGTTTATTTATTATTATTTAGTAATTTATTGTTATTTCACACAATTTTCAAAATAACCTGCGTGTATTGCATTCCATTCAAGTGGACGAACCTTCATAAGAAGGATTTCAATGACTAGACAACATGTTTGTGTCTACTGTAAAATATTTATTAAATTAGCATACAAATAAATATATCTACTTTAATTTCGCCAGAAAAAACACATGCAAGATGCACCGCCCGCCCGCAAATAAATGCAAACGCAAAACAGTGACACACCTTGCACCTTCACCGACTACTCTATACGTGTTTCACCCCCACATGGAGCATCCTCAGGAGTAAGACCGTGCAATACATACCAAGAACGGAGTCACTGCACTGCGTAATCGGTATAGAAAGTATTATTCATAAATGAAATATTATAAAGTGTTGGTACTTACTAGTGCTACCTCATTTCTTTTCAACCTGAGACGATCTAGTATAAACTTGCCAAAATTCAGATGCGCTGGAACTTGAACGTTCTGGTTTCCATAAACGTAGCACTTATTATTAAACATTTTAATGTATCGGTTAATTACTGACGCAATGAGAATTCATACATGATATCTGTTTATATATACCAATAAAGTAGAATTATCCTCATTTAGGACTCCCGCGCACGTGTCTCTGTACATTTTAATTTGCATTTTGTTTGGTCTTACCAATTTAATTCATTTTATATTTAAGTAGGTGAAGTGTAATAATCTTGGACGAATTAACCATATAATAAACCATTATAATAATCTTATTATATTTAAGTAAATAAAACACTTTTGTTATCCATAACAGAGTCAACAGGGGTAGGTATTACAGGGGTATTATACAGAAACATAAATAGAGAGATAATTTACGGAGGAAAAAAAGGAGCAAAAGTGGGTGCAATTAAAAAAAAGTTTACATAAACGGATGTATTAAATATTCGATTAAAGAACATACATATTATTATAGATCGGTAACAAAAATTTCAAAGTCAACTTATATTTCTAATAAGTGTTATTTTGCAACAAAAAAATACTTTGAAAAAACATTATGAACTCATAACGTATGTGGCTGCCTTAAAATCTGAAATTGGTTCATTGTAGCAACATGTGAGATAATGGGTATAGTGAACTTCAAGTAAACGATAATTTTATTAATTAAATGCAATAGTTATTGACTATTATTTATTTTGATAGACGTGAATCGCCATGTTTGCATTGGAGATAACATAACTCCTGCGAATTAATTCATAAACAGAATTTATCACTTGTTTTTAATTTAATTCAATTGCCAGTAATTTTATTTGTTTAGGTACTTACACTATATTGTTTTACGACAAGATAAGTGTATCTTTTTAATTCATATACGTTTAACCTACTAACTTAATACCGTGTTACAAATCTCCACAGATTTGGTAAATTTTACAATTTTTATGATAAAGAAGTAGTGAGTAATAAACTAATAATATCCCTGTCGATACAATTTAAGTAAAAAAAAACTCTTGACTCTCGTTGTCTGCAAACAAAATTTGAGCAATTATTTTAAATCTTTTCAACATTAAGACTATTTAATATAGTAGATTGTAAGTACCATAAGGGAGCAAAATAATATTTTTACGACGAGGGCGCTTTTATGAATCTAGAGCGAAGTGAGGGATTCTAGAGTAGAATCCCGAGTGTAGCGAGGGATTCTTTAGTAGAACCCTGAACGTAGCGAGGGATTCAAAATACGTCGCCCGAGCCAAAAATATATTTTCGAGTGACACACTCTACTTTTCATCCCCGTCTATGAGAAAATGAAATAAGAGGCGTTTCTAGATACAACTAATGAATGTATTTATAAAAAAAATATTAAACACCAATTTAATGTTGTTATAATGTAAAATTTTGAAATTTTATAGTCATAGTTAAAAAAAAAACAACTGTTGCTGCTTGTGGAACTCATTTTTCGCAATTATTGCACTGCAAATATCACAAAACACTGTTTACTCCAATAAAGTCCAATACAAGGGTAATACGTAGTTTTTCTTTTTTCTTTTGCGGCGCTGCACGCGCCGGTCACCTAATAATCGGCCAGTGACTTTTTCATACAATATTTTCGTGCGATCTCTTTGGTCACGGAGCACTAAGGGACGATGTTAATGTTCGAAATTCAAATCTCATTACTGCCCCGTGAAAAAGTCTCTTGGAGAAAAGACTTACTTTGCTCGCACTTATAGGCGAATCAATCAGCGTTTTTCGAATAGATGGGATGAAAAATTCATAGTCATTCAGTAACCTCGGTTTCTGGGGACTTATTCTCGCTCTGCAACATCTAAAAATCGACATTTCTCTAGCCATATAATAAATGTATTAGAAATAATTTAAAAAAGTCCTTGAAAATAAATAAATAAATTTCATACAATCACACCGATTATCTAGCCCACGTTAATTTGCATGAAGAACTTGTGTTATGGATACTAGATAACGGATAAACATACTTATATACTTTTTTTTGGTAATACATACATAATGTACATATTAAACACCCAGACCAAGTCAAATAGACATGTTCATGCACACAAATATTTGTCTTGTCCGGGGATCGAACCCGGGACCTCTGACGTAGAAGGCAGGTTTAGCACCCTTGCGCCAGGGCCCCTACCGCGCAAGTGTCGTCGGCATCGACATCGACTTCATTTGACAGATGGACGTGACATATTGCTCTTAGTCTTTGGTAAGTTTTCATTTGTGTCAAAAAGAAGCAGCAATGTGTCACATCCATCTGTCAAATGAAGTCGATTTTGACGTCGACGCCACTTGCGCGGTACAACCACTGGTCGTCCTAAGCTGAATGCATCGAGATGACAAAAAAAAAAAATAACTCGGCCAAGTGCATGTCGG
Organism: Chrysoteuchia culmella; assembly: GCA_910589605.1. Lineage (NCBI taxonomy): Eukaryota > Metazoa > Arthropoda > Insecta > Lepidoptera > Crambidae > Chrysoteuchia > Chrysoteuchia culmella. The sequence goes on from OU342654.1 coordinate 12,412,889, forward strand.
ACTCACGCATGAAGGGTTCCGTTATAAAAGCGGCCTTGAAATCACGTTTGTTGTATGGGATCGCCTTAAAATTTTTTTTTTCTGTTTTTTTAGTATTTGTTGTTATAGCGGCAGCAGAATACACCATCTGTGAAAATTTCAACTGTGTAACTATCACGGTTCATGAGATACAGCCTGGTCACAGACGGACAGAAAGACGGACGGACGGACAGAAAGCGGAGTCTTAGTAATAGGGGGTCCCGTTTTACCCTTTTGGTACGGAACCCTATCTATTAGGTATGTAAGTGAAATCACTACAACTGTCAAAATCGACGATCTTCGACAATCTTAAAAATGTTGGAGATTATTTTCAGTGAATTTTTAATACAGATATGTAAAAATGGCTCCAGAAAATGGCATAATCAAGATGTCGCAGGGCAAGAATTAACCTCACTGAAAGGTGTCGAAACATCAGGAAAAATAAAATAACATGCAGTATCAAACCAAATGTGTTAATTAAAAGCGCTTCCCAATCAGTAAAGATGTTACGACGAGAATATTTCAATGACTTCAATTTGATCGGAAAAATACACCGCATCATTAGTTGTGCAATGTCAACAATAGAGTGAATCAACGACATTGGGTTATTAGGTTAGGGTAACATTATATTTGACCCTCTTCGTCATCGACTGATAAAGTTGTCAACTGTCTAATAAGGTAGATAGGTATTTTGGAGTTCATAGCCTCGACTTCATCGTGTTTATTATTGTGTAATATTGTGATCTTGTAAAAATAGATTTAAGGTATTAATAAAAAAAACACCTGCTGAAAAATATATTAATAAAATAATAATAATAATAACTATATAAACTAGATCAACAAGTAAGTACAACTATGTTTTTTAGTTGCATTTTTATTTCATTACAGCTGTATAGAGTCACTTAATATTTTAATTATATCTATTATTATTAGGTAATATTACTTATAGATAAAAGAGATTATAGATCCCACAGACAAACCGACTAGTCGGTTTTGCGGGACTATTGTAAAAAGAAAATTGTAAGCTCCTTGTGTTATTATTAAAAATATATAAATAAGAGAAATCTAAGAGGTTGCAATGTATTCGAAATAAGTTGAGGGTTCTTCTTAATATAGAGAAATACTATGCTGAAAAAATAAACTTTGAAAAGTGAAAGTACTTTTATCAACAAACATTATTTTTGCTTCAAGTAAAATCCACATTATCTTATGTCTACCTTCGTTATTCTTCTACATTTTTTATCCCCTATTCGATTGGTGTAGCACAAATTGAGACGTTGTGCAAACTGAGAGTCTTACAGTAATCCAATATAAAATCCGCACCTATTTGAGACGGGTTAAAAATGGCGTCGATTGCCCAACGCTTTGTGGAGATTGCCACCTTTGCCTGATGCCATTGGAAATTCACTAGCATAAAACTCGAGTGCAGTAATTTACTAAGAAACGTATCGATTCCTTCAGACAGGAAGGGCATTGCACCGAGATTGTTCTGTTAAGTATTAATGAATATTGCGGTCGGAACTCCAGCGTCGATAGCGTTTTGGTACTTGTAGATCCCGAAGCTAGCTCTTTGTCTATTCAGCACGATGCAAATAGTCAAACTTCTGTTATCAATTTGCCATTGAACTGGTGCCTATCGCTTTGAGTGTTTACACCACAATCTATATAGTAGTAAGTATTCAAATACAATTTTAATGCTGAAATACGAATAAAATATAAAATGACATTGATTATTTCACAGTACGTAACTTTGTACAAAGTAGATTTCCAAATAAAATAATACTTTTTATAGATTGTTATCTACATTACAGGACTATAAAAACGGTACAGACTATGTGAAGACGGGGTTTAATAGCGTTTGTTTATGGTGATAATTGAGACAAATGAGAGATATCACTAGTAAATAATTGTAATGTTATGCGTTGTTTTTATATGCCTACCCTAATCCCTAGTATGTACAAGCGAAAATGATTCTCGTTGTGATCCTCGCTCAACCAAGGTTGAACGTACTTACATTGGAAATACAATTTAATGTTTTTTTAAGGATATAATGAAATATGCAGTAGGTAACATTTTTTATTGTCGAGTAGACTTTTACGTTTAAGGAATAATTTTTAAGACAAGAATATTTTTGTTGTTTGTATCTGTAAATCTGTATTGATTTTTAACAATCATAAGAAAGTAGTACACTTACCAGACCCACTTCATATGGTAATTAGGTTATGTTTATTTTTACTGAAGATGGTTACTATTAAAGATCTTATAATAAAGGTACAAAAATAATTTTAATAGCTTGAGGTTTGAAATAATTGCTCTAAAAACACATTATTTTTTCCACATGTCTATATTGATTGGTATAGCAAATACAACATCGTCTGTTTAGAGCCGAACTAAAAGGTAATAAAATTCGTGGCTCTGCAATTATTTTATTAAGTCCCTGAGTTGTCGTCGCAAGATCTTTCCATGAATGTTTCTAGGCAAATTGTCCAAAAATATTACTCCGCCTCGTAGTTGCATGAATGGTGGCACCTGTGAACGTAATTAAAAAGAAAATAATTTTAGCTATTTTGAATCTTACTATGCTACTGAATTGGTTTGGATGGGCACACAGGGTCCGTACCGCGTAAGTGGCGTCGGCATCGAAATCGGATTCATTTGACAGATGGATGTGAAACACTGCTGCTTTTTTTGACACAAATGAAAACTTACCAAAGACTAAGAGCAATATGTCACATCCATCTGTCAAATGAAGCCGATGTCGATGCCCACGACACTTGCGCGGTATGGCCTCAGATAGAAGAAAGCCTGGATTAAAACATAGCCTAGTTACTTTATATTCCGATATTCTGACGGGAATGGAAACACGCGGGTGACACCGCTGGCCGCAGCAAGTTATATTATAAATGCGAAAGTAATTCAGTTTGTTTGTTACTCTTACCAACAAAAAGTAATGCTCAACGGATTTGGATGAAATTTGGCACGCAGATATAAAGTAGCCTGAATTAAAACGTAAGATACTTTATCCCGATACTCCCGCGGGAACAGGAACCGTGCAGATAAAACCGCTAGCGGCCGCTTGCGTATAAATGTGAAAGTATGTCAGTTTGTTTGTTTGTTTGTCACTCTTTCACGCAAAAAGTAATAAACGGATTTTGATGTGGCACGCTGGTGGCACGCACATATAAGATAGTCTGAATTAAGACACAGGATAAATATTATCCCAATATTCCTACGGGAACGGTTCCCAGGGGTAAGGACATTTCTTATAACTGGAAATGCAATATGACTTTCAACTTTTACTAATCATCATATGAGACGAGAACGAAATTCGCACAGTAACGTAGAGTCTTACCTCAACGGACACAAAGTTAATCAATTCCTGCTCAGTGACTTCCGACCCTGATTGTCTTACAACGAAAGCAGTAGGTTCCTCTCCAAAGTCAGGAACCGGTTTCCCTACTACTCCGGCCTCTATCACTCCTGGGTGAAGTTGCAGAATAGTTTCCAGTTCTATTGGAGCTATCTGACAACGATAACATTGGTATAAGGCATGGAAGGGAAAATGTACTTTTCGTTTTTAATGACTATTTATTTCTTTGAAACTTTATTAATCCTATTTTCAATTTATGTTAAATCTATTATTATATTATACTCTTTATTGCACATAGAAATACATAAAAAGAAATGTTTTACAATTAATGGGCAAAGGTGGACTTATCTCTAAAAGAGATCTATACTAAATCAAGAAACAGATTTACCTTATCACCATTATATTCTATCATTTCTTTCATCCTGTCCATTATAAAGAAATATCCATCTTCATCATAGTATCCCAAGTCACCGGTGCTAAAAAAGCCTTCATCGTCTAATAAAGTAGAGAGATCCGTTCCAATATAACCTTTCGAATGTACTGAGCTTCTAAAGCAAATCTGCCCCTGTTGGAAGGGTTCTAGAATTTTACGGGTTTCTGGATCCACGACCTACAAAAAAATTGTGATGTGCGGTTATAATATCAACCCATATAAGCGGTTTGATAAGTAAGTAGTTAATTTAAATGTATTATTATCCGTTCTCTTCACTATGACGGTTAAACATTGATTAAGTTCTTAGTTTAACCATTCTGCCGGTTGCGTTGGAGACAACGCAACGCTTTAAGGGAACTTCTAACTCATGTCCCGTTTTAAGTCACAGATTCTCTTTTTAAGCGTGAAATTCAACTATAGTAAATAATAAATACATCGGTCTAGTTGTACTTAGTAAATGCCTTATTTATAATAATAGCCTCACCTTTAATGTCATATTTGGAGCGACGACACCGACGCTACCAGTTTTAGGACCCTTAGAGCCCCAGAATTCTGATGCCAGATATCCAATCTCACTCATACCATATCCCTGATAAATGTGCTCCAATTTAGGCATCCTTAAAATAAAGAGTGTTTTGTGTCACTTTAACTGAACCGGATAGAGAAAGCAGTTTTCTTGTAGCTAGTTCAAGTAACTATTTATTAATCTGTGGTTGTGTACACAAAGTCTATGAAACAGATGTTGCAATTTTCCATATTTCACTCAGTCAATCTGTTAATTTTCGGTTTAATAGAATAACGATGCTATCATATGGTGACTGTAATGCTGAATCATCACGAAAATGGTTTACATGACATCTTTGGTCAATTCGACATAATACAGACAAATATTGCTCTCTAGTAAAACGCACCATTTTAGCAGCTAATAGACAACTTAGTATCGTAGCTACGTTATTCCCCGCTGTATGACGGCACCGTAATTGTAGAATACCGAGCTTTAGGCACAGACCTACCGAGTCTATTCTGTTCTAGGTTCTGTTTGGCGCAGGGGTACTAAACCCGCCTTCTGCGCCAGCGGTCCCGGGTTCGATCCCCGGACAAGACAAATATTTGTGTGCGTGAACATGTCTATTTGTCTTGGTCTGGGTGTTTAATATGTATATTATGTATGTATTTACAAAAAAAAAAAAGTATATAAGTATGTTTATCCGATATCTAGTATTCATAACACAAGTTCTTCATGAAACTTAACGTGGGCTAGATAATTGGTGTATTGTATGCAATTATTATTATTATTATTATTATTATAGAATAGCATCCAGGTGCATCGCCACACAGCCCGGTAACAAACTGAAGCTGGCGATTTTGCCTCACTACACCTGCAGTTGTGCGATTTTGGTTGGTTGCTTGCTGATCGGGTTCTTGCCGATTTGGGTCGATAGGTGTGTAATAATAATAATAATAATAATTTATACTTTATTGCACAATTAAAGAAACAAGTAACACAGGACAATTTACAAATAGAGAACAAACAACAGGCGGCCTTATTGCTACATAGCAATCTCTTCCAGGCAACCTTGGGTTAAAAGAAAAAAAAAAAAAAAAAATGTGTGTAATGCTGATGCATGGTATATTTTGTATTTTCTTCTAGCCAAAGTTTCAATTCTGTTCTGATCTTTCTAGGCAGAATAGGATAGAATCGGCAGGTTTGTGGCCGGGCTTGGCGCCACATTGACGACCGAGAAAATCTTTTAGGCTCTACCACACCTTTTGGTAAGCCGGTTGTCATCAAACAGTAGATATTTTACTTTAGTAAAGTAGCGGCAAGAGATACTTTTGAATAGTTTAACAAAAAATATGACAATAAATCTTGTAATAATAGACAAAACAATATTAATTTATACCATGCATCAGAATATACCATGCATCAGCAATGCATGGTATATTTTGTATTTTCTTCTAGCCAAAGTATAAATTCTGGTCTGATCTTTTTAGGCAGAACAGGATAGAATCGGCAGGTTTGTGGCCGGGCTTGGCGCCACATTGAAGGCCGAGAAAATCTTTTGGGCTCTACCACACCTTTTGGTAAGCCTGTTGCCATTAAAACGTAGATATTTTACTTTAGTAGAGTAGCGGCAAGAGATAATTGAATAGTTTAACAAAAAATATGAGTATAAACCTTGTAATAATAAACCAAACAATATTAATTTATTACCTACCTTTCTTTTACTTTTTCTATTGTTTTGGCATGAAGAGGAGCACCACAACAGTATATGATTCTCAATGAGTCCAAATTATGCATGTCGAGTTCATCCGACTTACTTAATAACCCGACGAAAGAAGGAATTGTCTGTACTAAATTTACCTAAAAAAAGATATTGTACTCATGCTTAGATAGATACCCTCACGTCATAAATCCTTTCCTTCAAATGTGCAGCTTGAGAGCGAAGTTAAAGATCAGTCATGTTTTTTACTAAAAAAGTATATTGATAACAATAACACACTAAAAAATTATCAGAATCCGACAAGAAATGACAGAATTAACCCGAATTTACTGTAGCAGTTCACAAAAACGCCCGCGAGTATGAGGCTCGGCCGCGTGACGTCATTCAACACCTGACTGCCTCGCGCTTTCTCTTTACTGTAGGTTATTCCGTATATATATATACCTTACGTTATTCCGTGCAGCTTTTTTTATGAACAAAATTTTAAAACCGAAAATATATATGAAAATATAACACCAAATAAAAACAACGGGTTGCACTGTGCCAGCAAAAGTGAAAACCGCTTTAACGAAACAGCAGGAGCAGGCATACATATTCGCCGCGCGGTAGAAAGAGAGGGATATTACTTCCCCTCATACGCCGCGCCGGCGCTCTACTCTCCCTCCGTCTTAACAATTTTCGATCAGGTCACGTGTCCTGACGCGACTTTAACATTTTTTACCCAACCCAAAAATTTAAAACTCTGTTTAAAACTGTCTTCAAAATATACCTTTTGGAGTCGGTGCTACTTTCACGACAAAGTGTCGCCAAGCAATAATCACCTTTCTTTCCGTGTTCTGAAATGTGACTATTGCTTGGCCAGACTTGTCATGAAAAACACCCAAAGTCCACGACGACAACGCGCAAGTCTGGCCGAAGCATTACAATGAAAATCCGTGTCCGTATGCGCCCATTGGTTAATGCGCGTGACCTTCAATAGTTACTGAAGATTGTCTAACATGTCGCATTTCTCTCAGTGCGTTCATAGCTCACGCAGTGATCGGACATGGGTATTAGTAAGAAAATACTAAAGATATCTAATATTTAATACTGACACCCATATTCTAAGTCGTTCTTCCAAAACTTACTCGTCCTCGACTTATCGAAACCTCATTGAAAACCTCTTCAAAATACTCCTCGAAATCGGTATTCTAAGTCATAACTCCGTAAGGACCTGGAGGCGCCAAAGAGTACGTAGCCACTCCGTGTTAGGCCTAGCGCACACTACCATTTTTACCCATGACGAGGTTGAGTGGAGTGTAAAAAGTTTTAGAGGAACGACTTAGAATATGGGGGTCAGACTCAAGAGAATTTTAGAATCAAGTACCTAACTCTGTTATCAGTATAGTTTTAGAATTAAGAATTAATGAAGGTAATATTAATAAATCACTCGATCATTTAAACTGATATTCTACGAAAAAGTAGTTTTTATGAAAAAAAAAGCATAGTAGGTGGCCGCCAGCATGTAAACCTTTGCTTCCCTATGAGTTCGACACGTGGAACTGTAGGTACCACAGTTTAGGATATAGTTGGTATAATCGTGTGAGTTACCTATGCTGTGCCGTTCAGGTACTTAAAGGGTTATATTCTTATTTTCAGATTACCTACTGCATCTGCCATATAAATAATTTTAGAACCTAGCTTTAATTTAAACTAACTAACAAATATTAAACTACCTACTTACCTTTGAAGCTTCCAACCGCGGAATTTAAATATTCGAAAACCAAACAACCAAGGAATCCACTTTAGGTAAATTGTCGGATTGTCCTTTTGTAGGTAAATCCATCTTCCTTTTTTACTTTACGTCACGAATATTTGTACTACGGACGAATTGTGTTGAATGACGTCATCGGTGTATTGGTAGACAGGGCACGTGTTTTTAAATCAAGTCACATTAAATATTAAATAACTTTGGCATTTTTGGACGAATAAGTATCGTACTCAGTAAATCAAGAAGCATGCGAATTACTATTTTGGATTTTCCTGAATGTGACTGATTCTCATTGGCATTGATTGGGTCTAAAATGTAGTCCAAAAACAAAAGTCATGACAAGTTGCCAGCCCATCGCCTTCATTAGTTTTCCAATTATGTATCATTTCCATTTTACTATCTGCATGGAAAGTTCAAGCTCACAACTGGCACATGCTATGTTTTTCTTTCACTCCCAGTCCAGCATGGGAGATTGTAATCCTATTTATTTTTATGAACAGCGGGGAGACTCTTAGCCTTCATCATACCTGATGTTAAGTATTGATAAGGCTGAAGATGGTAGTGAGCCTCTCCCGGAATTCTCAATCGCTGAGGAACTGGCTATCTTATCTCTAACTGGCGGAATACAACAATGCTGAAAACATTGTTGTTATGGCGTCAGACTTAGATAAGATAGTGGCAGCTAGCCAGGCGGACTTGCAATAAGTCCTACCACCAACCAAACCGAATACAATATCCGGGGTCCCGGGACCCCTGGTCTGATAACGGTGGTAACGCAAAGGCGGTTAAATTAAACTAATTCAGCAAAACTTTACTGTTTTTAGTTTAGCTGTGGTGTAGCTACTTTTTGTGTAGCCCCGGGTTCCTATAACTTACTACGTTTGGTCATATATTGACTTAATTTCCATTTGACAAATGACAAAAATTAACTGTCCGCAGCCAAAACAATCCGTTCGTAAGTTTATACAGGAACGGGTGGTAGATTGACGACAAAATATTAGGTTGGGGAAAAAGTCTTTTCGCTTATATTATGTATGACTTGTAATAAAATCTCTTACTATTTGTATATAGCTCGATTTTAGACACTATTGTTATTGCTTAGAGTCGAATTTATTTATGCTAAGAAAGTATGCAAAATACAAAGGGCGTTTCGAAGAGTTAAAAGTTAAAATTTTAACTTTTAACTCTTCCAAACTCAAATTAGGAAAATATTTTCATTTGTTTTACTTACTGTCAAGATGAGTGAATGTAATGAAGAAATTCGATACATTTTAAAATTTTACTACAAAAAAGGTAAAAATGCAACCCAAGCCGCGAAAAAAATTAGCGATGTTTATGAACCTAGTGCAGTGTCTGTGAGAGTAAACAACAGTCACAAATTTGGTTTAAGCGTTTTCAATCCGGAAATTTTGATGTCAAAGATGCACGTCGCTCTGGTCGCCCTATTACGGATAAAATGGATGCCATTTTTTTTAAAGTGGAGCAGGATCGGCATATCAGTAGTTACAACGTAGCTGACGAACTGGAAATTGACCACAAAACAGTTTTGGCGCATCTGTAAAAGCTGGGTACAAAAATAGCTCGATGTTTGGGTACCTCACGAGCTCACTGAAAGAAACCTAATGGACCGTGTACTCATTTGTGATACGACGTAATGAAACCGAACCATTTTTGAAGAAGCTGATAACTGGTGATGAAACGTGCATCACGTACGGCAAGAACGTGCGAAAAAGATCGTGGTCAAAGGGCGGTCAGGCTTCACAGACTGTGGTGACACACGGGTTAACTCGCAACAAGGTGATGCTGGTGGGATTGGAAGGGCATTATTCATTATGAGCTGTTACCACCAGGCAGGACCATCGATTTTGAACTCTTCTGCGAACAACTGATGAGATTAAAGCAAGAAGTTGAGAGAAAGTGGCCGGAATTAATCAACAGACTGAGTATGGTTATTCATCATGATAACGCTAGTCCTCTCACATCTTTAGCCACTCAGCAAAAATTAAGAGAGTTTGGCTGGGAGGTGGTAATGCGCCGTTTAGTCCTGGCCTTGCACCTTCAGATTTCCACCTGTTTCGGTTTATTCAGAATTCTTAATGCAGTGTCAGGTTAACATCACGAGAGGACTGCCGAAACCACTTGTCGCGGTATTTCTATAGCAATGGGATCATGTCTCTACCTACAAGATGGCAAAAAGTTAACAAACAAAATGGCACCTACATACTTTATTTAATTGTGAATAAACAATATTAAAAAATGTTTTGAATTTTCTTAAAAAATACGAAGAAACTTTTTCCTCAACCTGTTAATAAACAACATTTGCTGACATGGATAGTTGTATGACGTGCGTTGGCGATTATCTATAATCCTCATCTATAATATTATACAGAGGAAATATTTGTTTGTTTGTTTGTAACGAATAAACTCAAAAACTGAAGAACGGATTTGGATGAAATTTGGTACACAGATAGCCTGGTTATGATTTGTTATATAAAATATACTCGTAGGTATCCTAATAGCATTTACACCAATATTCATAAAAATATTAAAGCCATGTTTAAGTTAATGTAAATATTGAAAATGATTAATTACCTGATGGTCTTGAATACTTCTAAGAAAATAAACTGAGTTATCAAAATACACAATCTTTTTCCCCATCGTTAAAAATTTGTAAGCTGCAAATAAATCGTAAGTGTGGTACCAATCTCCACAAAGAAGGACAGTTCTTGAAGAAGGATCATGTAAACTGAAAACATGAAAATAAAATTAATAAATAACTAGCACGTTATTTCAATATATTTGACACCATATATATGTCGGAGCGCCGGGGCTCTCGGACGTCAACAGGATGGGTTATTGTTATTTAACCCTAGAGTGGGCGCGTGTTTCCGCAAAACGTCAGTGGGCGCGTAGGGAGCATTTTGCCGCCCCTTTTAATTGACCATTTTAAGTAGGAATACAGCAATTTAATTAATTTATTTTATTGGAAGATTATGTAATACACAAATAAGTAATGATAAATCAACATATTATATAGTAAAGTCTGTTTTAGGAACTTTGGTTTACAAAATATTTTAGAAAAAGTAATATTTTAGTTTACTTCTTTAACTTTATCCTAAAAAATACTCTATAATACTGAAAAAAATGGGGAAAAATATATATATATATATATGTTTTCCAAATCTACAGAATGTTCTTTATCCAAACAATCTTTACAAAAGTACGTGCAATGTTTATTGCACAGTAACTATGAGCACCTGCAAAACCCTTTTTTCGTGCGTCAATTTTTCTTTGTTGGACATATATACTGCATATGAATCCTTCTTTGAAGTTGAAGCTTCCTCTTTAGGTACAAAGCGAGCAATTTGGTTTCTCAAAGGAATATTTAAAGTTTCAGTAGAAGACCTTGTGATCATATATTATTTGACTAGGACCATAGAAATCTCTTTGAAATACTGTCGGCGTAGCATCAACTGTTCAGTATAGGCTTTGTAAATAATTTGACTGGTTATACCGGCAATATTGATAATTGAAAAAAGCAACCTCACTGGCCATCTGCAAGTCATTCATCCGAAAGAATATTCTTCTTTCATTTGGTCTACGACGTCAACACCACCTTTGGTTTGATTATAAAATGGCTCAATTTTTACTTACATGAGTGGGCGCGCAATTTGCCGCCCGGTGACAGCTTTTTTTTTTTTTTATACTAGGTGAAATGCTTTTACGCATCCCTCGCCGCGTGCAGGGTCCAGGTGCAGGGGCGATTCGAAATGTTGGACACACCTGGGCGGATACTACCAACTTAAACTCCTAGTACTTGCCCTCCAGGCCGCCATTGGTCACGGGGGGTAGGGTTCGCAATCACCCCTAAAGGCCAGGCGGCGCCTGGTGACACCTCATGATAACAACCTCCTCATCAATCGGTCCCCCACGCACTAACGGTGTCCAGTCTTTCGGCATACGTTGTGAACGAAAGTAGGGGCTACTAAAAAGCGCAAGCCTATCGGGCAATTGTTTTCCGAATTATTAACGTTTTTTTAGCACGGGCGGCAAAATGCTCATAGCGCGCCTACTCTAGGATTAATAACTAAATATAAATAAATAATTGCATGCAAAGACACTAATTATCGAGCCCACGTTAAGTTTCATGAAGAACTTGTGTTATAGGTAGTAGATAACGGATAAACATACCTATTTATGTACTTTTTGTAAACACATGCATAATTTACATTTTATAACATATTTGCTCGTAAAGGGTATCTTATTACACCAATTTCAATATCGTAATGTATCTCATTACGCATTTGTGCGGTAATGTAATGTAAAACGCACGGTTTGTCCGTCTAAACCTAAGATGCTCAGTCTAAAACGAACGGTACTTTTTTAAATCTTAGCCAAGAGTTTTTATGTTAGAAAAGAGGTCAACATTTTATGAATAAAATTAACTTTGGGAGATAAGATATAATAAATAAACATTGAATTCTTTAATTTAATTAATTATGACAATAAATTACAACCATTTATCTGTAACAAAAACACAACAATTTTAATTTACTTTATTAGTAATACTGGCTGTTTTTTATGCCTTCTGATGCGCGCGCATCGCTAATTTGTGAATAATAAAAAAATATTCCGCGCGCTTTTTCCTTTCGCTGTATTGTTTTTATTTGCAAATGCCGTCAAGTAGTGATGTCTTTATTAATTCGACACTGCCAGAAGTCCCAAAGGCAGCGAAAAAGGCTCTAACAAAAACAAGCAAAGATGCAAATTCATTTTCAGAAAGTGTGTTTTTAGCTTATTTCATGGAACTTTCTCAAAAATATAAGTCAAGCTCATTGTGGTGCTACTATTCAATGCTAAAAAGCACTATGAAAACAAAACGGTAGGTATTCATAATTTATTCGTTTAAGAAAGTCCGAGTTTTATTCATTTCCTCGCAAACATATTATAAAACGTCGTATGACATACGTGCGCTTTGATAATTAAAGCCTCTGCCTTCTTGTATCCCTCGCCTGCGGCTCGGGCTAGCAATATCGCCTCGGCTGTAATTTTCAACTTACCGCACTTATATCATAATATACTATTAAACACCCAGACCAAGATAAATAGACATGTTCATGCACACAAATATTTGTCTTTTCCGGGGACCGAACCCGGGATCTCTGGCGCACAAGGCAGGTCTAGTACCCCTGCGCCAAAAAGGTGGTAAATTTATAGTAACAAAAAAAAATATAGTAAAGGATAGTTGAAAATAATAGTAGATACTAACCCATGTGTCAGAGAATAAAAAATGCAGCTTAAATGCGTCAATGGTACTCCTTTAGGCATACCGGTGGTTCCAGATGAGTACACAATGTATGCAACATCAGACTGCCCCTGAACCTTAACCGGTTCAAAGGGATCCACATCGATATCTTCGTTCGTATTAAGTGATTTCAAAGAAATTAAAGATTCGACATTGTCCTCAAAAGATATGAAAGTTTTTATGAAGTCAAAATCATTTAGTTCATTTTTGTATGAATTCCAAAATGTCTTTGTGCACAAAAAGTATTTCGGCTTGGCTATCGTAATTTGGTGTTTCAGTACCGCTGAAATGAAACCATTGTTTTATTACTGGCTGAGTCAAACTTGCCCTAATGCTAGTAATAAAATAACATCGATTTATATAAATGTGATAAGGTAAGAATGTGGTTCATATAATACACTAAGTACTGCACCTTTAACACTGCAATATGTTTCAGAGTACTCAAGATTTATTATAGGACTAGCTTTCGCCCGCGGTTTCACGTGCATGGTTCCCGTTCCGTTATCGAGATAATCATTATCATAATATATTTATTGCAAGTCATTACATTATCAAGATGATACAAAAATATTGTAGTAAACATGTGACGCTATAGTTTAGAAGTTACAATAATAAAACATGGGCAACATATAATATTTGACCTATCCAAGGAATAATAAAAATGAGACAATTTTAATGTTTTCAATTAATTAAATGATCATAATAATATAATAAATATATTTCAATAATTCCAATCTATCTACTTAGTTCAGTATTTATAATCAAATAAAAAGTATCCTATGTTACTCTCGCCTTTTCAACCTCTATGCCAAAAAACAACTCGATTGCTTAGTTAGGGCGTCAAGTAAGGACAAACAAACACGCTTTTATAGTATTATATATATATAGTTAGGATTAGGATAAAAAGTATTAAAAAGACAAATACATAATAAACTACAGATCTATATGTAATGTTGATGAAGTATAATTATATTTTTTTTATTTCAAAAGTTAGCAGTTTTAAAATTGCGGTAGTACCTGCTTAGTTTTGGTGACTAGTGTATTTTGTATAAAAAAGCAAAAAAATCAATGATTTAAATTAATGTCGAAGAGAGGAGTAGGTTGCTAGTTAGGCATAGAATCTTTAGGCCCCCTTCTCATTATCTTATCCTACCTTTCCCACTTTCCAAGTCGTAGCAAGTGACAGAAGCTCCGGTGAAGATGACTCCAAGCATAGAAGGAAATAATTCTATACGTCTTTCGGAGCCCACTGCGACGGTGTCCCCCACTTTAACGCCTAATTGAATGAGTGACACGGCCAAGTTCACAGCGTAGCGTGTCAAATCCTTGTAAGACAATATCTCTCCCGTTTCGTTGTTTTCCTTGGGAATACATAGACATATCATGAATTATAACATTTTAATTTTGCATTTTACAGTGCTATTTTATGTGATAAATATGAAACAAGAAAATATACTAGAAAAAAGCAACTAGTCTCATGTCGCCCTGACGGGATTCTAAGCCGCCTCCTTCGTTTCATCAATGAGAGAAATATCCTCGCATTCGAAAGAAACATCTTTACAAATAATTTTTAATCAAGTAAATATACTAGAAAAAAGCAACTTGTCTCATGTCGCCCTGACGGGACTCGAACCCGCATCCTTGGGAATCCGGCCCAATGCACTGACCAATTATGCTACAGAGACCTACGAGAACACGTTGAAATTCTCTAGCATATTCACCTTTTTCTACGGTGTTGGCCACCGTCGTTTCATCAATGAGAGAAATATCCTCGCATTCGAAAGAAACATCTTTACAGATGTTTGACTATCGATTAAGATGAAACTGCCATCTACTTATAACTTTTTAATTTTGCATTTTACAATGCTATTTTTATGTGATAATTTTTAATCAAGTAAATATACTAGAAAAAAGCAACTTGTCTCATGTCGCCCTGACGGGACTCGAACCCGCATCCTTGGGAATCCGACCCAATGCACTGACCAATTATGCTACAGAGACCTACGAGAACACGTTGAAATTCTCTAGCACATTCACCTTTTTCTACGGTGTTGGCCACCGTCGTTTCATCAATGAGAGAAATATCCTCTCATTCGAAAGAAACATCTTTACAGATGTTTGACTATCGATTAAGATGAAACTGCCATCTACTTATAACTTTTTAATTTTGCATTTTACAATGCTATTTTTATGTGATAATTTTTAATCAAGTAAATATACTAGAAAAAAGCAACTTGTCTCATGTCGCCCTGACTAATTAAATAATTAAAAATTATCACATAAAAATAGCATTGTAAAATGCAAAATTAAAAAGTTATAAATCTTTACAAATGTTTGACTTGAAAATGAAAAAAAATAAAATTTATCTTACTAGCTAGAGATAAAGAAATACACCTAAACGAAAGAAATTGTAAATAATATGCTGTTGAGTAATGTCCAAATTACTTACCAATGCCACTTCATTTGCTTTCAATTTGATACAGTCCAAAATATGTTTTCCAAAATTCAAATGTGCGGGCACATTAATATTTTGTTTTCCACGCACATAATTTTTATGGTTGAACATTTTTTAAGTTTACAATGTCTCGTTTCTGTTTTTAACCTCCTGAGACCCCGGTATCACCAGTGATAATGATAACGTTACTTAAAATGTTTCTCCCACGCCATCTATCGGAATCCTTGCATAATTCATCGTTCAACTATTAGCGCGCGCTTTCTCTTGTTATTTCATTCACCGTACAATAGTTACTTGTCAAAATTTGAATGATTCTTGACCAGTGCAAGTTTGACAATTTTGCGTTAACCACCATGGCGAAGTCGCGTAGAGGTAAATATTATTTTATGTTAATATGTTAGGGTTTTTATGCTTTAATCTTTTAAAATACATATTAATTTTAGTTTAAATACAAAAAATTCATAAATGTCATATTTTTCTACGAGTATCATACGTGATACCTTGGGCATTTTTGTCTATTATTTGGTTTCTTTTACAGGTAAGCTGTCTGTAAGAGAAATCATAGAAGAGCTCGATTATGATGTCTCAGATACGGAAAAAGAAGACAGTGATGGCGAAAGTGACCTTCTAGCATGCTGAGAGGAAGAAGTTCGTGAGGAAATTCCACTTGCTAATGAAGAAGATTGGAATGAATCGGACCTCTCTCATCTTTTCACGTACAGCCCCAATCGTCTCATAACGTACTTTCAAGGTGGAAACACAGCGAACACTTCGATTTTACTCCGCCTAAAGACGACCTGGACGTCTCGTTCTATCCTAGCGTAAATGTTAAGAGTTCTACTTTGATCATTATATTGATGACCGTTTGTTTGACATTATGGCCGAATGTACAAATGTTTGCAGCGTATCAAGGACGGGAAAATGTCTAAATACGACGCCTGATGAGCTTAGACAGTTCTTTGGATGTTCAATGGCAATAAGTGTGCTTGGTCTTCCACGAATTAGAATGTACTGGGCGTTGGAAACAAAACTCTACTACATAGCAGACACAATGACTCGTAATCGGTATTTTCAACTTCGATCAAATTTAAAGCTTACTAATGATGAACTAATTACTCAAAACGCCGGACAAAATGACAAGTTTTGGAAAATACGTTCTATTGTTTCTGCAGTAGAAAAGGGTTGTCGTGAAAATAAAATAAATAATTTCGTCGCTATTGACGAGCGAATTATTCCTTTCACTGGAAAGTGCAAACAAAAACAAATAGTTAAGGGCAAACCAAACCCAGAAGGCATAAAAGTCTTTTTAATAGCCAATTTTAATGGTATTCCGCTTGATTTATATTTATATCAAGGCAAGAGTACATCAATTGAATCAGCACTGTTTCCATCACCAGAAAAACTTGATATTGGCGGGCGTTTCGTGTTAAAACTAGTAGATACATTGCCTACAGGTTGTTCCATTTTTATAGACCGATACTTCACATCTATTCCACTTCTTGATAACTTAATAGAAAGGGCAATCAAGGCTACTGGGACGTTAATGAAAAATAGAGTGCCAGAGTACCAGCGACCAAACTCAAATAAAAAATATAAACGCGCATTGTTCAAGACAGATGCCGCCCTCCAAAAAGCAGGAAGAGGCAGTTTTGATTGTGTTGTAAGGGGTGACAACAAAATAGCTGTCACAAAATGGTTAGATAGTAAGCCAGTCTATGTTGCTTCAACTGATGCGGCTGTCCAGCCATTAGGACATGTCGTCGCTGGAGCAAGCAGAATGAGAGCTATATCGAAGTCCCACAACCTGTAGCTATAAAAAATTATAACAAGTATATGGGAGGCATTGACTTGCTTGATCGTATTATTGGTAAATACCCCATGAGAGGAAGAACAAGCAAGTGGACTATTAGAACAATATTTCATTTTTTCGACTTTGCTGCAGCAGCAGGTTGGGTGAAATATCGAGGCGATGCTACAAAATCTGGGCGACAGAGAAAAGATATAGACCAATACTTGGATTTCAAGTTGGATTTGGCGAAACAATTCATTTACTCAGGTCCTAGACAATCACAGCCTCAAATTTTGAACCCACAATTTGCTCGCGTGACACGCAATTCCCCACAGCAAAGCCCTTGTTCCAGTCCAAGCATTCATGATAGTCCTGTTTCCATTCTGTATGAAAGACCTTCTACTTCAACTAGGAAACACAGACTCATTGAACCAATACCTCACGTTGCAAAAAGGACGAAAGAAGCAAAGCATCTGCCAACTTGTCAACTGCCCAAAACAACAGATCAAAATGCCGAAATAAAGGTTGTAGAAACTTGACGTTTGTAAAATGTTCTGAATGTAATATTTTTCTTTGTTGTAATGTGAATAGAAATTGTTTTTTTGATTATCACACTTCCCAGTAGCTTTTATAACATAAAGACTGATTAATGTACCATTTCTAGATGTTAATTGGAAATAAAAATAATATGAATAATAACCTTATTTTAAACTAATGCAGTCCCAATGTATCACGTGTGGTATCCCTTATGCCAAAAGGGGAGGGGGTAGTTTTTTTTTCTCTCGTGTTTTATTAATAATATGTAGTACCTAGCTATAAAAAGTAGCAATCATAATTGTGGATTATATACTTTAGTCTTGGGTCTCAGGAGGTTGAACAAATGACAAGTTTACACAGTTCAACACACACACCCAGCTACCGGTTTCTTGATTAGTGTCATGATTATATTGACTTTTATGAATACATTTGAATATTTATTGAATATTGACATTTTAGTTACGTAATTATGCGCTAATCTTAATACATATAGTTAGCTGCATAATTATTGGAACACCTTGTAATTAATTGGTGTAATAATTACAAAGGATTTCCTAATAATTATGCCGCTAAGTGTATTTTATCAAATAAACATATTCAGCCATTTTCATGTGTCCACTGATAGCCAACAGGCCTTCTTTAAGGTTGGATTAGGCGAATTAGTCAATGACCCGTAACGCAAGCTCGTTCAAGAAGCCTAATGAGGATTGGTAGGTGTTAACGACTGAATGCGTGTGAGACCAGCGGCTAAAAGTGCCTTCCGTGCGAAGACCAGACGAGGTCAATATAATTGATGTTTTTGTGGAGGTCACCCATCTCGTTACAAACTATTGCGAATATTCTTTAACTTTCCGGAGCCGTACCACCCGGGTCGAGTGGATAGGACTGCCGGAGCTGTCCTTCGGAGCCACCGGAAAATTTTAAAGGTTAAGGGCCCATACAAAGCTAGAAGAAATAAGGATTTCCCCCGCGCGTCCCGCACCCTATGCCTCTGTCGACTAGCTCCGCGCGTGTCGTTATCGCAGGCCGAGAACAAAGTTCGCTTGAGTTTACGTGCACAGTGTAATGAAGAAAACAGAGACAAGTGTCGCATGTATATACACATACTTAATGCATTCAAATAGATATTCCTGGTGAGTACTGTTTATTGTTTATTTTATAAATTACGTTTTTTAATAATATTTATAATGTTTTTTCTGTTTCAGATTGGCAACAGTGTAGCGCGATTAAAAACAGGAGACGAGTACTTTTTATTATGGTAATCCTTAGGTAACCTGAGGATTAATAATAAACATACAAGTAATAAATATATAAAAAATGTGCGACATTACATTTTGTATTATAATGTGGTTTGGTGAACCTCCCGCATTATTATTCGTTTTACATATGTTAATAACCATCTTGGGATCCATTGGTCTGTATGCCTAGTGTGAGTTTTGTTTGCTTACGTGAAATTTATATGAAAAAAACGCAATTTACACGTTCTGACAGGGGTTCAGTACGTCTCTCAATTATAATTATAGTAATTAATACACTCAACACAAACATCCTTTTCTTATTAATTCTTGATTTTAGTATAGAAATGCAAAAAAAAATATTATAATATACCCAAAACCCATGTAAGATGGAAGCGTGAAAAATAATAAACTATTCAACAAGCAACCAATTTTTTATTTACATTTTCTTACGTTTAGCTTCAATACTCATTGATATTGCTCCTTTTCGTTTATTTTTGCTTACAATTACTAGCGGACTGCTTAAGGTGGTACGACTTCCATACTAACAAACATTGCACATTAATTGGTTCATTATACATTAATAATTCATAAATACATGTGCAACTAACACGTTTTAGTTATTTGTTAGCGCGAAATTATAAAAAAATGTACTTTCATACATGAGGTATATAAATGCGATGAGTCACACACACATACATAGAATTATTGAAATTATAAGATGTTAGGTTTTTCGTGATTTATGTATGAAAGTACATTTTTTTTATTATTTCACGCAAACAAATAACTGAAACGAGTTAGTTGCGCATGTATTTATGAATTATTAAGGTATGATGAACTAATCAATGTGCAATGTTTGTTTGTATGGAAGTCGTACCACCTTAACTTAATATTTCGAGTCTGACGAGGATTCACTAATTCTGGCAAAACATGTTGCATATAAAAGTCTTTTAGTTTCGGTAGCATAAAGGTCTCCCAAAATTTGTCGTCTCTTTCAATTTTCTAAATTTTCATACACACACAGTACAAAACAATAAGGGTATTTTTAAAAACCTTTTGTAATGACAACATTCGCCATCCGTATTTTTTTCTTGCAACGTCAGATCAAAATTGGACATTGAACTACTTCTATGCTCAGATCTGAAAAAGAGACAATAACATGTATTTGTGTCTAACAATAAAAACATGTAGGGTTGTATAATGTCTTCGACAATATAAGTATTATTAATTTTACAAGCTTATCTTCTTTTAAATTTCCATGGTTATTGAAGTTACTAGAATAAACTAGGACTGGATTTACACCATGTACCTGTTTATATTTGAGACTCCGATATTTCAGCGCAGTTGCATGCGCCATGGTCACGAAAGAACTGTTGATTGTTGCGGGTTGATGTTATTGGCACACGAATAGATCTACCTTCCGTCTAAGTCTAAGTCATTTAAGTCTTACATTTTAGCCCTCACATTGTCATTATCTAAATGTTGTTGCTGCTCATCATTAATGAAAGTAGAAGTAACATCAGGAATTATGTTTGTAAGATCTGCCAATACGATTCTAAAAAACCGAAAAATAATACATTTTATAACTGTTTTGTTTTGTCATGCACCAAAGCACTTTTAAGGTATTGGGTATTTTAAGATACCTTTTGGGACTAATACATTCGACATTCGTAGCTTCCTGCACCGTCATAATCAGAATTGAACATTGAGCTACCTGTTACAATGCTGTTACTACTAGACTCGGCTTTGAAATAAAAACCGGAAACAAATTCTGATCATTCCGTCTTAATAATTCCGTCATCTAAACTTTGCATTACTATAAGTAAGTGCCAAGCAATATTTTGGTTCCTCGATGTGACCAATGAGCTACCAAATTGGTCTTGTTCGGAACTTACATAGAATATAATACAGGCGCGGATCCAGGATTTGTTTGAGGGGGGGGGGGGGGGGGATTTGGTTCAGGGAGGTTATATCATAATTGCAAACATTTTGCTTAAAAACTTTGCGTAAAACTGTGTGCCGGGGGGAGGGGGGCAATGGCTATTGTCCCCCCCCCCCTTTTGTTTGTGCCTATACTATGTATTTACTTATAATAAATTACTACTTTTATCTAAAAAGTACAGTCAAATAATATCTTTAATCAATTTCAAACATTTAAATTGGCACTGATTTCTGACAGATATTTGACAGTTTTGTATCTTAATATGCTGCTCGTCGAATACTTGTCTACTTTCTACAAATTTCTACAAAAGCTTATTTTTTATCTCTGTTTGCTATAATAACCTATACCTAGGTTATGATTAACAAATAGACTTTTTAAATAATCTACGTGCGAAATCGTCGCGGAGCGTAAGGCAAGCGCAGTCCACACGTCTCAATGGAGCACTCACGACTGAAGAGCGAGGAGCGAATCAGACAGAAATACGGTGAAATAACGCATGCGATAGAGATGCAAACACTGGTGTCTGTTTTAAAAACATCAACGTAAGCGACATTATCGTTTTTAATTTATTATTAATGAACTATTTAAAATTTTGAAAACTGTCAATCACAAAACTAGAGAACTAGCTAAGGTATTTTTTAATAATAGTTTCAAGACTAAAGGTTTAATAGCGGTTGGCACAGCATTGAAAAACTACAAAATTGGAAGTAACTTTACGATTTTTTTCTATCGAGAAAAGTTTTAGCAATCATGATTCTGTCAATCACATAACTGAGTACTATAGTCTACTTTCTACAGTATTTTTTTGGGGCCGATAAATCTAGTAATACTATGTGAAATCCTTGATCAAAAATGTGTATTTGGCTTTGTATGGCCCCTTAAAGGCCATGACTACAGGCTATTCAGCCTGTGATGGCGCTCGCGCTGTCACAGCGCCATCACGATCCTCTATTTTTACATCTCCTCTAAAATAAGGGCTCTCTGTAAAGTTATAGCAATTATTTACTTTCATATCGTAAAATTCGAATTCTGAACTTTAAAACTAGCCCAGTTCTAAAACTTCTAAAAACTCTAAAACCTCTAAAACTTCACCTCGGAATGAGAGGCAAGATGTAAACTTGTATATCTGGTCTCTGCGCCGTCAGTTATTCAATATCATAAAAATCAGCTTTTTCATATTGAATATGCAACAGTTTCAAAAAGAAGTATTTTTGTATTTCTATTATTATTAAATAAAATCGGCCAACTGCGAGTCGAACTTGCACATGAAGAGTTCCGTCTCTCACCCAAGGTTGCCTGGAAGAGATTGCTATACTGATAGCAATAAGGCCGCCTATTGTGTGTTCCTCTTTTTTGTCATTTTCTCTGTATGTGTTTGTTTTTGTATCGTGTGCAATAAAGTTTCTATTATTGTTATTATTACACCTACCCAAAATGCCACTATAATTTTTCGTCTGCAAAAATAACTTTGTTTTTCATAGTGTTTGTATGAATGACAAAGTTACATTTGCGGGTTTGGAAAATGTGCTATAGCTCTGAAACTGCATAATATATTTCGTCAAACTAATTTTGGTTAAGAGTTTATATAAAGGTCTACAGCATATAATTTTTTTTGGATTTTTCACGATCTTATTTTAAAAGTTAGAGGGGGCGGGGGACACATTTTACCACTCTGAACGTCTATATCGTTCAAACGGTTGACTTTGAGAAAAAACTGTTTTAGGACCCTCAATGTATTCTTTAAAGACTGTTAAAAAAAATATTAACAGTTTCAGTTCCATCTATGGGAGCCTTAATATATATTTTTTTTATTTTTGTCTAAAAACTGTAAAGCGGTTTACAGAATACATCTATAAGGGTTCCGTTTTTTGTCATTAGGCTACGAAACCTAAAAAAAATATTTTTATCACATTGTTATATATTATATTAAGCGTAAGTTATGTAGGTAACACAATCCTTAGGTGATATTTATTTACTCATAAACTGTGACGAGTAATAAAAAACAGAAATTTATTAAGCTTGACTTTATTTCAATTTATATATTCATTTGGCAGTTCCATTTGTAGCAATGGTTGAAATAATATAAATTAGTAACTACTTGATATAAAATTTCTAGACGCTTACCACTATTGGTTTACACTATATTGCTAACACTTACTGCGGTTAAATCATAAATTGTAAAAAATGTACATGAAAATAAAAATAGGTAAGTAAATGTCTTATTCTTAGCAAATACAAAAGTATAACTTCTACTTAAGCGAAATAATTACGTTCATTATTCCAACTATGGATATTACCTACCTAATATTTGGAACTGCATACTGTTTTTATTGTGAGCATTCAATCTAGACGATTCAAAATCAAACATGTCTATAAAGTTTTTTAATTATATTGGACAGAATATTTTTCATGTGTTTATATTATAGTACCTGCATTGGCTTTTTTTTACTTTATTTTTAAAAGACTCATTTAAATGATTTCAATTTCACTTTAATAATTATGAGCACAGTGTGCCCTTTCATGTTCAACTTTCATCGTCATCTTTTGGCTTATTTAATTATTGTATGCATCAACATCAACGCTGTCGTTTTAGTTTCGATTAGCTTATTTCAACTGTCATTATCATCACAGAGTATGGATTCAGGGCTTGCCTCGCGTGCGCTGTTGCCTGCACGTAGCTGCACTGTGACCCATGTTCTTGATGAACAAAAAAGGAAACAGTGTGGACATAGCTAATGAAAGAGTTTGCTGCCAATGCAGTAAAATGTCCAAAATAGGATAATTTTAATGTATGTACAAAAATATATGAAACAACGAATTTTCAAAGAATGTAACAATGACATGTTATTTAACTATTTGATGATGGACGATTAAATATAATTTATAATCATAAAAGATTCCAGTCTCAATTTTAAACAGCTGAGATCACGGCCTTATTTAACAAAAGATGATTTACAAAGTTAACAAACTTTATAAAATATGCTCAACTTAAGATTAATATTTTCACTCGCCGTCACAAAGATAGAATTCCAAGTTTGAGATCGTAAATATTATAGATCACAAGTTTAGATTTATATAAATCAATTTTTTTACCATCATCTAAAACTGTCAATAAAAAAATTCTGAAGCACATTATTTTCGCGCATTTTTTTGTGTATTGAAGCAAAGCAATTTTACTGATTAAAACGCGGTCTTCACTAACATATTTAATTTAAGTTTTTTTCTAGGGGCCGTGGTCATAGGAAATGATTGTAAATTGTCACGCAATGTATAAGTAAATCAGCTAGTAAAAAGCGCGTCCTAAACAGAAAGATTGTTTTTCTTTAAATATACATAAAGTTTTAAACTGATGCCGACCAGGTATTCTGCATAAAATGCTCATAATACTGTCTTTTGGTAAGGTTACGCCATTTTTATTGTCTATTTTGCATAAACGAATAAAACTAATTGTTAAGCAGATGACCACCTATATAATTATGAAGTACATTAATTTATTATCAAGAAAATAAATGACTCCGCGACAAAACCAATATGTGGCAAATTAATATGGAAAATAATGGGAAACACAGTTTTCTTGGATATGCTGAGTTGTCATATTCGTCTATATCTGAAAAAAAAGAAAATAGTTAGGACCTTATTTCTGGTAAACCTAATGCCGTATTTACATTAGGTCGTCAACTCTAAATCGGGAATACTAAATTAGGAGAGACAAATGCGGATGCGGCAAGTCCAGATTCGGGTTAAATAAGAGTGAAGTTCACTCATTTATATTAGATGATAGACTTATCAAATCAGTGCTGTTCTCAAAAAAATCTGGGATCCGAAGTCACAAGAATCGTCGATGTATGTTAGATACTCATTACTGTTATTTTACTAGTCGTAAAAATAATCTTTTAGTTTAGTATCAGTACTTACCAAAATCCTTAATTTGTTCTACGTACGCTCCACCCAGGAAATTTGAGCTGATGACTTCGTTTTTATGTAGTGACGAAAATTTATCTGCCAGAAAATTAGGAAATATTACTATTTTCAACTCCGTAATAAATTATTTTGAACATGTGTTTTTTTACAAATCGAGTGAAATTGTTGGATATAGTCTTGATTCCATTCTGTGCCAGATATGGGTGATTTCACGTCCATCCTACCGGCATCCTCAACATGGCGCTGCAATGCCGAATTCGGTATGGGCTACCCATGGGACATCTAAAGTGACTAAACACACCACGCCGAAAGAAGGCGACCGAAGTTCCGCGGCTGATTTTACGTTCCGACGTATTCGGCTGATACGAGATACCATAAGTGCCGAAATTATGCGACGGATATTAGGTTGCGCAACGTTTTGTGTGAATTTCAGTGACTCGAGCGCTGTCGTGTTGCCACAGTCGGACCGAGAGACGCAAAACAAAGTTAGTTAAAGGGTTCTATTATTCATTTTGAAGTTCGAAACCTGAAAAATGTATTATCTTGAGATGATATATCATGGATTAACAAATGAACTTCAGTCGCGTATAATGTGTTCTATTACCGCTGAATCACAGGCAAACTTACGCCCTACCGAAGTGCGGCTGTCCACTATAATGCGACGTAATTTTGGAATAATGTGTCGTCAGTAATTTAAATAGCACTGCAGGCGTGATCATGCCGAACTTCAGTCACATATTTTCGGCATGGTGTGTCTGTGTTTAGACACTTAAGGGAACAGAGTGTGACGCGCCGCACGCTTGCCTAAATGTGTTTTTAACAATTTTAACCTTAGCGTCGGTTCAGACACGGCGATAATCGTGTGGATAACAACCGTAACATTTTAGTAAGTATTCGATTTAGGAATAAAAAAGCAATTTAAGGGGATCGAAAGTCACATACCTTTTTTACGAATAGTTTGGTTGTCTAAAATACTTTTTTGAGTTGTTGTGTATGCTGAAGGCGGAGCAGGTATTTCTGTAGAGAAACAACATAAATAATTAACAAAAAAATGGCACATAAATTGTTTCGGGTTTTACTTGGGTATTTAAACAGAAAAAATCAATTACTTATAGGTAGTACCTCCTAGGTTACATATTAATCTCTAAATTATGGTCAGAGTATTTATTTTTATATTTTAGTAGTGATTATAAAGGCGATGGAAAGATGGAAGGTGCGTCTCCCGGAATTCTCGACCACATTGAGAAACTGGCTAAATTACTGACGGAACAAATCGAATACAATTGCAACCCCACTGGGAATCGAACCGGGGACCTCTGAATCTGATGCCGCTGCTATCAGAAGCGGATTATAATTAGTTTAGCGAGTGTTATGCCTCTTTCTTTTTAATTATTCTTTCAGGAGCCATGTTTTACCATAGATTCATAGAAATAGCAGAATTGTAGGGCTCTCAGATCTGATACACATTTGTTCATATAGATTCAAGGTTTTTATGGCTTAAAGTTTAAACATCAAAACTCCCCATCTACGAAGGTTTGGAGCAGTGAGGACTCCTGAAAAAATGCATACCTACTCTACCTCCTGCTATAGTACTATCTATTTATAACTATAGTAACTTACCATCAAGTTTTATTATTCCATCAGTTTCGCCCAGAGAATTCTTGGCAATGCACTTATAGAAGCCGAAGTCCTCTTTGGTAATGTTTCTTATCTTCAGCATCATATACTTGTTGTAGCCACTGTCTGTCGGGAACGCTTCATATTTTCCACCTACAATTTCCATTTCTACTTAAATATAAAACCTGTGTATGTTTCCACGTGGCACACAAAGTTATATAATAATTGTTAAACAAGAAATGTACTAGAAAAAATACAATATTATTTTTCGATTTCAACCACATTGTATATTGGAAGAAAAATAAACAAGTATTAATAAACCCGTTCATTATTGATGAAGCTCTGTGAACATTTTATTTGGTACGATGTTTTAATAAAATATACGGACTTATGTAACATGACAACGAAATGTGGGTCATGTTTTTATTTCATTCTGTTCTGTTCCGGTAATGTCCTGATTTTGTCATATTAATTTTGTAGTTATACAAGGGAAGTAATATAGACTGTGCTAGTATAATGAAGTTGAAGAGTTTTTTGTTTAATCTTACAAATTCTGTAAAACTCAGGAAGTGGGAATATAATGTATTTTGGAAAAAAAATTTACATATCTGAAATAAACCTTTGAGGCTTCATATTGTGAATAAAAAGAGTTGGTATCTATGAAAAACGATTAAATTTTACCACGCGCTAAAAAGGCTAAAACTTGTAACATCATCCTTAAGTTTTGTATGTAGAACCATTATATTTTTCTACATTTTAATGTCTTAGCTCAGTTAAAGAGACATAATCAAGACTGTTTATAGCTCCTGACCGGAGTACAATAAAGCTGTGTGAAAAAAGGAAAAGCGTAAAAGTCTCACCGGAAATGATCATGTCCCCTTTGTCTGTGGTCCAGTAATTAATAGAGGACGGAAAAGCCTCTGTGTGACACTCCAGCGTCACGTCCTGTCCGATATATGCGCCTTCCAACTGGTTTGGTATCGACAGCATCGGTGGAACTGTGCAATGATGTCAGCAGATAGAAATAGATCAATATAATCCAGTTGGCAGTAGGTACGTGAATATTAAGGGATAAGTCACAATAACAATTTTACATCGCCGATCTTCCGTTGCGTAATTTACTCGACTCTCTGCTCGCGACGTTCAACACATCTTCCGTTAAATGTGTAGGATGTGAGATGTTTACATGGAACCAAGTGTATCGGCGTTACGCAACGGAAGACCGGCGATGTAAATTCGGTCAGATGTGTTTTGGCCCTGAACAGGTTGTACTTTGAAAACCGCTTTAATAATGTAGGCTTAAGCAGGTACAATTCACTGTATTTATTTTTTCTACAGCAAACAGTTTCTGATAGATCCTGTGCAAAAATATTGATTTTGGTACTTATTCACGAGACTAGATTCCCGTTCCTGTGGGAATATCGGGATAAAAAGTAGCCTATGTTACTCTCCATCCTTTTAACTGCCACTACGCCCCCAAAAATCAAATCAATTGGTTGCTTAGGGCACCAAGAAAGAACAATCGAACACACTTTCGCATTTATAATATTAGTTAGGATTGGTGAAAGCAAATGGCTCTAAATAGTTCCAATACGAAAATATTGATTTCTAGGTGCCTCTGGTAATCAGAAGTCAAAGTTGGACCTATTTACTGTCTTATATCGCTTAAGTATTTATTGAAGCAATGTCAGTGGATGTCATTATTATTAAAGTACCTAAGTAGTTGTACAAAATGGATTGCCAGTTACCGGGCAATCGATGTGAGGTGTCAATAATAGTCTAGGCCATTTCTTGGCTGATAAAATATTTATCGGTTCCGTGTTCCGACTGTGATTTGACTCGTGTCGATATTTTTATTAAGCAATCGTGTTCAATGACCTTTAAGTTAGGGTTGGTATAATTTGTGGTGCTTTTCTTAAATTTACTTTAGGTGGAATGATTCTTTCACATTGTAAGTCTTAGGCCCACTTGCGCCAAGCTAGATTGATACGACATTTATTTAAATCAGAGTTCATGCAACTTCTGAGTTTAAATGTTAACCAAGGTGGGCGCAAGTGCCGTAGAATTCATAGATTTGTACTGTAAATATGTATATTTGAAGGCAATAATAACAGTAAGACGTATACATAGAAACTGAATATATTATGATGTCAGGTTGTTTTACTTATGGAAAAGCTCCTATCAGATCTCGAAATTCTCTTCAAATAGGTTGTGTAAGAAAACTTTATTCGGTTAGGTATAAATTAACGGAATAACAAAGATATGTTTAAGGTGATAGATACATATACATTACATATTTTTTAATTGTTGTTAATTGAAGCCAGTAGTTTTTATCGTCAAGTTCAATGGAATATTCTAATAAAAACTTGAAGATAAAAACTACTCAATGTTTCATACTTACATTGCACCATCAGCATTATTCGTTTGCTGATCGATGGAGGGACGCCGTTCGATGCTATGCAGAGGTAAGCGCCCATGTGGAGTCGTGATACTTTTGTGATGGTCAGGGTCTCGCCGTCCACCACGCTCACTGAACAAACAATAATGCTTTAACTCTAGAAAGACGAAAAAATAAGTTTACCTTAAAAGACGGCGAGAGGTCATAGGACCCATTACTATTTCATTAAGTTAAAGCATAATTTGTAATTTTAATTATAAAAGATATCTAAACAAAATGCGGTAAAAGCATTGAAATTTCCAAAGGGGTCAAATGACCCCGGCCGTCTTTCTATAGTTAATCATCAAATATGCTTCAATTTTACTGCTCAATTTAAACTTTGGCCTGAGACCATCGTTTTTCCTCCAGTTCACTGCGTTGATACAACGACTGTGAATTTTCTCCAAATTAGCCCGGCTTGGAGAAGACCGGCTTCCCTCGAGTCGGCTGACCCCATACTATATTATTACTCTATATGTTTGCGTTAAAGTGCTGGCTATTTTATCAAACGGCTCACTTAAAATTGGAAACTTTTACAGGGTTACCTCCGAGACTGCAATTTTTTTTTTCCATGCAATAGTTTGATAAATTGATTTTTTGCAAAAATCCTAGGGATATTGCAAAAACACGGATGATTAGACAATGGTGTTGTGATTTCTCAATCCTACTGAAAAATATAGGATTTTTGCGAAAAAACTGGTAGCCTTAGTAAGATTGCGAAAAGAATCGCTGGCTATTATGAAATAAGAACACTGATTGGCTAGTCGGATCGTCCAAAACAACATCTTCTCTGATTGGTCGACGACTTGACGTTACAAATGTCAATCCATTCTCTCACGTGTGGTAAACTTTCTGTGAACCAATCAGAATAAGAGTTAGTTAGCAAGCAAAAATTAAGCCAATCAAAATAAAGAATGTCACTAAAGCAACCCTTATTTTTGCAAAAACCCTATCTTTTCAGTAAGATTGAGAAATGTCAACACTATTGTCTAATTATCCGTGTTTTTGCAACAACCCTAGGATTTTTTCGAAAATTCTATTTATCAAATCGTATTCTATTATATTGACATTTACTGTCAACGTTTCCGACAACTATCTGATGCTCTACTCGTGTCGGTAAAGCAGTGTATGGTTATGAAAGAGACAAAGCGATAGTTTTCGAAAACGATTAAAGTTTGCCAAACTCGTACTAAGGGTAGGTACTGATTAGCAGTCAGTCAAAGATAAGGTTTTGATTATAGTGATGCTGTTATAATATCGCTGTGAAAGTGTTTTATATTTATTTCCAAAACACAAAAAAAAGTGGGAATGAACTAGACTTCTCTGCTTATTTTTTCCGAAGTAACCCTGTATACTCTTAAAAAAGTTCAAAGATTTGGAAGACAGTGGAACGCTTAACCTAAACATTAGCATACAGATATTTGCAGAAATATGTTGACATTTTTATGTATAGATTCGCTAAGTGAGCATGTTTGTATGAAAATAACGTGCCATTAAATGTGTCGGTGAGTGTAATTACATAAAGACATATTCCAGGGTAAATTCAGGGTTAAGGTGACACGCCTAATTGCGTATTATTTTAGCCAGAAGACATTATGATTATAGTTTTTCAATCATACGTTATAATTTTTGTCGCTAGAGGTCAGGTTTCAAATACATTTAATTTTCACATATGGGGGTCAAGCAAATAGTATGTAATTATTCTTTAATGAAATGGTTGTCTAGTTAATATTTGGTCGTTATAACATTCTAAGACTTAATTAATACTTACACTGTTTTCTTTACTTGAAAACGGCTACAGTATTTTTTGTGTTATGATGACGAATTTTCATAATAACTTACACTACTAGCGTGTGATAACAAAAGAGATCTTGACGAGTTATTTCATACAAGAACTCTAGGGTTGATTCTTCAATCCTTTGATCAGGCAGTTATATTAACCAACAAAAAAAATCAAATTCAAATTAAATGGGATTTATGAATTCAAAAGTCAAACAACTTATTTTCTGTTTTCTGTACAATAATATTATATCAGACGCTGCTAACGCGGAAAAATCGACCATCGCTACTAGATTTTTTGAAGATAAGGAGTTTAAACTAAATCCAAATATCACTTTCAAAGGAAAGAATACTTAATATATTATGAAGAATAATTCTGTATGTTATGAAAATAAATTCAATGACAATGTGATAGATCGTTCACCTCAGGTCGGGTCAAAATATGCGAAATACTGGCCAAGTGCCGATTACCATAACACGCTTCATCAGGCTGAAGAGGTGGCATGGTGCCAAAAAGATTGCCAATTAAGCCCCCTTGCATTCAATGTACAATCAGCATCGAATAATGAATGGCAGGCAAATTCCCACGATATATTTTTTACCTTCGAAAGTTATATTTTTAAGAGGTCCTGTGTGTGGGCTGAATCGACTGGAAGGGGGACATATAATATTGAAGTTTTCTTGTTCTTCTACTCAAAGTGAAATAGTAAAGGTATATAATAGATTTTGTTTGGTGTACCTACTGTACAGCCAAGGTGATACATACATAGCTAGCTGGTTATGATGACCCAGAGAAAAAGTTATACATGCAAGTATGTAAGTAATCGAAAAAATATTATAATAAAATAAATATATACCTATGGAAAAAAACCTAAACTAACTTTGTCACAAACACAAAAAAAACTTTTTGTGTAAAACTCAAACACAATTATCCCGGACCTTTTATGTAACAACACGTATTTACCTATACAATCGGTATATCTTTGGAAATAGAAATCATTCCGAACAAGCCAAAACAAAGACAACGGTACCTAATCACTAACCGGAATTCCTGGTTCCCGATAATTTCCGGTTTTGTACGAGCTTCGTTAACATTTCCTTATTTCTTGGTAATAGACAAATATTTTCATATAAACTGACGATATCTAAATAAATATACTTAGTCAATTACTAACGTTAGTCTCAAAATTTACAGAACTTCAAGATTTTGATAAGTTAATTTTATTTTGATTTGTTAAGACATACAAGACTACATTTCGCTCTGCCATAATATCTTGCTTGACCCCCGCGCGGCGAAACACAAGATGCGCAGTAGCTAGTTTTTAACCGACTTCAAAAAAGAAGGAGGGTATCTATTCGAATATATATATGTAGTCTTGTATGTCTTAACAAATATATATATATATATACATATATATTATAAGTATGTACATCGATTACTCGAAGACGGCTGGACCGATTGTAATGATTCAAAGTTATGAGATCAAGTGTGTTCCCAAATTCACTAGATGGCGCTGCTTATGCCTATGACTTTTAAAATTGTGAAATAAAAAACATCATAGTAACACCCCTAATGATTAAAAAACTGTTGTAAAAATTATTTCCCATTAAAAACATGCCTTTGGGAGTCGTCGGTGCCACCCAAGGCATCGATGGTGCATACTTTTTGGTCAAGCGGTTTGAAACACACTCGTTCATTATGGTTTACTCCACTGTTGTTGTTGTGTTGGTAGTAGGTAGTTATTATATTAATTAACTAGCAAGCAGTAACATTTGGTTAATAGTTTGACTTAACACCGTCAACTTATAACCGACATAAAAAAGAAGGAAAAGAAGGACTTTTGCGCCATGAATTTTGGAGAACTTAAATTGTTTAAATAATTTTATAGAAGCTAGATTATTATTATTTGTTTATTGTAAGTGTTAAAGTATGAATCAATCTTCACATATGTGAATTTTTTATTCTTTTACTGTGTTGTATGCGCTAGAAATCCGGCGAGGTATTTCTTAAAAGTACAGCATTTTCAACTAAGTTTCTCTATGAATTTCTGAATAAAAGTACTAAAAACTTCTCGCCCTCTTTTTTTGGATTTTTCAAAGTCTCTTCAAACAAATTTATATTTTGAAATCCGAGTAAACAACAAGATACGAACGTAGCGCACCGAAAACTATTGAAACACGTCTCAGGTTATATGGAATTAAACAAACTATTACAATGAAAATGAATGAATTGTCTCAGCCACTTTTTTAATATTGAAATAAACTTCAATTTAACATACTTATCACATTGTTACCTGCCCCCAACCAGCTAAAAACGAACTAACGAAACAGTCAAAATCACTCAAAACCAGCGCTATATAACTGAAGCGAGATAGCAATGACAAAACGACGCGCGCGGGAGCGAGACCGATTTGGCAGATAGGGCGAAAAAACCACAAAATCACTTCGTAGAAAGTAACTATTAGCGATTAAAGAGAAAGGAAACTACAAGATGCTAAATATTCTTGGTGTCCACTAATTTAACCAATTTCCAATAATATATGGAACATCATTTAAGAATAAATTTTAAGGGGTCTCTCGAAAAGAAAAAGTGTCGAGGCAAAATCTTAGAATCCTGATTTTGAAACTTTACAAATATAGAAAAGGTATGTAGAAATATATATCTTACTAGCGGTCGCTCACGGTTTCACCAGCGTGGTTACCGTTCCCGCGGGAGTATCGGGATAAAAAGTATTCTATGTTCTATGTTAAACAGGCTATCTACTATCTTTGTACCAAATTTCATCCAAATCCGTTCAGTAGTTTTTGAGTTTATTCGTTGCAAACAAACAAACAAGCAATCAACACTTTCCTCTTTATAAAATTAGGATATATAGGATATATAGATTTATAACAAAAAGTACGAACTTTTTTCGTATAGCGTCTTAACGGAAAGAAGGAAATGGTAAAAAAAATACTCGTTCTTAATATTCCCAGTTACATTCGATTTATGGTGTGCATGTTAATATATCTCAATAATTTATAATTGGCAGCAGGGTCGTGAAATGAGATTTTTTTCTAATCCATTTTTTTTACTTTATATTCAACAAATTCATTTTTGAACTTATGCCTACTTACTTTTTATACATCGATAAAAGTTGATAATTATATAGATAAGATAATTTTGTCCGTATAAATGTTTTATCTAGAGGCGTTAAAATTACAAAGACTTGCTTACCGACATTCTATTTCCAACAGTGTTTCAAGGTTCCAACATACCTGACTCCCCATTGTAGTTGAAGTCTTGCCCGTCCTCCCTTCTCCACATGACGTACGGCTCAGGGTAGCCCGAGGCACGACACACCAAGGTCACATCGGAGCCCTCGCGCACCACCATGTCAGTCGACGTCATATTATCAATGATTGATGGTGGCACTGCACGAATAGACACAGTCAATAATGCTAGAAGCACTTCGCCTTTAAAAAGTTGGTCTAACTTCGACTTTAATGGAAGACTTTTAGTTACTTTGAAAGATGAGAGAGTTAACAAAGAACTTAGTGTTGGGTAGCAGTTTAGGAATACTAATTGTTAAAAATTGTATTGATTCAATTAAAATATTAACTGTTTGAGTAAACTGAAGTCGTCAAAAAACCTTAATAATTATATTGTAAGTATTTTGATTATGCGGTTAGACTTAATAGGAAAGATGCTTATTGTGACTTAATAACACAGTTAATTTACAATTGCTATCATTACAAACATGCAACAGCACGTCAGCTATACTTTGGCCTTGAGAGCGCCTTAATGTTGGTCGTAATAGCAGTGTCATTCGTAGTGCAAGTACAGCCTGACACGCTGTTGACTGTACACACATTAAATGAAAGAAAAATTAACTAGATATCATAATAGACAAAGTTATATTATCTATCAAGGCTATATAGTTAGGTATGTAACTTTTTGTTTTTACGGGTATTTGGTATTACCCAAAGAACTCCATTGGCGCCTGCGCGTACCAAATAGCTTCGATTTTATATTAACAGTATCACAAATAATTGAAGTTGCTAGATATTTCTATTATTGTACCCGGGACCTTGGTGATTTTAGTCGAAGAAACTGTGTTTACTACATATTGGATACAATTTTCGATACAATGTTTGCTCCAGCTTTCTTATGGAAAATGTTTCGAGTCACTAATGCAACGGATGTTTTGGCTATTAAAGAAAGGTGTTCAATAGTAAGGCCAACGAGGCCAAACATGTTAGAATAAAAATACCTATCTCAATATATGCAGGAGCAATAAATTCAGAATAGGAGTCTTTATTTGAATTCACGTGGTTTTTCTTATAACGGAGTGCGATTTTTCTAGTAAACCTATTTTGATTTTAGATAACAGATCTTTGCTGCATTATAAAAAGTCAAATGTATGGTTGTATAATATTACTATACGTTGAACACGCACATTACCAGACAGTTGGAACCGAGCTTAGAGAGTTTATTCGAATATGCAAACGACAAGAATCACGATGGTGCAAAAATGAAAAACCGAATTTGACTGGATTTAATTCACGTCACGTAGTAGTTATGATTGGCAACTTCACTTCAAGCGGTGGCGTGCCGTGATATGTGATGTATGAACCTATCAAAGAAACTAGATATTGATACTACATCACTTGCTATCCCGCGCACTCCCTATCGTATCTAGGTAGACTAACACCCATATTCTAAGTCGTTCCTCCAAAACTTACTCGTCCTCGACTTAACGAAACCTCATTGAAAACCTCTTCGAAATACTCCTCAAAATCGGTATTCTAAGTCATAACTCCGTAAGGACCTGGAGGAGCCAAAGACTACGTAGCCACTCCGTGTTAGGCCTAGTGCACACTACCATTTTTACCCACGACGAGGTTGAGTGGAGTGTAAAAAGTTTTGGAGGAACGACTTAGAATATGGGGGTAATGGTTTTGCACATATGAGGGCTGGAATTGTCAATTCTGCAATAAGTATTTGTTGAACAGCAAACTGGCCCGAAGAAAATTGCTACACATCTTTATTTGTTTATTGCCGTTCAGCCTGCCAAATGTATGATGTGCATCCAAGCCAAGCGGCTTTCTTCTCGAATATTCATCTACATAATGTTCGATTTGTGCCGAATAATGCCATCCCCCTTTGTGTATAGCAACCCTAAAAGATGGTTCTAGAATAAAAATATGAGTTACAAACCTACAACTTGTAGATAGCCCTTTCTCGACCTCATGGGATCCGTGTTGACCTGACACATGTACCATCCCCTGTCTACTTCTTGGACCTCCTTAATGTGGAGGTACCACGAACGGTGGTCGTTGTACGACAGACTGATTCGAGGGTTTTGTGTTATTATGTTGTGGTGGATGCTTAGTATGGTTTGGGTGTCCATTCGAACCCATGCCACCTGAAAAGGACAAACTTGTAGTAGAAAGTGATAGCAATGTTTATTCATACTTCCTTAGGTTATTTATACTTAGGTTGATTACTTTTGAAGTTTGGATGTTTATTATTGTAACTCGAAAGTTAGCACGAAAAAGTATCGAGGATGTATTCGTATCACCGCCACTATGTATGTATGGGGAAATTTAGGTTTGTTTACGTCCGGTAGGAACGCTCGACAACACCATATAGAGTTGACAATCCTTTATTGATATTTACTCAAAAAAAATCGTGATCCTCCTACAAGATCGATACTGTGCATAAAAATTAAATAAAAAGGGACCGTCATTCAAGTAATTCGTATTAGGCATCAAACTAGAAAATTCATAATGATGTAAAGTGAAAAAAGAAAAGAAACCCCGAAATGTTAAAGTTCTCATAGTTACAAATAATTATGACTAGGATAAACCAGCAATCACTATCACAGTAAATGTTGTTCATTATCATGAATATCTTAGCACCTGGCCGCATCGTTTTGCGTTACACAGTGGTTACGTACAATCACAGGCAATATCACCATAGAACTAAGTATGTCTTATCAAAACGGTCTAATACAAAGCAGCCTGAGTACTGAATACATTCAACAAATAATGTGACATAGTTCTATGATGTAATAGGTACGTAATATTATTGTTTAAAGCCCAAATTGACCCACTTCTGGGCAAAGGCCTCTCCACCTTTCTTCCATTTCACGAAGTCGCAGCGTCTCGGTCCTGGGTTGTTGTGTACCAGTCACTCAAATACAAGTCGAGATCGTTCCTCCATCGCCTTCTCGGTCTGCCGCGTGGGCGTTTTCCCGTGGGGTAATATTATCAACTATTATATGAATAATTCCCTGCTTCCTGTGGTACAGTGTAGAAATATTATGCCGAAGACCTATCTGCGAAACCTCGCGGCTTATAGTAAGAATCCTGAATGGAGCGAAGGATTCAAGTCTGCCCAAGGCTTTTATCCCCGAGGAGCATACTCTACTTTATACACCAAATGTATGTTAATAATTTCTTTTTATCTACGTCAAATAAAAAAAGAAATTATAAAGTTTTTGCAAATAGACATAAGTAGGTATATACGCACAATGTAGCGGGGCTATTACCTATCTTTGCAACAACAACGCGACAGCGGTAAGTCACGTATAACCATAGCAACCGTGCAGTTACTATGGTGATACGTGTGTGACTTATCGCTGTCGCGTTGTTGTTGCAAAGGTACGTAATAACGACCTCCACCACGTAGGCCGCGATATATTGCAATAAACTGACGTGCTTGTATTTGCAGTATTTGTTTTACATCGTGATGACATCGAGATAGGTCATACCATAAGTTTAAACCGCGACCGCATAGCTGTATGTTAAGTATTGAAATTAAGAAAATAAATTGTATGTTGTATTTAAATGAAAGAAGTAAATAATTAAATATATTTTTCATTATGTACCTTAAATCCTCTTAAATTTTCCACCACACACGCTAAAAGTGCGTCTCGTCCTATAGTGACAGTAACATTAGGTATTGGCTCCGCGAATCTCGGATACATGGACTCTGAAAAAGAAAGGGTACTTTAAAGCGCTTTCAGATTTCCCGATCCGATATCGGTATTGGATCTGATACCGATATCGGTCGGGGCAAGTAGAATGTGTAAAATATACCTGCCTATCACATTATCCGATCCGATATCGGATATCGTAGCCGATTGGCGGCGTCTTCGGACTGTCAGACGATAATGTCGACTGACTAAAAATCTTTGACTTTTATAGCTCGAGAAAATCGCCGATATTATCGGCAACATATGAAGAGACCACACGATACCGGCTACCTGCTATCGGCGCCGATACCGAAATCGAATCAGAAAATGAGAAAACGCATTTACACGGGTCGCGAATAAAACCTAACGACAAAGTTGTTTACAAGCTCTAAACTTTCAGATCGATGGACCGAAGCACAGCGTTTGTGACTTTTGTCACAAAAGCCGGGTTACATACTTTCGGGATGCGGTTAAAGTTCAAGCGATTTCTTTACTGTTCTTAGATACGTTTCTCATATTATTATTATTTACTAGCAGGCGCCCGCAGTTCCACCTACGTGGTTCTCGTCCCCGTGGAAGTATCGGGGTAAAAAGTACCCACCGTGAAATCCCCACATACCAAATTTCATCTAAATCCGTTAAGTAGTTCTTGCGTGAAAGAGTAATAAAATTAAACAAACTGAGATATAACCACAGGATAATAAAGATAAATAGCAAGCAACTAATAGTAGATTTTGCTCTCAGGGGATAAAGCATTGTCTTATGTCACGGGCAGCATATTGGATTCTGAGCAAAATGAAGGATTCTGTAGTTACCACCCGAACGTAGTGAGGGAATTAAGGTGTTAATTCCCGAAGAAAGCGAGGGAATTATAGTAAGAATCCTGAATGGAGCGAAGGATTCAAGTCTGCCCAAGGCTATGACACTTTTATCCCCGAGGAGCATACTCTACTTTATACACCAAATGTATGTTAATAATTTCTTCTTATCTACGTCAAATAAAAAAAGACATTATAAAACTAATAAATATAAAAAAAACTTTTTATAAAAATATAAAAAGTTTATTTCACAATTTTTAAAGGTAGAAGAGGTTAATAACGTTATGTCATCTCCTCCTCACCTTTTACAAAATGCTGCTTTTCCTGGTGCAGGGACGTTACTTATTGAGGAGTTCTCCCGATACTTTATCACCAGCTTCACTTAATCACATGCATTGAGTCGACCATAAATTGCTTATGAACCACATTAAAGCAGTCGTATCGCTTCCGTGAAATGCTAAGTATTTAATAGTTCCGATGACCATTTGTGGTCTTCATCATCAGTTCCACTTCACCAAATGGTGCTTTCCGGAAGCATATGCACACGTTACTATAGAACACCGAAATATATAGGAGTATATAGGATATATATAGGAGTGCCTATAATATTTAAGGAGTTCCCTGGATTTCCCCAGGATCCCATCATCAGATCCTGATATGATGACAATGGGACCACATGGGAAGTATACCCTTTCGAACAATAAAAAGTATTACTCAAATCAGTCCAGCCGTCTTCGAGTAATCGAGTAACATAAAAAAAAAGATTCCGTCGAATTGAGAACCTCTTCCTTTTTTTGAAGTCGGTTAAAAATACAATTCACTGAAAAATTCATGGATCAAAAATAACCGATTTTTTTATCTATTTCTTCTATTTAGTTCCGTAAGTAATGCTAATTTGCGTCGAATTAATGTCTGATCAAGACTACACACATTCACAATTTGTCATGTTTACTTAAATTATGAATACTTGACATTTAATATGTGCTCCAGATGCAGGTGGTGTTTAAAATTCTTTATAACTTTCATGACTGCTCTTCCTTTACCATGATTATACGTTACATAGATTTTTAAAATTTCTCACCTCACTTTGGTACTGTAATTATGGAAATAATTCAAACACAAATCAAATAACCATAATAGTTTATTTTTGGAATCACGAATATGTTTTAGGGAAAATAACAACCGTAGTTTTTATAACTTTTTAATTTTGCATTTTACAATGCTATTTTTATGTGATAAATGATAAAACATGAAAATATACTAGAAAAAAGCAACTAGTCTCATAGCGCCATGACGGGATTCGAACCCGCATCCCGCATGTTTCTTTCGAATGCGAGGATTTTTCTCTCATTGATGAAACGACGGTGGCCAACACCGTAGAAAGGTAAATATACTAGAAAAATTCGACGTGTTCTCATAGGTCTCTGTAGCATAATTGGTTAGTACATTGGGCCGATACCCAAGGATGCGGGTTCGAATCCCGTCAGGGCGACATGAGACTAGTTGCTATTTTTCTAGTATATTTTCTTGTTTAATATTTATCACATAACCGTAGTTTTGTTTAACGTCTACTAGGAATCGTATTGATTAATAAATTAATTGTAACTATCAAAAAAATATAAACATTTTATAAGTTACATCTATTAATATACTAATAAAACAACACCGTGACTGACAGACAAAACACAGCCTGAACGGCTAAACCGATTAAGCTGAAATTTTGCAGACAGGATCCTTTAACGATGTAAGCTAGCACTAAGAAAGGATTTATTGATATTTCCACGAGAACGACAACCACGCGGTTAGTATTTTGTTAATAATAAAAACGGCATAGTTAATGATAAGTAAATGAAAAACAGTTGTTGCTATTGATTGTCGTAAAGTAATTATCTCTTTGATAAAAAAGACTTGATAAGTACTTCTAAACTTTGACTAACAAATAATAACTCCAATTAAAATAATCGCTTTACACTTGATAATTCTATCAATTAATCTAATTGGATAACTAATATTAGTCAAAAAGTCTACTTTAAACTTGTTCCGAAAGATTAAAACCTTGATCGTAGTACATCAATTATTCAATGAATTTTAACAGAAAGTTATAGTCTTCTTTTATCATAGAATATTTAAACGGTGAGTCCGTAAGGTTTATAAATAAGTGTGATTGATAAAAAATGATAACAAATATTCGGATTTTTTTTCATTAAAATATTTTTTGCCTGAAACATAATGTTTGTAAATCCAATTCTGGGGATGTAAACCATCACGAAGCCTAATGGCTTCGCCAGGAAAATTATTTTTATAGATAGATAAAAACATTATCATCAAGATTACGTTTTATTTTTGTACGCTAAAATAGCGAGCCAAAATCCCTGAAATCATTAATCCCTATTTAAGACCGCAGTCGTAAGCATGTGCTAGTTATAAATAAAATTAATAAGAAGGCGTGTAAATAGGTCAAAGCTCTTTCGTATAGTAATAAATTGCTCGAACTACAAATCAAATCCAAAATTTTTTTGTCCGATGCAAATTGCACGAAATAACACCGAAAATCAAAACATTAGGCATTGCGACTCCTCTCTGATTATGCAAATACAATCAAAATTCGTTTATACGATTACAAAAAGACAATTTATGTGTACATCAGCAATTCTAATCGCTCGAATACAAGCCGCGTCCTTGGTGCCAGCGGGTCTCGTC
This sequence comes from Chrysoteuchia culmella, assembly GCA_910589605.1. NCBI lineage: Eukaryota > Metazoa > Arthropoda > Insecta > Lepidoptera > Crambidae > Chrysoteuchia > Chrysoteuchia culmella. Next base: position 12,454,182 of record OU342654.1, read on the forward strand.
CAATGCCAAAGCTCTCGAACTATGTAGAGAAGGGACACTGATTAATGCGCGGTCCTATATAACAAATAGCGGTTTTTCCCTACAGCATTACAACAATATAGCGCCTGGGAAATCAAACGATTGTCACCTTTGTCTTGTTACTTATTTATTGATGTTCTATAATAGATATTGAACTAAGTAGGACTAAAATTAGGTTCAATTTTAACATTTTATTACAAGCGGTACATTTTCGCCGCTTAGTTTTTTAAGAGTTGAGGTACTTATGGAGGTTATGCTGAAATATTTAGAAAAATCTCAAATTCGAATGTAAATAATCTACTCCGATATATTGTCATGATGTTCGTAGAATGTGGTGATTAATTTTGATTACATATTTTTAAGACATCGTTTTTTAGGAACATTATTATTTGTAAACACTTTCTTCTTTTTTACCGTATGAATTAGTGGCCATCTCTGGTGTCAGATTTTATCAAGCCGCTGACTATGGCCTTGACTTTGGCTTGAAAACTCTAATAAAATCACTTGCTAAATTACTTACTTCACTCTCGGGAGGATGATCGGAAATATGTAACTGAACTAATGACTTACTAAACCAAACACTTTTTAGCCTAAAATCTCCAAACGCACCACGTAAAATAGACGTGAAAACAGATGTCGTGTAAAATAGAGGACATCATTTTTTTTGGGTCGTTTTTAAAAAGTGCCAACAAAAAAAAATTGGTACGTATTGTGAACTGGTCGTTCAGAGCAATAGTTGATATGGCACAAAGTTGTAGGATTTCTCTAAGTCAAATTATACAAGTTCAAAGATGCTAAAAATGAAAAGTATTCATACATATTGCTAAAACTAATGATTTGAAGTAATCGCAAGACAAAACGAATAGGCTACTAGCCCAACATTTTTATAGCTACAGTGGTACTGATTAGCAAAAAAAAAAGTTTTTTTTACGTACGTAATTTTTATATTAATTATAGAGGGATATTGTTAGACGTATTATTAAAAAAAAAATACCTCACTGAAGAATAAAAATGCTTCAGATCATAGTTTTTAAAACTTTCAAAAATCCATAAATGTATGAAAATGATGAATCTTTGAACTTGTATACCTCGACTTTGAGTAATCCTATAACTTTTGTGCCATATCAACTATTGATATAAACGACCAGTTCTTACCATACGTACCCACCAGTATTTATCGTGAGCCGCCACTTTTAGAAAACGGCCCAAAAATTTATGGAGCTTGAATGATCTCTTTTCTATATATTATATTATGAAACATCGCCGTTCTCTTAGACGTACCATTCAAGTTTCAAGCCTTTTTCATGCCTAATCCAACGTGTTTAGTTTTTTGGTTTTTTACGTGCACTATTCATTGAAATAGATGATTTATAACAATTAATACTTACTGGGCTGCAATTTTTATAATTATCATATCATAATCGCATCCGCTTTTTCCTCCTACTTACATTAAATAATAATTTAAATAATTATGCAAATACAAATCCAGTATAGCTGTTCCTAAATAAATGGATTTCAATTTGTACAACGGTAAAAGACACCGAATAAACAAATTACACATTTTGAATTGTAACTGGAGTTAATTTAAAAACCACACAGTGGCTTACCATGGCTCGGTAACTTCATTACACCATTATTACTAGCTTGTAATTATTTATGTAAAGTCTAGGAAAAGCATTTTAAACACCTTTTATTCTCATTGATTGACAGGCCCGATGGGGCATTTGATAATTTAAATAATAGTTTGAATTTTTTAGATTAAATTAAACAATTTTAATAGATTCTTTATTTCCATCATACTCATAAAATCTTAAGCCAACAATAGTTATTTGTTATGCAAGGCTGGAAAGTTGTATTTAGCGGCAAGTTACTTCTATTGAAACTTGAGCAAGCGAAGGATTCTAGGATTGAACCACGAGCGTAGCGAATGGTTCAAATATTGAATCCTTAGCGTAGCGAGGGTTTTAAAGGTACGAGACGCTAAAAACTTTTCTGCTGAGCACAACACACAATTTTTCACCTAACAACAGCGAGAATTTTTTCAGGTTGTTTCCGCGGTCAACTTCTGGTAAAAACATATTTTAACAGAAAGTTTAATCTATATAAAACTTTTTGTTATTCTTGTTCTTGTTGTTTTAATGATATAAAAAACTAAAATAATAAATAAGGGAGTATTATACTTAATTCAAAGTTAGTTTAATTAGGAATAAATTGTTACCATTAATAACAATAAAAACGATTCGGTAAATGTTGACAATGACAGGTTTATGTCGCGTTCCAAAATCCAATCATAGGTTGTAAAATCTCACTCAGCTTAAATATAAATATATTAAAACAAATAGTTTAGTTTAGTTTAATCTTACGTTTTTATGATTCTAATAACTAAAATAATATAATAAACCAAAACGGAGTATTATAATGAATTCAAAGTTATTTAAAATAATAATGAAATGTAACATAAAAAGTCAATAGTGCGATTCGGAACGGTAATTATGACGTATTTTTCTTACTAAATAAAAATAAATATAGTTTACCAGGCTAGGCCGGTAATATGCAATTTTCGGCGCAGAAATTGAATGATAAAACCTCCTTTTCCGAGTGTGAGGTGAAAACATGTTTTAATTTTACATAAAAAGTTCTCGTTACATTGGTATGTTCGTAGCTAATTCCAAGCTGGTCCGACGTTAAATTCTTTTTAGTTACTAAACTCGACACGATTTTCAAAATCAAATGAATGAAATAAATGGTGCATGGAAGCGTGAGAAGCATTCGTAAAGTATTTCTCAACAGCAATCAGCTGTTTAGAGTCAAAGGATAGCTCAAAGCGTCGTGTTCACGATTGGTACCTCCTTTCAAGTTGGCCATTTGATAGAAGCCACGTGGATTCCTGGCAATCGAGAAATTGAGTCAAATACAGCAGTTAAGCAGTAACTGGGACTTGCGTTTTTAACATTTTCGAACGTTTTCATTGTCAGTATTAAGATGAGTGTTATTTTCTTTTCTTGCTTGTACTCGTATAGGTTCTCATCGGGGCCTGAAAATGTCTCAACAACGCTGGCCTACAGCGTATTAAAAATATAAAAGTATTGGAGAATTTCGATGGTGGTCCGCAAGTCTCGGTAGCTCAGTGGTTAGAGCATTGGACCGGATTTCCAAAGGTCGTGGGTTCGAGTCCCATCTGAGAATTCACTTGGGGCCGAGTTGATTTTTTCCAATATTTTTCTATAAAAAAAATGTCATAGGTAAAAGAATAGCATTGAAAAATGCAAAAAATCGAAAAACTTAAGATAAATTTATTTGTGCTTAAGTCAAGTTAAATAGAATTTTCAACATACTAGCGGCCGCCCGCGGTTTCACCCACATGGTTTCCGGTGGCTAATTGTCTAATTTTAAAATCTATCGCAATCCCTTTCAATTCGTCATTTGAAAGATATTTACATACTTCAGGCTGTCACTATTTGACATTTGATAGGGATTGTGATCGGGACGTGTTTTGAAAGGTATTGAATAAACGAAATTAAACTGTCTAAGCAAAATGACAGACGAAAATATCTTTCAAATGTACGGAGTAGTAGTAATGAAGTGTCATTTAAAACATCATTCGTTCTGAAAGGGAATCCGACTATAAGTTACACAATTCCATAGATCACTATCACAATCACAAATCCTTTGAAAGGGATTGTGATTTTGAAATTAGACAATTAGAGGGCCGTTCCCATAGTAATATCGGTATAAAAGGTATCATATGTTTTAATCCAGACTATCAACTATCTGTGGAAAATTTCATCCAATCCGTTTAGTATTTTTAACGTGAAAGAGTAACAAACTAAAAACATGCATACTTTTCATACATGAAAGATCGTATTTTGTTATTGTCCGGGGCTGCATATGCTTCGAGTGCATGACTGTAGCACAATATTTACTGCTTCCTAAGTGAAATATCAGCAAACAAAAATACTAGGGGTGTTTTGTGCATCGAGGGGCGCAAGCCATGACTCGGGCAGTTAAGCCAAGGGTCACCAATGTGAAGGACGAGAGGTAAACAATGTTATTTGTTTTCCTTCTTTCAAGGGACAAACGATATTACTACCAAGGCAGGGGCGGAGTAAAATATTATTAATCGCATCCTTAAATTGCGCATTTGAGACTCTTCCAGAAGAACACACTGGTGTTCTAGTACCTACTTTTTATTTACTGCATATTTTAGAATATGAACAAACACCTTGAAGTATTTATTTATATTTATTTATTTATATTCGGACGACCAACAGCTATGTTTAACAAAAAAAAATAACTTATCTAGTAACAGAAAGCCAATTATAGGTCATCACAGATTAACAGATAACATATATATATAACTTTTCAATTTTTCTATTTATATGTGTTCCCTTACCTTAAAGTACCTTAAAGTATATATTACAGCACTTTCAATAGGTCCAAAAGATCCTTTATCTTATTCTAAGTAAACAAGATGAAGCTTAATTAGTTTCTCATATTATTTTGATAAAGAAATTTTGGCTACAAAAATGACGTAGTAGAATTTACAAAGAGGAACCAAATTATGCAACCTCCTTAAAATTGAACGTTTTAATTGAAACCGTCATTGCCTTTCATACAGTTAAACAATCTGGCAATTAACAGCGATACCATCAGACCAACTGGTTGACATCGCGTGCCGCACCACAGATGCCTTTGATAGTGTTGGTGTGTCGGTGCCCTAAAACCATCTCCGCTATTGCGAGACGAGTCCGTAGACATGAAATTCGAACTCCTAGAACCAAGGCAACGAGTAATCGCTAAAACTGTGAGATCTCCTGTTCTAAAATACCAGTAGAATAGCTACAATTTGGTAATTAACAGCGATGCGATCAGACCAACTGGTCGAAATCGCGTGCCGCACCGCAGATGCCTTCGATAACTTCATTAGTGCGGTGTGTCGGTGCCTTAAGTACCGGCGATAGGATCAACAACGGTTGCTATTACTTTTATCATTGTCGCTTGTCAGTGTCAGATTGAAGATATTTACAGGTAAGAGTAAAAATGTAGACATACAAAAAAAAATTGTATAAACTTTCAATATGAAAATAAAAACCCTAAAAAGTTGAGGATGAATAGATTTCATTGTTCTATGTAATACGTAACCACAATGAGATTTTTCAAAATTGACAGTTTAATTTAAAACTGAATAAGGAACAAAAAAAACATGCAAAGTATCTGCCTAATTTTTTGCAAATACATTCCTAACGCGCCCCAAACGTGGTTTATGTCGATGTACAGTCTGAGAAGTAGGACTGATAGACCTAAAAACAACTAGCGCAGATATAAATAGGTGGTAGATAGTTTCATAACTAATACCTAAAAAAATAGGCCTATGCTATTGATTGAACAGGTTCTGTATCAAGTAATAAACTCAAAATATAGCTGTTATCCACACACACACACACACACACACAAATACAGACATAAACTTACCGTCAGGAACTTCTATTGGTGCTACCGATACTACATTTTGTCCAGTCGGCAATTCTCTAGTTAGCTTTCGACCTGCAATGAAAATAATTAATATTTATTAATTACCATAATTAATAGGTACTTACTATTCACTATTATCAATATTCAACAAACATGAATTGGACAATATTTGGTCACTCAGTCAAAGAGTTATAATACAACGTTATTGGTTTTAACATAAATATTATTCAGTTTCGATATGATTCTACAATTTGATTGTCAATATAAAATAGAGTTTTATTATCATAACGAATTTAGGGTAGTATTTCAATTAGCAAATAGAAACAACCTCTACTTTATTTTGTTGTTGGTTACTTTATTACAAGAACTTACTAGTATATTGAAATTTATTTTGAAAAACAAATAATCAGTAGGTTCCATTTTTGGTAGTTTCCATTATTGAGAATCGTATAAAGCGATTCCGAGATAATGATAACTTTTTCTGAGAATATCTTATCTTGTTTCATAAATCAACAGGATCTTGTTCATTATATTGCAAAACATAAATATTATATCACAAGTTACTTTACTTTCTTGTAAACGTTGAAAATGTATGCATCCATCATTTAAACAACTAAATAGTTGATCATCGACAAAAAAGTCGAGTAGTCTGTTTTCGTCGAACAACTATCGAACTGATAGTATGCTCGCTTCCATATATTCCATATATTTAGTTATGCATCATATTTCTATAAAACTTTTTTGGCGATAATCAACTATTTAGTTGATTATCGCCAAAAAACTTATGCGTGATTCCTTATAAAAAGACATGGCCAAAACAGTCTTATTCCCATATTGTACCCCAAAATTAATTAGCGGCCCGCGTCTCCGTCTAGGTGTTTTTTTTTCAGTTTCCTATACAGACTTTTCTCCTCTACTTACTTATCACTTATCAGAGTTCAGATTCCGTTCTATTTCATTACTTTTATCCTGTAGAAACAATTTACTATGTAGAAAAGCACTTTATGTTCTGTTATTATCACGATTGAAATGCGATAATGACTAAAAGTTTGCTGAAGCTAGAGGTAAATCTCATTTAGGAGATCTAGGTACTATAGTTTCTATTACCAACGGTATGATTAAAATAGCAAATAGCAAGCAGGTTCCTAGCTAACTTCTAAAAGCGCTATTTAGATTCTGTTATATTTTTAGCCGACAGGCACAGCCACTTTTAATAATCGTCATTTCTCACCTAACCAAGTTTAGCCCGGAGAAATGCTCGTGGGAAAAAATGAAAGGGTTACTCGTATTAATAGCGTTAATGTAAACCAGGAATGCACATTAATTGTGTCTGTCATCTCCCCGGTACATTAACTAGGATAGGTTTTTGCGAGAGTGCGCCATTACGCGTACCGTTGACAGCGCCCTCCGCGGCGGCGACAGGATTGTTCCATTATCGGCCCGGATGTATGAATAATTGACGCACTCGACTCGTGGATATGCCACGGTAAGACGCTTTAGAAACTCTCGGTCACCATTTTGGAATTGGCACCTTTGGATGATTCTGTCAATAAATTACTTATTTGAAGATTTTTTTATATGCGATAAGTATGTAGGTACTTTTATTTAAAATCAAAAAGGTTATCTCATTGATTGTAATGGGTCTTTTAATGTTAGTTACGAGTTTTGTATGTGCAACTGAAATTTAAATAATTTTGTTTGTTGTGCTGTAAAAATAGTTACCTAGTTGAGAAAACATACTGTTCCATTGTTACAAATTCACCATGATGTCGTGTTATAAGTAATTGTTGGATCGTTAAGTAATCAGCATTTTTGTTTCAAATAATCATAATGCGGTTTAATTTCAAATGTCTTTCTTTTTAATTAGTATCCATTGATAATTCAATTAACCCGTGCAGATTTTGAGTATGCTTTAATAATCAAGTTAAGAAGAACAAAAAATAAATATTTTCGTAGTTCCCAGACAAGGGATGCTCACAAGTTCCCGAGCCGTTGACACGGGGTCATTTCGGGGGTAAACACTCCGCTTACCACCCAATTGCTAACTTCAGCGTAAGTGGATTGAATTCGGACAACACTAAGTCTCGCGACTTATTTATATCACTAGTAAAAATATAACTCTTTGGCTTTTTAAATAACACATGTTTTGCGGTTGATCCGTTGCGGTTTTAAGTCCCACCTGAGAATAACTAGTGTGTCGAATAATTTTTTTTCTATAAAATTTATCTTATAAGCGCAGTTGACACGGGGTCATTGCGAGGGTAAACACTTTACTTACCGCCCAATTGCTAACTTCAGCTTAAGTGGATTGAATTCGGACAAAACTGGAAAGTCTCCAGTCTTATTTATATCACTAGTAAAAATATTACTCTTTGAGTTTTTAAATTAAACCACTTGTAAGGTTGAGCGTTTGCGGGTTCATGTTCCGCCTGAGAATAACTTGTCAGTCGATTCGATTTTTTCTACTATTTTTCTAATAATATTTATCTAATAGGCCCCGTTTACAAGAAATAATTGCGAGGGTAAACACTCCGCTTACCGTGTAATTGCTAACTTCAGCGTAAGTGGATTGAATTCGGACAAAACTTTGTCATCCCGTGACCATGGCCTTAGAAAAGGTGTCGAAAGACGCTATTGTTTTATTCAAAGAAAAGTAAGGACCAAAATTCAAGATTGTTTAATTGTATCTAGATTCGATCGAAAAACTTGTTGAAATAAGATATACCTAATATAAATGAAAAGGTATTTTATTTTCAATGACAATAAAAGAAAAAAACAAAATCTATAATTTGATATTTTTCTCGAAAAATCATAGGCATACAAAGTACAAAAAATATGAGTAAACTCTACGCATTTTAAACGAAATGTTATTAAAAAAAACTCTCATTATGTAGTTAGATCAAAAAGGAGATGATAAGTAATACTACAAATCCACATATCAAATATTCTGAGCGACTCTTCTTTATGTACCTAAAGATGCACATTTTAATGTGCACTATAAAATTAAATGTCGTCTTGACACTATATAAGTTAGCTTTCATCTTAAGCAATGCTCTGACAAAAGTAAATTCATTAATTCTGAGAGAGATATCTTTTATCTGCATGAATCACAATTACTTAGAACCTTAATAAAATGGTCAACAGTGAGTGTTCCTCGTTTCTGGAGAACTGTAAGTGTAATAAAAAGGAGAGTTTATTTTTTTGTCTTGCAAAGAAATACATAATACTAATAAAATAATAAAAAAAATAAAAATAGTTCCACTTTTAAGCATATTTCATAGCTCCAACATAGCTACTTATGAAATAAATAAAATACATATTTTGAGTCTATTCGTAGCACTAGACCTCGATTGCAAATTATCGTGATATTGTAAATATACTTATTGAAAAGCTTCCAGTATTTACAATAAAATCACTTTACGATAATTTAAATCTAAGGTATAAACAAAAAAGTTACATGAAAAATTAAATAAAGTTCAGATAATTTAAATAATTTAAAGACACTCTCCGCTATTACGGTAGACTGATTTATGAAAAAAGTTACACAGCCTTAAAACCAATTTAGCCAAAGTTTTTTTTTGTTTTACGTGACGCGGGATCGCGGGCAATTTACTTAGTTCCTGAAGTTGTTTTAATCTCAGACTGAATAAACGATACGTTTTATCTTAATTAGAAGGTACGAAGTCTGAATGAATAAAAAAGTGGAAGTACTTACCTAACTTTCGGATAAAAAATGTTTGACCTTTTTGTGATTTCACACTCGATCATTTTGAGACATTTGTTGCTTTTAGCTGCTATATTTTTTTTAAACCTTTTAGGAGCCGCTACCTCGTTCGCCTGTCCTGTTTTTTCCATTTGCCCGTAATGTAATTATTCTATGTTTACCCGGATGTATCAATACATCATTTAAAACTTAACGGAAACATTCTAAGTTCCCTCTTTTAAATAAATCTCTGCATAAAAATTAATAATTATGTTTTTTATTGTACCTATATTGGCTAGACATTTTTTGTACAAGAGGTGAGACCTCTATTGGTAAAACAAATGAGTGTAAGTACTACGCGTATAGTTTAACTTTATCTGTTCCTACATAAATTTTTTTCTTGTCCTGGAGATTTACACTAGTCTCCTGAGGAATCTCAAAAGAATCTAAACAATACCCATAATTTTGTTCTAAGACGTAAAGGACTGAATAAATTACCGTCGAAACAAAAAAACTCTCTTTTCGGATTCCGTACTGAGCAATTGTCTAGTTTTTATTATTGGACATTACTCATGAATATTGTATTGAATCTCCAAACTTTACTATAATTTATTGGAAAACTCCGGTTTATATTTGTCATTGACAAAGGACGCATTCAATCGCTTAGCGTGAAATAGGTTTTCAAATCACGCACCGTCAAAAGTTTAAAACTTTCGTGAAAGTTGAAACTCTATTTTGGATAATCCTAAACTACACATATTTTCATTATATTAGTTATTTTTTTACGAATACTCTTTAAATACTTTATAGTCTTTGTGGTCACTGATCTTCAAACAAACTTTCAAGTTATAACTTTTTAATTTTGCATTTTACAATATAGTATATAGTTTATATAGTATATAGTATATTTTCTTGTTTAACACATAAACAATTTCAAGTCTTAACACACTCCTTTATGATTTGTGTCATAATTTAAGCCGGCTATCAAGATTTAAGTTTTGCGTACACCATATAATTAATTAAAATCCGATTGGTTTTTCAAGAAATTCGAACAAACTCTTTAGTCAATTAATAGTTTGCTGCCGTAGCATGACATCTGAGTTGCACTAACTTTGTCTGTATGTTATGCAATAAAATATCAAAAACTCATAAAAGTTAGTCTCTGCTCCCGACTGAGTAACTAAGTAGAGAGATGTTTGTTTTACTATTATAAATTTTATGCAATAAAATAACTTTCTGATGTTGTTAATTTTAATACTAGTATTATAGTCTAAGCTGACTTGTTTAGGGCATTAATAGACAATTACAGCGCGTTTTATGAAAGAAATAAAAGAAAGAAAGAAAACACATATTGACATACACACATACGATACAGATAATGAGAATAGAAAGGAGGAGAAAAAAGTATAAATACAATAACTATAACCAACTACTTAAAAACACATAACATGGTTATAAACAAAAAGACAACAAAAAATAACTAAGAACATAACATAAATTGTGTGGGGTCAATAAAACCCTATCTCAGCGTTTTTGCCTCTGTGTCATTCACAGGTGGGCCGAATGAACACAGAGGCGCTGTTATTCTGACAGGGTCAATAGAAAGGGAAGATGACGAGAGAAGCATAAATAAGATAGATACAGAAGACGTGAATACTTAAAATACACAATTATACATAAACTTATAAAACTGTATACTAAAATACATAAGTACTATGTGAACAAGGAATAAATAAATATATTGAATAGGCACAACGCTCTCAGCACTTTGTCAAATGAAGCGGCAAAAATTTGTTGATCTTGACAAGTGACAAATCGTGGACACGACAGAATTGCCACGAGTTAAAAATGCGCCACATGGATGGTTTTTTAAAATTTGTGTTGTAAACACTTTACATCCAAAACATTATCGAAATGTTGAAAAGTAATTCGGTTACGTGCCGCGCATGGTGCTCATTCCAGAGTAAAACATATTTATTTGGCTTTTATATCATCAAGAGATGGTTTCTCGAGTGTTTTTTGAATGTGAACTTTGTTTTTAGGTCACGCAACGGCGGTGGTATGTCATTCCAGCAACGCGAGGCAGCGTATCTGAACGAACCGCGGAAGGCCTTGGTGCGGTGTGCCGGGGTGAGGAAAGTACTTGTGCAAGTCCGCTTTGGATAGCGGCTATGCTCCTGCGCCCATACAAGATTGGTCAAGAGGTATCGCGGTATCCTGTGTTAAGTACATCAAATAACAGTGACATTAGGTGAAGTTTTCTACGGGCTTCCATTTGTAGTAAATTTGCTGAGTTTAAGAAAGGGGTCACGTGTGATCGAGGCAGCACAGGAAAACAGAAGCGAGCACAAGAGTTTTATAACCAAAATGTAGTAGAGGTAAAAACGTTCATGTGTCGTCAATCTGAAGAAGAAGCATACAGCTTTCGATAAAAAAGGACAAAACAAAAGGGTTGCTATGCAAATAAGGTAAAACAATAAGTAGTCGAGATGCTGACATTTTTAGCTTAAAAAACGCATTTATCTCAAATTTCACCTCCGGGAACGTACACTAACGTCAAAATTCAGCGCCGCAATGAACGTGTCAATGTTAACTGTCACTTGTTCACGATTAGGTAATAGATAGTTAAAATATGATGCACTTAAACCAGATAACTTCGTATTGAGTTCAAATAACATTTTTTTTCAATCACTAATCTGTTACGGAATATTTTAATTTTTCTGTTATTGCACCTTGCTAACGATATCACATTGAAATCACATACAAACGCACTAGTTAAGAGTTGAAATGTAACTAAAATGTGACTTTTAAGGACTTTTACGGAATTTAAATACGGAGCTCAATGTTAAGTGGGCAATTAATGTCATCTACCCTCACTCTATACTCACTAGTCTAGTGTGGCCTTGGTTAAATTAATAGCCTATTGGCATATTACTCGTAGGTATATTGAAATGGCATAAGTTTGATCGGCGCGGCGGCTCACGTAGTCGCACCAATTAAACTCAGTTGTGGATGTCAGGTTCTGAATAGCATTTAATTGCTTTCATACCGAATTATTATATTGGTATTAAACTCTTATTTGTCGCAGGTGACGCAGGGTCGCAGGTATGTTGTCAAAACCGTTGTTCTTGTAGGTCACGTGATAGGTTAGTTGGTTAGTTTTGTGAGCGTTCTTTGGTCGATAAACAGCAACGTTTTGCTAACATTAATACATAGTAAATACCAAAGAAACCTTCTTCGAGCAATTTGTAATATATTTTATTTAGTCTACTACTTATATTATACGGGGAAGCGCGCTAAGCCGCCATCTTTTAACATTAAGGCTAAAGATGGAATCTACTGAAATCCTCAACCACTGATGCACCACAACAATGTTGAATTTTTTAAGGTGCAAGATTTAGATAATATGGTAGTCGCTAGCCAGGCGGCCAGAAGTCTAGAAGTCCTGCTATTCTTCTTCTTACGACTCAGGCTTTTATATATGTGAGGACCAGAACTCCTCCACAGCCACAGGATTATCAGTAGCTTTGTAAAGGTCCTCGCGTGTATATGAGTGTGCCCACCCGTGTTTGCAAATTTTACACTATATCTATACTTAAAATAAAAAAAGGAAAGATTTGATTGTTTGTTTGTAACACATAAACTCAAAAACTACAGAACGGATTTCGATGAAATTTTGTACACAGATAGCAGATAGCCTGGTTATGAACATAGTATACATTTTATCCCGGTATTCCCACGGGAACGGGAACCACGCGGGTGAAAACTCGAGCGGCCGCTAGTGTAATATAAAATTACAGGATTTAAGAAAATATACGGGACAACGTGTTAATATTCTTATTATATTTGTTTTTAGACCATCTATAGTTTTGTATTTTTTTAATATACAGGACGAGGTAAACATTATAGATTAAAGAATAGGACGTACAACTAATAAAAATAACTTCCAAATCAAAAGTGTTCCCCACAGTAATTAGTCGTTATAAAATTTTCATTACGGACGTTAGGTAAAAAGAAGGTAAAAAGCTTTCTTTTTTCATTACGCCCCATTCTCGGGTGTCCTTTCTTAAAGTGAAATTAATTACGAGACAATAATATCTAATTATCAGAGCAGAGCGGACGTTTGGAATGCACGGTATTATAGTACCTATACTTCTAATTTCCGTCAGAGGGGCATGATTTTTTTATTGAAAATGAAAGTGAAAAGTAACTTTATTGAAATAAACTGAGGTATAAAGAAGCACTTTTGAATCCTCAATTTTTTTAATGAAATATCTTATCTAAACCTTTCGCTGGAATTGTACGAGACACAATAGAATTTTTATTGTTACAAGCAAAATATAGGCCTTGCCAGTACAGGGGAAAGTCTGTATTAGCGCGTTTTATCATTATCCGATTCGATATTGGTATCGGCGCCGATAGCCGATATCGGGGCATGTATGAAACACGTAAGTGCACGTAAGTACCCTCCTTTCACATTGTGCGACCCTCTGCTCTGGCACCTAACTCGATTGTTTGCAAAAAGCTATAATTTATGACGTCATCTTTTCATTTGGTACCGCCTAACAACACTAGCCATAGCTTTACTTTTGTTTGACAACCACTAAACGAATGTAAATGTATGGATTTGACAGATAACCGCGACCGCCTAAGAATTTTAAGAGTTTCAACATGGCGGCTCTACTGATATCGGTATCGGATATCGGAGCCGACACCTTCATACATAGATTTAGAATTTTTTCGCTCATTACATGCCCCGACATCTGTGTCGCGTCCGATCCGATAACGATGTCGGATCGGATAATGTGAAAACGCTCTTAGGGCCAATTTTTCAATGCTCTTGTAACTCACTATTCCTCTGATAAGATATTATGCAGGCAAACTGAAGAAATTAAGTCTGTACAAGTGAGCTGTAAATATTGCGAACTGCATTTAGTTGGATCAGGAGATTAGATGCGCTTGAAAGCTGTCATGTTTATTTGATATATTGTACGTCAGTCGATGACAGACACCTACGACATTTTTGTCTGAAACCGCGTTAGAGCTTTAAGGTGGTACGACTTCCATACAAACAAACATTGCACATTAATTGGTTCCTCATACATTAATAATTCATAAATACATGTGCAACTAACTCGTTTCAGTTATTTGTTTGCGCGAAATTATTAAAAAAATGTACTTTAATACATAAGCTATATAAATGCGATGGGTCACACACACATACGTAGAATTATTGAAATTATAAGATATTAGTATATCCGTGTTTTATGTATAAATGTATTTTTTTTTTATTATTTTGCGCAAACAAATAACTGAAACGAGTTAGTTGCGCATGTATTTATGTATCATTAAGGTATGATGAACCAATAATTGTGTAATATTTGTTTGTATAGAAGTCGTACCACCTTAAGCCGTGTAGACACGGTCAAAGTGCATTGGCTCAAGCCGCGTGGACATGATCATCACATTGTGGATTGGTGGGTTTTAACGACTGCATATGCAGCCGGGACCAACAGCCTAACGTGCCTTCCGAAGCACGGAGGAGCTCGGGATAGTAAGTTTTTGGTCACCTATCCCGTGACCCACCATTGCGAAAGTTGCTTAATCTCAACAATCGCAGGCCGAGTGCGCGAACCACTGCACCGCGGGCTTTTCGCTAAAATATAACATTGAATGATTTCACAACAACGTTGCCCATGTTTCACAATAGTACATTATTGCAAAGGCCCTGAAATAGGCAATTGAGTATGAGTGTAATAACGAACTAATACGAGACAGGCAATTGCCATTTCCGCCGAGGCATATATAGTGTTTTTCTAAAAAGAATGCAGGGAAATAAAACATACTTTTTATATTATACATTTAATTTAATTAATATTAAAAGTTGCATTAGTCATATTGGGGCAATTACTAAAAGAAAATGTAATTGATTTCTCCGGTACATTTATGTTTGTTTGTTGAACTTCTGATGAGGCTTGCAGGTGGGCATTGGGTGTAGTGGTAGATGGCTGAAAATCAAATCCATTGCAAGAGCGTTATTTTAATTTGGAACATTACAACGCTTCAGCAATGTTGTATGAAACGGCGGCGTGCTGGTGTTATTGTTGGAGCATTGTAATGTTCCAAATTCAAAAAACGCTCCCGCAATGGATTTGATGGTATGTCCGTAAAATTGATACTTCGCGTGTTTTTTCGAAAATAATAACGATATTTCCATGTATGTTTGAGAAAAAAACCTTTCTACACCTACTACGAGTTTGGAAAACTACGACCTATATTCATTAGGTACCGAAAACTATCACCCTAACTCTTCCCTATCCATCAAAGTAAATTTTGGGAGTAAACACATTTAAATATGTGTGTTTTTGATACACTTTTTTTTATCATCGAAACGTTTGACCAATGAGTCAACGAAAAGTTAATAAAATATTAGGTCTTTAAAAGAAATTGCCGATTTGTTTGAAAATTTCCAACTATATTTCCAATTAATCATAACTAAAAAAAAAGTTGTTTGATAAAACCTTCTGCTCACAACCACAATCATAAAATCTGCTATTTGACGCATTTTCTAGTTCTTTCATATAATAGGCTTAAATACCTATATATAAATTTTACATCAGTTGTGCACCCTCACTCTTACATTATCTCCACATCACCTTAAGGTTGACTGGGAAAAAATGCCTAAGGCATTATGCCCGCCTGTGTACAATTTATGCATGAAGTATAAATAAATAAATAAACAAATAAAGCATCGTTCGGAAACCTTACCTACCTCCATCCTGCGAAAATTATCTCCATCCCGTTTCTAGAGATTGCCAATAAAATAGGCTATTTTATGAATGAATCGTAGAACCATGAAGATTCTGCATTTTATTTTGATATTTGAAATTACGGAACTTTTTTTTATTAAAAGTGAGTTTTTATATTGTTTATAATTAAAAAAAAAATGCAATAATAGCGCGCTGTAGATGTAGAGTTTAAAAAGTACATTAAAAATATTTATAAATAACTAAATTTATACACGAAAAAGAAACTGGAAGTGCGGAAAGAAATTGTCCTCTTTATTGATATGCCTCTTAGGTAATCTTGTTTATTCTGAATAAGCCACTATACTCTAGATATATGACAAGATACTCATCTCGTTAAGAGCTCATACCTAATGAAATGCGCTAATTTGTGTAATGTGTACTCAGGTGGACTTAACATAGTGTTTGCGTTGGGCTTTGGTTAAAGCGTCCTTAGCAGCTGCTGTTATAAATAAATTTGACATTATTAAAGTTGAAAATATAAAACTACCGATATACTGCGTATGTAGCCCCAAAGTCTAGCCCCAAAGCTTAACGCTTAACCCTGATAAAACAAAATACATTACTTTCGCCATTAATAAAACATCCATAACCGAAGAGAGTTCAATTGTTGCTCATGATTGCAACTTACTAAATCCAGAGTGTAGTTGTAAGACACTCATAAAAGTAGAGAGTATTAAATACCTTGGAGTAATTATTGACGCTCGTTTGGACTTTCGGGAACACATAGATCTGGTTAGTTCCAGGGTACGCAGGTTAATATATATCTTTAAAAACATTAGGCATATCATGGAACCCTACCGCTTGAAACAAATTTATTATGCGCTGTGTCAATCGCTAATAAATTATTGTATAGTGAGCTGGGGTGGTGCCGCTAAAACAGTACTCAAGAGGCTAGAAATTGCACAAAGAGCGATACTTAAAATCTGTACTTTTAAACCTTTTCTATTTCCAACAACTGCATTGTACAACCTTTGTGACGTTCTCACGGTCCGTCAGCTTTTTATTCTAAATCTTGTAATAAGACAACATACTAAAACCAAATATGATCCTATAATATTGAAAACTCGTAAGGGTTATCTAAGTAAACTAAATGACAGGTTTTATACTGCTTTTAGCAATAGGTTTCTAAAATTTCTCGGTCCAATAGTATACAATAAAGTAAATAAAGCTCTCAACATTTATCCTATGACTACTTCAGAGGTGAAAATTAAAACAACTATATGGTTGAAAACCCTCACGTATGAGGAAACTGAAACATTATTAGAGATCAGCAAATAAGTAGGTAACAGAACAACAACTAAATAAATTATGATCTTAGATTTTTTTTTTTTTGCATTTTTCAATGCTATACATTTTTACATTAAAAATTATCATCAAGTAAATAAATCTGCAGTGTTATGTACTATACCCGGACAAACCCATGCCCACACACACTCTCTCACACACAAACACACACGCACACACACACACACACACACACACACACACACAAACACACACACACACACACAGAAACACACATGCGCAATCTTTCACATTGCTTACACAAACACTATCCGTAACTTTAAATACCTATTTTTTCGTTTATGAAAGGAATTTACAAGATTTTTCTTTTTTTGTTACACTAAAAGTAATTTTTATCTAAATTGGACTCACATGATCTTGCTCCAAGGGGACCGGCGCTGTTTGCCGTAATACAGGCTTATGCCTAGCTCGGCAGCAGATACATATTCATATTACCTTGTAAGTCCTAGCTTATGTTAAAATATGAATTGTCAAATTACTTATGTTTGGAAACAATAAAGAATTTATTTATTTATTTATTTATAAAGAATAGTCTTAAAAAGAATAAGTCCCAAGTTGTGTGTGCCAATTCGTTGCTGCGTTGGTTCAAATCCGTCTGTCACGTAGGTTTCGTTGAGACCGATAGTAATATGAAGTCCGTAAATAACTTTTAATTTAGTACATAGGTACAAACTATGTTTGTCCAGGTGATCATCATTGTGGTTTGCTAGTGATGTTCTAATTAGCGAGATATACGCTACATTTAATTGAATGTTTTACAGCCCACTAACTCTTGAAATTAGCTTTGGTTATTGGAATTAATTTTTACATTATCTTTCGACCAATAATTATTAGGACCATAAGTACACGTATCAATGGATATTTAATTGAAATTCTACTGGAAATGTTAAATAGCTTCAATTGTAGTTAAATAAAACCATTGTTCTACGAGGAATAAAGAAATAAAACCTTAGAAATCTTTCAATAATTACTGGAATTTATTTAATAAAAACGACCATTTTAAAAAAGTTTTTCAAAATGATTATTTAAAACACATCTTGAAACATACAACACATTTAATTAACATAATCTTTACCCTTAACAGAGAACATCAAGTATAACTTCAAAGAAAATTAATCGAGATAAACACAGTATTAAAATAGAATAAAACAATATTTAAGTAGAATTATACAGTATTAAAGTACTTAGCTTTTAGACCGCTCTGCTCGACTGACCACACAAGACTGTCCCCCAAAATGTGTTCTTCGTACTCAGAGGGAGACAAAAGAGGAGGGGTATTCTTCCGCCATTTTTAACAACTCATCCTTGAAAATAATAAATTTGCTACAGTGGCGCCAACAGGTCAAATAAGTTCATTTCATTCATTTAAACTAAAACTAAAATTTAAACTAAAATTTAATATTCTAACACGGTCGAATAGATACAGACGCGCATGTCTAGCGATACAAACGCGCGTGTGTATCGATACAGACGCGATGCTCACGCACGTTTGTATCAATTCAAAAACGCTAACATATTTTTCACCTCACACGCTCGGAAAAGGAGGATTTGTCATTCGTTTTCCGCGTAGAAAATTTTGCGGCCTAGCGCGGTAAAGTGCTTTTTTAATTTAATATGTCATAATGCGTTCCGAATCGCACTATTGACTTTTTTGTTACATGTTATACTTATTTTAAATAGATTTGAAGTAATTATAATACTCCGTTTTGGTTTTATTATATTCAACCACTCGCTCGTTGGTTGAACCACGAGCGTACTTTACTTGCTCAGATTTCAATAGAGGTAACTCGCCGCTTATAACCTTCCAGCCTTGCATAACAAATAACTATTGTGTTACCTCGTCAACAGTAGCAAGATGGGTTCGGTCGAGGCAGCATTTATTGCATGCGCTTTGTTAGTACTTAAAAAAAAAAAGTAATTTTACTTTGTTATTACTTTGGAATCGATAGAAACGCGATGCCGACGCACGTGTGTATCGATACAGACGCGCTGGCGATGCAAACGCGATGCTGACGCGCGTATGTATAAATATAAACGACTGCTCTTATCTGCAGGAAAAAAGAGCGGCGTACAAAGGCCCTAAAACAGCAATCCCATACAAAATTTACTTCGAAGTCAGCTAAATGAATGAAACACCTAATGCTATAAGTTGTAGGTATACCTACTAGTAACATTGCACCAATCTTAAGCTGTGTTATTATTACTATTTCACATCACCCATCATCAGCCATTTTAATGTCTCCTCCCCACTGCTGGGGTACGACCTTCCTAATAGATGGTTAAGAAGAATAGAACATGAAATGACCCATCAGGCGTGACCAATGCAGATTTGTGAGTTTTAAAGTCTGCAAACACAGCCGTGACTAGCTTAACGTGCCTTTCGACGGAGCAGCTGCAGATAATAATTTTAATAATAAACGCAAGCCCAGCGCGCGTACCATTGCGCCACCTAACTCTTAGAGATTTATGTCTATTGGTTTAAGTCATCTCAATTATGTATAGAATACATCGATATTGTTATGGTTGCCCAGCGACCGGCGGGTCCAACCCCTGTTGTTTGCTATTCTTTCCCTCTGGTTAACCGAATTATGTCGTAGAAATGGGAACTCCTTGTGATTCTCTCGGCCCCTTGAATAAATCTTGCACTTGAGGAAGCTTACTCCTTAGTCGAAAGCGTAGCAACCTCTCACTTTTGCATAATTGAGAATGTCTTCGCTAAGTTTATTAGTTGGTTGGCAGGGGTTTTCTTTTGAGTAAACGGATTTCTTCCAGTTTAATACTTCTTGTCTTTTGTCTTAAAGGTTAGTGCTTAATCAAGAGTGACAGATGGCCGTTGGAAGTAACTATCTCCACTGGTTCTTAAATTGTTAACTTTGAAAACTTTTAGGTAGGTGTACATTTTTTTTTTAAATCGGTTAAAATAGAAAGAAATATATAAAGTTTGAAGAATCTAACATTAATAAACTTTGCCTTGCATTGGAACGATTCATTAATAAAGTTGTAACTTCAGGAATTGTGACGCTAATCGTTTTTACTCTACTTTATTCTTGTAAATTTAGCTTGTTACATAGTATGTAGTTAGTTGTTCCAAATCATAAAAACATCATAGTGATAAACGTTGCCGGTTTACTGTCCCTATTTTCATCTTTAATTGCTTTGTTTATGTATTGAATGCCGATGATTATATTCTTATATTTATATATTTTTTTAACTAGCGGCTGTCGTTTTTCTTAGTCACGAAATTCCGTAATAGAGGTACCTCGTAACAATCGCTTTGTAATTTATCCATGAAAACTTAATTGTATCAAATAGCATTTTGGCGTCTATTATTGCCACAATAAAAAACTAAAAACCCGACTGCATCAAAAAGAACAAGCCAACTGAAAAGATGGAAACAAGATCAAATATAAAAATTTTGTTCAACATAATAATATGACAGTCGGAGGTATGGCATGACATGAACGATTTATTATAAAATTCTATGCCTTTTTTAAATTTACATATTTTTTACATTAATGACAATATACGTTATGCGCATTCAAATTACGGGTTCATTTATGTAGAACAATGTTATGCGACTTTAAAAATATGCGTTTTAACGTTTTTTCATTAATATATATAGACCCGTCAGTATTTATGTAGAAATTCGCAGTGAATACTGACAGTCGCCCATACACTAGAATACACGATCAGTATATATCACAAAATAAATTGAATAATGATGGATCACAGTTATTTATACAGTCTAACAGTCTACATTTAGGTACTAAACACTTCAAAAATAGAACGATTAAATTAATTACTTTAGAAAGTTCATTACGAGTAGCACCAACTTCACCAAAACTTGTAAAAGATGCCTTAGTATTGAAGAATTATTTGGTTGGTGGTAGGCCTTGTTGTTAGTCCGCCTGACTAGCTACCACGATGTTATCTAAGTCTGGCGCCATAACAGCAATGTTTTCAGCATTGTTGTGTTCCGACAGTTAGAGATAAGATTTTTTTAATAAATTTTTCTCGAGTTTATAGCCTAAAAATTTCAAAATCTTTATTATTGCCAGAAACATAGTACATATAAAAGAGCGTGTACGGTAGGTGCTGCATTAGTTAAAAACTGTGTCACTGTGTGTGTGTGTGTGTAATTAAAAACTGTGTAAAAGCCACTAAAATAGCCAGTTCCTCAGTGATTGAATTTGGGGATTCTGGGAGAGGCTTGCTTCCATCTTCAGCCTTATGACTACTTAACATCAGGTATGATGAAGACTAGGAGTCTCCCGTCGTTCATAAAAAAAAAACTATACGAAAATGAGAAAAACTGAGGGATAATGTTAAAGCGTTCGAAAAGTAATTTAGCGATTAAAACGAAACACAGAAGACAATTAGTAATAAAATATTTATGATAAAGTTTAAATAGAAAAGAATTTAAACAAAAAAATATTGGATAAAATCAACTCGACCACAAGTGAATTCTCAGATGGGACTCGAACCCACGACCTTTATAAAATTCAAAAATCATAAAAAGTAATAAAATATATTATTTATAAAAAAAAAGAAATAAATTTTACAGGTTCTAAGGAAGTGGAAAATTTTCCCACGTTAATTTTAAAAGTACATACAAGCATGCACAATTTTCAGTCAATGAAATGTTAAATGGTTACATAAGTCTTTACTGTCAAAGTAAATTTTAACAATATCGGAACAGGAAAATTGTCGCGGAAGTGGATAAAGCAATTGTCTGTATAACAACTTTGAACAATAAATTTGCAAGAACGCTCTTTTTATGTTTCATTAAGATTTATAGCGCTGAGTTAAAATATTAGAAAAGATTTTAAACGTCCCGATTAAGATTTCGAGATTAATAAAAGAACAGAAAAGTATTTAAATTATATTGAAATATATCTTTTCTTAGCAATTATCAAAAGGTTTAATAAAATTACAAGAAGGCGTAGTTAACTATAGCTTCTTATCTACTATGTTATTTTATTTAAAACGCACTGCTACTGCTAATGTGTTTTCTTTTAGGAACATTTCCTTGAAACAGGTTTCTACATAGTAAACAACTGCTAAACTCATTTAAACTAAATCTTTCGCTTTCAACAATGAAAAGGCATTGTAAACATTTTCACCTGCACTATCTTTTAATTTATTCGGCCGCACAAACTAAGTGTCAACGCAGCAAAAAGTTTCCAACTTCCAGAACCAATAAAAATGCTAATTGCAGCTCACCTGGACGGCCGGCGGTGCAGCACACGGCCAACAAAGCTATGCATATCCAGTATAAATGTAGAAAAAGAGTCATTTCGTCGTCACATTTGTTCACCTGCGGGACAGTCGGGATTGCGCGGTCGTAGTTCGCGTTCGCACGGACGGGCGTCGCATCTCTAGGCGGGCGGCACAGTCACTGCCGCGGGGCGCCGCGCCGCCCCAACCCCAGATACGAGTAAACAAGGGCGAGAAAGCCGGCGACTGGCAGACAAGCCGTCTCGCTAGCCTTTATCGCCGAGCAGCAGCATAATAAAATAAGACAAAAGACGGACAACTAAAGAACAACTTGCCCTCAAATGGAAGGATCGCTTCAAGTCCCTCCGCTGGCCTGGGTTCCTTACCATTTTTTTCTTTTGTGTTGCTCCGTATTGTTGACGGGAAAGCATTTCATTATTGTTCAAGTCAAGTACTCTTGAAATAATAAGATTTGAAATAAAGCGTAGGGCTCAAATGTCATGTCTCACAGTCAGTAATCCAGCTTCACCTTCTTTGTATGTGTTAAATAATATCACAATTATAATGATCAAGTAGATACTGATCAAACAAGGGCGAGAAAGTCCGCGACTGGCAGACAAGCTGTCTCGCTAGCCTTTATAGCCGACCAGCAGCATAATTAAATAAGACAAAAGACAAACAACTAAAGAAAGCCAAGTTACCTTCAAATGGGACGATTGCTTGAAGTCCCCTCCTTGCCATTTAAAGTCACGTACACTTGAAACAATAAGATTTGAAAGAAGAGTGTAGGGTTCAATGTCCCACAGTCCGTAGTACTTACAGCTTCATCTTGTTTGTATGTATTAATTACCTAATGATAGAATTATAATTTTTACCTTCAAAATATTAAAAGTAAAATAAAAATATATTATTAAAACTAATTATTATTTCTTGCTCCTCCAAGATTAGAATAGCGTTCATACCGGAATTGAACGCCATTTTGAAACTTTTTCAAAATGACGTCGCACGATAATATCTAGATTAATGAACACAGAGAGACCCAGAGGACCAAAAAAATTATGATATATATTATAATGCCCTAAAATGTTGCGTTAGCCAGATATTAGAGTTAAAAATGAATAATGCCGACCCAAAGTATCACCTTTGTATCTTTAACTCGAATTGTCTCACTAACCTGGAGACGTATTTAATCACTCGAATTACTATTCGCACACCGAATCTCAAGATTCGTTTGCGAATGCTAAGAACGGTATTTTTGAAATGCCAATTCGCATTCGAATCTGCAACGAGTGGTCCCGACCACTATTTTTTATTCAAGCGATAGAAAGATTGACGTTTAGCACTTCTTCATAATAATGGCGTGCTCGCGATAAAAATCGCGAATTTTGCCAATGTCAAGTAAATATATTTTGTAATAGAAATTGTACGGTAGATTGAGTTAAAAATGGACAACACGTTTAATTACGAATAGAACTCGGCTGAAACTCCCGTTTAGCACTTAATGTCATTTTCAAATTGACATTGACATGACGGATAGTTTGACAACTTAGAAACGTTTCGTTTCACGTGATTCAAGTCCGATTCAGTATCGGTTTTTGAAAATCTATGGGGATTGAATTCGCATAAGAATAAAAATACGTCTCCTGCCATTTTAGGGCATTATGTTTTTTAATATTTTTTGTTCATCCTTATGTTCCCTATTTATTTATATATGAATAAAATGTAAGGCGGCATTTTGAAAAAAAATAAATAAAACGGCGGATCACCGACGAGGCCTAAAGGTTCAAATTTTTTTGACAGTCGTGCTCGATGCGAAGTTGCAAGTTGTTCGTGCTAGAGTTACTGTATAGGTACAGTTCATCCTCCTTAGCCGTTTAAAATATAGGCCTGTGTGCAGTGGGCATAAGATAAGCAAGCGGCAAAATATTTAAAAACCGTCTTCAAAAATTAAAAAGCAAAAAATTTAAGCCTTTTGGAGTCGGTGCCAACTAAGAGAAGAAAAATAAAAGAATAGGAGGTTAAAGTAGAATGGCTTGGCTGACACCGATTCCAAAAGGCTTATTTTTTGCTTTTTTTGTTTTTGAAGTCAGTTTTTTTGACGTTGGAAGTATTTTATTTTGACTTTTTATAGTGTATGTAATAGGTTGTTTTGAAAACTACGTTAGATTTTTGTAGATTAGATTAGGTCTCATTTATATTTTTTTTAAGTATCGTGAAAATTACATCTTTCAAGTAACATAAATGCTCATAAAATAAAAACCACTGGGCCAAACTGAATAAAAATTTTATGACACCAAATCCCGACGTAATCGGTACTTAAAAAAAAACCTATCAACCGAATTGAGAACCTCCTCCTTTTTGGAAATAGGTTAAAAAATGGCTTATGATAATGGTAATAATCAAACGAGGAAATAAGCTACCTTTGGGGATTTCATAAATCAATCCCGAATAAGGTCATCACGTTATTTGGGTTCTTGTAAAGATTTCAAAACGACGCGGACGTGAAAATACAAACCTAAGCAATAAACTCAAAACCTAATTTGAGATAATAAACGAAGCGCGTTGTTATCTTTTGTATGGAGAAACTCCTCATTTATCATGTTTGGGATATGCCATTCTTATCTAGACTTTTCAATGATACTACTAAATTAATCTCCCCATATTATGTACTTATTAATTCATCACTTTTTTTTTTTTTTTTTTTTTCATTTATTTATCATTTTAAAAACTTAATTATATATTTTTACATTAATAGCATTTTATTAAACCTCTGAGGTTTGTGGTAAATGCTTAGGAGTCTACACAGTAAATAATTTCCGTGACAAGAAAGTATTCTACAACAATAATAATAGGTAGTTAACTATGTTATGACAACAAGTAGAATAATCAAGTCGCATTTCCCATACCAGTTGACTTAACTGATAATAGAAAATACGACCTGAGCCTCGATTTCAAGTCATTAGGCTTAATGTTATTAGAATTATATGCACGCCATTCAAAGGGAAGGGTATTTAGAAGTCGAGGAAGTAGGTATGCAGTCGTTCGTTCACCGTACGTATTGTTCGCGCCGGTCGTACACAGCATATTCCGAGCGACCGCTCGAGTGTACACAGCGTGTTGTTTTTTGTTTATAAGTTCCTGCTTATAAAAGTTTTCCCTCACTAACATGTATTTTAATTGTATTTGGACTGGTAATACTTTGCAATACTTAAAAAGACCGTCATCATCATTATAAAATTGTTGTTTGATATTATGAGATACAATATTTCGTAGTATTCTACGTTGTAGTTTAAATATATGATTAATATAAGTGCAGTACGTGCGACCGTAACTTGTTAATCCGTACTGTATGTACGATTCAACAAGTGAATTGTACAACATCAGTTTGACCTTATATGGAATGCGGTCTTTTAACATAATTATGTTAGCAAGGAACTGTCTAAGTTTGTTACATACGTGTTCAATATGGTGGCTCCAATTCAGCTTACTGTCAATAATCAGGCCGAGATATGTGTGACTAGTGACAATTTCGATATAAGGACATTTACATTGTGTGCCTGATGCATGTAAGCAGTTGTGGTTGTGGGCAATTATATTGTTAAACGAAGAATGTTTGAGATGTGGGGATCTGATGTGTAATAATTTAGTTTTGTCCACATTCAGGACCAGACCCGAATCATGACAGGCTAAATGACTTGCTAACAGGACACCAGTGTCCTGAGAAAAATGGAATATCTATTTAGTAAAATTATTAGTATTTGGTTGGTGGTAGGATTTCGCAAGACCGCCTGGCTAGCTACCCACATCTTATCTAAGTCTGACGCCATAACATCAAAGTTTTTGAATTCTTTTGTTCTGGCACTTAGAGAGATTCCTCAGTGATTGAGGATTCCGGGAGAGGCTCGCTTCCAACTTCAGCCTTATCAATACTTAACATCGGGTATGATGAAGACTTAGAATCTCCCCGTTGATCATAAAAAAAATACAAACATTATAAAGACGTCTTTCTTCCGTAAGGTGTACTTAAGCAAAGATTACTTCCTTCGATTAGCTACATTCTATACATATTCCATTTACTTATCTGGATACTACATATTACACTCTGGATGCTTTAATTCACATCACATCCCATACATGTCTTCTATTCATCATGGTACAGATCTAATCATAGAACATAAAACTATTACCAATGCAGTTTATTTTAGAGTTTCAAAAGAATGTCCAAGGATGTATGCGCGGTCAGCTATAATAGTATAAATGTGAAACTGCTCACCGCAATATGTGCCAACAAAGTGTATGTAATGCACTATGCATTTGATGGTAATGGGATCCAGTGGACCGAGTTTTATTGTGGTATCATGCAAGTAGTCTTGTACTCGAGCTCCCTAGATGCTGTTTGTGCGAAGCCTCACAACAGTAATACTCTTCTTGAGACTTGAGGATAATGTCTGCATACATGCAACGAGTTGTTGAAGCACGAGATAGATTCTACCGGTATCTATATATCGGTATTTTAACATTATTTAATCTATATCGGGTTATAGGTTACTAATTTTAATACGCTGTAGGCCAACGTTGTCACATCAATGCTAGGAATATCCTTGCAGTCGAAAGAAACATCTTTTCAGGTGTTTAACGATCGATTAAGATGTAACAGCTAATAGTTTATATTTTTTTAAATTTTTAATTTTTTAATGCTGTTTTTATACTTATGATAAACTTTAAATTTTAAAATTTATCATACGTATAAAAATAACAAATAGTAATAATAGTTTTTATTCTGTTTTGTATAGTCATACGAGTACGTAACCTTAAAACCTTCAATTTAATAATTATAAATAAACGCTTTTGCCTGTTTTATTATTGTTAGACAGCATTTTACCCTGAAATGGAACGAAGGGACATAATTTGCAACTTTATTCTATTTCTATTCACGTGGTAAAAAACTAGTAAGAAGTAATTTGAGGGATTTTAGGTTTGCAACAAAAGGACATGGGGAAGTGCCGATCTCCTGTGTGCCAAGACTCGCATGTGATGCGCCAAAGAAGTAAGTAACAGAAGGTAATGTTAATCATTCGAAAATATATTTCCAATATTTATAAAAATCAGTGGTTCAGGGTGGGTTCAGGCATAAAATATAGGAAACAAAAAATATTTTGTTCATAACATAACATTGGCCAGTCTAAATTATTTGTTGATTCCAATATTAGTTTGCGGTTGTCAGTTTCTATTACCATGGACAATGGACAACAAATAAATCTTTCCTGAGAAATGGAAGAGAAAAACCCATCTGAAATTTTTTACAATCGTTGCCCGTCGCCACCCAGTCTACACTCTCTGAACTGGAAAAAGAAAAATCATGAATAAAACAAACAGACCCAAAACACAAATTCTTATCTATAATATAATATTTTTTTTATAAATAATGGGTTTGTCATATGGTTCAATTTCTCGAACACTGCTCGAACGTTAACTGTACCCGTAGTACAAGTTGATACAACACTGTACCCATTGTAATGACTCATTTTAAATAGTTTTCGGTGTTGAAAACTGGCAACACTAGGCAGCCCCGCCACTGTAACAGGGATGAGGCCAGGTAAGCTAGTTTTTGGGACGGAGAAGTCATTCTTTTGCGGAGCACGGAACAGTGAAGATATCTAAAATAGTTACTATGTCAAGGTGTCTTTCGTGAATATAATTCAAAAATCATAAATCAACTACAATATCCCGGAATTCCCATGGGAAAAGGAACCATGCGGCAAACCCGCGGGCGGCCACTAGTAGAAGATTGTTGTTGATACCTACAGAAAGTATTACAATGTTATTCTTTATTTAATTTTATAGACAATACATAATTCAATAGGTTTACATTTGTATTTTTTCCATTATTTATAATTCTCTTTCAAATTGAATATGTAAATAAATTAAATTACGAAAATATTTTTATTGCTTTCTTTTATATATTCCAGACAGAAAATGTTTTTGTTGAATTCAATGACAGCAATATCTAAATAAAAAGTATACGACCAACTGATTTTTTTTAACTACAAGAAGGTTTGCCACTATTAGCAAGAATCCTACTAATTCTACTAATATTATAAAAATTAAGGTTTGGACATTTTGATGCTTAGACGTTTGTTACTCAATCACACTGATTTGATGGAAAGGTACACCGTAGTTCCCTTGGGATTTATGCAGACGAAGACGCGGGCGGTAGATAGTAATTAAAATCCAAATGAAGGAAACACACACATGAACTAATTGTCTAGTCCAATACCAAGCAGAGCGTGTGCTACTGTAAACAATACTACGTAATTAAGAAGTTAACTAGAGACTTCACTAGTGAGCAATAATGATTGCGCTCAAAATAACGTAATTTTCCCCCTACTGAGATTCAAATCCGGCAAATTTTGTGTACTATTAAAGGATCACTACCGCTGCAACACGCGGGGTCGTCTACTAAAATATTAGTGAGTGTGACGCTCAGAAGGGCACTTGTCTAATGCTAGATTTGTTATCAATAATTCATGGCTGGGCCTAACAATCGGTCTAGGGACTTTAAGCAGATTCGTTGCTAATGGAATGGCAGACCGAGCTCCCTGTGGAGTCGGACTCTGCACGTGCAGCTCTGTATTTGTGTCTATTGAAATGGGATGTGCTTTGGAGTTTCTTTGTATGTTTATAACTAGATTTTGTATGTATTTATTTTAATGTACGGTTTTTAATTTTTGCATTTTTAATGCATGATAATGTTTTCTAGTATATTTTTAATACAAATTGTGTTTTTTTTTATTCTTTTTAGCAGATTCGTTGCTAACGGAATGGCAGACCGTGTCCCCTGTGGAGTCGGACTCAGCGCGTGCGGATTATTTGTGTCGATTGAGATAAGATGTGCTTTGGAGCTTCTTTATATGTCGATAACGTAAGGCTTTCTTTTGGAGGTGTCAGTTTTTAATAAAGCTGACACGTATTCCTGAAGTAAAGCCGTTTCTGATAATAAATTCGAAGTTATGAATGAACACAGATAAAAAATCTTAATAAAGGAAAATTTGTAGGCTATAAACACTAATATTACAAATTGGTATACTCGTAAAGTTTGATAAAACTCACAAAGAATTTGCTTGAAGGAAGGAAGTTCTTTAACCACTAGAAAGTTACATAATTTCTGAGTATTTATCATGTACGATAATTTCGTAACAAGTGAAAACAGGTATTACAACAAGAAAACAATCTTCTTCTTCGCTTATCGTATGAGGATTAGTGCCTCTAGTATCAGAGTTCAGGCCGCTTATAAGGCCTCTGACTTGGCTTAACGACTGTTATCAGATGACAACAGCTGGGACCGACGGTTTAAGCACGAGCTCCGAAGCACGAAAACGCTCACCTATAATGCCACTTTACGGTCACCCATCCGACACCTGACCGGGCCGAACGTTGCTCAACGAAAGTGATCGAATAAGGTCTGTCAAGCACGGCCATGAGCGCTTCAAGAAAGCAATAAAATATATGAATTAAATAAAAATGTTTCAAGCCCAGCGAAGAGAGCACGGTACTTTTAAATTGATATTTATATTTTTTTTCTTAACGCAGCTTAGAGCCATAAAATCAGGGGCTTTACTACTTATTTCAACATCTATCGCTTTCAATAGACACTGACTTTTAGAGACAGTCATCAAAGTATTTATATTGCCTCAGCAACGGGTAGAATATCTACTATACAGAATGCAGTCTATTTTCTAATAAAAGCAAAACCGATAGAAGCTGGATTTATACAGTTAGGAAGCAGATTGCGTTAAACGCCTCACAAGACATGAAAATTTATGGTCGTAAGCCGTTTCTTCCAGTGTCTCATCAAGTAATGGACCGCGGGTCAGCCGGCGCGTCACCGCACACTGTTTATTTTCACGAATCTAGCCGTACTTAATTAAGAAAAAATATTGGCGCAAATCAATATGTTCATAGCTTGATATTATGCCTAGATAACCGCACATGATAATTTCACTGAGTTTTTTTCTCTAACCTAAGATTTGACATGGCAACCCATCAAAAGCGACTATTTTCGTTACTACCTTAAAATGCGTTTTATTTGTAGCGGTTTTATAAGGAGTGATACATTTATGGTTTGACTCTGTAGAAGCCTCAAAGCTAAGTACTCATTACATATTATAGGTAAAAATACTAGTTTTTATGGAAAGTTCATGCACAGCTTATAAATGTTCATATTAAGTTTTAAAAATGTATCCCCATGTATTTCACTTGAAATGCTTTCTATATTTTTCCTTATACACCCTTCTATAAGAATTACTCCGATTTGACATCGCCTATTTCGGACACTCATACATTATTTTATTGTGGGGATACGTGAATTTTTTGAACTTTGGTTTCTAAGTTATGAGAAGTAAGCAACCACTCGTCTTGATTTTTATCATAGAATTAGTTGGAAGGACGGAAAGTAATATAGGATACTTTTTATTAAGATATTCCCATGGGAATGGGGGACCACCTGGTATCACTTTTATACAGCAGTTAAAAACATTAAATATTTATATATTAAAAATAATATTTCAGTATTAACTCCAACTATAAAGAAACTGATAAACTGAACGAACTGTTCCGCTAGATTCGTGAAATTATACACAGTGTGCGCCGTCGCGTCCGCGACGCGTCCGCGGCTCGGCGTCGCCGCTGTTTATCGACCAAAAGTGTTACAACTGCGTTGTTTGTTACATTATTTGGCGATATCATTTGGAATCTGCTTAGAGCCTGAAGAAGCCCTAAATATAGAATTTTAATCTTTGCAGAGGAAATTTCGTGGTGTGTTCGGCAGTTTTCTTTTCGTCGAGAGCAGCATGACGATAATGTATTTTAATTTGACACTATAGTTCTAGTTAAGTGTGAAGTGAACACTTTTATACAGTGATTTATTAATAAGAAAGGTGCACCTCGAATCTTGTTTAGAAAAATGAAATATACCTATTTACACTCTTAATGTCGTTTTGCTTATTTGCGTGACGTTTATTTTTCGTTATATAAGCTTGATTAAATAATAACTACAAATTTATTATTATCATTATAAGTAGAGGCAAAATATTTAAAGTTAATCCTAAAAACCTTCCTATTTTTGAATTTCTTTTTAAATATTTTAGTATGACTGCTACATACAAATAACTTAATATTTATTAAGAAATAATACGAATTAACAACTAAATTTAATTTACTAAAGGTCTATCTATCCAATTATGTACTTTCAGACCCGTCAAATTAATTTTGAAATATGAGAACGATATCGTTATTTCATTGCAATAAATATAGTCTACTGAATTATTGATAGAATTGGTTTCCAACGATATTTCTTAGTTGTATCGGTTTCTAGATAATGAAAGAATATAAGATAATCATAACGGAGTGAAACTTCTAAACGAACGTTGGCTCAATTTCGATTCAAAACTGTTGTAGATGTATTTGTAGTAAATAGACATTGAGATTGTACTTATTAGTCATGCGTCAAATTACAATATCAGCTTCTAAGTCGTATAATGTTGTTTTAATTTAAACAATGAAAGAAGTTTGCTTTGTTTTAGAAAGCTTTTGTTTTAGTAGAAAGTACAGCAAGTATATAGGTTCTTTATAATATGTTTTGTTACAAATTTTAAAGAGATTTTTACATAAATGTACTTTAATGAACTAAGCACAAACATTTAAGTAATACAATCTAAAAGCGGTACTAGATGTTTTATTTCTGTGAATAGCTCACTCGAAATACAGGGTTCTCCAAGTCCGGTGGATATTTTTTTTTTTTAGATAATCGACCAACCGGCCTAATATGCTTGGTCAACTATCTAAAAAATATCATATCTACCAGGCTTGGACCACCCTAAATATCTTCTTATGTAGATATATCAGTTAGGGGGATGGATACTTTATTGTTACCATCTTGCATTTTATACTTAAGGCTTATCCTTATTTTTTCCTTTTTCATATCAACATTTCGAATAGCTTTTATAAAATTCAGGTTTTATAAACTTCTAAATATTATTCTGTTAAAAGGGTTGGAAGCATTTTAAAATATATTTGTACAACTTGATTTTAAATATTTCAACCATTCATTGAAGCAAATATTTACTTTTATAAACTTTCATTTGTAAAATATTTCAAAATTCCCGTCAAGCAAATACGAATTGGCTTTAATTATTCATATTTTTATCTTATCTATATATTTTACCTATTTTCAAAGATCTACGTTCCAGCAGCATTATATTCATATTCTGTTAACTAATCTTGAATATTTGTATTTTTAGAGGGTAATTTAGAATAGAAAACGTGTCGAGGCAAAATCTTAACATCGTGTTTTTCTTATGAAATACGGGGAGACTCTTAGCCTTCATCATACCTGATGTTAAGTATTGATAAGGCTGAAGATGGTAGCAAGCCTCTCCCGGAATCCTCAGTCAATGAGGAACTGGCTATCTTATCTCTAACTGCCGGAACACAACAATGCTGAAAACATTGTTGTTATGGCGTCAGACTTAGATACGATGGTGGTAGCGAGCCAGGCGGACTTACAACAAGTCCTACCACCAACCAAACCGAATACAATATGTACCCCCGCTGGGAATCGAACCCGGGACCCCTGGGTCTGATACCGGTGGTTGTACGACTAGACCACAGAGGCGGTGTTTCTGGTATATTACAGATCTAGATAAAGCTATGAAGAAATGTAAAACTTATTAAAAGATTTGTAACATCTCTAACCATCCTTTAGTTTTATACCAAAAAGTACATACTCATAGTATAGCGTCTTAACATATTATTGCTTGTGACTGTACATAACTACTTTACGAGAGCGACGAAAATTTCCAAGTCACTTTCTATTATAACTATTAGATCAATTAATCAGTGCGACGCGTATACGTTATAATCTCAATTTCTAAGTCGAGATTGATACCTGTTGAACACCAAGTAAAAGTAATTTGTGCCTCCAAAACTTAATTTTCATACTTTGGATGAAGCTTCTTGAG
The DNA here is from genome assembly GCA_910589605.1 of Chrysoteuchia culmella. Classification (NCBI taxonomy): domain Eukaryota; kingdom Metazoa; phylum Arthropoda; class Insecta; order Lepidoptera; family Crambidae; genus Chrysoteuchia; species Chrysoteuchia culmella. The sequence goes on from OU342654.1 coordinate 12,487,724, forward strand.
AATTTGCGTCACGTCTTCTCCATTAGCTGATTTGCCATGAGAAGAAATACATATAAGAGATTTGAAAAATAGTAATTTTTAAGGTTCCGTAGTCAAGTCACTAATGAACCCTTATAGTTTTGCCATGTCCGTCTCTCCATTCGTCCATCCGTCCGACCGTTCGTTTGACCGTTCTCGATTTAGCCCAGTGACCCTTACTTCTAGAAAGCTGTAACTTGGCATGAATGTGTTGAATAATGTACACACGCCAAAAAGTGGATGGATAAAATCTCGACAGAAAAAACTTTTCGAATATATTTCATTGTTGCTTAAATGCTCAAGAAATGCCGGCAAGTATTTTTTTTCAACTTGTATGTTTGTTATGACTGCTACCAACCATTTTTTTTGCAAAAAACCACCGCTTTGTTTGCGTTGAGCAATATTATATTACCTACGCCATATTTGTTAACTTACTTTCCGCTAACATCAACTTTATATAGTATATAATATATTATTAATAAATACCTATTATTATTATTATTATTATTATTATTATTATTATTATTATTTATGAAAAAAAAGAAATGATAAAATGTTTATTGCAACAAATATTTAAATATTACAAAACTGTTAAAGCCCTGACTTCTTATTTAAGTAGCCAATTCAAAAAATTCACTTTCGCTATCCATTTCCATAACAAATGCAAAAGATTATTTTGTGAATTATTACCTACTATATTATTTTTAATAATTATCAATTTTTTTTTTATGATATCAAAAAGAACAAAACTCGAATTTAGTACCTAGTTGGTAGTTGTAGGAGATAAGATAAATATAGTTAAACATTACTTTATCATACCTAATACGACTTCCAGCTAGCCAAAATACATATTAAGTCGTTTCTAGATCATAAACGCGAGTTTATTATACTCCAAGGGACCGCTTAATCCTCCAATTCGCCAAACGCCTCCTTTGGGTCTTTTTAGACAAATCAGTAATTTACGTGTTAGACTGAATTCATTTGAGCACGACAAAGGAGAGCCTAATTGGTTTGTGGGCACCAGCTGTTAGGGGTTTCTTTCCACTGATTGGTTAGATGGATGTGAATGTACTGAATAAAAAATATGTTAATAAAGTCTATTAAAGCTTATATAATGGATATGGAAATAAGTTTTACTATCTTACAGTTGATTTTCCCGACTGATGATTTAGATGCTTTTATATAAATAAAAATTTATTGAACATTGATAAAGACAATGGTTTTTTCACCTCACACGCTCTGAAAAGGAGGTTTTGTCAATCAGTTTAGGCGTAGAAAATAGCTTTTTGCAGCCTAGCGCGGCAAAGTACTTTTTTAATTTAATACCTACAAATATGTCATAATGCGTTCCGAATCGCACTATTGACTTTTTTGTTACGTTTTATTATTATTTTAAATAGCTTTTAATTAATTATAATACTCCGTTTTGGTTTTATTATATTATTTTAGTTCATTGAATCATAAAAACAATAACAATAAGATTAAATTATTTGTTATAAAAAATATATATTAGGCTGGGTGAGATTTCACAACCTATAATTAGATTTCGGAACGTGACATAAATCTTTATTTTTAAATTGTCTTTGTCTTGTACCTCATGTCAGTTTTAACATTTACGGAATTGTTTTATTCTTATTATTAAGTAACAATATATTCATACTTTAAATAACTTTGAATTAACTATAATACTCCGTTTTTTAGTTTTTTATATCATTAAAACAACGAGAATAAGGTATATTTAGATTAAACTTTGTGTTTAAAGTTTTTTTTCCCGGAAGTTGACCGCGGAAACAACCATAACTTGTTCCTCGCTGTTGTGAGGTGAAAAATTGTGTGTTGCGCTCGGCAGAAAAGTTTTTAGCGTCTTGTACCTTTGAAATCCTCGCTTCGCTCAGGATTCAATCTTTGAACCACTCGCTACGCTCGTGGTTCAATCCTAGATTCTTCACTGGCTCAGCTTTCAATAGAGGTAACTCGCCGTTAAATAACCAACTTTCCAGCCTTGCATAACAAATAGCTGTTGTTGCATTATACATAAATACTTATGAAATTAAAAAAAAGGAGAAAAGAATGTCACGGCCCGACGAATCTTTCCCTGTGAAAAGTCGCCCTCACAACTGATAAAAATTTGGCATTCATTTTATTATATTATGCTGTCCTTTTAAAGTATATTCCATGTTAGTAGATACTATTCATGCAAGTCAATTCATGGAAGTGGCTTTCCCATCCTAATAATTATATTCCCTTAACTTATTGAGTCCTTCGGAGGCTCGAGCGCAGTCATAACAGCTGACATAAAGTTTCGTATGTTACTTATTTTCTTCCAATGTCCGCTTGCTTACAATTTCCTTGGAGTCACCTTTTAGAATTCTGGTCACGCGGCAGGGTGTTGGTAGTTAATTCGCTGCGACCCACTCCTGTGTGTAATCGAACCCAGGACTTTACGAGCCACTGACCGGTACGTGTCAGACCGTACATGTGCGTTTATGTTATATTACATAAAATATACGAGTCACATTTTATGTATATGAGCAGAAAATTACACACGTTATTGCACTTAGGCATTTCAATATTTTCAAACCCAGAAATAACATTTTGGTTTATTTTTAAGTTTTACTTAAAACTAAGGCAATTAGCTACATAATTAATCCACAGCGTGATTACTCCATGTATTGACCCGTAACAAATATAAATACCTAATTGCGATCCAAATTCACAGTGTTCAAGTGTTAGCGGTGGGCGTTTGTTCCAAAAAATAACAATCAACTAATTCGAATGATTTACGAACTCCCAATCGAATGATCGTTCATCATTCGAATTGTTTTTCTTAGAATGATTCATTCATCAGTATTCGAATAATTATTTCATTCGAATGATTTTGCGTTTAGGTTTACCTAATGTTTGTTTTATTTTTTACGTAACTAAACCAACACTAAATCTATACATATATATAAGCAAACTAAAGCAGTGTAACGGTTTATATCCGCACTAGTGACGATTAGACGTGTCACTGGCGCTGCTGATCATGGCCAGCCAACTACGAACTCGCGTCCGAGCTAAAAGGGCTCTTGCGAATTCGAGTAATAATTAATCATTCGAATGAAACAATGTAATTGGAAATCGCGAATGATCATACGAATTTTTTTTTTCATTCGAATTAGTCGAATAGGGCCATTTTACAATCGAGTAATTAGAATAGTTAGTTATTCGAATGATCATTCGAATGAATCATTCGTATTCGCCCATCTCTATCAAGTGCCCCAATTAATTTTGTACAGAATCAATTTAAATGGTATAATAATAGAATTTGATCACAGATTGCGATCTAGGTTGATATTAGAAAAAGCTGCTTATAATAATGATGAGGAATTAGACTATTCGTGTGACTTCAAATTACACCTATCTATGGAGAAAACAATATATACTTCTAAAATTCACGATCGGTCACGTTTGCCTATTTGCCTATAGTAGTTGCAATCTCCTCGTGGTAAATTTATATGAAATGAAGTGCTGCCGATTCTCAAACAAATACCTAGTCAATTAATTTTCTATTGTCATTATGGATTATCCTAGGAATGCTACTGATTTTTGTGTATCGAAACCTCCACAGACAATGAACTACAGACCATTTCAAATAACTCAAACCTAAACTAAATCGAATGCTATAGAAAAAAATCGGAATAAAACCAGTGATCATCATTACACATTTTGATATGTCGATTATAATAAGCACTATAGTCCTTTCTTCATTTAATTTAATTAAATTGTAGCGAAACATAATCCTAAGCTGACTTTTCTATTGAAGCGGTTTATACGCTCAACATTTCATCAACTTAAGTTTTGCTAAAGCTGCAATCTATAACTGAGCATTGTTCAAATAAACCGTTCCAAAATAGTATACTCGACAATACAACACGAAATTTGCATTCAGAGTATTTGAATGAAGTTTAATAATAATTTAATGTGTCGACTCTGGCAAAGTTCCGCCTGCTAGGTATCCACGAAAGTTCCTGCTCTGTATGAAAGTTGGTAAATCAGCAAGAAAATGCAGATTGAAGGAAAGCTATTTCCAACAAAACGGCTCCGCATCGGCTCAGAAATTGGTTCTCTCCGGTCCGATGCTCGAAGAAACTTGCTACGATAAAACCTATTTTTTATTATTTTGTTTCGTTTCCCTGTTTTATAAGTATATATATGTTAGTTTTAATCCCCGATTGCGAGGTCTTGTTTCTTTTGGTACGACTATAGGCCAATAAAGTTTCATGCAAATGTGTACGGCGAGCCCATTCTTTTCGGAGTATTATTTATGTTTCCATGTGAGTTAATATATTATAATAGAAGTTGAGTTTATTACTTAGTATGCTGTACTTTTCGAATAATTTACGTTGTTATTTTTATTCTGGCTACACTTAATAGAGATATATAACTAGTAGTCTTAATCATAATCATAATACTAGGTCGAGTCATAAGTTCTGTCACGACTTCTTAATGAAGTAAAAATCAATTTTCAATTAAATATTTATTGTATATGAAAAGAAAGCTTATCTCATAATTATTACTAAATGATAAAAGTATTTCGAAATCGCTGGCATGATTTTCGATGCAAGCCTTTGATCTTCGCGCTCACGCATCTCTAAACGTACGCGGCACGTACATGTCTATTTTGGCGGCTGCTTTAATGAAGGATGCATTAAGAGGCTCCAAATTTGGGTGTGTTTTAGAGCAGATCCTCTAAATAGGACCAAATCTCATAATCCAGCGAAATGAAATCTGTGCTAGAGGATGGCCTATCGTCATGCTGAATGAAGTCGATTTTCATGGGCGACAGATAATTTTAGGCCCTTTTGGCTATGTGACCAGGCTCTGAAGCCTGCTAGAAAACCCATCGCTGATTTTTTATGTGGTCTGATAAAGTGATCTACGACGAATCAGGACTGATTTTGGTATAAATTGCTGTAGTTTTACATACACTTTCAAAGAAAACCACCTTTTGTAGGCTCAAATACGACATTCCTAGCTAAACTATCACTGACGAAGGATAATTGGCCTCGCTGGACTCGAGGAACACATTTGCTAGATTCTTCACTGATGTGGGCATAATATTGAATTGTTTTGGCAGTTGCAGTACTCTGCCAGTGTAAAAAAAAAACATCGGAAACCACCTTGCTTATTTCCTGCGTGTCGTTCTAACAAAACACGAGATCGGCCCAATATAATTTTTATCGGGCACGTATCAAGGAGAAGTTATTTTTTTCTACGATTATCCTCTAATCCCACGTCTTCTTTTATCACACTTTCTGCGGTCATTTTGTTAAGTCCCGTTAAAGCTAACTGTTTTCTGTTTTGGACCGGATTTTTTCGAATACGCACCACAATACGCACCTTCACTACATTTACTGCCGCTAAATGAAAATTTGACTTTTCTCGTAACCACATCGAAGTAAACCGAGAAACACGACCCCAACTCCTTTTAGCGTTTACTCCATTGTTACAAATGAAGAAAATACCTACATTTATTTGTTTTTATATTCGTCGAATGACTATAAATCGATTATCAAAAATAGATATTAAATATCCCATAAAAATTTAAAAATCTACAGGTGTGTCAGTACCTATGACCCGACCGCGTATTTATTGTTCCATATTGGTACATTTTGGTCTTATAAGTGGTACATGATAGCTCGCAATATGAAAGGGCGTTGCAAATCTTTAAAAAAGCTATAGAAGGGCAGCGTTGCCTTTTCATGAACGACGGGGAGACTCTTATGTATTACCTAGTCTAGAAACTTTACTTATTAGTTAAAATGATCTCTCCCTGCCTATTGTCCATTTGTTAATGATTTTAATTCAGTGAACTTATTTGAAAAAGACAATGTTTTAATATCCATCTTAGCAAAGTAAACAAAGAAGGTACCACCACCAATGACAACGCACTTCGCGTCGAAATCCAAATGCGCATAACTGAATTAATTCTACACTTAACCGGTAGTGATTCATCTGTGTTTGGCTCAAGGAAAATGAAAAATAAAATTGTCCCAACTCAATTCCACCGCTTCCCTTGGAGCAGACGAAAACCTTATCTCTGTTCCTTTATTATTTTCCGAGTCCGTCCGCAATATTATGCAAGACGGCAAGGCACATGGATCAGAAAACATAAATCTGACTTCTAAACATGTTTGCGCTCGAAACGCTTACTTTTAGCGGATGTTATTATTTTTTCTGTTTCTCAACGTTCATGATGAATATCTCTCCATGGTTTAACATTTAACGTGGTTGCAGTAGTTACTGAGTGCAACTTATTTTCTTTTTATTGAAGTGAAAACTTATTTAGCGGCGTTGTGCATTTTTGGGACGGGTAAAAAATGTTAAAGTCTGACACGTGACCCTGATCGAAAATTCGTAAGACCATTTACCGTGTACCTATTTCAAATTACATAAAGTCTCACACTTGAAAGATCTACGTTCTTAGTTAATAACAACCATTATAATAAAGATCACTCATTACTACCAACTTTCATATTGATGTCAGGTCAGTTTTAATTTCAAGGGAGGAATATTCTTTTCTTTCATTACAAAGCCATCTAGATATAGTTGCCACTAAGATTTTTTTATGCTGGACCTCTGAACTCAGTATAAATCATCTGGTTAATTTAATAGGTTTCTGAAAGTTTATATATTTTTTTATAATTTCTGCAAAAAAGGAAAACAGATAACCCTTCTTCCTTTTTTTTTATTAAAATTTCAGTTTTGGATGATGAAATATTAGGAAACAATGGTTTTGTCAACTGTCTATAAGATTTTTTCAATTTTCTCGTCCTTGGTGTAACTTACGTAGCTTGTCTATGTCCCGCGGTAAGGTTCCGCTAAATGAGTTCGTGACCGGTGATTAGTTTCAGTTTACAATTTTTAATATATCATTGTGTTATATTATTCTTTAAAATATAACGTTAGAAATCTTGGAGTTATGTACTGGATATATGTTACGTTTATTTGATACGTTTATTTAGACTCCAAAAGAAATGCATGAGAGCGATTTATGGTGCGGGATACTTAGACAGTTGCAGGCCGTTGTTTAGAGAGCTAAGAATTCTGCCACTCCCCTGTCTATACATTTTAGAAACTTGCTTGTTTGTTAAGAAACATTGTAACTTATTTAATACAAATAAAGACTTTTCCCATAGAGGCAGAAGAGGAGATAATTATTAAGAATACCATACCAAAGACTACAATTATATTACCTAGCTCAGGCATCAGCCTCTCACGAACTTAGATTCCTTATTCCTGTTTTGTAAATATCTTTATTTCAATGCTAAGTTTGTGATGAGAAAATAAAATTTATTTTTATTTTTTATAATTATTATTTATATTCAAAAAATTCCTATTGCATGGCTATTGGTATTTACAACAAATTCCATCTGAGTTAACAAGTTTAGCACTATTTAAATTTAAAGATAAATGAAGGAAATTGTAATTGATGAAAAATTATTACTGTATCTCGATTTTTTATGTGACACAACAATTTACTTAGTTATTTATCTTTTGACATTTTAATTATTAATTATATTGTAATAATACTATGCATTTTTATTAGTTTAAATATTTTTGACATTATATAATTATAACTTATCTGTGATTTGTAATGATAATTAATTATTTTGCTTTCAATCAGCTATTGTTAATAACTTAAGTTTTTTCAAACATTTGCACGCCGTTTGTATATGGCAGACATGTTACGGTACATTTTGCATTACAAACTCAAAGAACTCATGTTTTGCAAATAAAGAATTTGATTTGATATAATATTTCTCGTTAATATACACGTCCAAGTTCAATGCCTAGTGCTACCAACATTCTGTCTAAAAATATTGTTTTCTAAAACGATATCCTTGTAGTTGCATTATCATCATATTTTTAACTCTAGAACACCTGCAATTACTATATATATGTGACACATTACATAAAAGCCGTACGCTTGCTTACCTCAAATAAAATAGTGATAAACATTCCAAAACTCAGTTCGTTCAATAAAATATGACAGCTTCCGTCCTCTCTTACTTTTCCCAGTCTTTCGTACTGCGTAATGGGATTTAGAGTACTTTTAAAATATTCATTCGGCCGTAAACTCCACGCAATACCTACAAAAAATGAGCAACAATAAAGACGTATAATAAATAGGCTTTTTGTTTCGTCACCGCCCCGCATTCGAATTTATTAGCTTTCACGCTTATCACGGGAAACGTCTCACTGTGCGTGGGCTTTTGGAATTGTCCACATTCCGTTAGAGAGCCACACGTGTGTGGGGAGTAGAGACAGTATGGAAATCCTGTTAAACAACTGAATTTGGTATAATGTTTTTGCGCAAAATAAATAAAAGCTTATTGGCTAAAAGTTTAACTACATTTAATCGGATGGTCACAAAGTATAAAATCACACATATTATTCGACTTTTAGGTATCGGCGAATGATCTAGATGAGGTCACTTGTGTAAAAACAGTGTGTTAATGTACCGGACGTGATGATTACTCTACTATTAGGTATTTTTTGTAAATTTTGCGAGAATCAGTTTTACAGTTGATGCATGTCATTATTTACTACAAGAAATTATTTTTTATTATATAATACATAATGTTTGGTATCTGCCTCTTTGTGCATTTACGCTTCAGCAACATTGGGGTGTCCTTGTTTAATTAATAAAGTATCACTAGAGCGGTGTCACAACAATGAAACAATTACAGGAAAATAAGTTCCTTTACAGTCGAGGAACTTCGACGAAAAGTCGGGGAACCCGGTTGAGTAGAGTTTTTTTAGGGAACTTTATTAAAAAAAGTAAATGATATACAGAAAACGTTTATATCACAAATAATAGAACATTAATAGGTTATTAATTTGAATACTTATTTATTTCTATAACCTTAGTACTTTCCCAAATAAACTCTACTGGTCAACCGGGAAGTTTTCCGATTGTACCTGACGAGTTAACACTGCAAACAAAACGAAAAATATTGTTTTCAATAGTCCATCCATAGCATAGAGGGTAGAATATCATCTACTGCATTTGCGGCGACTGTGGCGCATAGTTCGCCACTTCCGCCGGCGGCAAGCAGCCCGCCATAGATGTTTGAAGCCCCACGTCCTTTTCGTGTTTGTTTTTATTTGTAGACTCCGCCCGTAACAGGCTAACAGCGCCTATAAATAAAACGCTGAGTACATCATCCCAAAGCCTTCCCTTTGATATTATAGGAAATTTTATTAGGTACATACTACTCTCTTTTCGCATCGTGGGTAATGTAAAGTTACACACATCAAGATACTTGTCGTATTGCATGAGTGTTAAGATTTTTATTTGTTTTTTTTTAAACTCCTCATTAATTCATCCACGTGGTTTGCAGTTTCCCATTCTAATAGGATATAGATAATCTTATTAGAATAACATTACGTACGTTCTGCAAAAAATAAATTTTAAGTATATGCCTAAATAGCACAGAGACATAGCAAAAAAAACATAATAAATGCTTGGTATTTATGCACTGCAAGTAAAGTCAAATTTAAAGAAAAAAACATACGCTAACGATACTTATTTGTGTGCCTATGTGGTTTCGTTAATATAAAATAGTTACCTGAAATTATCAATAGTTATATAATTCTGTTACCATTACAAACACAATGCTACCGCAAACAACAACTACCCAACCAGATAAAAAAAACACACACACATTTATGTATTTTCATTGAATTGTCAATCTAAGACAATCAAATTACCAAACCTCCTATCCACCCCATCCGTACAACCCTTAGTAGTAACATTCTCAATTCATGAATGTTATATTGCGAAGGCGACGCGACGCAGCGAGAAAAATGTGATGCCATTCATTCACGCTCGTCACGGACACTAACTGCGTGTTCCTTGTTGTTTGGATTTAGCAAGAAAAAATGCGACTTCCTCCCTCTAATGTAATCTTTTGAGTGATTTCTTTATGTGGGCAAGAAATACTTGTCGGGAACAAAGGGATTTTTTTCGTAAAACTAAAGGTTAAGCTTTTATTTCATGCCAACACGAGTAGTCTTTTATCAGGGCGCTGAAATAAAAGTAATAGATTATTATAATTTCGAATAACATACATACAATAATCCTACTAATATTATAAATATTTTATAATTTCATAATGTTGATTTTTTATGAATGCCGGTGAGACTCTTAGCCTTCATACCTGATGTTAAGTATTGATAAGGCTGAAGATGGAAGCGAGCCTCTCCCGGAATCCTAAGCTACTGAGGAACTGGCTATCTTATCTCGACCTGTCGGAACACAAAAATGCTGATAACTAGCCAGTAGTGGTAGCTAGCCAGGCCGACTTACAACAAGTCCTACCACCAACCAAACCGAATACAATATGTACCCCCGCTGGGAATCGAACCCGGGACCCCTGGGTCTGATAACTGCTGGTTGTACCACTAGATCACAGAGGCGGTTAATATGTAGATGTGCATAAAAGGTCAGCGAAATTGAGTCATATATTTAAAAACTGATATTCATAGCACTAATCTAATTTGTAATGGTACATAATGTAAGAAATCCGTCAAAATTTAAGTGTGTAATTATTAATTAAAGGAGGTACAAACTTCGCTTCAATAACTTACAACAATGTACCTCTCTGGCCCTGGGTTATGAGACACAATAAATATTCAGTTGTTCTTTGGACACCGGTATCCTGCGAGCAAATGACGAATTTAATGAAACTGAATAAGTTCCAAAAGTTCAATCGTATTCCGCTCATCACTATGCAAATATTTTCCGGGACATACAAGTTGATAGCATTCTGAATGAGTCTTCACTTCCAGAGGCTATGACGTTATTTATTAGGTAATTATCTTTCTTATTCTGCCAGTTTATTGCCTCCGTAGTCTGCCAATATGAGGCTACCAGACATTTAGGCACCAGCTTATTTCAGCTCATGTCTTTGACCCGAACGTTGGCATACATTTAGAAATCGGAAAGCTTTGGATGCAGAATGCTTCATTTTAGACATTAACGATCGTAAACAGTTTTTTATATTTGTATTTTTTTCTCACTCATCAACATCAACTCATCTATAATGTGCCGATTTACGAATGTATGCCAATGTTTGGGTCAAAGACATGACCTGAAATATACTGACTGACCGTGACTGACCGACAACGCACAGCCTAAACTGAACCGATTAAGCTGAAATTTGGATACAGAATCCTTTAACGATGTTTTCGAGCACTAAGAAAGGATTTTTTGATATTTCTACGGTAAGAGGAACCACGGGGGTAACAACACGTGGTAACAGTAAAAACACATGGGGCTTTTACTATTACCACGCTTGTTAATAATAATAGCTCGACCTCTGCTCTGCTATGGTCAGCCACGGAATGGGCGACCACCAATTTGCTATTTCGAGCTCACTCGTTCTTTGGAGAACGGTCGGGACTACGGTATCTTCCAACGATGAGTCCATCGTCAAAGGCAAATTTAATTACATTTTAAATAAAATGTTAACATGAACAATAAAACTCTGTCATTAATTTTTTTGAAAAACCAGTATTAATCTATATGATTAAATGTGACAGAGTTCTGCTATGTTTGACCACAATACATAGGTATATTTTGATGTCCACTATTTGTCATTCGCCAATAAATTAACGTAACTTCACAACTAATTGTAAATAACTGATAAAGATGACAAAAAAATACTGTATACTTTACCAAATTCATGTATGATGTTTTGTGGTGGCAACAAACTCCGTAATACAATAAAGTAATGCTACACGTATGAGATCCATTTTGAACCTCTTTGGGGGTCATATCTTGCGGGTGCAAAGTCGAAATAAAAAATGTTTTATGGCATATGTTGCATTTTAAAGGTTATCTTCCGCACCCTAATACATGGGGTGCGTGAAAAATATCTTCTTGTATCCAAAATCTCACTTTTTCTTATAAGGGGAAGGATTATCAGACACGTAGCACTTTATAAGCTTATTTTTATCTGTATCCATTTGGCGAAAGAAATTACCGTTTTTGGTTTATATTAGCATTGAAAAGTTGAAAATGTGAGAGATAATATTTTGAAAAGCCAAAAATAAAAATATTACGGTGCTACAGCTTTATTAGTTCTTGAAAAATATATTTATAATTTAAGATCTTGTTACTTTCGGTTTATATATTTCACCATTATCTTCGTATTTCTTTCACCAGTTCTCGGAAGGGGATCCCGAAGTCTTTCTATACAAACATTACTGGGGAAGAATTCTTAGAAGGAACGTCAGTAATTTAGTAACTCCGCGTATAAAAGAGAGCTGGAATGTTGGATATTAAAAGTTAAAACTGAATTAAAATCCAATTTTAATTAAAAGAAAACATACTTCTAATACCTAGTTGTAATGTTTATGTAATCTCATCATTTATGGTAAATTTTAAATAGAAAAATATTGGAAAAAATTAACTCGGCCACAAGTGAATTCTCAGACGGGAATCGAACCCGCGACCTTTGGAAATCCGGTCCAATGCTCTATATAATCTCATCATGTTATACTTGTAACATGAAAGTGTTTGAATGCACACACTGATATGATTAAAATCTGATTCTGATAATACTTTTTCAAAATCACTTTCGAATTCGCATTCGAATTTTGATTTTTTGTATGACAAAACTGACATTTCACGTGTGAATTAAAGTGATTTTACAAAAGTACTTTTTAGAATAGCAAGGCTGTTCAAATGCTAAAAAATTGGAGGAAAGGGGATAGGTTGAGTTTTACTACTAAAATAATTATATTTTTCTTCGCTACAATCATCGCTAGATGAATATAAACATTCATGCATACGAATTTATGAGTCGTTCGTTTATTTAAAATGTCAAAAACTCAAACATAGAAGTAGTAAGTAAAGAAAAACTTGTTAATATTATTATAATTACCATAAAAAGTCTAACTCCAACGAAAGACTAGAATTGGCTAAAAAGTTGGCATTCCAATCACATAACGAGCTTGTTTGTTCCTGAAAGCGAGTAAAGTGGACAAGTGCAGCAAACATAACGAAGCCCCACCGAAGGTAGGTTGGTATCTGTGCACAGAGCAAGAACCGACAGAAGTATTCGAGTTTTTGCTTAAAATCTGTCACCAAAAATTTGTTATGAAGTATTTTTCATTTCTGTTGACACTACTAGTACTTCTATTACTTTTATATGGATATTCAAGAAGCTAAGGTATGTTGCAAGTCTGGACCTTCTGCGTAGAGTGTATTATGCCTTGGCACAATCAATACTGGGATACTGTGTGGTTATCTGGGGTGGTACCTGCAAGTCTCATATGATACAAATTGAGAGAGCGCAGAGATCCTTGCTTAAAACCATGACCTTCAGTACATATAGGTTATCTACTGAAGCTTTATATAAAAAATGTTCTGTATTAACTGTTAGGCAATTATACATATTACGAGCCATAATACGCCAACATCAATGTAACCCATATTGTCCCGGAAGAATAAGAGGGAAGCGTGTCGTTAATAATGTAATTCCACTGCCAAAATATCGCACTGCTATGGCTAGGCGACAGAGCTGTTATCTTTCTGTTTATCTATATAATCGAGTCAACCGTATTTTAAATTTCTATCCAGTTTCTTTACATAAATGCAAATCATTAGTTTCTTATTGGCTATAAAAGCTTGATTACCACAAAACAGAAGCATTGCTCCAAGCACGTTCGTAAGCTACCAGTCCAAGCATCTAACGTTCTCTGCGTACCTACACCACTCACACTCACACACTCACACACACACATCAAATATATTTTTTTTGTTTTTCTTTGCACTTTTATAATTGTTTTCCTTTTAGTGATATCTTTGTCTTTTTTGGCACAATTTTGTATTGTATAACTCTGGAGGGAGGGCGCTGATTTTCTGAGATACAGGTATTTTTATACCTAGTTCAGGAATCAGAGACTTCATGATATGATTGTAACCACTTTTATGTCAATAAAGTTATTATTATGTCAATAAAGTTATTGTTACTAGCTTTAGCAGTTACACGATGGATGATAAGTTTTTTTTAAACCAAGAGATTAAAATTGGTGTTTCGTCAAAAAATTATTTCAACTTGTCTGTTTATACTTTAATATAGGGAAGTATTTCTGTGTCTGCCTTTCATATAAGAGAGCGTTTTAGAATTTTATCTTAAAAAGGAAGGTAAAAAAAACTGAGGAATACCTACTCACAAAATAATTGTTTAAGGAACCTGCAAACATTAATAAAACAAGGTTTTATTATTCTTGTCAAAATAGATGATAGAAATTGCTTTGAATCTATATACAGGTCATTGCTCTGTGTTTTCGAGCCTCTGCTTACTTGGCCAGACTCCAGTGTCTTGATTTAAATGTAGTATTTATAGAGACCACTACGATACAATTTACTCTGACCCCTTTGTTAAATTACCGCATTGTGCCAAAATATGTTGATTCAATAAATCTAAACATATATAAGCATGACCTGATTTTGATTATTAATGTCGTATGTATATTATTATTATTTTTGTACTTTGGTTTGTGTGAGCACTTTAAGTAGGTACTTCTTCTACCTCATATTTTTTGCTTTGTCAATTTTGTAAGTACTTTATTCTTTTAACTGTATGATTATTTATCTAAGTTGTATCATAAGTGGAGAAATGTAAATGACTTTCTGTTTCTCAATTTGTTTATAACACCACTATTTGTAAGTCGATAGTCTTCCTACAGAAATAAAATAAAATATTATCTAAAACAAAATTTTCTGCTAAACAAAGTAATGTGATAACTAATAGTGTAGTATAGTGCTCAAACGTGATCACAAAACTGAACGGAAAATTAATGAATGCGCAGAATGGAAAATGCATTATTTTAAATAGAATACAATTTTTCCTGTTCCAATTTTCAGTCTAAAGGATACCAGTCAGGATTACTATGGATGGACTTATCCTAACAGAGTGTAGGTAGTCTTTGATGTTACTTCGTGATTAATTAACCGTCTTTAAAAAAAGGAGAAGGTTATCAATTCGACGGAATCTTCTTTTTTTTTAAGTGTGTTACTCGATTACTCGAGAAGGCTGGACCGATGAGAGTAATTATTTTTTGTTCGAAAGGGTATACTTCCCATGTCCTTTTGTCATCATATCATGATCTGATGGTGGGATCCTGGAGAAATCCAGTGAACTCTTCAAATATTATAGGCACTCCTATAGTGATTTCGGTGTTTTCTATAGTACCTCATGCATATGCTTCCGGAAAGCACCATTTTTATTTTTAAAGTATTTTAAAGTTTTAATCTAGTATATTTTCACAACAGAAAAAAGGATTGTGAATACCCCTCAACAAAGTAACTATTTAGTTTGATAGAAGTACAGTCTATGTATTTTTACGAGGCGGCTTAGCCTTTGAAGTAGACATTATCATAGATACTGTCGATTAGATTGTTGCAAAGCCCCGTGATCGGGGCCCCATCCTATTAACTTCGCCGACCATTAATAGCGTTTGGTTGTTAAGTTTTATCACCCCTTTAAATAATTTTAGCGCCATTTTGCTTTAAAAACACCAACTAATTTCTTGATTATGGACCACAAACGTTTCGGTTCACCGACCGACCCTTTAAATTAGGTATCTTGAGCCGATAAATTTGTGGGACCCCTCATGTTGAACTTAAATAGTTATTTATTTTATCACAGGTCATTTTTAAAGACTCTTAAGTATTGTTGTTGTGATAACGGAAAATGAATAGAAAGAGTTTCGACGTTCCTCCAAAATAGACGAGTGAGTTTTATTCAATAAAAAAATACTGTGTTTTTATTTGTACCTATCAAAATAAGTTAACGAGTAAATGTCAGTTCCATATACAATGAACAATTGTTTTACATAAAATTACGTAGATAAATCTACGTAGCTTACTCGATCTACTCGAACAATAAACGGATTCATTTTAAATTGCCTCCATGGTTTAATCCCTATGCTTTATAAATAAATTTTTTCTGAATCTGACAATAGCTTTTGTATTGCGAACACTTCACTTAATGAAATAATAATTCTGTCGCTTCGTAAAGGATTCCACTATGAGTCTGTGCATTGAAGAATTTTAAAAGAACAATGGTGACACTCGTATTTTCACAACGCAGGAATTTTCTCAATTTATTATCGACGCAAATATAAACGATTAATTTTAATTCTGGTATATTTTTATTTTATTGATAAATATATTTGCAGAGAAAAATAAAGTTCACAAAATATATCCCAAAGGGTCATTAAATGAATTGATAGCAATAAATTAAGACAGGTAAATTAGGACGAGGAGATATTATTAAAATATACCGAAGGAAGAAGTAAAAATTTTATACTTAAATAGATTAGTAGCGATTGTATTATATGTATTATATTGTATATAAGCTGTGTGCTTGTGAAAAGGCAAACACTTATGTCACGGTAACCGTGCGCAAACCAGGTTGTGTAAAAAATAATACTTACAAAATATTGATCTACAAATGATATTCTTGAAAAAAAAACAGGTACGTATGTAGTTAATTACCTGAATTTTACTTTTTATATCATTTATATCATTATCAATCCGGAGAAAATGAAATAATCCAACGGACTGCCACAGTTTCAATATAGTTGACTCGCAGACGACTACTGAAAAACTCTTTGAATAACGAAGGGGTTCTTTTATGTGAAAAGCTTGAAAGAAAAACCATTTTATTTTCTAAATGATGGGACAGTATCTTGAATATGCAGGCTAGCGCATCATTCAACATCATTAGACTTGGAATATGAGTAGTACCTCTGAATACAACCTTTTAGGCCGAACGTAAAATGGGGTTTTCGTATTTTTATTACGTTTGAATTGTACCTTTTTTATTATGTTTTCTTACATACCTAGTTATTTTTGTTTGGGACTGCTCCCATGGCGCATGGCTGGTGAAGGATAGAGTGGGTCCTGTCTTCTGAGCAAGGGGTTGTGGGTTCAAGCCTCGTTAGGGACTAATATTAAATGTGATAAAAAAAAGGTTTGTTCTGTGTCTGGCTGTTATTGTACACAATTTGTACATCTTCGTTAGTTCTTATGTCCATAACCTGTTTACCTCAGGATCGAATCATTGCTACTCATATTTATTTACTTAGTTTCCCACTTTGAAATTGAAATTAACATTAAACAAAATGCAAGCAGGTTAATGACAAATGTACCGTGCGACGTTAGACGTGTTCCGCGCCATTTATGTAACACATTCCCATCCAAACTAATGAGCTCATACAAGAAACGGTTCAAATAAAGTAGCGGGCAATAAAATCAAGTGGCCCGCCGGTCGGATATCTGACACGGAACTAATTCCCACTATATTTTAATCCGGTGAAATACAAAGGAGTCTCGATTAGCATAAACCTCCGCTGCTGTTTGTTTCATGCGAGAACTATATTCCGTTTGCTGTAAACTATTTTGTACTCAATTTATCTGTGCGCGCCGCTCGGACTGATTGTAAACATTATTACGCTTGGAAATATGTTTTGTGATCATATTCGTTACGACACATGCATGAAAATTAAGACAAGAACTATAAAATCTTTAAAATTTTATTGTGTACAAATGGGGAACTCCAGAGTTTGTTGGGAAAAGTTTTTCCGAAAAGTAATAAGATTATAGAAAAATTTTAGGTATTATCCAAATGAAATACCTACCTAGTGTCATATTATTTGCAACATAAACGTTTTCTATAAATCTGTAACTTTGCCCAAAAAAATCTCTGGTCGACCGGGAAGCTTCTCGATTGTATCAAAATATATAATTCCCTTCTCATTGCAAGGTATGTATCATAATTTTATTCCAAGAGCTATGGATACTTATAATAAAAAATATAGTGGCATTGATATCTTCAATATTAAGCTTTCGAAATTGAAATCAAAACTAAAAAATGTGTAAAATTCTAATCCTGGTTTGTGCTTGTAATGCTATTACCTAGTAACTATATATTATTCACTTTAGTTTGTACTTAACGGCTATATTGTAAAAAATTATAAGTGGAAACTTTTTTGGCAAATGTGTCACCCTAATTTAAGTTATACATTATGTAATATGTAAGACTGTTTGTTTCCCAATATAAAAAATTTATAAAAAATATTTGGTCATAATAATTGTTTTTCAGTTTCTGATAGACGATTGGTGAGCTTTCAGACGGGACATTGTCACACCATTAGGTATTCAAACACAATTCACACCATTTAAATACATCCCTTATATCCATTTAAATCCGTTGTGGACTATAATATATTTATAATTTCATCATGACTATTAGTTTCTTAAGTACGGCACACATATTCATTGTTTGTTATATTTTTTTGTTTGTTTGTTTTGAATTGCGTGTGTTACGCTTGAGCCGGTCAATCGCTTAAATTAAGATTATATAAGTACCTATACTTTTGAGATTTGGATGATTTAAAATAGTCGTAGCCTCTACAAGTTTAACAACTAACAAACATTTGTTGATTATCTATTCGCATGTAAGTAAATCCGATTGTTTGTTCAGTTTTCATGCAAATAATACTGAATGATTAATTTTATTAGAAAAAATCGACTCTGCTCACAACAGACTCACAAATTATTTTCAGGCCGAAAAGTATATGTACAGGAACAAGAGAATACTTTTATAATAGCATATATATATTTTTTTAGAAGGTACCTCAGAATGTCGGTGTGATAACTGTAAAAATAGCTGATGAAATTGCTTATTTGGTTTTTGACCTTACAGTGCCTATAATATACAATTACAATGATTCGTCATCCTGCTAAATATAATTATATTCTTTCATCAGAAGACTTTTATTTAACTGCAATTGAAACTATTTTTTAAAATGCACAAGCGTAAAGTTTCCCCTCGGAAAGTTTAGTTTCTTTCAATCAAATGGATGTTCTTCATACAAAAATTATGCGAGCGGAAAGTTTTCTCATTTTGTGAAATTTTTCGTGTTTCAAATATCTTGAGATTAGTCGACGACGGGCGTGCTCATACTGTACCAGTAATACCTATAGCGCACTAGGCAGCCTGGCTGCCGCAGCCATTCGAACATCGGTGTACGGGAGCCCGCGAGCAGCCACGAATTTTTGGTTGCAGCAGCCAAACAACGCTCCCGATTGCACGATAGGCAATTGGCTGCAAGCAGCCAGAGCGAGTGTAGGCGAATGTATATGGCTGCCGTCGGTCTCCAAGTATTTGAAGCAACCAGAAGACGTATCTTTTCGACAAAATGCCTTTTGTGTGACTCGGGAAAAACAAAGAAATTTATTCGTGAAATGTCGATCGGCTGTTTTAACTGGGCTACTCAAATATTTTGGCTGCCGCAGTCTGGCTACGTAGCCAGGTTGCCTAGTGCGCGATGAGTCTAAAAGTATAATAGCAATAGAATATTCGATGCGGAGATGCAAAGTGCATTGACGAAGGAGGTAGCTCGCATCGATAATAATTGGATATCGCATTGTGTTCGTCCCAGATAATATTTCGAATTCCTCAGAAAATTGTTTGAATTCCAGACTTGCAGAGTTCTTGTATGTTTAACAGTGTTTCTGTTCACTCAAGATTGCAATTCAATGCTAATTATTTAGTCGTTTTATAGTAGATAGTCAGAAACAGCGATGGTAGACAAACACCCGAGGCAACAGAAGAGAATTTAACATTTAGAATTTTTCAATATTTTTTCCCAACTGGTATTGAAGCCGAGACTACAGAAGAGTTCGAGAACTCCAACGTAACGGCAATGGAGGTAGTCCAACATTTGAAACACTTCGATTTGATAACCTGAAGGCTTCTGAACAGATGTTCATAACTAGGCAAGCAGTAAATTGTAATAAATAGTCTAGATGTGGTAACAACAGTGTGCGTTCAACACTGCAGTCCCAGCGGATACGTATTTATTAGATTTACTGTAACGTTCCTGTGCACCAAACGATTATTTATGACTGCTTCTGGGTGCACATACAACATAGAAAGTCACACAAAGATTTTACCTTTATTTTTCGTTCCCGCTGTTGTGAGAAAAAGGAAATATCAACTTTGTGTTTAGGAAAACATGAAACAGTTTTGCAAAAATATAAAAAGTTTTTTACTGAAATGAAGCTTTGTTGGTTGGGTTTTATTAAAATAGCAAATGAGTAATGCTCATTCGTAATTGATTTGGAATACAGACTTCCACCTATATTCGATATTTATTGCCTTTTTTATTTCTTATGCTTTCAAATAGGTACATAAAGGCTTTAAAAGTGATAAAATTAAATGGTAGGCCGACAACAACAAATAAATAAAGTACCTCAGGAAAATAAAATTCTTAACTCACAATCACTCCACCACCATTCTCTATCCACTGTCAACTGATAGCAGAAATTATTTCGTTGCTTAAAACGGGTTCCGCAAGCCCTTTTTCTTAAGTGGCACTAAACAAATCATTAAATGTGTATTATCTACATTAACTTCTAAGTCCCGATTTTTCAAACCATATCGACGCAAATCTGTTGAATAGTCAAAGCAAAGAAAAATCCGTTTTCTCCTACCCAGCAAACCGTGGGTACCGTATATCAACCGCAATCAAGTAATGGCGGCATTCATTTACAGCTTAAATTGCAGTAAGCAAGTTTCGTTTATACAGTGACAACCAATTTTATATCACTTACACACTCTTTTTAAAATAGGTAGGCCAAAACCGTTTTGGCCCATCAATAGCTGACTTTACGTCAGTCATTCACGGTTACTAGGTTCTGCCACCCCAGTTTTGCCGCAATACAAATTTATATCGAGTCTTAAATACTCGTAGTGTTCCTACCTTAATAAAAGTATGTGCAAATCTGTCAATATTCAAAGCAAAGCAAAATACGATTTCGCCCATCGGTTACCAAATGTAAGGTGGGTGCCGTACGTCGTACATCAGCCGCTATCAAGTGATAGAGGCAATTTTCGTTTTGTCTATCCAGTGACAACGCAATAAATAATAGTTACACAAATTATTTAAAATATGTGGGCTAAATATTTTATCTATTTTATCCTATCAGGAGCTCACAGAAAGTTAATTATTTAATTTAACCGCCACCATTAGTTTTGACTCAAAATAACGTAAGATTATACGCAGTCATTAATACTGGTAGTGTCATCTCATTCAGGGTATCGCTGTCAATATTCAAAGCAAAGCAAAATCTGTTTTCTTCCACCGGTAACCGAGCGTACGGTGGGCACCGTACGCCGTACATCAGCCGCTATCAAGTGATGGCGGCAATTACTCACGGCTAATACCGCCGCCCGCAAGCTCTGTTTCTTCAGTGACAACTCGGCCGCATATTAGTTATTCCACTTCTACAAGAATAGCTAGACCGGGATTATAAATAGACACTGAAAATCACAAAAAGAACACGCTTTTCCTTGAATGAAAACGGAACCTAATTTAATTCGTCTTTTGCACGACAGTTGAATATCTATTGTGCCCCCATAATGGTAGGTCATACGCAAAAGTTTTCGCAGATGGCCCACTGTGCATTGTGGTAAACAAAATATTCCTGACAGTTTATTCTGTATAACGTAATTAAAAAAAAAGAAATATTTGGCAAAACATGGATATATTTGGAAATATGACCGTTAAAGATTTGAAACAATCGCTCAAAGACCGTGAAGCGTCAGTGAAATGAATAAAAAAAGATTCAATACAAAGGTAAAATAGATTATTGCCAAAAAAAACTCAAATTAACACTTAGCTATTAATTTAACTCCAAATTTTAGTTATTTAATAAATATAAACGGATCACAGGACCACAAGAGGAAGAAGTAAAAACACTGTACATGCTAGATCCATGTAATTAAAGGGATGTTAACACAGTGCAACCAATTTACCGAATTTAGATATGCTTTTTATATAAAATTACTTGAATAGGCAAGTTTTAATAGAATAAAATGGGTAGCTAAACATTTTTGGTATTAATAAAATTACAATTAATGTTGTGTATTATTATAAATCTTGCAAAATCTCTGAAACTGATCTAACTATAATCTTAAAGCTAAGCAGTCATAGAAGCACAATTTACGATGGCTGGGGCACAAATTTGAATGTCTTGTAGGACTCTAAAGCATTATAGTAGTGTATCCAATTATCATCATTTCCGTCATCGTCAGCGGTTAGACACTGGTAGCGCTTAAGTGTGCCAGCATCACGAGTTCTTGATTCCGACTGAATGAGAGGAACTTCATTGAACGCTGGTGCATTTTGAGTCCCTATTTCAACTTCCATATATTGCAGGGACATTCCCTGTGACAAAATGTACTGTTGACTCTGCATCAACTTTACTCAGCTGTCTTCATGGTGTTCGGCCCTCAGTTTTCTCTGTCTTGCCACAATACTTTCTTGAGTCCAAGCAAACACAGAGGGATAAACTATACTTACGAGCAAATATATGGAATCACTTTCCTTGCAACTTGTAAGAAAAGTGATTCCATATTTTTGCTTGTGAGTGTATAATATCATTGGAGGGAACAACCTGTTTTAAATCACTTGATTGGGTGTATTAATCCTGTAAATGGAAATAATACTATACTTATATATAACTATAATTTAGGATTTCACAGAATAGAAGGCGCTCACGCGTTCTTTCAAGCATTTCGCACAAATCATGCTTTTCTTGTCGGAGATATTATGTTATTTATGTTAAACCTGTTTAAATTGATTACGTTATAATCGTTTAAATCTTCAGGTCTGAAAAGATCAGAACAAATCGTAGAATTAGCTGTGAGTAAGGTTATGGTACCGCATAGTAAAATGCCATTGTTTTCGACGCTCATCTTTCGGGATAGAATAATTGCCGATCTCAGCACATCTGCATTTTCTTAGCAATTAGACTAGCAGAAACAGTCAAATGAATGTTTACACATAGCACAAGAGCGCGATTAAACTCAGTTTTACTCCCAATTCGGTGCCTGACGTATGTGTGGTGAATAATTAATACCTCCCGATCAGAAGGTCTAAGTAGCAAAGCGACCAAAAGTGAATCGTCTAATGAGCAGTAGGTTGTCGGCAATTGGCTCCGAAAAGAAATTGCAATACTAAATTACCTAACAATATGCCTAATTGTTTAAATCTAGAAAAACATATTTAATCTAATTTATGTCTCAAATAATGTTGAAATGACAGAAGTAGCATAAATTCTGGTTTGACTTATGCAAGCCATTTCACCACCTTAGATCGGCAAATCGACGAATATCATTGTGCGCCTCGTCTCCATTCGATATGAGAGCTCCATCGATTCAAATAGGTAAGAGGATCCGATTTCTTTTTCGTATAATATTGCTATTTTTCACGACTAAAAGCGGGGAAACGTCGAATAATACGTTTAGTTTCGGAAATGTCTGAGATTGTATTGTCTTTCTCGAATATAATTCCACGGAATATTGGTACATAAAATACGTCTGTTGGAAGCGTTTTTGGGATTAAAGGTTACATTTGATTGGCTTAATGTTAGTACTAGTGAATAAATTTATCAGATTGCACCTCCGACCGCTAACAAGATTTAGAGAGAGCGGACGGTGTAACGCGTCTACCTATAGGATAATTAGTATCGCTACCTCGCGGCGTCTCATTTATCCTGCTCCGCAGGGAGGCGGGTCAGTTGGCAGTAAATCTACGAACCTGAGCGCTCTTGTCTTTGTAAACTTGAAAATCTAATTACATTTACAGCTTAGCTTAACTTCACCTTCCTCTTGAATTTGCATTTCCTGATTTTTGTCTTCGCTCTGATGAGATGACGGCGGAATTTATTTTCGTTTCCTTGAAAACATTTTTATCCTTAAGAGTTCTCGAGTTTGGTATTCTTGTGTTAATGTAAATGCCATTAACACTATCGTGTTTATTGGAGTGCGTCGCATGTCAGTTTCTAGATGTGTTTGCCGAAGCGCCGGTTTATTTGCTCGAACAGGCTCAATAAAGAGCGTCTCAATGTTGTAAAGGCGTTCCGAATGCTTATTTGCATTCAAGAAGGCTCCCTGAATGGGCAAGCAAGTGTAGGGGAACGGCGGAGTCGACTCGAGCTAGACGGAAGGCTCCCCTGATAGTGATTAGACGATGCTAATACCATTTACTTTCTAACTTTCCTGACTCACCGACCGTTACGGGAACATCCGCTATTTATTTTAAAGTACTTTAAAATCATCTTACGTGGCCGATTAAGTGGTATCATTTGGTTTTATAAAGTAGCCGTTTACTTTTAGCGTGGTTTGATTTTTTAAATACCTATTTGTTTGATATTTAGTTCAGGGGTATCATCATTTAAACTGGGAAGCGTTTAAAATGGAAATCTTTGCGCACATGCACCAAAGTTTTGCATAGAGTTATTATTGAAATATGTAACAAAAACTTTAAAATTAGCAACGAACCATGAATTAACTGACTCGCCTGAGTAATTTAGATATTAAATACTTTTTAAGGGTTCCGTACCGAAAGGGTAAAAACGGGACCGTATTACTAAGACTCCTCTGTCTGTGTTTCACCAGGTCGTATCACATGAACTGTGACAGCTAAACAATAAGTAAAAAACAAAAGTTACAATTTTCAGAGATGTACTTCCGTTGTTGCTATTACAATAACAGATTTTAGATTAGATACTAAAAACAGATTAAAACAAATATTTAATTAGGGCTACCTACAAAAAAACAGGTTTGTTGTATGGGACAACAGACCTTGAAATAAACAAATCTTACGGATAACAAACGCGCTATATTTCACGAAATAGGTTGTAATTGTCCGTTCGTTACAACTTAGTTCGTGAAATATAGCGCGTTTGATATCCGTAAAAGTTGTTTAATTTCAATGAACAGTGCGCGCCAAAACATAAGATGTACGTATACAACAGACCAGCACCCCCTTTTTTTTTTTAAGGTTTTTGCTCAATATTAGTAATAATGGTACGGAAGGCTTTGTGCGCGAATGCGACTCACACTTTTTTATTATATAAGTAGGTATAACTTTTGAAAATGATAAAATAAAACAGGGAGAAAAAAAACAGCCCTTGATGAGTTTCTTGCCGGTTCTTCTCGTTACAATGTCTCCCGCCGTAGGGTTTGTGAACCGATGGCGTAGCTTCTTAAAAGGTTCATAAGTGCTTGTAACTGCCTAGACTGAATAAATGATATTGAATTTGAATTAGATGTTAAACTCAAATACTTTAATTATACAGTACCTAACTTAGTTCAGTTTAAATCAAATAAATTACTAAGTTCTGATTCTTTCATTGCCAATACTACAAAGCAACTTGTCTCCAGCTGCCCTTTAGAAGGAACCATTTGGTACTATTTGGTACCGAATAGTTTTGGACACAGCATGCTTCCTCTGACATTTTCAACCCAGTTACAGGTTTGAATCCCGTTTGAACAGTAGTATGCAGCTTATATAAATATAGTTCGATTGAAAGTATGCACCTGTCGTGCACACAGCGTTTATTCCAACGACCGTGTTGACGTATTTCCGGCCGTATAAAATCCCACTACAAACATTTTTTCGTGGCATGTTTTCACAGTTTTTTGCACCCCCTCATCGGTAAATGACTCTGGAACAAACCGCGAGACGTGTTCTTTTATATTTGCAAGTCTTTTATCGTTTTATGCAATCAAAATTTGGATTGATCTAGAAACAAAGTTAGGAATTATTTTCTCTTAGATATGGAACCTATGTTGCGCAATTTTGTAATCTATCTATACTTATAATAAGAATCAAAGTTCAGCGTGTCTGTACATTGCATGGATTTGCAAAAAACAGATAGCAGACATTTTTTGAATTTTTGTCTGTCCGTCTGTCTGTATGTCTGTGTGTTTGAATGAGCTTCACGCCGAAACCACTGTTTTGAGTCCACAGAATTGTATATATGTTTAAAGTCCGTTTCATGAAAATCGGTCAACTCTATCAAAAGTAATTAATTTTAAAGAGAGGACGGACGGAGAAATTTATATTGTGACGCGCGTATTCAGAAGGCAGAGTTGGAGTTTACGCGTCGTTCAGGTTTTGGTTGCTGGGCAACAGTTGTTGATTTTAATTCCAGAAAAATAGATTTTTCACCTCTCACGCTCGGAAAAGGAGGATTTGTCATTCAGTTTCGGCGTAGAAAATCGCTTTTTGCAGCCTAGCGCGGTAAAGTACTTTTTTAATTTAATACCTAAATATACGTCATAATGCGTTCCGAATCGCACTATTGGCTTTTTTGTTACATTTTATTCTTATTTTAAATAGTTTTGAATTAATTATAATACTCCGTTTTGGTTTTATTATATTATTTTAGTTCATTGAATCATAAAAACAATAACAATAAGACTAAACTATTTGTTATAATTTTTTTTATTAGGCTGGCTTAGATTTCACAACCTATGATTGGATTTTGGAACGTGACATAAATCTTTATTTTTTAATTGTCTTAGTCTTGTACCTCATGTCAGTGTCAACATTTACGGAATTGTTTTTATTCTTATTAATAAGTAACAATATTTTACTACTTTAAATAACATTGAATTAACTATAACACTCCCTTTTTTATTATTTTAGTTTTTAATATCATTAAAACAACGAGAATAAGGTATATTTAGATTAAACTTTATGTTTAAAGAATTTTTACCGGAAGTTGACCGAGGAAACAACCATAAAATGTTCCTCGCTGTTGTGAGGTGGAAAAATGTGTGTTGCGCTCGGCAGAAAAGTTTTTAGCGTCTTGTACCTTTGAAATCCTCGCTTCGCTCAGGGTTCAATCTTTGAATCTTAGAATCCTTCGCTTGCTCAGCTTTCAATAGAGGTAACTCGCCGCTAAATAACCAACTTTCCAGCCTTGTATAACAAATAACTATTGACGTAACTAAGTACATCCTTTTTGCTGCTTTTTATTACTTTATCGGAATTTCATGAAAGATGGCGTTGTATGTATATTTTGACGTTATTTCTAAAACATTTCGTTCTATTATAAATTTTTAAGCGACAACAAGAAAAGGAGGAGTTTATCAATGTGTCGCGAATACAAGTGTTATTTTTATGTAGTCAACAGATCGGGCTTTATACTTTGTGCTTGAGATTGCCCTTTACCTATTAAGTTCATTTTAGATGCAGTTTTCGTAATACAAGTTCTAACGTTATTACACAAGATTGTCCCATTTTTTTACGTTTCTGTACCTATGAACAAATTGAACAGTCGTTATTAACCATTTTCTATTTCCCCACTGCCGGGGCAATGGCCTTCCTTATGGAAAGATAAGTCATGAGATAAGGAGAATAGGCCATGAGCGGCCACGCGGGCCCAATGTGGATTGGTGGGCCTTCATGGCCCAAATACAGCCGGGACCAACGGTTTAAAGTGCCTTGCGTGGCACGTAAGAGATAGTAAATTATTGGTCACCTATCCCGTGACCGACCATTCCGAAACTAAATCTTAGTCCGAGCGCGCGAACCACTGCGCCTCCTCATACCGTACATCCTACAGTAGTTTTAAAATTATAAGAACTTAATAATAATTGACCTTAACTTTAACTGCTTAGGTACGTTAGTAGCACGCCGGCACCAACTCTAGCGCATTTTTTGTAAATGGATTTTTTATATGACCGTCATGACTTTTTTGTTTTTATAAGACTGGCCTCAGCACTTTAAAAGGCTAATAACGAATCGAAATGTAGGTATTACATTATGAGTCGGTTTCACTTGCTACTGATAAGCTTTTGCGGCATCGTCGTCGCCGTCGTCTCAGCCACAATATGACACCCACTGCTGGGTATAGGCCTCCCCCAAGGATCTCCACAACGATCGGTCCTGTGCAGTCCGCATCCAGCGGCTTCCGGCGACCTTCACCAGATCGTCGGTCCACCTTGTCGGGGGCCTACCCACGGAGCGTCGTCCTGTGCGCGGTCGCCATTCCAGAACCTTTCCGCCCCAACGGCCATCGGTTCTTCTCGCTATGTTTCCCGCCCACTGCCACTTCAGCTGAGCAATCCTTAGAGCGATGTCAGTTACTTTAGTTCTCCTACGGATCTCCTCATTTCTGATTCGATCACGTAGGGAAACGCCGAGCATAGCCCTCTCCATTGCACGCTGGGTGACCTTGAGCTTTCTTATCAGACCCATAGTTAGCGACCACGTTTCACTACCGTAAGTCATCACTGGCAACACACACTGGTCACACGACACACAACACACTGGTAGACTTTCGTCTTGAAACATTGCGGTAAGCTGGACGCGAAGATTTTACGGAGCTTCCCGAATGCTGCCCAACCGAGTTGGATTCGACGGGAGATCTCTTTCTCGAAGTTGGACTTACCTAACTGAATTGTCTGTCCAAGGTCAACAACTTCGAGTGTAGTGTTCCCAACGTGAACTGTAGTAAGTATGACATGGGAATTCGACATGATTTTTGTCTTATCCATGTTCATCCTAAGACCCACTCTTTGGGAAGCACTACTTAGATCTTCGAGCATTGTGTTCAGGTCCTCCAGGGTCTCAACCATATGGACTATATCATCGGCAAAACGAAGGTGTGTCAGATACTGGCCATTAAAGTTGATGCCGAGTCCTTTCCAGTCCAAGAGCTTAAAGATGTCCTCCAACGCAGCTGTGAACAGTTTCGGAGAAATGACGTCTCCCTGATCCCCTTATGCGGCATATAATTTGTATTTGTTTATATTACAAACTGTCAATTAAACTATCCAGAACTTATAAGTAAGTGTTAAAACCGGACTGTATGATGTTGCTGTTATGATGGTATGACTCAAAGATGTTCTTCAGTAAAGACAGGCGCAGTTATTAAGTTTTACTTAGATACAGTCGGGGAACTTCCCAGTCGACCAGTAGACTTTCTTATGGAGTGTTACCTATTTCTCTATACGTGTTTACTATTTTACCAGCTGTATACAACCTAAAAAGGGAAATTATGCGGATTATAGTGGTTAAGTAACTTTCGCTAAGGTCGGTCGCGGGATGGGTGACCACAAATAACAATTTTGAGCTACTCTGTTAATTTCGAAGGCGTGTTACAAAGTCACATTGAAACATGACTGATGAAACTAAATCGGCTATCTTATTATTGTCATCACAACAAAAAAACCACTTCAAAAAGATGCTACTTTGCATTTTAATAGGTACTTTTACTTTTAGTTCTATTATAAAATATAGGTAAATACGTAGGTAATGTAATGGCGAATTGATAAGCTTCTCTATTAAAGGCGATAAGATGATAAGAATGTAATTAAATAGTAGCCTGGATTAGAACAAAAAATAATTTTGATCCTACATTCCCACTGGAACGGGCACCACGTGGGTGAAACCGTGGGCGGCCGCTATATAATTTAATATGTAAATAATTAAATCCAGGCTATAAAATATCTGTGTGCTAAATTTCATGCAACTCTATTAAGCCAATTTTGCGTGGTTGAGTAACAAACATGTAAACTATCATATTAATATTAGTAGGCTAGTAGAATCATTGTTTTCAAACTTGTAACGTAATCTTCTAATAAGCATACACATTATGCAATACTTCATTTTACAGATCGCTTTATTACTACAGCATCAACGTAACTTCAACAGCTTCACATAAACGGACCTTAAGACCAACGCCACAGTGCACCATTGCATCAGAGTCAGGAGTCACCGGGCCTGGTTCACATTAAAACTGCAACCATTAAAGTCTGGGGGGCGAAGTTGCGCGCTGCGGCCGACCGCGCGTTCAAACTTGCACTGCATTACGACAAGTAAACCTGCAGTTAAGTGTTTACTTCGCACATTCTAAGGCATTGTGCAGCCAAGTTTAGCCCATAAAAACGGACTGACTCCAGCGTTTGTGGAAGAGATGGATGATAACTATTATTAGGTTGTTTGAGATTGTTACCGTGAGCGTTGAATTTAATTAACCTGCTTGAGGAGAGGAGCTGTGAAAAACGCCATCTAAGTAGGAAGTCCTCTCGTCAGTTCACATGCGGCGCTATCTAAGTTTTTTCGGTATGTAGTTCAGTGACAAACAAACTGTGTAAATGTATGTATACGTTAACGTGAATGTCCAAAGTGCTATGTATCTTAAGATGCACGGGCGCTTCTTAACATACACGAAGACAGCTGGTGAATGTCCGAAATTTATCTTATTCATGACAATTTCGGTTTTTCACCGGTGACTTAACGTACACCACGACGACTTGGTGAATGTTATTAAGAGTGAAATTATGCTGCATGTCTGATGTAGAAAAATAATGATGTGTAGAAACTATGTGGACATTAGGTATATAATAATGTCAACCAATGACCATTAAGAGGGCTATAGGTAATAACTATTACATTTCAACAAGTAAACCTGCAGTTAAGTGTTTATATACTTCCCACATTCTAAGACATGTGCAGCCAAATTGAGCCCATAGAAACCGACTGACTTCAGCGTCTGTGGAAGAGATGGATGATAATGATAACCACAGAACAGAAAAAACAGTAGAAGAAGCATGAGACGGGTCTCTGTTCTGTGATGATAACTATAACGATAAGATATTAGGTTGTTTGAGATGGTTACATGGAGGTTCTTTTTTCTTGATAATTTTTTAAAATAAAAGAGATATGATTTTTTATTTAAAAAAAATATAGTTTTTCTTCTTCTTAAACGCCAATAAAAGTCAAAGGTGTCAATTTAGTATTAAACTTTGTTGATGTAAGCATTTAAATTTTAACCCAAAGGTATCGATAAAGTATTTAACTTTTTTATGTAAGCATTTAATAACTTAATTCTTTTCATCTCCTTTCTCACCACTCATATATTCATTTTATGCCTGTTCTTATGCCTACGGCTATCACGGCTGAAACAAGAATAATAAGCTTACGGCTCAATGTAAGACTACACAGTTTGAATCAGTGTTCCATGAGAAAATTACATAGAGACGAAAACGCAGATATTTTTCATAATAAATATTTGGAAGCATAAAGTATGATCTCCATTTATACCATACATTCCTAATTATAAAATAAAACATCTTTTAAACATTTTACCCCAAACGATTGTAGTTAATCCGCACATTGTTGAAAGAGATAATAATTCACCCAACGCTTTAATTACTGAAGCAAATATTGCAGCATAACGTACATACTTCCATTTTATATCGAAATATCAATTAACTTTGATTTATTTTAATCATTATATGTGAAGTTGTTTGTGCTTTCATCGGTATTATAATCTTTATACTTTTAAGCAATATCGTGACTGACAATCACGGTGTTATGTAGGCGAGCACTGAGAAAGGATTTTTTGATATTTCAACAGAAACGGGAACCACCGGGTGAAACTGCAGGCGGCCGCTAGTAATAAATAAATCTGAATTTGCTAATTTCAAGGGTTTTTGTTTGTCTGTTTGAGTGATGCTTTTCTTAGTACTAAACTAGACCGCCATGACCCGGAAAAGATACCTACTAAATTGCCACGGGAACGAGAATAATGCGGGCGTCGAACGCTACTAGTTCAAAATAAAAATGATTTGTAGCTTGCGTTGATGATAGCTAGCGCCCGAAATTAATAACCTATCATTAGATATAGATAGGGCTATCTGAAATAGTTGCCTAGAATACTGGTTTCATTATCTAGCAACCGTCTTTATTTTGGTCTTAACAAAAATATCCGAGGCAACTATCTCAGATAGCCTTATCTATCCCTAGAGTATGTCAGTTTGACAGTGTATGAATTCAATACTGACGCGATACAATTTTCTGTCTCTCTGCTACGGTCGTAGCGTAGATAGAGCTACGGTTTACCAGCTACGGTCGTAGCTCCAACTGTCTCTGTTGGATTAACGTTAAGTAAGGTAAGTATGGTAAATTAAAAACTGGAGTAATTTTTCGAAATGTTTTAGTAATATATTTAGTGCCCGTGACTTATTATGCAACTTCGTTTGGAAATATCTTTTTTTTTTAAATAAATGCATAGCCATGTGTCTCTTCGTACACTGCGTTCCCCGTAAAGACTTTAACGCTCGTGGCGGAAGGTATGAGTTCTTTTACTATAATTCGTTATAATGAAATGAGATAAATTGACCTATTCTTCTTTAAAGGCAAATAAAACAGTTTTTGATCTAGACAATCAAAACAATATCATCCTATTTCTTACTAATATTATAAATGCAAATGCAAAAGTATGTATGTTTGCTTGTTTATTTGTTACTCTTTCATGCTAAAACCACTAAACGAATTTGGATAAAATATAGCCCAGAGATAATTAAAAGCCTGGATTATACTGTGGTACGTACTGATTGGTATAGTATAAAAAATCGTGTAGCATTAAGGCAAATGATCATTATTAAAGTAACTTTAACAATAAAAGTCGTATCACAGGCAACTCCCGATATGGCGACCCTGCCGGCCAAAATGTAACAAAGTGCGATTCAGCGCCCGGCGCGCTGCGCTGTGGCTGCTGCCTTTTGGAAATGGCTGCGTGCCACTAAATTAATAATTATTTAAAATAAATTCAAAATACCTTAATGGTACAAAATCAGTAAAAAATATCTGAAGAATGAAGATGAAATATAATATATATTTTATAATGATACGAGTATATACTAACTTAGCTAAATATTCAGAAACTAAGGTGAAAATTAATCTTATTTTGATAATATTTTAATCTTATAATAATGTTGTTAAGTCTTATATTAATATTTGTGAAATAAGACGAAGTTAAGGAATAATTACGAATATGTTTCATTAAGTGAGGTACATAAAAATAAAAATCGATTCTTTGTGAAAAGTTACTAATGACGAAGTTGCTCGAGTTACGCAGCGTCACATATTTTTATAAGAACAAAGAAAGTAAAATTATTGCTTTCAGAAAGTAATTAGTTGATTACATAAAAATGAAAAAGAAATCACTTAGTGTAAAATAAATAACTAATGACGAAGGTGCGCGAGCTATGCAGCGTCACAGTGTGAAACCATTTTAAGTAAATTTGTATAGTTTTTTAGATACGTATATTTCAAATTAAAACAATTAAAATCGTTTTTGTAGGTATTAAGGTACTTTTCAATTATTTAGTAAACTATTAGATTTAGATATTTTTTATATCGTTCGTTTGTAAAATTATATATTGATGTTTATATACCTAACTGAAAAATTCAGAAACAAAGCTTATAAGTAGATAATTAATCTAAGCATGATAATATTTAATATGATATATTGTTTACGCCACTACGTCTATATTTTACTCTGTGTTCATAATGATTACATCCTCTTTGCATTTCAATATTTTTAAACTGTGTCAATTGTCTCTGATCCAAATCCAAACTTACGTATTTTAATTTTCTTCTTGATTCGATTTTGCCGCCTAATTTACACTACTTTTTTCGCTCTGCTAATTGTAACATTGCTAATTAAATTCAAATATACGTTTTTTATATCTTGTAAATACCACTATTCATTTCGAGTTTATTCAATATTATTTGCAAATCCCACGCCGCTATATAATTTGGACCTTCGGAGCCGAATAAAAAAAGTTACAAAATAAAGCGACCTATGCGATGCTAAGCGACTGGACGGGGAGATTTGCAAGATTATTGGCGATATTTGGCGATCTTCAGTGTCTCCTCCATAACCAACGGATTAAATATCCCTAACAAGAATATCGGACAAGAAATATCTACGCTCGTCGGGGTGTGCCTTCAGAACTGTAAGTACTCCGTATTCTTTCATTGTCCGCCAAAATGAGTACCGATAAGTTAACTGTGCCTGAAAAAATCTACTAAAACTACTAGTTCGATCAATGAAGACGAAATTCACGCGTTAAATAAAAAAGAGGAGTCATAAGGGGTAGATTAACGGTTCTCGCAAAATATATTAACAGTATTGATTCGGAACAATTACCATTGAATTTTAATAAGCGTACTAAACTAGAAATGCGTATTCAAGGGGCCTCAGTATTTTTTAACGAATTTAATTATATTCAGTCCGAAATAGAGGTCTTGGTTAGCGAGCATGAGCTTTTCAAACAGATGGAATTGCGTGAATGTTTTGAAAGTTTATATTATACTACTATTGCTCAAGCAAAGAGCTTATTTTCGTATGGCAAGACTATTACCAGTGCTTATACGAATTTGCATTCCGTTAAATTACCTACCATCGCTATGCCTACCCTTTTTTTTTTTTTGTTTTGAGTGAGGGGAATTCAGTCTTTACAGATTATCGCTATGCCTAACTTCAATGGATCATATGAGCACTGGTTAGAGTACAGAGACACCGATACAAAAATTTCATTACCTTAAGTCATCGTTAAAACTATTAAATGAGCCGGTAGATTCATGGGATACCTTAATTATCTATATGGTTGTTTCGAAACTTGACAGTGTTACAGAACGCGAGTGGGAAAAATACAGGGGTTCGATTCCTACAGATCACAGCAGCAGCGGTTCGAAAGAAACACTACCTACAATAAAGCTTGATCATTTGGTAAAATTCTTAAAAGACAGGGCTGATATGTTAGAAACTTTACAGGTAACGCAAGGTCACAACTATTATAAGTCTTCACTGCCCACATCCAAAGTTCACTGTCACGTTTCACCTAGCACTAACGTTACACAGCCTCACTTTAAGCCTCGCGTTTGTGTTGTATGCAATGGTGACCATCCTATTTAGACTTGCCCTATATTCAATAAGTACACTTTAGAAGAAAAACTTAAAGTTGTCGAAAATACAACTTATGCCGGAACTGTTTGCGATCCGGACATAAATTTGCTAATTGCAGGTTTAGCTCATGTCTTAAGTGTAATCGTAGACATCACACTATGATTCATAACGAAACGACTGTCTCTGCGCCCGTAACGACTGCTTCCTTCGATAGCGAACCGGTTTCCCCACCATGCGGGAGCCGAAATTCGAATGCGGCTACTGATGTCACCTACACTCACGCGGCACATTTAGATAATCAACTAATACAAAACGAATTGTTATCTGGTGTGCAATCTGTATTATTGTCAACGGCATTAGTCGAAGTAATAGGCGAAAACGGCAAACGTCAGGTAGTGCGTGCGTTACTTGACTGTGGAAGTGAACGAAGTTTTGTTACAAAGCGATTATGCGATAATTTGAACTTAAATGCGATACAGTCCACTATCCAAACAAAAGCGTTGGTAATTCTATTACTCAAAGTACACAGTCATGTAATATCGAAATAAAAGCCATTCTCGAAAACAATTTGTTTTCTAATAGTCTTATTAAACTGTTAACTTTGTTTAAATTGTTAACTGTCTGTGTTTAGTTGTGTGAATCTGTAATTGGTTTAATGTTGCTAGTTTAAATGTTATCCATATTTTGTTAACTGTTGATTCACCTGTAAAATCAAATAAATATTATTTAATCGACTAAATAAAATGCAACCTTTTTCCAAGTCCAAGTTACGAGCTAAAACGCCTGTCATAGTAATCTACCCGAAGAGCGGTTACCTCCTGGCTATCCGTTTTAGTCTTGTGGTGTTGTCTGTGCTGGCCCAGTGTTCATGTCGTACAAAGAAGGTACTAAAACCAAACAAGGCGTATTTACTTAAGTTTATTTATATATTTTTACTTCTTGTGCTGTTCACTTAGAACTGCTAAGCAATCTCACCACCGACATATACCTTTTTTACATATACCTTTACCTTAAAGATATTTTATTTCTAGGCGTTCAAAAACTTCACAGATATATTCAGATAACGGCAAATGCCTTGTAGGGCTCGTGACTGAATTTACCAAATTTCTATCCACCTCTTCAGAAAATATAATTAATTATGCGACTAGTCAAGGTATTAAATTTAACTTTATTTCATATTACGCGTCTCATTTTGGTGGATTATGGGAGGCCGGAGTCAAGAGCTGTAAGTATCATCTCCGGCGAGTGATAGGTAATGCACACTTGCGATCGTGGAGTTCACTACGGTGTTGACACAGGTCAA
Source organism: Chrysoteuchia culmella (assembly GCA_910589605.1). Lineage (NCBI taxonomy): Eukaryota > Metazoa > Arthropoda > Insecta > Lepidoptera > Crambidae > Chrysoteuchia > Chrysoteuchia culmella. The sequence goes on from OU342654.1 coordinate 12,523,681, forward strand.
AGCAGTTCTTAATTCACGACCTTTAACGCCACTTTCTTTAGACCCAACCGACTTATTACCGTTCAGCCCAGCTCACTTTCTTGTCGGACGCTCACTGCACCAGTCTGCCCTGACCTAGATCACAAATCCATGCATCGATTGTCGAGGTACCAGAGAGTTGAACAAATGCGACAACATTTTTGGCGGCGCTGGTCCCAGGAGTTTGTGTCGAAGTTACAGACGAAGTCGAAGTGGAAAACCAACAAGTCCAATTTCAAGATCGGAACATAAGTTGTCAGTAAAGACTAACGCCCCACCTCTCAAAATATTTCTATAACAATGCCCAAAATGTTAAAAATGTTAAAAAGGTCAAAAAGTTTATTTCCTTTTGCAATAAAATCGTTATCAATAATTTCAATTCATTCCCAATTTGTAAGTAACCTACCTTTTGTTTGGACAAAGGCATGTCACAATTGTTTTTGTTTTGTTTTATTGTTTGATCACTGGGCCAGTTCTTGATTTTCCGGACTTCTCAGAACAAAATGGACTGATTTTGCAAACTAATGCATCCCAGAAAGAACTTAATTAGCCAACAATTGAGAAATGATTTGTGTCAATTGTATGGAGCGTTAAAGTTTTGTTTTGTGTTTTCCACCACCATCTTTCTGGAAATGTGATGCGTAGCTACCTATTTCTGTTTAAAATGAAGTGCACCTCAGGCAGATATAATTAAGTTTCGTCTAGCTTTGGGATATGGTTTAGAAATATTATACGATTTATCACTTATTCGTATAACTTAAACCACTTAAATTGAATGATTTTGTAACTTTTTTTTTGCTTTTAGTTTCGGAAATATTATGAAAACGTAGATAGTTTTTTTTTATAGAAATAGATAATTCATATAAAGAAATAATAATAATTAAAGGAATATGTAAGTGATATATATGAATAATTGTCATAGATTTTGGTTGCTTGGTTATGGTTGAAAAAATAAATAACAAGACTGTCAGTTATGAAAATGTGTGTGAAAATATAACTTCTTTTTTAAAAATCTGGTACCGCATTTCTTTCGCGACAACTGGCGACCGTGACAGGGCTGAACATATTTAGGCGGAAGAAAGAAGAAAATGGAACCTTTAACAAGAAAGCGCACACAAAAAAGGCGAGAGTTTACTGTCGCTGCCGAAGCTACAGAGAAGGCCATGGAAGCTAAAGCCATGGAACACTTGGATGGTGCCTTTTCTATGTTGGCAGAATTTGCGGAAAATTTATTAACCTTGGAGTCCGCGATTAGTAACATTTGGTGCGAGAGTGAAACCTTCTCTCTGAAGTCCCTGAAGTCTCTGAAGTCCCTGAAGTCCCCCTATATAGGTATTTTATCCGCTCGCAGCTAATCGGACACAATGATGATGCTTGCTTATATAAAAGAAATATGAGAGAAATTGGAGGGAAGACTTTCTTCTTGCCTATTAAATTGATTAGAAGACTTATTTTGAATTTTTGACATATAACTGTCAAGTGCGACATGCTTTTTAGTTAAAGCTCACAGATAAAAAAAAAATTATAGATGGAGACACTCGTGCGTTAACATGCTGCCCCCCTTGGAACATTGGGTCCCAATGGTGGAAGAGGGCAAAACCAGCTGTTAAATCCCCTTCTTATAATGCCCGAGGAGGTGCGGACTCTCTCCTACTGGCCATTTGCTCTACCTATGGGCCATTTGCTCGGTGGCACCTTTTCGCTCTTGTTAAGCACCATCTCTTCTGTTACTGGCTCTGACCCATGGGTGCGCCTTGTAGCGCGTGCGCGTGTTTCTTCTTTGTAGTTCTGAAACACATTCCCTGGTAACGCCAGGGATTCCCATAACGCTTCCAAAAGTGGATATTAAGTGCTTAAATTCTCTTATATCTTGTTAAACTACAGATATTCCTCTCTTCGATCTGGGGGGTGAAGCTGTATGCGTACGTCCAATCAGAAAATGTGCAGGGGTAAGAGGTAAAAGATCTGAAGGATTCGATGAAATTGGTGATAAAAGTCTCGAGTTGAGCGTTGCCTCAATTTGTACTAACAACGTATACATATCTTCATAGCCTAAGTTTGCCATAGCTAACACTCGCTTTAAATGATGCTTGATTGATTTTACAGACGATTCAGCTACCCCATTAAAATGTGGACTGTATGCTGGATAGAATTAGAAATTAATTAGATTTTCAGCTGAATACGCACTTAAGGCATCACAATTAGTTTTTAGAAATTTTGACAGTTCATTCGCGGCACCTACAAAATTAGTCCCGTTATCTGAATAAATTTTAGAGGGCTTCCCCCTACGAGAAATGAATCTATTTAAAGCTGCTATGTAAGCTTATGACGACAAGTCGAAGACAAGCTCCAAATGCCTCTGTGGTCTAGTGATACAACCACCGGGATCAGACCCAGGGGTCCCGGGTTCGATTCCAACCGGGGCTACATATTGTATTCGGTTTGGTTGGTGGTAGGGCTTGTTATAAGTCCGCCTGGCAAGCTACCACCATCTTGTCTAAGACTGACACCATAACAACAATGTTTTCAGCATTGTTGTGTTCCGGCAGTTCGAGATAAGATAGCCAGTTCCTCACTGGATGAGGATTCCGGGAGAGGCTCGCTTCCATCTTCAGCCTTATCAATACTTAACACAGGTATGATGAAGGCTAAGAGTCTCCCCGTCGTTAATATATATATATATATATATATATAAATGCACCGCACGAATAGCTTAACAAACAAACACGCAAATATATGCTTTTACTAATTTAACACCTCTACTTTTTCGTTGGCTATCAGTATTGGCCCTGCGTAATCCACTGCTGTGTTAGTGAAAGGAAATTCTGTATGTAACCTCTATGATGGTAAGTTACCCATAATGGGTTGGAATGTCCTGGCCGAAAATCGACAACAGCTCATACAATTGCTAGTAACATTTCTTGTTAAGTTTCTACCAGTAACAATGCAATATTTTTGTTGCAATGTGGCTAATAATAATTGTGGGATAATATTCTACAAGTAACTTTGTGATATGATATGAAGAGTGTATACTATAATCTATTATAAATCTACTATAATCTGAATTAGAGAGTCGGCCTCCTACGCGTATAATACCATTGCTATCTATAAATGGATTTAAATGTAGTAACTTGTCTTTGGGTGGTAGTTTATGACCTTTTCACAAAAGAGCATACTGTTTAGAAAACACATGTATTTATACAATTTTACAATAAACTAAATTTGTATTTTTAGGACTTTACTCTTAATGATTTTTGCATTATTATTGTAGGTGAAACTGATTTTAAAGTTACTAAAAATTATAGAGACTTAATTCAAATGTTAAAACAAAGAATATTGTCTGTGCAACATACTAATGTTATTATATGTGTTCCTTTCTTTATGTATAGCTTTGCGTCAAAGCTATTTAATAATAGAATTGTTTTATTTAATAATTTATTGTACCAAGATAACAAAATGCATGAATACTGTTTTATTTTGGACTCAAATAAAAATCTCGAATATTCTTATAAAATGTATTCAAAGTACTCTGGAAAAGTAAATTTCAAAGGCATCAAAATAATAATAGGCGATTTAATTAAGTTTATGTCAGAAATTGCTTGTGAAACTTATTATGACCCATACATAATAAATGAAGAGATAACATCTTGTCCTGTAAGTCCAGTTAAAAATAATAAAACATCTTCGTGTCCCTCTACTCCAGGTGTTAATAAAAAACATTCCTTTCGTATCTTCACCGAGTGTTAGTGATTATATACAACCAAGCAGAATATGTAACTTAAATATTTTTCATCAAAATATACAAAGCTTAAGAGCTAAGCTCAGCCAGTTAGAAATTTTGTTGTCTAAGGATAATACCGATATATTATGTTTTAGTGAAACTTATCTTAAAAGTCAAAATGTAGGCATTATTCAGTTACCAGGTTATAAGCTGGCAGCTTGCTTTTGCAGAAGTAAATCACGAGGAGGTGTAGCCATATATGTAAAAAATAATATTAATTTTAACTCTTTGCATTGTATAGAGTCACTTAGCATGTATTTTAATTTTGAATGTTGTGGTATATCTTTGCCAGAGTTGAACTGCATTATTGTATGTGTATATAGAACTCCCGACTCAAACTTTAATATTTTTATAAAATCACTTGAGGCACTTTTGCAGAAAATTGTAATACGATCCCGACATGTAAAAAAGAAAGTTATTATAACGGGTGACTTTAATGTTGACATCCTTGAAAACACTAAGCGAACTTCAGTATTCAAAAATACTTTACTAAAATATAATCTAACTTTAACAATAAATGAGCCAACAAGAATAACCTTACGATCTAAAACTTGTTTAGACAACATTATAACCAATTTTAAAAACTATTCATCAAAAGTTCTACACCTTGCATTGTCGGATCACTCTGCCCAAACTATAAGCGTACAATGTGATCAGGGATTTGTTGAAAAATATTGGTTTTACTATAGTAGAAACGTAGACAAACATTTAACTTTATTTCTTAAACATTTGTCTCAGTTGAGTTTTTCTGAAGTCTATCAATGCCAAGATGTTCAATCAGCTTATAGCACATTTATCGAATTATTTAAACTGATTTATGATTTATGTGTGCCTATAGAGAGATCTAGACTTACTTATAATAAAAAACATAATTGGCAAACTAAAGGTATAAAACGAGCTAGCAAAGTAAAAAGAAAACTCCATAATAATATATTCCACAACAACAATAATAACAACAAAAAATCTTCTTCTTCTTTTACGCACTACTATAAAAAGTATTGCAAAATACTAAAATCAGTGATTCGATCTGCAAAACAACAATATAATATTTCATTTATTAACAATAATAGTAATAAGAATAAAGCAACATGGAATTTAGTAAAAAGGCAAACTACACCACAAAACACATTTAAAAGCACGATACAAAATGTGACTGAGGATAACGGTACAGATGTCTCAGATGTTTATAAAATCGCAGAAATTTTTAATAAACACTTTGTTTTGCCAGCGTCTGGAATTACAAATAATAAACCAAAACATACTTATAACAGAAATAGTTCGAACAGACCACTCTCCAAAACACTCTTTCTAACTCCTATAGATGAATACGAACTCGAAAAAATTGTTAAAAGTTTAAAGAATAAGCGAAGTTGTGGTTACGATGATATACCGGTTAAAGTTATTAAAAGTTCATTAGAAATTATAATTAAACCCCTTGTATATATTCTTAACCTAATGATTGAATCTGGTAGTTTTCCTCAAGAATTAAAGCTTGCTAAAGTCAAACCATTGTTCAAAAAAGGTAATAAAAGTAATAAAAATAACTACAGAGCCATATCATTATTACCTAGTTTTTCCAAAATATTTGAAAAAATTATTTATCATCGTCTTTTAAACTTTTTAAACAAGTATAATTTATTGAATAAAGACCAATATGGTTTTCAGAAGCAGAAATCCACAACGCATGCAGTATATAAAGTACTTAAAGAAATATGGGAATCATTAAACAATAAAACTCCATGCATTGGTCTGTTCCTTGACATGTCTAAGGCATTCGACTGCGTTAGACATGATATTCTTCTCCAGAAATTGGAGAACTTAGGTGTACGAGTTTAGCTTTAAAACTTATTCAAAGTTACCTTACAGACAGAAAACAATTTACAGTGATTGACTCATACAATAAAAATAGCAAGACATTTGAAGAGATCCAATCTAGTACTGAACATATTACTTACTTTACTGCTACCACAAGGTAGCATTCTTGGACCACTTCTGTTCCTAGTATATGTAGATGAACTGCCTAATATAACTGAAAACCTATGTGTAATGTTTGCAGACGATGCTACTATTTTTATTCCAGATACATATAGAAATAAAACGGCCTTTGAAGATCACATAAATAAAGTATTAGAAACCACTATTAGTTGGCTTAAATCCATAAACTTAACCGTAAATTTATCTAAAACAAAATTCATTCAATTTAGAAACAATCGATCTCTTTCGTACAACCTTGATATATCTGAAAATAATACAAAAATAAATGAAGTCGGTGAACTTAATTTTCTTGGTGTTACCATCGATGCTAACTTAAATTGGAAAGATCATATTTCAAAAATTAACCAAAAGATTTCCAGTTACTGTTATGTGCTTTCCATATTGGCTGAAACTACATCGGTGGATGTAACCAGAGCTGCATATTTTGGTCAAGTTTACCCGCTGTTGTTATACGGCATTATTTTCTGGGGAAATTCTGTAAATGTTGAGTCAACATTTCTCTTACAAAAAAGGTGTTTACGTATCATTCATCGTATGTATTCCGACGAAACACTGAGAAACGTATTTAGGGACAAAGGGTATTTAACATTGACAAACATCTTTATTTTAGAATCCGTAATTTTCATAAAACGAAATCCTAATTATTTTATCAGTAAAATCAGTTCCCGTCCTAATATCCGCAGTAAATATAAACATGACATATGCATACCAAAAATAAATAACCATCTATATCATAAGAGTGCCTTCAGCACTGGCATTAAAATATTTAATCATCTACCAGGAGATATTAAGGCTCTGGATTTACCCAAAATTAAATACGTACTAAAAAAATGGCTTATCAACAATGTATTTTACACCTTAGATGAGTACTATACATCTAAACACTAACTGGGCTGTTCATATTGTTTTAGTTTTAAGTTATGTATAAAACCTACCTATGGTAAATATTGCATGCCTGTTATGGGTATACTGTTGTTACCTACAAATCTGCAATGTTATCTGCAAAAAATTGTACACAGTTATCGCAATAAATATATTGAATTGAATTGAATTTATATTCAGAGGCCCATAAGGGACCAGTTAATTTATTAGAATTTTAGGAATTATTCATTAATCGTTTTATGTATATAATTATACTTCGTTGCTGCATCCTATGAGATTTAATAAACCATGTAGTCCGTTCTTGACGTACTGCATCATCACACGAATTTTAGATTTATTTTTATTTACAATACTTTAAAATAAATAACTTTGTTTGAATGACCCGCGCTAAGCGTCATCCGCAGTTCACCGTCACGTCCAGAGGGCACCTAATTCGTTTCTTCGTGTCTGCATCGATCACGCGCGCTCCGTACAATGTCACGTTTTTATTGTTAAATTATCAGTGTTTTGAAAGTATCATAATACTCGAGCCAATCCTGATAGCGTCCGGAAAAGGTTGGTAAATGAATAGTAGGTAATTTAATGTTTGGCCCACCTGCGGGTTTACCAAAGCCTGAACCTGTCTCAGACTCCTCGTTGTGCCTTTCGGAGTGTCGACTTAGCATGTCCTGTGCAGCAGCGATAGCATATTTATTTATTTAGGAAACAAACAGTCATTAAGATATTGACAAAAAAAAATATCATGTTCTTATAGACCTAATAGTTCCATAAAGCATAACAATACAGTACATACAGTTTTAAAGTAATTGGAGATGTAACAATAATTTAAGGTTGGAAAGTTAAAGTAATAGTATAGTATTATAATTATATTCTGTGGTTGTAATGAATTTGAAATAAATTTGGAAAGAAACAAAAAATAGAAACAATTATTACTAAGTTGTTGACAATTTAGTGTAAAGCAGCCTTCTATAAACGGTTAGGCTATTGCAAAAAATATCAATATGATCAAACATTTTGCAGTATACGTTGTCACTACGACGAAAGAAGTTATTACTGGTATACGCGGATTTGTACGAAGGAATTACAAATAATCTTTGTGAGCGAGAGCTAGATCGGGTACTGTTATACTATTTTTTTCTAAAATGTGAGAGTCGATGAAGTTATTCAAGATTTTAAATAGAAAATGATACCCTTTCTCCGAACTCAGAATCTGGAATGTCTGTCAAATTTTCTATTTCAGTTTGAGTTGTATCAAAATCGTTGTATAATTGGTAAATTTTGCTCAAACGTGAAGTTAGTTCGTGCAGCTGTAATTTATCAAGTGTTTTACAGGGAATAAGCGGTTCAAGGAAGGCTTTTAAAAATGGTAAGTTTTGACTTTTGTGATGCCCTAGTTCGTTTTAATGGTTTAAAATCCATCTTTAAAGGAAATTTTCTATATTAACAAAAATGAGAATTGCAATTTCTTGGACCTAAGCTGGAACCAAATGTTTTTAATTTACACAGAAAACAAAAATGTTGAAATCATCGGCAAAATACATGAATTGAAATCTTTGGATAATTGATGGGCGCACTCACAATATAGCCTTCCACACCCCTTTCTTGGCTTACGAGGATTAATGAGATGAAAATTGATGTGTTTTTTCTTTGCATATGCACAAAATAGCGTGTCCGTGTTGATGCGATGCTGTAGATTGACGATGCGCCCCGCCTAATACAAGATTCCATCCATACCTCTCCTCTCCGAACCCGGAACAACTCTTGGAGCCCTTCCCGACTTGAATTGAAATATTTATTTCTTTCTTTCTTTGGGTTTGAACACTGATTTATTATTACAGTGCTTATTACAATCGTACACAATGATGATGCTTGCTTATATAAAAGAAATATGAGGGACATTGGAGGAAGGACTTTCTTCTTGCATAAGAAATTGGTCGGAAGACTTATTTTGAATTTTTGACATATAACGGTCAAGAGCGACTCGTTTTTTAGTTAAAAAATAAATTACAGGTGGAGACACTCGTGCGTTAACAAATATTATACATGCGAAAGTGTGGTTGTTTGTCCTTCGTTCACGCCCATAATAAGCAATCAAGTAATATAGTCTACCTTTTATCCCAATATTCCCACGGGAACGGGAACCACGCGGATGAAACCTCGGACAGAAGCTAGTTTGTTATAATATCGAAAAGAGCTGAGATGAAGTAATCTCAACTTCATTGCATCTCTCTTTATTGTGATACAAGAAACAAAACTAAATAACCTACTTTTCTGTAAAAGAGAATAAAACATGCGGCATCTAGACAAAAAAAACAATATTATGATTGATAAAACATCATACTCCTAACACAATAAGATGAAAGAAAACCTTTAAGAGAGCAAGTATCAAAAGTTAAATTTTTCACCATTTCATTCGTCACTAAGCATTCGAAACGTTCCGGGCCACGGAACACGGAAAATTGCCACGAAGTTTGTATCTCATCAACGAAATGCTTTCACGGTGAATACAAAAGGAAAACGAATACCAATACAAAAAGTGTAACGCTGTGTCCTACGTGAGCGACTATATGCGAACGCGAAGCGGCGCTGTGCGGTGCGGAAAGTAATACCATCAAACATCTTCACCCACGCGCGGCGAGACAGAAGATACTGGTTTCATCTTCACCCACTACTCATTAGTTTTTGTATGTTTTATTTCGCCGCGTGAATGATAAGTTATTTGCCGGGACTTTAGAAACCTGTGTTTGGTCACATAGGACACTTCAATAGGTGCCGACCGTTTATTTTTTACGCACCGCACCGCTTCGTGTTAGCATCCAGATTGTTCACGTAGGAACCCGCCTAATAGCGATTTCCGACAAAGCGAACAACAATACCTAACAAGCCAAAGTTCTGAAGTGGAAACAAAGCAGGCACCTTTGCAACAAATGTGCTCGAAAATGTAATATTTTTCATTATGTTTGCCGGAGTGATTCATATTAATGTAGTTAATGGTAGAGTACATTTATATTAAGTTTACGAATTTATGTTGGCTTTCCCAATCGATTTATTATTGTAAACAGCTTGTAAAACATGCCCCAAATACACTGGATCGCAAAGAAAATCTTCAAAAGTACGTAGTGCAAATGTAAAGCCGTGCTTAAAAATGAAAATAAAAATAATGAATTCAAAGTTTTATTTTTACCCGCGAGAGTACGGAAACGGTATATGCGTTTGGGGTGACAGGTTGTTTGTTTGTTTTTAATTGATGTAAAATAAATAAAAATGCGTAGTTTGTAGATATTGAAGATTTTCTAACCGACCCTTTTTTTGCGGTCCAGTGTATGTATGAAGCGCTCGTGGCCGCGCTTGACAGACTGATCCTAATCGATCACGTTTGTTAAGCAACGTTCAGTCCGGTCAGGCGTCGGATGGGTGACCGTACAAAGGCATTACAACTGAGCGCTTCCGTGCTTCGCAGGGTATGTTAAACCGTCGGTCCCGGCTGTTGTTATCTGATAACAGTCGTTAAGCCAAGTCAGGGGCCTTTTAGGCGGCTTGATAAACTCTGACACCAGAGGTGGCCACTAATCCTCAAACGATAAGAAGAAGAGTGTATGTAGAACGGTGAGTTTGGCTGGTTTCTAATTTTAAAAGCGGAAGATGGCACTCGCTCCATCACTGTCTAAACACGCCTCGAAAATTATTTGCTTTAATAAAGAATTTTCCCAACGTTTAATTTACTTTTATAAATTTTCCACAAATTGGTTCTGTGGTTTTGCCGTAAAAGGTAACAAACAGACAGAGCATTATGTACTTTTAATATTAGTTTGGATAGAATATTATTCACTATAGTTACAAATTCTTTAGATTGAAATAAACTATTGTTTAGGAATACAAAATAACATGTTTTTACGATTAGCGATTTATTTATTGCCACAGTTTAATATTTTATGTTAATAAGCTGTTTCTTATTTTATTTGTTTTTCCGACGGTCATGGATGACCTCTGTCTTAGGTTAAGACACTATACGGAAAATGTATGTACTTATTGATATAAAACTATAGGATGGTTAGAAATGTTAAAAAATATATCGTATAAGATAAACATTTCTTCATACCTTTATCTAGATTGGTAATAAAACACCTTTTTTTTAAATCTCCCTAAAAATAGGAAAACTCAAGATTATTCTCAAATAGGGTCTAATATACTATTGGAAATTGGTTAGTGGACATCAATAATATTTAGCATCGTGTAGTTTTATTTCTCTTTAAATCGCTATATTGTTTTATTACGAAATGTATTCGTGGATTTTTTGCCTAATCTACATATCGGTCTCGCTCCCGCGCGCGTCCTTTTCTCATTACTACCTCGCTTCAGTCGTTTAGCGCCTTAACGTTTAACGTCGCAGGACTAATTTCAATAAATGGTGTGCAAATAGATTGCACAGAATACGCAGGGGAGCACATTGAGATGATTTAGTTGCAATAATAAATGTGGAATGAAACCATAGAATGGACGTAGCTACTGGTATTAAATATTCAATTACTAGCTATTTATTGGTATTAAATAGTCAATTACTAGCCATTTATTAGTATTCAATAAATATATACTAATATTGACTATATTTAATGTGCTTTAATTTATTTCACCACCGACTGATAAGCTCTTGATAGCTCATCTGTTCCGATGAGAATCAGATATTTGACATATTTTTCATATTACAACTGCCGAAGTGTCAAAAATTTCTGCCAGATTAGCTTATAAATCGGTGGTAAAACCGGCCCTTATTAGGCTTAGACGTTTTTGAAGATCAATAAACCCTGGTGCTCAACAGCAATTAATCAATTTAAAATAAAATAATCTGACGTGAAGTCCCACGCGCGGTCTTACGTAAATAGATTCTAGCGGAAAAGCTATGCGATGCGCAGTATTGATTGAGCTCCAGTTGCCCGCAATATGGAAGATTTGTTGAGAATAACGCTTGAGCAGATAGCTCGAGTGGCCATTACAGATATCCCGAGCTGGTTGCGATCGTGTACACCCTGCTTTACCTTGGGTCTCTCGAGTTTCTCCCTATTGCAATGTGTATACCCCTTTTGCTACCGTACCGTAATACCGGGATCAATGCGTTTCGTTCCAACAACGCTTAATACAGGGATCTCGTGAAATGCTCTTTTATTTTATGTTATTCTAAGAAACTTTTAGAGTTCTTCAGTATTAACCTAGTTTACACTGGTATAATTAGCACGGTTTTATGCAGTGTACTCGTATAACGTTGTGCTCTTGCATAGGCAATGCGAATGTTACTTCACAATGTAATTTGCATACTTAAATGTGGACGGTGTGATAGGCGGATCGAGAAGACGTATTGTCTCGCATTTGTATGATGGGAAATGAATGTAAAGCGACATCCGATATGCAGAATAGTGTAGATATCCCATTTTCTTGGGTTAACATGATTATTCAAGATTTCTGACTTGCTAAGGTTTTGTTTTGGGTATCATGCTTGTTTCAAAATTTGTTTACCCATTTGATGTATAAATGCCTTGTTATAAAGAAAGATTAAGAATTTTAATTAAAAGAAGATTTTAATAGCCGTATATTACATTTTTATAATTTCTTAATTTATGAGCCTTGAAACTTATTTCCGAATTTGACATAAGTATTTTACTTACTGACAAAAATATTTCATATCCAAATCGTGTACTAATCGTGCACTCATCATACGATTAGTGCACGTATTATATTATTTTTTTATCATTGAAATTGGTCTGGATTTTTATTATTTAAGGTGTTAATTTAGTAAGTGCCGATCGAGCAGAGGCTGCCTAGGTCAAGGATATAGAACACAATTTTGGCCTTTTATATTTTATTTTTTTTTGATTTCGAATGTCGGCCGCCGCCGACTCAAATAGCTAAATCACCCATTTCCTTGGTTACTTACTTAAAACAAATTTGGTTTTAAGTTTGGTTTTGCTTATGCTTAATATTCAATAGGTATCTAATGCTTAAAATATGAAAGTTAAAATAAATTCTAAAATTAAATAAAAAATATATATGTAAAAAAAAAAGTAAAATGTGTAAATTGTGTTCTATATCGTTGACCTGAGTAGCCCCTGCTCGATCGGCACTTACTAAATTAACATCTTAAAATAATCATTTTAACAAAAAATCCACATATTCAAAAATAAGTAATCTCTTAATTTATTATTTTTGGACCTGAGAAACTTAACACTAAGTCCATTTTTAAGCGTTTTCTGTTTTTAAGCCAATATATATATATATAATTTACCGTCCTCTATCTAGGCATAAAACTGTAAACTCAAAAAGTCAGCCAGAACACAGATTATTATACAGTAAAATTCTCTGAAACCTATAAGCTGTATTTTATTGTATGTGCTGATTAACATTGTTACGTTCCTAATTATATCTAGGATTGCAACGCGGCATTTTAATGTAAGTGCGGAGTTACAATAATCAGCAACAACGTTACCTTGTTCTGTCGCGAATACTATAATAAAGTACCTACTGATTGCCAATATTCTACCCATGACGATGAGGGAGAATATGGAGCTTATTCACCAATTTATCATCCCCCACGAGTTTCCTGGCTCTGCATTCCACCGAATCGATTGCGGCTAGCTGGTATTTCGCTGCACCATCGCAAAGGTGGGAGCAGTATTCCATGCATGGATGGATTTCAACTCGATTTTGTCGTCACAGTCGAGACCTGATGACAACTTTATACCAAGAAGTTCAAGATTGACGGTGATTTGTAAAGTTGTACCTCGTTAAGTAAAAGTCATTTTGAGAGGACTCTTTTTGGCATCATTAAAACTGACCAGCACCCTAATTGTCTAATTTCAAAATCTATCACAATCCCTTTCAAAGGTATTGTGATTGTGATAGTGATTTATGGAATTGCGTAACTTATAGTCGCAATCCCTTTCAGAACGAATAATGTTTTAAATGACACTTCATTTAACACTTCTTCATACATTTGAAAGATATTTTCGTGTGTCACTTTGCTTAGACAGTTCAATTTCGTTCATTCAATACCTTTCAAAACGCGTCCTGATCACAATCCCTATCAAATGTCAAACAGTGACAGCCTGAAGTATGTAAATATTTCTATAATGACGAATTGAAAGGGATTACGATATATTTTAAAATTAAACAATTAGCCCACAGGATTGTTGTCACCCCATTTGAGAGACAAGACTTAAAGTAGAGTTTGTTCGCTCAACCTTGGCCTGTTAAATAACGGGTTTCTTTTACGCTGACTTTTGCACTGGATAAATATCCCTCCGCAACCTTGCTGTCGTCTCCATACTCAACAGTACCGGGCACAAGCAGGTCATAATATTGCAGCAAGAATAGAGAACAGATCCCTGAGGAACTCGGACCTTAAGGTCAAAGGAGCAGTCTTCAACGACTACTCGAATTGACCGTTTACTCAAAAAAACAGAGATCCAGTCACAAATGGCAACAAAGATTTGGAGGTTTTCTTAACAAGTTAGCGTGCCAGACCCAGTCGGTAGCCTCGTCCCAGCAGTGCGTAACGTACTCTAGGAGGTCTCCAGTTGGATGACCTTCGCGAAAGCCGTATTGACGCTCACTAAGTAGGTCGTGGACATCGTGGTTTACTAGGTAATTGCAATTGGACGGTAGTTGGTAGGGTCCGCCGGCACGGTCACCTTTTTTGGGCACTGGTTGTATATTAGCAACCTTCCACTTCTTGTGAACCGCTCTTTTTTAAAGAGAGAGGCGGTACAGGCATTTTAATAAATGAGGCAATTCAGGCGCACAAAGCCTAAGCACTCTTGTTTGGATCCCATCAGGACCTAACATCTTTCAGGATTTCAGGACTAGGTACGTAAAACGATCATTGCTAAGTTAATTGGTAGAAGTATCGTTATTTGAAAAAAATAGTTTTGATTTGTTAAAATTTTTTTTAATTATATTTATTATTATAAAAAAAACTGCGTTACAAAAAACCGACTTCAAAAACTAAAAAGCAAAAAATAAGCCTTTTGGAGTCGGTGGCAGCCAAGACATTCTACTTTAAGCTCCTATTCTTTTATTTTTCTTGCCTTGGCTGGCACCGACTCCAAAAGGCTTATTTTTTGCTTTTTAGTTTTTGAAGTCGGTTTTTTGTAACCCAGTTTTTTTTACTTTTTAGTGTCTGTAATAGGCTGTTTTGTAAACTACAGCAGGGTTTTTCTAGATTAGATAAGGTTTCATGTACATTATAAACAAAATTATCGTAAATACTACATCGTCCAAGTCAACAATGAAATGAAATATATAAAAATGCTCATAACATAAAAACTACTGGGTTAAACGAAACCAAATTTTTATGGGACCAATTGGCAACTATTCTGCATCGAACAAAAAAAGAATCATGGAAATCGGTTCAGAAATCTCGGCGTAATCGGTGTACATACATAAAAAAAAAATAAAAAAAAAAAAATATACCAACCGAATTGAGAACCTCCTCCTTTTTTGAAGTCGGTTAAAAAACGATTATTCCTATTTTCTTAAAAGTAAAAAAAAAAACAATATTTTGAATTGGTAGTGATGATGATGCTCTTGACCGATTTCGGCCACGGCGACTGCGTCATTCATTGCACTGGACTTCGATGAACTGCTCTATTGTGCGCGCTCCTAAGGCTGCAGTACCCAAGTTTATTGATAAAAATACGCGCACATATACTGCAAGATAAGAATCCGTTAATAATCTTGTTCGAGATGGCTGTTGATGATCTAGCCTTCAATTGGTTTCGCTTAGGATCGAGGTCTGCTTTTCTTTCTACCTCGAAGTCTTGCACCTTCGAATGCACTAAGCGTTTCATTCTGGGCGATTCTGAGCACATGCTTCCCAGTTAGAATGTTAAATTTGGCAACAATTCAATGGCGTTTTAATACGTCCTTATATCTGAGGAACTGGCCACCTTGCCTGCGTTTGACTTTTTGTGCGGAAACTACTTCTGGGCGATTTTAATGCCAGAGTCGGACGCGACTTGAAATCATGGCCAAGGGTTCTGGGTCGGCATGGTGTGGGCAACATGAATACTAATACGACTCCGGCATTAAAATCGCCTAGAAGTAGTATCTGCTCCTTAGGGGGAATTTTGGTAAGACATTGACTAAGTTCCCCATAGAATTTGTCTTTGACACTGTCGTCATTACCCATCGTAGGCGCATAAATGTTTATAACATTTAGATAGTTTTCATTGTCTAGGTGTAGGCGCAATGAAATGAGACGTTCTGATATATAAACTGGGAATTCTTCCAGTCTCTTTGCAATGCTGTTCTTGACCACAAAGCCTATATCCGCCAGTCGTGGTTCGGAAGAAAGACACCCTTTCCAGTAAAAAGTAATAACCGCCACCGTGTCCAATAAGCTCGCCTTCATCAGCCAGACGTATTTCACTGAGTGCAGCTATATCAACCCCGTAGCGACAAGCTCGCGTGCTACAACAGCACCTTTAAGGGCACAGGTTGGTTTCGCGATCAAGTAAAGTACGCACATTCTATGCTCAAAATGTCATTTTATTAATTTTCTTTATATTGTGACGTCGATCGCGCAAACTTGGGATGCTAGGCAGCCGCGGTTACTACCTCCCACTTAAGATGATCTACCAATAGTAGTAAGTGAGATCCTTATGGCACTTACTCCTATTGGTAGTAATAACCTGCTGAAGCATAATACTGTATGTAACGTTTTTTTTTAATTACTCCAAATTTAAGTAAGGAAAACAAAAAAGTTGATCTCTTAATGTGCCAATTCTTCATCTAGAATAGTTTTTTTATTAAGGAAATAAAAAATAATGTCAATAAAACCTTTGGTTTTAATTGTTATTCAGGGATAAAGTCCATACACCATCAATTTTATCACAAAATCGTCTCTACTGTAAAACTATGCTTATGGAACTTACAGTATAATGCTTTTCAGGTCCAGTACGTAGATGACTTTTCTCTAAGAACTAGGTATTGAATTTAGCATATTGATTTCAGGTGTTATACCTTGCTTGATACACCTGCTCTATATGTAATCCATAACAGTAACCGTACCTACTGGCTCAAATTGAATTGCTTAACAAAACAATTTATAGAAAGCTTATACCTTTTATGGGATAAAATGACGTGTTATTGATAGTAAACCTGTATATTCGGCCATGGGAAGCTAAAAGCCGTCACAGGTGTAAAGTTAGCGCTAACTGGAAACGCTTTCATAACTGTTTGAAAATTAACCACGTTTGTCCTATAAAGTAAGCTTGATTGCTTTTTCATTTGATAAATTTTATATACTCCCTGGCCCGCCTGTAAATATAAAAATAGTACATAACAAATGTAAGTGATATTCATATTTAAGGACAATGATTTTACGAGATTTTTATTAAATGCCTAATTATGTCATCATTTGACAGTAAAAGACGTGAGGATTAAAAGAAGAGATAACTGCGAAGAATAATATTATATTTCAGATGACCCACCATCAACTGTCTCTGTATTTAACATGTTGACAAATGCATGTAGTTAAAATAAATGAACTGATAAATATTACTCGGTGCGGCAGTTTGAAAACGATTAACGTTAATTTGTACTGCAACATTTATTAATATAACAATTAAATTCAGATTAACTGCCTTCTGTTTTTACAAACTATATTTTATTTAATCTTGTACTTCTGGAAATATTAAATCCTGTTAGAGATAATACCTACGTTTTAATTAGAGCTCATTAAGTTGCGTTAATCCTCGATAAAGGCTTAATGATTTATTCTGAAATTAGAAAAGTCTTTTCCAGGTGAAAAAATATCGTTGGCCAGGTAAACTCGCGGGAATCGCTATTTCGCTCACGTTCGGCATCCGATAAAAGTTTCCGCCACAATCACCTAAGAGCTCAGCTGTCAGGGAATAACCGTATATCGGTTTTGTTTCCTCGCGTCCCACGGCGCGGCGCCCAGCTCTATGCATTACGATCGAATCATACTTAAAGAAAAATTGAATCCGCTCTTTATTGCCAGAGAGTAACGACCCTGTTATTAGGCACCAAGAGATCAATAAAGAAAAATTATGGTAGGTTTTAGGGATGACGTTTGGAAGAGTGGGAGCTTCGTAGATGCTAAGCCTCAGATTGTGGTATAGTGTAGAAGCACCGATTGTGGCCACTAACCTGCTTTTGGTTACTATTAATCTTAACGCTGTGCTAATAAGTTAAATGAATGTGGTCCAAAAGGTTCTACTGAAAATAGAAATTTCAGGAATAGATTGAACAACACAAGTCCTAGCAGTTCTACCAATAGAACTAGATTAAATAAATGAATGTCTGATGATAGGCCGATGATGATAACGTAGAAGAAATAAAATACTGCAGAAAAACAATAAATGCCAAAAACAAACGAAAAAAGCGAATGAATGCAGCTAAAACAAAAAAATAGATGAAAATTGTTGTAGAAATGAACAGTATTGTAGAAACTCTCCGATTAGAGGGTCAAAAGCATGGACGGACCGACTGGAGAGAGGGAAAGTAGTCTCAGTCAGAACCTCAGTCTGATGTTAAATTCGGGCCTGTATAGATATGATCTTTTCCCATATGATTTGTAAAATCACGTATCAGTATGTCAGCCAAGAAGAACGTCTCGTCTCACGAATGTCGCGAAAGCCTGACTAAACGAGAAGAGCTAATACGGATAATATTATTACTACTTAAAATACATACAAAATGCAGAAGATTCCCATTGCATGAACGATAATTAATGGAAGCATGGTTAGTAGGTATAATAATTAAAATCAGTTACAAACTTCTGTATTTGAAATGTACTTAATTCATTGAATCGAATATTAACTTCTGCGTTTGGCATAAAGTCTCTTTTGATGACTCATTCAATGAGCACGGTCACTTAGCTAATGAGCGCTCTAAAGTAAATAACTCTTGAACCAAGTCAGCGTCAGTTAGACTCGCCGTTTCCAACCTATCTCGGAGGCAAAATATAATATCGCCCCACCTGAAAACTTCTTTGAAAAATCTGTTATGCTCGCTCTTTAACTTTAGATGACAAATATGTACAGAGTTACGGAACAGTAAGGAGGCGCATTTTCGTTTAAAACATGAAAAATTATTTGCGAGAGTTTATAAAGTAATGAGTCAGATTCCATTTATATCATTAGGTACTTAGTCATATTTTATCAATTTATATTGTCAACCGTTGGGTTGATTAATAAAGTTTTAAGTTGTAATGTTGGCTCTTTAGCCAGAGATAAACCAGATAGGTACAACTTGCCAGGGCTGATCATCAAAGACTCCGGATGGAGAACTCTCCGGGTCATCGTAGATGAAAAGCGTTAGACGATTTCAAACATTAGGTTGGACTTGAGCTGACTTAAAAGATGCCATAATGGTACCACTAGAACTTTTGCCTACTGATCTGCTTCAGTATAAATAAGGTACTAATAAGAATTACATAGCGTTCTCTTGTGCTATAAACAGATATTGTGCTTTTCAAATTTTTATATCAATACCTTTATCACTTCATCAGATTAATAAAGTTTCACGCCAGTGCTAAATTGCCAGTGCCAGTTGTTACAATTACTCGAATGGTAACAATTATTTTATTTCATAATGAGTATTTGCTTTAAATCTGTTTCATGTGGTTGTGTCTCTATTTAAACGGGGCTTAATAGTTTTATAATGAAAGCTATTTATCATCTATTGGATAATAAAATTTAGAAGTTAGCCAATTAATATATTTTTTGCTTTTGTAAATACTAATAATACTAAGACACACACAGACCTTCTTTAAAGATGGCTAAGAATGATGGATTTGTCAATGCGGATTGATGGGTGTTAGTGGTTCCAAATGCAGTCAAAACTAGCAGCAACTACTAATATTTGTGTTTATTTTTATTTATATGACACAACTATCCCATGACTATATCGAAAGTTGCGTTACTATCGTGCTTCGTTTGGTAATTTAAAAACACCTAATAATTGTGCATCACTTTTTTTCAGTCCTCGAACACGAAATACTTCGAACAGCTAATTTATGCAGCTATCTACTTCTACATAATTTACACAGAAGCAGCCATCTATTTGGTATTCCCCTCACGCTTTCTCCCTGAGATAAGTTTCAGCCACAATTACCTGACCGCTGAAGCGCCAGGAAATATATTGGCACCTGCTGCAAGCCGATCAGATGCGATCTCGGGAGCAGCGTGCCAATCTTGTATCTAAGATTTTTTCCAACAACCGAGAATAAAAAATGCAAAAGAAATGATGAAGATATCAAAGTGAAGTTGCTCAACTTTTCTAGTTTGTCATGTTAGGTTTCTTTTAGATAAAACTGGTTCTTGAGATTAAGATTCTATTCGTATTGAGTTTCAGTAATATCGTTTCAAACGAATTTTTAAAGCAAGATTTAAGAAATTGGAAAATTAACTTTTTATATAATGAGAAATTCTATACCCTAGCTTAAAACAAAACAAATGAAATTTGTTTGTTAAAGATATTTATACAATTTTCTTTTAGCCAAACTTTTTGATTATTCATCGAGTACACAATGAAATCAGAAGACAACTTTTAAAGGCCCGTAATGGACAAGAGGCCATCGATCAAATGACAAAGAAAGTTTTTCTCAATACGAAACAATCGATGGGTTCGAAAATTTTCCCGGTCCATATTATTCATTCGGTTAAATGTGTCATCTTTGTGACACTCCAATGGATTGATGGTTCAGTTTTTATCAAAGCGAAAAATAACCGAGGACAAGGAACGAAGTAAAGATATTGATTTTATTAAAATAGAATTTATGGGAGTTTGGAATGCAAAAGGAAAAATCTAGGGGTGTTTTAGTACCGTGCGGAATGTTAGTCGAATCGGAAGGGCTGTTCCGGGCGGCAATATACGGGACCCCTCGATTTCGGGATGGAATACTTCGGTCGGCTTTCATTCGATCGCAATCTCTATGCTAACAGCTTGCGATTCTGATCTTCGCTTAGCGAAATGACCGCAGTCACCCCGGCTGCTGTGACGCTTATTCCTTACACGTTCACTCCACAGAAGTTTTTATGGACACTACCAACACCGGGGCCTCTATTAAGATT
This sequence comes from Chrysoteuchia culmella, assembly GCA_910589605.1. Lineage (NCBI taxonomy): Eukaryota > Metazoa > Arthropoda > Insecta > Lepidoptera > Crambidae > Chrysoteuchia > Chrysoteuchia culmella. The sequence continues at coordinate 12,544,447 of OU342654.1, forward strand.
TCCTTTTTCCGTTTGATATAAAACTATTGAGTGAAACCCCACTTCCAAGCCGCAATCCTGATTTAATAATGATTGAACTTCACCATAAAGACGGTGAAATAATTTTAACAATGTCGTTAAACGACAGATGATTTATAATTCATGATCGTGACTATAAATTATCATGATTACTATCATTAGTTATTTTTTTTAAAGAACAGGATTTTACCATGTTTGTACCTGCTATCATGTTATTCCGTGATCATGTGCATGCGACTGCATCGAAATATCGGGAACTTGATAAATTAATACAAACAATCCCGATTTTCGTAATAATAATAACTCTATTAAACTACAACTTTAACCGCCCTATCTCAAAGCAAAATATTTTTTTTTCTATTTAACTTAAATGCCAGCAATTTAGTCAACTGCTCCCATTAGTTCAATTACAAACTTTCAGTAAATATCGGAAACTAATTTTGCTGTTCCTTTAAGAATTGCTTTGGAGCGTGCACAGGAAACTTACTTATATCTAATATTTTACTTATACAGAAATAATTCGTGAAACAAAAAGAATGAGGGGTCAAAAGCAGATGGTCCGCTTTTATAAAAATGTTGGAGGGTTGTGAAATATGACACAGTGTTATTTCCTCGCACACCCGGTCAAGAGTTATTGCATTCCATTATACGTTTTCTCTATCTAAAGGAAGCCATTTTCACCAAAGAGGAACTATACTGTCTAATTTTTATTTCATTTATCATTTTTATTGCGTGTGAAAAGTGAAATGAAGTTAAGAAATCTTAATAATGTCACATTCTTTCAATAGTTTTTATTTATTCGTAGATAAACAATAAGCTTACGATTTATCTCCTAATTTTGTAATTCTGCTATTGATGAACCTTATTTGGACAGAGATTTTTCCTAGGTGGACTTATACCAACTGAATTTAAATACGTTTAGCACTAAACAATTTAAAAACATATTATGTAACATACGATATTCTCACGGGAACGGGAACCAGGCGGGTGAAACCGCAAGCGGCCGCTAGTTTTAAATATGTTTAGCGCCAAATGTGTTTATTGACAGTTGGTAATAGTCGCTCCTAATGTTATAGACAGAACTAAAGACATAAACTTTGTAAAAATAGGATTTAATATATTCATGTTTAAATACAAATACACATACCAATCGTAAAAATTACGCTATCATCTACGCATACAACTTATTTACGTAACGGAAATTAGCAAGTCCGAACATTAACGCATATAAAAAAATATCAAAATATCTTCGTTAATCTTTGTTATAAATATCAAATCCGTTTTGGGGCCGTGACATGGGACACAATGCTGTAAAGATAAGGTCCTTTCCAGACCAGTGGCTTCATTGTCGATCTCTTACGCAGCTTGACAGGTCAGCCAGACATGATCGGCCACAGTAGTCAGCATGCTTACGGGAAACTCGTGATTGGAGATTTTAGCAAATACATACTACAAAGAATCTAACATGCACAGCTCTTGACGTTTTTCATCGTCATTAGTTATCGGCCATAGCGGCATGTGAGGACTGACTTTGTTTGTTGATCCTGTATGGTCTCTTTGGGTCAAGACATAGGACACAATGCTGTCAAGCCTTCCAGATCAGTGGCTTCATTTGTCGTTCTCTTTCGCAGCCACAGGTCAGACAGGAGGGACCACTGTGGTTAGCATGCTTATAGGAAACCCATGATTGGAGCAAATATTACTTATAGAATCTAAGATGCAAAGCTCTTGACGTTTCTCATCGTCATCTTTATCGCCATAGCGGCATTATTTTACCATTTTGTTTTAGTTGGTCCTGTATAATGATGTTGGGGTCATAAGATGAGACACAATGTTGTATAGATAGGACTAAGATGCACAGCTCTTGACGTTTCTCATCGTCATCTTTATCGCCATAGCGGCATTGTTTTACCATTTTGTTTGTTGGTCCTGTATAGTGATGTTGGGGTCATTAGATGAGACACAATGTTGTATAGATAGGACTAAGATGCACAGCTCTTGACGTTTCTCATCGTCATCTTTATCGCCATAGCGGC